>JAYESD010000011.1:131755962-134155962 GCA_036927565.1 Tuctoria greenei | reverse complement strand
AATGAAACCTTTGTTCTCAAGTTCCGTTAACTGCTCCTTCAGTTCTGCAAGTTCCTTGGGTGCCATCTTGTAAGGTTGTCTTGAGATTGGCACTGTTCCCGGTACAAGCTCAATCTTAAACTCTATATCTCTTTCTGAAGGCATACCAGGAAGATCTTCGGGAAACACGTCCGGGTATTCACATACTACTGGAATATCCTTTAGTTCTATAACCTCGATATTGTGAGTAGATGGATTCACTAGAATGGCTCTCTCAAGATTGAGGACTTGAGAAGGATGAAGTGGAGAATTTGGATATATTTTTTGAGGAACGAGATCTAGAATAGCACCATGGTATTGTAACCATGCCATTCCCAAGATGACATCTAACTTCTAATTCTCTAATATCAGAAGTGAAGTAAGATATATGGTTCCATCTAGGTTAAGTGGTATCCCAGGAACCAACCCATTTGTTACTGTCTTTCCTGTCGGAGTGCAGATCATATACGGAGTTTTTGTGGAGACAATAGGCAATTGATTTTTAATGACAAAAGACTTGCTAATGACATTGTGTGAAGCTCCGAAGTCAAAGAGTATGACTACGGGATGATCAAAGATAGAGAATGTACTCGCGAGTACGGGTGCGCCTTCCGGAACGTCCTTAATGGCGAGGTGGTGGACGTCGCCGAGTCTGGGAACTGGCTTCTTGGGCTGGTTGCGGGGTTGGTTGGCACCCTGGTATGATGACTGTCCTCCGCCCTACCTACTCTGCGGGTAGTCCTTGATGAAGTGCCCCGTGCGTCCACACGTGAAACACGTGTACGGGGTTTGGTCGGTTTTAATGGGAGGACGGAATCCCGATGAACGCGGTGGAGGTGGAAGTGCACGTGGGATCATCCTCTGCTGTTGTTGCGGTCGGAAACTGGAGTTGCCAAACTGGCGACCACTGAACATTGGTTGTCGTGATGGCGGTTGCCACCTCTGGCCGGATGGTGATCGATACACCATTCGGTACTTCTGAGGAGCACCACCTCCGCTGCCCTGCGGAGCACTCCTCTTCTTCTTGTCTGAGGACAGATCTCGAGTAGCGTCCTCTTGCATGATCGAGGCATTGACAAGGTCGTTGAAACTGCCGCGGTTGAACAAGACAAGCTTGTCCTTCATCTTGGAGTTCAGCCCCCGGTAGAAGCACTCTCGCTTCCTGTCTTCCGTGTTCACTTGGTCCTGTGCATACTGGGCCAAGTGGTTGAAGGTCTTGGTGTACTCGTAAGCACTCCTTCCTCCCTGCTTCAGCTCCAAGAACTCTTGAAGCTTCCTCCTCATAATCCCGGGAGGGATATGGTAGGCGCGGAACGCCTCCCGGAATTCTGCCCAGCTCACGACATAGCCTGCGGGGCGTGCGGCGAGGTAGTTTGCCCACCACGCACTAGTAGAACCCTACATTTGTTGAGTTGCAAACAGTGTCTTCTGTTGTTTGGTTATTTCGAGTAAACCGAACTTTCCTTCAATGGTGCGGAGCCAGTTTTCCACCTCCAAAGGTTCGTCAGCCTCTCTAAAGACCGGCGGATGTGTCGATGCAAAATCCGAGTAGGAACTCGGATGTGACTGACGTGGCCCATCAGCATGTCGCCCCCCTTGACTGGAAGAGTGCTTTACAAGGGTCCACAACAACTCGGTTTGCTCGTCGCGCGAGCCGATTACTGCTGCGAGAACCTCCGCGAGACTTCTATGAAGTGTAGGTGGAGGTGGTGGAGGTGGTTGCATCTGGGGCGTGTTCTGCCCCGAGGGTGGTGTGTCATCCCCCTGTCCCCCACTTGAGCCTCCTACCTCCGTGGCTGTACGTGTACGCACCATGCTGCAATACAATGATTTGCACCATAAGTCTCATTGCCTCAAGTTCATCCTTCCATAAAAATAGTAATGCGGTAGACCACGATAGATAATATACAACATCAACATATATTGATAAAGTACAAGCTTTATACAAGATATATTATCTCTGACCAAGTTTACAGTAGTAAACTCCAAAATGATGGACTCCCACTATGGAAATACATCTCTACTATACTTGGTTCCCAGGAGATGTCGTACACATCTTGTCATTTTAGACATAAACACTACTACTCTTAATATGACACAAACATGGTCTCAAAAGAAAAACACGAGCAATTATTAAACTATATATTGCCCCGTGTCGGCAGAAGTGCTGCCACATCCCACTTCAATACATACTACTCGACATATTCAAGTTCCTCAGGATCTTCTTCTTCTTCGTCATCCAAAGGCAATTGTTCACCCATAATTAGTGGTATGTTATGGACTAGTGAATACACTACTGGTTGTAATTGTGCCCCGGCCTCAATTACATTATCCTACAGTTCTCCTGCCTCATACTCCCAATTTTGAGCTGTCTCAATGGCGGTGTTCCGCTCTTCAGTGACTACTAACAGCTGCTCTTGCTGTTGTTGCACCTCCAACTGACTTGCTTGCAGCTAACCACGAGCTTGCTGCAGTTCAGTGCGAGTCTATCATTGTGCGGCACAAGCTTTCCGTAGTCTAATGCGAGCATAATGCAACTGACTCTCGCACTTATCTAGCCGCTGATTTGCTGGGGCTATGAGCGAACGTAGACCCTCATTGATATAATCAAGGGTATCACCCCGCTCCGTCGCTTCCCGCAAGGCTTCGACTTGTTCCAAAATAATGGTGCCTTGCGTAGCAACTACCATTGGAAGCAGCCGCATATGTCACAAGTGTCGTCGAGGTTGTGTCGCCATGTGGTGTATAGGCAGCAACCATACGACGTTGCCACTCAAATCCGGCCATACCACGGACTGGAATAAGGGCAAATTGAGTCCCTGCCATGGCATCTTGATGAAGCTCACAAAGCTTCATAAGTGCTTCACCTACAGCGATTGCCCAAGTGTCTTCTAATTGAGCCCCCTCAATGGTAACCGAGAAAGGAGCCCATCCATATCGACGTGGACTAGCCGGGATGTCTACCAAGATGGTGCACAACTGAACATCTCTGTCGATCGTTTCTCTACCCCAATAGCATGGCATCTCGATGAAACCAAACTGCTGGAGCACTTCCCGTAGCATACTTGGGAAACCCGGATGGCTAGCGCAAGTGAAAAATACCCATCTGTCCGGTAGTAGCATCCTCACATCCGTCATATATAAGAAGAATACTGGAACAATGAGAAGGTTTCCAACTCTCAACAGTTTTATGAAAAAAATAAAAACTGGAGCTGTAATCACAGTCTGTCCCAGCTGACCTTCATGTATAAATTCCACAGTTTCATACAGGAAACGTCAGATCCAAAGGTGAAGTTGAATACCAAAGTTGTATTATACTTTCCAATATTTCCAGATTGTACTCATACAACTACAAGTGAACTAGGAAATAGAAGCTATACAGGTTTTAATTTGACCCATATTTTCTGGAAATTTTTGACAGAACCTCCCCTGTATATGTAGTGATGTCCACAACTTATACAGGGATATCATTACAATATTTTGAGGTAATGACAAAATAAACTTTGTATAAAATCAAGTTAACAATCCAGAAGTAAAAGTGTTAACCCCTGAAAAGTTGGTTATACCGGTATTGCGCGCGAATTCACAAATAGGTGCAAACTGTTCCAAGTTCTGTACTGCCAGAACCAAGTTTGCGAGAAATGGAATTAGACACCGCTATCCCCAGAATCAGATCATGAAAGCAAAATAAATTTGATAGAGGACTTCTTTAAATGTCCATAAATGTATATATGTGACTATATCACTATTCTGGATTAAAAGTTATAACTATCCAAACTAAACAGTTGAACTGACTGGTTTGCACCAGCAGTCCTGCAGTCCACTGTTTTGACTTCCAAATTTGATTTGACTCAAATTCGAATTTGGAAAAACTTTAAACATAAAACCTGTATATCTGCCTCTTCCCTTTCCAGACAGGTGTCACAATAAGGCAGAAGACGTTCCTACAGTGAGTTAGGGCAATATTTCTGGAACTGGTACAATGGCTGGGTCGTCTGGAGTAGTTTTGGCATACTCCAAATTTTAATAGATTATCAAACTCTTCTGCCCTGATGGTCAACATAAAATTTGTAGAGGTCTTCACGATCTTTCTATCCATATATGATACCCTTATGTTATCTATACGATAACCAAGATTACAACCTAGCAAAGTCGAGCCAACTTCTGCCAAAAGTCAAGAATCTTGATTGTATCTACCTTATCGAGTCGGAGTCCCTTTTTACGGAGTCCAAACCTACCAGCATTTGATAATTGGACTTTCAAAAACATTATGCATCCATTCTGTCGTTGGGGATGATCTAGTATCATGTTTGATACTGACGGTACTACGTATGTCACCAAAGAAAATTCTATCCGGTATATCCGGTTACGTCTATAGGTGGTCCCTATATCGTTCTCTCGCAAACGGTTTCTACACGGTATTCTACCGTAGTTAATGTTTCAAAAGACAAACAATCCCTTTTCACACTTTCACACCTCAAGGGTGGTACGGGGAAGCACAACAAGCAGTCAGAATAATACATATGAAAAATAAATGCATACGACTCTGATGTGAGTCGCCCTCGAGCGAGGTCATGTCTCGAGGTACATGGCTGTAAATACGTCTGTACAGCAAAGACTCCCGTACGATCCGACTTATACACGCTTGGGCATATGTGTTTCGCATGCTCCCATAGAACATGAATGGTTCTAGAGAGGCATACTATCGGGTTATACACCACCCAACGGGGGCTCCCACTAACTTTGAAGCACGCTGGGGTACCACGTGTCATAGGTTCTCAGAAACATTGAAAGCTTCGGAGACACCTATTAATTTCCTGTGCCAAGCCACGGAAATTTCACATACCACTTCTCTTATGCTGAGTATACCGAGATTGATCCGCTCTCGGTGGCGTACCTTACCTCTTACCTGACGTCGGGGTGTCGTTACAGAATATAATAACACATAGTTAGTTTACCACCTTTATATCTTATACTAATAATACTCCTTATAAGGGCATATAGCTAATTCCTCACTCAGATCCTAATTTTTTGAAAAATATGTTCTTTTCAAGTACACTGTTCCCAACAATGCTCTGATACCATGTCTGTGGGGACAGGAATCCCGACATCTGAGGATCTCATTGGGTGGTGTCGTGCGATGCAACACCAAACAGTATACAAGAATAGAACCAGAATAAAACACAAGACGAAGTCTTTTATTTATCTTACAGCGGAAGTTTTACAATACTAGCGGAAGGAAAGAAATATATATATCATAGCTACGCTCTCAGCACTAGCTATGCAAAAGCAATGTTATCCATGCCCTGGATACTTCGCACTAGCAACACGCAAATCAAGGCGGCATGCAGGGTTCCCATTCGGCTGTACACCCTAGAGGGGGTGCCGCCTCATCATCAAACCCTTCATCAATTGCATAACCTACAAAAACTCGTTAACTGCAAACGTGAGCATAAGGCTCAGCAAGACTAACCCGTCTCACTAGACATATGCAAGGGGGACACTAAACATAGGAAAGATGAAGCATAAATGACTCGCCTACAAGTGGATCCTTATAATCAGGTTTTAAGTAGCAAATGAAATTCTCCAAGCACGGCACATCATGGACTCCACAATCAAACAAGAACCGTTTTGCCGATGATATGACATGCCCAGAGCACATAATGCTATTACAGCTAAAGTCTGGGGAAACTGTAAACTTTAATGTGACTATCTCTAAATCATACAAGGTTGCAAATCAATTAACATTTTAATACAATATCGTTTTCTGGCTTCCTTAGTATTTACTACATCACAGCTTAGTGAACAAGTGGTACTTTATTACCGCGAGGGACGGTGATTGCAGTCAAGACACACCCGGACAACACGACACATACATCATTCGGAAGTGTTAGCGAGTACACCAGTACCTACGTAACACTTCATTACTAGGCGTATATGGCCACTTTCCACAAGAAACACGAACGCCGAGCCCGTCTCACCTCCGCGAACAGAAGGTCTCCGCGCAGAAGACCTTATGTGTCCGCCGACTGATTTACATCTTACTGTCCTCAACCCACCCCTATCGATGGTGAGTTAATGGGCCTCAACATCCCAGTTATCGAGTTACATCAGTTTACTAGATTCCATATGTCCATTATGTTGTCGGTAAGATTCAAGCTTGTCTGGAGGGGCCGCATACAGACAGGCCTTAACTGACCAGTCAGAGCTATGCGACCAAGACCACGTCTTGTCGCTTCCTATCCATCTCTGACCGTTCTCGAGTTTTAGATGTAACAGTTATTTTCTATAAATGTTATCCCAATGTAGAGGAGTGTAAATTTCTATCTCGCGAGTAGATTCCAACTACTCGACTTCTACCGGTTTACCTTCTACATTAGCATAGCAATTCTACACGTTGAGTGATGAACCTACCCAATTAACCAATGGGATTGTGGGTCATGCATCTGGAGTATTCAAGCATCCTATACGTAATGCACAATTCATATGCTAATCATCATAGTGATAAAGTAAAATTTTATCAACGACTTAAATGCAAATCAGGGCTTGCCTGGTTGCAGGTCAAAGTCGGGGTTAATATCTGGAAGGTGCTCTTCCAAGGCTTCTGGTTCTTCCTCGAATTCGGTCACAATGCATATAACATGTATATGAATGACTTTGAAAAATAATTATTACCAATACCATAATTTAATCTATGGTGATCATTATATGATAGGGACCTTAATTGGCATTGGAACTTTGATGGTAGATAATAGGGAATATGATAGAAGCTCTTGCAAAGAACAGGAGATGATCAAAGTACTTTGTTGTCTCTAAAATTATGGCAAGTAATAAATTTCCAAGAATTTTAGAGAAGAGACTGTAGCTTGAACATAGCTGACAGTTGATAATCATGATAGAGGAAGTTGTCCTGGTTCTATCAAAATTTGTTTCATAAATTTCTAAGCGTTGGTGAAGGAGTTATTGAATTTCTAAGTTGGCAATAATTTCTGGAATTATCTTATAATTGAATTTTTAGCTTTTCAATTAATATTCAGTTTGCAACTGAATTAGGACTAGTATAGTAGGTCAATTAAATCCAAGATTTTTACAAGAACTAGTGTATGACTAAAGGAAGGTTCTGTCCAAATTTGGGACATAACAAAGCAACTGAACATCTGTAAAAATTCAATAACTGAAAAAGGTAATTGAACTATACAGAGGGTTATACAGGTGCAATGGCTCCCAAACTTTTTCTGGTAGTCAAGAATAGCACAATGCATCTTATGTTAATTTTGGGGATTTTTTCTGGTGGCAAGTTCATGTGGAAAAATTGTATTTGCATTTGGGAAGTTTGTTTTATACACAATTTAACTGTAAGTTTCACAGAACCTGGTTGATACTGATAGAAACTAGAGCTCAATGGCTTTTAAACAAAATTTGTTTGAATACTTTTGGAGCATTCTACAGAGAGATATTGATTTTTAAACTTTGGAAATGGTTCTGCACCAAAGGGGAATTTTCAACTTTTAAATTTGGCACCAGGGCCCACTGGATTTAAAATCATCCAATCAGGGGCTAGCCACACCGGGGGTTATAAAGATTCCCACGTGGCCGCACTAAATCCCTAGCCACAGACTGATCCGACACCTTTTTCACTCGCTGGCAAGTGGGACCCGCGTACCCGGTCGTCTTCAACCTTTGTCCACGGCTCGGCGGCGGCGTTCTCATCGGTGCGCGGCGGCGCTTTCGCCGGCGATGACTTCTGGCCCACAGGAGGCCTCGGGACTCACCGCTCCACCATATTTTCGCATGGGAAACACGATGGACCAACTTCCGACTGCGAAGGGTGACCAGAAAACCATTCCCGACCAGAGTTTTTAAAGCTGATTTTGATATGGCTTCCTCTAAGCATATATGCCTAGTTGCTAATTATTCAAAGGACTTATATTTTTGGCATCGTAGACTTGGTCACGTAGGCTTTGATCATCTAAAGCGTGGAGTGCTCTTGATCGCATATGTGGGCTGCCTAAGCTTAAAGGGGACAAAGAAATTGTGCGCTCTTCTTGTAGACATGCTAAGATGGTTGCAGGTTCACATGCTCCTCTCACAATGATCATGACAACTGAACCGGGTCAACTTTTGCACCTTGACACCATAGGACCTTCACGCGTTCAATCCTTCGGAGGTAAATGGTATGTTCTTGTGATTGTTGATGATTATTCTAGATACTCCTGGATTTACTTTATGGCATCTAAGAATGAAGATTTTGGTCACTTTAGAACTTTATTTCTTAGATTATCAATTGATCACCCATGATCTTTAAAACAATTAGATGTGATAACGGAACCTAATTTAAAAATCAATCTTTTGATCACTTTTGTGCTGAAAATGGAATAGATCATAAATTTTATTCACCATATGTGCCTCAACAAAACGGTGCTGTTGAAAGAAAGAACAGAACCTTAGTTGAGATGGCTAGGACTATGCTTGATGAATATCAAACTCCTAGGAAATTTTGGGCTGATGCGATTGCAACCGCATGTTATGTCTCAAATCGTGTTTTCTTGCGCGCTAAGCTAGGTAAAACACCATATGAGCTCCGGTTTGGACATTGGCCTAGTGTTACACACTTTCGGGACTTTGGTTGCAAATGCTTTGTTAAGAAACATGGTAGTCTCGATAAATTTAAACCTAGATCCGTTGATGGCATGTTTCTTGGTTATCCATCTCATACTAGAGGCTACCGTGTGCTTTTACTTGACGCTATCAAAATTGTGGAGACTTGTGAGGTGTCTTTTAATGAAGCTAGCCCAGGTACTAGCTCAAACATTGCAGGTCCAGATCTATATCCGCAGGGGGGGAGCATTTTTGTTGAAGATGAGGAAGAGGTGGAGCTACTGCCCGAAAATTCAGCAGTTAATGACATTGTTCCAGCTCCTGATTTTGATTCACAGCCAGCACCGACGTCCACCATTGCTGGTCCAAATCCTCCTCAAAGTAACAAGCTCATCGATTTGTGATGAACATGAAGAAGAAGGAGCGTTTGAAGTGTCCACTCCCCTCCGGGTTCTCAAAAGTCATCCTCCACAACAAATTATTGGAAGCTTGCATGAAAAAGTCACATGGTCCAGGTTTTGCGATCCAAACTCTCATGCTCATTCTGCTTTTGTTGCTTCTTTTGAACCCAGAGATATATCACACGCACTCACTAATGAACCTTGGATTACTGCCATGCAAGAAGAGTTAGAAAGTTTTGAAAGAAATAATGTTTGGAAACTTGTACCTCCACCTCAAGTTCACACTCTTATTGGAACTAAATGGGATTTTAAAAATAAACAAAGTGAGGATGGGGTTGTGGATGGACTAAGGCTAGGTTGGTTGCTCAAGGTTTCACTCAAGTTGAAGGTCTACATTTTGATGAAACTTTTGATCATGTTGCTAGATTAGAAGCCATAAGAATTTTGTTAGCTTTTGCTACATCTAAAGGTTTTAAGATATATCGAATGGATGTTAAAAGTGCTTTTCTTAATGGCTACATAGATGAGGAGGTTTATGTCAAACAACCACCGGGTTTTGAAATTCCAGATTTTCCTAATCATGTTTACAAAATGTCCAAAGCCTTGTACGTTCTCAAACAAGCCCCTAGAGCATGGTATGATAGGTTAAAAACATTCTTACTTAAAAAGGGGTTTACCATGGGCAAGGTTGATAAAACTCTTTTTGTGCTTAAGAATGGCAATGACTCATTATTCGTTCAAGTGTATGTGGATGATATTATCTTTGGTTGTGCTTCTCATTATCTTGTGTCCAAGTTTTCAGCTATGATGAGATAAGAATTTGAGATGAGTATGATGGGAGAACTCACGTACTTTTTGGTGCTGCAAATCAAGCAAACCAAGGAGGGTACCTTTGTGCATGAAACGAAGTATACAAAAGACCTCGTAAGGTGCTTCAACATGGACAAAAGCAAGCCTCTTTGGACACCAATAGGAACAGAAACAACACTTGAACTTGATGAAGATGGTGAACATGTGGATCAAAAAGAATATACAAGCATGATCGAATCACTTTTGTACCTCACGACATCAAGCCCAGACATACAATTCAGCATATGTCTTTGTGAACGATTTCAAGCCTCCCCACGTACTTCACGTCGTCAAGCCGTCAAAAGGATTCTCAGGTACTTACATGGAAATCAAGAATTTGGCATTTTTTCCTTCTTCCTCAACCGTTACTTTGAAAGCTTTCTCGGATGCTGATTTTGGGTGTTGTGGGATTGACAGGAAAAGTTCTTCCGGTGCTTGTCATTTTCTTGGTAATTCACTTGTTGCTTGGTCCTCTAGAAAACAAAACTCAGTTGCACAATCCACGGCTGAATCCGAATATGTAGCTGCTGCTAATGCTTGCTCACAACTTCTTTGGATTGTTCAAAACCTTAAGGACTATGGGGTTAATCTACATAGTGTTCCACTGTTTTGTGATAACACTAGTGCCATTTGCATTTCTAAAAACCCCGTGCAACATTCTAGAACTAAGCACATTGACATTAGGTATCACTTTCTCCGTGATAATATTGAAAAAGGAAACATTGTGCTTCACCATATAGATACCGAACAACAATTGGCTGACATTTTTATAAAACCTTTGGATTTCACTCGTTTTTATTTTATTCGTAGTAAAATAGGGGTTATGCATCCTCATGGCTTACATTGAGGTGGAGTTTTGAAACTTGAGAAGTCTATGTGTGAATCAGAAATTAAAATAATATGAGCATAGTATTTCGTACATATATGACTTTGTGATTCCTCTTACATACTGAAAGTTCTTACTACATTACTCGAGTTATACATTTTGTAGTTTTTGCCATGTCTAGTAATTGGAATAATTACTTACACTAAATCTGGTCATGGTCGAACTTTCTTGCTGTTTTGAACTTGTTGCATGCTCGCAAGTGCTTTTAATCATAAAGAATTAATCAAGTAATCAACTCACATGTTGAGTTTTTATGAACAAATATAAGTTGAGAAAAGATCAAGAGAATATGCATGCATCGCACTTCTTTTGAGATGGCTTATCATTGCTTTAGATATGAACTTGGAAGAAGTTGTGTATGACTAAAACCATGTCCTTAAGCTTCTGATTGTCAAATGACATAGGCTTGGCTTGGTTGGTTAGAATAAGGCAGATGCGCATATAATATCTTGCAAATGTCATATGATCAAAATTTGTGCTTTGAAAAATAATAAAATACAACAACAAGTGTCATGCTTTCAGGTCATGAAATAGTTAAGTTTGTGAGATCATGACTTGCTTAAATTGAAAATTACATTTGATATCTAGCATGGCTTACACTACTTTATGTATTTCATTAATGTGATAGTGTAAGTTACTTGATAGTATGACTTGGATGAGCTTTGTTTTATATGTATATGTCATAATATGCTCATAAAAATTAAATTTTCTCTTTTCAACCTTGCTGAATACATTGTCAAAGGGGGAGAGATAATATGGTAAATTTTTAAAGATAAGTATGCAAGGGGGAGAAATTTAGAAATTGTTCTCAATACTTTTCATGCCAATGTTCGGATTTCAAATAGTGTTGCCAATGCATTCATCGAGGGGGATATTGTGAGACCTATATGTGCTGAATACATTGGATTTGACAAAAAAAAGTATTGAATGCTGTCATAACATATTTTTAGCAAGGTCCGACTTTAGCTCCGACATGTCTTTGATAGCTCTGGCATGTCTTTGTTAAGATCTGATATGTTTTCCCTAGGTCCGAATTATGTTGGTTAGCTCCTAAATGTTTTTCTAGCTCCGGCGCTAGGTTGTACTAGCTTTGGTAAGCTCCGGCTCAAGCTCCATTTAGTTTTAGCAAGATTCGGAGCTTGACCGCAATGTTCCTGCTTTTACTGTGAAATGTTTCGAACTTGCTTTACATTGTTGGAAAGATTGCTTAGTATTCATTTGCTAAGTTTTTGGTACATTTTGGTTGATATGGTTGATATCATTTTGCAATGGTTTGCAACATGCTTATGTGAAGTGTTCACGTAAGATGTTGTAGTTTCAGAACTAACGAGAGTCAAGTCGAGGACTTGTGTTCGGAAGTATTGGTTGTTTGTTCATGTGTAGGTGTTGCTTGAGTTCAAGACATGGCTCGTGACGGGATCCATTTAACTAGTCTTAGGGAGAAGATGAGGTTCAACAACCATGTTCGGGAGGAATTGTGGTTGAGTTAATTTGGAGGTCGCACAACATGTTTCAATGAAGAACAATGGATATGAAGGTATCCTTGACGTCGTTGGAAGATGTTAGCACGTGTGAAAGGAGTGCATGGACTTGGCTGCATGTTTCCAAGGCGTGGTGAAGAGTGGTGTACATAAAAATTGGTCGGAAAGGTCCAACTGACTAGGTTATGGACTCAGGCTGCGACTGAGTCGGGTTTGACTCAAATATGGAAAGATTTGAGTTGGTTATGATAGGATTTCATGTTGGTCACGAATTTGGATTGTTTTAGGAATGTGGGATACATTCCTAATGTGTTTGGAAGTCTTAAGATATCTTCTATCTGTGTATAGAAGAGTCATAAGTAGTTATGGAAAGTTTCGATTCGTGATTTGAGTAGGATTAGAGTCCTAGTTGAGATTGGGTTAGCCTAAGGGCTGCTTATATAAGCAAGGGAGGTCAGAGATCGTGGTGCACGACTTTGGGGTTGTTCCTCTTGTGTTCTATTTAATAAAATTCGTAGTTGAAAGGAACTATTGTGACTTGTTCGTCCGACTTGTTCTAAACAAGTTTTTCTCGTCAAGTTTCTGCATGGCACTACCTTGTTTCGATGGTTTTATCATAACTCGAGTTTTAGAGATCCAATTGACGTGATTCTTTTTGGGTTGTCTTCACAACTTGATTATATATCATATGTCAAAATTTCACGGTCATTGGATTTGTGGTTTTTGATCTACACGAGTTTCTTTGCAGTATTACAGAGCTGTTTTTTTCTCGGGTAGGACAGATTGATCTTTGTTCGATCTTTCGATCGTATGTGAGTTTCTCTCGACGGATTTGAGTGATTCTTGTTGCGTCGTCTTCCTGACTTGATTCTCTCTTATATATATCACTTTTGTCATGGTGAAACATGTTTATATTAGTCTCACACACGATTTCTTTAACAGATCATTTTTCTGCCGAAGGGGTTGGGATTTAATTGTTTCCGCTGCGTAAGATTTTTTTAATATACTATTTACCCCCCCCCCCCCCTTTGGTAGCTTTTCACGTGATCTTTGATCCTACATATGGTCGAAGCTCTGTGCCCCGTGCCAGGCGTTGAGGCAACCGCCGGTGCTGCCTCAGCTGGTACGCCCATCGTCGGAGACTTCACTCCGGACTTAGAGCCTTCTGTGGGCACCGGGGCCGGAGTCGTCTTGCCGGACCCAGCGCCCTCTGAAGACCCTGGGGTCGAAGGATCAGCCAGAGCTGGAGGCACAACCAGCATGGATCTCAACCGAGGATGAGGGGTCTCTTCTCTCGGAGTGTCCCTCACGTAGCTCCTGTTGCTTCTAGCCAGCTTCAGCTTGGGTCTCGTGGTGACAAAAGGATTTTTCTCCTTGCCTCGTCTTGAGGTTGATGCCTTGGAGGATGGAGCTGCAGGGCCCTTTACTTTGTCGCTAATTGGTGCAGGATCGAAGCTACCATGGGAACAAGGAGCTCCAGAAATAATGATCCCTGCTAGAGATGTGCTCCTATGCCTCTCCACAAGGCCCAAGTCGTAAAGCATCAGCATCATTCTCCGTAGCTCTCTCCTGAACTCCAGAACATTGTTCAGGGGCAGAAACTCTGCTAGAGGTGTCAGATTGTCGGGATTGATGGCTCCATGGTGCAACTTTTGGAGATGAAGCTTCAAATCCTTTTCATCCAAATTTGACCCGATGCCAACAACAATCGTGTACGAATCCATCTCTCCACTGATTGCCTATGTTGGCCATTCCCTCGTCTTCAGAGGAGCCAATTGGTTGGTCAGGAAATTTACAATCACCATCAGGGGAGTCACTCCTTCTTCCATGCACTCTTAGATCATTGAATAGAACGTGTTATATGACTCTGACAGCTTCAGTACCACCTCCCAGGCATCGGTGTCAATGGAGGGAAGGCTGTCAAGTAGCTCCAGCATGTCATGACGATCCACCCTGATGACCACCCAATCCTTCTTCTATCCATCCCTCTTCCCGCAAGGGAACGTCTTCAAGTACTTGAAGTGGGAGTTCTTGCGCTTCACGAAGTAGTAAAAGCCAAGAAGATCATTCTGTTTTCATGGTTGTGTGGACCTTGTAGAAGGTCTGGAAGAGCTCGATGCAGGGCGACACACCCACCCACATCTCATAAAAGTGGACAAATATCACCACTAGCAAGGAGTGGGGACCGAGGTGGTGGAGCAGCAAGCCATAGAAGTCCAGCAGAATCAGCAGGAAGCTGGAAAACGGCAGGATGAGCACGCCATGCAAACACCGTGAAATATATGATCTCGCCGATGCTTTCCTTCTTGAAGGGGAGCTTGTCGAGGCGAATCGAGTTGTTGAAGGAGTCGCTCGACCACACCATGTAGTTGCAGACTCTCGACAACTCTTCGCCACTATTGATTTGGCTGTGAGAAAGACCCAACTCCATTACTGCAATGTGGAGCAGAAGTGGAGAAAGGGTTACAAGGGGGAGAGCTCTCAATGCAAGATAAAATGAAAGAGTAAGGAGTTCTCTTCGCGTGCAAACTTTCTCCCTTTAGTAAGCCTCCAAAATGATAGGAAGGAACCTACCTCCAGAATCGAAAGACAAATGACCTCGTCAATGACAAGGGGGCCTGAGTCCACTTTGTTAAAAACTTGCAACAAGTGAACCATCGTCATGATGGGAAGTTGGAAGCCCGAGGGCGGCAGCCTGACAGGGCTACAAAGATTATGCTAAGAACCAAAACAAATTTCGTATTGGGAACCGGTGACCTTCAATTATGTGAGATCTGCATGCTAGAATCCCGCTCACCATATCAATAAGGGCCACACGGCGATGACATAACTGTGTGTCGCTATCCCAACTGCCTAGGAAAAGACTTTGAAGTTGTAGCACAGGAATCGATGATGGCCCCACCTTCGGTAGCATAACCTCTCCCTAGGGACCTCTTCTTGAGGTGGGCCCAGGGGCCATTGTAAATACCCTACATACCGGGTACCCCTTGATACCGCAAATAAAGCCGAGGAGTTCCTATGTCCAAGTGGCGGACGTCCGAGGGGTTACGCATCATGTGGAACCGGATCTACCTACCTCTTTAGGGTGGCTCCAATGTAGCCACATGTCCAGAGGAGCCTAACCTGCCTCCCTCATTTTGGTAGCTCCGGTGCTGCCACATGTCCTACAGAGCCAGACCTACATCCCTCCTCAAGGAAGCTCCGACACTGCCACGTGTCCAATGACACCGGACCTATCTCCTTGTAGAGGGAAGATCCAAAGCTTCCATGTGTCAATGTTCGAACCTACGTCATCAACGGGAATACTACGGGATCTCCAACGGCACGGACATTCAAGGGCCATCAATTGGCCGTTACAAGACCTGGTTAATGCGTCGTTAATACTATATTATTGATGCATGGTTAGAAGACTATCATGGCTGGTAACGCTATCATTAAGGCACGTTATCACACAATTAACCCCTCATAATACTATAGATCGTGTACAGAGTAGTTAATACAGATTAGGCCACCTGTCGGGCCAAGCACACACTGTAACAGCCAGTCCTTGGCATATAAAAGGGCTACACTACGAGGTAGAAAATCTATCTCATGCTATCTGAACTGATCTCAAGCCAAATCATACACACCTAAGCTCATACAATCAACACACACACACACACACACACACACCCTATGGAGTAGGGTATCAAGCTCAGGTGGCCCGAACCATGTAAAACTCTCGGTGTTCACCTTTTGTCTCTATCTTGACTCACGCCCCAACCGAATACGAACCTCCCCGAACTACTTCTTAGTAGTACTGAGGGAAGTGTCCTAATGCACACTTCGACACATTCCATTTCATGTTTCATTATGTACTGAAGACTCCTTTTATGACTACCCAGTTACAAAGTAGCGTTTGGTAGTCTCAAAGTACACAACTACACACGGTGAGAAACAATGGCGATCTCAAGTCTAAGGATCTAGTAGGTTTATAACTCAAGACCAATTGATGGCACATATGAAAAAAACAATCCCAGCAGTGTCTCAGAGTGGGTCAATCTAACACCATGTTCACTAACATGTGTTCGCATTATTAATTTGATATATCAATATATATGATCTGTGAAACGTGATCATCAATTGATACATTTGCTAGTCTGTGTGACATCATTATCTCATATAACGATATACACCAGAGATCATTTAGCGTAACATTAATATTAAAAAAGAGTTTCATGAACAAGTCACATACTTGATGATCAATGTAAATAATGATTACTCATATGACAATTTATTTAATAGTATACAAACATAGCTATGACACAAGTCTCCCACTATACACTATGATCACTTATGTAAGTATCTAATATCCATAGATCTCGTGTGTGCCTCATGCTTTGATTGTGGATGAAGCTTTGTCAACAGATCTGCAACGTTCAAATCTGTGTGCACCTTGCATGTCTTCACATCACCTTGGTCAATGATATCTCGAATGAGGTGATATCGTCGTAGTATATGTTTGGTCTTTCGTGTGATCTAGGCTCCTTTGCCTATGCGATGGTTCCACTATTGTCATAGTAGAGATCCACAGGACTGGACGCGCTGGGAATACCACCCAACTCGAAAACAAATTTTATGATCCAAATAGCTTCTTTTGCAGCTTTAGAAGCTGTAATATACTCTGCCTCCATTGTCGAATTTGCTACTGTATATTGCTTGGAATTTTTCCAGCTCACTTCCCCTCTATTGAGGTAGAATATAAAAATGGATTGCGATCTAGAATCATCCTTACCAGTATGGAAGCTGGCATCAGTGTAACCTTTTACAACGATCTCTTCTTCACCTCCAAACACTAGGAACGCATGTTTAGTTCTTCTCAAGTACTTAAGGATGTTTTTGACAATGGTCCAAAGAGCCTCACCATAATCTGATTGATATCTGCTCCTCATGCTTAGAGCATAGGATACATTTGGGCATGTACATAGCATGGCATACATGATGGATCCAATAGACGAAGCACAAGGAATCGCTCTTATGCTCTTTTGCTCATCAAGTGTCAAAGCACACAAACTCTTGCTTAGAGTAATGCCATGTGACATTGTCTAGAAACCTTTCTTGGAATCTTGCATATTGAACTGATTCAATATATTGTCTATATATGTATCTTGGCTCAATCCAATTAGCTTTTTAGATCTATCTCTATAGATCTTTATGCCCAAAATGTACGCTGCCTCTCCTAAATCCTTCACTGAGAATTTTTTTCTTAATGAGAATTTAACATCATCAAGCATTGAAATGTCATTCCCAAACTATAATATGTCATCTACATATGGGATCAGAAATAATGTGCGCTCCCACTAAACTTCTTGTAAATACAAGGTTCTTCTCCATTTTTAATGAAACACAACCCTTTGACAACTTCATCAAAATGTAGATTCCAACTTTGAGATGCTTGCTTCAATCCATAGATGGACTTTTGAAGTTTGCATATTTTATGAGCATTTTTAGGATCGACAAAATCGTCAGTTCATGTCATGTACACATCCTTAGTCAGACATCCTTTAAGAAAGACTTTTTTTAGATCCGTCTGCCATATTTCATAACCAAAATATGCAGCAATTGCAAAGAAAATCCAAACAGACTTTAGCATTGCGATGGGTGAGGAAGTTTCATCATAATCAACACCGAATTTGTTTGAATCCTGTTGCCACCAATCGCGCTTTATAGATGTGAACATTTCCATCCATGTCAGTCTTGTTCTTGAAAATCCATTTACAATCGATAAGTGTGACACCTTCGATTGGATCAACCAGGTTCCAAACTTGATTCTCATGCATGTATTCAAATTCAGATTCCATGGATCCAAGCCATTTCACAGAGTTGGGTCCTTCATTGCTTTGGTATAGGTCATGAGCTCATTATTTTCCAACAATACCATGTCATGCTGCTCCGTTGTTAGAAGAATTAACTTTTCAGTCGCATGACATGGCCTCGTAGACCTTCGTGGGGCTGATGTTTCATCAATTAGTTGCACAACATTTTGTACATCTTGTATAGGACTAGTGGGTATTGAAACATTTTCAAGTATATCTTGAATTTCTTTGAGATGCACCTTGCTCCCACTAAGTCCTTCTGAGAGAAACTCTTTTTCCAAGAAGACACCATTGCAAGTGGTAAACACTTTACCCTCTTTTTTATTATAAAAATAATATCCTTTGGTTTCCCTAGGATATCCCAAAAATAAGCATTTGTCTGATTTGGGAGTGAGTTTGTCTGACGTCAAACATTTGACATAAGCATCACACCCCCACACTTTGAGGAAAGACAATCTGAAATATTTCTTGGTCCACATCTCATATGGTGTCTTCTCAACAAACTAAGTTGGGACTCCGTTTACTGCAAACACAGTAGTTTCAAGAGCATAACCCCAGAAGGATAGTGGAAGATCAGTTTGGCTCATCATCGACTCAACCATGTCTATCAAGGTTTTTTTCCTCCGCTCGGACACCCTATTCCATTGATGCGTACCAAGTGGACTCAACTGTGGACACCCCATAGAATTCATGGCTCGAATATTCACCTCCACGATCAGATTGTAGAAGTTTAATTTTCTTGCCTAATTGATTTTGTACTTCATTATGAAATTATTTGAACTTTTTAAAGGATTTAGACTTGTGCCTCATTAGGTTGACATATTCATATCTACAGAAGTCGTTGATAAACATTATGAAGTACTGAAAACCACCTCTGGCTATTGAAGTCATTGGTTGTTGACGTTTCTTACGTCACAGATAAAAATCCACAAGCGCACGGAAACTATCGATGTAGCATTTCCCCTTTAAGAGTAGTCCCGAGGGTGCAATTTATATTTTCCCAAAGAAAGACTATGTGGAAACATAGCAATCATCAAATGAAAAGGGTAGATTGGTCTAGCTAAGGTTCTCGCGAGGATGGGTAAAGGATAAGTAAGGTAGTGTGACACACTCAAGAACATCCTATTCTAAGGGGAATAACTAGGTCAAAAAGGGATTAGGCTTAGAGTTGGGGAGTTGCTCCTACAATGCCTCTAATATACATATACATAGCCTAGGTTAGATACTAATGAACATGTCAATGTTGAATTTTTATGCTAAGTTGTTCAACACATCAGGCACAGGTTTATGCCTAGCAATACTAGGACGACTCCCACAAAGAGCCTGTGGCATAGCCAAACGTGTAGGATTACATGGACAGATAGGGCTGTCACTACCTACTTCCTACCTCTCCAATCCGTGAGTCTACGAGACATCCAATGCTACTTAACTACCCTAGCACCATGCTAGCATATTAAGTAAATACCTTAGGAGCCTAGGCACAAGCCATACTAAGGCAATGACTAACCTAAATATCGTTGAACCAATATTGGAATATAGCATAAGTTATTCATATTAACATGTTTGTGTCATAACTAATTAGACAATAGTGGAGGTTTGAAGTGTTTATGATGATATAATGAGAATGATATGGCATAATAATAAATACTACTCCTACCACATACATGGAACCCACAATCAAACAAGAAACGCTTCATCCAAGTATATGAATAAAAGAAGACTAAAGATAACATCTTTATTAAGAACAAAATAAAAAATACAAAGAGCAATATATGAGTCATACTTTTCCCAATTTGGAATTGGGAATAGAGAGGCTCCTTCTACTCCTTCCTAACTTGGACCTTGGACTAAATACTCTGCTCTCTATAGCCTAAACTCCTCTAAACCTATGGAGAATAGTGGATACAATAGAATGAATACTCAAGTGGTGTGTGTGTCAAGTGACGGTAGGGGGTCCTATTTATAGCTGGATAATGGTCGGTTCCCGCCACCAAAAGGGCGCGAATCAGTCTTCATCGTGATTAGGGCACCACATCGAGTTGACACATGGAACCTGACCGAGGTTGGCGCCAGGAACAATTAGACCAATTTCAGTGTGCTTCCTTGGGGTGCTTCTAGGTGGCTCCCATTGACTGATATGAGTGATACACCATTGGATGGCCTCAGATATTTCTGTTTGTGGGCCATTTGATCCATGTGATGCCACATGTTGGTGCTTGATTGGCTGCGATGGTATTTTATAGGATTGCTCCCCCTCTTTTACCTCATTTCCTGCAATAAATGCCTGGATGCACTATTTCTCCAAGGACAAGTGAAAATAGGTTAAATAGAAAGGAGATGTTTGCAAGAAATGATATTTCCTCCACATAATTGAGTTATATTGACGGGTGAAATTCATATATAACATCCGTCAGTAAACTGTCCCAAGATTATCCTTTGCTCGTGCCCCTATTCCCTCTTTTGGCAGGTGGCTTTCCAATGACTATAAAATGAGCACGTTGGTAAAATGTCACAATTGAAGCTCTGAAAAATTATTTTTCAAATAAAATTCTTTTTTCAAAACAAATAACTTTATTTTTGTGAAAAATAACGAAATAAAAATAATAGTTGATAATATAAGATTCTCAACTTGCTAAGAAAAAACCAAATATGCAATGGGGAAAATACCACTAAGTGGGGAATAACCAATTGAATAGAAAAGAAAAATCAAAGAAAGGATAACTACCATTCAACCTATTGGCTAGGTCTCACCACCGTCCGATGAGATGGACATTCCTCCTTCTTTATTTATTGACATCCGGCCCCAGAGGGATGCGCTCGGACGGCTTGTCTTGCTTCTTTCGCCATTATTTCTTTGGTGGTGTGGTGGAATTGGGCATTTGAGGAGGCCGAGACATCTCCGTCTTCTTGGGGTGTCGGCGTGGACGATAAGACGGGTTCTCCGCATAGATCGATTCCCTCATGAATGCAATGAGCGTGTCCACCTTTGGAGGTGTGACTTTGACCTCTTGAATATGTTTAACATTCGACCTGTACTTGATATGGATCATGGAGCATTGCTCCGACTTTGGGCGAAAGTTAAACTTCTCCTTGTCATTGATATGGAAGTGGATTGCTCCAGCTCCCACATCTATGCAAGCCTTTGCGGTGCTAAGGAATGGGCACCCAAGAATGAGTGGTGTATCTTTCTCGACATCCATCTTGAGAACCACAAAATCCTTAGGTATGAAGCAATTTTGGATTTTCACCTGAACTCTTCTGCAATATCCACCGGATCACGGACTGAAGAGTCAGCCAGTTGGAGCTGCAGTGGTGTTGGAGTGAGCTCCATAATGTCCAGTTGGTCCAAGATGTGACACTCAGTTCCAAAAATGAGCTATACCAAACCACAACCTGTACCAAACCATCCCAAACCCCATTTTCCCTCTAATCATGTAGGTCATCCAGGCGCTCATAACCGGGAGCACGGCTATCATGATAGTTTTAGACACACTCTGCAGAGGTTGTACCACTTTACCCATGTGTTTCTAATTTTGTCACCCGTCAGTGACTAAGAAGCCTCCCTTATGCCAATTACACTTCCTTAGGTGTATGGCCAAGAGATCATAAAATAGCCTTTTCAAATGGACCACTAGCATGTACGGACCCACTGAGGTTTCTGAATGTGGCCTAGAGGGGGGGGGGGTGAATAGGCCTTTTTGAAATTTTGTCGGAACCTGCAACACTTAACAACCAGATTAAAACTCGAGATATCAGACTAGTCTGGTTAAGTGCGGACTAGTCCGGTGAGTGCATACTAAATTGATCAAGTTTGATCAGTGAACTTAATACAAGTGAATTGTAAAGCAGAATATGAAATATAACTTGCAAGAATTGATTCATAGATGCTGAGTGTAAAGAAAATTGATTCTTCTTTCAATTATTCAACTTAGGTTATGCAAGTTCTACAAAACCCTAGAATATGATATGAAAGTTAAAAACAAGTGAACACAAGATTTTATCCCGTGGTTCGGTTCCCACAAAGGCAACCTACATCCACGTTGAGGAGTCCACAAAAGGACCGGGTCTTCTCCAACCCTACCCTCGTCGGATCGCCATGAAGGCCAATCCTCTCCACTTATCACAAAGGACAAATAACCAAATTCAAGGGGCCTTCTCACACGTTGAGGGCTCCCCAAGATTACAATAAAAACTCCACTAAGAACACACTCGAAAGATTACAATGAAAACCACAGGTGTGTTAGGGAATCAAAACAAGAGCTCAATGAGTGAGGAACCGTGTCTCTCCAATGATCCAAAGTGTATCCTCAAAGGATTGATCTTTGTTGCGTTTGATTTTGTGGAGAGATGTGTTTTTGAGGCTCGTGGGAGGTGTGACGGCGCAGGGGGTCGAGAGTTAATTAAAGTTGGGCCGTGCACATCTATTTATATGGGGTTTCTAAAAGTGACCGTTAGGGTTTAGAAAGATCGAACTAGTCCATGGTGGACACAAGACTAGTCCGGTGTGCTGTGTGTAGCAAACCCTAGGTGTCCCAAAATATCGGACTAGTCCGACTGAGATTGGACTTGTCCGTTTTAGGTTCTGGAAATCTTCGGACTAGTCCGATAAACATCGGACTTGTCCGGATATGTGAAACCCTAAGTAAATTTGGGACAAGTCCGCACTGGAGGACTTGTCCAATTTAGGTCAGAGGGTTTTTCGGACTAGTCTGTGCTAATATCAGACTTGTCCAACTGATATCAGAAAGATACCGGACTAGTCCGGTGTGTGATCGGACTTGTCCAATTGTGCAACTTTTGAAGTGTTTGGCGACTAGTCCGCACTTTGGAGGACTAGTCCGATTTTAGTCAAAGAGATATCGAACTAGTCCAGGGTCAGTCGGACTCGTTCGGTCCTGTATAAACTTGTGCAATGTGTGTGATTATTTGTGATTGAGCTCTTGGGGTGTGTTTCCTTAACACACTCCATACACAATGATCTACTAAAATTGTTCCTTGAGCTCTTTCTCACATTGCTCCTCATTCTCCTTTTTTTAGCTCTTTGCTCAATTTCTCATCAAAACCTGTGCTCATCTCAACAAAGTAGTAAGGATCTCATTTGCTTGTCATAAATCATCCAAAACCCACAAGGGATTCCAAGATGCACTTTCAATCTCCCCCTTTTTGGTGATTGATGACAACCAATTGAGATTTCAGAAAATATTATAAAAGGTTGAGATTTTCAAAAAGTGTGCACATATGAGTTTAAAACACATTAAGCAATGAAAACATGATCCATATGTGCACTCTTCATGGTGGGATGCAGAGCTGAGTATATAGAAGCCATAATCATGATGAGAATGACATAATTGACATAAACACATCAACAACAAGCATATATGTAATTCTTGGAGCAAAATCACAGATTTCATCCATTGCTTCACAAACAGTTCAAAGCATTGAATCACAGGACCAATAGAATTAAAAGAGCATATTAAACATCTTACAACCCACAAAATAGACAAAAGACTCAAAAAGAAGCTCTCCTCGCATCCTATAGCTAAGACCTAAGACTCCCCCTCAATCTCTCCCCCTTTGGCATCAAAACACCAAAAAGAAGGAGAGGAGGGACCTAAAGTCTTCAAGTTTTGCTGTCGGTCCTCTCGTCGTCTTCGTCTTCACTCTCGAGTTGAGGAGGAGGAGGAGGAGGAGGAACAGAGCCACTCGAGTCCCCAATGCCAAAATAGGAAAGCTCGAAGGGAGTCAAGGGCCCAAGCTCGGTGTAGTCAGGGTTGGAGTCATCAGAAATTACTAGAGATCCAATGGGATCGATCTCCAGCTTTTGACAAATCTGCTTGACATTTGCCTTCACATACTTTATATCAGCTTTTCTCGCCTTGTTGAGCTTGTGAACTTTGATGTCAGTGTTGCGGCAAGAGTCGAAGATGGCCGCAAGATACTTCAGGATACCACCTGCAGCCCCCTTTTGAGGAGCTGCCCTAGTGGCAGGGGTAGCCCCGACATTTCCACTCGCTCTCGTTGGAGCCTCTGCGTTAGAATCAGGGGAGTGAGTAGCTTGAACATTTGCTTGTTGAGGCTTCTGAGGCCTCAATGGTGTGTGCTCCACATCTTTGACGAATTTGATGCCTGTGACCTTCTCAATCATAAACATGAGATAGGGAGCATAGCCACAGGATCTGTTCAGAGTGCTAGAAATGTTGACCATATCGTTCCAGATATAGTCAAACACATCAAACTTGCGGTCCTTGCTTATGACCTTCATCAAGGTCTAGAGATAGCCCTGCACACTCCCTGCATCCCCATCCTTCTGGGCAATTTTCTTCCATAGCACTCGGTTAAGCAGCGCAAAGAAGGGCTTCATGTTCTTCGTGGAGGGGGGATTGAACTTCAGTGATGGATCATATAGGAACTTCATCCTATCCTTTTCCAAGACCCCAATGTTGTGGATCACCAATGGGTTGTTGTCGGGGGTCTCCAGGTGGCGGAGTCTGGCGAACTCATTGTATGTAATGGTGTACATGGACCCATGAGACATCCACATCACCCGCTCCTCCTCATCACTGGAAAAATGACAAGTGGCATAAAACTGAGCTATCACTTCATCATTCTAGTTGTACATGAAGCCGAAGAGATCCTTCAAGCCATGTCTATCAGCTGCCTCAATCACCTCATCGAAAGCGGAGCATCTCTTCCTCTCAAGATGCGCCCAGTCTATCCACTGACTGTGCACCACCGGAGTCTTCAACTGGAGGTATACAGACTTGTAAAAGTTTGCATGGAAGTTGCTCTAGTACCTTCCATCTGCAGCGTCCCTCGGACGGCTGTAGCAATCAACACTCCTGAACTTTGCAGCCGAGTCGCTGCCCTTCCCATTGAATCTTTCCTCTGTCGGGTCCCGAGCCCCTTGCTTCGAAGCTGACATCTTTAGCAGGCCAATCGGGCCCGTCGCGATCCCTTTGCCTTTTCCCTTCGCTTGGTGAGCACTTGCCGAGCTAGGGCCACCACCAGCGGAAGCCCTGGAAGCAGGCACCTTACGTCGAGCCAACCTCTTTTGAGACTGAGGTGGAGAGGGGGTTGGCTCAGAAGGTCGCTTCTTTCTTTGGTCCGTCGAGGACTGAAGCGATGCTTCTTGGTCCATCTAGGCTTCAAAGTCGGAAACTTCATCGTGAGAGTTCGACGTGCCCTGAGAATGGATTGTACAAGGTATGCATAAGAATGGATGACAAGGAATTGCATTGAGGAATTAAAAGGTTAGGGTTGAGTTAAAAAAAATCAGACTTGTCTGGTGTACAGGCACGGACTAGTCCGGGTTACCGGACTTGTCTGTGCATGGACCGGACTAGTCTGGTATTCATCCTCAAAAACCTAACTTATGAGACAAATGGAGTTGCTCAATGCAAAACTAGCCTAACAGCAATGTAATACAACAAGGATACTAGTATTAGGTGAAAGAAGCTAGGCTATTCGATCAATAATGAAGCAAATGGAGATTTCTAGGGTTTGGGGGAAAATTTATTGAAAAATCGCTTGAAACTCGGAGAGGGGGGTGTTGAAGCATGGACAAGTTTGTGGTCTTCAATCCCTAAGCGAAGGAGGTAGATTTCCACCCAAACTTGGAATATTTTTGATGGAGAAATCGCCAAATTGCCTTGGGGAGCTCGAGCGTGGAGAGAGAAATCTTAAGGCAAGTGTGGGGGTGATGAAATTAGGGTTTTGCGGCGGCTAGGATTCTGGACACAAAAAATCGGACAAGTCCGAAAATGATCGGACTAGTCTGAACTTTTCCAGAGGCTATATCGGACTAGTACGTGGTCTGCCGGACTAGTCTGGCCTAACCGGCGCTCTGCGGACTAGTCTGCACGGGCGGACTAGTCCGGGTAACCAAAGACTAGTCCATGGTCACTAGACAAGAAATGCTTAGCCCATTTGTATACATTCGAAGGTCCAAATCATGAAAATAGGGAGGAAAATCAAATCAAATAATCTTGATGAACATGATCCGTAAGCATACAACAATCAAGCAATGATCATAATTCACCAAGATCTAGTAATTGACATAGTTTTTCGGAGAAAATTGAGAGAGATGATTTTCACAATCCAATCAACATATTTTGAAGAATTTCATACAGGTATGCAAACTTTCAAGCCACACTCTGAACATCAAAGATATTTAGTTCATTTTGGAGTTCGCAAAAGCGTTTTTCATCAAGTGCCTTGGTGAATATGTCGGCTAATTGTTTTTCCGTGTTGACATGGGAAATGGCAATATCTCCTTTCATGGAGTTGTCTCTCAAAAAGTGATGCCGGATGTTTATGTGTTTGGTTCTAGAGTGCTCAACAGGATTATGATAAATTTTAATGGCACTCTCATTGTCACAAAGCAGTGGAATATGATTGATATTGTAACCGTAATCCCTTAGATTTTGTCGCATCCAAAGGAGTTGAGCACAACAACTCCCGGCTACAACATACTCCGCTTCAGCTGTGGATAAGGCAATGGAGTTTTGTTTTTTGGAGGACCAAGAAACTAGGGATCTACCTAGGAATTGGCATGTACCAGAGGTACTTTTTCTATCTACATTGCATCTGGCATAATCTGCATCGGAGTAACCAATGAGATTGAATTTGGAACCTTTTGTATACCAAAGACCAAGGTTGGGTGTATGAACTAAATATCTCAAGATCATTTTTACGGCTGTCAAGTGACACTTCTTAGGATTGGCTTGAAATCTTGCACACAAACATACACTCATTATGTCTGGCCTAGATGCACATAAATAAAGTAGAGGTCCAATCATGGAGCGATATACCTTTTGATCGACGCTAGGTCCATCTTCATTGAGATCCAAGTGGCCATTCGTTGGCATGGAAGTCTTTATAGGCTTCGCCTTGGCTATCCCAAACTTCTTGAGTATATCTTGTGTGTACTTTGTTTGGCTTATGAACGTCTCTTCCTTTTGTTGCCTCACTTGGAATCCCAAGAAGTACTTTAGCTCTCCCATCATTGACATCTCAAACCTATATGTCATAATTTTACTAAATTTCTCACAAAAAGATTGGTTAGTTGAACCAAAGTTTATATCATCAACATAAATTTGACAAATAAAGAGATCATTTTCAAAGTTCTTTGTAAACAATGTATAATCTACTTTACCAGTTTTAAAACCATTTTCAATCAAGAAATCTCTAAGACACTCATACCAAGCTCTAGGAGCTTGTTTGAGGCTGTAGAGAGCATTACGCAATTTAAATACGTGGTCGGGGAATTCTTCATCTTCAAATCCGGGGGGTTGCTCCACATACACCTCCTCCTTGATTGGTCCTTTGAGGAAGGCGCTTTTCACGTCCATTTGATAAAGCTTAAAATCATGGTGAGTAGCATATGCAAGTAATATTCTAATAGATTCACGTCTAGCTACGGGAGCAAAGGTTTCATCGAAATCCAAACTTTTGACTTGTGAATACCCTTTGGCCACAAGTCGTGCCTTGTACCTTGTCAACACCATGTATTCATCTTGTTTGTTGCGGAAGACCCACTTGGTGCCGACAATGTTGGCGTTGGGTATTGTAACTAGTTCCCACACCTCGTTCTGCTTGAAGTTGTTCAATTCTTCTTGCGCTGCCATCACCCAATCCGGATCCTTCAATGCATCCTCAACCCTGCGCGGTTCCAAAAAGGATACAAACGAATAATTCTCACAAAAGTTAGCTATGTGAGATCTAGTAGTTACTCCCTTTTGGATGTCACCAATTATGTTGTCGATTGGGTGATCCCTTTGGACGCATTGGTGCACTCTTGGGTGTGGCACTTGCTGTCTTGAATCTTCATGATCATCTTCTTCTCCCCCAAGTGGTTGCCCTCATTGACTTGTTGATCACCTTTACTTTCTTGAGGTTGATGTTGTATGGAAGCTCCCCCTTAATCATTGGCCTCCTCTTGTGGTTCATTTTCCTCATGCAAATGTAGAGGTGCCTCTTGTGGTCGAACTTCGCCTAACACCATTCTTCTCAAGGCTTGACAAGGAGATTCTTCTCTATCTAGCACACATGGATCAACTTGCTCCTTTTGGGAGCCATTAGTTTCATCGAACACTACGTCACGTGCTATTTCAACAAGTCCGGGGGTCTTGTTGAAAGCACGATAGGCGTAAGTGTTCGAATCATAACCATGCAAGAAACCTTCATCGGACTTCAAAACGAACTTTGAAGTCCTAGGCTTCTTGCTCAAAATATAGCATAGGGAACCGAAATCTTGAAAATATGATATATTAGGCTTGTTACTGGTGAGTAGCTCATAGGATGTTTTCTTGAGTAGTCGATGAAGGTAAAGTCGGTTTATGGCGTGGCAAGCGGTGTTGACCGCTTCCGTCCAAAACCGATCGGAGGTCTTGTATTCATCGAGCATTGTTCTTGCCATCTCTATGACAGTTTGGTTCTTCCTTTTGGCAACTCCGTTTTGTTGAGGGGAGTATGGAGCTGAAAACTCATGCTTTATCCCTTCTTCGTCTAGGTACTCCTCAACTTGCGTGTTCTTGAACTCCGTGCCATTGTCACTTTGAATGTTCTTGATTGTCAATGAAAATTCATTTTGAGCATGCTTGAAGAACCTATTCATGGTTCCTTGAGTCTCTGTCTTATTGTCGGAGCCTTGCGTACCAGATACCCTTTGGGACTACAAAGAGTATGGAGGAACTCCACCTACCAGAATTGAAGACCCCCGAAGGCCCCACGTGTCACTCGGAACCGGACCTGCCTCCCTGACATGGTTAGTCCCAGGGCCACCACGTGTATCATAAGACCAGAGCTACAACCCACACATGGGAAAGCTCCGGACTAGATACTAGTGTGGTACCCCCCGGACCTAACCCCCGACAGAGGGAAGCTCCGGTACTGACACATGTACAACAGCATCGGACCTACTCGTCCATGATGGTAAGCTCCAGAGCTGCCACGCGTCCAACCGCCGGACTTTCAACTTCAACAGGCGTACTAGTGGACCTCCAACGGCTCGGATCTTCAAGGAACAATCAAAGACTTCAAGAGCTGATTAAGCGTCATTAATGCCATCTTAATGACACACGATTAGAGGACCCTTAATGCAAGTAACGCCACCATTATGGGGCGTTACAACGCTATTAAGGTATTAAGCACATTAACTGTGTATTAGACATCAGTAACCACTAGGGCCACATGTCAGGCCAGGCTAACGGTGTAACGGCCAGCCCTTGCACTATAAAAGGATTGGCCGAGCGATACACAGGGAGGCCTCTCTGATCCTTCTTTTTGGACTCCAGCTGATACGCTCAATACAATACCAACAACACCTTGTGGAGTAGGGTATTACGCTCAGGTGGCCCAAATCACGTAAATCTCTATGTCATCTATCCATCTTGTTCCAAATCTTTGCGCACCCCAACCTAAATACTAACTCCGCAGACTACCAAAGGTAGTACTAGGAGAATTGCCGGAAAACAAACTCTGACAGTTGGCACGCCAGGAAGGGGAGCTGTGCCTGAGATTCAAGATGGTGAACTCCGCTGCTAGATCATCCAACGGTAACCAAGTTGTGCAACCTGCTGGAGGCAATCCCTCCAACATACAGCAGCCAGCAGGTGACATTGCCCCAGCTGGAGTCATGCCACCACTGCCACTGTCCGCTCCGGCGAATCAGCCCAGACGTCGAGACGGGGCGTCTGCGTCGGTCACTACATCGATGAATAACAACCCCGAACACATGCTCATTGCTGCACGTGCTCTTCTCCAACATCCACCACCTCCAGGAGCACCTCAGGGTGCAATGGAGAAGTGGAGAGTTGATGTGGAGCATCTGGTTGCACCAGCAGCCGATGGCATCAGCAACCAAGGTCCTTCCCCCTCGAGGCGGGCCCTATCACAGCGTCAGACCTTGTCAGGTAGACTTGGTCCGCAAGCTTCGCAGCACAGGAGACATGTTGCATCTCAACAAGCAATGTTGCTGCCTCTCGGGGCGCGACGTACCCACACGGTGACAAGGCTTTCGACTCACGACCTCCGAGCGGAGCTCGATCGCCGTTACTGGCAACATGACGGCTACATCCACATCGAGCGAGCTCACGGGAGGCGAGAGGCTCGGGACAATCCTGCTCCTGAGGGAGTAAGAGGAGGCTGTTCTACCCTGTCCATACACCTACGCATGGTCAGATGGCCGCAAAAGTTCCGCCCTCACTTGCCAGAGAAATTTGACGGGACTATCAATCCCGCTGAATTTCTCCAAATCTACTCCACCGCTATCCTTGCGGCTGGAGTCAATGAGGCCGTAATGGCCAACTATTTCCCTGTTTCTTTAACTGGGACTCTCAGGTCCTGGTTCATGAGCCTTCCGCCTGACTCCATCAAAAGTTGGGCGGAGTTGTGCCAACAGTTCACCGCCAACTTCGGGAGCTCATACACCCGACCAGGCACAGAACTGGACCTTTTTGCTGTCAAGCAACAAGGGGGAGAATCTTTGCGATCCTTCATCCAGATGTTCTCCCAGGTACGAAACACCACACCTTCTATCTCAAGTGCTTCTGTCATTGTGGCATTCAGACGGGGCGTTCAAGACAAGACGATGCTAGAGAAGCTGGCGACTAAGGAAGTCACCAGTGTCACAGAACTCTTTAGCCTGGCAGACAAGTGTGCCAAGGCAGCGGAGGGCCGTGCAATGCACTCCCAACCACCTCCGGAGGCCAACAAAAAGTCCTCCAAGGGTGATACCACAACCTCCAGGAGTGGTAAGAATAAGAAAAAGTCCAACGGCAAGAAGAAGCTGTTGGCTGGCACATCTACCGCTGCAGCTACTGCAGCTCCGGGTGGCCGGGGGCCACGCTCCGAGAAGCGGACTTGACTTTTGTCTAAAGACGGTGGAAACTCCAATATGTGGTGTCCCATACACAAGACGGACGCCCACAATCTAGAAAACTCCCGGGAGGTCCAGAACCTTGCCGAGCGCTATAACATGCATCGGGAAGAAGTTCCTTTCCATCAAAGGGAAGGAAAACAAAAAGTCGACGAAGCTCCGGCTGGAGAGGAGTTACGGTTTCAGGACCCTAAAAAGGTTTTGAAGGATGTTTACACCAACATCGACGACGACTCCGACGTCTCCAACGATGAGCGTCGGAAGACCATGAACACCATCTTTGGTGGTTCGTGGGACATTACCTCCCGTCGCGTTCAAAAAAGAAGTACCGGACCGAGAAGTTGGTCTTTGACGTGGCTCAGATCAACTTGCCCTTCAATGCCATCTTGGGCAGGCTAGCTTTGTACAAGTTCATTGCTGCAGCTCATTATGGCTATTTGGTGTTGAAGATACCAACACCCTCAGGCGTTCTCCGTATCCACGGAGATCGCACCCCCGGAGTTACCGCTCTGGAAGAACTCCACGCGCTTGCTACAGCGCAGGAGGAAGAATCCGGAAAGGATCAAACTCTGAAGCCTCCGGGCATTCGTCATCGGGGCTCAATCTCTGCACCCCGTGTGCAGCCAAGCGGCGACACCGACATTCCCGTCAAAGTCATCCAAATTTGTTTCAATGCCGCTCGGACCACCCATATATCTGGTAGACTGAACGACAAATAGGAACTCGCGCTCATCACCTTTATTCGGGCTAATGTCGACGTTTTTGCCTGGCAACCATCACAAATGCATGGGATACCTAGGGAGGTGATTGAGCACAATCTGAAGATCTATCTTGACGCCCGACCTGTACATCAGAAGCCTCAAAAGCAATAAGTGGAGCGACAGAACTTCATACGATAAGAAGTGAAGAAGTTGCTCAAAGCTGGATTCATCTGAGAGGTCTTCCACCACAAATGGCTGGCAAACCCAGTCATTGTACCCAAGACCGGCGGGAAGCTTCAGATCTGTATCGACTACACCACACTGAATAAGGCGTGTCCAAAAGATCCATTTCCACTACCTAGAATAGATCACATAGTGGATTCCACCTACGGGTGTGAACTACTGTGTTTCCTAGACGCATATTCTGGGTATCATCAAATCAGAATGTCTAGGGAAGATGAAGAGCATACCGCCTTCATCAAAGTAGATGGATTATATTGTTACACTGTCATACCTTTCGGTCTCAAAATGCTGCTTCGACGTTTGTACAAGCTATGTACAAAACTTTTGGAGAGCTCATTAGAGATTTAGTGGAAGTGTATGTCGATGACATCGTCGTCAAGATCAAGAACAAGGAGTCACTTCTTGACACCTTGCAAGCTGTCTTCGACAAGCTGCGGATCACCCGCACAAAGCTGAACCCAGACAAGTGTGTCTTCGGGGTTAGCTCTGGAAAGCTTCTTGGATTCCTGGTGAACCACCGAGGCATCGAGGCGAATCAGGCGAAGATTAAAGCTATTGAAGACATGCGACCACTAGCTCGCATCAAGGACATCCAAAAGCTAATTGGATGACTAGCTGCCCTCAGCCGATTCATCTAAAGACTAGCGGAACGGGCGCTATGATGAGGACATCACAACAGCAGAGACGCACATTGAACAGCAAGGACCAATCACAAGAGCACGAGCACGGTTATTAAATCAGCAGGTGAATTCGTTCCTAACTTCTTTTGCATGTGAGTTTGAGAATAGATTGCTATGTGATGATTTAATTGTTATTAGGAATAATGGAGAAGATCAAAAAGTGAAGGAAAGGGGCCTTGGGAGCGTGGAGAACCAGCTGGGACGTCCACAAGTTGATGGAAACAGTTTACAACTCGGACTCGAGTTCAACTCGGAGTCCAGGAGCAGTCCACCTTAAAACGGACGCCCAGGAGGCATACAGAATCCGTTTTCGACGTTCTACATATGCACGGAAAGAGGAGAAGAAAAAATTTCCAATGGTTCTGGTCCCACCTCAAAATCCCTCCGGAGTCATTGGGAATCATCGAAACAAGTCGAGTCCAGATTTCTGTCCGGTGCTGCGCCACCGAATAGGGCCTTTGGGCCTTGTATCCCGTAATAGTCCATTAGGGACGCGTCTAATCGTGTTTTGGTCGAACCCTAGCCTATAAATACTGCAGCCGCCGGTCATATTCGGTGGGTTTTGCTTAGATCAATAATATCGCCGTTCTACGGTTTGTGAGACCCCAACTTTGCAATTTCCGATCGTGTCTTCGACGTTCTTGCTCGTGTTCTCGGTTGCACTTGCAGGGATTAGCCTTCTTGGCGAGGTCAAGCGTGTGCAGAACAGTTGATAACCAACGGAGCCGTGGTGTAGTGATTGCAGGGGTCCTCGAACCGCTCGAGTGCCGCGGATCATCAACGTCGAGTTCTCCACCCCAATCGACATACCTTTCGGAAGATCGGGCCTAAACCTACTCATCAATTGGTATCAGATTTCCAGGTTGCCCGTGAGGTATCTTTGTTTTTCATCCATTAGATCGATTTTGTTTCGTACCTAGAGTCCACAGAAAAGCCACAAAAAAAATTAGATCGTTTTTACCGCTTCCCAGACTATAGTGGCTGCAGTTTCATTTTTCAGTTTGCATTGTTGAGTTTGCATTCGTGTGGTCGAGTCTTGTTGCTGGTTTAGCTTTGTGTTTTTGGGTCCTAGTTATCGTGTTTCATTCTTTTTTTCTTGCTATTCGACACCTATTCCACAATCCATAAATAACAAACCGATCCGCCACGTTCATCGGTTTTCCCTAGCTAGCCGCCTTGCGTGAACTCCCGCATCGCTAGCCCTAGATTAGGTGACAAACCTTTGTGCCATTCATCCATGAATCATCACACACCACCCCATTAGTTGCTGTGCAAATTCCCGATCATTTTCGTATCCTATTGCGAGTTCTGTTCTCAAACCGAGTTGGAATCAACATCCAAAAAATCGTAACTCGGACAGCCTACCTTAAAACGGCCATAACTTTCGCATACGAACTCGAAATCGGGCGATTTTTTTTTTCAAATTCATCTACGCGAAATTTTGCATCTGATTCTCGGCCGCGTAGCTGCGTTTGGAGAAATTAGATTGCCCAATTTTACCTCGGAAGATAGGCTATCCGGCTTCCGAAGTTTTAGCACGAATTTTAAAGAATCTTCTTGATTTTCTGTAGGCCGCATATTACATCCAATTGAACTGAAAATTCGTGTGCTTCATATCTTCGTGCTCCTGAGTAAAGAAAAAATATCAAAAGAATATTACAAAAAAGAAAAAAATAGTGAAGAGCACACATATTAAAGCAATTGGCCTATACCACTTGGTGTTGTTTTGTTGGCTATATCATTCTGTCTTTCTTTTGCCTTGATACTTCCTTGTGTTGTGCTAGGATCTAGGGCACTCGGTTGACCAGCAACAGTTTCCTACATTGAGTACTTATTCAACTTTGTTTAGCTGTTAGCGACTTTCTGCTTATTAGCCACCATATTGTGCCATCCAAGCTCCACCTTTCTCTTGAGCATAACAGGTACCTTTGCAATCATTCCACGCTTCATTGGTTCATCTCACCATCCACACCACCTGCTGTGTCGGTAAGAACACTTGTAAGAGCGTGGTAGGACGCTTGAGCGAGAGAGATTGTTTTCTTCCACCTTCCACATTGTCACTGTAGTTGATAGGGATAACATATTTTTCATGTTGTCTTTTGTTTCCTACTAACAATGGCAGGAGAAGACAATGATGACGAATGTGTTCAACATGCTGAGTTACGTGATATGATGAAGACCATGACGTAAATGTTCGCCAAATACAACGCAGCAACGGAGGAGTCATTGGCGAACTTGACTCGCCAACTGGATGACCTTGCTCTTCGGATGAATACTTTTGAGGCTCGGTTGCCTCTCGCTGGAAGACAAGAAGAAAATTCTTCTGATGAACTGGAAGACCACAATAATCAGCTAAGACTGTCACTTTATCGTCGAGGTATGGGAGGTAATAATCATAACAATTATAATCGTCCTCCTGATGATCCTTTTGCTAAAGTGAAATTTGCTATACTCTCTTTTTCTGGTGCTTATGATGCTGAGGCTTATCTTGATTGGGAGATGACAGTAGAGCAAAAATTTAATTCCCATCTTGTTCCTGAACAACATAGAGTTCGTCAAGCCACTAGTGAGTTTAAGGACTTTGCTATCATATGGTGGAATGAACTTGTTAAAACTAGAACTGATCCTCCAACATGGGATAGATTAAAGGAAGCTATGCGTGTTCGATTTGTTCCTCCATCTTTTTAGCGGGACCTTCGCAAAAAATTGCAGCGCTTAGACCAAGGTAACATGTCCGTAGAGGAGTATTATCAAGAGTTACAAAAGGGTATGCTGCATTGTGGGGTAGTAGAGGACATGGATGATAAAATAGCTCGTTTTTATGGGGGGGGGGTTGAGGCGTGAAATACAGGACATTGTTGATTACAAGGAATATGATACTGTTAACAGATTGTTTCAGCTTGCTATGTTGGCAGAAAAAGAATTTCAGGGCCGACAACAAAAACAACATCGCACGAGGAGCAACTTCACGCCGCGTGCAGCGACTACACAATCCAAAACAGCACCATCATCGATCCCCCGTGCAGCGACTACACCAGTCAATGGCGGCCAACAAACTATAACTGCTGCTCCACCTTCTCGCGTGCCGGAAGGCAGCAAGGCGACATCATTCAAGCCTTCGTCGTCCACTCCTTCTACGGGTCGTACTTCCGACATTAAGTGTCACCGCTGCCAGGGACTTGGTCATATGATGAGAGATTGCCCAAGCAAATGAGCATACATAGCACGTGATGATGGCGGGTATGATAGTACTTCGGATGTTGAAGATGAATATTCTCTTGCTACTGACTTTACAGATCCAAATGACGAACACACCGAAGAAGAGGTACTTGGTACAGCGGCGACGGAGAACTATAGAAGCATCATTGTGCAGCGTGCCTTGAGCTCCAAAGTGGAGACCGACGACAAGCTACAACGACACAACCTCTTCCACATGTTTCTCGTCGTCAAGGACTGCCGTGTACACACTATAATTGATGGAGGTAGCTGCAATAACTTGGTGAACACGGACATCATCAAGAAACTCGGTTTGACAACAAGAGCACACCCTCATCCGTACCACATTCAATGGTTCAACAACAGCGGTAAGGTTTGGGTAACACAAACAGCGAGAATACATTTTTCAATTGGTTCATACCATGATTTTGCTGATTTTGATGTTGTTCCTATGGATGCTTGTTCAATTTTATTGGGTCGTCCTTGGGAATTGTATACAGATACTATTCATCATGGTAGAACCAATAAATATACTCTCATGCATAAGGAAAAGAAAATCACTTTGCTCCCCATGACTCCTGCTGAAATTGTGCATTTTCAGAAGAGTAAAATTTGTGATGGCAAAGCAATAAAATTAGAATCTGAAAAACAGCAAGTTATTTAGTTAAAATCACCATCGTTGCTCGCAACTAAATCTGAACTTGCTGATTTATTCGATGCTAAGGGGATGTGCTATGCTTTAGTTTGCAAAGAAGCCATGTTTTCACTTCATGAATTGTCTATTGCATTGCCCCCTGCTGTTTCTAACCTTTTGCAGGAGTTTGAGGATGTGTTTCCCTCCGAGATACCCCCTGGTTTACCACCGATGAGAGGCATTGAACACAAGATCGATTTGATTCCAGGAGCAAGTTTGCCAAATCATGCAGCATACAGGGCGAATCCACAAGAAACTAAGGAAATTCAGAGACAAGTCCAAGATCTTTTGGACCGCGGGTACATTCGTGAAAGCCTTAGTCCTTGTTCCGTCCTGTTCTTTAGGTTCCTAAGAAAGATGGTAGTTGGCGCATGTGTGTTGATTGTCGAGCGATTAATAACATCACCTTTCGATATCGTTATCCTATTCCTCGATTAGATGACATGCTTGATGAATTGACTGGTGCTATGATCTTCACAAAAATTGACTTGCGTAGTGGTTACCACCAAATTAGAATGGCACTAGGAGATGAATGGAAAACTGCATTTAAAACCAAGTTTGGACTTTATGAGTGGTTAGTCATGCCTTTTGGTTTAACTAATGTACCCAACACCTTTATGCGATTAATGAACGAGGTTTTACGTGCTTTCATTGGACAATTTGTCGTGGTTTACTTCGATGATATCCTCATTTACAGCAAGTCATATGATGAACATCTTGATCATTTACGTGCTGTTTTTACTGTTTTGAGAGATGCACGTTTGTTTGGTAACCTCGAAAAGTGCGTCTTTTACACCAATCGAGTCTCGTTTATTGGCTATGTCGTTTCCTCGCAGAGAATTGAGATGCATGAGGCCAAAATTGAAGCAATCACCAGCTGGCCAGCCCCAACAACCGTCACACAGATTCGTAGTTTTTTTTGGTCTTGCAGGTTTTTATCGGCGCTTTGTGCGGGATTTCAGCACCATTGCAGCACCTCTACATGAGCTAACGAAGAAGGGAGTTCCATTTCGATGGGGCGAACAGCAGCAGCAAGATTTTGATGCTCTCAAATTGAAGCTTACACAGGCACCGTTGCTACAACTTCCTGATCTTGACAAGACCTTTGAGCTAGAATGCGATGCAAGCGGCATTGGTATTGGAGGCGTTCTCATACAAGGAGGTAAACCTGTTGCTTTCTTTAGTGAAAAACTTCATGGTCCTTCTCTAAATTATTCTACTTATGATAAGGAATTGTATGCCTTAGTGCGTGTATTACAAACTTGGCAACATTATCTTTGGTCAAAGGAGTTTGTCATACATTCCGATCATGAATCATTGAAGTATCTTAAGTGTCAAACCAATATGAATAAACGACATGCTAAATGGATTGAGTTCACAGAGTCATTTCCATACATCATTAAGCATAAGAAAGGGAAGGAAAATATCATTGCTGATGCATTATCTAGGCGTTATACCATGCTGTCCCAACTTGATCATAAAATCTTTGGTTTGGAAACAATTAAAGCATTATATCCTACTGATTTGGACTTCAAAGATGCTTTTGAAAATTGTAGAGAAGGAAGAATTTGGAATAAATATGTGCTGCGAGAGGGTCTCCTCTATCGTGTTAACAAGCTATGCGTTCCAGCTAGCTCTGTTCGTCTATTACTTTTGCAGGAAGCACATGGAGGAGGTTTGATGGGACATTTTGGAGTGAAGAAAACTGAAGACGTGCTGTCCACACACTTCTTTTGTCCAAAGATGAGGCGTGATGTCGAGCGCTACATGTCACGATGCACTACTTGCAACAAAGCTAAGTCTCGCCTTAACCCACATGGTCTTTATATGCCTCTTCCTGTTCCTAGTGTACCTTGGGAGGATATTTCTATGGACTTTGTTTTGGGATTGCCTAGGACTAAGAGGGGGAAAGATAGTATTTTTGTAGTTGTTGATCGTTTTTCCAAAATGGCACACTTTATACCTTGTCATAAGAATGATAATGCCTCACACATTGCTGATTTATTTATGACGGAAATTGTTCGTTTACATGGTGTGCCAAATACCATTGTTTCTGATCGTGATGCAAAAATTTTAAGTCATTTTTGGAGAACTTTGTGGTATAAATTGGGAACCAAGTTGCTGTTTTCAACTACATGTCACCCACAAACAGATGGACAGACCGAGGTAGTTAACGGTACTTTATCCACTATGTTGCGGGCTGTCTTGAAAACAAATTTGAAGTTATGGGAGGAGTGTTTACCACATATAGAATTTGCTTACAACAGATCCGTTCACTCCACGACAAAGGTAAGTCCATTCCAGGTAGTGTATGGCTTCAATCCCCGTGCTCCTATTGATTTACTACCTTTGCCTCTTCTGAAACTATAAATTTGGATGCTACACAACGATCTGAATTCATTCTTAGGATGCATGAAACTACAAAGTAAAATATTGAAATGATGAATGAGAAGTATAAGATTGCAGGTAGTAAAGGTAGAAAAGAAGTAAAACTTGAACCTGGGTGATTTGGTGTGGTTACATTTGAGAAAAGAGCGATTTCCCGACTTGAGAAAATCTAAACTTATGCCACGAGCTGCTGGTCCTTTTAAGATCGTTGAAAAGATTAATGATAATGCATATAAGCTTGAATTGCCTCCCGATTTTGGGGTTAGTCCTACATTTAACATTTCAGATTTGCGACCGTACTTGGGAGAAGAAGATGAACTTGAGTCGAGGACAACTCCAATTCAAGAGGGGGAGTATGATGAGCACATCACAACAGCGGAGACGCACATTGAACTGCAAGGACCAATCACAAGAGCACGAGCACGGTTATTAAATCAGCAGGTGAATACGTTCCTAACTTCTTTTGCATGTGAGTTTGAGAATAGATTGCTATGTGATGATTTAATTGTTATTAGGAATAATGGAGAAGATCAACAAGTGAAGGAAAGGGGCCTTGGGAGCATGGAGAACCAGCTGGGACGTCCACAAGTTGATGGAAACAGTTTACAACTCGGACTCGAGTTCAACTCGGAGTCCAGGAGCAATCCACCTTAAAACGGACGCCCAGGAGGCATACAGACTCCGTTTTCAACGTTCTACATATGCACGGAAAGAGGAGAAGATAAAATTTCCAAAGGTTCTGGTCCCACCTCAAAATTATTCAGGAGTAGTTGGGAATCGTCGAAACAAGTAGAGTTCAGATTTCTGTCCGATGCTGCGCTACCGAATCGGGCCTTTGGGCCTTGTATCCTGTAATAGTCCATTAGGGACGTGTCTAATCGTGTTTTGGTCGAACCCTAGCCTATAAATACTGCAGCCGCCGGTCATATTCCGTGGGTTTTGCTTAGATCAATAATATCGCCGTTCTACGGTTTGTGAGACCCCAACTTCGCGATTTCCGATTGTGTCTTCGACGTTCTTGCTCGTGTTCTCGGTTGCACTTGCAGGGATTAGCCTTGTTGGCGAGGTCAAGCATGTGCAGCACGGTTGATAACCAACGGAGCCGTGGTGTAGTGATTGCAAGGGTACTTGAACCGCTCGAGTGCCGCAGATCATCAACGTCGAGTTCTCCACCCCAATCGACATACCTTTCGGAAGATCGGGCCTAAACCTACTCATCACGCTACCCTTATTTAAATTGTTGAGGAAGTCCGGACCATTCCAATGGTCTGAAGAAGCAGAAAAGGCATTTGAGGAGCTGAAGCAGCTCCTCGCCACCCTACCAACTCTGGTAGCTCCAAACCCTGGTGAGCCACTTCTGCTTTACATTTCAGCAACTGATGAAGTTTTCAGCATGGTCCTGATTGCGGAGAGACCAGAACCATCCTCAGCTCAGTAATCCAGACCCCTCTAGGAGGGTCCAGAGCTACCTGAAGGCGAGTCTGGGTCCCAGCCCCCAGACATGGTTCCACAAGGAGTTATTCTTGTTGAGCAAGAAGATCCAGACCCCTCCGGGAGGGTCTGGGTCACACCAGATAAAGCTTCGGGTTCCTCCAGCAAGGACCCGGAGGTCCCCGAAGAAGATCCGGACCCCTCCAGGAGGGTTCGGGTCGATGAGGAGGAAGCTCTCTGCCCCTCCGGGAGGGTCCGGACAGTCCAACGCCCTATGTACATCATCAGCGAAGTACTCCATGATGCCAAGACTCGATACCTAGAGGTGCATAATGATAGGAGGATGAGTCTCAATCTTCCAAGAGGTATGGTAAACTTGATTGGGTGGAGATCTCGACGTTGATGATCCAAGGCTCCGAACGAACAAAACCCACAGTCACTATACAACTGCTCCGTCGGTTATCACCCGTGTCACACGAATTACCTTGCCATGAAGGATTATCCCTGCAAGCACAATCAAGAACACAAGCAAGAACAGAGAAGTTGCAATCAAAACTGAATTAAACACGAATTTGGGGTCTCACAACCGATGATCGGCGACACTGTTCAATGACAGATTGTATCTAAGCAAAACCCGACCCTAATGTGGTGACGGCTGCTGTATAAAAAGGAGTTTAGGGGCGCGGAAGACCCTTGGATGCAACCCTAATGGGCTTTCACATGATACACGGGCCTGCAGCCCAAAAGACGGTGGCACAGCACCGGCAGATTCTGGATGACCACTTGTTTTGCTGATTCCCGTAAACTTAGAAAGGATTTTGAGGTGGGGATGGTTCCATTGGAAGCTTTATGAAATCACGGTTCCAACAATATATAGAACGTCCAATTCCGACTCCGTATGTGTCCGGGACGTCAGTTTTGATGAAGGCACCTCCTGGAAGCCGAGGTTGAGTCGAAGTCGAGTTGTAGTTGGGTTCCTCCTTGGTGTGCACGTCCTATCTCCTCCTCCTTGATTCCTTGGACTCCTCCAAGCCCTTGCTGGTCCTCTCCATTGTTCCTAATCAATAAAACATGCATGGAAACAAGCGTAAGTTCTGAAAAACAATTGACAAGGTTAGAACGTACCTGGAGATCCAACTGTTGTGCACGTGCTCTAGTGATCGGTCCTTGCATTGTGTGCAGAGGAGAGATGTCCTCATCATCCTCCCCCTCTTGAATTCGAGTCGTCCTTGACTCAAGATCATCTTCCTCACCCAAGTATGGCATCAAATCTGAAATGTTAAATGTGGGACTAACCCCAAACTCGAGAGGCAACTCAAGTTTATATGCATTGTCATTTATCTTCTCAAGAACCTTAAAAGGTCCAGCAGCACGTGCCATGAGTTTGGACTTTCTCAAATCTGGGACCCTATCTTTTCTCAAATGAACCCACACCAAATCACCGGGTTCCAATTTTACCTCCTTCCTACCTTTGCTAGCAGCAATGCAATACTTTTCATTCGTTTTTTCAATTTGTAACTTGGTAGTTTCATGCAACTTAAGAATAAATTCAGAACGTTATGTAGCATCCAAGTTCACAATTTCAGTATGTGGTAAAGGTAGCAAATTGATTGGAGCACGAGGATTGAAACCATAGACTACCATGAACGGACTTAACTTGGTTCTGGAGTGAATAGACCTGTTATAAGCAAACTCAATATGTGGCAAACACTCCTACCACAATCTCAAATTTCTTTCAAAACAGCCCGCAACATAGTAGATAAGGTACGATTAACTACCTTTGTTTGCCCATTAGTTTGTGGATGACAAGTAGTAGAAAACAGCAACTTTGTTCCCAATTTATACCATAAAGTTCTCCAAAAGTGACTCAAAAACTTAGCATCCCTATCAGAAACAATAGTATTGGGAACACCATGCAAACGCACCACCTCATTAAAGAACAAATCAGCAACATGTGAAGAATTATCGGTCTTGTGGCAGGGTATAAAATGAGCCATTTTAGAGAAACGATCAACAACCACAAAGACACTATCCCTCCCCTCTCTGTTCTAGGCAATCCTAAAACAAAGTCCATAGAAATATCCTCCCAAGGCGCACTAGGAACCGGAAGAGGCATATAAAGACCATGTGGGTTATGTCGAGACTTAGCTTTGTTGCATGTCGTGCAACGTGAAACGTAGCGCTCCACATGGCCAAAAGAAGTGAGCGGCCAGCACATCCTCTGTCTTTCTTAACACCAAAATGTCCCATCAAACTGCCTCCATGTGCTTCCTGCAACAACAAAAGACAAACGGAGCTAGCTGGAACACACAGCTTGTTAGCACGGTAGAGAAGGCCTTCACGCAGCAGGAATTTTTGCCACGTTCTTCCCTCTCTACAATTTTCAATGTCATCTTTGAAGTCCAAATCAGTAGCATATAACCTCTTTATGGTTTCCAAACCAAAGATTTTATGAGAAAGTTGGGACCACATGGTATAACGTCTAGATAAAGCATCAGCAATCACATTGTCTTTCCCTTTCTTATGTTTAACGATGTAAGGAAATGATTCTATGAACTCAATCCATTTAGCATGGCGTTTGTTCAGATTAGCTTGTCCTTAAAGATACTTCAAAGACTCATGATCTGAATGTATGACAAATTCTTTAGACCATTGGTAATGTTGCCAAGTTTGCAAGACACGCACTAAAGCATAAAATTCTTTGTCATATGTAGAATAATTCATTGAAGGTCCATGCAATTTTTCACTAAAGAAGGCAACAGGTTTACCTCCTTGAATGACCACTCCTCCAATGCCAATGCCGCTCGCGTCACATTCAAGTTCAAAGGTCTTCTCAAAATCAGGAAGTTGCTGCAATGGTGCTTGTGTGAGCTTCGACTTGAGAACATCAAAAGCTTGTTGTTGTGCTGGTCCCCATCGAAACGGCACTCCATGCTTTGTCAACTCGTGGAGAGGTGCCGCAATGGTGCTGAAATCCCACACGAAACGCCAGTAGAAACCTGCGAGACCAAGAAAACTCCGAACTTGTGTGACCGTAGTTGGAAGTGGCCAGCTCGTGATGGCAACAATCTTTGCCTCGTCCACCTCAATGCCTTGCGAATTAACAACATAACCAAGGAAATACACACGATCGGTGCATAAGTGCACCTCTCAAGGTTACCAAATAAATGTGCATCACACAGGACATTAAAAACAGCACGCAAATGTTCAATATGCTCACCATATGACTTGCTGTAAATAAGGATATCATCAAAATAAACCACCAAAAATTTACCAATGAAAGCACGTAAAACCTCATGAAAGTGCTAGGCGCATTAGTTAAACCAAATGGCATGAATAACCATTCATAAAGTCCGAATTTAGTTTTAAAAGCAGTTTTCCATTCATCACCTAAAGCCATACGAATCTAATGATACCCACTACGCAAATCAATCTTGGTGAAAATAACAGAACCACTCAACTCATCAAGCATGTCATCCAATCTAGGAATAGGGTAGCGATAACGAATGGTAATGTTATTGATGGCTCTACAATCAACACACATGCGCCAAGTGCCATTTTTTTCGGAACCAAAAGAACAGGAACAGAACAAGGACTAAGGCTCTCACGAATGTACCCGCGGTCCACAAGATCTTGGACTTGTCACAGAATTTCCTTAGCCTCGTCGGGGTTGGTCCTGTAGGCGGCACGGTTTGGCAAGCTCGCCCCTGGAATCGAATCAATCTTGTGCTCAATGCCTCACACAGGTGGTAATCCTGGGGGTATCTCTGGTGGAAAAACATCCATATATTCCTGCAAAAGGTTAGCAACAGCAGGTGGCAAGACAATGGATGTATCCTCAATGGAATATAAAGCAAGTTTGCACACTAAAGCATAGCAAGTTCCATTAGAGGCATATAAATCATCAAGATCAGATTTAGTTGCAAGCAAAATAGGATTTTTCAACTTAATAGGTTGCTGAATTTCAGAATTGAAAACACCCTTTTGCATAGCATTATTCTTTTTCTCCTGCTCAAATTGCACAATTTCAGTGGGACTCATAGGAAGCAACACAATTTTCATGCCCTTATGCATGAGAGTATACTTATTAGATCGACCATGGTGAATAGCATCAGTATCAAACTCCCAAGGACGTCCGAATAAATGAGAACAAGCATCCATAGGAACCACATCAAAATCAGCAAAATCATGATAAGAACCAATAGAAAAATGTATCCTTGCTGTTTGTGTTACCTTTACCTTACAATTGTTGTTAAACAATTGAATGTGATAAGGGTGGGGATGCTCCCCTGTGGTCAAGCCAAGCTTCTTGACCACCTCAACATTCACTAAATTGTTGCAGCTACCACCACAATGATGGTATGTACGCGGCAGTCCTTGACGATGAGAAACATGTTGAAAAGGTTGTGACGTTGGCGATTGTCGTCCCCTCGAAGCATGGCACTCAAAGCTCACTACAAGATCAAAGTCCTATAGTTGTTGGTCGCAGATGTACCAAGAACCTCTTCAGCACCATCTTCTGAACCTGAAATGTTAGTTGCAATAATATTTTCATCTTCAATATAAGAAGCACTAACATACCCACCATCAGCAGTGGCGATGATCGTCCGTTTGCTGGGGCAATATCGTTGCATATGGCCAAGTCCCTGGCAGCGGTGGCACTTGATGTCGGAGGTGCGACTTGTCGAAGTGTTGGGAGCAGCCGCCTTTGCTGCAACACCTTGAGGCATCTATGACTTGCTGTTATCTTGTCCCCGTGATGTAGAAGGTGCGGTGCTGCTGCGTACAACACCGGTGGAGGGTGGTGTAGAAGCACGTACACTTGAGGAGGGCGCTGCTTTGGATGATGGCACCGGAAACTGTAGTGGCATGAAGGTGTTGTTCCGCCGCTGCTGTTGGCGACCCAACACTTATTTTTCTACTAACATAAAAAGGTGAAATAAACGTTGAATAGAATGATATTCCTTGTAGTCAACTATGTCCTGGATCTCACGCCGCAAGCCCCCATAAAACCTAACAATTTGGTCTTCGTGATCCTCAACTACCCCACAACGAAGCATACCTTTCTGCAACTCTTGGTAGTACTCTTGGACAGTCATGTCACCCTGATGAAAGCATTGCAATTTCTTAAGAAGATCATGTCTATATGAAGGAGGAACAAACCTAGCGCGCATCTCTTCTTTTAACGCAGCCCATGTCTGTGGTGCGTTACGTGTATTGACAAGTTCATTCCACCAAATTATAGCAAAATCTTTAAACTCACTAGTGGCTTGTCTAACTCTATGTCGCTCAGGAACAATATGAGAGCTAAATTTTTGTTCTACCATCATCTCCCAATCCAAGTAAGTCTCAGCATCATAAGATCCATAAAATGGTGGAATAGTGTGAGACCTATATGTGCTGAATACATTGGCTTGTAGTGAATACACTTGGCTTTGATGATAAAAGTTTTAAATATCACCAAAACACCTTTTTATCAAGGTTCGACTCTAGCTCTGAGCTACAACAAGGTCCGACGGTAGGTCCGGCTTGTTTTGGGTAGCTCCGGCTACGTTAGATGCTAGGTACGGCTTCTTGGTAAGGTCCGACTAGCTTTGGTTAGCTCCGGTGAGCTTTATCTCTAGCTCCGGCATGTCTTTGTTAGCTCCGGCATGTCTTTGATAGCTCCGGCATATACTTGATAGCTCCGGCATGCTTTTGCTAAACTCCGATGTACTTTGTCTAGCTCCGGTTTTGGGTTGACTAGTTTTGACTAGTTTTTGGTAAGCTCCAGTGCAAGGATCTACTAGTTTTTGGTAAGCTCCGGTGCTAGGATCTACTAGTTTTTGGTAAGCTCCGGTGCTAGGATCTACTAGTTTTGGAAAGCTCCAGCGCTAGGTTCTACTAGCTTTTGTTAGCTCCGGCTAAAGCTCCGGGTTGCTCTGGCAAGGTCCGGAACTTGACCGCAGTGCTTCTGCTTTTCATTTGCAATGTTTCATACATGCTTTACATCTATGGAAAGATTGCTTAGTATTCATTTGCTAAGTTTTTGGTGTGTTTTGGATGATATGGTTGATATCGTTTTTGCTATGCTTTGCAACATGCTTATGTGAGGTTCTCACGTAAGGTGTTGTGTTCGGATTAACTTGAGTCAAGTCGAGGACTTGGGCTCGTATGGATTGTTTGTTTGTTCATGTGCAGGTGTTGCTTGAGTTCAAGTCATGGATAGTGACAAGATCCATTGGACTAGTCTCAGGAGGAGATGAGGTTCCAACAACCAAGTTCGGGAGGAACTGTGTTGAGCGGGTGAGGAGGTCGTGCAGGATGATTGAATCAAGGGCAGTGCATATGAAGGTCGAAGGAAGGTGTTCGCACGTATGCATGAGGTGCATGATGTGGCAATATGCTTCTAGAGATGGTTTATGGAAGGAAGATCTGATCGGAAGGATCGGATCATATCGGTTGAAGACTTAGGCTGCTAGCTGAGTTGGTTATGGCTCGGTATGGAAAGTATCGAGTTGGTTATGTTAGGATTTCGTGTGTGTCACGAATTTGAGTTGTTTGGGAATGTGGGATACGTTCCCAAGGTGTTTGGAAGTCTTAATATTGCTTCTATCTGACTATAGAAGAGTCCTAAGCAGTTATGGAAAGTTTCGATTGTGATCGGATTAGGATTGGAGTCCTAGTTGAGATTGGGATGGCCTAAGGGCTGGTTATATAAGCAAGGGAAGGCCAAAACTCGAAGAAGACGACTTTGGGGCTGTTCCTCTTGTGTTCTATTGAATAAAATTCGTAGTTTGAAGGAACTTTTGTGCCTTGTTCGTCCGACTTGTTTCAGACAAGTTCTACTCGTCGAGTTTCTGGACAGCACTACCTTTCGTCGGTGGTTTTATCATAACTCGAGTTTTATTGATCCAATTGACGTGATTCTTCTTGGTTTGTCTTTAAAACTTGATTGTCTGTCATCTGTCAAAATTTCACGGTCATTGGATTTTGTGTTTTTGATCTACACGAGTTTCTTTGCAGCATTCCGGAAACTGTTTTTCTCGGGTAGGTCAGATTGACCAGTGTTTGATCTTTTGATCATAACTTGAGTTTTTCTCGACGGATTTTAGTAATTCTTTTTGTGTGGTCTTCGTGACTTGATTCTCTCTGATAACTATCACTTTTGTCACAGTGAAACACGTTTAGATTAGTCTCACACATGATTTCTTTAACAGATCGTTCTTCTACTGAAGGGATTAGGATTTTATTGTTTCCGCTGCGTAAGATTTATTAAATCTACCATTCACCCCCCCTCTGGTAGCTTTTCACGTGCTCTTCGATCCTACAATTGGTATCAGAGCCACGGTGCTCTAATCTTTGTGATTTGCACGTGTTTTTGACTAATCATCATGGAGAAGTACTCCGCCAAACCTTGTGTGTTTGCTGGTATTGATTTTCAGGTTTGGAAGGCATGCATGGAGGCTTTCATCCAGGCACAAGGCTTTGCAATATGGGAGAAGGTGTATAATCCTTATGAAGTGCCACCCAATGATCAAGTCATGGCCACAAACCTACGGTACGTCGACAACAACAACAAAGCCCAAAACTTGATCATCCAAGGACTCACTCAAAGCGACTTTGATCGTGTCGCGCACCTCCGGTCAGCATACGATGTTTGGAGAGCTCTCTGTAATTATCATGAAGGCTCCAACACAATCAAGGAGGTAAAACAAGATATGTTCAAAAAGGAATATATGCGGTTTGAGATGCAAACCGGTGAGTCTATCGATGACCTTTTTGCTCATTTCAATAAAATTCTCAGCAACTTGCGTAGCGTGAATGTTAATTTTTCAGATGCTGAAAATGCTAGACAACTCCTTAGTGCATTAGACATGTCAATTTGGGAGATGAAAGTAACGTCTATACGTGAATCACTGTCATGAGTTCTCTTACATTAGATGTACTCTATTCTAAACTAAAAACTCATGAAATTGACATCCTAGCACGTAAGAACCCAAACAAGTCTATTGCATTTGTCTCACAACATGATATGTCTAGCTCCGGCCAATCGTCATCTTGCAATACTCTTGCTTTATTGTCCTCGCTAACCCTGGAACAGATCGAAGAATTTCCAGAAGAGGAGTTGGCACTCATATCTACTAGATTCTCAAAAGCATTGCAAAATGTGAGAACTAGAAGGAGAGGAAGTTCCGGACCTCAACGCTGTTTTGAATGTGGTAAAATAGGACACTTTTGTACAGAATGCCCTATCCTTTCAGGTCCGACCACCCGGGAAGAAAAACAAAGTAAGGTCCGGACCTCCTCTGGAAACTCCAACAAGAAGAAGAAGGGTACCATAGGACGCAAGATGATTAACAGCTTCATCACCGCACTTCAAGAACTTAGTTCAAGTGATGTAGACTTTGAAAGTGATGAAGATGATGATGATCTGGCCAACTTATGCTTCATGGCGGGCAAAACAAGATCAAGATCAAGTCAGGAGGATGCAGAACATAGCAGTGAAGACGATGAGATATGTTCTACCTGCAATGAAATGTGTGATGCTATTTCTCGTGCAACTATTATTGTCAAGAAAAAGGACAAAAAGCTTAGGGATAATGCTGCTAAAATTGAATCACTAGAATCTGAAATTAACCGTTTAAAAACTTTGATTCCTAGTGATGATGCATATCCCTCATGTGACTTAATCTATGAAAAATTGTCCACATTAAGAAGTGCACACTCCTCCACTCTAGATAGACTTGATGAAGAAATTGAAAAGAACAGAGATCTTGCTGCACTTAATGATAAAAACTTGAAAGATGCTAGCTGTTCTACAATTGATTTGCATTGTTCTACTTGTGATGATCTTGATAAGAAACTACAAGATGCTATGAATGAAATTTCTATATTGAACAATGCTTTACGTTCTCATGAAGTTAAATTTTGTTCCAATTGCAAACTAAAAGGAAAAACTTCATGTGACAATTGCCTTGATCTGTCCAATAAACTTGATGATATGCATAGACATTAGATCGGCTTTGTAATGGGAATAAGAACCTAAACTTACTGCTGAATTCTTCCAAGTCTTGCAAAGATAAAACTGGTTTAGGTTTTGATTCTCATGTTCATGCTAAGGCACATCCACCTAAAATTGTAAAGTCATTAGGAAGTGGTTTGATTCAAACAATTCCTAAACAAATAGAAGTGGTTTTCAAATCTGCAGGAGTGCTTTCTAATTCTATTTCTAATGTTGGGTGCTCATCGAGACATGATTACAAAATTAAGTTTCATTGTACCTACTGTGGTAGAGATGGTCATGTCATAGATTTTTGTTATAGACTAGCTAAACAACAGAAAAGGGAAAGAATGTCTGCTAGATCTCATAACTCTCATGCTAAACCGAAAATTAGAAACATGCAACCTGCTTTAATGAGTCAGAAATTTGAGAAGGTAGCTTCTGGAACTTTTGGCAAGAAATCTACAAAGGCAGCTCCGGTAGTTCTGATAGCTCCGAGAGCTCCCGGATCTTCTGTTGTTCCCTCCGGAGCTTCTGTTTTTGCCTCCGGACCTTCTGCTTTTACCTCTGGAGCTACTGGTTTTCACTCTAAACAAGTAACAACTTCTAAATCAACTGTTAAGAACAGAAAACCTCAATCGTTGACTCATAAACCTTCTGTTTTATCTTAGCTTTCGCGTGTTTTTCCTACTGCACGTCGTGTGACTCAGTACTGGATACCTAAATGCCTTTTGACTAACCCCAGTATTGAGTTATCGACGTATTGTGCTTCTATGTAGGTTACACGTTTGAGGAAGGAGAACATTTGGATTGTGGATTCAGGTTGCTCACGCCACATGACCGGTAACAAATATTGGTTCTCCTCCCTCTTTTTGTGTCACGTGTAGAGAATGTTACTTTTGCCGATAATTCTTCAACTCCTATAATTGCTAAGGGTTCGGTTAGAGTAAATGATCACTACACTTTGAAGGATGTGGCACTTGTCAAAAGTTTGAAATACAACTTGCTTTCTGTTACACAATTGCTAGATGAAAATCTAGAAATTATTTTCAATAAAACTACTGCAAAGTTGTAGGTTCAAATAGTGAGCTTATTTTTAACATGTCTCGGTTTGGAAGAGTTTTTAAAGCTGATTTTGATATGTCTTCCTCTAAGCATAGGTGTCTAGTTGCTAATGATTCAAAGGACTTATATTTTTGGCATCGTAGACTTGGTCACGTAGGCCTTGATCACCTAACGCGTGTTAGTGCTCTTGATCGCATACGTGGGTTGCCTAAGATTAAAGGGGACAAAGAAATTGTGTGCTCTTCTTGTAGACATGCTAAGATGGTTGCAGGTTCACATACTCCTCTCACAATGATCATGACAACTGAACCATGTCAACTTTTGCATCTTGACACCGTAGGACCTTCACGTGTTCAATCCTTCGGAGGTAAATGGTATGTTTTGGTTATTGTTGATGATTATTCTAGATACTTTTGGGTTTACTTTATGGCGCTTAAGAATGAAGCTTTTAGTCACTTTAGGACTTTATTTCTTAGATTATCAATTGATCACCCAGGATCTTTAAAGGCAATTAGAAGTGATAACGGAACTGAATTTAAAAATCAATCTTTTGATCACTTTTGTGCTGAAAATGGAATAGATCATCAACTTTCTTCACCATATGTACCCCAACAAAACGGTGTTGTAGAAAGAAAGAACAGAACCTTAGTTGAGATGGCTAGGACTATGCTTGATGAATATCAAACCCCTAGGAGATTTTGGGCTGATGCATTAGCAACCGCTTGTTATGTCTCAAATCGTGTTTTCTTGCGTGCTAAGCTAGGTAAAACACCATATGAGCTTCGGTTCGGACATAAGCCTAGTGTTACACACTTTCGGGTCTTTGGTTGCAAATGCTTTGTTAAGAAACATGGTAATCTTGATAAATTTGAACCTAGATCCATTGATGGCATGTTTCTTGGTTATCCATCTCATACTAGAGGCTACCGTGTGCTTTTACTTGACATTAACAAAATTGTGGAGACTTGTGAAGTGTCTTTTGATGAAGCTAGCCCAGGTACTAGCTCCGGTGTTGCAGGACCAGATCTGTATCCTCAGGGGGAGGGTATTTTCGAAGAAGAAGAAGAGCCGGTGATACTGCCTGGTAATTCTGAAGCTGACACGTGTCCAGCTCCGGACATTGAACAAGCTCCGGCTATCACCTCTGCTGGTCCTGATCGTCCACAAGTCACAAGCTCATCAATCTACGATGAACCTAATGAAGAAGAAGCTTGTGAGACATCTGTTCCCCTACGTCTTTACAAAGATCATCACCCACAACAGATGATTGGAAGCTTGCACGAACGAGTCACACGGTCCAGGTTTTGCGATCCAAACTCTCATGCTCATTCTTCTTTTGTTGCTTCTTTTGAACCCAAAGATATATCACACGCACTCACTAATGAATCTTGGATTATTGCCATGCAAGAAGAGTTAGAAAATTTTGAAAGAAATAATGTTTGGAAACTTGTACCTCCACCTCAAGGTCACACTTTAATTGGAACTAAATGGGTATATAAAAATAAACAAAGTGAGGATGGGGTTGTGGTTAGGAATAAGGCTAGGTTGGTTGCTTAAGGTTTCACTCAAGTTGAAGGTCTAGATTTTGATGAAACTTTTGCTCCTGTCGCTAGATTAGAAGCCATAAGAATTTTGTTAGCTTTTGCAGCATCTAAAGGTTTTAAACTATATCAAATGGATGTTAAAAGTGCTTTTCTTAATGGCTACATAGATGAGGATGTTTATGTTAAACAACCACCAGGTTTTGAAAATCCAGATTTTCCTAATCATGTTTACAAACTGTCCAAAGCCTTATACGGTCTCAAACAAGCCCCTAGAGCATGGTATGATAGGTTAAAAACATTCTTACTTGAAAAGGGGTTTACCATGGGCAAGGTTGATAAAACTCTTTTTGTGCTTAAAAATGGCAATGACTCATTATTCGTTCAAGTGTATGTGGATGATATTATCTTTGGTTGTGTTTCTCATGATCTTGTGTCCAAGTTTTTAGCAATGATGAGTTCCGAATTTGAAATGAGTATGATGGGTGAACTCACTTACTTTTTGGGGCTGCAAATCAAACAAACCAAGGAGGGTACCTTTGTGCATCAAACGAAGTATACCAAAGACCTCCTAAGGCACTTCAACATGGACAAAAGCAAGCCTCTTCGGACACCAATGGGAACAGCAACAACACTTGAACTTGATGAAGATGGTGAATCCGTGGATCAAAAAGAATATAGAAGCATGATCGGATCACTTTTGTACCTCACGGCATCAAGAACGGACATACAATTCAGCGTATGTCTTTGTGCACGGTTTCAAGCTTCCCCACGTGTTTCACATCATCAAGCCGTCAAAAGGATTCTCAGGTACTTACATGGAACTCAAGAATTTGGCATTTTTCTTCCTTCTTCCTCAACCGTTACTTTGAAAGCTTTTTCGGATGCTGATTTTGGAGGTTGTAGGATTGATAGGAAAAGTACTTCCGGTGCTTGTCATTTTCTTGGTAATTCTCTTGTTGCTTGGTCCTCTAGAAAACAAAATTCAGTTGCACAATCCACAGCTGAATCTGAATATGTAGCTGCTGCTAGTGCTTGCTCACAAATTCTTTAGATTGTTCAAACACTTAAGGACTATGGGGTTGATCTAGATAGTGTTCCACTGTTCTTTGATAACACCAGTGCCATTTGCATTGCTAAAAATCCCGTGCAACATTCTAGAACTAAGCGCATTGACATTAGGTATCACTTTCTCCGAGATAATGTTGAAAAAGGAAACATTGTGCTTCACCATGTAGATACCGAACAACAATTGGCTGACATTTTTACAAAACCTTTGGATTTCACTCGTTTTTGTTACATTTGTAGTGAAATAGGGGTTATGCATCCTCATGGCTTAAATTGAGGTGGAGTTTTTGAAACTTGGGAAGTCTATGTGTGAATCTGAAATTAAAATAATATGAGCATGTATTTCATACATATATGACTTTGTGATTCCTTTTACATACTGAAAGTTCTTACTACATTACTCATGTTATACATTTTGTAGTTTTTGCCATGTCTAGTAATTGGAATAATTACTTACACTAAATCTGGTCATGGTTGAACTTTCTTGCTGTTTGAACTTGATGCATGCTCACAAATGCTTTTAATCATGAAGAATTAATCAAGTAATCAACTCACATGTTGAGTTTTTTATGAACAAATATAAATTGAGAAAAGATCAAGAGAATATGCTTGCATCGCACTTCTTCTTTTGAGATGGCTTGTCATTGCACTTAGGTATGAACTTGGAAGAAGTTGTGTATGACTAAAACCATGTCCTTAAGCTTCTGATTGTCAAATGACATAGGCTTGGCTTGGTTGGTTAGAATAAGGCAGATGCGCATATAATCTCTTGCAAATATCATATGATATAAATTTATGCTTTGAAAAATGATAAAATGTAGCAACTAGTGTCATGCTTTCAGGTTTTGAAATAGTTAAGTTTGTGAGATCATGACTTGCTTAAATTGACAAATTACATTTGATCTCTGTCTTACACTACTTTATGTATTTCATTGATGTTATAATGTAAGGTACTTGATAATATGACTTGGATGAGCCTTGTTAATATGTATATGTTATAATATGCTCATAACAACTAAAGTTGGAGAGAGAATATGACTTGCTGAATACATTGTCAAAGGGGGAGAGATAATCATGAAAAGAAAGAGAATAAGGAGAGATGATAAAGGGGGAGAGATAATGACAGATAATATGGGATAATTTTTCTTCTCATTTTACTTTTGGTTTACAAAGGGGGAGAAATTGCTTTCAAAACTTTTATGTGAATAAGCCAATGTTCGGATTTTAAATGGTGTTGCCAATGCATTCATCAAGGGGGAGATTGTGAGACCTATATGTGTTGAATACATTGGCTTGTAGTGAATACACTTGGCTTTGATGATAAAAGTTTTAAATATCACTAAAACACCTTTTTATCAAGGTTCGACTCTAGCTCTGAGCTACAACAAGGTCCGACGGTAGGTCCGGCTTGTTTTGGGTAGCTCCGGCTACGTTAGATGCTAGGTCCGGCTTCTTGGTAAGGTCCGACTAGCTTTGGTTAGCTCCGGTGAGCTTTATCTTTAGCTCCGGCATGTCTTTGTTAGCTCCGGCATGTCTTTGATAGCTCCGGCATATACTTGATAGCTCCGGCACGCTTTTGCTAAACTCTGATGTACTTTGTCTAGCTCCAGTTTTGGGTTGACTAGTTTTGACTAGTTTTTGGTAAGCTCCGGTGCAAGGATCTACTAGTTCTTGGAAGCTCCGGTGATAGGATCTACTAGTTTTTGGTAAGCTTCGGTGCTAGGATCTACTAGTTTTGGAAAGCTCCAGCGCTAGGTTCTACTAGCTTTTGTTAGCTCCGGCTCAAGCTCCCGGTTGCTCTGGCAAGGTCCGGAACTTGACCGCAGTGCTTCTGCTTTTCATTTGCAATGTTTCATACTTGCTTTACATCTATGGAAAGATTGCTTAGTATTCATTTGCTAAGTTTTTGGTGCGTTTTGGATGATATGGTTGATATCATTTTTGCTATGCTTTGCAACATGCTTATGTGAGGTTCTCACGTAAGGTGTTGTGTTCGGATTAACTTGAGTCAAGTTGAGGACTTGGGCTCGTATGGATTGTTTGTTTGTTCATGTGCAGGTGTTGCTTGAGTTCAAGTCATGGCTGGTGACAGGATCCATTGGACTAGTCTCAGGAGGAGATGAGGTTCCAACAACCAAGTTTGGGAGGAACTGTGGTTGAGCGGGTCAGGAGGTCGCGCAGGATGATTGAATCAAGGGCAGTGCATATGAAGGTCGAAGGAAGGCGTTCACATGTATGCATGAGGTGCATGACGTGGCAATATGCTTCTAGATACGGTTTATGGAAGGAAGATCTGATCGGAAGGATCGGATCGTATCGGTTGAAGACTTAGGCTGCTAGCTGAGTTGGTTATGGCTCGGTATGGAAAGTATCGAGTTGGTTATGTTAGGATTTCGTGTGTGTCACGAATTTGAGTTATTTGGGAATGTGGGATACGTTCCTAAGGTGTTTGGAAGTCTTAAGATTGCTTCTATCTGCGTATAGAAGAGTCCTAAGCAGTTATGGAAAGTTCCGATTGTGATCGGATTAGGATTGTAGTCCTAGTTGAGATTGGGATGGCCTAAGGTCTGGTTATATAAGCAAGGGAAGGCCAAAAATCGAAGAAGATGACTTTGGGGCTGTTCCTCTTGTGTTCTATTGAATAAAATTCATAGTTTGAAGGAACTTTTGTGCCTTGTTCGTCCGACTTGTTCCAGACAAGTTCTACTCGTCGAGTTTCTGGACAGCACTACCTTTCGTCGGTGGTTTTATCATAACTCGAGTTTTATTGATCCAATTGACGTGATTCTTTTTGGGTTGTCTTTACAACTTGATTGTCTGTCATCTCTCAAAATTTCACGGTCATTGGATTTGTGGTTTTTGGTCTACACGAGTTTCTTTGCAGCATTCCAGAAACTGTTTTTCTCGGGTAGGTCAGATTGACCAGTGTTTGATCTTTTGATCATAACTTGAGTTTTTCTCGACGGATTTTAGTAATTCTTTTTGTGTTGTCTTTGTGACTTGATTCTCTCTGATAACTATCACTTTTGTCACGGTGAAACACGTTTAGATTAGTCTCACACACGATTTCTTTAACAGATCATTCTTCTACCGAAGGGATTAGGGTTTTATTGTTTCCGCTGCGTAAGATTTTTTAAATCTACCATTCGCCCCCCTCTGGTAGCTTTTCACGTTCTCTTCGATCCTACAAATAGAAAACTTAATCTTAGCGTAAGGATCATTATCTTGTTCAAGAGCATGAGGATGAGGTCTACCTCCCGTACCTTGACGATTTCATCGAGGGCGACGGCGCTGCTGTGCATCAACCTCATCGTTATTGAAGTCATCTTCTGTGTCATAGTGAGCATGTGCATCAGCATCAAGGATGATAGAGGGTGTAGCTTGTTGGGGAAGACGAGTCTTCATCTCGTCCAACCATGTGGTTAGACCATCAACACATGTATGGAGCCTCTGAAAGGTGGCTGTTGTAGTGGTCTGGTAATTGTTGAAAGCTTCTGTCATCGCCCGCATCATATCCCTTAGTTCCATATGGTACACGCACTCATCATCATCCGAAGGTGTAGAACCAGAGGTCTTATCCATAGGCTTATTTCCTATAATTGTTAGTACAAAACAAAAACAAAGACAAAAGATTGTGAATAACCCTATTACTACGCTCTGTGAAGTGGAAGTGGAAAATCGATCAGTAAGATGCGTCTTACCCTGCTCTTACAAGTTTCTTACCAGCACTGCAGGTGGCCAACGGTGACCGGTGTGAAGCAAGCAGAGAGTGGGTGTGATTGTAGAGGTTACGTGTTCCGCTCGAGAGAAGGTGGAGCTTGGAAGGCTCAAATGCAGTATATGTATGTGGCACACAAGTTAGTAACAGATAGCAATGTTGAATAAGTGTCTAAAGAATTTCACCTAGTTGCTGGCCTAAGAATGTATTAGAACAGTTGTGGCAACAGACAAGGACAAGGATAAATGATGATTAACAACAAGGATAATATCAGCATGTATCCAGCACTCACACAGGAACAACACAACTTGGAAACCCCTTAGCCTCCTATTTTTGCATGGAAGCACTAGTACAAATCAAAATTTTTTCTCTTTATTTTTTTGATATTTTTTTCTCAACGGGGGGCACAAGAATAGAAACAGCACCAAGTATTAGCTCAAACCGAGGAAAGATGTGATCGGTACAAATTTAGGAGCGGTTGAAAAAACTGGTGCCGGAACTTCGGGGTTCGAAACGAGGGCCTTCTGATTTTTTTTTTGAAAATGCCATGACCGGCTTAGCGGGTATATTGTATGTGAATTTTTCCGAGACCTTTCTGGGAAAAAAATGCGCCTCAATCGGAGTTCCGAGCGAAAAGTTATGCCTGTTTTAAGGTGTATACCCCGAATCAGGTTTTGGTGGTGCTGGAAACTGCAATAGAAACAAATCGGTAGATGGAATTTTTTTGTAGATTGGTTTTTGTAGATGGCAGCGGATGGAAGAAACAAAACTGAACAAAAACAAATCTAAACCAGCAACCAGACTCAACCTAGGACACGAACTCAGAACTACGGACTTCCAAACTAAATTGTGCAAAAGGCTGAGCGGAGGTTGTAGGTCAGGGAAAGTTAAAAAAAAATTGTGTCTTTTTGTGGACAATAGGACTGAAACAAAATAAATCTAAAGGGCACACAAGTATACCTCACGGTGAACCTAGAAATTTGATACCAATTGATAGGAGGATGAGTCCCGATCTTCCGAGAGGTATGGTAAACTTGATTGGGTGGAGATCTCGACGTTGATGATCCAGGGCTCCGAACGAACGAAACCCCGCAATCACTACACCACTGCTCCATTGGTTATCACCCGTTTCACACGAATGACCTCGCCACGAAGTCTTATCCCTGCAAGTGCAACCAAGAACACAAACAAGAATAGAGAAGTTGCAATCAAAACTAAATTGATCACGAATTTGGGGTCTCACAACCGATGATCGGCGACACTGTTCAATGACAGATTGTATCTAAGCAAAACCCGACCCTAATGTGGTGACGGCTGCTGTATAAAAAGGAGTTTAGGGGCGTGCAAGACCCCTGGACGCAACCCTAATGGGCTTCCACACGATACACGGGCCAGCAGCCCAAAAGACGGTGGCGCAGCACCGGACATATTCTAGGCGCCCACTTGTTTTGCTGATTCCCATAAACTTAGATGGAATTTTGAGGTGGGGCTGGTTCCATTGGAAGGTTTACTAAATCATGGTTCCAACCATATATATAACATCCAATTCCGACTCCGTATGTGTCCAGGACGTCAGTTTTGGTGAAAGCAGCTCCTGGAACCCGAGGTGGAGTCGAAGTCGAGTTGTAGTTGGGTTCCTCATTGGCGTGCACGTCCTATATCCTCCTCCTTGATTCCTTGGACTTCTCCAAGCCCTTGCTGGTCCTCTCCATTGTAATAAAACATGCATGGAAACAAGCGTAAGTTCTCGAAAACAATTGACAAGGTTAGAACATACGGAGATCCAACTGTCGTGCACGTGCTCTAGTGATCGGTCCTTGCATTGTGTGCAGAGGAGAGATGTCCTCATCACATAAGCTGCTCTACACAGTTCTTATCACCTCCAGGAAGCTTCGCCACTACTTCCAAGCTCACAATATCTCAGTGGTGACCTCTTATCCACTGCGTGCGATCTTGCATAATCCCAACTCTACTGGGAACATTACAAAGTGGGCAGCGGAATTGGCCGAATTCGATCTTGAATTTGTCCCAAGACAAGCAATCGAGAGTCAAGCATTGGCAGACTTTGTGGCGGAGTGGACTCCCTCTCCATCAAATCCTGGGTGCCCCAGTGAGCAGAATCTAGAGCTCAAAGCTCGGGTCTTCACCTAGCCTCACTGGACCCTCTACTTCGACGGCTCCGTGCAAAAGCAGGGTGCCGGAGCTGGAGTCCTTCTCCTCGCTCCAACCGGGGAGAATGTAAAATACATGGTTCACCTTGACTTCAAGGTGACCAACAACATGGCGGAGTATGAAGCACTCATTTACGTGCTAAAGGTGGCACTATCATATGGTGTCAAGCAGCTGTTGGTCAAGGGAGATTCACAGCTCATCATCAAACAGGTGAAGGGTGAATGCTCCTGCAACAACCCTCAACTAGCTGCTTATCTCCTTAAAGTCCAGAGGCTTCAGAAGGACTTCGAAGTCCTAGACCTCCAACATGTCCAGCGTCTCAACAACGCCGAAGCTGACGCACTCTTGACGAAAGCATCAACCGGAGCTCCGGCTCCTGACGGAACCTTCGTCCTGAGATTATCAAGACCTACAACTCAGCCTGCCGAACTGAGCGAAGGGGGCGAGACCAGCACCTCGAAGCTGGCGGTCCCAATGGCCCTGTTACCATGGCAGCAATCAAGGGTCATAGGTGCTGCCGGAAGCTTCGAGCAACCCAGCACGCAAGACTCAAATGCTCATGTTAGATCTTATGCATGGATCTCAAAGATCTGGAGCTACTTGAAAGACAATTTCCTTCCTGACGATAATTTATCCGTTGACCGGATAGTCAGATTGGCTAAAAGATACACACTGGTAGAAGGGTATTTCTACCGCGCGTGGTGCCAACGGCGTCCTAATGTGGTGCATTACAAGGGAAGAAGGCCGCGAGCTCATTGCGGAAATCCATGGAGGCGAGTGTGGGAACCATGCGGCTTCCCGCACGCTGGTCGGTAAAGCCTTCCGGCATGGCTTTTACTGGCCTACAGCACTCCAGGATGCCATCGAGCTGGTGAAGAAATGTGAAGCATGCCGGTTCCATGCAAAGCAAATTCACACACTGGCTCAACCACTACAAATGATAGCTCCCACATAGCCTTTCTTTGTGTGGGGGATGGATATTTTGGGACCTTAAAGCCGTCAGAGGTTACAAGTACCTATATGTCGTTATCAACAAGTTCACTAAGTGGCCGGAAGCAACTCTAGTTGTGATAATAAACAAGCAATCAGCTATCAACTTCTTGCAGTCCATAGTATGCAGATTTGGAGTCCCAAACAAGATCATAACTGACAATGCGACCCAATTCACAACCTCTGCATTCCAAGGATATTGCGAAGACCTCGACATTCAGTTTAGCTACACTTCTGTAGCTCACCCACCAAGCAATGGCCAAGCTGAGAGAGCAAATGCAAAAATCTTGAAAGGACTCAATACACGCACATATGAGTGCCTGAAAAAACATGGAGCCAACTGGATCGAAGCCCTTCTGCCCACCTTGTAGGCGAACAGGACTACTCCAAACCGGTCAACTGGAGAGACACCCTTCTTCCTGGTGTACGGAGCCGAAGCAGTCCTTCCTCCGGAAATCACCTTGGGGTCACTCCGGGTCCGGACTTTTGACGAAGCCACACAGGACCAGCTCCGGCGTGAAGACCTTGACCTCGTTGAAGAGGGAAAGTGCTAAGCATCTGTTCGGAATGCCTGATACCGCCAAGCTCTTCGATGCTATCACCAGAGGCATGTTCATAGCCGATAGCCCGAGGAAGGCGATCTGGTGCTACAAAGAATACAAACTTGAGAAGGGTTAAACAAACTTTCCCCCATCTACGAAGGACCCTTCCGAGTGATCAAAGTATCCCGTCCCGGATGCGTTCGCTTGGCAACCGATGATGGGACACCTCTCCCTAATCCTTGGAACATTGAGCTCCTCCGTAAGTTCTACACTTAATATCAAGGAGGTGAGTCTGTAATTACATATTATGCATGTTATGGCGTCATTGTACAGAGTTGGGTAGCTCCTCCAGGAGGACAGTAGGACCTTCCACATAAGGTCCGCAATGTTCAGGCAACACTTGTCACAGTCTCAGAACTAAAAGTGAAGCTAGCTACCCTGGGACAAACAAGAAATACAACACACTTAGCCTGGTTCCGTAACCTAAGAGTGTACTTGTCTCACCTATACCCCGAACACTATAATGAAAGACATCATTATGTGAAAACTGAATCCATGTGCATTTACTTTCTACAGGCTCAATCTTTTTATTTTTCTCTTTCTTCTTTATACAAGGTTGTGCAATTCTCAAGAAATTTTAGCTTGAACAATTCATGTATAATTCAAGTTACATTGTTAATTCTTTCGGGTTTTCACGTTGTACGATGGCCCACTAGCCTGTATGCCGCCAAGCCAATCTAGGTCTGGAGTGTGCTATCGACTTAGCCTGGTCCTGCACCCTAAGTACGCCACTCTACCTACACCACGGCAGGCCGAAGTAAGGCGGGTCCTGAAAACGATTGGACCTGAGGAAAACAGACAAGTGTGCTTGATTGTATAAAGAATTGCTGTCGACCTAAATAATTTTCTAATGGGAATAGTAAGTCGCAAACGAGTTATAGATAAGAAATGGATTTTACTATTTTTCTTGACTTCATTGTGCAGGAAAAATAATAATTCCACGATGATGATGAATGATGCCTAAGCTATCAAAGCTCCGACATCTCCTAAGGAGGTCCGCCGTCATGTTCTAAACATTGATGGTGGGTGTCGCCGGAGCTACCAAGCTCCGACAAATCCAGGGGGCCAGTCGTCAACATGAAGAAACAAAAGGAGCTGAAGAGAAGATGGTGGAAAGACATCCCAACGGGGTCTACCGTTGACGCTCTACGTGTTGGCAGAGGCTACTGCCGGAGATACTAAGCTCCGACAACCCCAGGGGGTCTGCTGTCGATGCTCTACGCGTTGACAGTGGTCACTACCAGAGCTACCAAACTCCGATGACCCCAGGGGGCTCCTACTGTTGGCGCAACATGATTTCAGACCTATACTCTACAAGATCGAAGCATTCAAGTCTTCAACAAATTACCGCATCCTTTGGTACATGTTCGCAATCAAATTGTCTACATCTACCAGGGGGCCAAATGAAGACAAAGGTTTGAAGACAAAAAAATGAAATTCATAAAATTCTTGGATTTCATTCATCTGAAGACAAGAGATTACAAAATCGGAAGAGAAGAAGAGAAGATACAAGTGGGAGCTACAAGAGGAAAGCCCTAGATCCTACGGAAGAATGAGGCGACCTTCTCGACAACCTCCGATACCTTGGCCATGGTGGTGTCTCCCTCTTCACTGATGGGACCTTCAAGCACTGGGTTCTGTGGGAAGTGAGGATCCCGGCTGGTGTAGCACGTCAGCATGTATTCTGCGATGTTCTTTGCCAGGGATTTCCCTTCTGTCTCCAACTGATCCACGATGACATCGCCCATCGCGCCGAGTTTTTTGCCGATCGAGTTCAGCGCCCTCAAGGCTTGATCTAGCTCTGGCTCCGGATTATCGGATGCGCGGGACTAAAGCCCAGAGGCGCCAGCGCAACATCGGCATTGCCCACAAAGTCCCATACTTGTTGGGACTGCGCAACCTTCAAGCCTCGCATCTCTTACAAGGACCTTCGGGCCGCCGCAAGCTCCGTACTATCCCAAGAAAGGTGCTCTACCTCTTTGGCATGCTGTTGAATACCCTCAACAACTTGCTTTTCGAGGTCGGCAAGCTCCTTCTCCCGGACGTAGATCTTGTTCCGATGATCCGCCAGGTCTTTCTCCCGGCCCCGCACTTTCTTCTCCCTGGCAGAGACTTCAACCTCCCTTTTGGTGAGGTCTTGTCCCAGCTTCTAGGCCTTCTCCTCCTCATTCTTGCAGCTCTCCTCCAGCTTCTTGGTGCGCTCTGCAAGACTCTTGTGACTCAGAGTCAGCTTTTGAGTAAGCTCCTTCTCCCTCCGCACGCGGTCATCTCTCAGCTCCAGGAGTTTCTGCTCCTCCTCTTCAAGCATCTTTTCTCGCTCTTCGAGGTTCTCCCAGCGCTTGATGAGACTCTCAGGTATGGCGTCGAGCTTCTCCTAGCGTTCATTTGCCGCCTCATTAGTACCCTGGGCTTGTTCATTTATAGTCTGGGACTGGTTGTCGAGGGACCGGACCATGTTCTCCCTCTCATCCAGGAGCTGACCCTAGTACTGCATTCGGGCCTTCTCCCTCTTCACCAACTCCTTGTCGTCTGCTAGTCTTGTCTACGCCAGCTTGGTCTCGAATTGGAGTCGGTTGAGCCACCTCCTAAGGGTTTGGCGCTCCTCCTCGAGGGCCTTACTATTGTGGGAAAACGCCAGCTGGACTTGACACAAACTGGAGCAGGTGTTGTCGATGGAAAGAGACAGAGGGATCGGCTCCGGACCTGCCGGGGTCCTCTCTACTAGCTCCAGCGGGTCCTCATAAACAAAAATTGGCTCCCACTCTACAAGAGTTGTCCCCTGAGCTTCCGTGGCACTTGGGCCACCCTCTGGGGTAGCCTCGGTCATCGCCGAGGAAGGCCCTGCAGCAGGAGCTTCCACCTTCGGAGACGGCTCTAAAGGTCCCGCCGCCAGGTCATCATCGACCGGTCCCTCGCACAGAGGACCGGCCGCCTCATCTTGGCACCCTGGCTCAGGCGCGGGGACCTCCAGAGCTACTACCTCCACGACAGGCGTTGAATACTCGGCCGAAGCTTAGGCCACCTCCGGCTCTGACGCTGGTGCCACCTCCACTCCCGGTTCAGGCGCTAGAACTTCGACTTACGCCGGCTTGGGGGCCAGCACCTCCACAACAACCGGCTTAGGCACCGGAGCTTCATCAACCGCCAGTTCTACCGCTGGGGCTTCATCAACATTCGGCTCTACTGTTGGAACTTCAGCTACCTCTGGCTCTGTGGTCGGAGCGTCTATCATCACAGCATCCACAACCGGAGCTTCAACCTCCAGAGCTGGTGCCGCTTGTATGTCTTCATTCCCGTGGTCCGGCGCTACCACGGGAGCTTCTGGAGATGAGTCGAGGTCCAGGACCACGACAGTTGGTGCCAGTACTCCCGCAACCTCAGCCACCACCTGGGGCGGCGCTGGAACTGGAGCCAGAGCCTCCGCCTGCACAGCATCAGTTGCTGCTGCAGGAGCCGGAACTTCAGCACCTTTCTTGGATGCCTTGTGGATGAATGATGAAAAAACTCAAGACATGATTACAACAAGAAGTAGCAAATCGACGTGAAGCAAATTTACCTTGGGAGGCTACCGCTTCAGCTAGCGCGGAACCTTTTCGCCGGGCGCTCGGAACTCGACCCGGAAGCAACCGGGGTAGCAGCTCCGTAAGGCTCTTAGGAGACTGTAGCTGCCGACCGTGACATCTCGGTTGGGGCCTCCCTTGACCGAGAAGGACCCTCGGACCTAGAGCCCTTTACTGGCCCTAGTGCCGGAGTCACTTGGTCAGAGATGGTGCCCTGGGAAGACGCCACCGCTGGAGTCACTGTCGTCGTCGAAGACCTCCCCCACTAGGGAGAAAGAGTTGTTGTGGAAGGAGCAGGTCTGACGGACCTTCCATTTGAATGCTTCAACTTCCTCTTTCGGGTGCAGGGCTCCGCCAACTCTTTGCCCTTGCCGATGACTTCAGATCTTGGTCTCGGAGCGGAAGCAGAGCCACCTTCGGAGGCTCCGGGGATCACCAACCCAGTGGTCGAATGCCTCTCTACCTCAACGAGGTCATCATGTATCGACATCGTCCGCCGGAGCTCCATGCTAAACTCCGCCTCCATGTTCAAAGGGAGGAAAGATGCTGGCGGAGTTAAGTCGTCATCCTCGACGTCGATGCCATGCTGGAACTTCTTCAAATGAAGCTCCAAGGCAGAGCCTTCCAAGTTGGACTTCAAACCGGTTTCGATCTGGTCATCGTCCATCACGCTGTTGAGGGCCCAGGCAAGCTTCTCCCTCCTCCTCAGCAGAGCCCACCTATTGACCAGGAAGTTGCAAAATACCGCCTGGGGGGTCGCACCTCCTTCCACACATTGGCGGATCCTGGTCAAGACGGGCTTGAAGGCCTGTGATAGCACCGGAACCTCACTCCAGGCGTCAGTATCGACGTTGGGGAGGCCTTCAGGCAGCTCCAGCTTCTCATGCTCCTCTGTCGTGACGACAATCCAATCCTTATTCCAATCGTCCCACTTGCTAGAAGGGAACGACCTCAAGTACTTGTGGGGACATTTCTTGCGCTTCACAAAGTAGTAGAATCCAAGGAATTCGTTACTCTTGCCGGTGGTGTGGATGGAGAAGAAGGTACGAAAAAGCTCAACACAGGGGGGAATGCCCACCCACATCTTGCAGAAGTGGACAAATGTGGACACGAGAATAAGGGAGTGAGGGCCAAGGTGTACAACTGCAGACCATAAAAGTCTAGCAACATCAAGAGAAAATTCGAAAAAGGTGGGATCAGTCCCACCATGGCGTACGCAGAAAAGTACACCATGTCGCTGGCGCGCTTCTTCTCGAAGGGGAGCTCGCCGGCGCATACCAGGTGGTTTAAGGAGTTGCTGGACCACCCCATGTAGGTCTAGACCTTCTTCAAGTCGCCCTTGGTTGTCTGATGGCTCTTGTGAAGACCCAACTCCATCGCAGCACAACGGGGCGGGAGAGGAAAAGCAAGCAAAAGTTTGGGGGATTCGAGCATAAGTTCGAATGAAGGCGTAAGAAATCTCCAAATGGTGCACGCTTTCCTTCTTAAGTAAGCCCCCGCAACGCTTGGATGGAAACCGCAAAAGAGCCGAAGATACATTTCAAAAACTTCACCCTGCCAATGACAAGGGGCTCGGGGCCACTTTAATGATCCAGTCGAGGTTCTTACCCTAGGCGAACAGTTGTCATCACGAGCAGCAAGAAACCCAAGGGCGGCGACCTGACAGGGCACGCAAAACCGATACGGTTTTCGTATTGGGAACCAGCGACCTTCAATTGCATGAGATCCGCACGCAGAGATCTCACCTGCCCCATCCAGGAGGTGCCACGCGATGATGGTTTAACTACGAACCGTCCCCTCAACGGTACATCCAAAAACCCTTGAAGACACGGCACAGAAATCAAAAGATGGACCCACCTCTGGCAAAACGACCTAATCCAAAAGGTCTCTCCCAGAGGTGGGCCCAGGGGGCCACTGCCGGAGCCCCGCGTACCAGATACCCCTTGGGACTGCAAAGAGTACGAAGGAACTCCACCTACCAGAATTGAAGAACCCCGAAGGCCCCACATGTTACTCGGAACCGGACCTGCCTCCCCGACATGGTTAGTCCCAGGGCCACCACGTGTATCATAAGACCGGAGCTACATCCCACAGATGGGAAAGCTTCGGACTAGATACCAGTGTGGTACCCCCGGACCTAACCCCCGACAGAGGGAAGATCCTTTACCTACATGTGTACAACAACACCGGACCTATCCGTCCATGACGGTAAGCTCAGAAGCTGCCACACGTCCAACCGCCGGACCTTCAACTTCAATAGGCATATTGGTGGACCTCCAACGGCTCGGATCTTGAAGGAACAATCAAAGACTTCAAGACCTGATTAAGCGTCATTAATGCCATCTTAATGACGCACGATTAGAGGACACTTAATGCCAGTAACGCCACCATTATGGGGCGTTACCACGCTATTAAGGTATTAAGCACATTAACTGTGTATTAGATATCAGCAACCGCCAGGGCCACATGTCGGGCCAGGCTAATGGTGTAACGGTCAGCCCTTGTACTATAAAAGGACTGGTCGAGTGATACACAGGGAGGCCTCTCCGATCCTTCTTTTTGGACTCCAGCTGATACGCTCAATACAACATTAACAACATTCAGGCGACCCGAACCACGTAAATCCCTGTGTCATCTCTCCATGTTGTTCCAAATCTCCGCGCACCCCAACCTAAATACTAACTCCGCGGACTGCCAAAGGTAGTACCATGAGAATTGCTGCAGAACAAACTCCGACACTTATCATGCAAAAAGAAAACCCAAGTGAAGCGAGAAAAATCATCAACAACTACTAAACCATATTTGTTACCGCCGATGCTTATGTACGCAATTGGACCGAATAAGTCCATGTGAAGTAGCTTGAGCGGTCTTGTTGTAGTCATGACGTTCTTCACGGGATGGGCTGCTCCAACTTGCTTCCCGGCTTGGCACGCGCTACAAGGCCTATCTTTCTCAAAAACAACATCCTTCAATCCTCGGATGTGATCGCCCTTGAGGGGCTTTTGAAGATTCCTCATACCAACATGCACTAGCCATCTATGCCACAACTAACCCATGTTGGTCTTTGCAATCAAGCATGTGTCATGTTCGGCTTTATCTTTGTTGAAGTCAACAAGATAAGGCTTTCCCTTTAACATACCCTTGAAGGCAATTGGACCATCACTCCTCCTGGAGACGGTCACACCCTCGTTAGTGAACAAGCAATTGTAACCTTTGTCACATAATTGAGATATGGACAACATGTTATAATCTAAGGAATCAACATGTAGTACGTGAGAAAGAGTGTGTTTAGATGATATGGCAATTTTATCGGTACCGAGCAACTTTCCTTAACTGTTGTCTCCAAAATAGATGCCCTCGTTTGGATCCTCATTTTATTCATACTCATCGAAAATTCTTCTTTCTCCGGTCACATGGTTGGTGCAGCCACTGTCTACCACCCATTTAGATCAACCAGAGGAATAGGGCTGCAAAAACAAATTATGCCTTGGTTTTAGGTACCCAGGCTTGCTTGTGTCCTTTTAGGTTAGTCACAAGGGATTTGGGCACCCACACATGAGACATGGTGTTCCCATGGCGTGGCCCAACATAATGAGCATAAACTTTGCCAAAATTATTTCTCATTAGGACATAAGATGCATAGAAAGTTCTAAATAGAAGTTGTTGTTCTTTATACACAGGACTAGTCTGGGAGATCGGACTTGTCTGGAGGACCGGACCTGTCCGGACCCGGACCAGACTAGTCCGGTGATCATGCGTGTTGGAAGCATTAACTTTGGATTTTCCAGTTTGAGAGGGTCTTCCTTTTACAAAGATAATGTTTTCCTTGTCATTCTTATGGCTTCTAGCATTTTGCCTTCCACCATAGGAATACCCAATGCCATATTTGACATTAGGAGGTCTTGTGGCCAAGTATTGATAGTGCATCTAGGAATCCCTTGTTGGTTTTGGATGATTTATGACAAGCAAATGAGATCCTAACCTCTTTGTTGAGATGAGCATAGGTTTTAATGGAAAATAAGCAATGTGCCAAAAACAAGGGAGAATGAGGAGCAAAGTGGAAATGAGCTCAAGGAAGAAGAATAGTAGATCATTATGTATGGAGTGTGTTAAAGAAACACACCCCAAGAGCTCAATCACAATTAAACACACACATTGCACAAACTTATATAGGACCGGACTAGTCCGACTGTCACCGGACTAGTCCGATATCTCTCTGCACAAGATCGGACAAGTCTGATATCATCACGGACAAGTCTGATGTCTCTCTGACTAGAATCGGACTAGTCCTCCCAAGTACGGACTAGTCATCAAAACACTTCACATGGTACATAAAATCAGACATGTCCGATCACACACCGGACTAGTCCGATATCATTATGATCTAAATCAGACAAGTCCGATATTTGCCCATACTAGTCCGAAAAACCCTTTGACTTAAATTAGACAAGTCCTCCAAGTGCGGACTTGTCACCCAATTCACTTAGAGTTTCACATGTCCAGACAAGTCAGATGACTATCGAACTAGTCCGAAGATTTCCAGAAACGAAATCAGATAAGTCCGCTCGTAGCCGGACTAGTCCGATATTTCGGGACACTTAGGGTTTGCTACACACAGCACATCGGACTAGTCCGGTGACCACCACAGACTAGTCCGATATTTCTAAACCCTAACAGTCACTTTTAGAAAACCCTAAAAATAGAGGTGCACGGCCCAAACTTTATTAATACTCGAACACTAGAACCATCACACCTCCCAAGAGCCTCAAAAACACATCTCTCCATGAAATTAGGAGCTACAAAGATCTATCCCTTGAGGATACACTCTAGATCATTGGAGAGACACGTTCAACACTCATTGAGCTCTTGGTTTGATTTCTCTAACACACTCCTGTGATTTTCATTGTAATCTTTTGAGTGTGTTCTTGGTGGTGTTTCTTGTTGTAATCTAGGGGATCCTTCAACGTGTGAGAAGGCCCCTTGAATTTGGTTATTCACCCCTTTGTGATAAGTGGAAGAGGATTGGCCTTCGTGGCGATCTGACGAGGGTAGGGTTGGAGAAGACACAGTCCTTTTGTGGACTCCTCAACGTGGACATAGGTTGCCTCTGTGGGAACCAAACCACGGGATAAATCACTGTGTTCTTGCTTTGTGTTCATAGTTCTTTACATGATATCTATCTAGGGTTTCAATCAATCTTTCTTACTTTACATTGAAACATCAAATATACAATTGACTTGAGATATACCCTAGTTCATAATCTTGCAACACATCATTCACAAGTATATTTCCGCTGCATACATCCTAGAATCAATTTAATCGATCAAACTTGATCAACCTAGTCGGTACACACCGGACTAGTCTGCACCTGACCGGCTAGTCCGATATCTCGAGTTTTGATCTAGGTGTTAAGTGTTGCAGGTTTTGACAATGATTCAAAAGGCCTATTCACCCCCCCTCTAGGCCACATTCAATTGGTATTAGAGCAGGTTCTTCAAGAAAGAGTCTAACCACTCGAAGAGATCATGTCGGACATGAAGGACGTCCACAAGAGCAACAACCAAGAAAAGGTTGATGATGACAAGAACCAAAAGGTGGAGAAGCTCCTCGAAGCCATTCAAGACTTCGAGGACGACGATGAGGAGACACTAGAACTAAAAGCGCTACTAAGAAAGAAGACACCTTCCAAAGGGAAAGTGAAGATTGAAGAAAAGAAGAAGGGGAGTAGTCACACCGAATACTCCCAATATCCTTTCAACTATGATCATCTTAATTCCAACAATAATCATTATTTGTCTATCCCACTTGGAAAAGCCCCACACTTTGATGGACGTGATTAATCAATGTGGAGGCAAAATATGAAAATGCATCTAATCTCTCTCAGTCCAAGTCTATAGCATATTGTGTGCACAGGGATAGATATTCCGGACGACGACGATGAACTCACACCAAGCCAAGAGCAGGCAATTCACCGAAATGCTCAAGCCGCGGCATGAATTACCTCTTCGCTCAGTCGAGACGAGTTCACCAAGGTGGATGGACTCAAAATTGCTAAGGAGATATGGGACACACTGCAAACTGCACATGAAGGTGATCGTCATGTGTGTGAAGCAAAGATCAAAATGATCGAAGGCGAATTAGGAAGATTCGCAATCGAAGAAGACAAGTCACCTCAAGATATGTACAACCTATTAAAGACAGTCGTCAACAAGGTTCAATCATATGGAAGCAAGAATTGGAACGACCACGAGGTGGTAAAGCTCATTCTTAGAGCTTTTATGCCTTGCAACGTCACCCTATGCTCCATGATTGGAGAAACCCCCGAATACAAGAAAATGACTCCGGATGAATTACTTGGAAAAATCATTAATTTTGAGATGATGGAAAAAAAAAGCAAAGCATGTCAAGGAGATTGCCGACCTCACCTCAGCAAAGAAGAAAGGGGTCGCATTGAAGTCCACCCTCGAGCCCCTATCTAAAGAAGCTCGAGAAGCACAACTAGAAGAAGACGGTGATGATGAGAGCGGTGAATTAGATGAAGATGACATGATATTGTTCATGAAGAAATTAAAGAGAATAATGAAGAAGAGACAAGGTACAAAATCAAGCAAAGGAAAGTACAAGGAAAGAACAAAGCCAAAGTTGAGGCGGGCATGCTATAATTGTGGTGAGTATAGCCACTTTATAGTTGATTGCCCATATGAAGAAAAGAAGAAGAAGAACAATGAAGCCAAGCCTCAACCCATGAAATTCTTCAAGAAGAAGAAACAAGCCGAACAAGCGCACGTAGGGAAAGAGTGGGACTCAAATGATGACTCCTCATCATCCGAAGAAGAAGGGATGGCTAGCATAGCCATCGAGAAGTCATCCAAGAAATATACTATCTTCCCTACACTCAGTGCATGGAAGGGAAATGGCACTTGTCTCATGGCAAAGGAAGGTAAACGCAAGGTAACCACCAAACCCCTTCCGTGCATTCTTATTCTAGTGATGATGAAATCAATACTGATAATGAGGATATGCTTATTGGACTAGATAGGAAAACTGCAACAAAAAATGAAATTTTTACTTGATCAACTTGTTGAGAAGGAGAGGTTGATAAATCGTAAAGAGGACATGATCATCTCCCAAAGGAAGGAATATGTCGAACTTGACAAACTTCTAGAATTCGAAAAGGAGCGAAGCAAATCACTAAAGCTTGAGTTAGCTTCAAGCAAGGAAGCTTGCTTGGAGTTAACCGACTCAAATGCTGCAATCAAAAACCAACTTGCTAACCTGATCAAGGTTAACAAGATCCTTGAAGTGCAAGTTGAGTCACTCGAGCAAGGTGAACCTTCATCCTCTTCAAGTACACCTTCTCAACCCACTAAAACTGAGGTTGCTTTTACTTGTACATGTAATAAAGTTGACACCAGTTTGAAAGACAAGCCAATCTCTACAAAGGATAAGCATCCTGCCCGAAGTGGCATAATTGACAAGGAGAAGATCAAATATGCACATAGTGCATACTTGGTCCAAAGACCTCCAAATGTCGAATATAGCACTGGTTACTCTTATGGTGAAAAGCAACAAGATAGAAGCCATAAGAATAACGAGGAGAGGATTGCCTTTGTAAAGGGAAGACCCTCTCAAACTGGAAAGTCGAAGGTTAAAACTTTGAACCCACATGAACAACGGACTAGTCCGGTCGGGGTACGGGCAAGTCCGATCCTCTGGACATGTCCGGCCTCCCAGACTAGTCCTGTATACAAACAACAACAGTTACTGTTTAGAACTTTTGATGCATCTTATGTCTTGATGAGAAGTAATTATGGCAAGGTTTATGCTCATTATGTTAGGGCCACGCCATGGCAACACCAAGTCTCATGTGTGGGTGCCCAAATCTCTTGTGACTAACCTCCGAGGACCCAAGCAAGCATGGATACCTAAAACCAATGCATAATTTGTTTTTGCGGCCTATTCCTCCGGTGGATCTAAATGGGTACTAGACAATGGCTGCACCAACCATATGACTGGAGAGAGAAGAATGTTCGTTGAATATGAGGAACATGAGGATCCAAATGAAGGCATCTATTTTGGAGATAATAGTCAATGAAAGGTGCTCAGTACCAGTAAAATAGCCATATCATCTAAACACACACTTTCTCATGTATTACATGTTGAATCCTTAGATTATAACCTGCTGTCCATATCATAATTATGTGACAAAGGTTATAATTGCTTGTTCACTAACGAGGGTGTGACCGTCTCTAGGAGGAGTGATGGTTCCATTGCATTCAAGGGTATGTTGAAGGGAAAGCTTTATCTTGTTGACTTCAACAAGGATAAAGCCGAACTTGACACATGCTTGATTGCAAAGATCAACATGGGTTTGTTGTGGCATAGACGGCTAGCGCATGTTGGTATGAGGAATCTTCAAAAACTCCTCAAGGGCAATCACATCTGAGGTTTGAAGGATGTTGTTTTTGAGAAAGACAAGCCTTGTAGCGCGCTCCAAGCCGGGAAGCAAGTTGGAGCACCTTATCCCGCGAAGAACGTTATGACTACAACAAGACCGCTCGAACTACATCACATGGACTTATTTGGTCCAATTGCTTACATAAGAATCGGTGGTAACAAATATGGTTTAGTAGTTGTTGATGACTTTTCTCGCTTCACTTGGGTTTTCTTTTTCCATGATAAGTCAGAAACACAAGGAATACTCAAAAAGTTCTTCAAGCAAGCTCAAAACGAATTCTCTTTGATAATCAAGAACATTCAAAGTGACAACGGCACGGAGTTCAAGAACACACAAGTGGAGGAGTACTTAGATGAAGAAGGCATAAAGCATGAGTTTTCACCACCGTACTCCCCTCAACAAAACGGAGTTGCCGAAAGAAAGAATTGAACCCTCATAGAGATGGCGAGAACAATGCTCGATGAATACAAGACCTCAGATCGATTTTGGGCGGAAGTGATTAACACCACTTGCCACGCCATAAATTGACTTTATCTTCATCGACTACTCAAGAAGACATCCTATGAGCTACTCACCGGTAACCAACCCAATATTTCATATTTTTGAGTTTTCGGTTCTTCATGCTACATTTTGAACAAGAAGCCTAGGACTTCATAGTTAGCTTCAAAGTCCGATAAAGGTTTCTTGCTTGGTTATGATTCGAGCACTTACGCCTATCGTGTTTTCAACAAGACCTCCAGACTTGTTGAAGTAGAACATGACATAGTGCTCGCTGAGACTAATGGCTCCCAAAAGGAGCAAGTTGAGCCATGTGAACTAGGTAAAGAAGAAGCTCCTTGTCAAGCATTGAAAAGAATGGCGTTAGGTGAAGTTTGACCACAAGAGTCACCTCCACACGTGTATGAGGAAGATGAACCACAAGAGGAGGTCAACGATCAAGGGGGAGCTTCCACACAAGATCAACCAAAGTATACGAAGATGATCAACAAATCAATGAGGACAACCATTTAGGGGGGAGAAGAAAATGATCATGACTTCAAGTGGACACCCTGGCCTTCTCCTCCAAGCGAAGCTTCACGTCGATCACCTATCATCACGTTCCTATCGACATGATATGCATATAAGTAATTAAGTAATTAAGTAGTTTAATAATAGACTCCATGGGGTTGTGTAAACTTTAAGAACTAGGAGTTTGACTAGGAAGGACAGATATGCCTCTGTTGTGTGGGTAACCAGAGGATGAGTCAAGGTGGACATAGTAGTGTTGGTATGAACTGAAAGGTACAACATAAAGCTACATTGCAACTTAGCATACCACACTTCAAGCTATGCCATGCGAGATTGACAATTCTAAATGGTGAAGAAGTGTTGGGCGGAGAAGTGTAAGGACAACCCAAAAATTAAGGTGGTACATTGAAAGCTTGAGTATGAGTGGAGTGTACAAGATGAAGGTCGCGATTTAACAGTCGACCAATGAACTTGACTTAACTCATAAAGGAGTAAACCTAGTTAAGTGAGCAGTGCTGTCGTAGGGTCCTGACTTAGGATGAACCATGATGGAACCTAACGACACTTGGGACTGAATTGAGATCAACATGTCTTGGACTTAAGAAGTCATTACAAGCACCGTTAACCTAGCATGAGTACCAAGACAATGTTCAAATGACTTTTAGGTAAAGTAGTTTCTATGGCAAGCTTCTCGAGCATCGTTCAAGTGCTTACACGACGACACTAATGTAGTGTCTCCCGCAAGCCTGTCCAGGTGAGCTCGATAAGCTCTCGGGAATTAAACATGATGCGAGACCTTGCCATGAAGGCATACTTTGCCATCTCGAGAAGATCGTCATGGCGACGTCCACATCAACCCGGACTCGTCAATGGGGTTAGCGGAACCCCAAACACCACCTGGTGAGTCTTAAGGCTAGTGATGTCGACTCGGTAGTTGATAAGCGACTCGACGAACCTGCCATCGATGAAGTGGTACACCAAGTTAACCAATCCTGTGATCGATTAGGGAACATCCTTGACACAACCAAGGAACTCTTATCCAAGGTTCCCCTTGGTCTAGTTCTCCTTGTTGCTCGCAACATTCTTGCATACCTTTACCCCAGGTCATCAGTGATCACCGACCCACCTAGTTTGACCTAGAAGGCATTTCATCGAGCACCTAGATTACACCTAGGACTCGATCACTCTCACGTTGACTAAAACCTAATTTGGCTTGACAAAAATTGTCCGACGAGTCGTGCTTGTGTTCCAGCACCACACACATCACAAGCATCCTTCATCTCGATGCTAGGGCATGATGACGGCTCAAAGCATCACGACGACGTCATGTGGTCAACGACATCGACGCGGCTCATGGTGTAGCATCACGAGCACGTACGGACATGTTAACGCAATTAAAAAGACAAAGAAGGTCAACTTGGGGATTTCTAAAGGAATGATATCGTTGCGGAAAATGGACGTACGGCTTGACGACATATGAGTACCCTTAGTGATTACGACGAACGGACTTCGGTGCGTCAAGCAAGGCAATTCAGGGCAACGCTCACCTTGTAGGCATTTCACCGAACATCTTGTGTGTGTACTTGATTTCCGTTGCTTCATCACCGTTCGAAGGGCATATTGGCACTTAGGCTTGTCGGTCGCAACATAATCCTACCCCTGCATCACAGACCAGTTCTAAACATCAACAAAGTTGGTTCTTTCCTCATGAACATTTAATCGAACTTCTTGGCTGTAGCACTATCCCAACTAATCTTTGCACAATTCAGAGCTAACCTTGAACCAATTGTTGTTGTCGTTGTGTCGTCGACGTGTTCTTGCATCTCATACATCACCTCCAGCAATCCTCGCACTGTTTGGATGCGGCATGTGAGAAGAACGCCGTGACGACAACAGGTCGACAATGGCATCCAAAACGGCACATGAGAAGCGCGGCCAAGGCGCGGACAGCGGCCTGGGCGGCGAGCGGATGGCCAGCGTGGAAAGGTGCGGCGCACAGCGGTGGCAAGGATGCAGCAGCGGCACTAGAGATGTGCGGCCGCGGGCGAGTAGCCGGTGAAAGGTGGTGTGCTGCGCGGGCACGGGTGCTGCAGGGGCGTCGGCGAGCAGCACCAGCCAAGGCACAACGCTCGGCGAGTGTGAGAGCAGGAGTGCCGCTATTGGCATGGGCGCACGCTGGAGGTGGGTCTAGGCGCACACTGAAACTCGGACGGCGATGTTGTTGCTATGGAACGAGCAGGGCGAGGCACCAGATGGGTGTGGCGATGCGCAGCCGAGGTGTGCGCGACGAGATGCGGGAGGAAGGAGCAAGAACGGTGGTGGCATGGCGCGCCGCCTGCCGCGGCGACAATCAGTCGGTCTGGGCGCGACAACACCGGGGCGAGCAGCTTGGAGCAAGGCCATGGCTGTCGGGAGCAGGGAGCTGAGTAGGGCGTGGCGCTGGGGAAGCAGCAGGGTGGAGGTGCGGCGACGGGGCATGGGAGCACGCGGCGCTGGGCGCGAGCGGCGCGTCGTGGCAATCGGAGGGCACATGCGCACAACACCGGGAGCGCCGTAGGAAGGAAGGGGCAACGCGCAACCGGGGAGATGAGGAGGCGTGAGCGGCGGCCAGGGCGCGCGGCGCAGAGGGGTGCGACAGGGATGCACACGGCAAGGAGGTAGCTGGGACGGTGGTGCGTTGGGGCAGCACCAGTGAGCAGCAGCTTGTGCGGCACGGCGGTGAAGGGGCGCACGCAGTGTTGGCGGCGTGTGGGGGTGGCATCGCGGCGGTCAGGAGGTGGAGCGCCGGCGTGGTCAAGCGAGCGGGTGGCGCTGGCGAGGTAGGCGCACGGGCGTGCGGCCGAGATAGGCAGACAGCGACCAAGCCGGGAGAGGACGCGGCAAGGCGAAGGCCAGGGACGCTTCGGTCGGGCGATGCGTGAGCAGGGCTCGGGGGAGGAGAGGAGGGAGAGCGGGAGTGGGGTGAGCACCGACCAAGTGCGGTAGAGAGGGAGTCGGGCGCGGTATAGATAAGGGCCGATGTTCATCACGGTGGCACCGCGGTGGCACATGCAACGCATCTGCGTGGAGGCAGGGGAGGAATGAGAAAATCTGTGCCGACCTGACCTGTGGGGACCACTCGTGGGACCCACCTCCCTCACTCTTCTTTCCCATTTCAAATAGGGCTAGCAAACATGCTTCAAAAATATTCAACTTTGGCCCAATGACTAACTAAAATATGAAAAATTTTATGGTGGAACCAGATTTCAAAACTGAGCAAGTTGAATTTCGAACTCAGGTTTGAATTTGAATTCAAGCGGTGATACTTGATTCAATAAAATAAATGGTAGATTAGGTTCAAAAACCCTGAAACTTTGAAGTTATCCTTTCTGAAACATAAGGGACCTCAGGAAAAATTTGGAATGGATTTGGACAAAGTTATGTACAAAGTTTAAATTTGAAGTCGACTCTGATTAAACTCTCAATACGTGTCCAATAAATGGAAAACGTGCTTCAAAAATTTTGAAACTTTACCGAGAGTCTATTTGGAATATTAAAAGGTCATGGAAAAATTTACAGCCTTAGATTTGAATATTTTTGAATGTCCCATTTTAGGGTTGGAATAATTCCTTTTTTCTTTCTCTCTATTTTGTTTTCTTTTCTCCTTTAATTTTTTTTCATGGAAAATGTAAATACTTGGAATTTAAGGATTTTACACCTTAAGTTCTAAAATACATTAGCAACCATGTTCTATATGTAAAATTTTAACAAGTCCTTATTTTTAGTGAACGTTGGTTAACTCATATGGTTCATGTGAGTTTGGATTTCCAAGTCCACTTTCAAAATTTTTAAGTTTGCATTTTTGCGTTTTTGTTCTTCCGAAAAGCGGGCTTTTACACATAATCTTGCAACACATCATTCACAAGTATATTTCCGCTGCATACATCATAGAATCAATTTAATCGATCAAACTTGATCAACCTAGTCAGTGCACACCGGACTAGTCCGCACCTGACCGGACTAGTCCAATATCTCGAGTTTTGATCTGGATGTTAAGTGTTGCAGGTTCCGACGAAGATTCAAAAGGCCTATTCACCCCTCCCCCCTCTAGGCCACATTCAATTATGCACTACGTGCATATTTAACCTTTTCCTTGTCAAATATGCCACTTTGGGCAGGATTCTTATCCTTGATAGAGATTGAATTTTCTTTAAAACTGGTGTCAGCTTTACCACATGTACAAGTAGGAGCAACCTCAGTTTTAATGGGTTGAGAAGGTGAACTTGAAGAGGATGAAGGGTCACCTTGCTTGAGTGACTCAACTTGCACTTCAAGGATCTTGTTAACCTTGATTAGGTTAGCAAGTTCGTCCTTGATTGTAGCATTTGAGTCGCTTAACTCCAAGCAAGCTTCCTTGCTTGAAGCTAACTGAAGCTCTAGTGACTTGCTTTGCTCCTTTTCAAGTTCTAGAAGCTTGTCAGGTTCAACATATTTCTCCATTTGGGAGATAATCAAGTCTTCTTGATGATGTATCAACCTCTCCTTCTCAAGAAGTTGATCAAGTAAAAATTTCATTTTAGTGGCTGTTTTCTTATCTAACCCAATGAGCATGTCTTCATTATCACTATTAATTTCACTATCACTAGAATAGGAATGCACGGAAGAGGATTTTGTAGTTACCTTGCGTTTACCTTCCTTTTCCATGAGGCAAGTGTCGTTCCCCTTTCGTGCGCCAAGAGTGGGGAAGAGAGTGGGCTTCATGGATGTCTTATCGATGGCTATGCTAGCCATCTCCTCATTGTCTTCGGATGAGGACTCATCATTTGAGTCCCATTCTTTCCAAGATGTGCTTGTTCAGCTTGCTTCTTCTTCTTGAAGAACTTCTTGGGTTGAGGCTTTGCTTCTTTCGTCTTCTTCTTGTTCTCTTCATATGGGCAATCAACTATAATGTGGCTATACTCACCACAGTTATAGCATGCCCGCCTCAACTTTTGTTTTGATCTTTCCCTGTACTTTCCTTCGCTTGATTTAGCACCTTGTCTTTTCTTCATCATTCTTTTGAACTTCTTCATGAATAGTATCATGTCATCTTCATACAAGTCACTACTCTCATCATCACCGTCTTCTTCTAGTTGAGCTTCTCGCGCTTCTTTAGATACGGGCTTGAGGGTGGACTTCAAAGCAACCCATTTCTTCTTTGCTGAGGTGAGATTGGCAATCTCCTTAACGTGCTTAGCTTGCTTTTCCATCATCTCAAAGTTGATGATTTTTCCAAGTAGCTCATCCGGAGTCATCTTCTTGTACCCAGGGCTTTCACGTATCATCGAGCATAGAGTGACATTGCGAGGCATTAAGGATCTTAGGATGAGCTTCACAACCTCGTGGTCGTTCCATTTCTTGCTCCCGTATGCTCACACTTTTTTGATGAGCGTCTTTAATCGGTTGTACATGTGTAAGACCTATGTGTGCTGAATACAATGGCTTGTAGTGAATACACTTGGCTTTGATGATAAAAGTTTTGAATATCACCAAAACACCTTTTTATCAAGGTCCAACTCTAGCTCTGAGCTACAACAAGGTCCGACGGTAGGTCCGGCTTGTTTTAGGTAGCTCCGGCTATGTTCGATGCTAGGTCCGACTTCTTGGTAAGGTCCGACCAGCTTTGGTAAGCTCCGGTGAGCTTTATCTTTAGCTCCGGCACGTCTTTGATAGCTCCGGCATATATTTGATAGCTACGGCATGCTTTTTCTAAGCTCCGACGTACCTTGTCTAGCTCTTGTTTTGGGTTGACTAGTTTTGACTAGTTTTTGGTAAGCTCCGGTGCTAGGATCTACTAGTTTTGGTAAGCTCCGGCAGGTGCTTCATTGTACTAGTTTTGGTAAGCTCCGGTGCTAGGTTCTACTAGCTTTTGTTAGCTCCGGCTCAAGGTCCGGGTTGCTCTGGCAAGGTCCAGAACTTGACTGTAGTGCTTCTGCTTTTCATTTGCAATGTTTCGTACTTGCTTTACATTGTTGGACAGATTGCTTAGTATTCATTTGCTAAGTTTTTGGTGCGTTTTGGTTGATATGGATGATTTCGTTTTGATATGCTTTGCAACATGCTTATGTGAGGTTCTCACGTAGGGTGTTGTGTTCGGAACTAACTTGAGTCCAGTCGAGGACTTGAGCTCGTATGGATTGGTTCTTTATTCATGTGTAGGTGTTGCTTGAGTTCAAGTCATGGCTGGTGACGGGATCCATTGGACTAGTCTCGGGGAGGAGATGAGGTTCCAACAACCAAGTTCGGGAGGAACTGTGGTTGAGCTGATCAGGTGGTCGCGCTGGATGATTGAATCTAGGGCAGTGCATATGAAGGTTACTGAACATCGAAGGAAGGTGTTCGCATGTATGCATGCGGTGCATGACGTGGCAACATGGTTCCGAAGATGGGATAAGGAAGGAAATATCTGGTCGGAAGGATCGGATCGTACCGGTTGATGACTTTGGCTGCGGCGGAGTCGGTTATGGCTCGGTATGGAAAGTATCGAGTTAGTTATGTTAGGATTTCGTGTGGGTCACGAATTTGAGTTGTTTAGGAATGTGTGATACGTTACTAAGGTGTTTGGAAGTCTTAAGATTGCTTCTATCTGCGTATAGAAGAATCTTGAGCAGTTATGGAAAGTTACAATTCATGATCTAAGTAGGATTGGAGTCCTAGTTGATATTGGGTAGGCCTAAGGGCTGGTTATATAAGCAAGGGAGCCCAGAGCTCGTGGGACACGACTTTGGGGTTGTTCCTCTTGTGTTCTATTGAATAAAATTCGTATTTTGAAGGAACTTTTGTGCCTTGTTCGTCCGACTTGTTCCAGACAAGTTTTACTCATCGAGTTTCTGGACAGCACTACCTTTCGTCGTGGTTTTATCATAACTCGAGTTTTACTGATCCAATTGACGTGATTCTTTTTGGGTTGTCTTGACAACTTGATTATCTATCATCTGTCAATATTTCACGGTTATTGGATTTGTGTTATATGATCTACACGAGTTTCTTTGCAGCGTTCCAGAACTGTTTTTTCTCGGGTAGGGCAGATTGACCATTGTCTGATCTTTTGATCATAACTTGAGTTTTTCTCGACGGATTGGAGTGATTCTTTTTGTGTTGTTTTATTGACTTGATTCTATCTGATATCTATCACTTTTGTCACGGTGAAACACGTTTAGATTAGTCTCACACACGATTTCTTTAACAGATCATTTTTCTGCCGAGAGGGTTTGGGGTTTAATTGTTTCCGCTGCGTAAGATTTTTAAATCTACCATTCACCCCCCCCCCTTCTGGTAGCTTTTCACGTGCTCTTCGATCCTACAATTGGTATCAGAGCCACAGTGCTCTAATCTTTGTGATTTGCGCGTGTTTTTGACTAATCATCATGGAGAAGTACTCTGCCAAACCTTGTGTGTTCGCTGGTATTGATTTTCAGGTTTGGAAGGCACGCATGGAGGCTTTCATCTAGGCACAAGGCTTTGCAATATGGGAGAAGGTATACAAGCCTTACGAAGTGCCATCAAATGATCAAGTTACAGCTACAAATCTGAGAGATGTCGACAACAACAACAAGGCTCGGAACTTGATCATACAAGGATTAACACAAAGCGACTTCGACCGTGTTGCACACCTCCGATCTGCATACGATGTGTGGAAAGCACTTTGTGACTACCACGAAGGATCCAACACGATCAAAAAGGTAAGGCAAGACATGTTCAAGAAAGAATACATGCGCTTCGAGATGCAACCCGGTGAGTCTATTGATGACCTTTTTGCTCGCTTTAATAAAATTCTCAGCAACTTGCGTAGCGTGAATGTAAATTTTTCAGATGCTGAAAATGCTAGGCAATTGCTAAGTGCATTAGACATGTCAATTTGGGAGATGAAAGTTACATCTATTCGTGAATCTACTGTCATGAGTACCCTTACTTTAGATGTGCTATATTCCAAGCTAAAAACTCATGAAATTGACATAATATCACGTAAGAACCCCAATAAGTCTATTGCATTTGTTTAACAACGTGATATGTCTAGCTCCGGCCAATCATCATCTTGCAACACTCTTGCTTTGTTGTCCTCACTAACTCTGGAGCAGATAGAAGAATTTCCAGAAGAGGAGTTGGCACTCATCTCTACTAGATTCTCAAAAGCATTGCAAAATGTGAGAACTAGAAGGAGAGGAAGCTCCGGACCTCAACGTTGTTTTGAATGTGGTAAAACAGGACACTTTCGTACAGAATGCCCTAACCTTTTAGGTCCGACCACCCGGGAAGAAAAACAAAGAAAGGTTCGGACCTCCTCTGGAAACTCCAACAAGAAGAAGAAAGGTATCATAGGACGCAAGATGATCAACAGTTTCATCACCGCACTTCAAGAGTTCAGTTCAAGCGACGTGGACATTGGAAGTGATGAAGATGAAGATGATTTGGCAAACTTGTGCTTTATGGCGGGCAAGTCAAGATCAAGTATGGAGGAGGCAAAACACAACAGCGACAATGAAGAGGTATGTCCTACTTGCGAAGAAATGTGTGATGCTATTTCTCGTGCCACTATTGTTTTTAAGAAAAAGGACAAAAAGCTTAGGGATAGTGCTGCAAAAATTGAATCACTAGAATCTGAGATCAACCATTTAAAAATTTGATTCCTAGTGATGATGCATTTTCCTCATGTGATTTAATATATGAACAATTGTCCTCATTAAGAAGTGCGCACACCTCCACACTTGATAAACTTGATTTAGAAATTGAAAAGAACAAAGAGCTTGCTGCACTTAATGATAAAAACATGAAAGATGCTAGCTGTTCTACAATTGATTTGCATTGTTCTACTTGTGATGATCTTGATAAGAAACTACAGTATGCTATTAATGAAATTTCTATATTGAACAATGGTTTACGTTCTCATGAAGTTAAATTTTGTTCAAATCGCAAACTAAAAGGAAAAACTTCATGTGAAAATTGCCTTGATCTGTCCAATAAACTTGATGACATGCATAGGACATTAGATCGGTTTTGTAAAGTGAATAAGAACCTAAATTTACTGCTGAATTCTTCCAAGTCTTGCAATGATAAAATTGGTTTAGGTTTTGATTCTCATGCTCATGCTAAGGCACATCCACCTAAAATTGTAAAGTCATTAGGAAGTGGTTTGATTCAAACAGTTCCTAAACAAAAAGCAGTGGTTTTCAATTCTGCAGGAGTGTTGCCTCATTCGGTTTCAAATAAAAATATTGCTTGCTCATCTAGACATGAACACAAAGTTAAATTTCATTGTACCTTCTGTGGTAGAGATGGTCATTTCATAGATTTTTGTTATAGACTAGCTAAACAACAGAAAAGGGAAAGAATGGTTGCTAGATCTCATAACTTTCATGCAAAATTTGCTGCACACATTAAACCGAATGTACAACCTGCTGTTTTGAGTCAAAAACATTCAAAGTTTACCTCGGGACCTTCTATTTTTGCCTCCTGAGCTACTGATTTTTGTGCTACACAAGTAACACCTTATAGGTCAGTAGTCAAGAATAAAAAACCTCAAACTTTGACTCATAAACCTGCTGTTTTGTCTCAGCTTTCGCGTGTTTTTCCTGCTGCACGTCGCGTGACTCAGTACTGGATTCCTAAATGCCTTTTGACTAACCACAGTATTTAGTCAATGACGTACTGTGCTTTTATGTAGGTTACACGTTTGAGGAAGGAGAACATTTGGATTGTGGATTCAGGTTGCTCACGCCACATGACCGGTAACAAAGATTGGTTCTCCTCCCTCTCTTTTGTGTCACGTGTAGAGAGTGTCACTTTTGCCGATAATTCTTCAACTCCTATAATTGCTAAGGGTTTGGTTAGAGTAAATGATCACTACACTTTGAAGGATGTGGCACTTGTCAAAAATTTGAAATACAACTTGCTTTCTGTTGCACAATTGCTAGATAAAAATCTAGAAATTATTTTCAATAAAAACTGCTGCAAAGTTGTAGGTTCATATAGTGAGCTTATTTTTAACATGTCTCGGTTTGGAAGAGTTTTTAAAGCTTATTTTGATATGTCTTCCTCTAAGCATAGGTGTCTAGTTGCTAATGATTCAAAGGACTTATATTTTTGGCATCGTAGACTTGGTCACGTAGGCTTTGATCACCTAACGTGTGTTAGTGCTCTTGATCGCATACGTGGACTGCCTAAGCTTAAAGGGGACAAAGAAATTGTGTGCTCTTCTTGTAGACATGCTAAGATGGTTGCAGGTTCACATACTCCTCTCACAATGATCATGACAACTGAACCATGTCAACTTTTGCATCTTGACACCGTAGGACCTTCACGTGCTCAATCCTTCAAAGGTAAATGGTATGTTCTTGTTATTGTTGATGATTATTCTAGATACTCTTGGGTTTACTTTATGGCGTCTAAGAATGAAGTTTTTAGTCACTTTAGAACTTTATTCTTAGATTATCAATTGATCACCCAGGATCATTAAAAGCAATTAGAAGTGATAATGGAACTGAATTTAAAAATCAATTTTTTGATCACTTTTGTGCTGAAAATAGAATAGATCATCAATTCTCTTCACCATATGTACCTCAAGAAAATGGTGTTGTAGAAAGAAAGAACAGAACCTTAGTTGAGATGGCTAGGACTATGCTTGATGAATATCAAAGTCCTAGGAAATTTTGTGCTGATGCGTTAGCAACCGCTTGTTATGTCCCAAATCATGTTTTCTTGCGTGCTAAGCTAGGTAAAACACCATATGAGCTTCGGTTTGGACATAGGCCTAGTGTTACACACTCTCGAGTCTTTGGTTGCAAATGCTTTGTTATGAAACATGGTAATCTTGATAAATTTGAACCTAGATCCATTGATGGCATGTTTCTTGGTTATCCATCTCATACTAGAGGCTATCGTGTGTTTTTACTTGACACTAACAAAATTGTGGAGACTTGTGAAGTGTCTTTTGATGAAGCTAGCCCAGGTACTAGCTCCGGTGTTGCAGGACCAGATCTGTATCCTCAGGGGGAGGGTATTTTCGAAGATGAAGAAGAGCTGGTGATACTGCCTGGTAGTTCCGAAGTTGACACGTGTCTAGCTCCGGAAATTGAACAAGCTCCGGTTATCACCTATGCTGGTCCTGATCGTCCAAAAGTCACAAGCTCATCAATCTACGATGAACCTAATGAAGAAGAAGCTTGTGAGACATCTGTTCCCCTACGGTTTTACAAAGATCATCCCCCACAACAGATGATTGGAAGCTTGCACGAACGAGTCACACGGTCCAGGTTTTGCGATCCAAACTCTCATGCTCATTCTGCTTTTGTTGCTTCTTTTGAACCCAAAGATATATCACACGCACTCACTAATGAATCTTGGATTATTTCCATGCAAGAAGAGTTAGAAAATTTTGAAAGAAATAAAGTTTGGAAACCTGTACCTCCACCTCAAGGTCACACTTTAATTGGAAATAAATGGGTATTTAAAAATAAACAAAGTGAGGATGGGGTTGTGATTAGGAATAAGGCTAGGTTGGTTGCTCAAGGTTTCACTCAAGTTGAAGGTCTAGATTTTGATGAAACTTTTGCTCCTGTCACTAGATTAGAAGCCATAAGAATTTTGTTAGCTTTTGCAGCATCTAAAGGTGTTTTGGTGATATTCAAAACTTTTATCATCAAATCCAAGTGTATTCACTACAAGCCAATGTATTCAGCACACATAGGTCTTACAATCTCCCCCTTGATGAATACATTGTCAAAGGGGGAGAGATAAGCATGAAGAGAGAAAGAATATGTGCATAAGGAGAGATAATAAAGGGGGAGAGATAATATGGGATAATTTTTCTTCTCATTTATTTCTGACTTACAAAAGGGGAGAAATTGTTTTCAAAACTTTTATTGAAAATAAGCCAATGTTCGGATATTAAGTGGTGTTGCCAATGCATTCATCAAGGGGGAGATTGTAAGACCTATGTGTGCTGAATACATTGGCTTGTAGTGAATACACTTGGCTTTGATGATAAAGTTTTGAATATCACCAAAACACCTTTTTATCAAGGTCCGACTCTAGCTCTGAGCTACAGCAAGGTCCGACGGTAGGTCCGGCTTGTTTTGGGTAGCTCCGGCTATGTTCGATGCTAGGTCCGACTTCTTGGTAAGGTCCGACCAGCCTTGGTAAGCTCCGGTGAGCTTTATCTTTAGCTCTGGCACGTCTTTGATAGCTCCGGCATATATTTGATAGCTCCGGCATGCTTTTGCTAAGCTCTGACGTACCTTGTCTAGCTCCGGTTTTGGGTTGACTAGTTTTGACTAGTTTTTGGTAAGCTCCGGTGCTAGGATCTACTAGTTTTGGTAAGCTCCGGCAGGTGCTTCATTGTACTAGTTTTGGTAAGCTCCGGTGCTAGGTTCTACTAGCTTTTGTTAGCTCCGGCTCAAGGTCCGGGTTGCTCTGGCAAGGTCCGGAACTTGACCGTAGTGCTTCTACTTTTCATTTGCATTGTTTCGTACTTGCTTTACATTGTTGGAAAGATTGCGTAGTATTCATTTGCTAAGTTTTTGGTGCATTTTGGTTGATATGGATGATTTCGTTTTGATATGCTTTGCAACATGCTTATGTGAGGTTCTCACATAGGGTGTTGTGTTCGGAACTAACTTGAGTCAAGTCGAGGACTTGGGCTCGTATGGATTGGTTGTTTATTCATGTGCAGGTGTTGCTTGAGTTCAAGTCATGGCTGGTGACGGGATCCATTGGACAAGTCTCAGGGAGGAGATAAGGTTCCAACAACCAAGTTCGGGAGGAACTGTGGTTGAGCTGATCAGGAGGTCGCGCAGGATGATTGAATCAAGGGTAGTGCATATGAAGGTTACTGAACGTCGAAGGAAGGTGTTTGCACGTATTAATGCGGTGCATGACGTGGCAACATGGTTCCGAAGATGGGATAAGGAAGGAAAGATCTGGTCGGAAGGATCGGATCGTACCGGTTGATGACTTTGGCTGCGGCGGAGTCGGTTATGGCTCGGTATGGAAAGTATCGAGTTGGTTATGTTAGGATTTCATGTGGGTCACGAATTTGAGTTGTTTAGGAATGTGTGATACGTTCCTAAGGTGTTTAGAAGTCTTAAGATTGCTTCTATCTGCGTATAGAAGAATCTTGAGCAGTTATGGAAAGTTACGATTCATGATCTGAGTAGGATTGGAGTCCTAGTTGATATTGGGTAGGCCTAAGGGCTGGTTATATGAGCAAGGGAGCCCAGAGATCGTGGGGCACGACTTTGGGGCTGTTCCTCTTGTGTTTTATTGAATAAAATTCGTAGTTTGAAGGAACTTTTGTGTCTTGTTCGTCCGACTTGTTCCAGACAAGTTTTACTCGTCGAGTTTCTGGACAGCACTACCTTTCGTCGGTGGTTTTATCATAACTCGAGTATTACTGATCCAATTGACGTGATTCTTTTTGGGTTGTCTTCACAACTTGATTGTCTATTATATATCAAAATTTCACGGTTATTGGATTTGTGTTCTATGATCTACACGAGTTTCTTTGTAGCGTTCCAGAACTGTTTTTTCTCGGGTAGGGCAGATTGACCATTGTTTCATCTTTCGATCATAACTTGAGTTTTTTTCGACGGATTGGAGTGATTCTTTTTGTGTTGTTTTTGTGACTTGATTCTCTATGATATCTATCACTTTTGTCACGGTGAAACACGTTTAGATTGGTCTCACACACGATTTCTTTAACAGATCGTTTTTCTGCTGAGAGGGTTTGGGGTTTAATTGTTTCCGCTGCGTAAGATTTTTAAATCTACCATTCACCCCCCCCCCCCCCCCCGGGTAGATTTTCACGTGCTCTTCGATCCTACAACATGTCTTGTGGCGACTCATCTTCTTCAATGGCGAACCTTCATAGCTCGCCTTCAATCATCTCGATCTTCGCTTCTCGCACATGACGATCGCCTTCGCGATCTCAAGTCCATCCACGAGATCTCAAGATGTGCGGTTTGCAATGTATCCCATATCTCCTTCGCGATCTCGAGTCCATCCACCTTTGTAAACTCATCACGACTGAGTGATGAAGTAATGACTGCAGCAGCTTGAGCATTTTGATGGATGGCTTGCTCTTGGCTAGGTGTGAGCTTCTCATCATCATCGGGAATATCTATTCATGTACATACAATGTGCCATAAACTTGGATTGAGAGAAATCAAATGCATTTTCATGTTTTTCCTCCACATTGAGTAGTCATTGCCGTGAAAGTGTGGGGCTTTTCCAAGTGGAATAGATAGATAATGATTGTTGTTAGAATTCAGGCGATCATAGTTAAAAAGATATTGGGAGTAGTCGGTGTGACTACTCACCTTCTTTCTCTTCTCATCTTCGATCTTCACCTTTCCCTTGGAAAGGGTATTCTTCCTTAGGAGCGCCTTGAGTTCCATCGTCTCCTCATCGTCATCCTAGAAGTCTTAAATGGCTTCGAGGAGCTTCTCTGGTTTCTGATTCTTGTCTTCTTCAACCTTCTCTTGGTTGATGCTCTTATGTGTGTCCTTCATGTCCGACATGATCTCTTCGAGCAGTTAGTCTCCCTTTGAAGAACCTTGCTCTGATACCACTTGAATTTGGCCTAGAGGGGGGGTGAATAGGACCTTTTGAAATTTTTTCGGAACCTGCAACACTTAACAACCAGATCAAAACTCGAGATATCAGACTAGTCCGGTTAAGTGCGTACTAGTCCGGTGAGTGCAGACTGAATTGATCAAGTTTGATCAGTGAACTCGATACAAGTGAATTGTACAGCGGAATATGAAATATAACTTGCAAGTATTGATTCAAAGATGCTGAGTGTAAAGCAAATTGATTCTTCTTTCAATGATTCAACTTAGGTTATGCAAGTTCTACAAAACCCTAGAATATGATATGAAAGTTAAAAACAAGTGAACACAAGATTTTATCCCGTGGTTCGGTTCCCACAAAGGCAACCTATGTCCACGTTGAGAAGTCCACAAAAGGACCAGGTCTTCTCAAACCCTACCCTCGTCGGATCGCCACGAAGGCCAATCCTCTTCACTTATCACAAAGGAAAAATTACCAAATTCAAGGGGCCTTCTCACACGTTGAGAGCTCCCCAATATTACAAAAAGAACTCTACCAAGAACACACTCGAAAGATTACAATGAAAACCACAAGAGTGTGTTAGGGAATCAAACCAAGATCTCAATGAGTGATGAACCATGTCTCTCCAATGATCCAAAGTGTATCCTCAAAGGATTGATCTTTGTTGCGTTTGGTTTCGTGGAGAGATATGTTTTTGAGGCTCTTGGGAGGTGTGACGGCGCAGGGGGTCGAGAGTTAATTAAAGTTGGGCCATGCACATCTATTTATATGGGGTTTCTAAAAGTGACCATTAGGGTTTAGAAAGAACAGACTAGTCTGTGGTGGACACCAGACTAGTCCGGCGTGCTGTGTGTAGCAAACCCTAGGTGTCTCGAAATATCGGACTAGTCCGACTGAGATCGGACTTGTCCGTTTTTGGTTCTAGAAATCTTCGGACTAGTCCTATAAACATAGGACTTGTCCGGATATGTGAAACCATAAGTGAATTTGGGACAAGTCCGCACTTGGAGGACATGTCCGGTTTAGGTCAGAGGGTTTTTCGGACTAGTCTGTGCTAATATCGGACTTGTCTGATTGACATCAGAAAGATATTGGACTAGTCTGGAGTGTGATCGGACTTGTTCGATTTTGTGCAACTTTTGAAGTGGCTGGGGACTAGTCCGATTTTAGTCAGAGAGATATCGGACTAGTCCGGGGTCAGTCGGACTAGTCCGGTCCTGTATAAACTTGTGCAATGTGTGTGATTATTTTTGTTTGAGCTCTTGGGGTGTGTTTCCTTAACACACTCCATAAACAATGATCTACTCTAATTGTTTCTTGAGCTCTTTTCCACATTGCTCCTCATTCTCCTTTCTTTTTGGCTCTTTGCTCAATTTCTCATCAAAACTTGTGCTCATCTCAACAAAGTAGTTAGGATCTCATTTGCTTGTCATAAATCATCCAAAACCCACAAGGGATTCCTAGATGCACTTTCAGTTTCACCGGTGGCGATATATCCAACTGAGCACATCTTCAACCAAGGGCCCCCTCTTGAGCCATTCGTATCCCAGGGTAGTCCTACCAATCATCAACAAACTCAATCCGACTACCCCTTCCCTGAGCATCCTTAATTGTCCAAATAGCACTGGCAAAGCCCTAATTAATCAGTTATGTCGTACCCATACTTTGCCTCGTGGTAGCATCGTAGTCCTGGCTTATTCTCGCATGAACCGGTCCTTAGATCTAATGCAAGCAAACCACCTTAACATCCAACCCATCCACATACTAGGCTTGCTTAGGTCACCCATTACCACATCATATTAACCAGATCATATTAACCATAATCTCATAAGTGCATAATTAAGTTAAGTGGTACAGTTGTGTTCCATCCCAAATAATTAAGCGAAGCAAAAAGATAAAAAGCCCATCCCGACTCTCTACCATGAATTCTAGGCGACAAGGGTGGTTAAACAAATCTATGAAACTTCCTATCATAGGATTCCCATCAAATTGACACAAGCATGTAGTTTTGCAAACAAAACATTTATTTTAAAAACAGGATCAATATGCTTCAAGGACACTTTCCTTGCTCTTGGGATTGGTTCGGGTCAAAGCCTTCAAACTCTTGGTGCGGGAGATCCTCCACGGCACTCTCTAGTGAAAATCCGTCTAATCTGCACAATAACATACAAACAATAAACACAATCAAAGAATGCACAAATATTACTCAATATGACATGATATGCATGATTAATGCAATGCATTGTGGAACTAGTTAATGAGTTGCTTTCAATGATTACAAACTAGTTCTAATAGCTTTTAACAAGTTTATACATGTTTGGATTTGATTCAAAACAATTTTAGAGTCAAATCAATAGAAATTAACCAGAAAAATCGGACTAGTCCGCTAGGGACCGGACACACTTCGCAGAACTAGCAAACTAGGGTTTTCTAGATCTACGTGAACTTGGAGATTGTGGGTAAAATTCACATACAGAAAAGAGAATAGAATGTATACCAGGTGTTTAGAACTCCAATGAATCAAGGATCTTGGAGGTAACACTTGGATCTTGACGATCTAGGGTTGATGAAGAACTTGAAGGTGAATTGTTGATGAAGAACGCGAAGTTGGTGGAGATCTTGATCCTCTTTTGTTTCCTCCTCTTCTTATTCTTGTTCTAGATCTCCTTCTCCCTCCTTGGTGGCGGCTATTCATGAGCTAGGGTTTGGGTGTGGTGGAAAAGTGGCAAATAGATGTCAAGCCAAGGGGTTGGGTTGTTTATATGGAGGTGGAGGTTAGGTTTATTTGAATTTCGAGTTTGAGATGAGTAGGGGTCGGTTTTAGGGTCCCACATGGGCTCTAAAAGAGTTAGACATGACATCTCTAGGCCCACTTAACATAAAACCCAAGAAACAAGTCCTTAAAATGAATATCGCCCTCAAGATTCGACGCGGAAGGGAAAAGATAGGGAATTCCTTCTTGAGATCATCCACCAACTCCCATGTTTTCTCTAATTCCGTGTGATGCTTCCATTGAACTTTACACCATCTGATGACCTTGTTTCTTGTGACTCTTTCCTTTGTCTCTAGCATTTTGACCGATTTCTCGGCATAAGTCAAATCTTCCTCCAGTTCCAATTCTTCCATTGGCACTTGTTCTTTCCGTACTCTCAAGCACTTCTTGAGCTGGGAAACATGAAAAACATCATGGACATCTGAAAGACGAGTTGGCATCTCCAGTTTATAGGCTACTTCTCCTCGTTTGTCAAACATCATGAATGGCCCAATATATCTAGGTGCTAGCTTGCCTCTTACGTTAAACCTCTTGTGACCTCGCATTGGTGACACCTTGAGGTAAACAAAATCTCCTATTTCAAAGGCTAGTTTTGTCCTCCTATTGTCAGTATAGACTTTTTGCCTTGACTGAGCGACCCTCAAGTTTTCCCGAATAATCTGAACTTGCTTTTTAGCTTCTAGCAACACATCTGAACCAAATATTTGAGTTTTTCCTGTCTCATTCCAGAACAACGGTGCCCTACACATCCTCCCATATAGTGCTTCATAGGGTGACATTTTTAAACTTGCTCGGTAACTATTGTTATATGAGAATTCTGCATATGGCAAGCTCTTGTCCCAACTTTTCCCATGCTTTAAAGCGCAAGATCTTAACATGTCCTCCAGAATCTGATTGGCCCTCTCGGTTTATCCATCCGTTTGAGGGTGATAGGATGAGCTAAAATTCAACCTTGTTCCCAGAGCTTCATGCAATTTTTGCCAAAACCTGGTATTAAACTGAGAACCTCTATCCCACACTATCTTTTTTGGTACTCCATGTCGACACACAATGTGCTCCATGTATAGGTCTGCTGCTTCGCGGTGGTATATGTGGTCTTGACAAGAACAAAATGAGCTGACTTGGTTAAATGATCCACAATTACCCCATTTGAGTCATATCTAGACTGGGTACGTGGCAATCAAACTATAAAGTCAATACCGATCTCTTCCCACATCCACTCCGGGATCTTCAATGGCTGCAATAATCCGGCTGGCCTTTGGTGTTCCGCCTTGACTCGTTGGCACACATCACACAATGCTACATATTCAGCTATGTCCTTTTTCATGCTAGCCCACCAATAACATGTATTCAAGTCTTTGTACATCTTCATACAATCGAGATGGATTGTGTATGACGAGTCATGTGCCTCCTTTAGTACTGTCTCCCGAATATGCCTCACATTTTTCATGACAATCCTCTTACCAACCCATAGAGTAACATGTTCATCCTCATCAAATTTGAATTCTCTCCCTTCTTGGGTCCTTCCCTTGATGTCTTGGATTTCCTCATCATTCGTTTGGCCCTCTCAATTTTCTTGCTCCAAGGTCGGATTCAACTCCATCATCCCCATCTCATTCACAAATCCGAGGTTCAACCATTCAAACTCCCTACATAACTCGGATGGTAATTCTCGAATCGTGAGTTGGTGACTTACTCCTTTCTGACTTAAAGCATCGGCCAGTGCATTGGCCTTTTTCGGGTGATAGTTGATTCCTCAATCGTAATCCTTGATGAGCTCCAACCATCTTCGTTGCCTCAAATTCAGATCCGTTTGCGTGAAAATATACTTAAGACTCTTATGATCCGTATAAATTTCACACCTATGTCTGAGGATATAGTGTCTCCAAATCTTCAATGCGTGTACCGCGGCTGCAAGTTCCAAATCATGCGTTGGATAATTCTGCTCATGTTTCTTCAATTGCCTCGATGCATAGGCAACCACTTGACCTTCTTGCATGAGCACACATCCAATTCCTTGTCTTGATGCATCACAATAAATATCAAAGCTCTTGCTCACATCTGGCAAAACAAAAATTGGGGCTGTTGTTAACCTTTTCTTCAACTCCTCAAAACTCTCTTGACAAGCTTCAGTCCATCGGAAAGCCTTTCTCTTCATTAACAATTCCATCATTGGCTTGGCTATTTTAGAAAAGTCCTTGATGAAACGGCGGTAATATCCAACCATTCCAAGGAAACTTCTTATTTCCTTTACGTTTTGCGGTGGCTCCCACTTTAGCACATCCCTCACTTTTCCGTGGTCAACCGATACTCCTCCTACTGATATGATATGACCCAAAAATGACACTTCTCTTAACCAGAACTGATACTTGTTAAACTTGGCATACAATTGATGCTCTCTCAATTTCTGCAATGTAAGCCTCAAGTGTTCCTCGTGTTCCTTCTCATCCTTCGAGTAGATCATAATGTCATCAATGAACACCACTACATACTTGTCCAGGTACTCCATGAAGACCTTATTCATGAGGTACATAAAGTAGGCAGCTGCATTGGTCAATCCAAAAGACATCACGAAGTACTCATAAGATCCATACTGTGTCTTGGGTATGTCCGACAGTCTAATCTTCATTTGAATGTATCCCGACCTCAAATCAATCTTAGAGAAGACACAAGCACCCTTCAACAAATCAAACAAGTCCTCTATACGGGGCAAGGTATACTTGTTCTTGATGGTTACCTCGTTGAGAGCTCGGTAATCTACACACATCTTTTGGGATCCATTCTTCTTGTCCACAAATAAAACGGGCGCTCCCCAAGGTGAAGAGCTTGGGCGAATAAAACCTTTCTCTAGTTGCTCTTGAATCTGCTTCTTGAGCTCCGCTAATTCCTTAGGAGGCATCCTATATGGCCTCTTAGCTATAGGTGCAGTTCCAGGTATTAAATCAATAACAAACTTAATGTCTCGATCAGGTGCCATACCTGGCAACTCATCTGGAAACACATCCAAAAATTCACACACCACTGGAATCTCCTCAATTGCAGCACCGTCCATGTGATTCGGCTCCAATTGCTTCGGTGCGTATTGAGATGCTTCAAACTCTACGGTGATCCCTTCCTCATTAGTCAACTTCACCATCTTCATCGCACATTCGATGACTCCATTGTTCTTTCTCAACCAGTCCATACCAAGTATATCCAATCCTTGAGAATCCAAAACTATAAGGCTGGCAGAGAAGTCTACCCCCTTATTCTAAGGCTTACTTTTGGACATACTATATTTGTCCTCATCTCTCCTCCAGCAGACTTAACCAATAGAGAAAACTTCTTATGAGAGATAGGAAAACTATACTTGGCAACATATTTCGATGCAATGAATGAATGCGATGCTCGAGAATCAAATAATATAGTCATCAGGTTGGAGTTTGCAAGAAACCTACCAATCACCACGTCATCCGCTTGTTGAGCATCCTCCTAGAGACACGGTTCACGTGGTCGCGAGAAAAATTCTGTTGTCCACGGTTCCCTTGCGGCTATCCTCCATTGAGTCTTGGGTTTTGCCTCGACGCATTGCTTCCTTGACCAAGACATGGCTTAGGATATTCATGTGCAAAGTGTCCAGCTTCTCCACAAGTATAGCACTTCTTAACTCCACTAGAATTTGGACGGACTTGATTCCACACATTTGCACAAGGATAATTGGCACGAGGCACAAAAGCCATTGGAGGCCTAAGTGCTTGCATGACAGGGTGCTACTGCACAAACTGAGTTGGACACGGTGCAAAACTAGGGCAATGAGTAGGCCCAGAAGAACTATAGTAAGGAGCATTTGGCGGCGCAAAGCAAGGCGAACATTACTTCCTTGTTGCTGTCCTTGATATAGCGCCTTCCTCTTGGTGACTTGCTCCATCTAATGGACCTTATTCTCCACAACAATTGCTTTATCCACAAACTTTTGGAAGTTGGCATAGTCACAATTCAGCAATTGCAATTGGATCTCGTTGTTCAAGCCCCTCATGAACATGTATTGCTTCCGGCTGTCCCGACTAACATGTTCAGGGGAATACCTTGAAAGTTGAGTGAATTTATTGAGATATTTACCCATGCTCGATCTTCCTTGCCTCAAGTTCTCAAATTCTTGCCTTTTTAAAATCATAACTCCTTCCAGCACATAATGAGAACGGAAGCTCTCCTTGAATTCGGCCCAACTAATCCTCTCTTGGTTCTCATGAGCATTGCATAGAGAGTCCCACCAATCGGCAGCTGCTCCAACAAGTTGATGAGAAGCAAATAGGACCTTCTCGCGATCGCTGCATTGGACAATAACTAGTTTCTTCTCCACAGACTGGAGTCAATAATCAACATCCATAGGGTCAGCAGCTTGTGCAAAGGTTGGTGGTCTGGTCCTCATAAACTCTCCCAACCGGTTATGAGGAGGTGGGGCTGGCGGTGGAGGCATGTGCGACTGATTATTGATATAGTCAGCTTGCAGTTGTCCCATAGTTTATATCATGATCTGCATGAGCTGGTTCCAAAAGCTGCTCAATTTTGATAGCTCCATGAGCAGGTCCTTGTCCATGGTTATTCTGAGGTGCTCCATTGTTCTCCACCTCATCATTGCAATCCCTCTGGTTGCGAGTCCTCACCATCTGAGGAAAAGCAAGAGATAAGAATTTAGAAGACGTCCCCAACTATATGCATCAAAGGATATGAAACTAAGCAACTACCTATGCTAGCCTATATTGACATGGCAATGCTAAATCATCTCAAAATCCTCTATTAAGCACAGAAGCAAACAATATATATATATATATATATATAGCAAACAACACACCAACAAAGACACATTTATTCCTGAGTGCTCCTATGTGCTCTAAAGTGTCCATTCTATCTAGGCTTCATCCTACAGTCAAACTGTGGCTCTAATACCAATTTGTGACACCCGGTTCTGAAAATAAACCAAGTGCGGTGTATGTGTGCCCAGGATGTTTAACACACATACACAAGTGATTCACAAATGATATACAGGTAATTACCATAGCTCAAATTATTAAATAAGTACTTTTATTACAATATTAAAGTAATCCTAAATTACATCTCTAATGATCATGAATGATAATACTACTGCGGCGGAAATAAACTAAATAAGCAACTATGCAGCTAAGCAAATAGGGTATAGCGCAGCTCCAACACTCCAAAGGCAAAGCTGACGGCATACACGGCCTAGAACTGCGCATTATCATCATTATACTCCCAATCCTGACTTGCAACTGTTGGTGGGGGGAATTGCAAGGGTGCGTACATGTCGTACTCAGCAAGTGTGGAAAGTATGACATGTAGCTGATTCAAATGACGAATATAATAATGGCTAAGTGCTGAAAAGTAGATTAAAACATTTGAAAAGCAATATATTATATGTATGTGAAATAAACCCATCATATTTCATACAAGCATCATAGTATAAATCCATATTTCATTATCATAATCCATATACCAGATTTCACCATTACCATAAACCATATCCATTGTCATAAACCATAATATCATCCCATAACCATAACCAATCATAATCATTACCAAACGATAACCTGTACCAAACCATCCCAAAACCCTTTTTCCCTCTAATCATGTAGGTCATCCAGGCGCTCATAACTGGGAGCACGACCATCATGATAGTTTTAGACACACTTTGTAGAGGTTGTACCACTTTACCCACGTGTTTGTGATTTCATCAACCGTCGGGGACTAAGAAGCCTCCCTTATGCAATTTACAGTTCTTCAGGTGTATGGACAAGAGATCACAACATAACATTTACAAAAGTACTACTAGCATGTACGGACCCACTGAGGATTCACTGGTGGTGATGTCTCCAAGTGATCACATCTTCAACCAAGGGCCCCCTCTTCAGCCATTCGTATCCCAGGGTAGTCCCACCAATCATCAACAAACTCAATCCGACTACCCCTTCCCCGAGCATCCTTAATGGTCCAAATAGCAATGGCAAAGCCCTAATTAATCAGCTACGCCGCACCTGTGGGGACCGGAATCCTTTCATCCGAGGATCTCATTGGGTGGTGTCGTGCGATGTGACACCCAACAGTATACAAGAATAGAAACTGATTAAAATTACAAGACGAAGTCTTTTATTTATCATACAGCGGAAGTTTTTACAATATTAGCGGAAGTAAAGAAATATATATATAGCATTGCTACGCTCTCAGCACTAGCTATGCAAAAGCAAAGTTATCCATGCCTTGGATACTTTGCACTAACAACACTCAATTAGGGCGGCGTGCAGGGTTCCCACTCGGCTGTATACCCTGGAGGGGGTGCAACCTCATCATCAAACCCTTCATCAACTGTATAACCTGCAAAAACTCGTTAACTGCAAATGTGAGCATAAGGCTCAGCAAGACTAACCCGTCTCACTAGACATATGCAAGGGGAACGCTGAAGCATAGGTGAGGTGAAGCGTAAATGACTCGCCTACAAGTGGATCCTTATAATCAGGTTTTATGTAGCAAATGACATTCTCTGAGCACGGCACATCATGGGCTCCACAATCAAACAAGAAACGCTTTACCGATGATATGACATGCCCAGAGCACATAATGCTATTACAGCTAAAGTATGGGGAAACTGTACACTTTTAATTGTACTATCTCTAAATCATGCAAGGTTGCAAAGTAATTATAATTCAATACAATATGATTTTCTAGCTTCTTTAGTATTTACTACGTCACCGCTCAGTGAATAAGTGGTACTCTATTACCGCGAGGGATGGTGATTGCAATCAGGACACACCCGGACAACACGACACATACGTCGTTCAAAAGTGTCAGCGAGCACACCTGTACCTACATAATACTTCAGTACTAGGCGTATATGGCCACCTTTCACAAGAAACCCGAACGTCGAACCCATCTCACCTCCGCAAACAGAAGGTCTCCACACGGAACACCTCATGTGTCCGCCGACCGATTTAGACCTTACTGTCCTCAGCCCACCCCTATCGATGGTGAGTTAGTGGGCCTCGACACCCCAATTATCGAGTTACATCAGTTTACTGGATTCCATATGTCCATTATGTTGCCGGTACAATTCAAGCTTGTCCGAAGGGGCCGCATATAGACGAGCCTTAATCGACACAGGCAGGGCTATGCGACCGAGACTCAATTCTCTCTGCTTCCTATCCATTCCCTGCCCGGTCTCCATTTCATTATATTATGCCATTTTCTATCTAACCAATCCTGTAAGATATGTCCTACATCTCTCGCGAGTAGATTCCAACTACTCGACTTCTACCGTATTTCCTATGCATTAGCAAAGCAGTTACTACAGGTCAAACTGTAACTCGTTCCAACCAATCCCTGAGAGTTTTGGTCATGCATGTGGAGTATCAATCATCCTAAACGTAATGCACAATTCATATACTACTCATCATAGTGATAAAGTAAAATTTTATAAACGACTTAAATGCAAACCGGGGCTTGCCTTATTGGAGGTCAGAGTCTGAGTTAATATTTGGGAGGTGCTCTTCCAAGGCTTCTGGATCCTCCTCGACTTCGGTCACTATACGATGTGCATAGAATACGTATATGAATGACTTTGAAAAATAATTATTACCAAGACCATGATTTAATTTATGGTGACCATTATGTGATAATGACTTAATGGGCTTTGGAACTTTGAAGGTAGGTATTAGGGACTATGATAGAAGCTCTTGCAAAGAACAGGGGATGATCAAAATAGATTGTGGTCTCCATGGCAAGCAATCAACTTCCAAAAAATTCTAGAGAGGAAACTGTAGCTTGAACATAGCTAACAGGTGATAATTAAGATAGAGGATAGTGTCCTGGTTCTAGCAAAATTAGTTTCCTAAATTTCTAAGATGGGATGAAGGAGTTATTGAATTTCTAAGTTGGCAAGAATTTCTGGAATTATCTTGTAATTGAATTTTTAACCTTTTACTCAATATTCAGTTTGTGACTGAATTAGGACTAGGATGGTAGGTAAATCAAATCCAAGATTTTGACAGGAACTAGTGTATGACTAAAGGAAAACTCAGTCCAAATTTGAGACATAGTAAAGCAACTGAACATCTGTGAAAATTCAATAACTAAATAAGGTAATTGAACTATACAGATGGTTAAACAGGTGCAATGGCTCCCAATCTTTTTATGGTTGTCAAGAATAGAACACTAAATTTTATGTGAATTTTGGGTATTTTTCCAGTGGCTATGTTGTCTGGAAAAATTGTATTTGCATTTGGAATGATTATTTCCTACAGAGTTTAACTCTGAGTTTCACAGAACCTAATTGATACTGACAGAAACTAGAGCTCAAGGGCTTTCAACCAAAATTTGTTTGAAGATTTTTGGAGCAGTCTACAGAGAGATATTCAATTTAGAAGTTTGAACAATTTTCTAGAATTAATTTAATAACCCATTGGCGCCAGAATTCAAATTCAATCGGGTGGGCCCCATGGGCCACGTGGCGTGCTCTGGTCAATGCAACACCGCGGTCCACAAATTTATTTGTGCGCAGCTGCACGGAATCCCAGCCGCACCGTGATCCCGCAGCTACTGGCAGGTGGGGCCCTACGGGGTTGTCTTCCACCTCGGGCCAACGCCTGCGCGAGGCGGCGCCCGCGGCGGTGACTCGCCGGCGAGCTTGCCGCCGGTTAAAGCGACGGGCCAAACTCGCCGCCTGGGGGTTTTTGGAGTCGCTGAGCACGACGGTGAGGTCGGTGGGACCAGAAACTCGCCGGAAATGGTTGTGCGACGGCGGCGGCGACGGTGAGCACTCGGGCAACCTGGAACTCGCTCCAGAGTAGCTCAAACCACTCGGGATCTTCTTCAAAATCTTCCTGGGATGATGCAGATCAAGTAACTGGACGTGGAAGAGGAGGAAACAATCGGAAACTATGAGCTCGACGGCGAACCGGGGTTTCCTCACCGGCGGGGAGCAAAACTCGATTTCCTCGGCCGTTGCTCGATAACTTTTAGGGGTTTTTTGCTCAGGTAGGAGCGCTAGGACCTATAGAAACTATCTTTAAGCAATTGCAAAGAATAATTACTTGTAGAAACGGAATTGAAACGGAAACCTAGCGAGCTTCTTCACATCGGCCGGAAGGAAGAAGACCGATAACTTGCTCATTTCTCAATGAAAAGGGAAATGATTTGCACCAAGAGTTAGAGCTAGACTAGGCGCACCTTTAAGATTTTTGGATCGAGGCTTGAAACTGCATGAAACGGCAGCGCACCACGGAGCAGAGGTGGGTGGCGACGATGGCGCGCGGTGGAAAAGAAACAGTGAGAGGTGGAACACCAATCGGGGAAGGGGAAATACCGGAGCGGCGGCCGGCCTTTTATAGCGCCGCGGCAAGCAAGCAAGCAAGCAGCTCGCTGGAGCTTGCATGCGCGCGCGCTGTCGAGCGGGCGAGCGCCGGTGCAGAGATGGCAGGCGGCCGAGCTGATCCGTTCAGCAGAGGCTGACTGGTGGGGCCCACAGGTCAGTCAGGCTCCAGCAGTAAAGTTACAAATTCATTTAAAAATAGAAGATCAACTCCAAAAATCATGAAATTTGGTGGATATGGTAAATGAATTATTCTGAACATAATGGTGAACTCAAAACTTATGTTCAAAGAAGTTGGAGAAGAATTTAAAATTCAGATTTAAATTTGATTCAAATTTGCCAAGCGTCTCAAATAAAATAGCAAATGAGTTCCTAAAATCTTGAAATTTTGCAGGCAAGCTATTGAGAGTATTAGAAGGTCAAGGAAAAATTTAGAGCCTCTAATTTGAATGTTTTTTCCAGGGCCAATTAGTACTGCACTTTAAATTGCCTTAATAAACTTCATCCAAAATTCTAAAATTTGAAGAGAGGTGAATAGAATCATTCTAGAATTAATGGTGAAGTCCAATACTCATGTTAATAAAATTTAACCATGAGTGCAAAAGAAAGGTTTGGATGGTACTAAGTTCATGTGTACCACTATATTGGATCTCTAATATAGTTGATCACAAAACTCATAACTGAATTTACATGCCCTAAAAGTGGGGTTTTACATTCCTCCCCCCTTAAAAGAATCTCGTCCTGAGATTACAAAAGAAGGCAAAAGGAAAAGATCTAACAAACATATGCCGCTAACAAGTCCGGATAGTTCGTTCTAAGATACTCCTCGCTTTCCCACGTGGCTTCTTCAGCACTGTGGTTGCTCTACAAGACCTTGTAGAAAAGCAAGGTGTGGCTTCTTGTGGTGCGAGTCCTCTCATCGATGATCTGATTTGGAAGCTCGGAATAAGTGAGATCTGGTTGGAGAGCTTCCAAATCTTCTATACGTATATTCACTGGGATTTTGAGACATTTCCGCAACTGAGAAATGTGAAACACATTATGGACCCCTGCCAGCGATGGCGGTAACTCCAATTGATATGCCACATGTCCACATCTTTTGATTATTGAGAACGGCCCAATAAAATGGGGAGCTAGCTTCCCTTTCACTCCGAATCGATGGATACCTTTCATAGGGGATACCCGAAGATAAACTTGATCCCCAATCTCGAAGTGAAGAGGTCGATGTCGTTTGTCCGCGTAGCTCTTCTGACGAGACTGAGCGGCTTTGAGATTTGTTTGAATAATGCGTACTTGCTCTTTGGCTTCTTTTATTAAGTCGATGCCATATACCACTCGTTCACCAGATTCGCACCAGTTCAAGGGTGTGCGACAGTTCTGGCCATAAAGAGCTTCATATGGTGCCATCTGGATGCTAGCCTGGTAACCGTTGTTGTACGAAAATTCCGCCAATGGTAGATGATCATCCCAATTCCTACCATGGCGGATGGCACAAGCACGAAGCATATCCTCTAGCACTTGATTTACCCATTAGGTTTGTCCATCAGTCTGAGGGTTATAAGCCGAGCTTCGAATCAGTTTGGTACCCAATGCATCGTGGAGATGCTCCCAAAAGCGAGCAACAAAAATAGACCCACGATCTGAAATGATAGTACGGGGTACTCCGTGTAGACACAAAATTCTGGAGATATAAAGTTCTACATACCGCTTCGCATCATAATCCACACTGACTGGTATGAAATGAGCTGATTTGGTCAATCGGTCAACGATCACCCAAATTGAGTCGTGCTTATGGAGGGTGGAAGGCAACCCAACAACGAAATCCATGCTGATATCCTCCCATTTCCAAGCCGGTATGCTTAAAGGTTGAAGTTGTCCTGCTGCCTTCATATGGTCGGCCTTCACTCGCCGGCACGTATCACACTCGGATACGTATTTAGCTATTTCCCTCTTCATCCGAGTCCACCAGAATTTCTTCTTCAAATCCTGGTACATCTTGTTGCTTCCCGGATGAATGGAATACTTGGACAAATGAGCTTCATCCACTATCTTCTTTCTAAGCTCCATTTTTCGTGGTACCACTATACAGTTGTTAAACCAGAGGGTACCTTCATCGTTACTTCGGAAACATTTCATCTCCCCCTTCTTCATTCTTTGCTAAATATGCGACATCCACTTGTCCTCCTTCTGAGCTGCCATAATATCCTCCTTGATAGTAGGGATGAGAGCTAGGTTGTAGAGTGCCCCATATGGAACCAAGTAGAGACTCGGTTCTTCTTCTCCTTCCATTGAGGTAATGGAAAGATTGTTGACATGGGACTTGCGGCTCAGAGCATCTGCGACTACATTCGCCTTGCCTGGATGGTAGTGGATCTCAATCTCATAGTCCTTGATCAATTCTAACCATCTCCGTTGTCGCATATTCAAATCCTTCTGGGTGAAAATGTATTTCAAGCTCTTGTGATCAGTGTAGAGGTGTACTAGATTACCCAGTAAATAATGCCTCCACATCTTCAATGCCAGTACCACAGCGGCGAGCTCAAGATCATGAGTCAGGTAGTGCTGCTCATGGTTCCGGAGCTGCCGTGACCCATACGCGATCACTCTTCACTCTTGCATCAATACACAACCCAAACCAATCCCAGATGCGTCGCAATAGACATCAAATGATTTGGTTGTGCTCGGTTGGGCTAAAACTGGTGCCATTGTAAGGTGTTTCACCAATGCTTTGAAACCTGCCTCACATGCCTTAGTCCATACATACTTTTGCCCTTTCTTCAGAAGTTCTGTCATTGGTTTAGCTATCTTGGAGAAATTGGGTATAAACCTCCGGTAATATCCTACTAATCCCAGGAAACTTCGGACTTCATGTACAGACTTTGGAGACTCCCATTTGAGGACTTGCTTGATCTTGCTTGGATCAACTGCAATCCCTTCTGCTGATACGATGTGCCCTAAAAATGGCACTTGGCTGATCCAGAATTCACATTTGTTGAACTTAGCACATAGCTGATGGTCCCGTAATCGTTGAAGCACGATACGCAAGTGTTGAGCATGTTCTTCTTTGGATTTTGAATACACAAGTATGTCGTCAATGAAGACCATGACAAACTTGTCCAATTCCGGCATGAACACCGAGTTCATGAGATACATGAAATGAGCCGGTGCGTTGGTCAATCCGAAAGACATAACAAGGTACTCATACAGTCCATACCTCGTCGAGAATGCTGTCTTTGGTATATCTTCTGGTCGGATTCTAATCTGATGATAACCAGAACGAAGATCCATCTTCGAAAATACTTTAGCACACACCAATTGATCGAAAAGAATATCAATGTGTGGTAGTGGATACTTGTTCTTGATAGTGACAGCATTAAGTGGACGATAGTCTACACACAGTCTCAAGGTCTTATCTTTCTTTTCTACGAACAGTGCAGAACAACCCCATGGTGATGAACTTGGACGAATGAAACCCTTGTTCTCAAGTTCGGTTAACTTCTCCTTAAGTTCTACAAGTTCCTTGGGTGCCATCTTGTAGGGGGGTCTTGAGATTGGCACCGTTCCCGGTGCAAGTTCAATCTTGAACTCTATATCTCTTTCTGGGGGCATACCAGGAAGATCTTCGGGAAACACATCCGGGTATTCACATACTACTGGAATCTCCTTAAGTTCCATAATCTCGGTATTGTGAGTAGATGAATTCACTAGAATGGCTTTCTCAAGCTTGAGGACTTGAGAGGGATGGAGTGGAGAATTTAGATATATTTTTCGAGGGACCAGATCTAGAATAGCACTATGGTATTTTAACCATGCCATTCCCAAGATGACATCTAATTTTTGATGCTCTAGTATCAGAAGTGATGTAAGATATATGGTTCCATCTAGGTTAAGTGGTATCCCAGGAACCAATTCATTTGTTACTGTTTTCCCGGCTGGAGTGCTAATCACATATAGAGTTTTGGTTGAGATAACAGGCAATTGACTTTTAATGACAAAAGATTTACTAATGACATTGTGTGAAGCTCCGGAGTCAAAGTGTATGACTACAGGATGATTGAATATTGAGAACGTACCCGTGAGCATGGGCGCGCCTTCCAGAACGTCCTCGATGGCGAGGTGGTGGACGTTGCCGGGTCTGGTGGATGGCTTCTTGAGCTGGTTGCGGGGTTGGTTGGCCCCCTGGTAGGATGATTGCCCTCCGCCTTGTCGATTATGCGGACAGTCCTTGGCGAAGTGCCCCGTGCGTCCACACGTGAAACACGTGTACGGGGTTTGGCCAGTACGAATGGGAGGACGGAATCCCGGTGCACGTGGTGGAGGTGGAAGTGCACGTGGGATCATCCCTTGTTGTTGCTGCGGTTGGACTCCAGAGTTGCTGAACTGGCGACCACTGAACATTGGTGGTTGTGATGGCGATTGCCACCTCTGGCCAGATGGTGATCGATACACCATACGGTACTTCTGAGGAGCACCACCTACGCTGCCTTGCGGAGCACTCCTTTTCTTTTTATCTGAGGACAGCTCGCGCGTAGCGTCCTCCTGCATGATAGCGGCATTGACGATGTCGTTGAAACTGCTGCGGTTGAAGAGGACAAGCTTGTCCTTCAACTTGGGGTTCAAACCCCGGTAGAAGCATTCGCGCTTCCGATCTTCGGTATTCACTTGGTCCTGAGTGTATTGGGCCAAGTGGTTGAATAATTTGGAGTACTCGTATGCACTCCTTCCTCCCTGCCTTAGCTCCAAGAACTCTTGAAGCTTCCTCCTCATAATCCCGGGAGGGATGTGGTAGGCGCGGAATGCCTCCCGGAATTCGGCCCAGCTTACGACATGGCCTGCGGGGCGTGCGGCAAGGTAATTGGCCCACCATGTGCCAGCAGACCCCTGCAGTTGCTGCGCTGCAAACAGCGTCTTCTACTGTTCGGTTACCTCGAGTAAACCGAACTTTCCTTCAATGGTGCGGAGCCAATTATCCGCCTCCAACGGTTCATCGGCCTCTCTGAAGACCGGTGGATGTGTCGATGAGAAATCAGAGTAGGAACTCTAATATTGCTGACGCGGTCCATCATCCTGTCATCCCCCTTGACGGGACAAGTGCCGCACTAGAGTTCGCAGTAGCTCGGTTTGCTCGTCGCGCGAGCCGAGCACTGCAGTGAGAACCTCCGTGAGGCTCCTCGGAAGTGTGGGCGAAGGTGGTGGAGGTGGTTGCGTTTGAGGCGTATTCTGCCCCGGGGGTGGTGTGTCATCCCCCTACCCTCCACTTGAGCCTCCCACTTCTGGGGCTGCACGTGTACGCACCATGCTGCAATACAACGATTCACACCATAAGTCTCATTGCCTCAAGTTTATCCTTCCATATAAATAGTAATGCGGTAGGTAACAATAGATGATGCATAACATTCACATATATTGATAAAGCACAAACTTTATACAATCTATATTATCTTGGGCCCAAGTTTACAATAGAACTCCAAAAGTAGACAAACTTCATTTAAAGAAGTCGTCTCATCTATGCTTGGTCACCACAAGTCGTCATGTCTATGTCAATGTACACCCACCTCGCTACTATTTACAACAAGACTCAAAAAGTCGCAAAATACGTGTGGTGTTTACTACACATCATTACACTCGGCCTAAAGTGATAAGTACATCAACACTGCCCTCTACTCATAAAACTCGACCTCCTGAGGATCTTCTTCTTCCTCGTCATCCTTAGGATTAGGCACCACTGGTATGGGTGCTGGAGCAGAACATGATGCCTCGTTCAAAAGTGATGTACTTTTGGCAATCTTAGCTTGCCAATCTGTCTGTACCATAAACATCCTCCAGGCCTCATTCTCCTGCTGAGCCTGCTCACAGCTGGTCTTCCAACTCTGAGCCTCCACTCTGGACTGATCCCGATTTGCAGTCATCACGCTCAACTGGGTGTCCCGCTGGTGCCCATAGAGTAGGCTCGCCTCCAACTCAGTTTCCATCTCTAGAGTCTCCTGGTGAGACGCGGCTAAATCCATAACAACGTCATGCCATTGATTCTTCCTGAGGTTCAAACGATGGTTGAGAGGAGCCATCATATCCCTAAGTCCGTCATTTGCCCACTCAAAGTGATCCGCTCGAATCATGGCTTGCTTCAGATTGTCCGTCAATTCTTTTATGCATGCCCTTTGATTACCCTTCTCGCGATGTGATGCGGATGCATACACCGCTAAGGCTGTTGCGGATGTTTCACCGTGCTTGTCCACCTCCGCAAGCAAGCGGGTTGCCCAGGCTTCAGAAGCGCTGCCATTAACTGGAAAGAACTCATACGGAGTACCCACCAAATTACGGTAATGAAGTTTGCAAACCTCCATATGGCAACACTTGCAGCGTAGCTCCATGTTTCCTCTAATATCAACCCTTTGATCTTGATGGAGTATGGAGCCCATCCGAGGTGCGGTGGACCAGCAGGCACATCGACGTAGATGGTGGAACTCCACATACTGCTTTCCTGGAACTTCTTGCCCCAATAGCTAGGCAACACCAGGTAGCCAAACTGGCGAAGCAACCTAACAAACACGTCCGGGAAACCGGCTTGCCCGGTGCACGTGGAGAACACCCATCCATTAGGTAACTGAATTCTTGGTGCTGCCATCTGTGGACAAACATACCCGGATGTCACTACACAGTATAGGTATTCAACTCAATCAATGATAATGTTGGACAAAAGAAAATATCCATAATCAATTGATCCAACAAAATCTGCAAACTGGAAGTGATCACAGTTCTGGTTCAGCTGACCTTCCTGTATCAACCCAAAAGTTTCATACAGGAAATGCCAGAATTAAGAGTTAAGTTGAATATAAAAGTTGTAGTACACTTCAAAACCTTTCCATATTGTACTCATACAGCTCCAGGTGAACTAATATGAAGAATCTATACAGGTTTTAAGTTGACCCAAGTTTTCTGGAAATTTTGACAGAACCTCCCCTGTATATAGGCTTACCTCCACATTCTATACAGGTTTATCGTGATAAGATATTGAGGTAATGACAAAATAAACATTGTATAACATCGCGTTAAAAATCCAGAAATAAAAGAGTTACACCCTAAAAACTTTGTTATACAGGTATCGCGCACAAATTCACAACCCTGTGCAAACTGTTCCAAGTTCTGGACTGCAAGAACCAAGTTTGCGACAAATGGAATTAGGCATAGCTATACCCAGATTCAGGTCAGGAGTGACAAATAAAGTTGATAGAGGACTTCCTAAGCTTTCCAAAAATGTATATAGGTGACCATGTAACTATTCAGGATTAAGAGCTATAACTATCCCAACATAACAGTTGAACTGACTGGTTTGCACCAGCAGTCCTGCAGTTCACTGTGTTGACTTCCCAACTTGGTTTAACTCATCCACAAATCAGGAAAAAGCTCCCATAACAAACTTGTAAAGCTCCTCCTACCCTTTACAAACATGTATCACAATAAGGCAGTGAATTTTTCTACAGCATGTTATGGCAAAAATACAGAGATGGGTACATTGGTAAGGTCATCTGGAGCAGTTACAATACACCCCAGATTTCAACAGATTATCAAGCTTTTCTGTCTTTATGGTCAACAGAAACGTTGTAGTGATCTTCACGAGCTTTCCATCCATATATGATACTTCTATACTATCTTTTAAATAACCAAGATTACAATCCGGCGAAGTCGAGCCAACTTCTGCCAGAAATCAAGAATCCTGATTCTATCTACTCTATCGAGTCGGAACCCTTTTTACGGTGTCCAAACCTACCAGCATCTGATATTTGGACTTTCCAAAGCATTATGCATCCATTCTGTCGTTGGGGATGGTCTAGTATCATGTTTGATACTGACGGTACTACCTAGCTCACCAAAGAAAATTTTATCCGGTATTTCGGGTTACGTCTATAGGTGGTTCCTATATTGTTCTCTCACAAACGGCTTCTACATGGTCTTCTACCGTAGTTAATGCTGCAAAAGACAAACAATCCCCTTTCACACATTCACCCTCAAAGGTGGTATGGGGAAACATGATAGGCAGTCACAATAATATATATGAAAATAAATGCATACGAGTCTGGTGTGAGTCGCCCTCGAGCGAAGTCATGTCTCGAGGTACTTGGCTGTAAATACGTCTGTACAGCAAAGACTCCCGTACGAACCGGCTTATACACGCTCGGGCATACGTGTTTCACATGCTCTCATAGAACATGGATAGTTTTAGAGATGCATACTATCGGGTTATACACCACCCGACGGGGGCTCCCACTAACTTTGAAGCACGCTGGGGTACCACGTGTCACAGTTTCTCGGAAACATTGAGAGCTTCAGAAACTCCTAATAACTTCCCGTGCCAAGCCACGGAAATTTCACGTACCACACCTCGTATGCTGAGCTTACCGAGATTGACCCGCTCTCGGTGGCGTACCTTACCTCTTACCTGACGTCGGGGCGTCGTTACAGAATATAATAACACATAGTTAGTTTACCACCTTTATATCTTATACTAATAATACTCCTTATAAAGGCATATAGCTAATTCCTCACTCAAATCCTAATTTTTGAAAATACGTTCTTTTCAAGTACACTGTTCCCAATGATGCTCTGATACCATGTCTGTGGGGACCGGAATCCCGACATCCGAGGATCTCATTGGGTGGTGTCGTGTGATGCGACACCCAACAATATACAAGAATAGAAACTGATTAAAATTACAAGACAAAGTCTTTTATTTATCATACAGCGAAAGTTTTTACAATACTAGCGGAAGTAAAGAAATATATATATATATATATATATATATATATATATCATAGCTACGCTGTAAAAACTAGCTATGCAAAAGCAAAGTTATCCATGCCTTGGATACTATGCACTAGCAACACTCAATTAGGGCGGCGTGCAGGGTTCCCACTCAGCTGTATACCCTGGAGGGGGTGCAGCCTCATCATCAAACCCTTCATCAACTGTATAACCTGCAAAAACTCATTAACTGCAAACGTGAGCATAAGGCTTAGCAAGACTAACCCGTCTCACTAGACATATGCAAGGGGAACACTAAAACATAAGTGAGGTGAAGCGTAAATGACTTGCCTACAAGTGGATCCTTATAATCAGGTTTTATGTAGCTAATGACATTCTCCGAGCACGGCACATCATGGGCTCCACAATCAAACAAGAAACGCTTTACCGATGATATGACATGCCCAGAGAACATAATGCTATTACAGCTAAAGTATGGGGAAACTGTACACTTTTAATTGTACTATCTCTAAATCATGCAAGGTTGCAAAGTAACTATAATTCAATACAATATGATTTTCTGGCTTCTTTAGTATTTACTACGTCACCGCTCAGTGAACAAGTGGTACTCTATTACCGCGAGAGATGGTGATTGCAATCAGGACACACCCGGACAACACGACACATATGTCGTTCGGAAGTGTCAACGAGCACACCTGTACCTACATAACACTTCGGTACTAGGCGTATATGGCCACCTTTCACAAGAAACCCGAACGTCGAACCCATCTCACCTCCGCAAACAGAAGGTCTCCGCACGGAACACCTCATGTGTTCGCCGACCGATTTACACCTTACTGTCCTCAGCGCACCCCTATCGATGGTGAGTTAGTGGGCCTCGACACCCCAGTTATCAAGTTACATCAGTTTACTGGATTCCATATGTCCATTATGTTGCCGGTACAATTCAAGCTTGTCCGAAGGGGCCGCATATAGACGGGCCTTAACCGACACAGGCAGGGCTATGCGACCGAGACTCAATTCTCTCCGCTTCTATCCATTCCCTGTCCGGTCTCCATTTCATTATATTATGCCATTTTCTATCTAACCAATCCTGTGAGATATGTCCTACATCTCTCGCGAGTAGATTCCAACTACTCGACTTCTACCGGATTTCCTATGCATTAGCAAAGCAGTTACTACAGGTCAAACTGTAACTCGTTCCAACCAATCCCTGGGATTTTTGGTCATGCATGTGGAGTATCAATCATCCTAAACGTAATGCACAATTCATATACTACTCATCATAGTGATAAAGTAAAATTTTATAAACGACTTAAATGCAAACCGGGGCTTGCCTTGTTGCAGGTCAGAGTGTGAGTTAATATTTGGGAGTTGCTTTTCCAAGGCTTCTGGCTCCTCCTCGACTTCATTCACTATACGATGTGCATAGAATACGTATATGAATGACTTTGAAAACTAATTATTACCAAGACCATGATTTAATTTATGGTGACCATTATGTGATAATGACTTAATGGGCTTTGGAACTTTGAAGGTAGGTATTAGGGACTATGATAGAAGCTCTTGCAAAGAACAGGAGATGATCAAAATAGATTGTGGTCTCCAAAATTATGGCAAGCAATCAACTTCCAAAAAATACTAGAGAGGAAACTGTAGCTTGAACATAGCTAACATGTGATAATTAAGATAGAGGATATTGTCCTGGTTCTAGAAAAATTTTTTTCCTAAATTTCTAAGCTGGGGTGAAGGAGTCATTGGATTTCTAAGTTGGCAAGAATTTCTGGAATTATCTTGTAATTGAATTTTTAACCTTTTACTCAATATTCAGTTTGTGACTGAATTAGGACTAGGATGTTAGGTCAATTAAATCCAAGATTTTTACAGGAACTAGTGTATGACTAAAGGAAAACTCAGTCCAAATTTGAGACATAGTAAAGCAACTAAACATCTGTGAAAATTCAATAACTGAAAAAGGTAATTGAACTATACAGACGGTTAAGCAGGTGCAATGGCTCCCAAACATTTTCCGGTATTCCAGAATAGGACGATAAATTTTATGTGAATTTTGGGGATTTTTCCAGTGGCTATCTTGTCAAGAAAAATTGTATTTGCATTTGGAAATATTATTTTCTACAGAATTTAACTGTGAGTTTCACAGAACCTAATTGGTACTGAGAAAAACTAGAGCTCAAGCGCTTTTAAACAAAATTTGTTTGAAGATTTTTGGAGCATTTTACAGAGAGATATTCAATTTAGAAGTTTGAACAATTTTCTGGAATTAATTTAATAACCTATTGGCGCCAGAATTCAAATTCAATCGGGCGGGCCCCATGGGCAACGTGGCGTGCTCTGGTCAATGCAACACCGCGGTCCACAAATTTATTTGCGCGCAGCCGCACGGAATCCCAGCCACACCGTGATCCCGCAGCTACTGGCAGGTGGGGCCCTACGGGGTTGTCTTCCACCTCGGGCCAACGCCTGCGCGAGGCGGCGCCCGCGGTGGTGACTCACCGGTGAGCTCGCCGCCGGTTAAACTGACGGGCCAAACTCGCCCAAACTCGTCGCCAGGGGGTTTTTGGAGTCGCTGAGCACGGCGGTGAGGTCGATGGGACCAGAAACTCGCCGGAAATGGCCGTGCGACGGCGGCGGCGGCGGTGAGCACTCATGCAACCTGGAACTCGCTCCAGAGTAGCTCAAACCACTCGGGATCTTCTTCAAAACCTTCCTGGGACGATGCAGATCAAGGAACTGGACGTGGAAGAGGAGGAAACGATCGGAAACTATGAGCTCGACGGCGAACCGAGGTTTCCTTACCGGCGGCAAGCAAAACTCGATTTCCTCGGCCGTTGCTCGATAACTTTTAGGGGTTTTTGCTCAGGTAGGAGCGCTAGGACCTATAGAAACTATCTCTAAGAAATTGCAAAGAATATTTACTTGTAGAAACGGAATTGAAACGGAAACCTAGCGAGCTTCTTCACATCGGCCGGAAGGAAGAAGACCGATAACTTGCTCATTTCTCAATGAAAAGGGAAACGATTTGCACCGAGAGTTAGAGCTCGACTAGGCGCACCTTTAAGCTTTTGGGATCGAGGCTTGAAACTGCGTGAAACGGTGGTGCACCACGGAGCAGAGGTGGGTGGCGACGATGGCGCGCGGCGGAAAAGAAACAGCGAGAGGTGGAACACCGATCGGTGAAGGGGAAATACCGGAGCGGCGGCCGGCCTTTTATAGCGCCGCGGCAAGCAAGCAGCCCGCTGGAGCTTGCATGCGCGCGTGCTGTCGAGCGGGCGAGCGCCGGTGCAGAGATGGCAGGCGGACAACTGATCCGTTCAGCAGAGGTTGACCGGTGGGGCCCACAGGTCAGTCAGGCTCCAGCGGTGAAGTTACAAATTCATTTAAAAATAGAAGATCAACTCCAAAAATCATGAAATTTGGTGGAGATGGTAAATGAATTATTCTGAACATAATGGTGAACTAAAATCTTATGTTCAAAGAAGTTGGAGAAGAATTTAAAATTCAGATTTAAATTTGATTCAAATTTGCCAAGCGTCTCAAATAAAATAGCAAATGAGTTCCTAAAATCTTGAAATTTTGCAGGCAAGCTATTGAGAGTATTAGAAGGTCAAGGAAAAATTTAGAGCCTCTAATTTGAATGTTTTTGCCAGGGCCAATTAGTACTACACTTTAAATTGCCTTAATAAACTTCATCCGAAATTCTAAAATTTGAAGAGAGGTGAATAGAATCATTCTAGAATTAACGGTGAAGTCCAATACTCATGTTAATAAAATTTAACCATGAGTGCAAGAAAGGTTTGGATGGTATTAAGTTCATGTGTACCACTATATTGGATCTCTAATATAGTTGATCACAAAACTCATAACTGAATTTACATGCTCTAAAAGTGGGGTTTTACAGCACCCATACTTGGCCTCGTGGTGGCACTATAGTCCTTTCTTATTCTCGCACGAACCAGTCCTTAGATCTAAAGCAAGCAAACCACCATAACATCCAACCCATCCACATACCAGACTTTCATAGATCACACATAACCACATCATATTAACCAATTCATATTAACCATTATCCCATAAGTGCATAATTAAGTTAAGTGGTATAGTTGTGTTCCATCCCAAATAATTAAGCCAAGCAAAAAGGTAAAAAGCCCATCCCGACTCTCTACCATGAATTCCAGGTGACAAGGGCGGTTAAACAAAGCTATTAAACTTCCTATCATAGGATTCTTATCAATTTGACACAAGCATGTAGTTTTGCAAACAAAACATTTATTTTAGAAACAGGATCAATATGCTTCAAGGACACTTGCCTTGCGTTTGGGATTGGTTTGGGTCAAAGCCTTCAAACACTTGGTGCTGGAGATCCTCCACGGCACTCTCTAGGGCAAATCTGTGTAATCCGCACAATAACATACAAACAAGAAACACGATCAAAGAGTGCACAAATATTACTCCATATGACATGATATGCATGATTGATGCAATGCATGGTGGAACTTGTTAATGAGTCGTTTTTAATGATTACAATCTAGTTCTAATAGCTTTTAACAAGTTTATACTGGTTTTGATTTGATTCGAAACAATTTTAGAATCAATTCAACAAAAATTAACCAGGAAAATCAGACTAGTCCGCTAGGAACCAGACAAGTCTGCACTTCGCAGAACTGGCGAACTAGGGTTTTCTAGATCGACATAAATTTGGATATTTGGGGTTGAATTCACGTAAGGAAAAGAGAATAGAAGGTATACCAGGTGTTTAGAACTCCAATGAATCAAGGATCTTGGAGGTAACACTTGGATCTTGACGATCTAGGGTTGATGAAGAACTTGAAGGTGTATTGTTGATGAAGAACGCGAAGTTGGTGGAGATCTTGATCCTCTTTCGTTTCATCCTCTTTTTCTTCTTTTTCTAGATCTCATTCTCCCTTCTTGGTGGCGGCTATTCATGAGCTAGGGTTTGGGTTTGGTGGAAAAGTGGCAAATAGATGTCAAGCCAAGGGGTGGGGTTGTTTATATAGAGATGGAGGCTAGGGTAGAAGGATTTCGAGTTTGATATGAGTAGGGCTCGTTTTTAGGTTCCCACATGGGCTCTAAAAAAGTTAGGCACGACATCCCTAGGCCCACTTAACGTAAAACCCAAGAAACAAGTCGTGAAACAAAAGGTCAACTCGGAGTCGCGATTTATCAGACAAGTCCAAAAAGGGCCAGACTAGTCCGAAGTTGGTTAGAGAGATATCGAACAATTTCGGACTGGATATCGGACAAGTACGAACTTATCCAGAGGGAAAAAATAGACAAGTCTGGCCTAAAATCAGACAAGATCGACTTTAGTTTGAGAGAAAAATGGACAAGTCCGCTGGAATTCCGGACTAGTCCAGACAATTCAAGGGACTTAGCAAAATTTCCAAGGAATTGGAACACCGGAGTAGTCCGCACAGGGTCGGACAAGTCCAAAAGTTTCAAGAGGGAAAAACAGACTAGTCTGCAGCAAAACGGACAAGTCCGTTCGAAGTCAGAGAGAAATCGAATTAGTCCGCACCAAAACCGGACTAGTCTGCACTTCCAGAATTCTTAAGTGTGGTTTTGTTTCTAATTCATTTTAAACTCATTCCTTTTTAGGTGGATTAATGTTATATATATATATATATATATATATATATATATATATATATATATATATATATATATATATATATATATATATATATATATATATATATATATGAATGTATGCAGGGCACGATGCATGAAAATGAGGGTGTTACAGAAGACGACCTTGAGAATCACACTTACACTTGCTCCAAGGTCACAAAGTGCCTTGTCAATGTAGTGACCCCCAATCGAGCAAGATATGAGGGGATATCCAGGGTCCTTTTGCCAGTTACCTCCCCATAGAGAAATCATGTTGATATTTTCCATGGGAGGATTAGGTTGTCCTAGCATCTTACCATTCTCCACTAGTGGAACAGCAGTTGCCAGTTGAGCCAACTGAGTTTCCAACATCTGGTTGAAGCTTAGTTGATGCTTGAAGGCCGAGGATAGTCCTTCAATCTTGGCATTGATATTCTCTAGGGTCTTGTCATTAGTTGACAACTTCTTTTACAGGGCATCGTTGATCTTTAGTTGGCTAATGGCAAGCTCTCTCAAGTTGAGTTGATTTCCATTGTTGCCATTGTTGTTGTACCCTACTTGAAAAAGGGGCATAGTTGGCCCCACCCTTGACCTATTGGACGATAGCCATTGTTGTTCCCATTGTTGGCTACGTATAAGGCATCCTCACGGCTTTCTGTGCAGTCATTACCCAAATGGCCCGTGTTGCCATAGAATTCACATATGATTGGAGAGTCTAGGGCATAGGCATTGCCACATACATCCCCATTGGCTTGTCCATCTATCTTCTTCATGAGGAGGTCCAATATGGCAGCGATCATGTCCACCTCTTTTAAGGTGTGCATGCCTCGTTGATGGGTTTGGAGACGCTCATCGCTCCAACCCATATTGGACACCATATTCTCAATTAAATCCTTGGCATTTGGCACCGTCAATGAGAAAAGGCACCTCCAGCAGAAGCATCGACATGGTCATAGGCTGAAGGGATCAACCCATTGTATAAGTTTTAGATAATTAGCCAGTCATCCATCCCATGGTGGGGACAAGCCAGGATGTACTCCTGCACCTTTCCCAAGCCTCGGGAATAGACTCATTGGCATCCTGCTGGAAGCTGGAAATCCTTCCACGTAGGGCAGTAGTCTTGCCCAACAGGAAGAACATGGCGATGAATGTCATAGAACACTTCTCCCAAGTATCTATAGCACTTCGGTTCACATAGAACCACTGCTTCGCTCTCCCAAGAAGAGAGAACGGAAACATCCTAAGGCGGACAACATCAGGAGATGCGTCCTTGATCTTAAAAGTGTTGTAGATCTTAAGGATATGTTGCAGGTGAGCACTTGCATTCTTGTTAGCCTTCCCACAAAATGGGTTGGCTTGCACCATAGTGATCAGGACAGTCTTGATTTTGAAGTTCACGTCTCCCATGTTAGCAGTGGGCCCAACAAGCACAATGTTAGCAGAGGTAGCCAAAAAATTATAAAGAGTTTTCTGGGCCATTGGCATTTCGGTTGTTGGTGCAGTAGTGTTGGCTTGGTTTGCCGCACGAAGCTTCTAAAGAGTAATGACATGAGGTCGATCTCTCATAAGGGATTCGGGATCTTCAACAAAGTTTTCCGGCAAGCAGAAACAAGACATACACTACACTGTTTTCACATAAATGTGAAAACAAAGAAGGGTTGTCCTACTAAAAACCTACCCAGGGACCTATCCTATTCACCCAATCATGTAATACTTCAGTTGCCTTCTGAAAGTGCATCTAGGAATCCCTTGTGGGTTTTGGATGATTTATGACAAGAAAATGAGATCCTAACCACTTTGTTGAGATGAGCACAGTTTTTAATGGGAAAATAAGCAAAGTGCCAAGAAGAAGGGAGGATGAGGAGCAAAGTGGAAATGAGCTCAAGGAACAAGAGTAGTAGATCATTGTGTATGGAGTATGTTAAGGAAACACACCCCAATAGCTCAAACACATATAAACACACACATTTCACAAATTTATACAGGACTGGACTAGTCCGACTATCACCGGACTAGTCCGATATCTCTCTGCACAAGATCGGACAAGTCCGATACCACCACAGACTAGTCTGATATCTTTCTGACTAGAATTGGACTAGTCCTCCCAGTGCGTACTAGTCCTCAAAACACTTCACAAGCTGCACAAAATCGGACAAGTCCGATCACACATCGGATGAGTCTGATATCATTCTGATCTAAATCGGACAAGTCTAATATTGGCCCGGACTAGTCCGAAAACCTTCTGACCTAAATCGGACAAGTCCTCCAAGTGCGGACTTGTCACCCAATTCACTGAGGGTTTCACATGTTCGGACAAGTCCGATGAAATAGCGGACTAGTACGAAGATTTCCAGAAGCGAAATCGGACAAGTCCGCTCCTGGCCGGACTAGTCCGATATTTCATGACACTTAGGGTTTGCTATACACAGCACACCGGACTAGTCCGGTGACCACCACGGACTAGTTCGATATTCCTAAACCCTAACGGTCACTTTTAGAAACCCCTATAAATAGAGGTACACGACCCCAACTTCAAGAACTCTCGAACCCTAGCGCCGTCACACCTCCCAATAGCCTCAAAAACACATCTCTCCATGAAATCAAGTGCAACAAAGATCAATCCTTTGAGGATATACTTTAGATCATTGGAGAGACACAGTTCAACACTCATTGAGCTCTTGGTTTGATTCCCTAACACACTTCTGCGATTTTCATTGTAATCTTTTAAGTGGGTTCTTGGTGGTGTTCTTGTTGTAATCTAGGAGAGCCCTCAACGTGTGAGAAGGCCCCTTGAATTTGGTTATTTACCCCTTTGTTATAAGTGGAAGAGTATTGGCCTTCGTGGCGATCCGACGAGGGTAGGGTTGGAGAAGACCCGGTCCTTTTGTGGACTCCTCAACGTGGATGTAGGTTGTCTCTGTGCGAACCGAACCACGGGATAAATTGCTTGTGTTCTTACTTTGTGTTCATCGTTCTTATACATCATATCAATCTAGTGTTTCAATCAATTCTTGCTCACTTTACATTGAAACATCAGATATAAGATTGACTTGTGGTATACCCTAATTCATAATCTTGCAACACATAAATTACAAGTATATTTCTGCTTCCTATATCCTAGAATCAAATTAATCGATCAAACTTGATTAACCTAGTCGGTACACACCGGACTAGTCCCCACTTTACCGGAATAGTCCGATATCTCGAGTTTTGATCTGGGTGTTAAGTGTTGCAGGTTTCGACAAATTTCAAAAGGCCTATTCACCCCCCCTCTAGGCCACATTCAATTGGTATCAGAGCAGGTTCTTAAAGAAAGAGACTAACCACTCGAAGAGATCATGACGGACATGAAGGACGTCCACAAGAGCAACAACCAAGAAAAGGTTGATGAAGACAAGAACCAAAAAGTGGAGAAGCTCCTCGAAGCTATTCAAGACTTCGAGGACGACGATGAGGAGACGCTGGAACAAAAGGCGCTCCTAAGAAAGAAGACACTTTCCAAAGGGAAAGTAAAGATTGAAGAGAAGAAGAAGGGAAGTAGTCACACTGACTACTCCCGACATCCTTTCAACTATGATCGATTTAATTCCAGCAATAATCATTATTTTTCTATCCCACTTGGAAAAGCCCCACACTTTGATCGAAGTGATTACTCAATGTGGAGGCAAAATATGAAAATGCATCTAATCTCTCTCAATCCAAGTCTATGGCATATTGTGTGCATAGGAATAGATATCCCGGACGACGACGAAGAGCTCACACCAAGCCAAGAGCAGGCAATTCATCGAAATGCTCAAGTTGCGGCAGTCATTACCTCTTCGCTCAGTCGGGACAAGTTCACCAAGGTGGATGGACTCGAGATTGCAAAGGACATATGGGACACATTGCAAACTGCACATGAAGGTCATCGTCATGTGCGTGAAGCAAAGATCGCGATGATCAAAGGCGAATTAGGAAGATTCGCAATCGAAGAAGATGATTCGGGTCAAGATATGTACAATCGACTAAAGACGCTCATCAACAAGGTTCGATCATACGGAAGCAAGAAGTGGAACGACCACAAGGTGGTGAAGCTCATCCTTAGAGCATTCATGCCTCGCAACGTCACCTTCTGTTCAATGATTAGAGAAAGCCCCGGATACAAGAAAATGACTCTAGATGAATTACTTGGAAAAATCATCAATTTCGAGATGATGGAGAAGCAAGCGAAGCATGTCAAGGAAATTGCCGACCTCACCTTGGCAAAGAAGAAAGGGGCTGCTTTGAAGTCCACCCTCAAGCCCCTATCAAAAGAAGCTCGAGAAGCTCAGCTAGAAGAAGATGGTGATGACGAGAGCAGTGAATTAGATGAAGATAACATGATACTGTTCATGAAGAAATTCAAGAGAATAATGAAGAAGAGACAAGGTACTAAATAAAGCGAAGGAAAGTACAAGGAAAGAACAAAGCCAAAGTTGAGGCGGGCATGCTATAATTGTGGTGAGTATAGCCACTTTATAGTTGATTGCCCATATGAAGAGAACAAGAAGAAGACCATAGAAGCTATGCCTCAACCCAAGAGATTCTTCAATAAGAAACAAGCCGAACAAGCGCACATAGGGAAAGAGTGGGACTCAAGTGATGAGTCCTCATCATCATCAAAAGAAGAAATGGCTAGCATAGCCATCGAGAGGACATCCAAGAAGTCTACTCTCTTCCCTACACTCGGCGCATGGAAGGGAAATGGCACTTGCCTTATGGCAAAGGAAGGTAAACGCAAGGTAACCACCAAACCCCCTTTCGTGCATTCCTATTCTAGTGATGATGAAATCAATAGTGATAATGAGGATATGCTTATTGGATTAGATAAGAAAGCTGCCACAAAAATGAAATTTTTAGTTGATCAACTTGTTGAGAAGGAGAGGTTGATACATCGTGAAGAGGACATGATTATCTCCCAAAAGGAGGAATATGTCGAACTTGACAAACTTCTAGAATTTGAAAAGGAGCGAAGCAAATCACTAGAGCTTGATTTACCTTCAAGCAAGGAAGCTTGCTTGGAGTTAACCGATTCAAATGCTACAATCAAGGACCAACTTGCTAACCTAATCAAGGTTAACAAGATCCTTGAAGTGCATGTTGAGTCACTCAAGCAAGGTGAACATTCATCCTCTTCAAGTTCACCTTCTCAATCCACTAAAACTGAGGTTGCCTCTACTTGTACATGTAGTAAAGTTGACACCAGTTTGAAAGACAAGTCAACTCTATCAAGGACAGGCATCCAGCCCAAAGTGGAATATTTGACAAGGAGAAGATCAAATATGCACGTAGTGCATACTTGCTCAAAAGACCTCCAAATGTCAAATATGGAATTGGTTATTCTTATGGTGAAAAGCAACTTGCTAGAAGCCATAAGAATAACAAGGAGAGGATTGCCTTTGTAAAGGGAAGACCCTCTCAAACTGGATAGTCCAATGTTAAAACCTTGAACACACATGAACACCGGACTAGTCCGGTCGGGGTCCAAAGAAGTCCGACCTCCCAGACTAGTTCTGTGTATAAACAACAATAGTTATTATTTAGAATATTTGATGCATCGTATGTCCTAATGAGAAATAATTTTGGCAATGTTTTTTATCATTATGTTGGGACACACCATGGGAACACCAAGTCTTATGTGTGGGTGCCCAAATCTCCTGTGACTAACATTCGAGGACCCAAGCAAGCTTGGGTACCTAAAACCAAGGCATAATTTGTTTTTGTAGGCATATTCCTCCGGTAGATCTAAATGGGTGCTAGACAGTGGTTGCACCAACCATATGACCGGAGAAAGAAGAATGTTCATCAAATATGAAGAAAATGAGGATTCAAACGAGGGCATCTATTTTGGAGACAATAGTCTAGGAAAGGTGCTCGGTACCGGAAAAATTTCCATATCATCTAAACACACACTTTCTCATGTATTACATGTTGATTCCTTAGATTATAACATGTTGTCCATATCTCAATTATGTGACAAAGGTTATAATTGCTTGTTCACTAACGAGGGTGTGACCGTCTCCAGGAGGAGTGATGGTTCCATGGAATTCAAGGGTATGTTGAAGGGAAAGCTTTATCTTATTGACATCAACAAGGATAAAGCCAAACTTGACACATGCTTGATTGCAAAGACCAACATGGGTCGGCTATGGCATAGACGGCTAACGCATATTGGTATGAGGAATCTTCAAAAACTCCTTGAGGGAGATCACATCTGAGGTTTGAAGGATGTTGTTTTTGAGAAAGACAGGCCTTGTAGTGCGTGCCAAGCCGGGAAGCAAGTTGGAGCACCTCATCCCGCGAAGAACGTCATGACTACAACTAGACCGCTCGAGCTACATCACATGGACTTATTTGGTCCAATTGCTTACATAAGCATCGGCGGTAACAAATATGGTTTAGTAGTTGTTGATGATTTTTCTTGCTTCACTTGGGTTTTATTTTTACATGATAAATCAGAAACACAAGGAATACTCAAGAAGTTCTTTAAGCGAGCTCAAAATGAATTCTCATTGACAATCAAGAACATTCAAAGTGACGACGGCACGGAGTTCAAAACACACAAGTGGAGGAGTACCTAGATGAAGAAGGCATAAAGCACGAGTTTTCAGTACCGTACTCTCCTCAACAAAACGGAGTTGCCGAAAGAAAGAACCGAACCCTCATAGAGATGGTGAAAACAATGCTTGATGAGTACAAGACCTTGGATCAATTTTGGGCGGAAGTGGTCAACACCGCTTGCCACGCCATAAATCAACTTTATCTTCATCGACTACTCAAGAAGACATCCTATGAGCTACTCACCGGTAACAAACCCAATATTTCATATTTTCTAGTTTTCGGTTCTCCATGCTACATTTTAAACAAGAAGCCTAGGACTTCAAAATTCGCTTCGAAGTCTGATGAAGGTTTCTTGCTTGGTTATGATTCGAACACTTACGTCTATCGTGTTTTCATCAAGACCTCCGGACTTGTTGAAGTAGCATGTGACGTAGTGTTCGATGAGACTAATGGCTCCCAAAAGGAGCAAGTTGATCCATGTGTACTAGGTAAAGAAGAAGCTCGTTGTCAAGCATTGAAAAGAATGGATTTAGGTGATGTTCGACCACAAGAGTCACCTCTACACGTGCATGAGGTAGATGAACCACAAGAGGAGGTCAACAATCAAGGGGGAGCTTCCACGCAAGATCAACCACAAGAATACGAAGATGACCAACAAATCAATGAGGACAACCATTTAAGGGGAGAAGAAAATGACCATGAAAATACAACACCTCAAGTGCCACACCCAAGAGTACATCAATGTGTCCAAAGGGATCACCCAATCGACAATATCATCGGTGACATCCAAAAGGGAGTAACCACTAGATCTCGCATAGCTAACTTTTGTGAGCACTATTCGTTTGTATCCTATTTTGGAATCGCGCAGGGTTAAGGATGCATTGAAGGATCCGGACTGGGTGGTGGCAATGCATGAAGAATTGAACAACTTCAAAAGAAACGAGGTGTGGGAACTCGTGGAAAGACCCAATGCAAACATCGTCGGCACCAAGTGGGTCTTCCGCAACAAACGAGATGAACACGAGGTGGTGACAAGGAACAAGGAACGACTTGTGGCCAAATGGTATTCACAAGTCGAAGGTTTGGATTTTGATGAGACCTTTGCTCTCGTAGCTAGACTTGAATCTATTCGAATATTACTTGCATATGCTACTCACCATGATTTCATGCTCTATCAAATGGATGTGAAAAGCGCCTTCCTCAACAGACAAATCAAGGAGGAGGTGTATGTGAAGCAACCCCCGGTTTTGAAGATGAAGAGTTCCCCGACCATGTATTTAAACTGTGTAAGGCTCTATATGGCCTCAAACAAGCTTTTATAGCTTGGTATGAGTGTCTTAGAGATTTCTTAATTGAAAATTGTTTTAAGATCAGCAAAGTAGATTATACATTATTTACAAAGAACTTTGACAATGATCTCTTTATTTGTCAAATTTATGTTGATGATATAATCTTTGGTTCAACTAACCAATCTTTTTGTGAGGAATTTAGTAAAATCATGACAGATAGGTTTGAAATATCAATGATGGGAGAGTTAAAGTACTTCTTGGGATTCCAAGTGCGGCAACAAAAGGAAGGGACATTCATAAGCCAAACCAACTACACACAAGACATACTCAAGAAGTTTGGAATGGACAAGGCGAAGCCTATAAAGACTCCCATGGCAACAAATGGCCACTTGGATCTCAATGAAGATGGACCTAGCATTGACCATAAGGTATATCGCTCTATGATTGGATCTCTACTCTATTTATGTGCATCTACGCCAGACATTATGTTGAGTGTATGTTTGCGTGCAAGATTTCAAGCCAATACTAAGGAGTGTCACTTGACCGCCGTAAAAAGGATCTTGAGATATTTAGTTCATACACCCAACCTTGGTCTTTGGTGTCCAAAATGCTCCAAACTCAACCTCATTGGCTACATAGATGCAGATTATGCCAGATGCAAAGTAGATAGAAAGAGTACCTCTGGTACATGCCAATTCCTAGGTAGATCACTAGTTTCTTGGTCCTCCAAGAAACAAAATTCTATTGCCTTATCCACAGCCGCAGCGGGGTATGTTGCAGCCGGAAGTTGTTGTGCACAACTCATTTGGATGCGACAAACTCTAAGGGATTACGGTTACAATATGAACCGCATTCCACTCCTTTGTGATAATGAGTGCCATTAAAGTTGTGCATAATCCCGTTGAGCACTCTAGAACCAAACACATAGACATAAGGCATCACTTCTTGAGAGACCATTCCATGAAAGGAGATATAGCCATTTCCCATGTCAACACCGAAAAGCAATTGGCCGACATATTCACCAAGCCACTTGATGAAAAATGCTTTTGCGAACTCTGAAATGGGCTAAATATCCTTGATGCTCGGTGTGTTGCTTGAAAATTTGCATACCTGTATGAATTCTTCAAAATATGTTGATTGGATTGTGAAAATCATTTCTCTCAATTTTCTCCGGAAAACTATGGCAACTACTAGATCTTGGTGAATTATGATCATTGCTTGATTGTTGTATGCTTACTGATCATATTCATCAAGATTATTTGATTTTATTTGCCCTCCTATTTTCTTGATATGTACCTTCAAATATATATGAATGGGCTAAAAAGTTTTTCCCTGGTGACCACGGATTAGTCGATGGTTACCCGGACTAGTCTGCCCATGCAGACTAGTCAGCAGAGAGCCGGTTAGATCGGACTAGTTCGGTAGACCACGGACTAGTCCGATATAGCCTCTGGAAAAGTTCGGACTAGTCCGGTCACCTCCGAACTTGTCCGATTTTTCATGTCCTTAACCCTAGCCGCCGCCAAACTCTAATTCTCTCACCCTCACAACTTGCCTCACGCGTTCTCTCTCCAAACTTGAGCTCCCCAAGGAGATTTTGCATCCCCTCCATCAAAAAGCTCTACATTTGGGTGGAAATCAAGCTTCCTCATTCGAAGATTGAAGTTCTCGGACTTGTCCGGCCTTCAACACCTTCCTCTTCGAGATTCAAGCGTTTTCTTTGGTAATTTTCCCCCAAACCCTAGAAATCCCTATTTTCTTCATTGTTGATCGAGTATCCTAGGATCTCTCACTATATTCATGATTCCTTGATGTATTACATTGATGCTAAGCTAGTTGTGCATTAGGAATCACCATTTTTCCAGTTGCTTAGGTTTTTGAGGATGAATATCGGACTAGTTCGGTCCATGCACGGACAAGTCCGATCACCCGGACTAGTCCGTGCCAGTACACCGGACTTATCCGATTTTTCTGAACTCAAAACCTAAACTTTCAATTCCTCACTGCAATTCCTTGTTATTCTTTCTCGCCCATATCTTGTATAATCCACTCTTATTCATGCCTTGCACAATTCATTCTCAGGACATGTCGATCTCAAACGACGAGATTTCTGATTTTAAGGCCGAGATGGACCACGAGGTCGTACCTCGGCCCTCGACAAGCCTTGGCAAGAAACGCCAAGAGCGTCCTTCCGAGCCGGCTCCATCGCCTCCGCAGGCTCGTCGGAAGGTCTTAGCAAAGAAGCCGGCCTCCAAGGCTGCTGTAGCAAGTGGCCCTCGCCAAGCTAAGGGCAAGGTAATAGAAATGGGCCCGGTTGGCCCCCTAAAGCTGCATGCTCCAAGGGAAGGGGTCAGGGACCCCATTGAAGAAAGGTTCAATGGGAAGGGCAGCGACTCGGCTGCGAAATTCAGAAGTATTGATTGGTATGGCCATCCAAAGCAAGCTGCCGACGGAAGATTCTGGAGCAATTTTCATGCAGATTTCTACAAGTCAGTGTACCTCCCCATGAAGACACCGGTTGTGTGCAGCCAATGGATCGATTGGGTGCATTTTGAGAAGAAGGGTTGCTCCCCGTTTGTTGAAGTGGTGCAAGCAGTTGAGAGGCATGGCCTGAAGGATCTTTTTGCCTTCAGGAAGAACTGGAATGATGAGGTCATAGCGCAATTCTTTGCGACGTGCCACTTCACGAGTTATGATGAAGAGAGTGTTACTTGGATGACTCATGGATCCAAGTACAGTATAACTCATAAAGACTTTGTAAGCCTGCTTCACCTTGACACCTCAACACATGACAGCTTGATCATCCACAACATAGGTGTCATTGAGAAGGACAGGATGAAATTTATCTATGAGCCCAACTCCAAGTTCAACCCTCCCTCCACAAAGAACATGAAGCCTTTCTTTGTGGTCCTGAACAGAGTCTTGAGGAAGACAATTGCCCCCAAGGATGGGGATGCTGTGAGTGTGCAGGGCTATCTCCGGACCCTGATGAGGGTCATAAGCAAGGACCGTCAGTTTGATGTGGCTGATTACATTTGTAGCCACACGAACACAGAGTGTGTGTCTGCTGGGTCAGCCCGCTATGGACCATGAAGTGGCTTCGTCCTCCCTACTCCCTTCATGGTGAGAGGGTCGAGGGGAGCCAACGATGGACTGAGGGTTCACCATTGTGGTGAGGCTCGTAAATCTAAAAAAGTGCCCCCCCCCCCCCCCGACCTGACGCGCCAAATTTCCAAGTTGTTTTGCGGCACTTCCCCTGGTACTGCTAAGGAGAAGTCCGCAGAGGTTGGTATTTAGGCAGGGGCGAATTTCCTGGACTACGAGTTAGATGAACACGAAGGATTTACGTGGTTCGGGCCGCCGGAAGGCGTAATACCCTACATCCAAGGGGGTTGTGTTGTATTGTGTGTACTCAGCCCATTGTGAGCATGAGATGTGTATGAGCGAGATGTGAGAGAGTTTTCTTCTATCAGTGGTTGCTCAGTCCTTTCATAGGTTAAGGCTGATAGCTTACATTATGACCAGGGTCCGACAGGTGGCCCCGTGTTAATTAGTCATGAAAGCACATTAACGTGCCTTGATGTATCATGTCCTTATGACACATTAAGAGGTCTTCATGGGTCTTCATGGTGCACTAAGGTGTCTTGATGACACATTAATGGTGCCTGGAAGCCGCATTCTTGATGATGCACTAATGTTGTCTTGAGTGCACACGTCTTCTTCATGAACCACGAGACGCGTGGAAGCACTGGACCTCTCCTCAATGGGGAGGTTAGGTCCGGAGCCGCGGTTCACGTGGTAGCACCGAAGGTCCAGAGCTGTGGAGCAAGTGGCAGCACCAGAGCCACCCTTAGATGGGAGGAAGGTCCGTAGCTACAGAGACATGGCAGCACCAGAGCCACCCTTAGTAAGGAGGCAGGTCTAGAGCTCCGAGACAAATGGCAGCACCAGAGCCACCCTTAGAAGGGAGGCATGTCCAGAGCTGCAGGACACTTTGTAGCTTCAAGTACTTCCCCTCTTGGGAGGTGGAACCCAGCGCCTTGTCTTCCTTTTATGAGGGGGTAACCAGTCCGTAGGGTACTGACAACATCCTTTGATCCATTGCCGACACGAACATCCAACTCGCTTTCTGCATATCTTCTAGTCTCACTTAGATCTTGCATTGATTTGGAAGTGTGAATCATCGATCTAGTATCAAATAAACAAGATTCACTAGAAGGTAATGCAATATTAATTTCTATAACAAATATACCTAAAACGGAAGTCTCACTTCTCTTCTTCTTATTCAGATCCTCCATGTATATCTTGTTCCTATACCAATGCTCCTTAGAATGACAGTGAAAACATTCATCATCAAGAGATGGGCTAGATTTGCCCTTTGTCTTAGACTTTGAGCTTGAGGGCTTATAGGGAACATTTCCCTTGTCTTTGCCTTTAGGATGCGTCACACACTTACTCTTTTTATTCTCCTTTTAGACCATCATCACATGAGTGGCGTTTTTCTTAATGCTTTCTTTGGCTATTTTAAGCATCCCAAGAAATTCAGCCAATGTTTTCTCCATGTCATTCATTTGAAAATTCAATATAAACAGCTCGTAGCTCAATTGGAGCGACTGAAGAACAACGTCAATAGCCAGATCATCCTTGAGTTCAAATCCAAGTTTGCCCAAAGTCTCAATGTAACCAATCATTTTGATTACGTGAGGGCTGATCGGGCTACCCTTTGCTAGCTTGCATGAGAACAAGGACTTTGAGATGTTGTATCTCTCAGCTCTAGCTTGGTTCTCAAATATTCCACGCAGTCCCTCAATTGTAGAATAAGCATCTGTATGCTTAGACAATTTTTGCAGATCAGTGGACATAGTGGCAATCATGAAGCAACTGACATTAAGTGCATCATTGTAGTGCTTCGTATAAGCTCTACATGCCACATAATTTGCATCAGCTGGGAGGTCATCAGGGTATGGCTTCAAAAGAACGTACTCGGTTTTTCCTGCCTAAGAACGATTCTTCGGTTGTGGTACCAATCGATAAAGTTAACTCCAGTGACCTTTTCCTTTTCAAGCACGGATTGCAAATTGAAATCGAAGTTGTTACTAGTAGACATGATCTACAATAAAAAAGAAATATGCAAGGTTTTAGCACTATGTTATGTACCAATCTTCTATTAATAGTTTAATAAAAGACATCACCACAATATGATCATTGTCTTCCCTTAAACGACATATAGTTGGTTCAAGATCCATATTAACTAATTTCTAGTGAGCTTTGGCTTCACTGCTAGAAAATTAGTGACATATGTAAACAACAATTGTTAATCATATATCAATATGACTCTTGTTTGTTGGGTGACATCAAATGCCCTGGCTCCCAAGTCTATGCCATAAAGCCCGAAATCATTTTGATAGCTTTATTGAGTAAATCAATACTATGCATGTGAATGTCCAACATTCATCCGATGCATGATGGCATTTTGCTTTGGCAAACCTACCACAAAACGATCAAAATAACATAGGTGCAGCTATTGGTAAATGACACCAAATACTCAACTTTTATGAGGGAAGCTAATATATCATGAAAAAACATTAACCATATGAAAAGCATGAAAAGAATAGTAATGCGTAAATATCACAGGCATATGATCATATCACATTGTGAATAGTATAGCTTTTATAATCATAGTGATCTCCATCGCCATGGTTCCATCATGATCTAGGCTTCCATGCCTCCCTTCTTTGGTGATCATCATCTCCACCATGCTTGAAGACATCTCCATGAACATAAAAGAAGCTAATACAACTAATAGCTATCAAATACATTACATGAGTGATCAAGCATCACAGGTCGACACGAAGCTCGTTATACAATTATGTGACAACCTCAACCTAGTTGTCTTAAATTTGCAACGCGCGGGCTGTAGAATATTACACACAGATCATACATCACATCAAGGCCATACCATTTACATCATTCCCTGCAAAAACGAGTTAAGCATCGTGCGCCAGTGTGCTAGCACCGTGCGCGCGATAAGGGTCCCGACGTGAGGCATGTGAGGGATGGCGGCTAGGGCTTTCAGGTGGTAGAGTAATCAGCCCATAACCCTCCCATTTGTATTTATAGGCGTACTAATGAGCTTTTAGATTACAGGCCTATTAATACCCTAATTGCTTATGGATCAAATATCCAATAGGCCTTAACACTACAACAATCTGGCAAAGAAATGTCAGCTATATAGCTGTCGGTAAGCAACTAAGACAGTACCTGTAAAATATAAATGTCATTGAACCGACGGTCATAGCCGACGTATCATCTTCGACGTTCTTACTAATTATAATCGTCGGTCCTAACGACTTTAAAAGCTTAAAACCGTTGGACACGAAGACCCGACATCTTTATTGTGTAAACAAGTTATAGCCATCGGCATGCAATACCTGACACCCTTATGGCCATAAAATTGTCGGCCACTGCTGCACCCGATGTTTTTTGTTTTTTCTTAATTTTTTAAATTGCCAGCACGCTTTTACCTCCACAAGTCTTTGTTTTTTTAATTCCATGTCAGTACCAAACAGGCAGATTAAAAGAGGAGCATTCTCACACGAAGTTTATACGTGCTTCAACAATCAATCACATATTATTATACAGTGACATTATAGATTATACAATGTCATATGCCTCCAAAAACAATCAATCACGTATTTATATACACAGAGACAGATCTGCTGACAAAAAAAAAACAGATGAACACAAGCAAGAGTTCCAGATCTGCTCGGTAAAGGATCGCCGGAACTCGCCGTCGTCGTGGTCTCGGAGGTGCGCGCCAGAACTGGTGTCGCCGCGGAGGTGGGCAGAACTGATGTGAAGCGAACTTTGCAGACATCGCGGGGCAGAGGCGCCAACGGTGAGCCGAGCCGCCACGAGTTGCACCAGCAGCTCACCACCACGGCGACGGCAGCGCGGCAGACAGGGCAGGCTGGCGACTTGGATAGCCACCGGTCAACGCAGGTGGCGTGGAACGCGTGGCCGCAGGCGGGCAGCGCACGCCACCGCTCCCTGCCGCGCCCGACCTTGATACACACGGCGCAGAGGTGCGGCTGATGGGAGGATTCGTCGTCGTCCTCGCTGCGCCTGAAGGCGAAGGTGAAGCTGGGGAGGATGCGGAGCTCCACGGGCGAGAAGCCCGCGTGGGGAGGCGGCGCCGCCGCCGATGGGAACGGGGCGAGCGACGGGACGCGGTAGCGGCTGCGTCGGTGGTGGCGGAAGGTGCGCATGGCAACGACGAGGTGGAGGAGGAGGACGGCGCTAGAACTTGTACCGGAGCGCTGAGTAGTGCAGGCGGTGGGGCGGTGGCCGAGTGGAGCGCAGAGGAACGCGAGATTGGAGGCGGTCCATGAGGCAGCAGCGATAAGGCCTAGCGGGCACGGGGAAGAGAGACTAGGATTTATTTTATTGTTCAGGGCGGTGGGTGGGCAGTGGGCATTTAATCGCGGCGCTGGAAATAAAAAATCACAGGCGCGATTCACGCACAGGATCGAAAGTTTTTTTTCGGGCGTGCTGGGCGGAGTTTTTGGGCGCGCCGGGCGTTCTGGCCGTCGGCCTAGATTTTTGCCGACAAATTTAACTTATAGTCGTGGGGCAGGCAAATCAATTCGACGGTATTAGGATCTGTTTGGTGGTATGTCTAAGTTGTTTAAGCCTAACTTTAGTCACTTGTCACACTTATGGCATGTCTAAGCTACCTAATGTTAGCTGTTGTTTGGTTTATTACCGTAGCCTAAGCTTAGGCGCACTTAAGAAAGTGTGGCATGCATAGGCGGTCGATTTGAGCGTCTCAGTTGAGGCAACTTTTTGTTAGGCAACGGATGCAAAAGTTGCCTAACTTTTGTGGTGCGTCTAACTCTAGTCAACAACCAAACACCCACCCAAACATTGTGGCATACCTAACGTTCGGCTTAGGCAACTTAAGCGTAGAACCAAACATGCCCTTAGTTTAGAGTGTCGGAGTTTCTGAGAGAACCGACGAGTATTTTTATGGTCATCGGCTGAAATGAAGGGACCAACGACTATATCGCTTTTACCATTGGCTTCAGAAAACCGACGTTTTTAGATCAATTAAAATCGACGGCCCCGACGGTTATAACTTTCCCGACACTTCTTTGCTCGATTCTTGTAGTGTAACCTGAATTGTTATGATCGCCTTTTGGGCATATCACCAACACTAACACTTGAGCGCCCACCCTGAAGTTGGTCTGCCATGGAGAAGCACGTGCTAAAGATGTCAATTTATAGCCCAGAGGATTGGCGAGTGACGATGACCTGGCAATCTGATGTTGGTTCTTGACCTTCCGAACCGTCTCAAAATGATCGTTGGGTGTGGTTAGTTCAACTTCTTGCTTTAGTTCACATAATGCAAAACAGAGTCGTTCTCTTTTTTCATCTACTACTCCTCAATGCCCATATTACCACTTTAGTTTTTTCAAATTTTCTTAAAGGAAACATTTCCACCTCCATATCATAGAAACAGAGATATACATATAGTTACTCTACTGCTCCTTGAGCAAGCAAAACACTCACACACCTACGAGCTTAAAGTTTCATTATACCTTGCAACAGATATGATGATTTTAAGGATCCTCACGACCTGCTGATACTAAAACAGTTTAAGGCTGACATCCCTAACTGCCAAAATAATCATATGCAGGCATTCTAACGAGATTGACGATCAAACTAGTGTTTTTCCAGTCCCAAAACACCAGCGCGACCAGCTGAACAAAAGATTACTTTCCGCGACTCAGTCCTTCATCTCCTCATCTTCTCCATTGTTGGACTCCCCGTCGGGCAGGGACGTTATGCACAGAATGTGGCTCTGATCCTTCATTATCTTCATTGCCGTATTGCGCAGGGTATTCACACCTGAGCACACCATCTGCTTCGACATGTCTTCCTTGGCCCTGATCCTCCATTTATCTTCATTGACGTTCAGCATGTTACATCACTGAAATAGACGGTACGATGACGAGCATTTAGGAAATATGGAATTAGAGCCATACTGAATGGCGTAGCAGATAGAAGCACGATTTACATATCTCAAGAAAAGTGTACTCCCTTTCTACATCGCAAAGCAATCTTCTGTTGCGGGTCTCTGCACTGTTTTAGCCTCTGAAGTTAGAGCTTTAGCCCAACTATCATATTTCTCTACTTCTGACTAGTGTGTGGTCAGACCAAACTTCAAAAGTCCATATCACATTGTGCCATCGCGGTAGAACTCCGGAACATTCTAATAACGTGGAAGCAGCTGGGATTTCTGACGTAGAACACACGCTCAGTAAGAAAAAAGCAAGGCACGTATTCCCATGATCGTCACCACAAACAATATGTGTGTCCTTTTAAGTAAAGAGAAGTTTATTTTTTACCGATTGTAATAATGTAGTATTATAAAAATTTTATACCAAAATATGTTTTTACATGTACCTGCGACTGAATTACTGAATAGTATTAACATTTTTTGCAAATTGAATATGGCATAGTTAGTTAAATTTCTTGTGGTGGGACCAACCTATGTAGATTTGAGCCTCAAACTCCGCATGGAGGCTGCATTTATGTCTATAATTATTTCAGTGGTAGCCAACATCCTTAACAACAAAGAGACTCCGACTTAGTAGGGTGTCTGTGCTACTATGACGGTTCTAAATTGCTGCCTAGATGGATGCCTAGGTGTTTGGACGCCCAGGTGCTGAGGTGACCCGTGGCAGTGGGCTAAGGAGGTGGGGTGCAGTGGTTGTAGGTACAGGAGGGTAGAGGTGGCAGTGATGGCAGGTAGAGGAGGGTAGGCATGGCGGCGGTGGATCAAATAGGGGAGTAGACGGAAGGGAGCATCGGACAACTGCTGCCGAGGGGGCATGCCGTCGTGATCGGGAAGGGTGCCGCATGAATCGAGGGTGTGCCTCCGGGATCAGGTGTGGCACATGTGGCTCTGGAGTTGGATGCGACAACTGGAGGGTGTTGAGTAGGAGTTATTGTGCTGGGCCTAGAAATAAAATTTTGACCCCTCCTCTCAGTCCTAGCCGTCTTTCCTCCCAATCCTAATCGCCTCTCCTCCCAATTCTAGTTGCCTTTCTTTGAGCGGCGGGCCTCCTCCGGGATCCTAGCATTGCCCCGACCTCCTCCCAGCCTCCCAATCCTAGCCGCCTTTCCTTCCAACCCTAGTCCCCTTTCCTCCCTATTCTTGTTGTCTTTCCTCGAGCACCGCTACTCATCCGGGCTCCTAGCGCCGCCCCAACCTCCTCTCACCCTCCCAGCACCGCGCCCGACCTTCTCCCAGCCTCCCAACACGCGCCTGACCTCCTCACAGTCTTCCTGCGCCATGCCCGACCTCCTCCCAGTTGTTCCAGACGAGGCGACCGGCTCAGGTGTCTGGTCCGAAGCATCTTGATGCCTAGACAATATCTTTAGAACACTGGCTACTACGTGTGTGGCACATAAAAGTATTTATAGGAGGTCAATCATGCTCCTTCCAATCATGTAAGTATCAGATACTTTGTTTCATGTTTAGTAGTATTTTTTTAACTTAGATCACTCCTAAAATTCATTTTGATTATGTAGCAAGCTATAATTTTTTGTTAACCCATCCGATGGACAAAATTAAGATACTTTGTCATTTAACCATGATTCTATAGAGGGATCAATTTTCACTAAAATTCCAGCACCTTCAGAAACAGTGTAGATTTGAAGAGGATAATTGATTTTGTTTCATATGTTTGTCGCTCTTGTGACATGATGACACAAAAATATAATTTTGCCCGTTTAGACTGGGGTACGTATGAAAATCCAACTCAATTAGATGGTAATTTATTTGCGAGAAACAAAATATGAAGCCAACATATGGTTCATATGAACTTTTTGCTCAAAGATTGTTGCAACTCTCCAAGACTCACCTAGTTTTATTTCGATTTCATTAAAGATCAAATATGCAAGCGTGATCTTGGAAAGAATTCCCCAAATGGGAAAATGTTTTTATACACCATCTATATTGCCAGCCGTCATTTCAAAGTTGGGTTAGTATAGGATGAAGCAAAGCTCCAAAGTGGATTTTGTGCTCATAGGTTCATGGATGGCTTGGGGGCATATTGCATATTTGGGCAGTTTTTGTATGTATGCATAAATAAAGAATAAGAAAACCATAGAACAAGAATCTTTATCGGCGAGGATCATTTGATATATACTGTAGCTTGTTCATACTCTGGAACAAAATCCTTCAATGAAATCCCAAAACCCAAACAGACCTTTCAATTTACTTCATCTTTGAGGATTCATGCCACTTAGGCTATGATATGTTAAGTATGGAGTTCTCATTCATTTCTTTCCTTTATTTTGAGATGTCAACAATAAATGCAACAGAAGCCAATAGCAACAAATATTCGAAGAACATACTTCCTTCATCCCAAATTACTTGCCACTCTCTAGTTTAAAAATGAACTAGCGAGTGACAAGTAATTTGAAATGGAGGGCGAGCATACTTTTAGGTAATCAAGACAAGAACCCAGGATATACATCGATATACACACGGCGGTGGAGCTAAGCTAACTGGATGACAGTGTTGGATCAGGAACAGAGGTATATTATATATCACAAATATAAACGAGCTGACGCATAGCATTAATTCATGCATTCTGATTCCAATCCAGCATTGTGTTGGTGCCTTAGGAGCTTCCCATCCTAGCCTGAACAAATTGCCTTACAGCATTATGGTTCACATGAAAAGTGAATTTCATGTCCCTTCTCTGCATTAATCTCCAGTTGTAAGTATGGGTGAAATAAGTTAAGGATTAGTTCAAAAAAGAGAGTAGTATAAGTAGCAGCCCTTGCAAGTCATATGCTATTATAGCATCTATGAATCGCACTCAAAAGATTCAAGTTCAAATGAGTCATGAGCGTGAGGAAAATAATAGTGGCATGCACAAAAACGTGTATGAAATGGTAAATCTTGAAAAACTACACAAATCTTGAAAAGTCTATTATACTACTCCCAAGTATCAGCTTTGTTCAGTTAACACCCTAAAATTTTATTTTGTTTAGTTTGCCTCAAACTATTTAGGTTAGTTCAATTCACCCCTAATGAAATTTTTTTTGGGTTTCTCCTTGTACGGGTTATATTTGAAGTTAAAATTTTTTAGGACGATTGATGATATCATAAATTATTCTATAAGAGTGTCGGGCTAGAAGTTATGAGGATAATATCATCAACGTACAGGAGTAGATGCACGGTGTTACCGTCTCCACGATAGATTAAGAACGAGGTGTCGGACTTTGCCACAAAAACCCATGGAAATGAAGAAGGAGGCAAAGTAGTTGTACAAAACTTAGGGTGGTGATCATACATCTACTTGTTCAGCTTGCAGACCATATTCTCACAAGCTGGATCAATGTATCTTGTCACCTAATTGCAGTACACTATCTCGACCAGAGTGATGTAGAAGAAGGCATTCATGACATCAAGATCATGGACACGCCAAAATACCGTGAGAAAGACAGGGACAAAACAGTGCAGATAGTGGCCACCTTCACCACTAGACTGAAGGTCTCATCTTAGTCAACTCTGGAGTGTTGAGACCCCGAAGTACCACTGAGCCTTGTACCCCTCCAGAGAGCCATCTGCCTTCTTTTTGTACGTAAACACCCACTTCTTTTCGAATAGGCTGTCGAACTCTATGACGAAGTCGGAGGACGAAGCGAAGGGGAAGAAGGACTCATTGAGGATGACATGTTGAGAGATCAAGAGGCGGTGGGTGGTAAGATCAATACACTCGTACTTTTGACCAGGGCAGTACCCAAGAAAGATAAAGAATCCAGCGGGGTGCAAGCTTATGAGAAGAACTGAAGGAGAGGCTAGGGTAGCAAGTGCACCCGACAACCTGAAGATGGTCATAGGTGGGAGTAGTGCTGAATAAGGAAAAGTGAGGGGTGGACGAAGCTGCAACAATTAGAGTGTGTGGAGTAGTGTACAAAGAAGAGGCACATAGTGGTAGAGTGTACATGGTTCTGGGCTATCACAACGAAGGAAAAGCAACCGGGTGGCAAGATGCTGCATGAACAATCCAAAGGGATCAACACCATAGAGCGACTGTTGTAAGTGATGAATTAATGAACAGAAAGAAGGTTTTTCTGGATGATATGAAGAGCAACCAGAATGTTCCGTAGACAAAAAAAATGGAGAACAACCAAATCATATGTTGTGGTGACCGAAAGAACATAACTATTTCTGACAATGATAGAAGAAGGACATGAAGGATGAGGAATGTGGGAGGAGAATATTTTGGCGTATGGAGTGGTGTAGTACGAAGCACCCAAGTGAGCAACCCAATCAATGATGGGTGTAGGAGGTGTCTGCTAGGTAGGAAAGAGTAGACTGTCGGGTAAGCCAAACAGGAGTTCCCATCGGGTAGACCGGAGGCGGAAGCTGGTGCATCATGTGGTAGGCCTAAGGGGAGTGCCTGCCAAAAAATCAGAGTAGATAGAAGTGCTGACGGGGGATGCGATGTGAGACTGGGGGTGGCAGCATAGTGCGTAGGTCGATATTAGGGCCAAAACACCCAACATGGGCAGACCAATGGCTGGCTACGACACAACTAGCTCGACAGCACTCACGACGATGGGGCCCGACGGCTACACCTGGTCGGCGAAGGGCCACCAGGGTACCAGCACAGTGCGCATGTCAGTAGGGTAATCGGTTCTGAGGTCGTGTCCCCTAGAGCAAGCAGGTTGGCAGAAGTCCACCAGGGCAGCGACGTGGTGCGCGGTCTTGTTGGGGCGGCCGATGTCGGGGTCGTGATGCCTAGATCTGATGGACCGATGGTGGCTCCATTAAAGATGGCGGCACACTATCGGCGTTTTGAGTATGATTAGTAAATCATATAGATACACGTTCGTCTTCGTATGGCTAGCTGCAAACACAAGTGATTTATCCTGGTTCGAGCGAGAAGGCCCTACTTCCAATACGAGTCAACTGTGATCTTTGTTAGCTCAAAAGGCGTAGAGAACAGATAACAAGTGAGCCTTTCTCAAGTGATCTCTAGGAAATCTAGTGCATTTATTGAAATGTAATGCGTAAGTAAACATGTATGTAAATGTGTAAGTAAACACATATGTAAATGCATGAGTAAACACGTATGTAAATGCATAAAGAATTGAGTATGTAAATCTAGTACACCATGAATTCGCCCCTTTCGAACGTGGCCTTGGGGCCCCTTCTATAGAAGTTCAAGGCTGACCTATCTAACCGACTTCCTCATATTAGGACTAGGTTTTACAGTGTTTGTGTGTCAGTCCGACCGAGCTGCCTGAGGCTATGGAAGCTTCATCGTCTTAACTTCATCATCATCGCTTGGGTTGCAATGCACGTGCGATGTTCTCATTCCTCTGCGACAGATGGGACAAAATGAGGGGGGTGTCAAGTTATCTGGCAAAGGGTCACATCGCATATTACACCTTCTATGGAAGTAATGACACCCACAATCTATCTTAAATACAATCAAATGCCCGCCTCTCCCGCGCTTGAGTTCGGGAAGAACTATCCGCCCTACCTCGAAGGTCGGGACTTGGGCGGGCTAGATACCCCAAACTCAGTAGGCTAGGGCATTGGTGGTGGGTCCCTCCTTGTGCCCGAGGGTAGATACAGTTCATATCCCTATAGTGGTCGCATACCATTATCGGGTCCCGTGTCTTCGGCAGCTGGGGTACAGAACCCTATCAGTAGCTTGAGCCTTCGGCTAATTCTTCGTGGAGTTGGTTGGTGGTTGTGTTTGTGTTTGCGTCGGGGAACTTGAAAAACAAGAGTTCAGTGAAACGTGATACTATCGGTTTTATTATTCACGCCTGAGTTACTTTCACCATGGCCTGAGTTACTTTCACCATGGCCTAAGTTACTTTCGACAAGGCACGGGGCTCGATCCCCTTGCGAGGTCGGCTTTGTTTGATCGCAAGTTCATTTTGAGCCCCGCCATGACACTGTCCATGGATCAGAGGGGTGAGGAGTTCGGGAAGTTCCCAAGGATAGGCCTGAAATCCCTCGCTCGATGAGTTATCTAACGGGTAGATCCAATTGGAACCCCATCGAGCCAGTTTGTTTGGGTTGAGTAGAACAGGTCGTCTCCATTCATTAGGGGCGGACCTCGTCGGGGCATGGTACTCGCATTTCTTAAATCCCACAGGAGACCTCAATGTAGTTCTCGAGTCCTCAAAGGGATCCGGGTGGCTTAGGAGCCAACCCTATACAGGGACACCACGGAGTCGTTAAGCTAAGACTCAGATACGGATAGTTGGATATGTCGAAGGATCTTTTCCCCCGAGTAGGACCGACTACAGGCCATCTCGTGTCATCCATCCCTCACTCTTGTTTGTTCGAGGCAGCCATTACAACCTGACAAACAGGCCATTCGAACCTGGAACTATTCATGACCTAAAAAGTGGGTCCTACACTTACTCATCTTACATAGGTCCACTTTTGTGTAAGCGTCACACCCTGTGGGCATAGTGGGAGATGTGGGGATGTGACACAACTTGGAGTCAGCAGCGGTTACGAAGAGGTAGTTGCCGGGAAAAATCTAGTCTCCTCCAGTATCCACAGATTTTGGGGATGCGCCCCACAAAATCGATCTGGAGCGGTAATGTTTAGGAGGGGTCAGGGGTGCATGGAAGATTCTCTTATGCTTCAGCCCATGTGCCTACAGATGTACCTTTCTGACATGACGAGGCACCTTAACGTCTGCGTCCGCCGCCCGCATGTTTCCCGAAACACACCCTCTTGTAACCTTCATGTCAAGCACTCTAAGAGGCCCCGATGTACTCCCTATGTTCTCCAATGATTGTCGTTTCAGACTATCAGTACAACTAAAAATCAACTAGACAAATATGTCTGAACAACAAACAATTCGAAATGGAGGGAGTATGTGCTAATCCTCCTCCACCTTACCCATACATCTCCAGGATTCCTTACGCCTCCTCTTGTTGCCTGTGAAATCAAAAGAGTTATACGTTTTGTGAGAGGGGAGGTAGGAACTCCTGGAATAACCTCATCGTAGTCAGTCGTGATGTCATCATGATTGAAGAGAGTGGCGGGGACTGAAGATGACCGTGCAGCAAAGAAGGTTAGTGCGGGTGCCGAAGAGGTTCCATCATCGTTCGTGACTACTGTTGGTGGTGTCCTTGCTTCGACCGCAGGCACGACACCCCCGCAGCTCGCAACAAAGGGTGCAAACCCTTTGAGGGGTTTGGGCCTCATCGATCCCCGCCATTCTTCAAGGTTGCTCCTTCTGTTTCTTTCGCTCTTGTTGTGCTTTTGTGTTTCATGACCATGTGTCCTGTTCTAGGGAGTATCAACCTGGCATGGTTGTTCTGGCGAGGGGATCGGGAGGAGCGATCCATCGCCGGGGCGGTCTGATGAGGACATCACTTCTATGGATACAAACAACACTCCATTGAACATACAAGATGCAATCAATAAAGTTCATACACAACAATTAATTTCAGAGGTGAACTCGTTCTTATATATTTCCTTATATGTTTTTGAGCATAGATTGCTACTTAATGATTTATTTGTGATTAGGATCTATGGAGAGGTTCAAGGAATACTTGGAGGGAGTATTAGGGACGTGGAAGACCAGAGAATTCGTTCAAAGAAGATGAAAACCGAACCAAACTCCAAATCGTATCCAACTCGGAGTCCAGGAGCAGTACGCACTAAAACGGATGCCCAGGACGCATACGAACTCCGTTTTGGACGTTCTACATATGCACAGAAAGGGGAGAGGATAACCTTTCCAATGGAACCGGTCCCATGTCAAAATTCCGTCGGAGTCGAAGGGAATCGTCGAAACAAAATCAAGTATAAAATCTGTCAGGATGCTGAGCCACCGTATTGGGCCATTGGGCCTTGTATCAAGTCTAAGTCCATTATTTTCGTGTGTTAGGGTTAGGTCACGACCCCAACACCCCCTTGGACGTCCTCCCACCTATATATACTCCATAGTAGCCGCCATGAACAATTGAGTTTTGCTTAGATCATTAATATCGTCGTTCTTCGGTTTGTAAGACCCCAACTTCGCGATTTCAGATCGTGTCTACCTTGTTCTTGCTTGTGTTCTCGGTTGCACTTGCATGGATTAGCCTTATTGGCGAGGTCAATCGTGTGAAGCACGTTTGATAACCAACAGAGCGGTGGTGTAGTGATTGCAGAGGTTGTTCGTGTTCTACTCGAGAGCCTCGGATCATCAACGTCGAGATCTCCATATCAATTTACTTATCCATTACCTTTCGGAAGATCGGGACCAATTTTCTTATCAATTGGTATCAGATTTTCAGGTTGCCCGTTAGGTAATTCATCTATCCATTACATTAGTTTTGTTTTTCATACCTAGAGTCCACAAAAAAAACCACAAAAAAACTTGCAGTTTAGTAGATCTGTTCATTACTTTGTCCAAACCACATTGAGCCTTTGCAACTTTATTATTCAATTCTGTTTTGTTGAGTTTGTGTCCGTGGTTGAGTCATATTGCTGGTTTAGAAAGTGTTTTTGGTCTTAGTCTGAGTTTTGCATTGTGTGATTCATCCTTTTGAATCACGTCATCACGTCCAGATTAGATTCACCTCTGTCCAGTTTGATATTTTCATCATATCTCGCACATACGAGCTCAGATTTTGGTGTTCTTGTACTTTCTGGAAAGCTAAAGAAGTGCTCTATAACTTTCGTATTCATCATTTGCCCATAAAATATAGTTATCGATGTCTAAATTGCATTGGATCCGAATCTGTTATTGACCTAAAAATTCTGAACAGTCTGTATTTCGGGGGCAATATATCCTATTGTTATTTTCGAAAATAGGTCTTTCATATATTGAAATTAAAGAGGAGAGATATATCTACAATCTTACTGTTCTAAGTTTTCCAGTTTAGAGCCTATAAGTGTGCCTATTTGTCCTTGGAAGTTTGAGCAGAAAATCTGCGACAGACACACGAGATATCTTGGATTGGTTTTCATTGTGTTCTTCCCTTGCAGCACATTCTGAAAAAAAAAGAAAGAAAAAAGAAAAAGGCAAATGCAAAACAAGAAACAAAAGCCGCACAAAAAAGAGAAAAAACAACAAAAAAAAACAGAAGTGCTTGCATTCTTTGTGTCATCTAGTTTTGTCTCATGTCTTGCTAGCTTGAACTACTAGGAACACATTTAGGCCAGCAACTTTGACACATACTTTGGACACTTATTCAACTTTACTATCTGATTTCATTGTTGCTAATCCTTGCTACATAGAAAGTGTCTTCCAAGCTACACCTTACTCTTGAGCAGAATCGATACACCTTTGCAATCATCCCACGCTTCATTGGTTTCTTCATACCGTCCACCGTTTGCCACCTGCAGTGTTGGTAAGAACACTTGTAAGAGCGTGGTAAGACACTTGAGAGTGTGTGATTGCACTTCCACTTTTCCATTATCCTTTGTAGTTGATAGGGATAACATATTTTTTGTGTTGTCTTCTGTTTGCTACTAACAATGTCAGGTAAAAGCAAGAATCATGCATTATATGCTGAGATGATGGACATGATGAAGACGACGATGGAGTTGCTCACTAAAAATCAAACATCAACCAAGGATTCACATGACATTCAGACCACCTTTACAACACCTTCCACAAGAAGTAATTACATTCTCCCATCTCTTCCTTCTTATGATGGTTTTGGTTACGATGAATATATTGCTTGGGAAAGAGAGTTGGATAAAATTTTTGGAAAATTGCATATGTGTGAGGGGAGAAAGATTAGAAATATTTCTAGTGCGTTAGTTGATTGTGCATTAACTTGGTGGGACAACTTAAGCGATATAGAAAAACCTCGAACATGGAAAGATATGAAAATTCTTATGCGAGAAACTTTTGCTAATGTATCTAATTGCAAAGATGAAATACATGAACTCGAGAAGAATTTTCTTTTTGTACCTCCTCCTTTGCCTAACCTTTTGCAGGAACATGAACAAATAAATGTAGGTGCAAATGAGAGTGAGGTGTTGAACAACTCTTCTGAATTTTTTGATGAATCAACTCATAATGCATTTGAATTTCTTGCTGAAAATGAGAGTAGTGTTAATGGACAATGCTATACAGTTCACCAAGGTATGACATTTTTAAATGTGCTGAATTTTGCTACCAATCATACTATCGATGAGCAGCAACAAGATGAACCTTTTCATAATACACTTTTACCATTAGTTGATTTTCTTACTGATTCTTACAACAAAAATGAGTTGTGTGCTAATAATTATATTGTACCTATGCTAGAACAACCAAATGAATTTGATACTTTATCACTCACTTGTGCTGAAATTATGCATTTGATCCCAACTACATGTGAAAGGGATTAGCTGAAATTGTTATCTTCTCTAAATACTTTGAGCTATTTTGAATTTGACACTCTTTGTGATCTAAATATCATAGATAAGATAATATTTTCTCAATCTAAATCGCCTTTGTTAAGTAGAAATATTTTTCATGCTATAGGCAAATATGAACATAGTGGTATGTTTATGGTGCATAAAGTTTACATATGTTCAAATGAGGAAGCTCCTTTTGTGCTGCAACAATATGGTGAAATGAATGGATGCACTAACACTAAAAATGTATTGTCAAATTTTTCTAGCATTTTTTTATTGCAGCAAGGATAACAAATAAAAAAGAAGCATTGTTCGTTGCGTTTGTGCAATATGGACAGTGTTCATTCTACCCCCAAAGCAATCCTTTTTCCTGGACATACGAGCAAGCCGAGGACGGCTTGTCATAAAGAAGGGGAGAATGATGAGATCATGCATATTATTATTGCACCTACAAACATGACACAATGTTTATTTGTTTGGGATCCTAGCTCAAGTGAATGTGCACACTTATTTGATGGACAAGATCAAGATGGCGCACTATGTCGTCCACCACCTTGGCCTCCTCCATTCTTGCATACAAGAAGATTTGATGGTGTTGAACATTTCAACCAACACATGAGAGGAGATGAACTTGAGTCGAGGACGACTCCAATTCAAGAAGGGGAGAATGATGAGGACATCACTTCTATGGATACAAACAACACTCCATCGAACATACAAGATACAATCAATAAAGTTCATACACAACAATTAATTTCAGAGGTGAACTCGTTCTTATATATTTCCTTATATGTTTTTGAGCATAGATTGCTACTTAATGATTTATTTGTGATTAGGATCCATGGAGAGGTTCAAGGAATACTTGGAGGGACTATTAGGGACGTGGAAGACCAGAGAATTCGTTCAAAGAAGATGAAAACCGAACCAAACTCCAAATCGTATACAACTCGGAGTCCAAGAGCAGTACGCACTAAAACGGACGCCCAGGACGCATACGAAATCCGTTTTGGACGTTCTACATATTCACAGAAAGGGGAGAGGATAAACTTTCCAATGGAACCGGTCCCATGTCAAAATTCCATCGGAGTCGATGGGAATCGTCGAAACAAAATCAAGTACAAAATCTGTCAGGATGCTGAGCCACCTTATTGGGCCATTGGGCCTTGTATCAAGTCTAAGTCCATTATTTTCGTGTGTTAGGGTTAGGTCACGACCCCAACACCCCCTTGGACGTCCTCCCACCTATATATACTCCATAGTAGCCGCCATGAACAATTGGGTTTTGCTTAGATCATTAATATCGCCGTTCTTCGGTTTGTGAGACCCCAACTTCGCGATTTCAGATCGTGTCTACCTTGTTCTTGCTTGTGTTCTCGGTTGCACTTGCATGGATTAGCCTTATTGGCGAGGTCAATCGTGTGAAGCACGGTTGATAACCAACAGAGCGGTGGTGTAGTGATTGCAGGGGTTGTTCGTGTTCTACTCGAGAGCCTCGGATCATCAACGTCGAGATCTCCACATCAATCGACTTATCCATTACCTTTCGGAAGATCGTGACCAATTTTCTTATCACGGTCTCCCTCGAATGTGGTGATGTCCCCATCGCGACAAGAGAGGGTGTCATCTTCTTGGGGGGTAGCTTTCGCTGTAGAAGACTGGTTGCCATCTTTGCACCTTGTCTTGGTGGGCCTTGCGCTAGGGCGCGCTGCTCCGGAGACTAGTGGGTGTCACCTCAATGGGTCCGTCCATGTGGCCTCCAGCGGATGAGTAAGCTACGCGAGTTTCAATCTCTACGAGGTTTCCGCATCCTTCTAGCATGGGAACCAAGGGTATTTATCCATTGGTGCTAATCGAGGTCCTAGTCATGGCGCCCGTTGAGGGTGAGGCCCACGGCGAGGGCGCCAGCAGCATTTCTCGGGTCTCGTTACCTGTAGGTCTGGTTACTTCTGAGCAGGGTGGTGTCGAGGCATGTGCTGAGTGGGTGAATGTCCAGGAGGACATCATTTACGCCTGCTCCTAGCTCACCAATGTGAAAACAAACCTCGAAGTGCTCTAGAGGCTGAAGGTCGTAACCTCCCATAGCCAGGTGATTTCTTTTGTTTTATTTTTCTGGGGTTACCTTCGAGACTGATTTCTACCTTCCCTATAGAAATTGGTCTACTAATTTGTGTAGAGGGCGCGCCTCTCTCGTGAGGGTGGCCTGAGTTTCGAGGAGTATGATTGGGCCATGCTGCCCGACGAACTTGAGCGTGCCCAGGCGGGTGTGGAGGTATCTAGGGCGAACGCTGAGAAGGCACAGGCGGAGTCAGAGCAACATCGAGGCGATGTTGCTGCGGCACAGGAGGAGGTGACACAGACTATTCGGGATTGTGCTATCGTTGCGAAGGAGCTCGAGGCTCTCCGTGCCACTGCTTCTCTAGTGTGCGAGGCGGTACAGGGACCGGCTGAAGCGGTCCGTTGCCAGGCTGGATTCTCTTCTTCGGGAGATCCCCACCCGCTTCCGTGTCACTCATGGGGAGATCACAGAGGTGCGGATAGTGGCAACATTGGCGTGCGACGTGGTGCTTGGCTGAACAGGGCTTGGTACGTCGGGTGATGCCTCCATACCAGTCACACTTTGAGAGTTTCCTTGAATGCATGGGGCGGCGGTGGCAGAGCTCCACGGGCTTCGTACAGCCGAGCTCGTCACGTGTGGCTTGGTGTTTGAGGTTTCCTCTACATCGCAGCTGTGTGCTAAGATGGTGGAGCTCTCGAACAAGGTTGCCTTCCAACTCAACACCGTGGCTACTGTTGGAATTAACCTCCAGCCACGTGTTCTCCTTGCGGTCGTGGTGTCTCACTACACTGGCATTGACCTTCGTTCCATCTAGGAAGGTTTCGCGAGCGAGCGATAGGATGCGTAGCTAGAAGCCCTTGCCCGAGAATGCGAGCCAACCGCCTCATCGCTGCACCAGCACGTTTCCGCCTCATCGCCGCACTAGCTCGATGGATGGGGTGGATGTAGTGATTTTTCTTTTGTTTTTATGTAGACATCCACGTCTGTGGGCACTTTTATAATGGTGGAATCAAGTTTTTTCTCTGCTTCTTTTCTGAGTTTACCTTAGTGTCCCGCAGGAGGCCCTTATTCTGCTGCCTAAGTTCCTATTCTCGTCTTTATGACCCTCTCGATCCTCAGCTCTGCGAACTCTCATTACTCCTAAGCTATGGATTACATGGGCGCTTAGTACCCGAGTTTATGCGGGAAAAAGTCCCTTAGCCCGGGATTTTTCGTAGTCAAAAATCGTATGGCTCTCACGTCGGTCAGGTAGCCTTGGAGCCAAGCTAGGCGATCGGCATTGTTCATTTACCTCGTGGTGCTTTGCATAAATTGCGTCTAGCCTGCGCACCGACTTCAAGAGGTTTTACGATGAGGGATTAATCCACGTTAGTGCTTCGACGGTTAATTTCACAAGAATTAGACTGCCAAGTGAGGAGGGCCGACTTATCTTTGTCTTGGGCATTCCAGAGTAATCGGCATCTGGTTCCCTTCACCGCGTGGTGCCCGGGTGGCTTCCATCTATTCGGGTCCCAGCGTTGGACTTGGACCATTGGGCCTGGTGTCATTTTACTTCTATGACAAAATAATTTATCTGGGAAAGAAAAGGGGTACTTAGCTTTCATTCCGGATACCAGTGGCCTGATCGTTGTTGCTCATGTCCTTCGGGCGGTGGCTTCGGTGTAGCGGTTTGACGACTCGGAGGGCCGAAGCGTGGACCCTTTGAAGGGCTGTCGAGCGTTCCTTTACATGTTTTGGTCGATGGGATGCTAGCTCGGGGTGCTTCAGCAACGTACCTGGGAATCATAGGTACCCCCGAAAGGGATACCCTGACGATGTTGGTATCTACTGTACAATGTTGGGGAGTTCGTTGCGTCCTTTGGGAGAATGTTGTGTGTACTAGTGCAGGGTTTGGCCCAATATTTGTCCGTTTGTCTCAAGGTCCCATGATTTCTTGAGGTGTTAATCGCCCTGTAGTTACCATTTGAAGGTGGGTCTGAGCTGGAACTTGGCTTGAATGGCATCAGCTAGTTGTGTTATAGAAGGCGAAGTAGAGCTGCTTGATTCTTCCCCTGCCTTGGGGTCATTGTGGCAAAGCGTGTAACTTCAAGCTGGCACCATACTGCGAGCCAGAGGTGTGTTGCGTGTCACGGTCGTCTTCGTCAGTATTTATTGCAGTGCATCTTATGAGGGGGTGAAGCGATGTGCGGCAAAAGTCCTTGGTGTCGGAAGACTTTATTGTGGCGTCGATTATGAGGCAGCGTAGTTCGCCACCTTCATCGTTCTTATCTCATCGACTCCATTGACCGGGTTATAAGTTACCAAGCACGGAGCCGTACTTTCTCATCGCCTTCGTCCTTCCCCTTTGTCAAGTTGGAGGCCTCCTCCCCTCCCCTTTTCCCTCCACCCCCCATCATGGTCTAGTGGCCTCGCCCAATGGGGAGAGTGACGGTCGGGGCTTTGCGCCGACATATTGGTGCCGGTAGTTTGGCTGAAGAAGTTTTGAGTGGAGATCCGGAGGAAGAGGAGCTACCTAGAAGTTCAAAAATGGAAGAAGCCTCTTGGAGGCTTGAGGACGGAAGATAAATCCGAGGGCTCTAATGGGAGGCTGATTCGATCCACATGTAGCACCGTGGCTACGTGGCCGAAGCCATCTCGAGAGGCGACGAGGTGGTCGGGAAATAACCCACCTCAACAGGCTTTCACATCCTGACCGACCTCAACGGGCGACGAGACACTACTATCTTCGTATTTGGAGATTAGTGACCCTTTGTCTGTTGGGGCACTTCATCCAAGATGGAGAAATATGTCAACTGCTTTTGATTCCTGAGGAAGGGCATTGTACTTGGACATGACTGGCCTTTCTAAGAAATGACAACGAAGGAGTGTGAAACCGTTGAAGAATTGAGGCCGCCGATCTTGTAGGGCGTAGGGTGGAACCTATATGAGAACAACGCTTCGCGATGTAATCTTTTTCCTTTTTGTGCAATGGTTCGAGATATCGTGTATTGAAGATCCATTTTTTAATGATTCAGAAAATTTTCTTCTACATCTGCTTTCCATCCTTTTGTCTTGCTCGAGCTGTAGCTTTTAGAACTTTTGTCGTTCATAGGCCGTAGGCTGCAATACATGAGGGAGGTGCTTTCGACAAGAGGAGACATTTGTAAAGGTGCGGATCTGAGGCCCTGGTCGGGCCTTCGATCAGACGGCAGCGCTTGAGTTCGACTGTCATAGTCAGAGCTCAGGCTTTTATCCTAGGCATGTGTGGTTTCACTGTCGCCTCATATGTGTTTCGGTTGGTGGGGGTCAATCGTACGTTTCCTTGGCGGGGCAGGCGTTGCAAGACCCAACTACTAGTGTTGGGGAACTGGGTGCATACTCATTGTGGATTCGCCAAGCGTGTCCTCCTGCTCTTTTGTCGACATGGTGTTGACCAGGGCTGCCTCGGCAAAGTTCGCAAGGTAGCTCGGGTAACCTTGTAATGCCCCGCTTGTTCCGGGGTGCCCATGTAGCTCACATAGCAGAGCTAGCTGGATCGTAGCACCCACAGTGATGACTGCTCTGATCCTCAGATTTTCAACTTGAGGTAAGTGTAGTTTGAGACCGCCATAAATTTTGCGTAGCAGGGTCATCCCAAGATGTCGTGGTAGGAGTTGTTGATGTCGGCGACTTTGAATGTAAGGATTTTTTGCGAGAGTTCGACTTGCTCCCGAATGTGACAGGTAGGGCGATTTGCCTGAGAGGTATCGCTTGTACTTCGGGCATGATCCTATGGTGTAAGACCTATGTGTGCTGAATACATTGGCTTATAGTGAATACACTTGGCTTTGATGATAAAAGTTTTTAATATCACCAAAATACCTTTTTATCAAGGTCCGATTCTAGCTCCGAGCTATAGCAAGGTCCGACCATAGGTCCGACTTGTTTTGGGTAGCTCCGGCTACGTTAGATGCTAGGTCCGACTTCTTGGTAAGGTCCGACTAGCTTTGGTTAGCTCCGGTGAGATTTGTCTTTAGCTCCGGTATGTCTTTGATAGCTCCAACATATATTTGATAGCTCCGACATATATTTGATAGCTCTGGCATGCTTTTGCTAAGCTCTGACGTACTTTGTCTAGCTCCGGTTTTGGGTTGACTAGTTTTGACTAGTTTTTGGTAAGCTCCGGTGCTAGGATCTACTAGTTTTGGTAAGCTCCGGCAGGTGCTTCATTGTACTAGTAAGCTCCGGGTCAAGCTCCGGCTTGCTGTGGGATGGTCCGGAACTTGACCACAATACTTCTGTTTTTCATTTGCAAAGTTTTGAACTTGCTTTATATTCTTGGAAAGATTGCTTAGTATTCATTTGCTAAGTTTTTGGTGAGTTTTGGTTGATATGGATAATATCGTGTTACTGTGGTTTTGCAACATGCTTATGTGAGGTTCTCACGTAGGGTGTTGTGTTCGGAACTAACTTGAGTCAAGTCGAGGACTTGGGCTCGTGTGTATTGGTTGTTTATTCATGTGCAGGTGTTGCTTGAGTTCAAGACATGGCTGGTGACGGGATCCATTGGACTAGTCTCAGGAAGGAGATGAGGTTCCAACAACCAAATTCAGGAGGAATTGTGGTTGAGCTGATCAGGAGGTTGCGCAGCATGATTGAATTAACAACAATGCATATGAAGGTATCGTGGACGTCATTGGAAGATGTTTGCACGTGTGCAAGGAGTGCATGGTCGTGGCTACATGGTTCCGAGACGTGATGAAGAGATGTGGACGTAAAGAATTGGTCGGAAAGGTCCAACCGACTAGGTTATGGACTCAGACTGCGGCTGAGTCGGGTTTGACTCAAATATGGAAAGATTTGAGTTGGTTATGATAGGATTTCGTGTGGGTCACGAATTTGAGTTTTTTAGGAATGTGGTATACGTTCCTAAGGTGTTTGGAAGTCTTAAGATTGCTTCTATCTGCGTATAGAAGAATCTTGAGCAGTTATGAAGTTACGATTCATGATCCGAGTAGGATTGGAGTCCTAGTTGATATTGGGTTGGCCTAAGGGCTGGTTATATAAGCAAGGGAGCCCAGAGCTCGTGGTGCATGACTTTGGGGCTGTTCCTCTTGTGTTCTATTGAATAAAATTCGTAGTTTGAAGGAACTTTTGTGCCTTGTTCGTCCTACTTGTTTCAGACTAGTTTTACTCGTCGAGTTTCTGGACAGCACTACCTTTCATCGGTGGTTTTATCATAACTTGAGTTTTACAGATCCAATTGACCTGATTCTTTTTGGGTTGTCCTCACAACTTGATTATCTATCATATGTCAAAATTTCACGGTCATTGGATTTGTTGTTTCTGATCTACACGAGTTTCTTTGCAGCGTTCCAGAACTGTTTTTTCTCAGGTAGGGCAGATTGACCATTGTTTGATCTTTCGATCATAACTTGAGTTTTTCTCGACGGATTTGAGTGATTCTTTTTGTGTTGTCTTCGTGACTTGATTCTTTCTGATATCTATCACTTTTGTCACGGTTAAACACGTTTAGATTAGTCTTACACACGATTTCTTTAACATATTGTTTTTCTGCCGAAAGGGTTTGGGGTTTAATTGTTTCCGCTGCGTAAGATTTTTAAATCTACCATTCACCCCCCTCTGGTAGCTTTTCACGTGCTCTTTGATCCTACATATGGAAGGGGCCCCTCACGAGACGAAGTCGGGAGTGCGAGATCTTCATTAGATCCAGGATCGTGGTGTATAAGATGTTATGTTGCCCCCCCCCCCCCCCCCCCCCCCTACTGAGTTGCGTGGTTCCTACAACCGGGTCAACCACCAGGGGGTATCACCCGAGTTGTGGAATGTGTTCAGGGTGGTCTGACCTATCAAAGGTGATGGCCGTTTTGGACCATCGAAGGTAGGTCAGGGTATTCATGTTGCCAAATCTTACCTCCAGGACGCTTTCTTCAGATGGGGCTGGCTCCCGTGCGCGGGATCATCCTGTAGATTACGAGGTAGACAACATCACCGTAAGTGGTGGGCTCCTCCACCTCGAGACCGGGGGAGCCGGTCTCTTCCTCTTGCTGCTCGGAGTGCCGAGGAGGACGCATCCCTTCAATGTGTGTTTCACCAATAAGACGTGATGGGTGCAGGATTCCTCGAGCATCTTCTCGAAGTGATTGGTCAGCGGTTTGGAACTTTCATCAGTCCAAGATCATTTTGCAACTGACAGACAAGCAAGTACCTATCGACGGAATATCTTATGAGCCTTCCCTACTTTGCTCAAGTCAATATCAACATGCGCGTCTTCTGTTTTTCTCCCCATAGGTACCTGCAGTAGAAGAAGGCCAGGTTAAGTTCTGCGAGATGGCATCAACACAAATGATTACCATTCTTGTAAGTTAAATATTGTAGTGAAAAATACAACGTCAGTAATATAATTTAAAAAAAAACAGGTAAATGTAGTTTGGCATAAAAATAGCAATTAGGTTATGCATTGTCTTCTCAAAAACAACGTTTGAAAGTAAATACAGAAACCTAAAACTCGTTATTTATAAAAAACAAGGAGTATAACCATGGGGTTCTTTGTAATTAGTTATTCCCTTTGTTTGCAGTGAAGTTTGACCATCAATTCCAAAAGTAACTTATTAGTAGAAGAGCAAAATACTATATTGTAGAAATAGATCTCACAATAAATCTAATAATACTTTTATGATTTAAGTAATGTCTTACATACTCTGCTAGTCAAAGTTAAGGAAGTTTGACAAACTAAAATCTGAAACATTATATTATCAGGGAAAATAAGATTTACTACCATGTAATGGACATTCATGATAGAATTGCCTAATCTTACCTTAGTATCCCTTACGTAGTATCTCAAATGTTGGCCATAGATAATAGCGAAAGCACCATTAGACATGATAGATATGTCCATATAAGAGCATGCACCTTTCTCTAATATTATCAGATCATTTCTGCTTTCAAGAGAGTGAAACCTTAAAACTGGTCATGCAGATGGCACAAATAAAACCAACTGATTGAGTACCCAGTAATAAAGATTACGTATAACAATGAGACTAAGATGGATTTGAAAAATTAGACGTCCATGGAGATTTACCATCAGGTTGGATGAAGTCAGATTCTTGATCCCATGGAATTAAGTTCGGATCAAGTACCTACAGTACCATTTCAGAAGTCAGAAGATTCAAGGCAAGAACATCAATGAAACCCAACCACAAAAAGAACTATAAGTACAAATGCTTCAAGATCAAAATAGTCCAGAACACTATTCTCACTGTCAGATCCTTCTGCTTGGGCTGAAGTTGACATTGATGCAATGAGTTTATGAAATTCTGTATGTGGCGATGCATGAGACATCATATGGCTCTGGAACGCAGTTTCACATCCTATTCTGGGCTTATCAGCAAGAAACGTACATTTCTTTCGATCAGGCACTTGAATTGAGTTGTGCAAAGTCAAATTCTAAAAGTTATCACAACATTCAAGTTGAAACAAACCACAATTGTTTTCACCTTCAACAACATAATGCAAAGCTTTGGTATGCATATCAGCATTGTTACCACCAAAATCGTAATGCATGCCGGGTGGAACATTTCCTACGATACAACCTTCATTAAGAGACATCATAATTTCCTTCTGCTCTTTGATGGCTGGTTCCAGCTTTATTGGTGGTGGTGGTGGTGAAGGTACAACATTTTCCATGTTTATTTGTTTGGTGAGAACAAGGCACATATCATGTTCAAAATCCTGGTCCAAAGTAGAGTGAAGGTACAGCTTTATTTGAACGTTGTGATAACTTTCAGAATTTGACTTTGCACAACTCAATTCAAGTGCCCGATCGAATGAATTTTACGCTTCTTGCTGATAAGCCCAGAATAGGCTGTGAAGCTGCTATCCAAAGCCGTATGATGTCTCATGCACTGCCATTTACAGAACTTCATAAACCCATTGCGTCCATGTCAACTTCGGGCCAAGCAGAAGGATCTGACAGCGAGAATAGTGTTCCAGACTATTTTGACTTTGAAGCATTGGTACTTAAAGTTTTCTTTCGTGGTTGAGTTTCATTGTTTCGCTTGCCTTCAATCTTCTTACTTTTGAAATATTACTGTAGATACTTCATCAGGACTTAATTCCTTGGGAACAAGAATTTGACTTCATCCAACCTGAAGGTAAATCTATATGAATGTCTAATTTTTCAAATCCATATTTGTTTGAGTTTTGTTAATTAGTCTCATTGTTATCCATAATATTTACTACTGAGTTTTATTTGTGCCATCGGCATGACCAGTTTCAAGGTTTAACTCTCCTGAAAGCAGAAAGGTTTTGTTAAGATTAGAGAAATGTGCTTGCTCTTATATGAACAGATCTATCATGTCTAACGGTGCTTTCACTATTATTTACCGTTAACATCTGAAATACTACATAAAGGATATTGAGGTAAGATTAAGCAATTCTATCATGAATCTTCATAACATTACTAGTAAATCTTATTCTCCCTGTAAATATAATGTCTTATATTTTAGTTTGTCAAACTTCCTTAACTTTGAATAGCAGAGTAGATAAGGCATTATACGAACCATAACAGTATTATTAGATTTGTTATGAGATCAATTTTCGTGATATGTAGTTTACTGTTTTACTAACACATTATTTTTGGAGTCGATGGTCAAACTTTACTTACTATCGATCAAAGGGAATAACTAATTAGAAAGAAATACATGGGTATACTCCTCGCTGTTGGCAAATAAAATGTTTAGGTTTCTGTATTTAGTTTGAAACGTGATTTTTTTAGAAGACAATGCATAACCTAATTGTCCTTTTTGCCAAAGTACATGCACCTGCTTTTTAATATTTTATTGCTGATGAATTTCAATAATTTATTTAACTTACACGAAATCTAATTAATTGTGTTGATTCATATTGCAGAACTTAACATGGTATTCTTCAAATGCAGGTAACTGTTGGGAGAGAAACCAAAGACGTGCATGGTATATTAACGTGGGAAAAGAAGGGATGACCAGTAAGATAACTGGTCGACAGGTAATTGACTGCCTGGTAGTTGCAAACTAATTTTGGGCAGATGGAAGATTCAGTTGGAAGGGGAAATTCATTCCATTAATTCCGTCAAGAGATATATATATATATATAGGTTAGGAGACTTGAGATCTAAGAAGCCCTACACAATGATCACATTACCCTTGACTATTGTCTAAAATACCCCTCCATACATGGAATACTCTAACAACCCATGCTATCACAACATCTACCGCGGTAGATGTTAAGACTGGACCTAAACTCAGAGAACACCGAGAAGGAAGACCCTTCGTGAAGGTGTTGGCGAACTATTATGTCAAAAGAACATGGAGAACACGAACGTCGCAGATGCCAACCCGCTCACGAATAAAGGGGAGGTCGATCTCCACATGCTTCATGCGTTGGTGTTGGACGAGGTTGTTGGAGTGGTAGACGGTGCTGACATTGTCACAATAGACCAGCGTGCTCCGGGTGTGGGGAATGTGGAACTCCTAGAGCAGCTGCTCCAGCCAGGAAGCCTCAGCCACACCATTGGCCATGGCGCGATACTCAGCCTTAGCACTCGAGTGGGAGACTACGTGTTGCCGGTTCGACGACCAGGAGATGAAGTTGCCTCCCAGGCACACGGTGTACCTAGATGTGGACCAACGCGTCTACAGACCCCCCCCCCCCCCCCCCCAGGTCAAAATCTGTGTACACAACCAACTCGGACACCGAGTCAGAACGAAGAAGAAGGTCGTAGTCGATGCTGCCCCGGAGCTAACAGAGGAGTCGCACTTCACCGTGCACGTGGAGGCACACCTACTGAATAGCGTAGGAGATATCTTGTTTGGCAACGGTAAGGTACTAGAGGGCACCTGCAAGACTCCTGTAAGTAGTGGGATCACTAACAGGAGCCCCATGAGCTACGGAGACCTTGGCCTTTGTATGTACCATTGTTAGAGCACGGCTTAAAATCAGCCATGCCCGCCCGCTCAAGTACCTCCACACAGTACTTTTGCTGCTGTAGGAACAAGCCATTGTGATTGTGCTCGACTGCAACATCCAATAAGTGGTGAAGCTAGTTCAAGTCCTTCATAACAAACTCCCGCTGCAATGTTGAGATTGTGCGCTGTAGGAGAGACGGACTAGATGCCATGAGACAATGTCAACAACGTACAGGAGAAGGTACACCGTGTCACCCTCACGTCGATAGACAAAGAGCGAGGTGTCTTATTTGGCCTCGACGAATCCCAACGAGACCAATAAGGAGGCAAACCGACTGTACCAAGCTTGAGAAGACCATACAGAGACTTGTTCAGCTTGCAGACCATGTCTGCATGAGCTGAATCCACGAACCCTGTCAGTTGGATGTAGTACATTGTCTCTGTCAGAATGCCAGCAAAGAAGGCGTTCTTGACATCTAGCTGATAGACACGCTAAGACCGCGAGAGAGCCAACGAGATAATAGTGTAGAGTGGCCGACTTCACCATCGTACTGAAGGTATCATCATAGTCAACTCTGGGGCGCTTAGTGAAACCTCGAAGTACCCGTCAAGCCTTGTACCTCTCTAGAGAGCCATATGCCTTCTTCTTGTGAGAGAACACCCACTTGCTTGTGACAATGTTGCCACATCTGGGACGTGGCACCAAGTCCCATGTTCTGTTGGCAAGCAGGGCCATGTACTCCTCCTCCATAGCATGACACATGTGAGGATCGGCGAGAATGCTACAGAAGGAGGACGGTATAGGCAAAATCTGGGAAGAAGTAGGTGGTGAAGAAGCTGTCGATGAGAAGACAATGCTGGAGAAGCGCTCAATGGGACAAAGGACTCCGGCAGCCCGCTGAGTCACCATATGTTGGATGTGACGTGGATCCCGGTGGAGGAGCGGAGGGCGGTACATCGGAGGCTCGGTGCAAGATCAGGTCAGTGCACCAGCCTGCGCATGTCGTTGATAGACATGCCCGAGATCGGCAAAGCGAGACGCTAGGGTCCTACAAGGCGCAGCGGGAGGCACCAGGGATGCCCGAACCGTGGAGGGTGCGATAGAAGACGTCGTGGCTGCTCGTGATACTACAGGGGACATCGGAGCCGCGCATGGCATGGTATGTGATGTTAGGACTAGTGTAGGAGCCGCACACATCGCTCATCGCTCATAGGTGATGTTGAGACCGCAAATGGCATGACTAGAGGCTTCGGGACGGCACAACAAAAGGTGTCAGGTCTGTGTGTGGCGCAGCACGAGATGTCGTGGCCCTGCGTGGCGCAAAAAGAGGCATCGGGGCTATGCGTGTTGTAGCGGGTGGTGGACCAGCAAGAGGAAAAAAAGAGGCAGTTGTATATTTGCAACATTAGGGTGAGTAGGGAATAGGGAATCCAACTCGGTGTCAGAGCTGGAGGAGGAAGCGGAGAATGGGAAGGAGGATTCGTCGAAGACTACGTGCCGAGAGATCAACACATGATGGGTAGTAGATCAAGACACCGGTATCCCTTGTGACCAGGAGAGTACCCAAGAAAGACACGACGAGTCGAACGAGGCGCAACTTGTTTGGGGATGTGGCATAGAGGTTAGGGTAGCAAGTGCACTCAAAGACCCGAAGGTGCTTGGAACGAGCTGTATTGCTGAACAAGGCAAAGTGAGGAGTGGGAGCATGAATCGCCTTAGTAAGAAGGCGATTAAGGAGAAAGGTGGCAGGGTGAAGAGCCTCGGCCCAGTACTAGGCGTGAATGGAGACTTAGAACATCAGGGAGCGCATGATGTTGTTGTTGGTATGAATCATGTGCTCGACCTTACTGTTCTCAGCGGAGGTGTATGGGCAGGACATGCGCAGTTGGATACCGTGAGAGAGGATAAAGTCACAGAGTGCAAAGTTATCAAACTCACGCCCGTTTTCGTACTAGACAGCCTAGATGGTGCGACCAAACTGAGTGGAGACCCAGGCAAAGAAGTTGGAAAGCCGGGTGAACGTCTTAGACTTCATAGGCAGAGGGAAAGTCCAGGAGTAGTTAGCAAAATCATCAAGCACAACCATGTAGTATTTATATCCCAAAAAACTAAGAATAGGAGAAGTCCATAAATCACAGTGACTGATATCAAAAGCATGCTCAACATGAGTGAATGAACTAGGGAAGGCAGCCAAACATGGTGACCTATCTGACAAGCATGGCATAAAGACTCATATGTGCCCCTAGTACATGAAATCACTAAACTACTAGACAACTTGGACATGACATCTGCACCAGGGTGGCCTAGTCGACGATGCCAAGTGGTGGACGAGGTTGTCATAGTCAGGGCAAGTGGTATGTGCGAAGACAAAGCAGATAGACAAAATGTGTACTGGGACCCCGAGCTCACACATCGGAGAAGAAGACATCGGGTAGTAAGATCTTTCACTAATAAACCAAAAGGATCAAACTTAATGGAAACATTTTTATCAATGGTGAATCATCGAACAGGAATAAGATTTTGAATAATGTCAAGATCTACGAGAATGTTCTTGAGGTGGAAAGAACCAGCGAGGTCTGAATGACCTACTGAGGTGACCGGAAGAACAAACCCGTTCTCGACAATGATAGAAGAACGATAAGGGGGATGACGAGGGTTGGTAGAAGAGAGTATACCAGCGTCTGGAGTGGTGTGATATGTTGCACCTAAGTCGGCGACCCAATCAGTGGCGGGTGTGGTCTGATGTAGCGTGCTGAAGGAGCTAGCAAGCGACTAATGATCCCATGGGCCGCCAGACGCTAATGGTGGCATGAGGAGCTGGTGAGGAGGCAGAGGCTCGTGGTGCAACATCAGAGACTCGAAGTGTCCAATTTGGTAGCCAGACCCGTCATAGTCGGAGTGGGCGGGCCTCCAGCTGGGTAGCCTAGTCCAACATGGGATGAAGTGGCCAGTATGCTGACTAAGGGCGCATCAAGTATGGTGTCGAAGCACTCGAGAATGGTCCAGGCCACATGGAGATCTGGCTGATCCATGGGTTTTGGGGTGTGCCCTAGGGTGCATCGCCCCGGACGATACCACCACTACAACTAGAGCCGCCATAAGACCCTATGATGGGAAGAGGGCGAGGAGCACGAGGTTGATGAGACAGTGGTCCTCCGGAGGCAACCGCGGACTCGGGAGGATGCGAGGGCTGCCTAGAGCCGTAAAAGGCCATGGCGGTCGAAGAGCTAACCGTGGCGCTGGTGGCGATCTTCTGAAGCTCGAGGAGAAAAAAAATATGAAGCTAACATATTGTTCATGTGATGAAGAAAACGAATGCCATGGCTCTCCTGCTCACGCTCATCCTGCTTCGCTCGCCCATCGCCGCAGCCACCCACTCCTCTACCACGGGCCTCGCCGCTTCCACATCATGCATCTACGCATAGCAACGCCCTCACCGGTGCTGCTCCGTGCATTCTCCGGTGATGTCCGGAGATCGACCACAAGCTAGGAAAGACTCGTGTGACTTCAGCAGAGGGAGGAGGTTTGAAGAGGAGGTTCTATGGCGGTTCAACACCTCCGTTCACCACCCGTGCTCCTCTACCAATGGTGCCTTCTCCCTCCTAGTGGTCTTCCGTCGTTATACTTTTAGGCTCTCGAAGGTGGAAGTCGGATGGGTTCTCCACTCAGTGCTTGGTGGCTCGCCTGGAGGCTACCACATCGAACAAGTTTCCGACCGTTCCTTTCGCTTCGCAGTGGCAAGCAAGGAGATCGGGCTCCTGGTGACCTCTCTTAGGAGGATCACCACCGCCACGTTCGACATCTACTTTCACCTGTGGCGTACTGGTGGACCAAACTGGCAAAGGGAGCTTCGCCTTTGGGAAGATGAAGAAAGGAACAGCTGGACTTTGGTCCTAAGACAAAAGAACCGACATCACATGCACAACAAGAAGGTAACATTTTCCTCGCCACTTCATCTTCGTTCGCCGGCTAAACGTCACATCCCCAGACAACACGGGCTTTGGATCGGCCTCATTTTCTGCCCGATTCCACTGGATCATAGTAAGCTCAACCTCCAAGCCCCTTCTCTGGGGGATCGACCACCAGTGCAGTATAATCATCGGTCAAGAGTTGTTGGTTCTTTCAATTCTAGGATGGCTCTTAGTTCATCCCACGAATTGCCTGGACACTTTTCTTCCCAAACTCTCAATTCAAACCACCGGTCACGTAGCTGCAACAGTGCTAGGCCTATTACTCATTCTAGCTCGACACCCTCGAGTATGCCTATGGCCCCGATTAGACAACCCATGCAGTCTCATGAGGACGTTCAACCACCCTCTTCATTTTGCCGCCCTGCAGACCAGTCTAGGCTCTCAGACACTGATCCAGCTACCCATCCGAACTCAAGTGCGACACTGCAACACGAAAATCCCAATCACAGTTCCTTCAATGCTAGCCACGCTTCTACTTCATTCCCAAGACAGCCTAAGGCCTGCTTTCGTTGTCTTAGTCTGTTCCATTTGAGATATCAGTGTCGGAGCAAAGTCAGATGTAATCTTTGCTTTTCCTATGGCCATGTCAGAAGGGGTTGTCGGCAAAACACCACAAAAAGAAAGATCTGGATGCCCAAAAAGATTCACAACCAGGACCCTACAATCATTTCTTCCCCACTGCAGGGTCCTTAGGCTCTTAAATTCACAACCAGGACCCTACAATCATTTCTTCCCCATTGCAGGGTCCTTAGGCTCTTAAACAAGTCCTCCCACCAAAGCCTTGCCTCCTTCTGTGCTTTTAAATGCTGCTCCATACGTGCACTTTCGCAAACCCCTTGCACTCGCTCGTCCTTCCTTGCCTATTCCGCCCGGCATCTCATACGAGGAGCACTCCTTAGCCTCCTACCCCAAGGCCAACATCCCAGTAAATCCGCAACAATTTTTGCCCAACGAATAATTCCAGATTGAGGATGGAGGTCCGGGTAGACGCCCTAGAACAATAGTTCATCTCCCTGGGATACATCACTACACACACGAAGAATATGCAATCGCGGAGGATGTCCACGAGGTTCTGCATGAGGATGACTACAACATGTTCAGAATCATAATCAGGGACCATCTAGTGGATGAGCTGGGTCTAGTGGTAAGACACTCCTGCCTAACTCCGCTAGGTATAGCTCTTTTTGCTTTCGAAACCTGCTTTTATCGTGACTCCTTGGTTCTAGGGGAGCCAATTGAGGTCCAAGGAGTCCTCATCCAGTTTGTGCGCCACGACTATGGGCTTAACAGAAGAAGGAGGGACTTTACTAGAATTGGCTGGTTTATGATCTTGGGGTTTTCGATAGACTATAGATCAGTGGTGACAATTGATCTTGTTGTTTCAAGCTTTGGGAAACTACTTCATTGGAATAATAGCCCGAGGGAACTAGGAAAGATCTTGGTCAAGTGTATGTACAATGACCCCTGTGATGTGCCCAGAAGTTTTGTGCTGAGACAAGGGACTCGGGATGGGTATGCATGGTCCTTGACTTGTCCCCTGTATATCCTCAATGGGATCAATTCGGATGTCAACATACCTCTTGAAGATGATATTCCCCCTGATGGAAACCCCCATCCTCAGTTTATGCTTCAAGATGAGGATAAAACCTTACAACCTTCGGAACACAACAACAATGGTGATCCAGCTTGGGACGCTCTAGCTCAGCAGCAGGAGAATCATGCCCCTCACCTACACCAAGGTGGTCCTTGGGCGCAGTGGCCTCATCCGCCTCAGGATGAGCAACAAATGATCCACTCTGATTCGGTCCAGGCACCCCAACAAGAAGGTTCTGATGAGACAGTGGAGGTAGCACAAGGAGCACAACATACATCTCACCAGAGTCAGCATGGACGACCTATATATAACTTTGTTGCTCAATATAATTAGGCGCACCGTCCGGATTGGATTGCCCCCTTTGATTCGACCTCGTTGAGAAGGATTCTTGCAATGGCATTTCCCCAATCTTCTACGGCATGGTGGAGTTCCCCAGCTTAGGAAAAAGTATTTCAGAAAGGGAGCAAGCTGGTTCAGGCACTCACTCAGCTACAGGGTGAAATGCACCAAGGGGAAACAAGTATGATGCAGGCTAAGACCTCAGTTGTCATAACAAAAATTCAGTCTGAACCAGAAGATGAGACACAGCTCCATAATGTTGGTCGGGACTCCTTGGCTATACCTGATCAGATGGACATTCCAGACACTATATTCTTGGCCAAGTCTCAAGAATCTCAAGAATGTCCAGAACCAATTGCTGTCTACACTAGGAGGGGAAAGAAGTCAGAGGAGCAAGTTGCACTCGGTCCGGATCCTATAGTGCTGCATTAGCCCTCCAATCAACAGGGCTTTTCACAGCAGGTCTCCTCTTCTAGGGGGAACACCACTCATCCACCAAGCCCCACTCTCTCGATAGGAAGTGGTGCTGCCATTGGAGGTCCTGCCACTCTAAGGCGAAGTCAGAGGATCAAAAGGATGCTAGATGGCCACAGAACCAAGCCTGCGGTCCACAACTCCTCTTCGGAGGACAACAGTGAGGATTTGGGAGGGGGGTGGATTCCTCCAACTCCATGGGTATAACCTCTTTTCCTGGTCATGTTAAACACTTCCCGTCTTTAACAGATATTGAAAACGTTTGCCCTCACCCCGCCATCCCATCTTTGATCCTGCAGGAGGTGGCCGTATCTAGATGTGGCGTGCCACTCGAAGTGGCACGCGAAAGGCTAGCTCTGCACCACTCAACACAAGGGGCAGCTAGCCAGAACACGGAAAGGAGTGCAGATGGATAGTGAACCCCATAGTAACAAGGCTACGGGTGCGGCAGAGGGGTTTTGCATTTTTAGCTATAGCCTGTCAAGGGGCAAGTGCCGCAGAGCGAAGTCGCGAACCAAATGATCTTTTGGTGTAAGATATACTGGGTGTAGTACTGATATTGCCTGGAATGCCTTTAGTACCTCCTGGGCCCCCTTTTGTTCTGTAAATAGGACAGGCATGGCTTTTGATCTCTACTAGACTGATTGTAGCCGACCTTGGGGCACCTTTTGTAATATTAGTAGGAAAGGCATGGCATACTATTTGAAGAATGTATTGACAGACTCCCTCTTCATGAAAGTTCATGTCAATGTTACGTATGCTTATTCTACATCTCTGGTTCATTGTGGTACTTTGCCATAGACTCCAAATAAGTGGGGGGTTTCCAACCCTAGGCTGCTACTAGACAACAACATGGGTGTTCATAAATGGCACAACACAATACAAGATGCTGGAACATTCTAAATTGGAATGTTCGAGGCCTCAATGACATTGCCAAATAGTTGGCAGTGAGATCCAAGATAGAGGAAATTGTGGATTGCAATGTCTTCTGTATTCAAGAGACAAAGAAAGAACACATTAGCACCTCATTCATGAAGAAAATTGCACCACGCAGATTCAATAAATTTGCTTTCTCTCCTTCAAGAGGAGCTTCAGGTGGGATATTGGTAGGATGGAATGTAAATCTATTCATAGGGGACAACATACAAGTATTGGATTGTGCTATCGAAGCTCAATTCACATCAACCCAAAATGGCAAGAAATGGAAACTAATCACAGTCTATGGCCCTTTCCATGGTGTACAAAGGTTGGAATTCATTCAGTGGATGTGGAACCTATTTCTCAACTCTGATGACCTATGGATGATTATTGGTGACTTTAACTTTTATAGAAGTGTGGAAGACAGAAATAGACCTGGAGCAAACTTCTCGGATATGCAAACTTTCAATAGTATCATCCAACATTTGGGCCTACTTGAAATCCCATTGGAGGGGAGGAATTATCACTACTACAAAAAGAATTTTTACAGGCGCCTCAAATTTTCAAACACAGGCGGTCCTTAAAATATGCGACTGTGATGACGAATGATATAATAACCGTCTGTGATGACAGAACAACACAGCCAGATTTTAAAGAACAACCGTCTGGGTAAACACATTATCTTCACAGACGGTTCTTATTTAAGAACCGTCAATAATGCAATGAACTTTACAGGCGGATTTTAAGAAACAACCACCTGCGTAAATACATGATCTTCATAGACAGTTCTTAATTAATAACCGTCTATAATGCAATGAACTTCACATACGGATTTTAAGAAACAACCGCCTGGGTAAATACATGATCTTCGTTGGCGGTTCTTAATTAATTACCGTCTGTAATGCAATGAACTTCACAGACGTATTTTAAGGAACAACCGTCTGGGTAAATACATGATCTTCATTGGCGGTTCTTAATTAATATCCATCTGTAATGCAATGAACTTCACAGATGGATTTTAAGGAACAACTGTCTGGGTAAATACATGATCTTCGTTGGCGGTTCTTAATTAATAACCGTCTGTAATGCTATGAACTTCATAGACGGTTCTTGATTAACAACGACCTGAGAAGATCATGTATTTTCAGTGGCAGTCATTGTTTAAGAACTGTATGTAGTTGTTCAATTATCATAAGCGGTTTTCATTGAAATTACAGGGATGTAGTTGCAATTATCACAACCGTATGTAGTCATGCAGGCAAAATTGTATCAGGAAAAAAACACAGATGAGCTAGCGGATACTAGTACAGTAATGCATTATAGGAAATGCTCGATCACCAGTGAGGCTGGCTTAATTGTGTTCAAAGATAATTTCTTTACACACTGAACAAAAATCATGCTACATTCATCGTAGATCGACGATGAAGCTCCCATCGATCAAACTAAATTGTACCATCCTGCTTGCTCCCGAACACATCTCTTATATTCCGCTGGATCCTGAAAATATTGACATTATTTAAATTAACAAATGTCGAAGGAGGAATGAATAACCTACATTGGTCACTAAGTCAAAGTGTCATCTAACCTTGATAAGTAGATTATAGCAATCATTTTCAACATCAGGCACATTTGGCTGATGCAGCAAACGCTGAACTTCAAGTAGTATAGTTTTGATTGTAAAAGCACTGCACCACCCCTACGAAATATAATTTAAGCAATATAAGAATCCAATTCAAATAAGTTTGACAACAATTATAAGTAATAATTACATGAACAAAATAGGTCTATCTTACAGTCTCTTGATCAAGAATCCCAATGCAGAGTGCTCCCGAACGATGGACATTTGGGTGGAAGAACCCAATTGGAAAGGCGCATCTTGGAGGCACCAAGGGATAGTCCTCAGAGAAGGAGATTGTCAGGGGGTAGTAACCATCTTCCCATTCAGTCTGCAAAAGAAATTTATTAATAGGAGGACGATGGTTAAACTCATATTGTGCTTGTTCTTCATGACTTACTCCTTCTTTACCGGGGACGATGCACTGCCACTTCAATAAATCTCCCGATTCAGGCTTCGCAGAGAAACCCTACGTGGAGAAATTGAAAATACCAAAAACAAACAAGACGGAAAAACAAACTACAGTTAAGTTCATCAGTCCATTACAGATACATATGTATATACAACCATGTGACCGGTGTGCCATATGTACATACATGGGGATGGTTCTTGCACCACGCCAAGCGATCCTCCTTCAATCGGCTACACGCCCGAGACATCATTATCTGAAAGACCAAACTTCCAAACTTCCAAATCATTGAGTCCAAACGCATATGTACACAAATGCAAAAGGACACAATCCATATACCAACATTGTTCTAAGTTGATTTCAGAAGATACAAATATATACAATATATATCATCTCGCATTGCTATATACATTTTTTCCAGCATTGACATCTTCTCGCATATAGGGTTTCAAATTCTTTTTAATGCTTCTCTCTATGCGCTTGATGTTTTTTGGTTCGGTGAAAAGGTACATCTCTTCATACTGATTATATTCCTCTTCATTATCTCCCACATTGTCAACCCCAACAATATTTTGCTTCCGGAAACAACTACATGCAACTTCTCATTTTCTAGATCTTGAACATAAAAAACTTGTGCAACATTATCGGCGATAACACACAGGTCATCTTTGTAACCCACTTTATTCAAGTCTACCAGTGTCAGCCCGTAATTGTCCACTTTCAAACCATCAGGATGTTTGACCCATTGGCACTTAAACACGGGCATTACCATTCTTTTGCCATAATCGAGTTCCCATATTTCCTCTATGAACCCGAAGTATGTGGTCTTCTGCCCTTGTGAATCATAAGCCTCAATACGAACACCACTATTTTGTGCAACACTCTTACCGTCTTTTTCTTTAGTGTAAAATGTGTAACCATTGATGTCATATGCTTGCCATGATGTTACCAAAGCAGATGGGCCACAAGCTAACTTCTTCATTGTTGCCTCTTCTATAGTGTTTCCGTATGATATATTTTTGTCCATTAACCATTCAGTGAAACATCTTCTGTGCTCTTTGAAAGCATCTAGGCCCCCTCATGTAATATGGTTTTGGTGATAAATGACAACCATTGAACTTTACTAATGAATTTGTGAATGCAAGGTCACCATAAAAACTAAATAAGATGAAATGATTATGTCATTGGAGACCCATAGATACTCAACTTTCGAGATCAAATAAAGACAAGACATGAAGGCTCTATGTCCAAGTCACTCAATCAAAAATTGACATCATACAATGCTTAAGAATCATAAGAGAGCCGTGTGGAACAAATGTCTAAGAGGCCATTCAAAAGGACACAAAAGATTCACTCAAATCAACTCGAAGCAAGCAAAATCAACTCACCGGATCAACCGATGATTTCCAAAATAAACACATCGGTCGAGTTGATTCAACTGAAGAAAAAGACCTCAGAAAAATGAACTCACCGGATCATCCGATGTGAGGGCTCAACAACATCGGTGCATCAATACAGTTTGCAGTACAATTGGAGCAAGTGAAGCACCGGATCATCCGATGTGCAGAATCACACACATCGGTTGATCACTCCAGTAAGCTTCAAGATCAAGCAAATTCTGGAGGAAGAGCCACCGGATCATCCGATGAGAAGACTGGGGCAACATCGGTCAAATAACGGTAATATCTGACACAATGACGTCAGCCAAAGTAATTACACCGATGATAACTAGAGGGGAGACATCGGATCATCCGGTGTGCACAGAAAAGTTCTGTCAGCCTACTTTTGCAACGGCTATTTCGGTTAGGCTGGCTATAAAACCCCTCTAACCCGGTCATTTCGACAAGTCTTGATCACCTGAAGCCCACTACACATCCAAGAGCAATCAAGACCATAGAGCATACATTTCCACACTTCTAGATCATTTGTAATAGTCTAGAGAGAAGCTTGTGTGCGTTCATTCTCTGTGATTGAACTCTCTAGGCTAGTGAGAAGTTGAAGAAGATCGTTCCGGAGCTTGCCAAGGTGTGTGTGGAAGCCCGGAACATCGACGGTTGTACAAGGCTTGAGCTCCACCTTGCCGGAGATGGCGAACGGAGAAGATTAGTGAAGACTCCATTGTCTCGATGACATTGGAAGTGGCAAAACCCTTCGGTGGGTGCCACAACGTGGATGTAGGAAGATCCTTGCGATCTTGCCGAACCACGGGATAAATCTCCGTGTCCCCTAGCGTTTGCATTCCTCTCCCTCTCTTTACTTTTTGCAATCTTCACTTCAAGTTATATCTACGTTGATTGCATAGCTAGAACCGCATTGGGAATTGGGCTTAAGTAGTTTGTTTTTTAATTATCTTAAAATTGAAAGAAAGCCCAATTCACCCCCCCTCTTGGGCGTTTCGATCCTTACAATTGGTATCAGAGCAAGGTTGCTCATAGGATCATTCTAGCTTCATCGCTAGAGAGCTTAAATGGCCAAGGTTGGGGGTTCGGTTCCTATCTTCGAGGGCAAAAATTTCGCCTATTGGAAAGCACGCATGCGCGCTTACCTTGAAGCTATTGCCCCCGAAGTTTGGGAAGCGACTCATGCGGGTTTTGGAGAACTTATCTATGTGGGTGATCAAGTAAAGTGGGATGCTAAGGCTAGGAATGCTATTTATGAATGCATAAGTCAAGATGTCTTCTCTAGAATTGCTAGTAAGGAAAAAGCTTGTGAAATTTGGGCTTGCTTGATAGAAATCCATGAGGGCTCATCTCGTGTAAAGGAACTTAAATATCACGTGCTCAAAGCTAAATATGATGATTTTAAGATGCTTCCTCATGAAAATGTTAATGAAATGTTCTCACGCTTAAATGTTCTTATTGAGGAAATTAATGCTCTTGACATTGCGTCACTTGGCAAGGGACTTATTAACCGCAAGATCCTCATGCTCCTTCCCAAGCCGAAGTACAACATCATCAACTCCATGCTCCAAAAGGAATCACTTGACAACATTGAAGTTTTGGAGCTCATTGGAGAAATACACGCGCATGAGATGAGCGTGCTTGGGATGATGGAGCAATCATCAAAAACGATTGCTCTAAAGGCCTCCACCAAGAAGACAAGCTTCAAGAAGAAGAAGGTGGTTGAGCCTAGCTCAAGTGAAGAAGAGCAAGCGTCAAGCGAAGATGACGATGATGAACTTGCCTTGATGATGAGAAAGTTCTCACGCTTGAACTCCAAGATCACCAAAAAGGGATACACCTTTGATCCCAAGAAGAAAGCATTTCTACCAAGAAGAGACGATCGCAAGATATGCTACAATTGCGGAGATCAAGGCCACATCTCCTATGATTGTCCAAAACCGGACAAAAGGAGAGAGAACTACAAAGGCAAGCAACGCAAGCTTGACGAAAGTGATGATAATGAAGAAGAAGCCAAGCCCAAATCAAGAACCTTTGGGAAGAAGAAGCAAGACAAGGGCAAGAAGGCAAGACTCTTCCCAAAAAGGAGAAGTGGTCCACAAAAGGTGTTTATGTGTGAGGCAAATGAATGGGTCACCGACGAAGAAACAAGTGATGAAGAGAGTGAAGGAGAAGAAGAAAGCTTGGCCGGCCTTGCCATTGCCAACCATGATGACTCACCTCTTCCTCCACCACCCATGTGCCTCATGGCTAAAGGTAACACCAATGTATGTGACGACTCTAGTGATGATGAGCTTTCCCCCGATGATTTAACTTCTTTGATAAATGAATATCATGCTATCATTAAGAGAGAGAAGAGTAAGGTTAAAACTCTTGAAGAGATTCGTGCTAAACTTGAGAGTGCTAACCTTGATTTGCTTGACAAGTATGAAAGCATACTCAAAGAGCATGACACGCTCAAATCTCATGTCAAGCAAATTGAGGAAGAAAATGCTAAAATCAAGCTAGACAATGATGAACTCAACATAGCACACCAAACTCTCTTGGAGGAGCACAACAAGCTAATTCATGAATACCAAACACTTAACATTGCTCATGACATGCTTAATCAAGAGTTAAAAGATGCAAAGAGACAAACTCTTAATGATAAGATATCCACTACTTCGCATGTCTCTAATGTCTTGGACAAGTCTTTGTCTTTAAAAGCTAATGCTAGGGAGAAGGACTTGTTGGAGGAAATTGAGAGTCTCCGCACTAGTGTGGCTAGACTTTCAAAAGGTGAAGTCAAGCACAAGGAAATCCTCTTCCAACAAGCGAAAGTCTTCAACAAAAGAGGACTTGGATCCTTCCCGGTACCCAACAAAGGAAAGGTGCCCTCACCGGAGCTTAGAACAAGCTTCATCAAGGAAGTTGGTTCTTATTGCCAACATTGTGAGATCACCGGTCACCACACAAGGGAGTGTCCTCTTCCTAACCGACCTTCACCTAAATTGCCTACTAACTACAAATCTATTTTCAATGATCGCCATTATCTTCTTAGCAAAGTGAATGGCAAGGTGAAAGCTAGGTTCATTGGCAAAGACATGAAGAGCATGAAGGGGAAACTCCCCAAGCAACTTTGGGTCCCAAAGACACTTGTATCTCACATACAAGGACCTAAGTTGGCTTGGGTGCCTAAAGTCAAAAATTAACTTCATGTGTGTAGGTGAACTACAAAGCCGGAGGAAAGCATTGGGTACTCGATAGCGGGTGCACTCAACACATGACCGGCAATGATGGTATGTTCACCACCATAGAAAACCCCGGTAATCATGAACAAGTTACTTTTGGTGACAATTCTAAGGGTAAGGTAATAGGATTAGGTAAAATTGCTATCTCGAATGATTTATCCATTTCTAATGTGTTGTATGTTAAGTCGCTTAGCTTTAATCTACTTTCCATTGCACAACTTTGTGATCTTGGACTAACATGCACATTTAGCAAGGATGATGTTGTTGTGAGTAGTGAGGCAAGCAAAGAGCTTATCTTCAAAGGATTTCGGCATGGACATCTCTACTTAGTAGATTTCTCCAACAAGAATGCTAGCCTAACCACTTGTCTTTTCACTAAGACAAGCTTGGGTTGGCTATGGCACCAACGCATAGCACACATTGGAATGAGCAAACTTAAGAAGTCATTCAAGCTTGGGATGGTGACCGGCATGAAGGATGTGACGTTTGAGAAGAACAAGCTTTGTAGCACATGTCAAGCCGGGAAGCAAGTTGCTTCACACCACCCAATAAAGACAATGGTGTCAACCTCCAAGCCACTTGAACTACTCCACATGGACCTCTTCGGACCGTCCACATACCAAAGTCTTGGCGGTAACCTCTATTGTCTTGTTATAGTTGATGACTACTCTCGCTATGCTTGGACTCTATTTTTAGGTGACAAGAGTGAAACTCCGGAAGTGTTCAAGACCTTCGCCAACCGTGCTCAAAGGGAATTCCAACTTCCCATTATCAAGGTCCGGAGTGACAACGGCACCGAATTCAAGAACTACAACATTGGGGAGTGGTGTGGCCGTGAAGGTGTGAAGCATGAATTCTCCGCCACGTACACTCCTCAACAAAACGATGTTGTTGAGAGGAAGAATAAAACCCTCATCACTCTTGCAAGAGCAATGCTTGATGACTACGGCACGTCGGAGAAGTTTTGGGCCGAAGCAATCAACACGGCGTGCCATGCCGCAAATAGGGTCTATCTTCACCGACTACTCCAAAAGTCCCCATATGAGCTCCTCATTGGGAGAAAGCCCAACATCTCCTACTTTAGAGTCTTTGGGTGCAAATGCTACATCTACCGCAAGAAAAGGCTCGGTAAGTTTGAAAGAAGATGTGATGTTGGTATTTTTCTTGGTTATGCATCAAACTCAAAAGCATATCGAGTATTCAACCAAACCTCCGGTCTAGTTGAAGAAAGTTGTGATGTTGAGTTTGATGAGACTAATGGCTCCCAAGAGGTGAGTTTTGGTCATGATGAAATAGATGATGAGCCTCTACGAGAAGCCATGAAAAACATGACCATTGGAGACATCAAGCCGGAAGTTGAAGAGGGCCATGATCAAGGGGGAGCTTCAAGTTCCAACAACAACACCTCCATGGCGCCTCAAGTAGACGAAGAGGAGAAAGATGATCCATTGCCAACTCAAGACTCACAAGCAACACAACATCAAGATGAAGAAGAAGTCCATGATCAAGTCCAACCACAAGAGGAACAACACGCTTCACCACCGCCAAGTGCTTCACAACCACTCATGAGGCATGGACGCATCTCCAAGGCGCATCCAATGGATCAAATCATTGGAAGTCCTTCAAGGGGCGTAAGTACTCATTCCCGCCATGTTGCTTCATTTTGTGAGCACTACTCGTTTGTTTCGTGTGTAGAACCCACTCACATCGAGGAAGCGCTCCAAGACCCAAATTGGGTAATGGCTATGCAAGAAGAACTCAACAACTTCATCCGCAATGAAGTTTGGGTGTTGGAGGAGCGACCCAAGGACAAGAACGTCATCGGAACAAAGTGGGTGTACCGAAACAAACAAGACGAGAATGGCGTTGTGGTCCGCAACAAGGCAAGACTTGTGGCCAAAGGGTTCTCCCAAGTTGAAGGACTAGATTTTGGCGAAACATTTGCTCCGGTCGCCCGGTTAGAGGCAATTCGTATTCTTCTCGCTTTTGCTTCACATCATAATATTACCCTTTATCAAGTGGATGTGAAAAGTGCCTTTCTTAATGGCTACATTAATGAGCTTGTTTATGTTGAACAACCTCCCGGGTTTGAAGATCCGAGGAATCCTAACCATGTGTATAGGTTGCACAAGGCGCTCTACGGGCTCAAGCAAGCACCTAGGGCGTGGTATGAACGACTACGGGACTTCCTCATCATGCAAGGATTTAAGATCGTGAGGGTGGACACCACACTCTTCACCAAAGACATCAACGGAGATTTGTTCATTTGTCAAATTTATGTTGATGATATCATTTTTGGTTCAACTAACGAAGCCTTTAGCCATGAGTTTGGCAAAATGATGTCTAGGGAATTCGAGATGTCAATGATTCGAGAGCTCAACTTCTTCCTTGGATTCCAAATCAAGCAACTTCAAGAGGGAACTTTTGTCTACCAAGAGAAATACACCAAGGACCTCTTGAAGAAATTTGAGATGGGAGATTGTAGCTCAAGAAGCACTCCAATGGCAACAAATTGCCATCTCGACGTGGATAAGGACGGTAAACCTATTGACCAATGTCACTACCGCACTATGATTGGTTCATTGCTTTATCTTACCGCATCTAGGCCCGATATAATGTTTAGTGTATGCTTATGTGCTCGCTTTCAAGCGGCTCCTAAAGAATCGCATAAGAAGGCGGTCTTTAGGATACTTAGGTATCTTAAGCATACCCCTAGTATGGGCTTGTGGTACCCTAAAGGTACAACCTTCCAACTCTTGGGATACTCGGATTCAGACTTTGCCGGATGCCGCGTAGATCGCAAGAGTACCTCCGGTGGGTGCCACTTGCTTGGGCGTTCCCTAGTGTCTTGGTCTAGCAAAAAGCAAAATTCCGTGGCTTTGTCCACCGCGGAAGCGGAGTATATAGCGGCCGGTGCATGTTGTGCCCAAATTCTATATATGAAGCAAACCCTTTTGGACTTTGGAATTAAAATTGGTTGTGTGCCTCTCCTTTGTGACAATGAAAGTGCGGTTAAGATAGCTAGAAACCCCGTTCAACACTCCCGCACTAAGCACATTGATATTCGCCATCACTTCTTGCGTGATCATGAGGCTAAAGGAGACATCTCTTTGCAAGGTGTTAGATCCGAAGAACAATTGGTGGATATCTTCACTAAACCACTTGATGAGAAAACCTTTTCTAGACTTAGAAATGAATTAAATGTGCTAGATGCATCTAACGTCATGTAAGTTGCCATGTTCATGTAAGGATGCATATCATATAAGTCTTGTCTAACTCCCAAAGGATAGGGGTAAGCTAGAAATAGTTTTCCCTGAAGAAGCCTTTGGAAGGTTTAAACTCGGCAAGATAGATTTATTTTATGCCTTGCATGATCTCTGCCATATAGACTTGCACTCATTCTATTTCTTGCACTAATTTGTTTGGCATTGCATACAATAGATTGTCACAAAGGGGAACCCACCTCATGAGAAGGAGACTTGTTTGAAATGCAATATCTCAAGTCATATAAGGTGGAAAGAACAAAATGATAGGTGCGTTAATGCCTAGAGGAACATGCTTCATTGAGATAGTAGTCTTCATACTCTACCTCACAAAGCATGGGCCTTACATTTCATTTGGATATTTTTCCCTCTATTTTTTCGGTGTTCCATTTGCTTTAAGGTCTAGCCAAGCTATTGGCACATTAGCTCTTTGAGGGGTAAGGGGTTGCCCAAAAAGTCCTAAGACATGTGTTTCCCTTTGTTTGATTGTTTGGTCAAAGGACATATATGGGATGTTGGGGTTTAGTTTTCATCGGATTATCCGATGCCTAAGTTCTTCTCCCATCGGATCAATAGTTGTTCAATCTTCAAGTGCCAATTCAGTCAGAATCTCAGAATGATCCGATGTGTTCAATCAGAAAAACATCGGTCCATCCGATGTTCTCAAATCTGCAACATTGATGAATTCCTCCGATGCCTCTTTATCTAACGTCGGTCCATCCGATGTCCTCAGTGACTCCTTGAATATCCTTACTGTGCTATTCATCCGATGATCAAAACCCTAGACGTCGGTCCATCCGGTGTCAATTACACTTTTCTGGAAAACCTTACTGTGGCGTTCGACCGATGCTTCTCATGTCCATCATCGGTCCATCCGGTGTGTAAATAACAGCTAGGGTTTGGGTCCCACTATTTAATCCCAGCTGTACCGCCCCTTTTCCTCTCTCTCCCGATCCCGACCTCGCGCCGCCGCCGCCTTCATACGCTCCACCACTCACCTGCGCCGCCGCCCACTGTAGCACCGCCGCCGGACGCCGCCGCCGCCGCCGTCCACCGGCCGCCGCCGCCGTCCCCCTGCTCGCAGCGCCGCCGCCGCCGGCGACCTCCGCGCCACCGCTGCCCGGGCCCGCGCACCGCGCCTCCTCCCTCGGCGCCGCTGCCGCCCGTGCCCGCGCACCGCCGCCTCTCCTCGCCGCTCGCCGCTCCACGCGCCGTCTCCACCACCATCGACCTCGCCGCCGCCTCTCCTCGCCGCCGCCGTTTCCACCGTCTCTCACTTCGCACCCGGTCCCCGTTTGCTCTCCGTCGCTAAGGTTTGTTTCGTGCCGTGCGCCGTCCATCGTTTTTTTGTCGTCCTTTCTTTCTTTGTCGCTAACCCTAGCTCTCCGTTGCATCTAGATGGGTCGCGACCACAAAGGAAAGGGAAAGGCGATCGCGGAGCCCGCCGCGAAGAAGCGCAAACTGTCGAAGGATGAGAAGAAGGCCCTAATGGCCGCTCGCGCCGCCGAGGAGCGTGAGCGTGGCCGAGGGGGTTCCCTGAGGATCCGCGAGGCCCGTCCAAGGCAGCCTCCCGTGATCGACGACTCCGACGCCGAAGAGGAGCCGGTTGAGCCTCTCGTCCGTCGGCACTCAGCCCGGACGCGTGGGGGTCACACCGAGGCTGCTCCTCGTCCGAGACCGACGGCTGCCGACCGTCGTGAGGACAGGGAGGCTGAAAGGGCCATCTACGTGATGGACACGACCGCCCGTGTCGGTGAGGGAGTCCGTCTCACGGACTACCGGAAGATGAAGGCCAAGCAGCTACGCAAGCTTCGATGGAGTGTGCTACTTGAGGAGTGGTACCCTCAGCCCCGTGAAGCCCTTGTGGACAGTCGTTTCCGGACTGTCACCCAGGCGTCTCTCTACGAGACCTACAGACGTCAGGGGCACAAGCTTTTTCAGCACAACTACTTGGACTGGGGGCAGCTTGCAGTGGCAGCGGAGACTGAAGTCCGATCTTACTTTGAGAGATACAGAGGTTTGGTGCCGCTGCTTGCTTATGAGAGAAGTGCTTATGTGGAAGATTGGGTCCGTGTCTTCTATGCGACCCTGTACATCTCTGAGGGCAGGAGGTCAATCGACTTCATGTTTATGGGACAGCGCTACCACCTCTCGAGGCAGACTTTGGGGCAGCTTCTTGGGTTGGACCTGCACGACACCTGCGTGCACGAGAAGGTCTATGGGCAGGCAGATCCACCGAGGAGGCCACTTACTGGAGGGGTAGCACCACAGCTTGACGAGATCCGGTCCCTGTTTGGCCCCACGTTCTCTCCGGACCAGCCGAGAGTACCAGCTCTTCTGACCCCAGCTGCGCGCATTGTGCACCTCGCCTTGCGCCGCACGCTCCTGCCGAGGTCAGGGTACTTGGAGGGGTTCACTAGTCTGCAACAGACCCTCCTGTTCTACATAATGAACAGGATGGATTTCGATATTGTGGACATCCTCCTATGCGAGATGGAAGACGTGATCACAGACGGAGTTGGCATGATGAGGCAGATGGTCTACAGGCACTGGATCAGTTACATATGCTCTATGATGGTGCCTGAGGGAGATGCAGCACAGGCCAGGCTTGCTGACGAGAGTGTGACTCGCTTTGGTCACTATCGTGCCTCTGCTCCTGGAGACCGTCGCCTTGGTCGTCCAGTTGAGCGCCAGGTCCGGGCCCGTCTGTCAGAGGAAGACTGGTCCGACCTAGAGCGGGAGGACGAGAGGCTTGCTGAGGCTGAGGCTCAGGGGGAGGACCTGCAGCATATCTGGTCTGAGAGCGACACCGACGACAGTGTCGAGGAGTACTTCCCTCCTCCCCCCTCTCCCCGGCAGCACGACGCGGAGGCTGGAGGTTCTACAGTGCCACCTCCCACTCCACCTCCCATCACTGAGGCGCAGGTGACGCAGCCGTCTGAGCTGACCTCGCTCCTCCAGCAGATGGTCGAGCAGCAGCGGCTGGACAGGCTGGCCGCCGAGCGGGCCCGCGCGGAGCAGGCTGCTCGTCTTCTTGAGCTCCAGCAGCAGCAGCAGGAGATGCAGCGTCAGATCGCCCGTGAGAGGCGTGAAGACACTGATCGGCTGACGGGGCTCATCGACCAGATGCACCAGCGCACTCTGGACCAGCAGCAGCAGACGCAGCAGGCGATGATGGGGATCCTGGGGTTGATCACCAACCTCTACACCCAGACCGGGATCGCCCTTCCATCGCAGCTGCCTGGAGTAGCTCCTCCACCTCCTGTCTTGGCTCCAGCTGCTGCACCAGTGGCTCCAGTTCCCTCCACTCCGATCCCTTCGTTCAGCATGTCCCCGCTGTTGGCTCCAGGTGCTCCTCTTCACTCCCCACTGCCGGCCACTTCACTGTTCCTTCAGACGCCGGCCTCCGTCACAAGTGTCCCTGCTCCAGCACCTCCAGCACCTCCTCCTCAGCAGGCACCGACGGTGGCACCTTCGGCTCCGGCAGCACCCTCCTCCGCTACTCCGGCCAGCAGCTCCGACGACAGCGGCGGTGACCAGTTCGTCATCGCGCCCAGCTCTCAGGGTCTGTAGGTGCTCGGATCCCTTTTTGGTGTCTTGATGCCAAAGGGGGAGAAGAGTTAGAGAGTCAGGGGGAGTCCTAGTGTTAGGGGGAGTGAGTCGAGTGTCTTATCTTAATTGTATTTGCGTATTTGCTTCATTTGGTGTGTAATGAACCTATTTCTATCTTTCCTAAGTTGTTAATCATTTGAACTCATTTGATGTTTATCTATGATTATGATCTCTTTGAATTCACTTGTGTCATTTATTGATGTTTAAAGCTTCAAGTATATTATCCGTATTCATTTCATATTTACTTATGGTTCACTCTCTCAAATTCATTACTATCACGCTTTGATTATTGTGTTGTCATCAATCACCAAAAAGGGGGAGATTGAAAGCATCTAGGCCCCCTCATGTAATATGGTTTTGGTGATAAATGACAACCATTGAACTTTACTAATGAATTTGTGAATGCAAGGTCACCATAAAAACTAAATAAGATGAAATGATTATGTCATTGGAGACCCATAGATACTCAACTTTTGAGATCAAATAAAGACAAGACATGAAGGCTCTATGTCCAAGTCACTCAATCGAAAATTGACATCATACAATGCTTAAGAATCATAAGAGAGCCGTGTGGAACAAATGTCTAAGAGGCCATTCAAAAGGACACAAAAGATTCACTCAAATCAACTCGAAGCAAGCAAAATCAACTCACCGGATCAACCGATGATTTCCAAAATGAACACATCGGTCGAGTTGATTCAACTGAAGAAAAAGATCTCAGAAAAATGAACTCACCGGATCATCCGATGTGAGGGATCAACAACATCGGTGCATCAATACAGTTTGCAGTACAATTGGAGCAAGTGAAGCACCGGATCATCCGATGTGCAGAATCACACACATCGGTTGATCACTCCAGTAAGCTTCAAGATCAAGCAAATTCTGGAGGAAGAGCCACTGGATCATCCGATGAGAAGACTGGGGCAACATCGGTCAAATAACGGTAATATCTGACACAATGACGTCAGCCAAATTAATTACACCGATGATAACTAGAGGGGAGACATCGGATCATCCGGTGTGCACAGAAAAGTTCTGTCAGCCTACTTTTCCAACGGCTATTTCGGTTAGGCTGGCTATAAAACCCCTCTAACCCGGTCATTTCGACAAGTCTTGATCACCTGAAGCCCACTACACATCCAAGAGCAATCAAGACCATAGAGCATACATTTCCACACTTCTAGATCATTTGTAATAGTCTAGAGAGAAGCTTGTGTGCGTTCATTCTCTGTGATTGAACTCTCTAGGCTAGTGAGAAGTTGAAGAAGATCGTTCCGGAGCTTGCCAAGGTGTGTGTGGAAGCCCGGAACATCGACGGTTGTACAAGGCTTGAGCTCCACCTTGCCGGAGATGGCGAACGGAGAAGATTAGTGAAGACTCCATTGTCTCGGTGACATTGGAAGTGGCAAAACCCTTCGGTGGGTGCCACAACGTGGATGTAGGAAGATCCTTGCGATCTTGCCGAACCACGGGATAAATCTCCGTGTCCCCTAGCGTTTGCATTCCTCTCCCTCTCTTTACTTTTTGAAATCTTCACTTCAAGTTATATCTACGTTGATTGCATAGCTAGAACCGCATTGGGAATTGGGCTTAAGTAGTTTGTTTTTTAATTATCTTAAAATTGAAAGAAAGCCCAATTCACCCCCCTCTTGGGTGTTTCGATCCTTACACTCTTTCATGATCCAGTCCTCTTTGCGGTCTTGGTTTTTATCACGAAGCTCAATTTGGTGTTCCTCGATGTACGACTCAGCTATTGCGAGCTGTTGTAGTACACCAAAATGTGCACGGTGTACATTCTTGTAATCTTGAACAATAAAAGTTTTCTTACCCACTTTGCCTCTCCCACGTAGTCTACCCTCATGTACCGGTATAGGCACACCTATCGATTTTCCATCTTTGATATAATCAGCGCAACCCTCAATCACTTCTTCAGTGGTGTATCCTACCATAATTGAACCCTCTGGGTGAGCACGGTTCCGCACATAACCTTTTAATACTCCTAAATATCTCTCCAACGAAAACATATGATGTAAATATAGTGGCCCTAATGCTTTTATCTGATCAACGAGATGTATGATTAGGTGTACTTGCATATCAAAAAAGGATGGTGGGAAACACATCTCAAGCTTGCACATTGTCTCGACGATGTATGTTTTCAGATAGTCTAAATCTTCACGTGCTATCACCTTTTGCGATAGTGCATTGAAGAAGTAACACAAACGTGTGATGACAACTTTTATATGCTCAGGTTTGATTACTCTTATTGCAATGGCAAGGAAAACTGTCATCATCATGTGACAGTCGTGAGAATTATAACTGAATAAAGACAAGTCTTTCATCGAGACTAGTTTGCGGATATTGGATGAGAAACTTGTGGGCACTTTGATCCCATGCAAGCATTCGCAAATTGCTTTTTTCTCTTCTAGCATCAAGTTGTAGCTGGCTAGGGGAAGGTAATGCTTCTCGTTCGCCTTTTCAGCTGGATGAAGCTCTGGTCTCAAATCAGGATTTACTAGGTCCATACGTGAATTTAATCCGTCCTTTGTTTTCCTCGGCATGTCCAGCAAGGTCCCAATGATGCTGTCAAATACATTCTTTGTAACGTGCATCAAATCAATACTATGGCAAAATTCTAGATTCTTCCAATACGGAGGATACTTGAAAAAAATTGATTGTTTCTTGAAAGCCATGTCAGTTGTATCATCCGAATATGTACTTTTCTTTCTCTTAATTCCTTTACTCTTTTTTTCCCTTACCGAAAGCAATATGAATGTTCTTGACCAATTCAAACACAAGTTTTCCACTGTAAGGTTTCGGTGCAGTATCTTTTTCGATTTTGTTATCAAATTGTTCTTTCATCTTCCTATACCTGTGCGTATCTGTCAAGAACCGTCGATGTCTCATGTACACCGTCTTTCTGGATGAAGTGAGGTATAGAAATCCAGTTCTATCCACGCACCTAACGCAACCTTTCTTCCCTTTCATTTGTCCCGATAATGTAAACAGTCCGGGATAATCATGCACGGTAACGAATATCATTGCTCTTAGCGTGAAATACTCCCGCTTGTACTCATCCCATGTACGTACCCCTTCATTCCAATATTTCGCCATATCTTCCATTAAAGGTTCCAAGAACACATCAATTTCGATGCCGGGTTGTTTTGGACCTTGGATAAGAACAGATAATAAGATATATTTCCTTTTGTGACACAACCACGTCGGTAGGTTGTACATAGTTAAGACCACGGGCCATGTGCTGTGTATGCTCCTTTTTTCACCAAACGGATTCATTCCATCTGTACCCAAGGCAAACCTCACATTTCTGATTTCCTTCACAAATTCTGGATACTGAATATCAAAATTTTTCCACTGCGTTGCATCACCAGGGTGTCGTATATGTTTTTCATTCTTCTTGCGTTGCTCGGAATGCCAACGCATAAGTTCAGCCTCTCTAGGGTTTGAGAACAAACACTTCAAGCGATCAATTACCGGAAGGTACCACATCACCAATGCAGGAATTTTTCTCTTATTCTTCCCGTCTGCATCGCCAGAAGTATCGTCATCGTCACCTTCAGGACCAATAATAAACTTCTTATTCTTCTGAGTCTTTTTCATGTTGGTAACATACTGGTTATTGTAGTCCTTCTTGTATCTACTGACACCACAAATGGGGCATCTAGTTGCGAGCTCATGCTCTTTGCGATACAGAATACAATGGTTCACACAAGCGTGTATTTTTGTCACACCTAGTGCCATCGGGCAAAGAAGTTTCTTTGCTTTATAAGTGCTTCTGGGCAGTTTATTTGGATTTGGAAGAATTTTTGCCAGATGATTCAAAAGATCAGAGAAACTACAATCGGACCATCCGTGCATAGCTTTCAACTTTAGTAGTTCTAAGACTGCACGCAATGTAGTAAACTCTTTATCACAACCGTTTGATTCATCATATAAAAGTTCTGTCGCCGCATTCTGCAATGTCTCCATTTTACTTAAACCTTTGCTTGCTCCCATAGAAGTCAGTACATATGGTTCAATGTGACGCAACATCTCCTCACAATCGAACTCATCATCATCATCATCACCAGCTTGATTGTCACTACCATCATCGATATGAACATTATCATCATCCGAGCCTCTCTCATCATCTTTATCCACATCATGTGTATCTAACTCACCATGCTCTGTCCATATTGTGTAGTTATTTTTGAAACCTCTTTTCACCAAATGAGATTGGATTACTATAGTATTCGTCCAAGCAATCTTATTTTCGCAGTCGATACATGGACATAATATGTCATCTATCTTTTGCAACTTCGCATGTCTCTTGGATGCTTCAATAAAATTTGCAACATTACGAATGTACATAGGATCGGGTCTTGGCATGTTATACATCCACGCTCGACGGTCCATGCTTCAATTATAGAATTTTTGTTAGATTTACAAAATTTGGCCACAAATATTCTCTAAAGGTCTTCTATAAAATGAATTTACAGAGACATAACAAGTATGATTAGGGCGACTAATGCAGGAGACGGGCGACGTCTTGAGGCGGACGGAGTCAAAGGGGGAAACAGGCCCAGCAGCATGGGCTAGGTCTGGGTGGGATCCGGTCCATTATATCGGGAAACAGGCTCAGATGCATCTTATATATATATTACAATAGCATCTGTTAATTAAACATCATATTCATGTCACATAATAGGTACAAAAAGGAAACAATCCATATAGTCCATACATCAATATACCAGAACACAATCCATACAGTCCTTACACATGCAAAAGGACAGAATCCATATACCAGAACATAGAAAACTAACAGCTTATCAGCTAATGAAAATATACAAAGAAAAAGTAAGGAAACTACATTTACCTTGCAGAGGCGTCAGCACGGTGGGGAGGCGTCAGCACGGTGGGCCGGCTGGGTGGAGAAGTGGCAGTGCGGGGTTGAGCGGCGGCGCGGCAGTATGGGTTGGGCGGCGGAGCAGTGGCGCGGCGCAGGGGAAATTCAACAGCCTTGCGGCGTCGATATAAATTCTCCAGGGTTGCGTTTTGACTGCGGTGAGGGGTCCTTATATAGACGTCGGTTTTTCACAGGCGGTTTTTAACTTTATCGCAGACGGGTTTTACTTACCAACCGCCTGAGAAGATGTTTATTAATTAAGAAGTAAATATCTTCACAGGCTGTTGGTACTTAATAACCGCCTAAGAAGATTTTTATCTCAGGCATGTATTACTTAACAACCGTCTGAGATAATGCCAACTGAACAAAATATTTTTAAAACTTGTATAGCTGACATTGTAATGTTTTGGTAAATATCAAATTAATTTCTACTCACATATTATTCACATTTGTGTATCTCATAAAAAAAAGTTCCTTCACTCAAAATTGTTGGTATGAACATATTTGTATAATTTATACATGTATGAATTTTTTTAATTTTTTTAAAAGCACTCCAACATGTCAAACTTCAAATTATCCACCAGTATTCATTGACACTTGATTGAAATATGTACAAAACACAGGAAATATGTACAAAAACACTTGATTGAAATCCTAAAACTACACTACGGCCCCGCCTCCTCCATCCTCTCCGCCAACTTCTCAAACCACGCCAAGCGGTCCTCCTCCGACTCGTCGTTGTCGTCGCCGTAGTCGTCACCATGGTGGTGGTCGCCGTCATCGTCGCTGTCGTCGGAGGACGACTCGTCGTCGCCGTCGTCGAAGGACGACTCGTCGTTGCCATCGTCGGAGGACGACTCGTCGTCATCATCATTATCATCGTCGTCGTCGTCGAAGTCGTCCTCCTCCTCCTCCTCCTCCTCCTCCTCCGGCGACGATGCAGCAGGAGAGTGGGTCAGCAGCTCCGGCTGTACCGGTGGCTCCGTCTGCACCGGCGGTTGAACGCGCTGGTCGTCATTCACCCTCTCGGGAGAGCTGCAGCGTATCCGCTTGCAAGGTGGCTGCCTCAGCGGGCTAGGAGGCGGAAGGTTGGCCATGGCTGTGGTGGTCTATCGGCGCCAGGCTAGGAGAGGTGGAACGATGGAAGAAGAAGAAAGGAGTGCAAAAGTTCTGTGCTTGTACATAACCGACGACGCGCCTTATATATGGTCTGTGCGCAGTAGATGAGGGAGCGGTTCGTTTCCCGCGCATTGAACTCTTTGCAGACCTCGTGCGGCGCACAATGAAACCTCTATGGAAGACAATCTTCAGAGATCCTTCCGTCGCACGCGTCCCTGCACCACGGCTTCTCAACTTCTCCGTAGACCTTGTGCGGCGCGTCAGTTAATTAACACTTCTTAGGCCGTTAATTAACATATTGTAGTTTCAAAAATGTTTATCTCAGGCGGGTATTACTTACAAACCACCTGAGAAAAATACAAGAAAGTGGATTTTTTCCTTTTTAAAGGACCACATTTAATCAAGAACATTAATTCAGAAGAAGTAAAAATCTTCGCAGGCGGTTGGTACTCACCAACCGTCAAAGAATATATTTATCTCAGACGGGTATTACTTACCAACCGCCTGAGATAATTCCCGATACTGTTCTTCAGTTTCCTTATCCCTTGCTTCTTTTTTATTTAGATTCCAATATAAATACTCAAACATGTTTACATTCTGCAAATTCGATGATTCTTTCTTCTACATTTGTATAAAATTAACATCTACCACCTGAACAAAATATTTTGTTCATTGCGCATTGAACTCTTTGCAGACCTCGTGCGGCACACAATTAAACCACTGTGGAAGATGATCTTCAGAGATCCTTCCGTCGCACGCGTCCCTGCATCATGGCTTCTTAACTTCTCTGCAGACCTCGTGCGGCGCGTCAGTTAATTAACATCTTCTGAGGCCGTTAATTAACATCTTGTAGTTTCAAAAATGTTTATCTCAGGCGGTTATTACTTAACAACCGCCTGAGATAATGCCCGATACTGTTCTTCAGTTTCCTTATCCCTTGCTTCTTTTTATTTAGATTCCAATATAAATACTCAAACATGTTTACATTCTGCAAATTGTGTTAAAATTCGATGATTCTTTCTTCTACATTTGTATAAAATTAACATCTACCAACTGAACAAAATATTTTGTTCATTGCGCATTGAACTCTTTGCATACCTCGTGTGGCGCACAATTAAACCACTGTGGAAGACGATCTTCAGAGATCCTTCCGTCACACGCGTCCCTGCACCACGGCTTCTTAACTTCTCCGCAGACCTCGTGCGGCGCATCAGTTAATTAACATCTTCTCAAGTGGTTGGTACTTACTAACCGCCTGAGAATATATTTATCTCGGGGACAGGTGTTACTTACCAACCGCCTGAGATAAGCCCATGGAGTTCCCCTTGCCGCATGATATTGCGGTCCTGATCGCGGGGTGGGTCGCCGCAACCTCCACCCAGCCCATGGACGACCTCTCCAGTCTGCGTGCCACCTGCAAGGCCATGCACGCGGCGTGCCGTGATCCCACCGTGGGCAGGCGCGTGGCGCTGGAGCGGGAGAGCAGCTGGGAGTGGTTCCAACGGCACGGGAATGGGAGCTACGACGCCCTCGTGGAGCGCCTGGCCAACGTGGGCAACCCTCATGCGTGCTACGTCACCGGGTTCGACCTCGTCTTCAACTACGGCCGCACGCAGGCGCAGCGGGGCACCCAGTTCCTTGCCCGGGCGGCCGCGAACGGCCCCATGGTGGCGGCCTACGTTCTCGCCATGCTCCGCTACGACACTGACCACAGGGACCGCGACGCCCTCGAGTATCTCCAGCAGGTCGAAGGCGAGGCCCAAGTCGGCGACAACGCGGTCGGGTCCGTCGAGATGAAGAGGACCAACAAGGAGTGTTGCCGGTGTCGGAATCAAGCCATGCAGAGGCTCGACGTTTTCGTGAGCTGGAGGTTACTGCGTAGGCCTCCTCCCGGACCGCCGCTGGTGGCGCTGCCCGACATTGACGATGGCGTTTGCCGCTGCCTAACAGGGGGGAACCAGGGGCCTGCCCGCTGCGGCAGGCGAGGGTGGTCCGAGACCGTCTTTTGTACTGAGAACTGTAGGATTGAGCGCGAGTATGACCTGTTCTCCCTTAACGTGTTGTACTTTATGGGTTATATTAAAAATGTCCACTGAAAAAATAAATGAAAAAAGCATTATATTCATCAAGATAGAAAAATGAAAAATAGCATTTGTTGTATGTTTTTTATGTTCTGACCAATTTCAAAGGATTTATGAAGTGAAATTTAATGGTAACCTTTACTTATCAATAATATCACAAGAAAGTGGATTTTTGCCTTTTAATGGACCACATTTAATCAAGAATATTAATTAAGAAGAAGTAAATATCTTCACAGGCGGCTGGTACTTAACAACCGCCTGAAAATATATTTATCTCAGGTGGGTATTACTTAACAACCGCCTGAGATAATGCCCGATACTGTTCTTCAGTTTCCTTATCCCTTGCTTCTTTTTTATTTAGATTCCAATATAAATACTCAAACATGTTTAGATTCTGCAAATTGTGTCCAAATTCAATGATTTTTTTTCTACATTTGTATAAAATTAACATCTACCACCTGAACAAAATATTTTTAAAACATGTATAGCTGACATTGTAATGTTTTGGTAAATATCAAATTAATTTCTACTCACATATTATTCACATTTGTGTATCTCATAAAAAAAAGTTCCTTCACTCAAAATTGTTGGTATGAACATATTTGTATAATTTATACATGTATGAATTTTTTTAATTTTTTTAAAAGCATTCCAACATGTCAAACTTCAAATTATCCACCATTCTAACTAAATGCTCATATTCATATGAGGCATTCATCAAATTATGAACACACATTGATTCAAAAAAAAATTTAAAAAAATATGAAAAAATTCGTAGAGGTTGGTATGATGAGTAAAAATGTCCACTGAAAAAATAAATGAAAAAAGCATTATATTCATCAAGATAGAAAAATGAAAAATAGCATTTGTTGTATGTTTTTTATGTTCTGACCAATTTCAAAGGATTTATGAAGTGAAATTTAATGGTAACCTTTACTTATCAATAATATTACAAGAAAGTGGATTTTTGCCTTTTAAAGGACCACATTTAATCAAGAATATTAATTAAGAAGAAGTAAATATGTTCACAGGCTGTTGGTACTTACCAACCGCCTGAAAATATATTTATCTCAGGCGGGTATTACTTAACAACCGCCTGAGATAATGCCCGATACTGTTCTTCAGTTTCATTATCCCTTGCTTCTTTTTTATTTAGATTCCAATATAAATACTCAAACATGTTTAAATTCTGCAAATTGTGTCCAAATTCGATGATTCTTTCTTCTACATTTGTATAAAATTAGCATCTACCACCTGAACAAAATATTTTTAAAACTTGTATAGCTGACATTGTAATGTTTTGGTAAATATCAAATTAATTTCTACTCACATATTATTCACATTTGTGTATCTCATAAAAAAAAGTTCCTTCACTCAAAATTGTTGGTATGAACATATTTGTATAATTTATACATGTATGAATTTTTTTAATTTTTTTAAAAGCATTCCAACATGTCAAACTTCAAATTATCCACCATTCTAACTAAATGCTCATATTCATATGAGGCATTCATTAAATTATGAACACACATTGATTCAAAAAAATTTAAAAAATATGAAAAAATTCGTAGAGGTTGGTATGATGAGTAAAAATATCCACTGAAAAAATAAATGAAAAAAGCATGATATTCATCAAGATAGAAAAATGAAAAATAGCATTTGTTGTATGTTTTCTATGTTCTGACCAATTTCAAAGGATTTATGAAGTGAAATTTAATGGTAACCTTTACTTATAAATAATATTACAAGAAAGTGGATTTTTGCCTTTTAAAGGACCACATTTAATCAAGAATATTAATTAAGAAGAAGTAAATATCGTCACAGGCGGTTGGTACTTACCAACCGCCTGAAAATATATTTATCTCAGACGGGTATTACTTAACAACCGCCTGAGATAATGCCCGATATTGTTCTTCAGTTTCTTTATCCCTTGCTTCCTTTTTATTTATATTCCAATATAAATACTCAAACATGTTTAGATTCTGCAAATTGTGTCCAAATTCGATGATTCTTTCTTCTACATTTGTATAAAATTAACATCTACCACCTGAACAAAATATTTTTAAAACTTGTATAGCTGACATTGTAATGTTTTGGTAAATATCAAATTAATTTCTACTCACATATTATTCACATTTGTGTATCTCATAAAAAAAAAGTTCCCTCACTCAAAATTGTTGGTATGAACATATTTGTATAATTTATACATGTATGAATTTTTTTAAAAGCATTCCAACATGTCAAACTTCAAATTATCCACCATTCTAACTAAATGCTCATATTCATATGAGGCATTCATCAAATTATGAACACACATTGATTCAAAAAAAAATTAAAAAAATATGAAAAAATTCATAGAGGTTGGTATGATGAGTAAAAATGTCCACTAAAAAAATAAATAAAAAAGCATTATATTCATCAAGATAGAAAAATGAAAAATAGCATTTGTTGTATGTTTTTTATGTTCTGACCAATTTCAAAGGATTTATGAAGTGAAATTTAATGGTAACCTTTACTTATCAATAATATTACAAGAAAGTGGATTTTTGCCTTTTAAAGGACGACATTTAATCAAGAATATTAATTAATAAGAAGTAAATATCTTCACAGGCGGTTGGTACTTACCAACCGCCTGAAAATATATTTACCTCAGGCGGGTATTTCTTACCAACAAATTGAGATAACCTTCTTCTCAGACGTGAAATTCTAATTAACGATGAACACACTACACATTCATTCATTCACACAGTTGAAGAACACATAAGATACTCATTCGTTAACAATATTCAATCACACATCTCACAAAAGAACACACAAGATGCACAATATTTACACAAGAACACACAAGATACACAAGTAATATTCAATCACATAGATGAACAAAGATAGATTTCATTCATTAACAATATTTACAAAACAGAAGCAACTAAAAACAACAAAAAGAAAAACTAATTAAATCCTACTCCTACTCCTCTTCCTCCTCCTCCTCCTCGTCCTTTGGCGGCGACTCCGGCACCGGTGCAATAGGAGACAGGGTCGGCTGCACCGGCTGCACCGCAAGTGCAACCCCAAGGTTGCTAGCCGTCGCCTCCACCAGCGTTCTACGGTCCTCGGGGCCAAGAACCTGGGCCATCGTCGCGAACAGAATGTCAAGACGATCAGCCACCCCCGTGAGGGCGTAGAGGTAGTGGCCCATGGTACCCATTCCAGTATACTCTGGAAGGGTACCCAGCCCCAAGGCACTCATGGCGCGAGACGTATTGTTGTACGCCTCTCACGCCATGAGGAGGCGCTGCTCGGTGTTGATCTTCTCGGGGGAGCTGCAACATAGTTTCTTGCAAGGTGGCTCCCTCGGAGGGCTTGGCGGCGGAAGGTCGGCCATAGTGGTGTTGGGTCGTCGGAGTGGAGGAAGACGAAGAAAACAAGAGGATTCAAAGTGAGTGATGCGCTTGTGAGCAATAGCGCGTCTTTAAGGCCGCGCGGAGTGGAAGATGGAGCAGTTGGTTTACCGCGCATTGAAAGGTCGCGCCTTGGGGAAAAGAAAGGTCGCGCGCGGTTGGTGAGGGGTCTTTATGTAGGCGTTCATCAAATTATAATGAACACATATTAATTAAGAAGAAGTAAATATCTTCACAGGCCCATGTTTATCTCAGGTGGGTGTTACTAACCAACCGTCTGAGATAATTGTACCTTCTTAGGTGGTTGGTAAGTAAAATCCGACTGAGGTAACAATCTTCTTAGACGGTCGGTACTTAAAATCCGCCTGAGAAAATGTGAGTCTATATATACCCCTCGGCAGCATTGGAAAAACCGAACCCGGGCGAAACACTTAGACGCCGTTAGGCTGCCAAAATTTCGTTTGCCGCCAAGTGTTCGCCCTCGTCACTTCCAGGTACGCCGCCGAGCTTCGCCCTCCTCACTTCCAGGTACGCCGAGCGAAGCCATTGCCGTCGCTACTGAGCTTCAAGGTAAACCCTAAACCGTTCGACCTTCCATCCTCCTTCGCCATGCCGCCTCCCTCCCCGCCCTCGCTGCCGCCTTGCATATCCTTGGTTAGGGTTCGGGAATTAGAAAATGGTAGGCATCGTGGTTAGGGTTCAGTGGAATTTGAAAAACTGTCAAGTTCGGTGGCATCTTTGGTTAGGGTTCGGTGGGGCAAGATTTATGTGGATGGTTATATCACGATAAATTGGTAGTTGGTTTTGTGTGTTTGAAACTGTGAAATCAGTAGAATTTCATCTTCTGGTAGTTTGCAGAGATAAAACTGTCAAGTTCGAATGAATAGGAGTTACTCCCTTCGTCGTGGATGGTTATATCACGATAAATTGGTAGTTGGTTCTGTGTGTCTGAAACTGTTCTGACACATTAGTGGTAAACATGATTCTAGACTCTAGTAACAGCAGTATATTCCCTATTTCTATCATCGGCCTTGCATATGCCACATAATTCTCTATTAGGGGCAAGATTTAGCTATATTTGGTTAAGTTGACCAAATTTGGCTAATTTTGGCTAAGTTACATTAGATATAGTTATACTTGACTAATTTTGACTAAGTTATGCTATATTTAGCTATATTTGGCTACTTTTGCTTAGAGTTAGCTATGCTAGACTAAGTTTGGCTAAGTTTGCTTTTATTTCTCTAAGTTTCATTTGAGCAATTGTAGCTAATCTGTGCTACCAAAGATGTCTGCACTTGTGGCTCCATCAGCTTCATTTGAGATATTGTACCTAATCTGAGCTACCAAAGTTATGCTATATTTAGCTCTGAAGCCAAACAAGTTGCTGGCCAACTCATTTGTGATGCCAGGAGCATCCTCACGCCCATATCTAGGTACCACTAGGTGTGGCGATGGAGTCTGAGCATATGATGCCGATCTCTATGATACAAGAATTTAGTTAGACCTATATAACTTCAAAAATGTGTTTTGGCTAAATTTACTTAATTGAGCCAAAATTGAGAAAATTTGTTTTAAATATGACCAAATTTAGCTAACTGAAGCATAATAAAGCATGTTTGACTATGCTGGGCAAGATTTAGCTATATTTGGTTAAGTTGAGCAAATTTGGCTAATTTTGGCTAAGTTACATTAGATATAGCTATACTTGACTAATTTTGACTAAGTTATGCCTTGGGTTGTCGGTGTAAAGTGAGCTTGCTAGTTGCTGCTGCTGCTATCAGTCTCTTCTAGGCACTGCATCTGCACAAGTACGCATCAGCATGTTGTTTTTTATTCAGTAGGCAGAAGAATCAGTGACAGGGAATAAGAGGAAACTTGAGAGCGGGGATGATAATGCCCTCTAAGCTAGGTAGGAGCTGTGCGGGGATTTGCTTTTTGTCCCTTGCTTGATCAGTTATAGGTCCGGAGCTAGGCGCCGCCTAGTAAACCTCAAGAACGTGGTCGCCACTCTGAACGAAGCTAGCCTATTTAGAATAAAAAGATAAAATTGCCATTGCTGGTGAGCAACTTTAACATGCTTGTCACCCTCGCAATGTATAGGAACCTTTTGGTCAGTCGCCTTAAACTCTAGAATGCCTTATCAAATCCTAGAATGCTTCCATCTTTTTCTTCATGCAACACTTCATGTAGAGTTAATATGCCATTTATTAGATTTTTTGTCTTATTAGATCTAGCATGGAAAGCCCTAAGAAGACTGGTCCTGATAGTAACAACAAAGAAGACAATATGGAGTTTACTGACTCCAGCAGTTCAGGCTCCTATCACAGTCCTTCGGATCCTTTTCCGAATATAAAAATTAAAAAGACTTCAGTGGATCTAGACCCGGAATATGATCCTGCCGACGAGGTATGGATCACGAATCTTAACTTCAGCAGTTCAAGTTAATGTTGGTTGTCAAGTATACGAAGTCTTATAATTTCTTTCTACCTAGATTAATCTTGAAGACAATGAGGTGACATCGGCTCCTAAAACCGCAGAAGGTTCTCCATTGGATGAATCCTCAGCTTCACTCAAGCGGAAAAGAGGGCAACGAGGTCCCAATAAGGGTGCATTGGACCGCATCATGTACATAACAAGGGTCGGTCCAGGTGGGCATCCCCAAAAACCACTGGATTCAGTTACCAAGTACCGTAATGCATGCAGTTTTCTTGTTAGGGAGGTTGTGCCGATCACAACCGAGAATTGGAGGAAATTACCCGAGCAGACCAAGAATGAGTTGTAGGAAAAGATAAAGAAACAATTCAAGTTCCCAAAAGGCACATAAGAAGCTGTAAAGAAGCAACATTGGTCTCTTGCGGCAAGAAGTTTCGATGCTGGAAGAGTGATATGAATGCTTATGTTAAGGCCGATAAGGTCCCTAGCCCGAGGAAGATGGGAAAAATCACACAAGCTCAATGTCAAGAGTTTGTTCGTCAAAAGAGCACATCTGATGCTAAAGCTCTAAGTGCAACTAGGTCAGAGCTTGCAAAAAAGAACAAATACCATCATCGCTTGGGGTCTACCGGATATGCCCCCAAAGTCCAGAAATGGAATAAGATATTAGACGAAATTCTTAGTAAGGGCAATCCTCACCCATTAGAAGGGTGCGATGAGCGAACTCAACGCTGGGTCTTTGCTCGGTCAGGTTTAACCAGCGAGGGCAAACTTGAAAAGCCCGACTCTCTGAATGAAGTAGAGGATAAAATGAAAGAAGTAATTGAAAAGCAACAGAAGGGTCTCTTCAACCCGAAGAGGGAGAATGACCAACTTACCGCTATCTTAGGAAACCCTGAACACAGCGGACGGGTTCGAGCGGTCTCTTCTCAAATGTCTTGGCTAGATGGTTTCCCTAAAGATAAAGACACATATAGAAGACGTGAGAAGTTTAAGAAAACACTTGATGAAAAGATTGCTCAAAAGGTCAAATAAAATATGCAAGAAATAATGGAACAACTTAGACAATCAGGACAATTAGTGGCACCGAGTACAATGATGGTTCCGGTGCAAAAGGAGCAATTAGTATCTCCAACTGCCTACCCTAGCAGCGTTGGTTCCATGCCAGGCTCAGGGTCAGCCCATAAGTTCCTTGTCGATGATATTGCTAAAGACAAATCTTGTCGTCTTCTTGTCCCGATAGGCAGAGCAGGGAACAAAACCAAACAGGTTGCCACTGCTATGGCAAAGCCTGATCGTGACTTCAACGGGAATCCACTTCCATTGTATTGTTTTGTGGTGCAAGTTCTTCAGATCATTGATAATGATTATGAAGATTATGAAATAGACCACGTCACACCTGAGGGGATCGCGACTCTGGGGCAGGCTGTCAACCAATTAATCCTTTGGCACCGACGCGATATCGTGTTGGACGATGAGCCAATTTCTAGCTCTGTCGCATCTCCAAATACTGCAACCCCATCTTCTAAGGCGAAAGTGCATGAAGATCCACTCCCAGTCCGGGAAGATCCACTCCCCCTATGTCTCAGCAAGGATGATATCCAAGAGCAACAAGTTGGACAACAACTTCAAGCAGTACCAGAGCAAGCTGTTGCTAGTAAAGAGCAACTAGTTGAGCAACAGCTTGAAGTAGTACTAGAGCCAACTGTCGGGAGTAAAGAGCAATCAGTTGAACAACAGGTTCAACAACAAGCCAGTGTCCAACTTCCGACGACTACTCCTCGATCATCAGTTCCTATCAAAGTTAGCTCATACGAAATTAATAAATTTTCATCAGAAGTGTCAAAGTATTTGGAAGCTATGAAGGAAAATATTAGAAAATCGAGTGCATCTCGTTCTTCTCATGAGCCAACATTAGAAGATATCGAGGAGTGGAAAGAAGACAGTGTCATGTATAATCGGCGGACGGCTTTAGTTAAACTAGGAGTTCCAATATACAAGCTTGAGGATGTTCCTCCTAAATTTGAGAATGGGAAGCCGTTCATGACATCCGTACAACTTAGCAAACAACCCGTCCAGCTCAGAAGAATGCATGAGTGGTACATCACTGCCAGCACAAAATTTGGTCTTAATTGCGTCACATTTTGGATTCCAAAAGAAGCATTCTGGAGCACTGGAGTAGATAAACGAGTCATTTTATTTGAAGAGCTACTTTCCCTTTTCCATCGGGGCATGCTCGATATCAACCTGCTGCTCGTATGGTGCTTGTAAGTGCTCTAATATTTTGTATTTTCTTTTCTTACTACACGCATACGCATTTCATGAGATTATAAAAATTGTGGACTTCTTCAATAGGATGCAATACATGGATAATGTAAAGTTGGAGCGCAAGATAGGTATCCTTGACCCTACTAGGATTGCAAAGTCGCTATTCGACGTTCAGGCGAATCGAGAATCAAGCCAGTACAAACACATGAAAAAAAAAGATTTTGAAAGAGCAATTGCAAAACTTAAGAAGGATAGAAAGACAGAAGTTGCAGCTTACATAGGACATGCAATGTTTAACTTTGTCAGAGACGGCAAGGACCTCGTAAAGGCTCCATACCACTTCGAGTAAGTTCGACACATGACATTGAAATAGCAATTATTGGTAATTGTTAACACATGTGTTTGTATGTTTGTAGTAATCACTACATAATGATCTTCATCAAGCCAACGCAGGGAATGGCAACAGTCTTGGACTCGGCCGATTACCCACCAGATCGTTACAAAGATTTCCTTTCCATTTTGAAAATGTACATTTATTCAATAATTTTAATTTACGCACATTTAGAATGTGTTGACAAGTTTTATATTATATTTCTTCTATTACAGCGCTTGGCAGTTTTACGCGGAGCTTGGCGGTCAGAGACCTCCTAATACGAATGCATTGGACATTAAAACGTATTATGCTTGTTTGAAGCAGCCTCTGGGAGTGTCTTATGCGGGTATTATGTATGCGAGCATCTTCGGACCGCTGGCGTATATAGAGTCAATCGTGAGGATGTAAGTTATCCTTAATGTTGATACCTTATTTTCTTGCTTTGTGTTTCATTTTCATTGTAACTAGCATAGTTTAATGCTTATATTCTCTGCTGTTCAATATTACCAGAAACATTATTTTCATATTTTGATTCCAACTTCAAAATTTAATTGCTCATAGTACAACTGCTCCAAAAATACCAACGAAATTCTTGTATACTATCACTTTGATCTATACTTTGAGATTGTTCAAACAAACACATTCTAAACCTTGTTATGTGTTATATTACAGCACAAAAAGAATCTGAACGAAGAATGGCCGGTTTGTAGAAGTATTCCTGATGGAGGAGCCGACAGGATTGCTTCTGAACTCTGTCAGTTCATTCGTCGCGAAATTTTGCACAAAAAGGGGAAGTTCTTTGATAAGAATGGTTCAGCAGCTGATGTGCCAGAACTTTGCGACTATGCCAATATAAATAGTTTTTAGTGAAAACTTGTAAACTTTGAGATGAATTGTATCTGTAACTTGTACATATGTATATTGTTTTAGTGAAATTGACTTCTGTGATGATAATATTGTTGACTTTTGTTCTGTGATGATATTGTTGTTTTTTTGTTCTATGATTATATTGAATTGACCTGGAAATTAGAAATAACAGCAGTAGTACTGCATAGGTTATACCTTATCACAAGCGGTTATTAACCAACGGCTAGGCATGACTGTGAAAAACAATTATCACAGGCGGCTAGATACAAGTAAAGAAACATCTGTGATAACCTAATTTTCACAGGCGGTGACTGTTATGGTAGAAACCGGCTGCGTTAAAGGGTCTTCACAGACGGCTGATATAGGTAAACTCCGTCTATGATAACACCATTATCATTGACGGTTAGTTATGCTTCAATAACCGTCTGTGAAGACACATTATCATTGACGATTAGTTATGCTTCAATACCCGTTTGTGAAAACACATTATCATAGACGGTTAGTTATGCTTCAAAATCCGCATGTGAAGACACATTATCATAGACGGTTAGTTATGCTTCAAAACCCGCCTGTGAAGACACATTATCATTGGTGGTTAGTTATGCTTCAATACCCGTCTAAGAAGACTCATTATCATAGGCGGTTAGTTATGCTTCAATAATCGTCTGTGATAAGACATTTATCACAGGCGGTTATATATGCTGCACGACCCGTCTGTGATAAAGTATTTTCACAGGCGGCTAGCCTAAGTAAAGAACCGCCTATGATAATCTGTCTTCACAGGCGGCTAGCCTAAGTGAAGAACTGCCTATGATAATTAGTCTTCATAGGCGGTTTCACTTATCCGCCTGTGAAATTGCGGATTATCACAGACTCTTCATTTCAGGCGGTTTTAAAAGCCGTCTGTGATAATAGGTTTGGAGCCGCCTGTGATGAGGCTTATTGTAGCAGTGTATACTTGGAGTAACATGCAAAAAACACCGCTCTTAGAACAGCTGGATTGGTGCTTCACTTCAATCCAATGGACAATCACCTTCCCAAACACCCTACTCCTGCCACTGGCGAGAGACACATCAGATCACATCCCCTGTTGGGTTCAAATAGGAACCAACATTCCAAAGGCACGGTGTTTTAGGTTTGAAAACTATTGGTTAAACCACCCCCAGTTCATGGACATATTGAAAGGTTCCTGGGACCTGCCGCTACCACACATCAATGCTGCTAGGCTCATCACGGCAAAATTGAAAAGGCTGAGAAGGACTCTTAGGCATTGGAGCAGAAACATGGGCATAATTTTTAAACTAACTACAACATGCAATGAGGTCTTACTGGTGATTGATAAACTATAGGAACAAAGGTAATTGTTTCCCCAAGAAAAGGAATTTCAAACCCTGATCAATGATCATCTAGCCAAGTTGCTAAAACCAAAGAATGATTATTGGAGGCAAAGATACATGGTAAGATGGACTAAGTTAGGGGATGAACCCACAAAATTCTTCTTGGGAGCTGCTACTGAGAGATATAGGCGCAACACAATCACTATCATCCATGGGGAGACTGGTGCCAACCTTTTGAATCACAGAGAAAAAGAGTACTTAGTTTGGAAATAATTCAAGGAGAGGTTAGGGAAATCAGAACCCATCCAAGAATGGCCACAACTACAGGAAATGATGCCAGAACAGCAGGACATAGACTACCTTAGTGACCCTATTACTAATATAGAGGTGGATAGAGCACTAAAGGAAATGCCAGCAGATAAGTCTCCAGCACCCGACGGTTTCAACACAAGATTTTACAAAGCTTGCTGGTCGATCATTAAAGAGGGTGTCTATAAGCTTTGTACCCAATTTACTAGTCAAAATGTTAGCTTACGGCCAATGAATAGTTCCTTCATTACACTCATTCCAAAGGTGCCCAATCCGACCAAGGTAAAGGACTATAGACCAATCTCTCTGCTCAACACCTCAGTAAAGCTCATTACAAAAATTCTATCAGTGAGATTGCAATCAGTCATCACTATGCTCATACACAAGAATCAATATGGATTTATTCATAACAGGACAATTCAAGATAGTATGGCTTGGACATACGAATATTTATATCAGTGCAAACACTCAAAGGAGAAAATTGTTATACTAAAGTTGGACTTTGAGAAGGCCTTTGACATGGTAGAACACGATTTCATAATGGTAATGCTCAGGAGACTGGGATTTAGTGAGCAATGGCTGGACTGGACCAAGGATATTATCTCAACAGCCAGTTCGGCAGTTCTTTTAAATGGGGTCCCCGGAAAATTCTTCCAATGCAAAAGAGGGGTTAGACAAGGCGACCCGCTGTCTCCTTTGCTTTTTGTTTTGGCAGCGGATATTCTCCAGATACTCATCAACAAAGCTTCTACAATGGGCATGCTTTCTTTTCCAATACCCCAAGTGCAAAATGAGTAGATTCCCGTGGTTCAGTATGCAGATGATACAATAATCAACCTCAAAGCATCTCAGAGAGAGCTCTTCTTCTTCAAAAGCCTCTTGCATCAGCTAGGATATGCCACAGGTCTGAGGGTAAACTAGGAAAAATCAAGCCTTATGCTAGTTAATTTATCAGAGGAGGAAACAACCAACATGGCAGGAACCCTAGGATGCAAGATAGGAGGCTTCCCGTTCACCTACCTGGGTCTTCCAATGGGACTATCAAGGCCAAAAGCAGAAGATTTCAATCAACTGATCTCCAACATTGAAAGAAGATTATCAGCTACAGCTTCTTGGTTATCAATGTGAGGCAGATGCACATTGGTGAACAATGTTATCTCAGCTATTCTGATTTATGCTACGTGCACTATTAGGATGAATGGTCAAGTGATCAAGGCAATTGACAAGACAAGAAAGCTTTGTTTGTGGAGAGGCTCCGAGGTGACAGGCAAAGGTAAGCCTTTGGTTGCCTGGGATCAAGTAATGGCTCCTACAGCAAAGGGAGGGTTAGGCCTCAAGTGTCTCAATAACATGAACAAAGCGCTACTCTTCAAATTTTTATCTAAGGTCTGCAACAAGCAAGACATTCCCTGGGTCAACTTGATACTGCAGACATACTGCTTAGCAGGAAAACCTCCTCAAAATATGAAAGCCAAAGGGTCCTTCTGGTGGAGAGATGTCCTAAGTCTCTGGGAGGATTTCAGACCGCAGGTATCGGTCACTGTTGGCAAGGGGGACACAGTACTGCTGTGGTATGATTCGTGAGAGGGAAACCTATTCAAAAGAGATTTTCCGAGGCTTTTTACATTCGTCAAGAAACCAAAAACGTCAATTGCACAGTATATTGCCCACACGGACATCACACACCACTTTTATACCCCACTTTATGAGGAAGCACAAGTTGAGCATCCCAACATGGACTCAATTATCCACCAAGCAATACACAGAGGCTAGTTACTGGATAAGTGGAAAGACCAAAATAATAGAGTCTACTACTCACGAAGAGGCTATGCATATCAGTACAGAAACATTGCTCCACCTACCCCTTTTCAATGGATATGGCACTCAAGAGTGCTGAAGAAAATCAAAATATTTACTTGGTTGCTGTTCAGAGACAGACTCAATTCAAGAAACATCTTAAAAAGGAAGAATTTCAACATTCAAGGAGAAGACTACAATTGTATCTTATGCACAAGCGGCATAGAGGAATACACATATCATCTTTTTTTGTTTGCCCTTTTAGCGAAGCTTGCTGGACCAGCCTGGGCATCCATTGGGACCACAACATTCCTTTCTTTGACACAATAATTTCAGCGAAGAGAGATTTGAACCAGGCCGGGTTCATCGAGGTTTTTGCCACAGCAGCCTGGAAAATTTGGAAACAACGTAATGGGAAGATATTTAGAGCCTCTCTTGCTACTGTGGACCTGTGGAGAGGGTGTTTCCTTGACTCTCTGAGATCACAACTGAACAGATTCAGAGAAGTAGATAGGGCTGCTATTCTGCTCTGGATTGAGACCCTCTAGTGATGGTGTCCTAGCTCGGGACACCCACTGGGAGGTTTTTCATTCCTATTTCCCCTGGTAAAAATGTACTTTTCTGTATTTATTTTTACCGGCCAATTTGAATCAATATATTTACTGTAGGGGTTTCCCTTGCAGTCTTTGTGCTAAAAAAACATATGGTTCATATGACCTTTTGCACCATGATGGTTGGAACTCTCCAAGCCTCACCTAGTTTTATTTGGATTTCATAAAAGTTCAAATATGCAAGGGTAATCTTGGAAATAATGTCCCCAAATGGAAAAATTCTCTTATATACCATCCATATCGCCAACCATTGTTTCAAAGATGGGTAAGTATAGCATCAAGCGAAGCTCCGAAGGGAATTTTGTGATCAAAGGTTTGTTGGTGGCTGGGGGCATATTTCAAATTTTGGCAGTTTTGTATGTATGAATAAAAAAACCATAGAACAAGAACCTATATCTTTGAGGGTCGTTTGATATGTACCGTAGCTTGTTCATACTCTGGAACATAACTCTTCAATGAAATCCCACAACCCAAATAGACCTTTCAATTTAGATCATCCTTGAGGACTCATGCCAGTTAGGCTGTAATATGTTAACAATGGAGTTTTCTTTCCCTTTTTTTCTTTTCTTTTCAGATGTCAACAATAAATGCAACATGAAATAATGGCAACACACATTCCAAGAACATAGTTTGAGGTAATCAATACAAGAACCCATGATATAAATCGATTAACACACGTGGTGGAGGAAAGTTAACTGGATGACAGTGTTCGATCAGGAACAGTGGTACACTACGTAAGAAACGCAAATAGGAGATAGAGATCAGAGACGAGCGCAAAGGTGATCATTACTGATATGGGTAAACAAGATGAGCCTGCCTCAGCGAGGATACTGGTTCATGAAAGAAAGGCGTGGCTAAGCGTAAAAGGAGACGAGGTACTATAAGGCGCATCACATTTAATAAAATATTCAAGATGAGCCCGATCCTCTGAAAAACGGGAGATGCGCGGCTAACAAAGTGTGTCTCCTATTTGCAAAAGAAATGAGACGAACATTACTTAAAGCTTATCTCCTTTGGCTTCGGTTACAAACAGACATGAACACATCGCTGAACGAATGTAGAGCACATTCACTTGATAACTAAATAATCATTCCAATGTAGAGTACCTTCACTGTAGTATTTTATATACAAAAAATAATCAAATCCTTTCTTATGAATTGTCATTCCTGAGGAACACGATGAACACATTCATCCATTCACAGTTGAACACACAAGAAAATATTAATTCACATAGATTAACACAGCTATCACATTCATTCATTAACAAATATATTATAGAACACAAGGAATAAATACAAGACATAAGAAAAGAAAAACATCATCAACTAAAAACAACAAAGAGAAGATGAACGAAGAGAAGAGGAGAGACTGATGGTGCGCCTTATATAAGGAGATGCAAAATGGACATGTGCTTAACAACGAGGAGCGTCTCTTATTATCGACGTCTTCCTCTTCTCTGCTAAAAGGGAGATGCGCTTAACGGAAAGCTCGTCTCTTGTTCCCCATGTCTCCTTTAGCTTCGTGATTTTCTCCATTTTGCTTCAGTTCACTGTTGATATCACACATCACTTAACTTATAGCACATTCACATGATAACTAGCTCATTCATTTCTCCGGACAATAATCAAATCCTTCCTTATGATTCTTGAGGAACATGATGAACACACCACACATTCATTCATTCACACAGTTGAAGACACAAGATAATATTCATTCACACAGACGAACACAGGTAAATTTCATTCATTAACACAATATATTAAGAAACACAAGAAAAAAGTACAAGAAGACACAAGAAAAGGAAAAATATCAACTAAAAACAAGAAAAGAAAAACTAACTCCTACTCCTCCTCCTCCTCCTCCTCCTCCTCCTGCTCCTCCTCATCCTCATCCTCCTCCAGTAGCGACTTTAGCGCCAGTGAAACAGGAGCCTGGGCCAGCTATTCCGCTTGTGCTGCTTGCTTCGGCTACACCGTGGTGCAACCCCGAGACTGAGGATCTTCTCCTTCAACGCCACCAGGTTACTGCAGCCCTCGGTGCCGAGCACCTAGGACATTGTCTCAAATAGAATGTTGAGTCAATAGGCCACTCCTGTGACGGCGTAGAGGCAGTGGTTGATGGTACCCATTCCAATAAACTCTGTAAGGGTACCTAGACCCAAGGAACTCATGGTGCGAGAAGTCCTGTTGTATGCCTCTTGTGCCATAACAAGGTGCCGCTCGTGTTGAGCCTCTCGGGGGAGCTGCAGCATAGTTTCTTGCAGGGTGCCTCCCTCGGCGTGCTTGGTGGAAGAATGTTGGCCATGATGGTGGTGGGTCGTCAGTGCAGAGAAGACGAAGAAGAAAAAACAGATTCAAAAGGATAGGAGTGCTTGTGGAGAACTGACGGGTGATGGCGCGTCTTATATAAGGTCATTGCGGAGTCAACGATGGAGCAGTTGGTTTCACGCGCATTGATGGGATGATGGGACACATCGATACTGCCTTGGGGAAAGAAAGGTCACGCATGCCGGTCGCACATGTCTCTGCAATATCGCCGATGAAATTAAGTTATCCACTGTCCTTGTGCCGCGCATCTCTCTTTCAACAATGGAATACGCGCCATCACCACTCGCACGTCTCACTTTAGTCTGACCCGTCTTGTGTTTATCTCCCGCGTCTCTTCGCCACCGGTGCTCCTTTACTAATTGACCAACTCCAGTGCGACCGCTGCCTCTGTTCAACCAACTCCGGTGCGACTGCCGCCTCTATTCGTCATCGTTGTCGTCATCGTCCTCGTCATCATCACTGTTCATGGCTAGGTTAGATATTGGCTTGGCACGTAATTGACTGAAGAAGGAACGCTTGGCGTGGTGCAATAACCATCCACATGTATGTACATATGGCACACAGGTTGCATGGTTGTATGTATCTATGCAATGGACTGATGAACTTAACGGTAGTTTTGTTTTTCCGTATTGTTTGTTTTTGTTATTTTCAATTTCATGGCTCGCTGCCATTTACGTCACTTGTTTTACCAATTTCTCTGTGAAGCATGAGTTCGGAAATTTATTGAAGTGGCAGTGCATCGTCCCCGATAAAAAAGGGGTAAGTCATGAAGAACAAGCACAATCATATCCAGTATAACATCGTCCCCTTATTAATGAATATCCTTTGTAGACTGACTGGGAAGGTGGTTACTACCGCTTGACAATCTCCTTCTCAGAGGACTATCCGTTGGTGCCTCCAAGATGTGCCTTTCCACGTGGTTTCTTCCACCCGAATGTCCATCTGAATGTAGCCTAGAGGGGGGTGAATAGGCTTTTTGAACTTTTGTCAGACCCTAAAACACATAACAAATAGATCAAATACGGGGAGGTTGGACTAGAAGATCAAAGGAAATATGTTATTCTACTTCTAGGGATCTATGCAGCGGAAAGCAAATGACAAGTCAAGTGTATTGAGACAATGAAACAGTATATTGCAATAATCAAGTTTGATACAAAGTTTCAATGTGAATTGTTCAGTATTACCTAAACCCTAGAATATGATGAAAAGTAAACAAGAACACACGAGACACAAGATTTATCCCGAGTTTCAATTCCACGCAGGAATCTACGTCCCCGTTGAGGAGTCCACGGAGGACCGTGTCTTCACTAACCCTTCCCTCGTTAAATCGCCACGGAGGCCGATTCTCAACCACTAATCATAAAGGGGCAAATAACTTGTGTTCAAGGGGCCTTCTCACAAGTTGAGGGCTCCCCAAGAATTACAGCGATGAACACTACCAAACACACTAGAAAAATATACACTAAACAATGAGAGTGTGCGAGAGATCAAACCCAAGAGCTCAAGATCGTGTGGAACAAGTTCTCTCCTTTGTAAAATCCCTAATCCTCAAAGATTTGATCCTTTTAGGTTTATAATGAGTGGAGAGATGTATTTTTTGGCTCTTGGGAGGTGTCACGGCACATGAGTGGAGACTTAGTGTTGTATGGCCGTACACCTCTAATTATATTAGGGTTTCCAAATGTTATCGTTCGGGTTTGGAAAGTCTGGACTGGTCCGTGGTGGGCACCAGACTTGTCCGGTGTGCGGTGTGTGGAAAACCCTAAGTGTTTATGGATGCCGGACTAGTCCGTTATTGTGCGGACTAGTTCGATCTGGGCATAGAAACTTTTTGGACTAGTGTGGTTGATATCGAACTTGTCCGGTGTGGTTAACGCTGTGTAGAACTAAGGACAAGTCTGCACTTGGAGGACTTGTCCAATTTTAGTCAGAGTTTTCAGACTAGTCCGGTGGATATCGGACTTGTCCAGTTTTAGTCAAATAGTTTTCGGACTAGTCCGGTGGATATCGAACTTGTCCGGTTTTGTGAAAAATTGTAGGGCTATGGACAAGTCCGCACTTGAAGGACTTGTCCAATTTTAGTCAGAGGATTATCGGACTAGTCTAGTTGATATCAGACTTGTCCGGCGTTGTGCAAATGTAAAGTGTTGCGGACTAGTCCGCACTTGGAGGAATTGTCCGTTTTTAGCCACAGAGATATCGGACTAGTCCGGTTGATATTGGACTAGTCTGCACATGATGATTTTTGTGCAGTTGGGGTAATCTCTTTCACTTGAGCTCTTGGGGTATGTTTCTTCAACACACTCCATACAAAATAATTCTAATCTTTTCAGCTCTTCAGCTCTTTTCCATTTGGATCCTCATTCTTCTTTATTTTTGTGCTTTCTTCCTAATTGTTTTAAAACCTGCGCTCATCTCAACAATTTTGTTAGGATCTCATTTGTTTGTCATTAATCAACCAAAACCCACAAGTGATGCCTAGATGCACTTTCACCATTGCTCAGGAACACCTCTGCCTTGGGATTTTTTATCAAGAGACCGTAAGATAGACTTATTTTGCTCAAGTAATTAGTAATTGTTGCAAAACTTATTTGAACTTGTTTCTTATGTTGCTTAAATTGATATTTCTTAGGGGTGGTGGTCTGGTTTTATAATCAAAACTATACTACTTGAAGTTTAATGTTTGCTTCATCAGCCAAATGCGCTCATGTTGAAAATGATTGCTATAATCTACTTATCAAGGTTAGTTACTTTGTGTTAGTGACCAGTGTAGGTTATATATCATTCCTCTTTCGACATTTGTTAATTTAAATAATGTCAATATTTTTAGGATCCAGGGGAATTTAAGAGACGTGTTCGGGAGCAAGTTGGACAGTATAGTTTAGATTGATCGATGGGAGCTTTATAGGAATAAGTTTAGAATTGAAATGTATAGTATAGAGGGCATGCAATGTGTATGAACTATGAAATTTATTGAGTTGCAAATTATCTCTGAATTGCAATGTCATTGTATTTCTTTATCTCTAAATTCCAATTATATCCCTGAATTGCAATGTCATTGCGTTTGTTTATCCCTGCAACAGACGCTCATGATTTTAACTCTAGACGTGAGTGGCAAAAGGGAGACGAACACATGAGAGACGAACATTAAATAGGAGCGTCTACGATTTTTACCTCGGGCGAAAGGGAGACGCACTGTTTTAATGCCCGTGGGAGACAAGCTAATGAGAGACGTGCCATACCTGGGTGTGTATCTGATTCATGTCGAAGATCTTTTATCCCACCACAGAAAGTTGAGCGCGTTGCAACGATCATATAAGGCATTGTGTATAGTTGCCAGTTGGACATGCCCGCATGCAAAAGATGTTGTTCCTTGCTTCAGCACACCGTGGCATATCTTTCGCATGCAGCATGCCCGTTCGGCCACAAAATAAGTCGAGACGAGCGTTATATATGCCTGTCTCCTATTTTGACCTATTTTTAGCTCTCGCGCGCTCTCGGGCGGAAATTTTCGCGCATAACTTACTCGCGCTCTCTCGACCAAAGGGAGACAATCAAATGAGAGATGGGTGTTTTATAGGCTCGTCTCTGAGTTTTGCTATTTTTTATCTCTCGCGCGCTCTCTCCCAACGCTTGGTAAAAATTTTTAGGTCTCGCGTGCTCTCTCGACCTAGAAATCGCAACTCCTTAGCACGCTGCTATCGTCCCTCTTCCTCAACTCGCTCTTCAAAATTGTCGCACTGCCGCCATCGACCTCGACCCCACCGTCGACCCGAACCTTCATCATCGGAGAATTGAGCTTGCTAGAGCACGCCTCCTCGTCCCTTGTCCCCGAGGCATGCCGCTATATTGACCCCGACCTCGGTAATCGGTATGAGCACACATGCGCCTTGACATAAGTGGAAATGTTCTCCCTGGTTGGTGTCCTAGAACACATTCATCTTCCTTGTTTATGTGCAATGCAGAAGTAATGTATTTTGTTTTAACTTTCAATGTATATAATGAATTCTGATTCGCAAACCATTGAAACTGCAGGAACTGTGCTTGACACTAGCATTTGCCATCCCGGTGAGTTTGATTTCTACCTCTGCAATCATGCTAGAATCAAGGTACCTATGCGGTAATTGGTGTTGCTCTCACGAGTTTTTGATATCAGGATATTAATGCATCAGTGGAATCTAAATTGTTTGTTTTTTCAGGGGACAAGCGCACTAGCTCACTACCATGTCCTTTATGATGAGAACAATTTCTTTGCTGATGCTTTACAGATGCTCACCAACCACCTGTGCTACAAGTAAGCTCGGTTCTCCATTCACTAACAGTTCCTGTGTTTATTACAATTGTATACCAATTTGTTCCTAAGCCTTCAGACATTTGCTCCCTTATGTGACTGTTTAAGCGAATGTGATTGCAATTTGATAATGTTTTATGTGATTTCAGTGATTTTATTGAATTTGAAGATGTCTAAGTCATAGCATTAGATGCTATGAAGGCTCATCGTTAATGAAGTTGTTGATCGAGAGAATTTTTACCACATAATATGAGATTAGATAATGACAGTTATGATCTGTGTAATTAGTTACTTTGTAATCAAGATGAACAGGGGGGAATACTTTGTGTAATTAGGATACTTGATAACCACGATTGACAATATGTTGATATTTGATTGGTAAATATAATTTAAGGTGTGATCTTTTTGGCTATACATATGTTCATGTATGTGTATGTTGCTGACACTGGCAATGCGGCTGCAAAATCCTAGCTAGCTCCAGGATGCAGCCGGCAACCAGGGTAATTAGGAGTTGGAGGCACCTAATAGAAGACCCTGCATATAAACAATTCGCGATGAGCTGTAACAAAGATCGTCTTGGATTACCTAAATAAAGCTGTAAACAATCCAATGTTGTGCCTTAGGAGCTTTCCATCCTAGCCTGAACAAATCTCCTTACAGCATTATGGTTCACATGAAAAAAAATTCATGTCCCTTATCTTCATGCCAAAATAGGGAGTTAAAGTTTGGATCACTACACTAATCTTCAGTTGTAAGTATCAGTGAAATAAGTTAAGGATTAGTTCAAAAAAGAGAGTGGAGTATAAGTAGCAGCCCTTGCAAGGATTCATTTGCTATTATAGCATCTATGAATCACACACAAAAGGCTGTTTTTAAGTTCTAGTGAGTCACAAGCGTGAGGAAAATAATAGAATGGCATGTACAAAAAAGTTTCTGAAATGGTAAATTTTGCAAAACTAAACAGAAATCTTGAAAAAGTCTATTTTACTGCACTCAAGTATTAGCTTTGTTCGCTTAACCCCAAAAGAACTTTTTGGTTTTATTTATCCCGAAATATTTAGGTTGGTTCAATTCACCCCTTAATGATTTTTTTATCCTTGTATGAGTTATAATTGAAGTAAAAATTTTGTAGGATGATTGATGATAAAATAAACTATGAAGCTCACAAATGAAGTGAAGATCGATCTCCACATGCTCCGTGCACTGGTGCTGAACGGATTGGTGGAGAGGTAAATGGCACTGATGTTGTCGCAATAGACACGAGCGAGGGGACTGTGGAGCTCTAGAAGTAGCTGACGAAACCAGCATGCCTCAATTACACTTTGGGCCACAATGTGATACTCGGTCTTGACACTCAAGCAAGGGACAATGTGATGTTGCATCGATGACCTGAAGATGGGGCTTTTACCCAGGAACATGACGTAGCCAAAGGTGGACCTACGAGCACCCAGATAACCCACCTAACTATTGTTGGTGTAAAAGACGAGCCCAAATGCTGGAAAATGACTGAGAAGAATGCTGTAGTAGAGGTTGCCTAGATGTACAGGATCATTTGCTTTACAACGGTGAGGTTCGTCTTTCGTGAATCATGCATGTGAAGGCTCATCTGCTGAACAACATAGGAGATATTTGACTTGGTGAAAGTGAGATACTGGAGAGCACCCGCAAGGCTCATGTAGGCAGTGTGATCGCTAATACGAGCACCATTAGCTGACAAGACCTTAGCCTGGGTATCCACTGGGGTGGTACAAGGCTTGCAATTAGTCATACAACCTGCTCAAAGATCTCCATATCGTATTGGTGTTGCTAGAGGAACAAGCCATCGGGTCAGTGCTCAACTGTAGTGACCAATAAGTGATGAAGTGTGTCTAGATCCTTCATAGCAACTCCCGCTGCATAAGTGCAATGGCACGCTGTAAGAGGTTGGGCTAGAAACCGTGAGGATAATATCATCGACGCTCAGGAGGAGATACACGGTGTTACCTTCTCGACGATAGATTAAGAACGAGGTGTCATACTGGGCTCGACAACCCATTGAGACTATGAGACCTAGGTGCTGAATACATTGGCAATTAGGCTAAAAGTATGGGTTTACATGCAAAGTTTTGAGTACACCTGAGTCACTCACTTTGAACTGTCCGAACTTTTGGGAACTTGTTTTGGAGTGTCCGAACTTTTTTTGTATAATGCATAGCTGCTGTTTTGGACAGTCCGAACTTTCTATGTACTAAAATATTCATACGGCTGCTATGTTTTTAAGTTGCAATATTACAAACTTGCTTTACACTTATGGGGAAATTTGCTTAGTATCCATTTATTATGTTTTTTATGTGTTTCGTCTGATATGAGTGGATGTTATCTTGCTATGTTTGCAACATGCATATCTGAGGTGCTCACTTAAGGTGTTGTGGTCATCAGACTAATGTTAGTCAAGTTGAGGACTTGCGCTCAGAAGAATTGCTTGATTGTTTATGTGCAGGTGTTGCATGAGGTCAAGACCGGCTGGTGACGGGATTCATTGAACTATTCTTAGGGAGAAAATGAGGTTCAACAACCAAGTTCAGGAGGAATTGTGGTTGCGTCGATCTGGAGGTCGCACAATATGCTTGAGTCAAGAACAATACATATGAAGGTATCATGAATGTTGTTTGATAGTGTGTGCACATGTGCGAGGGGTGCATGGACATGGAAACATAGTTCCAAGACATGATTAAGAGATATGGACATGAATATGTGGCCAGAAAGGTCCAACAGGCTGGACTATGCCTCAGGCCGCGTCTGGGGTGGTTATGGTTCCTTTATAGAAAGTTTCGAGTTTGTTTTGGTTAGATTTCCTATCAGTCACAAATTTGAGTTGTTTTAAAAAAATTTAGGACGTTCTGAAGGTGTTTGGAAGTATTAAGATTGCTTCTATCTAGGTATGGAAGAGTCTTGAGCAGTTATGGAAAGTTTCGGTTGAAACTGAGTAGGACTAGGAGTCCTAGTTTGGTTTAGGTTGGCTCGAGGGATGGTTATATGAGCAAGGGAGACCAGAGCTCATGTGGCACGACTTTGGGATGTTCCTCTTGTATCTTTGATGAATAAAATTTGTAGTTTAGAGGAGCTTTTGTACCTTGCTTGTCTGACTTGTTTTGGTCAAGTCTTTCTCATTGAGTTTCTGCGCTGTCCGACCTTTATTCATTGTTTTGAACGTAACTCAAGTTCTACAGATCCAATTGACGTGATTCTTTTTGTGTTGTCTTTACAAATAAATTCTATATCATATGTGAAAGTTTCACGGTCATTGTATTTGTGTTTTTTGAGTTACACGAGTTTCTTTGCGGCATAGCAGATCTATTTGCTCTCTGTTAGGACAGATTGACCTTTCCTAAGGGTTTCGGTCATAACTTGAGTTTACTCGAAGTTTTATTGTGATTCTTGTTCTCGTATCTTCGTGACTTGATTCTCTATTATCTAGACTAATTTTTCACATTTTGAGCATGTTGTAAACACTTGCACACACGATTTATCTATCAGATTGATTTTTTGCCGAGGGTTTTCATCGCTTCCGCTGAAAAAGTTTTAATTTACCATTCACCCTCTCTGGTAGATTTTCACGTGCTCTTCAATCCTACAATTGGTATTAGATCCACAGTGCTCTAATCTATGTGATTTTCATGTGTTTTGACTAACCATCATGGAGAAATACTCCGCAAAACCTTGTGTGTTCAATGGCATTGATTTTCAGGTTTGGAAGGCAGATATGGAGGCTTACATACAGGCGCAAGGTTTCGCCATAAGGGACAAGGTGTACAGGCCCTTCGACATACCGCCAAATGATCAAACCATGACTACAAACATGAGAGACGTCGACAACAATAACAAGGCATGGAACTTGAACATACAAGGATTGAATCAAAGCGACTTCGATCGTGTTGCACACCTCGATCTGCATATGATGTGTGGAAAGCACTATGCGACTACCATGAAGGCTCCAATACAATCAAGGAGGTATGTCAAGACATGTTCAAGAAAGGGTACATGTGCTTCGAGATGCAATCTGGTGAGTCGATCAATGATCTTTTTGCTCGCTTTAATAAAATCCTCAGCAACTTGCGTAGTGTCAATGTTAATTTTTTAGATGCTGAAAATGCTAGGCAATTGTTAAGTCCATTAGATACGTCAATGTGGGAGATAAAAGTTACATCCATTCGTGAATCCACTGTCATGAGTACACTTAGTTTAGATGTGATATATTTTAAGTTGAAAACTCTTGAACTTGACATAATTTCACGTAAAAACTCGAACAAATCTCTTGCATTTGTTTCACAACGTGACATGCCTAGTTCTAGCCTCTTCATCATGTGGTACACTTGTTTTATTGTCTTCTCTAATCCTTGAACATATTGAAGAGCTTCTAGAGGAGGAACTAGCACTTCTCTCTACTCGATCCTCAAAAGTATTGCAAAATGTGAGAACTCGATGAACAGGAAGTGGTGGTTCTCAACAATGCTTCGAATGTGGTCAGACATGAAATTTTTGTATCGATTGTCCTAACACTACAAGAATCAATAAAATGACGACGTCAAAATTAATTGGCGACGATATCGTCATCAATTAAGTAATTGACGACTGGTAAACCCAACTATCGTCAATTACGCCTTAATTGACCACGGTTGACCCTCTACTGTTGCCAATAACTAAAATATGACAGTGAACCATCGTCAATTAGCCCCCTCGTCAATATGGGCTGGCAATCTGACCCACCCGAGTGGCTATAGACGACAGTTTCCTGCACTGTTATCAATTAAAATTAGGGATTATTTCCCGACCCTCTGTGTTGTGTGCTCCTCATTTCACTCGAGTCCTCCTCATTTGGCTCGCGCCCAAGCTCCTCCGATGCTACTGCTGCTGTCGCCCGCCTCCACCGCCGCTGCGCCATGCCTCCCATGCCACCGTCGAGGGCCGCTGCCGCCGCCATCTACCGATCGAGGAGCACTACGCCATCAAGGTACGCCACCGCCTCTCCTCGCCGCCCCCTCGCCGTGCGTCGCACCATCCACGGCACCCCTCTCTGGCGTCCTCTCCCTAGGTGCTGCCGCCTCCCCGACGCCCCCTCCTCGTGTGCCGGCCCCTCCCGGCACCTCCTCCCCATGCGCTGCCCCCTCCCTGGCGCCCACTCATTGTGTGCCGCCCCCTACCCAGCACCACCTTCCCGGCGTCCCCCACCGTGGCTGCCCCCTCCCCACCGTGGCTGCCCCCTCCCCACTGTGGCCTAGTATTTTTTAGTGATTAGCACTCTGATTAGCACCGTTTTAGCACTTTGATGAGCACTTACAGATGTAGTGTCACTTAACAATATATGGATGAGTGTAGTAGAAATAGCTTATGAAATTTCGTATTCCTTGCCAGCACAAAATATGATCTTTCTTGCGTCACATTTCGTATTCCAAAAGATGCATTCTGGAGCACTAGAGCAGATAGATGAGCCATTTTATTTGAAGAGCTGCATTCCCTTTTCCACCGGGGCATGCTCGAAATCAATCTGCTACTCGTATGGTGCTTGTAAGTGCCTCTAATATTTTGCATTTACTTTTCTTACTACACGCATACACATTTCATGAGATTATAACAATTCTAGACTTCTTCAATGGGATGCAGTACATGGATAATGAAAAGAAGAAATGCAAGACAGGTATCCTTGACCCTACACGGATTGCAAAGACGCTATTCGACGTAAAGGCGGATCGAGACTCAGCAAAGTTCAAGCACACGAAAAAAAAGAATTTGAAAAAGCAATCGCAAAACTTAAGAAGGATAGAAGGACGGAAGTTGCAGCTTACATAAGACATGCAATGTTTAACTTTGTCAGAGACGGCAAGGACCTCTTAAAGGCTCCGTACCACTTTGAGTAAGTTCGACACATGACATTGAAATAGCAATTATTGGTAATTGTTCACGGGTGTGTTTGTATCTTTACAGTGATCACTACATAATGATCTTCATAAAGCCAACGCAGGGTTTGGCAACAGTCTTGGACTCGACCGATTACCCACCAGATCGTTACAAAGATTCCTTTCCATTTTGAAATTTTACCTTTATTCAATACTTTTAATTTACACATATTTAGAATATGTTGACAAGTTTTATATGACATTTCTTGTATTACAACACTTGGCACTTTTACGTGGAACTGCTTGGCTGTGAGAGACCTTCTATAACGAATGCATTGGACATTAAAATGTATTATGCTTGTCCGAAGCAGCTTACTGGGAGTGTCTTATGCGGGTATTATGTATGCGAGCATCTTCGGACCGTCGGCGAATATAGAGTGAATCGTGAGGATGTAAGTTATCATTAATGTCGATATCTTATTTTCTTACTTTTGAGTTTCATTTTCATTATAACTTGCATAGTTTAATACTTATATTCTTTGTTGTTCAATATTACCATAAACATTATTTTCATATTTTGATTCCAACTTCAAAATTCAATTGCTCAAAGTACAACTGCTCCAAAAATACCAAATAAATTCTTGTATACTCTCACTTTGTTCTATACTTTGAGATTGTTCAAACCAACACATTCTAAACCTTGTTATGTGTTTCATTGCAACACACGAAGAATGTGAACGAAGAATGGCCGGTTTGTAGAAGTATTCCTAGTGGAGGAGCCGACAAGATTGCTGTTGAACTGTGTCAATTCGTGCATCGCAAAATTTTGCACAAAAGAGGGGAGTTCTTTGATGAGAATGGTGCAATAGTTGATGTGCCAGAACTTTACGACTATGCCAATAGAAACAGTTTTTAGTGAAAACTTGTAAACTATGAGATGAATTGTATGTGTAACTTGTACAGATGTATATTGTTTTAGTGAAATTGACTTCTGTGAGATGACTTCTATGATGATATTGTTGACTTCTGTGATTACATTGGATTGATCCGGAAATTAGAAATAATAATAGCTAGTACTGCATAGGTTATATCTTATCACAAGCGGTTATTTACCAACGGCTAGACCTGCCTGTGAAAAACAATTATCACAGGCAGCTAGATATAGGTAAAGAACCATATGTGATAACCTAATTATCACAGGCGGTTACCCTTATGGTAGAAACTGGCTGCGATAAACTATCTTCAAAGGCGGCTTGAAGTAGGTCAAGATCCGCCTATGATAACACAATTATCACAGGCGGTTATATATGCTACACGACCCGCCTATGATAACATATCTTCACAGGCGGCTAGCCTAAGTAAACAACCACCTGTGATAATCTGTCTTCACAAGCGGTTTCACTTCTCCGCTTGTGAAATTGTGGATTATCACAGGCTCTTCGTTTCAGGCGGTTTTAAAAACCGCGTGTGATAATAGGTTTGGAGCCGCCTACGATGATGCTTATTTTAGTAGTGTATGGTTTTAATCCCCGTGCTCCTATTGATTTACTACCTTTGCGTCCTTATGAAACTATAAATTTGGATGCTACACAACGATCTAAATTCATTCTTAAGATGCATGAAACTACAAAGAAAAATATTCAAAAGATGAATGAGAAGTATAGGATTGCAGGTAGTAAAGGTAGAAAAGAAGTAAAACTTGAACTGGGTGATTTGGTGTGGTTACATTTGAGAAAGGAGCGATTCCCTGACTTGAGAAAATCTAAACTTATGCCACGAGCTCCTGGTCATTTTAAGATTGTTGAAAAGATTAATGATAATTCATATAAGCTTGAGTTGCCTCCCGATTTTGGGGTTAGTCCCACATTTAACATTTCAGATTTGCGACTGTACTTGGGAGAAGAAGATGAACTTGAGTCGAGGACAACTCCAATTCAAGAGGGGGAGGATGATGAGACATCACAACAGCGGAGACACACATTGAACTGCAAGGATCAATCACAAGAGCACGAGCACGGTTAATAAATCAGCAGGTGAACTCGTTACTAACTTCCTTTGTATGTGAATTTTAGAATAGATTGCTATGTGATGATTTAATTGTGATTAGGAACAATGGAGAAGATCAAAAAGTGAAGGGAAGAGGCCTTGAGAACGTGGAGAACCTGCTGGGACGTTCACAAATTGATGGAATCAGTTTGCAACTTGGACTTGAGTTCAACTCAGAGTCCAGGAGCATTCCACCTTAAAACGGACGCCCAAGATGCATACCGACTCTGTTCTTGACGTTCCAAATATGCACCGAAAGATAAGAAGATAAGTTTTCCAATGGCTCTGGTCCCACCTCAAAATTCCCCCGGAGTCATTAGGAATCATCGCTACAAGTAGAGTCCAAATTTTTGTCTGGTGCTGCGCCATCGAATTAGGCTTTTGGGCCTTGTATCCCTTATGAGTCTATTAGGAATGCGTCTAAGCGTGTTTTGGTCGAACCCTAGCCTTGAAATAGTGCAGCCGCCAGTCATATTCGCTCGGTTTTTCTTAGATCAATAATATCGCCGTTCTACGGTTTGTGAGACCCCAACTTCGTGATTTCAGATCTTGTCTTCGACATTCTTGCTTGTGTTCTCGGCTGCACTTGCAGGGATTAGCCTTCTTGGCGAGGTCAATCATGTGCAGTACGGTTGATAACCAACAGAGCAGTGGTGTAGTGATTGCAGAGGTACTCGAACTGCTCGAGTGCTGCAGATCATCAACGTCGAGTTCTCCACCCCAATCGACTTACCTTTCGGAAAATCGGGCCTAAACTACTCGTCAAGCATATTGAAGAATGGAGAGTCTGCCATCAACCAAATGTGGTATTATCCCTTTGATTTGTCCCACATTCTTTACATGTTCAATAATGACCGCTAACATGTCAGCCACTATATTGAACAACATTGGTGATAACGGATCACGTTGTCTCAATCCTTTTTTTTTGGAAGTAATGGCCCACATTGCCATTAACTTTAATAGCCACACTACCACCAGTAATGAAAGAACGAATCCATTGACACCATTTTTCATTAAATCCTTTCATTTTTAATGTTTGTTGAAGAAAGGACCAATTAACTTTATCATAAGCCTTTTCAAAATCTATTTTCAAGATCACTCCAGTGAGCTTTTTTCAGTGTAATTCATGAACCGTGGAACCGTCTCATAAAGAATCACCACTCCATCGAGGATGTTTCTCCCTTTCATGAAGGTTGTCTGAGTCGGTAGAACCACCCGGTCTACCACCAAATTAAGTCTATTTGTAACGACCTTTGTAAATATCTTAAAGCTAACATTAAGGAGGCATATCGGTCTATAATATTGTATCCTATTCGCTTCCTTAATCTTAGGTAATAATGTAATTTAACCGAAATTAAGTCTAAATATTTCTAACTGACCTGCATATAACGATTCAAACATCTTCATAAGTTCAATTTTAATAACGTCCAAGAAGTGTTCATAAAGTTCTGCAAGAAAACCATCTAGCCCGGAGGCCTAGTTATGTTCCATTTGGAAAACTTCTTTCCTAACTTCCTCTATCGTGAAGGGAGCAATAAGAAAGTCATTCTCCTCGGTGATTAATTTTGAGATATCATCTATTTGGTCTTCATCAAAGGAAAAAATCTCCTCCTCAAAATCCCAAAACAAATCCTTATAATATTTTGTAATATAGGATTTTAAATTTTCATCACCTTCAATGGTGCCCTCATCTTGCTGGAGAGAATATATGAAGTTCCTCCTATATCGGCCATTTGCCAAATTATGGAAGTATTTTGTGTTAGAGTCTCTTTCAAGTATGAATTGGGCCTTAGAACGTTGATACCATTTAATCTCTTCCTCTCGCAACATTTGTGCTAACTTCTCGTTCGCTTGACTTTTTTTGTTAAATCTCTTGTTCAGTCAAAGCGCGTGAAGTCGCAATATTTTCGAGCTCATCAATTATTGACAAAACACTTGTTTTTTCCTTTTTAATCGTGCCTGTCGTATGAGCTGCCCATACTCGAAGATATCTTCGCAATCTATGCATTTTTTGTTCCATTTTTGGATTGGAATTCTTCCACCGATGGGGCTCACCCACAATTCCTTAATCATATCATAAAAGCCCTGTCTATTTAGCCAACCAAGTTCAAACTTGAACTGGTTGTTCTTGCAGGTTCTATTCGAATTTGTGGAGAGTAAAATTTGGGCATGATCAGACAACGCCTCCATACATTCAAGCACCCGTACTGAAACTATAGGATATTTTGCCTCCCATTCACAGTCCATGAGTACACGGTCTAACTTTTCGTATGTTGGGGTGTAAAGATTGTTTGCCCAAGTAAATTGTCGTCCAACCATTGTAACCTCTCTCAACTCCAGGCTATCAATAACCTCATTGAACAAGAAAGGCCAACGTGGATTAAAACGACCATTACTTTTTTTTGGCTGAATCTAACAATATTAAAATCCCCCCTATCAACATAGGATGTGGATTGTATCTACCAAGATTAACCAGCTCACGAAGGAAGGCACTCTTATTTTCTTCTTGAGCAGCCCCATATACAGCAACTAAACTCCAAATGAATTTGTCAGCCTTATACTGAAGATGGACTTTTACATGATAATCACCATCTGAACTGGCTAACACATCCATAGAGTTTAAATTGATGCCAAGTAAAATGCCGCCTGACCGACCAAGGGGAGGGAGACAACGCCAAGTGTAATCCAAACCACAAGAAAGTCGGTTAAGGACATGCACCGGGAAGTCACATCTACCTGCCTCCAAGATCGCAACAAAGTCTAAACCATGTTTCCGAACTGAATCTGCAATATATGAATGTTTAGCCAAGTCCTTAAGACCTCTGCTATTAAAAAACATGCCTATCATCGGAAAAATTTTGATGGTTTAGTAGCCTTTGTTGTTTTTTATTTTCTTATATTTACCTTTATTTTGGAGGATTTAGGATTGCTGTTGGGTGCTTTAGTATATACAACATCATTATTAACTATTCCCCCCTCTAAAATTTCACTCAGCAGATGAGATAGGAGCTGACCATCATAAGTGGCATCTGTCTCCTCATCATCTATATGAGTAACAAAATTTTTGTTTAATTCTCATGGAGAAATCTTTCTGGGATCAATCTCCATTTGTTTTAAAGCCTCAACTGATAACGTAATATATTTCTCATTATTTCTTAATCTAACCCCTATATCATGTAAATTAGAAGCTATTCATGAATTAGGAATAGAAATAATAGATGTGGATTCTGACATTGTTGGATGCGAATTGAGGTTTCAAATCGCCTGACGACACATCGCTTTTGTGAGTGTGTCCTAGTCAGTTGTCGCGGTGCCGTCCTGCGCCATGGCGTGGCGAGTACTCCGACGGGGAGTCTCCCGAGCATCTGCTGCTACTTGAGGCTAAATTATTGTTGATGCAGTCATTGCCTCGTTAGTTTCCAGTGGTGCGCCCATCTGGACTGCAAGGGCACCCTCCTGGTGCGTTACAGTAACCAGCTGGGGCACTGTAGAATCCCTCCGATGATCGTCGTCTTGGTTCAGTGTCACCTCCAACAGGGGCACAGCACCTCCTTTTGGATTGTGCGCCTCTGCCTTGGACAGAGTGAGGCCTCTCAGTGACATGCTTCCCCGGATCACAAGTGCACCCACCTGGTGCATGGAAGTCTCCATAAGAGACCATTCAGCACCTTGGGAAGCATCAGCCTCGGCCTGAAACACTGTGGCAGCCTCCAGCGTCGTGCCCACTTGGACCTCGCCTTCATCATCCTGAGTCGTGTCTCCCTGCAATCCTTCATAGACATCATCAGTTTGAATCACAACTGTTCCCTGTTTGGTTGACGCGGCTCCCTTCAAAGAAGCATTCCCATGTTGGTGCATGGCAACCCCAGCAAGGTCCACGGTGCATTCCTCCTGCTCTGCAGTGGCATTGATCACGACTGCCTCTCCTCGTGTCGCATCCTACTGAGGCTCAATGGCATTCACGATGTTAAAAGTGGCATCATTTGTCTGGACATCTTCTTTTTTATTAGCATTAGAATATGCTTGGGACTGCAGCTCGTCTTTCTGTGATACCACTCCATTTTCCATGGCGAAAATCCTGTGAGTTTTATTTGGTGCAGCATCTACTTCCTTCACGGCATTAACCTGAAACACTCCCGTTGTCTCATCTTGAATCACACAACAGTTATGTGGTACATTATCTATATTTGACGTTGTTTCCTGAACATTGAGAATCTTGACCACATCTTCCTGGTTCACCACTATATTTTCGATAGGAGCCATCGCATTGACCACAACATTCCCCATGGTCGTAACATCCACCTGAATGCACACTTCCTGTGTTACTTTTTCCTTTTTCTCTTGAGTCTCATTGTTCTTATGTACTATGGCCTGCTGCACTAATCTCTCACCCAAACAATGATTTATTGTCGTTTGTGAAGGCTCATTAGCATCAGAGTGTTGAGATGGCGCCATCGTCTCTGTATTATGTGGATTGTGTTTAGGTCTCTTATTTGGATCATCCTTCTCCATGAAATCATCCCTGTCCATGAAATCTCCATGAAATCATCTCTGTCCAAATCTTCATCATGCCTCCATGCGAAGGGTACCACATCTGGATCAACCTTGAAACTTCCAGGTTCGCCTTTAAAACACAGCATGTATACACCCATCTTGATAGCCACATCAGACATAATAACACCATTGTCATGAAGAGGTGATGTGTCAACCATGCCAACCAATATACGAAGAATCCCATAGCGGCGTATTGTCGACCAATTGACATCTATAGTTGAGCCAATGACTGTTCCCACAGCCCAGAGACCAAGGAAGTGTCTCTAAAAAAGTGGTACTCCAGATACATGCACCCAGACCGGCTGTAACCGAGATTTAGGTGTGATATCCTGCTCTTTCCATTGTCTGAAGGATAGTGTGACACCTAGCTTTTTAATACAAAGGTCTAATTCATCAATCCTATCCAGATCTTGTTGTGATGGAAACTAAATCAGAAAAACATTCTCACCAATGAGTTATTGCCTCCCATTTCCTTTGTGACTGTGATGGACCAATTCTAGCAACCTCTCTTTCAACATCCTCTGTTTGAACAGTCCCTCCTGACACCGTCACCATGGTAGTAGGCGATGTCTCTGAAATAAGGCATTCACGGTAAAGCGAGTCTGGAACCTGCTGGAATAATGTGAATTCATGTCCATATCCCGCTACTTGAGCTACCGGTGTAGGGATCTTGTGAATATGGCACCTTCGTGTCGGATGTGCAGAACTGTCACATATGTAACAATAATGAGCAGTTTTGCAATCTCTGGACATATGGGTATCCACTCTGCATTTCCAACACCGCATTTTTTTTTGACCTTTCCAATGTCAGAAACAGCAGCAGCAGTCATGTTGGCCTCTGAAGTTGCAGCTTGTACAGCGGTAAGAGAAATTTGTGTCTCCTTTCCTGCTAACGTACCTTGTACAGAACCAAAAATAGATTGATTGGCTGAAGAAGGCTGCCCACGAGTTGGAGATCGTTCTGGCGGGCGAGGAAAACCTTTGCCTTTTCGCTTGACCTGCCCTCCTTGACCCCCTCCCATCATTGTGCTAGGAAAAGGAGATGGTGTCACGCGAGGCACCCCAAAAACCATAGGTCCAGCAGTCACACTAAAACCTGCCTGAGCAGTAGTCCCCGACGATGTGAACGGAAACTTTGGTCAGGTAACAGTAGGTTGAGTTGCTGTCCATGATCCAGCAGCGTTTACTCGTCGCCGATGATATGAAACCCTGCTGCATATTCTGTGCTCCCGGTCTGGCTCATGGTTGAGAGGCCATCACTTCGGCATATGAGCGGCGCGGTAGCGATGATGGAATTGCTGTGATGGCGGCAGCGTGTTTCTTGTTTATTGGTTGCTGGTGAAACGGGGAAGATGATGGCTTCACTGGTATGGTAGGCCAATCTGGAGCATCCTTACTTGCCTTCTGAAATACCACAGGCTTCGGTTTCCATAATTGTTGGAATCGTCGGCCCAGATATCCCCAGGATGTATGCTTTCCATATTTTTGACAACTGCAATCAGTCTGGGTATTTTCCATAGCCAGAGAATTTGTCTGGGATTCATGCATTTATCTGGCCACCATACGACACTCAGCTTTTCCTTTTCCATAAATTATGCCCGTGCTGTTTGCTTGTAAATTTGCTTCCATGTGAGACCTCTGATTTTGAAATCCAGGAACTTTAACCGTTCTTGTCGCTGCTTCAGTAACTTGCTTCCTTGCCTCACCGGCCGGTGAGATAGAGTGCGTCAAGAAGTCACCAAAAACTATGGCCATCTGAGTTCGAGGTCGAGGAAGAGGACCACGCCATGGACGTATCTTAATACCTTTGGGTTGGGATCGTACCTGCTGACTGGTGACATTGATTTAGCCCTTGAACCTGATGCATCTCCAGGCATCGATTTCCTCCGTCGACCTTGAACCAGAATACAGCCGCCCTCGTTGTACCTATTTTCTTTCGACGTTGTAGCAATCATTTGGCCCAGAGGTGGATCGATACTGTTCTTCATAGATGGATCTACCAAGAGAGTCTCCATGGGCTAAGGCATCTCTATGGCATGAGGATAAGAATACTGGCTGCGATAGTAGGCATTCTAAGACCATGCTAGATCCAGCCGGTGAGGTTCTTGTGGCTGCCAGCGCCGGAGTGGCTGCCGGCAGAAGAGCCTCTCCCTCTCAGGTCCCTCCTTGGATGTTTTTAGTTAGGCAAAAAATTAAACAAATGGCCAGTCTGTTCTTGGCACATACGATGTGATCTTTTACCGTAGCCGGATCCCAGCTCATGGAGAGCTGGTTGCTTGGAAGGTAAGCTGATCTACTCCTCCCCCTGTAACTTCTGGTCCCTCAGAACCTTCATTACTCATTAGGGAATCTGTCACGGTAACTTTCGGCACAGCGATAGTATCTCCTGCATCAGTGACACTTATGCTCATAAGAGAAATACCCTCCATAAGCTCTGCCTCAATAGAAGCTTCGTTAACCAAAGAAGCTGTCCTTAGTACTCCCAGTTTTCCACCAGATTCATTCATAATTTATGCCCTTCCTGTAACATCTGTCTCAATGTCTTTTATCCCTGGCAAAGTGGCAACCCTACTCTCTGGAGTAACTTTTTCTGTAACTTCTGGATAAGAAGCCACTTCATTAGAAAGAGGCACAACCTTCAAACATCTAATTCATTGGTTGATTTCTTCATGAGAGAATTTTCCTCTGTAAGAAGATGTAGAGACTCATAAGGTGTGAAAACAAATACAAAAATGGGCAACTACCTCGACAGAAGATCGATGGTCCGGTTTACAGAGTAGAGTACATGATCATGACGCCGATGAATTTTGAAATGGAGTACAAGTAACATTTCCTTCATCTCTTCTTTCCTCTTTTATACTTTCTGTTACATTCATTAGCAAAATTTCCTTTAAACTAGATGCTTCGAGCAGCAGCAAGCGACGGGGGGCAGAGGCACCAAGCTTTTTGTCACCGAGAGCCACGAGAGGAGACGGGATCTTCCAAGGCAGTCAGCTTAGCGGGGGTAGACGGACTCAGTTGGTGAGCCATCTATGGGAGTCATCACACAGACCTGTACAACGGTCTCAACAGGTAAAGAACATTTAATTACATAAAATATATAAGTAATTATTTATTCTATAATATGAATCTTTTAAATTATTAGGATGACTATACGTTCGAGGACTCGGAGGCTAGGGTGCCTCCTTCTTTGGTGCATGCTTTGGAGTTTCCTTCTTTGGTGCCTCCTTTGGAGCCTCCTTCTTCGGAGCTAGTGCAGTCGGGTGACCCCACTTCTTGGTCACCTGATGTGGAGTCGGCTCCACAGCGGCGGACTAGGAGAAGCCACTAGGAGGAGCCAGTGGAGTGCAACATTCAAGTTACGAAGACGTACTTCAAGTTACATCCGGAAGAGGGTCAGCTGGGGAAGTACATGGAAGCGGCCGACAAGTACTTGACGGAGGCGCAGTACGCATAGGTAAAGTGTTTATTTTACTTTGCTTCATTATCTGATTGCTACCAATGTTTCCATTCAATAGTAAATGTGTGTAGGTCGGTGTAGCATGGCTTGACATAAGTCGGGACGCGTATCATGCCTTGTGTGCTCGTTGGGTGAGCCGGGGCTTCTAGGGTGTGTCTAAAACCCGTCGAGAGAGTAGAGGGACAGACAGAAAATACCATTTGGATGGGGAGGGCTACATACATCTCGCTATACAGATGGTAAGTGTGACTTTAATTCTATTTAAGTAATTTTATAATCTTTCATTGTGCTAACATGTATCGATAGGAGCACGAGAGCGGTCAGGAGTCGACACATATCGAGGTGTAGAAGAGCGGTCACTTGGGAAGTGACCCATCGCAACCTTACCAAACGGCGACTGAGACGTCGGTGAGTTATTTTGTTAACTTAATTGAACTCTCTTCAATAGTTTTGATGGCGTTATTTTTCTGTATGTCCAGGTAAAGTACAGGCAGGAGGCGTAGAGGCTTTGAGGCGAAGAGTATGATTGGCAGAGCATGCCAATCATCCCCAAAGCCGTGTATGTAAGCAGTGGCGGGAAACCTCATGGACGGTGAGTTTTGTTATTTTAGTTTGCTATCATGAACTTTGAGATACAAATTTTAATAATCTTACTTCATTGTGCAGGTTAGCCGTCTTCGATGGAGTGGTCAACTCGAGGCAGATGCAAGCTTCCTCGAGAGCCTCTTCATCGCAGCAGAGCGGGTCTAGTACCGGCCATACGGGTCTAGATCTGGAGCTCTAGAGAGTTCGGGAAGAGCTCAAGAGGACACAAGAAGCGCTCAGAGCCAGGGACGAGGCACTCATGTCTAAGGACGAGACGCTCAGGGCTAGGGACGAGATGCAGGCAGCGGCACTCAAGGATAGGGACGAGTATCAAAATTCGTACATGCTATAGTGGCAAGCTGCCATGCAGGTAAATTCTAAATGTTGTACTTAGCATTTTTAATATATAAATTACATGCACGATGATTTGATTTGTATGTGTAGGCTACCGCATGACAGCGGGTTGTCTTTCTGCAATGGGCACCACCATCGATCGAGCTGCCATGGGTGCCGACTACAGGAGCACTGGTAGAAAATTATTCAAAATAGCTGAAACTAGTTAAACTTGGTCAAATTTAGTAAAATATGCATTTTATACTTATAACTTGTCTAACCACAAATGCACATCACTGGGATTGGGGACGGAGGCTCAAACTCTGTCGCCCCAGATTCCGGCGCTTGGACAGCTTCAGGAGGACGACTTTCCGAACTCTGATGGCAACAGATGGGGTACCGCGTATTAGTCAGGTCAGTATTATTCTATCTCTAATTTCACCAGTGGACGGCTGTTGTGTTTTTTTTCTTTCTAAACAGAACAAACAAAAACTTGTAACAATTTAAGATTTCGCTTTACATTCAAAAAATCACATGAAACATTATTCTAAGTTTACAGATCCTTTCAAAAGGTGTCTCTCAACAGAAGACGAAAACATGCTCCCATTGAGGGTAGTAGTAGCTCAGTAGACAAGTGACATTCCTTACCATCATGCTAGTTCCTTGCTAGAATATTGAGTCATTTTCCTGACACTCTTAATGTTTTGCAGGTATTCCCAAGAATCGCGTTCGTATCCTGGTTCTTTGTCTTGGAGTTTTGGCTTCACGAACTCGCAAAGTGTGTAGTGTGGCATATGTATAGTGTTGTGCAATGATTATTGTGATATATATGTTGTGTGATGCCTGTTTTTATATGCCTGTGTGAGCTGGCCATCAAGCCAGGGCTAGCCTCAAAGCCAGTGCAAAGTTGTCTGTTTTCTTTTAAATGCAAACCTTATAGACAACGGTATTCTTCTGGCCTTCGTCTATAAGAGTCATTATAGACGACGGTTCCTGACTGGTCATCGTCTCTAAGAGTCCCTATAGACGAAGGTTTCTCGTCCACCATCGTTAATAAGGACTCTTATGGACGATGATTTCTCGTAGGTCATCATCTATAAGGACTCTTTTAGACGACGATTCGTTCGACTGTAGTTAATAAGGCTCCCCCACTGCCATGTGGATGGAGTTATTTTATTGATGATAGCTAAATTTGCATGTTGTCAATTAATTTATAGACGACGGTGACCGTCGTTTATAAGCTTATAGAAGATAAATAATTGTAGACGGTCGGAGACTGTCGTTTATAAACTTATATTGTCGTCTATAAGTTATAGACGATTATTTCTGGCCGTCATTTATTATGGCGATTCCTGTAGTGTAACCTGTCAGGTCCTACTACCCACGATGAAAAGTAAAATAAATTCAAGTCCTCCTCTAGCAGCAACAACAAGAAAAATAAGACTTTTAAAAAGTGGCAAGTGGCAGAGACCATTCTCTCCGCACTCCTCGATAACAACTCAGGCAATGTGGACTCTAGAAGTGATGAAGATGAAGACAATTTGGCAACTATGTGTTTCATGGCAGGCAACTCAAGTTCAAGTATGGATGAGGCCGAAGGGATCAACAACAATGATGAGGTAAATCTCTCATACAAAGAACTTGTTGATGGTCTTTTTCGTGCTGCTGCTATAATTAAGAAAAAAGACAAAAAAACCTTAGGGACAATGCTATTAAAATTGAATCACTAGATTCTGATATTAATCGGTTAAAATCATTGATTCTTAGTAAGTGATTATTGTTCCTCGTGTTAATTAATATATGAATAATTGTTATCATTAAGAAGTGCACACACCTCCACACTTGGTAAACATGCGATTGAAATTGAAAAGAACTAAAAACTTGCTGCACTTAAAGATAAAAACATGAAAGGTGTTAGCTGTTCTACAATTGATTTGCATTGTTCTGGTTCTGATGATCTTGATAAGAAACTACATGATGCTAGTTGTGATGTTTTGAACAATGCTTTACATTATCATTAAGTTAATTGTTTTTATAATTGCAAATTAAAAGGAAAAACTTCATGTGAAAATTGCATTGATCTGTCCAATAAACTTGATAACATGCATATGACACTAGATCAGTTTTGTAATGCAAATAAGAATCTAAACTTGCTGCTGAATTCTTCCAAGTCCTGCAATGACAAATATGGTTTAGGTTTTGATTCTCATGCTCATGCTAAGTCACATCCACCTAAGGTTGTCAAGTCATTAGGAAGTGGTTTGTTTCAAACGGCTCCTAAACATAAGTGGTGGTTTTTAGGTCAGCAGGGGTGTTGTCTAAATCGGTTGCTAACAAACATGTTGCTTGGCCATCTAGACATGAACATAAGGTTAAAATTTCATTGTACCTACTGTGGTAGAGATGGTTATGTCATAGATTTTTGTTATAGACTAGCTAAACAAGAAAAGAAGCAAAGGATGCTAGCTAGATCAGTAACAACCGAGAACAAAATGTTACACGTGCTAATCTGATTTTTAGACACTTGCAACCTGCTGAAAAGAATGCAAAATTTGCACTCAAATCTACTTTTTTTCATGCTACACATAACACAACTCGTATGTCAGCAGTTGAATGCAAGGATTCTCAAAATTTGGCTCATATACCTGTTGTTTTGTCTCAGCTTTCACGTGTTATTCCTGTTTGACATCGCGTGACTCAGTAGTGGATTCATAAGTAACTTTTGACTATCACCAGTATTGAGTCATCGATGTATTGTGCTTCTTTGTATGTTACACGCTTGAGGAAGGAGAACATTTGGCTCGTGGATTTGGGTTGCTCACGCCACATGACCGGGAATAAAGAATGGTTCTCCTCCCTCTCTTCTGTGTCATGTGTAGAGAATGTTACTTTTGCAGATAATTCTTCAACTCCTTTAGAATCTAACGGTTTGGTTATAGTTAATAATCACTACACTTTGAAAGATGTGGAACTTGTTAAAAATTTTAAATACAACTTGCTTTTGTTTCACAACTGCTAGAGGAAAATCTTGAAATTCTTTTCACTAAAAATTGCTGCAAGTTTATATATTCTAATGGTGAGCTTATGTTTAACATGTCTCAGTTTGGAAGAGTTTTTAAAGCTTATTTTGATATGTCATCCTCTAAGCATAGGTTTCTAGTTGCTAATGATTCAAAAGACTTATATTTTTGGCATCGTAGACTTTGTCACGTAGGCTTTGATCATCTCACACTTGTTAGTGTTCTTGATCGCATACGTGGGCTGCCTAAGCTTAAAGGGGACAAAGATATTGTGTGCTCTTCTTGTAGACATGCTAAGATGGTTGTATGTTCACATGCTCCACTTATAGTGTCCATGACAACATCACCGGAACAACTCTTACACCTTGACACCGTAGGTCCCTCACGTGTTCTATTTTTTAGAGGTAAGTGGTATGTGCTTGTAATTGTTGATGACTATTCGAGATATTCTTGGGTTTACTTTATGGCATCTAAGAATGAAGTTTTTAGTCACTTTAGAAGTTTAGTTCTTAAACTTTCACTTCACCATCCAAGATCTTTAAAAGCAATTAGAAGTGATAATGGAACATATTTTTTAAGGGAGATAACGGAACTAAACTTAAAAATAATCATGTGATCACTTTTGTTCTGAAAATGGAATACATCATCAAATTTCATCACCATATGTACCTCAATAAAATGGTGTTGTAGAGAGAAAGAACAATACATAAGTTGAGATGGCTAGGACTACGCTTGATATATATCAAACTCCTAGAATGTTTCTGGGCTGATGCAATTGCAACCACTTATTATGTATCAAATCAAGTTTTCTTGCGTGCTAAGCTAGCAAAAACCCCATATGAGCTTCGGTTTGGACATAAGCCTAATGTCACACACTTTAGGGTCTTTGGTTGCAAATGCTTTGGTATGTAACATGGTAATCTTGATAAATTTGAAGCTAGATCTGTTGATGACATGTTTCTTTCTTATCCATCTCATACTTGAGGCTACTCTATGCTTTTACTTGAAACTAACAAAATTTTGGAGACTTGTGAGGTTTCTTTTGATGAAGCAAGCTCAGGTACTAGCTCTAATATTGCAGGTCAAGATGCATATCCGCAGGGGGAGAGTATTTTCATTCAAGATGAGGAAGAAGTGGTGTTGCTGACCGAAAATTAAGTAGCTAATAACATCGCTCCAGCTCCTGATTTTGATTCACAACTAGCACCGACGATGAACATGAAGAAGAATCTTGTGGAGTGTATACTCCCCATCGGATCCCCAAAATTCATCATCCACAACAAATTATTGGAAGTTTACACGAACGAGTCACACGGTCCAGCTATGATGAGTTCGGATTTTGACATGAGTATGATGGGAGAACTCATGTACTTTTTGGAGCTACAAATCAAGCAAACTAAGGTGGGAACCATTGTGCATCAAATGAAGTACATGAAAGATCTCCTTAGGTGTTTCAACATAGCAAACAACAAGCCACTACTGACACCAATGGGAACAACAACGACACTTGGACTTAATGAAGAGGGTGAACCCGCTGATTAAAATGAACATCGAAGTATGGTCGGATCCCTTTTGTATCTCCCGACATCAAGACCGGACATACAATTCAGCATATGTCTTTGTGCAAGATTTCAAGCTTCCCAACACGTTTCAAAAGGATTCTTAGGTATTTATGTGGTACTAAAAAATTTAGCATTTTTCTTCCATCTTCCTCAACTATTATTTTGAAAGATTTTTCCGATGCTGATTTTGAGGGTTGTAGGATTGATAGGAAAAGTAATTTGGGTGCTTGTCATTTTCTTGGTAATTTACTTGTTTCTTGGTTCTTTAGAAAAAAAAGTTCAGTTGCATAATCCACGGTCGAATCTGAATATATAGCTGCTGCTAGTGCTTGATCACAAATTTAATGAATTGTTCAAACACTTAAGTACTATGGGGTGATTTAGGTAGTATTCAACTGTTTTGTGACAACATTAGTTCCATTCAATTTGCATTGCTAAAAATCTCGTGCAACACTCTAGAACAAAGCACGTTGACATTAGATATCACTTTCTCTCTGATAATGTTAAGAGAGGGAACATTGTTCTTCACCATGTAGACACAAAACAAAAATTGGCTAATATTTTTACAAAACCTTTGGATTTCACTGGTTTTTCATTCATTCGTAGTGAAATAGGGGTCATGCATCCTCATGGTTTAAATTGAGGGGGAGTTTTGAAACTTGGGAAGTCTATGTGTGGATCTAAAATTAAAAAAAAATATGAGCATAAGTGGATCATACATATATGACCTTGTGATTCTTTTCACATGTTTAAAGTTCTTACTACATTACTCGTTTTATACATATTGTAGTTTTTTCCATCACTAGTAATTTGAAAAAATACTTACACTAAATCATGTCATGATTGAACTTTCTTGCGTTTTGAACTTGTTGCATGCTCACAAGTGATTTTAATTATAAAAATTTAATCAATCAATAGCCCACATGTTGGGCTTTTATGATTAAATGAAAATATGTAAAGATCAAGAGAATATGCGTGCCTCGAACTTGGAAGGAGTTGTGTATGACTAAAACCATATCTTTAAGCTTCTGATTGTCAAATTACATAGGCTTGGCTTGGTTGGTTAGAATAAAGCTGATGCGGCATATAATCTCTTGCAAAGGTCACATGATAAAAATTTGTGCTTTAAATAATAATGATTTTTTTTTTGAAAAAAATGCAGCAACATGTGTCATGCTTTCAGGTTTTCGAAATAGTTAAGATTGTGAGATCATTATTTGCTTAAATTGAAGTTACACTTGATCTTTGGCGTTGCTTACACTACTTTATGTATCTCATTGATATGATAGTGTATGTTATTTGATAGTATGACTTGGATGAGCTTTGTTTTATATGTATATGTCATATTATGCTCAAAACAAATTCAAATTTCTCTTTTGAACATTGTTGAGTACATTGTCAATGCGGGATAAATTGGTCACACATTGCACATTCACAAGTGTGTTCTGCACAGTTCTTCTCAGGTGGAGAATTTTTGGGTTTCTTCTTATTCGATTTTTGATTTTCAAAATGGGGGAGAAATTTTCTTTTTATCAAAACTTTTTATGAAACATTAATAAGCCAATGTTCGGTTTCGTAATGGTGTTGCCAATGCATTCATCAATGGGGAGATTGTGAGACCTAGATGCTAAATACATTGGCAATTAAGCTAAAAGAATGAGTTTACATGTAGAGTTTTGAGTACACCTGAGTCACTCACTTCAAATTGTCCGAACTTTCGGGAACATGTTTTGGAGTGTCCAAACTTCTCTTCTATAATGCATAGCTGCTTTTTTGGACTGTCCGAACTTCCTATGTGCTGAAATATTCGTACGGCTGTTATATTTTTAAGATGAAATGTCACAAACTTGCTTTACACTTACAGGAAAGTTTGCTTAGAGTCTATTCACTAAGTTTTTGATGTGTTTTGGATGATATGGGTGGATATTATCTTTCTATGTCTGGAACATGTTTATGTGAGGAGCTCACATAAGGTGTTCTTGTTATCGGACTAATGTGAGTCAAGTCAAGGACTTGTGCTCGGAAGAATTGCTTGTTTGTTCATGTGCAGGCTTTGCTTGAGGTCAAGACATGGCTGGTGGTGGGATCCATTGAACTAGTATTAGGGAGAAGATGAGGTTCAACAACCATGTTCTTGAGGGATTGTGGTTGATTTGGTCGGGAGGTCGCACAACATGTATGAGTCAAGAACAATGCATATGAAGGTATCGTGAATGTTGTTGGATAGTGTGTGCATGTGTGCAAGGTGTGCTGTAACACCCTCATTTTCATGCATCGTGCATTGCATAAGTCCATATACATGTTTAACATTAATCCACGTAAAAGGGAACAAGTTTAAAATAAATTAGAAGCAAAACCGCACTTAAAAATTCTAGGAAGTGCAAAATAGTCCGATTTTGGTGCGGACTAGTCTGATTTCTCTCTGACCTCGCTCGGACATGTCCATTTTTGTGCGGATTGTTCCGGTTTTTGCCTCTGTACAGTTTCGAACTTGTCCGATCCAAGGCGGACTAGTCCAGTATTCCAATTCCTTGGAAATTTTGCTAAGTCCCTGGACTTGTCCGAACTTGTCCGGTATTCCAGCGGACTTGTCCATTTTGAACCCTGTCTAAAATCGGACTTGTCCAATTTTGTCCAGACTTGTTTGATTTTCCTCTGACCAAGTTCGTACTTGTTCGATATTTAGTCTGGACTTTTCCGATAACTCACTGTCTAACTTCGGACTAGTATGGCCCTTTTGCGGACTTGTCCAGTGATCGCGATTCCGAGTTGATCTTCTATTCCACGACTTTTTTGGGGTTTTACCTTAAGTGGACATAACAACGTCGTGTCTAACTCTTTTTGGAGCCCATGTGAGACTCCACACTGGCCTCCACCCACCCCAAACTCGAATCCATTGAAATCTCGCCCTCCGCCTCTATATAAACAACCCAACACCCCACCTTTTTACCTCGTCGCTTCAATTGAAACACACCCAAACACTAGATCGTGAATAGCTGCCATCAAGGAGGGAGAGGAAGATCCCGAGCAAGAAGAAGAAGAGGAAAAAACAAAAGAGGATCAAGTGATCAAGATCTCCACCAAGTTTTCGTTCTGCATCAACAATTCACCTTCAAGTTCTTCATCAACCCTAGATTGTCAAGATCCAAGTGTTGCCTCCAAAATCCTTGATTCATTGGAGTTCTAAACACCTGGTATATATTATACTTCCTTTTCCTCACTTGAATTCAACCCCAATTCTCCGCATTCACGTTGATCTAAAAAATCCTAGTTCGTTGTTCCTGCGAAGGGCTTACTAGTCCGACCCTACAGCGGACTAGTCCAATTTTACTGACTATTTTCTGCTGAATTAATTCTAAATTGATTTGAATCAATTCCAAACCTGTGTAAACTTGTTAATAACCATTGTAAACAATTAATGAACATTAATAGGAACTCATTATCTAGTTTTCTTCGCATTTGTATTAATCATGCATATCATGCCATATCGAGTAACATATGGGCACTTATTGATTGTAATGTTTGTCTTGTATGTTCATTGCGAGAATTAGACGGATTTGCACTAGAGAGTGCTGCGGAGGACCTCCAGCACCAGGATTTTGAAGACTTTGACCCAAACCAAGCCCAAGAGCAAGGCAAGTGTCCTTGAACATATTGATCATGTTTCTAAATTAAATGTTTTGTTTTCAAAGATGCATGCTTCTTTCAGATTGATGGGAAATCCTATGATAGGAAGTTTACTAGATTTGTTTAACCACCCTTGTCACCTGGAATTCATGGTAGAGAGTCGGGAAGGGCTCTTTACCTTTGCTTTGCTTAATAAATTGGGATGGGAAAACAACTATACCATTTAATTATGCATTAATGAGATTATAGTTAATATGAACTGGTCAAAATGTGATATGGTAATTGGTGATCTAAGCAAGCCTGGTATGTGGATGGGTTGGATGTTATGGTGGTTTACTTGCTTTAGAGTAAGGATCGGTTCATGCGAGAATATGCCAGGACAACAGTGCCACCACGAGGCCAATTATGGGTGCGGCATAGCTTATTAATTAGGGTATTGCTAGTATTTCATGGATCATTTGGTGCACCGGGGAAGGGGAAGTCGGATTGGGTTTGTAGTTGATGGTGAGACTATCCTAGGATCCGAATGGCACGAGAGGGGGCCCTTGGTTGAAGATGTGCTCAGTGGGAGACGACGGCACCAATGAAACCTTAGTGGGTCCGTACATGCTAGTAATCTTTTTGTAAAAGCTATTTTGTGATCTTTTGGCCACACACCAACGGAAGTGTGTAATGTGACCGACAGGTCACGAGCATAAGGGAGGTTCTTAGTCATTAAAAGGTGATGAAATCACAAACATGTGGGTAAAGCGGTACAACCTCTGCAGAGTGCGTCTAAAACTATCATGATAGCCGTGCTCCCGGTTATGAGCACCTAGACAACTTCCATGATTAGAGAAAACTTGAGATTTGGGATGGTTATGGTTGGTTATGGTTTGGTACTAGTTATGGATTGAATCATGACATTGGATATAGATAATGATAATGGTGAAATCTGGATTATGGTTTATGGTAATGAACTATGGACTGGTATTATGATAACTATATGGTTTATGATGGGTTTACTTCACATACATACAATATATTGCTTTTCAAGAATTTTAATGTACTTTTCAACACTTAGCCATTTTATATTCGTCATTTGAATCAACTACATGTCATACTTTCCACACTTGCTGAGTACGACATGTACGCACCCTTGCAATCCCCCCTCCAACAGTTGCAGGTCAGATTTGGGAGTTTAACAATGATAATGCAGAGTTCTAGGCCGTGTCTGCCGTCAGCTTGCCTGTGGTGTTGCTTGGAGCCGCGTTACCCTATCTTCCTATTTGGCTTAGTTTGCTTAGATGATTTATTAGATGATTTCCGCTGCTTCAGTTCGAACTTGTCATTAATATTAATTAGAGCTGGTATTCGAGGATATTCTGGATTTTGTAATAAAAGTGGTTAATTAATCTTATTCTATGGTAATTTTCTGTATATCGTTCATGAATGCACTCGTGTATGTGTGTTGAACGTCATGGGCACACATATGCGTTCACTTGGTTCATTTTCGGAACCGGGTGTCACAAATTGCTATCAGAGCCACACGTTGACCATAGGACGCAGTCTAGATAGAATGGACACTTTAGAGCACATAGGAGCACTCAGGAATCAATGACTTTTTGCTTGGTGTGCTATTTGCTATGTATTGCTACTTGTGTTCTTACTAGAGGATGTTGGGATGCTTTAGCATTGCCATGTCCACTTAGGCTAGTATAGGTAGTTGCTTAGTTTCGTATCCCTTGATGCATATAGTTGGGGACGTTTTCTAAATTCTTATCTCTTTCTTTCCTTTGGATGGTGAGGACTCGCAACCAGAGGGATGGCAATGATGAGGAGGAGAACAATGGAGCACCCCAGAACAACAATGGACAAGGACCTGCCCAGGGAGCTATCAATATTGAGCAACTATTAGCTATGCAAAAGCAGCTCATGTAGACCATGGTACAAACTATGGGATAGCTGCAGACTGGTAAAAACAACAATCAGCCTCACATGCCTCCACCGCCACCCCCACCTCCTCACAATCGATTGGGAGAATTCATGAGGACTAGGCCACCGACATTTGCTCAAGCCGCTGACCCTATGGATGTCTATGATTGGCTCAAGTCTTGGAGAAGAAACTTGCAATTGTCTAATGCAGTGACCGGGAGAAAAGTGATATTTGCTTCTCATCAACTAGTTGGAGGAGTTGTGGATTGGTGGGATTCACTATGCAACACCCATGAGAACCAAGAGAGAATTACTTGGGCCGAATTCAAGGAGAGCTTCCGCTCACATTATGTGCCAGAAGGAGTTATGATCTTGAAGAGGCAAGAGTTTGAGAACTTGAGGCAAGGAAGATCGAGTGTGGGTGAATATCTCAATAAATTCACTTAACTCTCAAGATATGCGCCGGAGGATGTGAGCCGAGACAGCCGGAAGTAGTACTTGTTCATGAGGGGCTTGAACAATGAGATCCAAGTACAATTGCTCAACTGTGATTATGCCAACTTCCAGAAGCTAGTGGACAAAGAAATTGTGGTGGAGAACAAGGTCCGTGAAATGGAGCAAGACACCAAGAGGAAGGGGCCATATCAGGGACAACAACAAGGAAGTAATGTGCGCCCTCGCTTCACACCACCCCATGTGTCCTATTTCAGCTGTTCTGCTCCTGCTAAATGTCCTGGTTATGCATCGCGCCTAGCTCAGTTTGTGCAGCAACGCCCTGTAATGCAAGCACTAGGCCTCCAATGCCTTTTGCACCTCGTGCCAACTTTCCTGGTGCAAATGTTCAGAACCAAGTTTGTCCCAATAATTCGGGTGCAGCAAGGAAGTGCTATACATGTAGAGAGGCAGGACACTTCGCACATCAATGTCCCAAGTCATGCCTTGGTCAAGGAAGCAATGCGCCAAGACAGAACCCAAGACCGAATGGAGGAAAACCACAAGGCAACCATGGACAGCAGAATTTCGCTCGTGGCAACGTGAACCGTGTCTCAACGGAGGAAGCTCAACAAGTGGATGACGTGGTGATTGGTATGTTTCTCGCAAACTCCAACCCGGTGACTATGTTATTCTGGAGCATCGCATTCATTCATTGCATTGAAATATGTTGCCAAGTATAGTTTGCCTATCTCTCATATGAAGTATACTCTATTGGCTAAGTCTCCTGGAGGAGAGATGAGGACAAATATAGTATGTACAAAAGTAAGCCTTAAGAAAAGGGGGGTAGACTTCTTTGCCAACCTTATAGATTTGGATTCTCAAGGATTGGACATTATACTTGGTATGGACAGATTGAGGAAGCACAATGGAATCATTGATTGTGCCACAAAGACGGTGAAGTTAGCCAATGATGAAGGGATCACCATAGAATTTGAAGAATAACAACATGCACCAAAGCAGTTGGAGTTAAATCACATAGACTGTGCCGCAATTGAAGAGATTCTGGTGGTGTGTGAATTTTTGGACGTGTTTCCGTAGGAGATGCCAGGTATGCCACCTGATCATGACATTGATTTTGTTACAATTAATACCCGAAACTGCACCTATAGCTAAGAGGCCATAAAGGATGCCTCCTAAGGAATTAGCAGAACTGAAGAAGCAGATTCAAGAGCAGCAAGAGAAGGCTTTTATTCGCCCAAGCTCTTCACCTTGGGGAGCGCCCGTTCTTTTTGTGGATAAGAAGGATGGATCCTAAATGATGTGTGTGGACTACCGAGCTCTCAATGAGGTGACCATCAAGAACAAGTATACGTTGCCCCGCATAGAAGACTTGTTTGATTAGACGAAGGGTGCATGTGTCTTCTTCAAGATTGATTTGAGATCGAGATACTTTAAAATGAAGATTAGACCATCGGACATACTCAAGACAACTTTTCGGACACGATATGGATCTTATGAGTACACTGTGATGTCCTTTGGATTGACCAATGCGCTTGCCTATTTTATGTACCTCATAAATAAGGTCTTCATGGAGTACTTAGATAAGTTTGTTGTGGTGTTCATCGATGACATTATGATCTAATCGAGAAGCAAGGAGGAACATGAGGAACATTTGAGGCTCACGTTGCAGAAATTGAGGGAGCATTAATTTTATGCCAAGTTCAAGAAGTGCCAGTTTTGGTTGAAAGAAGTGTCGTTTTTAGGTGATATCATCTTAGGAGGAGTATTGGTTGACCACGGAAAAGTGAGGGACGTGTTGAAATGGGAACCCCCACAGGGTGTAAAGGAGATCTGAAGTTTTCTCAGAATGGTTGGATATTATTACTGATTCATCAAGGATTTTTCTAAAATAGCCAAGCCGATGACGGAACTGTTAATGAAGGGGAAAGCTTTCCAATGGAATCAAGCTTGTCAAGGAAGTTTTGAGGAGTCGAAGAAGAGGTTAACTACAGCCTCAGTTTTGATATTATTGGACGAAAGCAAGAGTTTTGATATTTATTGTGATGCATCAAGACAAAGACTTGGATGTGTGCTCATGCAAGAAGGTCAAGTGGTAGCCTATGCATCGAGGCAATTGGAGAAACATGAGCAGAATTACCCAACGCATGATTTGGAACTCGCAGCCATGGTACATGCCTTGAAGATTAGAGGCATTACATCCTTGGACATAGGTGCGAAATTTATACGGACCACAAGAGTCTCAAGTACATTTTCACACAAACGGACCTGAATTTGAGGCAACAAAGATGGTTGGAGCTCATCAAGGATTATGATGTGGGAATCAACTACCATCCAGGGAAGGCTAATGTAGTAGTCGATGCTTTGAGCCAGAAAGGGGTAATTTACCATATCACGGTTCGAGAATTGCCATCCGAGTTATGCAAGGAGTTTGAACGGTTGAATCTTGGACTTGTGAATGAGATGGTGACAATGGAGTTAAATCCGATCTTGGTGCAACAAATTTGAGAGGATCAAACAAAGGATGGGGAAATTCAGGAAATCAAGGAAAGGACCCAAGAGGGGAGAGAATTCAGATTTGATGAGGACGAACATGGTACCCTATAGCTTGGAAAGAGGATTGTTGTGCCTAATGTGAAGCATATTTGGGAGAAAATATTAAAAGAGGCAGATGACTCGCCATACTCAATTCACCCCGATTGTACAAAGATGTACAACGACTTGAAGAAATGTTATTGGTGGGCTAGCATGAAGAAGGACATGGCCGGATATGTAGCATTGTGCAACGTATGCAAACGGGTGAAGGCAAAACATCAAAGGCCAGTTGGATTATTGCAGCCATTGAAAATTCCACAATGGAAGTGGGAAGAAATCGAGATGGACTTTATAGTTGGTTTACCGTGTACTCAGTCTAGTTATGACTCCGTATGGGTAATTGTTGATCGGTTGACCAAATCAGCTCATTTCATCCCTGTCAAGACCAAGTATACTGCTCCACAATTAGCCGAATTATACATGGAGCATATTGTGTGTCGACATGGGGTTCCAAAGAGGATAGTGTCGGATAGAGGTTCTCAATTTACCTCAGGTTTTGGCAGAAATTGCATGAAGCATCCGGAACAAGGTTGAACTTGAGCTCAGCATATCACCTTCAAACGGATGGACAAACCGAGAGGACCAATCATATTTTAGAGTATATGTTAAGAGCTTGTGCCTTAAAGCATGGAAGAAGTTGGGACAAGAGCTTGCCATACGTGGAATTCTTATATAACAACAGCTATCAAGCAAGCTTGAAAATGTCACCCTATGAAGCACTATATGGAAGGAAGTGTAGGACACCCTTGTTTTGGAATGAGACAGGAGAAAATCAAGTATTCGGACCTGATATGTTGCAAGAAGCTGAGAAACAAGTCCAAATTATTTGCGAAAACTTGAGGGTTGCTCAATCAAGGCAAAAAGGCTACGCAGATAATAGGAGAAGGAAAAAAGCCTTTGAAGTGGGAGATTTTGTTTACCTCATGGTGTCACCAATGAGAGGTCATCAGAGGTTTAACGTACGAGGAAAGTTGGCACCTCAATACATTGGACCATTCAAGATTTTGGACAAGAGGGGAAAAGTAGCATATAAACTGGATATGCCAGCTCATCTTTCAGGTGTCCATGATGTGTTTCATGTTTCTTAGCTCAAGAAGTGTTTAAGGGTGTCGAAAGAACAAGTGCCAATGGAAGATTTAGAACTAGAGGCAGATTTGACTTATGCCAAGCAACCGGTCAACATCTTGGAAACCAAGGAGAGGGTCACAAGGAACAAGATTATTAGATGGTGTAAAGTTCAATGGAGGCATCACACAGAATGAGAGGCAACTTGGGAGCTGGAAGATGATCTCAAGAAGGAATTTCCCTGTCTTTTCTCTTCCGCGTCAAATCTCGAGGGCAAGATTCATTTTAAGTGGGGTCTGTTTGTAACACCCTCATTTTCATGTATCATGCATTGCATAAGTTCATATACATGTTTAACATTAATCCACATAAAAGGGAAGAAGTTTAAAATGAATTAGAAGCAAAACTGCAATTAAGAATTTTGGGAAGTGCGGACTAGTCCGATCTTGGTGCGGACTAGTCCGATTTCTCTCTGGCCTCGCTCAGACATGTCTGTTTTTGTGCGGACTGTTTTGGTTTTTGCCTCTGTACAATTTCGGACTTGTCCAGGCCAATGCGGACTAGCCCGGTATTCCGATTCCTTAGAAATTTTGTTAAGTCCCTGGACTTGTCCGATATTTCGGCGGACTTGTCTAGCTTTCCCCTGACTTGTCTCTTAATTAATTAGGATGGGAAAACAACTATACCATTTAATTATGCATTAATGAGATTATGGTTAATATGAACTAGTTAAAATGTGATGTGGCAATTGGTGATCTAAGCAAGCCTGGTATGTGGATGAGTTGAATGTTATGGTGGTTTGCTCGCTTTAGATCTAAGGACCGGTTCATGCGTGAATAAGTCAGGACAACAATGCCACCACAATGCCAAGTTTGGATGCGGCGTAGCTGATTAATTAGGGTATTGCTAGTATTGCATGGATCATTTGGCGCATCAGGGAAGGGATAGTTGGATTGGGTTTGTAGTTGATGGTGGGACTACCCTGGGATCTGAATGGTACAAGAGGGGGCCCTTGGTTGAAGGTGTGCTCAGTGGAAGACATCTCCACTGGTGAAACCTCAATGGGTCCGTACATACTAGTAATCCATTTGTAAAGGCTAAAGATACCGTCTTTATTATGCATAAAGTCACAAATACAAGAAAGAATACATGAGCCATACCTTTCCCAATGTACGATTGGGAAGAGAGAGACTCCTTACTACTTTCCCAATTTGGACTTGGGACTAGAGACTCTCCTCTCTACAACCTAACTCCTCTAAAGACTATGGATGATAGTGTATACAATAGAGATGAAGCTCAAGTAGTGTGTGTTGAAGTGAGGGGTAGGGGGTCCTATTTATACTAGTGTTGAGGTTGGCTCCCGCCACCAAAAGCGCGCGAATCAGTCACCATTGACTCCAAGGAGCTGGGAGGAGCCAACACGTGGAGTTTGACCGACTTTGGCGCCAGGAAGAGGTCGGCCAAACCCCTGGTTCGGTCGACCTGGTCAAGGCACCAATTCTCGTGTGCTTTCTCCAAGTGGCTGCCAGGTGGGGCCCCTTGATGTATATGGGTGCAACACCATTGGATCTCCTCGGATACTTCTGTTTGTGGGCCATTTGATCCATGGGATGCCACGTGTCGTCGCCTAATTGGCTGGGATGATATTTTATAGGATTGGTCCCTCTATATTTCCTCATTTCCAGCATAAAATGATGCATACACATATTTCTCCAAGTCCAAGTGGAATTGGGTTAGATAGAAAGGTGATGTGTGCAAGAAATGATCAATCCTTCACATAATTGAGTTAAATTGACGGATGAAATTGGTATATAACAGCCGTCAACAGTGCCCAAGTGGACGACATGGAAGTTGAGCAGGGAGGCCCAATTCCAAATGAGGAGAGATGTGGGGACCGGAATCCCGACCTCCAAGGATCTCATTGATTGGTGTCGTGCGATGCGACACCTAATAGTATACAAGAAAAGAATGAGAACAATTTTACAATACCAAGTCTTTATTTAAAAGCACAGCGGAAGTTTTACAATACTAACGAAAGGAAAGAGAACTATACATCATAGCTACGCTCTCGGCTCTAGCTATGCAAAAGCAAAGTTCGCACTAGCAACACACAACTTACGGCGGTGTGCAGGGTTCCCACTCGGCTGTAAACCCTGGAGGGGGTTTAGCCTCGTCGTTGAACCCGTCATCAGTCCTATAATCTACAAAAACTTGTTAACTGCAAACGTGAGCTTAAGGCTCAGCAAGACTAACCCGTCTCACTAGACATATGCAGGGGTGAATACTAAGCATAGGTAAGGAATAGCATAAAGGAATCGCCTATAAGTGGATCCTTATATTCATATTTTATGTAGCACATGACGTTCTTCAGGCACGACGCATCATAGACTCTACAATCAAACAAGAAGCGCTTTGCCGATGATATGACATGCACAAAGCACATAATGCTATTACAGGTAAAGTATGGGGAAACTGTAAACTTTTAAGTGTACTATCTCTAGGCCATACAAGGTTGCAAGCAATTGAAATTCAATACATCGTATTCTCCTGACTTCTTCAGTATTTACTACGTCACAGCATAGTGAACAAGTGGTACTCTATTACCGCGAGGGACGATGATTGCAATCAGGGCACACCCGGAACAACACCACACATATGCACTTTCAGAAATGTCAGTGAGTACTTATAGCAGTTCATACGTAACACTTCAGTACTAGTCGTATATGGCCACCTTTCACTAGACACTCGAATGTTGAACCGGTCGATCCGTCACGAGCAGGAGGTCTCTACATGGGGCGTACCTTGACGTGCCCACCAGCTGATTTACACCTTGCTACCCTCAACCCACGCCTATAAAACGGAACGGAATACCTCGACAAACTAGTATCAAGCTACGTCAGTTTATTGGAGCCCTTTTCTTCAGTATGTCACCGGTACATTTCAAGCTTGTCCAGTAGGGCCGCACACGAAACGGTCCTCAATCGACACAAGCAGGGCTATGCACGTGAGACCACGTCTCGCTGCATCCTACCCACTGCTCGGTCTCAATTTCATATTCATAAACCATTTTTATTCCAATTCCTCTTGTGTGATAAAATTCCTATCTCACGAGTAGATTCCAACTACTCGACTTCTACTGAATTCATATAAGCATAAGCATAGCAGTTTCTACTCAATGGGCCGTAGACCTACCCAAGACTTCATGGGATTTGTGGGCCATGCAAGTGGATGTCAAACACCTTAAACGTAATGCAGAATCATTTGAAGACGTAAGGTGAAATTAAAACTGCAAATACATTGTAAGGAACTTAAATGCAAACCGGGGCTTGCCTGAATGTGAGTTTGAGTCTACATTAGTTTCTGGCAGCTAGACTTCCAAAGCTTCCGGCTGCTCCTCGATTTCAGCTTCTACACGATATGCATATACTATATATGAATGACTTTGAAAATAATTAATATGCTTAAGGTTATAACTTAATATCTTAGGATCAAAATAAGATAATGGTCTTAATTGGCTTTGGGACTTTTATGGTAGATACTAGTGACTATAGAGAAGACTCTTGCAAATAACAGGAGATGATCAAGGAAGTTTGTTGTTCTCCAAATTTATGGTAAGTAATAACCTTCTCTAAATTTTGGTTGAAATTTTTGGAGACCTATCATGGCTACCTATAGTTGTATCATGTAGAGGGGGTTTCACTGGTTCTAGAAAAATTTGTTTCACTTTTTTCTAAGCTTCCAACAGGGAGAAACTGATTTTTCAAGTTTGGGGAAATTTCTGAAATTGATTTTCCATTTTTCTCAATTTATAACTACATGGAGATTTGGAACACTGATTAATCCAGTAAATGAAGTCCAATGAACTTGAAATTTTTACTGGAGATCAAGTGTATTAATAATAGTGTTCTGACCGAAATTGGGAATTTGCCAATTAACAGAACTGTAGGAATGAATTATATAACCATTTTCCTTATCTGAATTATGGAGAAATTCCTATGGATTTTCATACATGTCCAAGTGCACCACTGGAAATTATTCTTCATGGTGGTTCTAACAAAATTTATTTGGAAATTTTTGGACAATTCTACTAAGATCTATTGATTTTCCAAGTTTGGTTAAATCCTGGAATTATTTTCCAACAGGAAACATTTAAATAAATCAGCCGGGCCCACTGGTTTAAAATCGACCAATCGCAGCAGGTCCGCACCGGGGGCTACGGGGTTAACCCGCGCAGTCACACCAGATCCCTGGCCACACCCAGATCCCGCAGCGACTGACACGTGGGGTCCACGGTTGTCTTCAACCTCGGGCTGGCGCTCGCGCGCGGCGACGCCCGCGGCGGTATCTCGCCAGCGATCTTGCCGCCGGCCAAACTGCTGCGCCAAACTTGCCATGACTCGCCCCCTGCTGGTTTTCGGGGGCGCTGAGCACGTCGGTGAGGTCGGCAGCGAGTGAAACGGACCGGAAACAACCGTGTGACGGAGGCAGCGGCGGTGAGGGCTCGGGCCTGCTTGAACTCACTCAACTCAAGCTCAAACAACTTGGGAACTTCTCCAAAAGCTTCCTGGGATCTCAAGGATCAATAATCTGGACTAGGGAAGAGAGGAAACAACCGCAAGATATGAGCTCGATGGTGAAGTGTGGTTTTTCAACCGTCGGCCGCGAAATCTTGAAATCTAATGTGCTCGGTTGATAACTTTTGGGGCCCTTGGACAAGGAGTTGCGCTAGGATATATAGGAGCTACCTGCTAACCAGATTAAAGGATGATTGCAAGAATGAAACGAATTTAAGCGCGAAGCCTTGCTGTTCTATTGAAAAATGATTCGGTTGTCAAATAAAAACTTGAGCTACACTTCATGTCATGGGATTAAATTTGGTGAGCATAAACTAGAGAGGATTGCAAACCTTTTTGCTTAAAGGGTCGAGACTAGAAACGGCCTAGAATCGGATCTCGATGGTGAGGCAGTGAAGGTTCCTGGCGGCTTCCTCGACGGCGACCAAAAAACTTCAAAATACCCCAAGCAGAAGCTATGTCACGATCAATGACCAAATAGAACACGCAGAGGATGTTGTGGCAAGCCTTTTATCTACTTACAGCTCAGTGAGAAACTGCTTCAATCGCCGGCCAGAATTCGATGAATAGAGGCGGCGGCGATGGAGCGAAAACGAGGTGGAGCTCGACGGCGACGGCCAAGGGGTGGTATTTATAGGGATAGAGGGACGAGGGGAGCCCGCCACGGCGCATGCAAGCAGGAAGCTCGATGGCTTGCATGCCACATCGCGGGGTCGAGCGCGGCCGGCGTCGATCGGCGGGGACAGCCGGGTACGGAGCACCATGTGGGTTCACTCGAGTATGTCAGGCTGACAGTGGGTCCCACCTCCTCTTATTCTCTTCCCTTCTCTGCAACATCAATTATCCTATCAAACTTGATCCAAAAATTCCAGATTTTTGTGGAGAGGCTCAAATAAATATCTGGAATTTGATTATGCAATTGGATTTCGAATTGGAGCAAGTTTCAAATAAATTTCAAATTTGAATTTGAAATTGGATGAAATTCAATGGTGCCACTGAATTAAATAGCAATTGAGTTCCAAAAATTGTGAAACATTGGGAATAATCAAGCAAGTCATTATGACCATGATGGTGTGTTCAAATATTGATGTTCAAATAAGTTGAACAGAATTCAAAATTTGAATTTTAAATATGGCTTGAATTTGCTAAGCGTCTCAATTAAAATAGCAAATGGATTTCAAAATTTATGAAACTTTGCAGAAAGTTTATTTGGAATATTAGAAGGCCATGGAAAAATTTATGGCCTCAGATTTGGATATTTTTGCCAGGGCCAAATGTACAGTAGCATATTCAATTTGTAACTAATTAGAATATATATTTGGTACTCCATATTAATTTGGCCTAGCAATCTCCATTCAAATAATTCAAAATTTGGAGAGAGGTCAATAGAATTAATCTAAGATTATTGGTGAAGTCCATTCCCCATGTTAATAAAATTTAAGCATGAGTTGAAGAAAAGATTTGATGAGATGAAGTTCATAAGCATAGCTATAATTGATCTCCATTACGGTTGATAACCAACTTACAACTGAACTTCATCTGAAGGAAAAAGTGGGATTTTACAAGAGAAACCACATCTTCTAGCGTTGTTATAGATCCTCAATGGGTTGTGCAGGACCACAGGTTCGGGGGCGTGGTTATATGGCTAACCCAACTTGCCCTGAACGTGAACGTATGCGTATCCAGATGTCTTAACACCTCAACGACCAAGTTCGAAAGTTAGAAGATAGAAATGCAGGCTTCAATCACATAGTGCAGGAGTTGGAAGGAAGAAATGATAGCTTAACCACCCTAATTAACCGCATAAACATGAAGAATGAAGAGTTAAAAGTTCAAGTCCAGAACTTACAAGGTCAGATAGCAGCTGATCGTGAACAGACAGCTAAGGAAATGCAGGACATGCGTGTCTCAATGGCTGAAATGCAAAAAATGATGATGGATACTACTCCACAAAAGGTCCAACCAAGGAACCGCCAAAAACCACCTGCTGCGATAATTAGTCCCGGTCAACTTAGGCAAACATACATCAAAACACGTTGCAACCATAATACTTGAGTGTTGTTATGCGTGTTGCAGTATCAATTGATGGATGTTTATTGTTAAACTCGTAATTCTGTTGCCACTAATTTTCAAACCTGGTGCATTAGGATTCTATTGCCGCTAATTATAAAATGTGGCATTACAAATTTCTTGTCACGGATGATAAATTGTTGCAATAGGAAACTATTGCCACGAATTACAAAACGTTGTAGTAGAAACATTTGGCCACGACTCAAAAAACGTTGCACTAGACTGCTATTGCCACCATGCATAAAACATTGTATTACAACACTATTGCCACAGATAAGAAAATGTTGCGTTACACCTCTATCACCACAAATCATTAAGCGTTTCATTACAACCGTACTGCCACATATCAGAAAATGATGCATTATGAACCTATTGCTACAGATTAGGAAACATTGCATTAGAAACCTATTGCCACATATCAGGAAATGTTGCATTATGAACTTGTTGCCACAGATAAGAAATTATTGCAATACCCAACTATTCTCCACGGATGTGAAATCATTGCAGTACAATACTATTTCCCACGGATCTGAAATCGTCGCAATACACTACTATTCGCCACGCTTGTGCACTCGTGGCAATATCATACTATTTGCTACGGACGTTAAACCTCGTAGTACCATACTATTTGCCATGGATGTGACATTGTTGCAGCACCATACTATTTTTCACGAATGTGAAATTATTGCAATACCGTGATATTCGTTGCAATACCATAAATCGTCGAAATACCATAAATCTTTGCAATACCGTACTATTTGCCACGGTTGTGAAGTCGTTGCAATACTATAGTATTTGCCAAGAATCAGAAATTGTTGCAATCACATACTATTACCACGAATGTGAAATCATTGAAATACCATGCTATTCACTGCAATACGTTAAATCATCACAATACGCTAAATCGTTGCAATAACATACTATTTGCCACGAATGTGAAATCATTGCAATACCGTACTATTGCCATGGCTGTGAAATCTTTGCAATCACATACAATTACCACAAATGTGAAATCGTTGAAATACCATGCTATTCATTGCAATACGTTAAATCGTCGCAATATGTTAAATCGTTATAATAACATACTATTGCCACAAATATGAAATCGTTGCAATACCGTACTATTTGCCACGATCGTGAACTTGTTGCAATACCATACTATTCGTTGCAATACGTTAAATCATTGCAATACGTGAAATCGTTGCAATAGCGTACTATTTAGCACCGATGTGAAATCGTTGCAATACCATACTATTTGCCACGGATGTCAAGGTGTCGCAATAACCTATCGCTACGGGAATTATTACGACGATTCATAAAAACTATCGCCACGCTCTTTTTCATTGCAACGTCTCCGGCCATGGGAAAAGAAGAAAAATGATCCTCAGCACATAGTACATACCAAGGGCAAGGCTGCAGGTTTCGGCATTTCTGGAAAAATGGAATTCGACAGGGAGGTGTGGGTGCACCATTTTGGATGGTGAAAACACGCCACCGAAGGCTAGATCAAGGGGCTGAGTTTCTGGGAAGTACCTATAGAGCATGGAGATCATGAATGTGGAACTAATTTGTCACAAAATTGACTTGATAAAGGGGCACGTTGGTGACCTAGGGTTTACTCTGGGTGGACACAAAAAGACCCTGGAAATTTCATCCCAACCACGGCAACCTAAGATTATTGCATTGGTGGAAGTACAATTGTATGGGGTTCCTATTATATAAATGAATTGAAGTGAGAATGTGCCTACAAATAGAATTTAGTTTCCTCCCCAACTCTGTTTTGTGCCTGGACCGAAAGAACTCAAAGGCTCCCAGCGAAACCAAGCTACAGACAGAAGGCACGAGTTGCCAAATGCTAACAGGGCGAGGTGGCACAACTTTTTGCACGGGAAAGGAGAAGAAAGGTGGGTCGGTGCGTCGGGAACGCGACGGTGCCCGCGGTGGCTCCAAGAACGGCTGGCGGCAAACTGCAAAAACCGACGAGATGAGCCACGGACTGGAGGAACCAGGTGAAGGGATAGCAAGAGGATCCACCTGCAAGTATGTTCTCTATGGCACACTTAAGAAGAGGAAGCAAGACTCGCCAGTGACAATGGGAGAAAAGAACGGTGGCATCAATGGATGTTTGTCGAGCATTGTAAGATCTATGTGTGCTAAATACATTGGCTTGTAGTGAATACACTTGCTTTGACGATAAAAGTTTTGAATATCACCAAAACACCTTCTTATTAAGGTCTGTGTAAGTGCATCTAGGATATCCCTTGTGGGTTTTGGCTAATTGATGACAAACATATGAGATCCTAATGAAACTACTGAGATGATTATAGGACAAACAAGTGAGACATATCGGTGCACACAAAAAGGTGAAAAATGAAGTGTTGTTCAAAGAGAGATTCTTTGATGAAGCTCGGAAGACCAAAATAGATTTGAATGTATAGGGAGTGTATGAAAGACACACTCCAAGAGCTCACAACTTTGCGCGAGGATAAGGGATTAAAATTAACATAACTTTCACAAAGCACCGGACTAGTCCGATCATGGACCGGACAAGTCCGTTCACCTTTCTGGAATCACACTCACAAGGAGACCGGACTAGTCCGTGCATCCACCGGACTAGTCCGTTGATGTTTCTGGAGTCTCTCATACTGAGGGACCGGACTAGTACGATCATGGACCGGACTAGTCCGTTGAACTTTCTGTAGACTCTCTTTTGTGGAGATCGGACTAGTCCGCGGACTAGTCCGATGAACTTTCTGGAGTCATCTTTACACAGTACCGGACTAGTCCGAGGTTGGACCGGACTAGTCCGGCAGACTTTCTGGACCTCAAAACATGTTGAGACCGGACAAGTCCGGACTTGCACCGGACTAGTCTGGAGTTAGGGTTTTTCAACGGCTAGCTTTTGGAAACCCTATAAATAGATGATCCACAACTTTCCCATGATAAGAAACGTCGAATATTGAAAAAGGAGCAAACCCTAGCGCCACCACTCAGTCCCAAGAGCCCAAAAGACATCTCCCCACACATCTAAAGTTCAAAAAGAGTGAAATCAATTGAACACTTGGATTCAGGATTGGGAGATCGTCGTTCTTTCATCGCGAGCTCTTGGGGTTTGATCTTTCTACACTCATACTCTGCATTGTAATACTTTTGAGTGTATTTGATCACTTGTTCATTGTAATTTTCGTGGGAGCCCTCAACGTGTGAGGTTGCCCCACAAACTTGGTGATTACCCGTGATAGTGGAGTCAAGTCGGCCTTCGTGGTGACTTGAGGAGGAAAAGGGTTGGAGACCCGTCTCTGTGTGAGCTTTCTCAACGAGGACGTAGATCTCGTTGTGAGATCGAACCTCGGGAAAAATTCTTGTGTCTCATGTCTCATTTACTTTAAATTTTGTTCATTAGATCACTTAAGTGCTAAACATTAACTTAAGGCAATTTGAAGTTACACCTGCATTCCTAGATTAATTTCAAGTATAAATATCAGTTGTTCTTAATTCCGCTGCTAAAGAAATTTAATTTCTCAATTAACACCTGATCAACACACATACTTCTTGCACACCGGACTAGTCCGCCCACGCAACCGGACTAGTCCGGCCAACCAAGTTTTTGACTATTCTATTAAGTGTGCATGAACTTCGAAAGGCCTATTCACCCCCCCTCTAGGCCACATTCAATTGGTATCAGAGCCTGGTTCTCCACCAACGAGACTCACATCTCGGAGAGATCAATGGCCTCTGAGAAGAACAACGATATCTCGAAGATGAACATTAATGAGGAGGAACAAGAAACTAAAGCTTTTGATGTGCTGAAAGAGAGCCCACACGATGATGAAGAAGTGCAACAATTGAAGGCACTCCTGAGAAAGAAATTGCTAGGACAAAAGGGAAAAGAAGAAGAGAAGATGACGGGGAGTGGTCATCATGACTACTCCCGACAGCCTTACAACTACAACCGTCTCAACTCCAACAATCATTATCTTTCCATTCCCATGGGAAAACCTCCACAGTTTGATGGAAGCGACTACACAATGTGGAAGTACAACATGAAGATGCATCTAATATCCCTAAATCCTAGCCTATGGCACATCGTTTGCACTGGCATAGATATCCCGGACACGGATGAAGAACTCACCCCAGAACAAGAACAAGAGATTCACAGAAATGCACAAGCTGTCATCGTGATCACATCATCATTAAGCAGAGAAGAATTCACCAAGATTGATGGCTTAGAAAGTGTAAAGGAAATCTAGGATACACTTAAGACGGCTCACGAAGGAAATAGATCAGTTCGTGAAGCAAAAATTGAAATGCTTGAAGGAGAGTTGGGGAGGTTCGCTATTGAAGAAGGCGAATCACCTCAAGACATGAACAACCAAATGAAGGCAATCATCAACAAGTTACGTGCCTATGGAAGTAAGAAATGGACGGATCATGAGGTAGTCAAGAGAATGATTAGACCCTTCATGCCAAGAAATGCCACACTTTGCTCAATGATTAGAGAAAGCCCCGGTTTCCACAAATTGACCCCCGATGAGCTGTTGGGGAAGATCATAAACCATGAGATGATGGAAAAAGAGGCAAAATACGTCAAAGACTTGGCCGAACTCACTTCCTCCAAAAGGAAAGAGGTCGCTCTCAAAGCTACATGCCGACCCAAACTCCAAGAAGCTCATGGAGATCAAGACGATGGGCAGACAAGTGACGAGAGCACCGATCTTGATGATGAGGAGATGGTACTCTTTATCAAGAAGTTCAAGCGAATGATGAAAAGAAGCCACGACAACAACTCAAATGAAGGCAAAAGCAAGTACAAAGGAAAATCCAAGGCTCGACGCACTTGCTACAACTGCGGAGAGTATGGTCACTTCATGATGGACTGCCCCTATGAAGAAAAAAAAGAAGAAGGAAACAAGATCTCAAGAAAAGAAAAATTTCAGAAAAAGAAGGCAAAACCATCAAGCTCACATTGGCAAGGAGTGGGACTCAAACGACGAGTCCTCCTCCGATGAAGAAGAAGAGATGGCCACTATTGCAATCAAGAAACCTACTATGAAGGCCACACTCTTTCCAAACATGGGAGGACGGGACATGAACAACCACACTTGCCTTATGGCTAAGGAAGGAAAGAAAAAGGTACGGCTCACTCCTCCCACACTAAACTCCTCTATTGATGACTTTGACAGCTCTAGTGATAACGAAGAAATGTTTAAGGGACTAAGTAAAATTGCTCTAAAGAAAATGGAAATGTTGTCGAACGGAATTTTTGAGAAGGAAGAACTTCTTGATCGACAAGAAGATATGCTCATCCATGAAAGGAAGAGATATCAAGAAGTTGAGAAACTTCTCGAGCTTGAAAGAGAGAAGAACAAGTCGCTTGAAGTTGAGCTAGCCTTGAGTAAGGAAACTTACTCAAAGCTAAAAGACTCACATATCGCAATCAAGGAAGAACTTGCTAACTTCTCAAAGGTTAACAAGATCCTTGAGGTGCAAGTTGAGTCGCTCAAGCAAAGTGATTCCTCTTCCTCCAAGAGCTCTTCCTCCAAAGATATGAGTTCGACAACAATCGAGACTTGCACTTGCTCTAGTAAGAAGAATACTATTTCTAATACATCAACTTCTCGTAATATGCATGCCCCCCCCCCCCCAAGCGGCATCTTTGATAAGGAGAAGATCAAATATGCACGCAGTGCATATATGGTCACTAGACCTCCCAATGTCAAAGATGGCCTTGGTTTTGATAAGAACAAACACATGGCTATTTCTAATCACGCTAAGAATAGAATTGTCTTTGTCAAAGAGAAATCTCATGAATCTGAACCTCAAATGTTGTTTCACACATTTAATGCTTCTTATGTTCTTATGAAGGCCAAAAGTGGAAGAGTCATTGCCATACAGGGCCACGCCACAAGAACTTGAAAACTTGTGTGTGGGTGCCTAAGACTCTTATGACTAACCTGAAAGGACCCAAGCAAGCTTGGGTACCTAAAACCAAGAAATGATTCTTTTTTTGCAGGCTTACTCCTCCGGCGGAACAAAATGGGTACTTGATAGCGGATGCATGAATCACATGACCGGAGAGAGAGGTATGTTTGTGGAGTACGAGTACAACAAAGATCCAGGTGAAGGCATATACTTCGGAGACAACAGCCCAGGAAAGGTCCTTGGTAGCGATAACATTGAAATTTCTTCTCAACATACCTTATCAAATGTTTTACATGTAGATTCTCTAGATTATAACCTTTTGTCAATATCCCAACTATGCGACAAAGGTTACAACTGTTTATTCACTAATGAAGGTGTGACAGTTTTTAGAAGAAGCGTTGGCTCGATTGCATTCAAGGGAATGTTGAAGGGCAAGCTCTATCTTGTTGACTTCAACAAAGATAAAGCCGAACTCAACACTTGCTTGGTTGATAAAACCAACATGGGATGGCTGTGGAATAGACGGCTAGCCCATGTTGGGATGATAAATCTGCAAAAAATTCTAAAAGGTGGTCACATACGTGGTCTTAAGGATGTGGTTTCTGAAAAGGACAGGCCGTGCAGCGCTTGTCAAGCAGGAAAAAAAGTCGGAGCACCACCCACCAAGAACGTGATGACTACCCTGAGACCGATGGAACTTCTCCACATGGATCTTTTTGGTCCAGTTTTGTACATCAGCATCGGCGGTAACAAATATGGTTTAGTAATTGTTGATGATTTTTCTAGATTTACCTGGGTGTTTGTCTTGTATGATAAATCAGAAACTCAGGGGATCCTCAAGAAGTTCTTAAAAAGAGCTCAGAATGAATTCTCATCAACCATAAAGAACATCAGAAGTGACAACGGGACAGAATTCAAGAATATCCAAGTTGAAGAGTTTCTTGATGAAGAAGGGATAAAGCATGAATTCTCAGCACCCTACTCCCCTCAACAAAATGGAGTGGCAGAAAGGAAGAACAGAACATTGATCGAAATGGCCAGAACTATGCTGGATGAATACAAGACATCAGATCGATTTTGGGCAGAAGCGGTGAACACCGCCTGCCATGCCACTAATCGACTATACCTCCATCGACTACTGAAGAAAACTCCATATGAGCTCCTTACCGGTAAAAAGCCAAATGTTTCTTATTTTAAAGTTTTTGGTTGCAAATGTTTTATTCTGAACAAGAAACAGAGGGCCTCAAAGTTCGCTTCGAAGTCCGATGAAGGATTCTTGCTCGGTTATGAATCAAATGCCTACGCCTATCGTGTCTTCAACAAGGTGTCCGACCTTGTTGAAGTAGCACGTGACGTAGTGTTCGATGAATCTAACGGCTCACAAGTGGAGCAAGTTGACAAGTGTGTGCTAGATGATGAGGAAGCTCCATATGAAGCACTGAAGAAAATGGGACTTGGTGATATCTTACCACAAGAGCAAACATTCGACCCAAATGCACAAGATGAACCTCAACACGGAAGCAATTATCAAGGGGGAGCCCTTGCACAAGATCAAGTGGAGGAAGATCAAGAAGAGCAGGACCATCATGGAAGCAACGATCAAGGGGGAGACAATGTACATGAAGAACAAGCAACTACACAAGTTCCACACCCAAGAGTACACCAGAGCGTGCAAAGAGACCACCCTGTCAACAACATCATTGGAGATATTGCAAAGGGAGTAACTACTAGATCTTGAGTTGCAAATTTTTGTGAATCCTACTCTTTTGTGTCTTTTCTGGAACCATACAGGGTAGAAGAAGCCTTAGGGGATCCAGACTGGGTGATTGCAATGCAAGAGGAGCTGAACAACTTCAAGAGAAATGAAGTATGGGAGCTAGTGGAGAGACCAAAGGCGAACATAGTCGGAACTAAATGGGTATTTTGGAACAAGCAAGATGAACATGGAGTAGTGACAAGAAATAAGGCAAGACTGATGGCCAAAGGTTATTCTCAGGTCGAAGGTTTGGGCTTCGATGAAACTTTCGCTCCTGTAGCTAGACTTGAGTCCATTCGTATTTTATTGGCATATGCTACTCACCATAATTTTAAGCTGTATCAAATGGACGTCAAAAGCGCCTTCTTAAACGGCCCAATCAAGGAGGAAGTTTATGTGGAGCAGCCACCAGGATTTGAAGACCCAAAGTATCCAAACCATGTCTACAAACTGCGTAAGGCTCTCTATGGCCTCAAACAAGCTCCTCGAGCTTGGTATGAGTGCCTTAGAGATTTTCTAATTCAGAATGGATTCAAAATTGGTAAAGCTGACTATACACTTTTCACTAAACATTGTGATGATCATTTATTTATGTGTCAAATTTACGTTGATGATATTATCTTTGGATCAACTAACAAATCCTTCTGTGAAGAGTTTAGCAAAATTATGACAGATAGGTTCGAGATGTCAATGATGGGCGAATTAAAGTTCTTCTTGGGATTCCAAGTCAAGCAACTAAGAGAAGGTACATTTATAAGCCAAACAAAATATACACAAGACATTCTCAAGATATTCAATATGGACAAAGCCAAGCCCATCAAAACACCCATGGCCACAAATGGACATCTCGACCTCAATGAAGACGGTCCAAATGTAGATCAAAAGGTATATCGGTCCATGATTGGCTCTTTACTTTATTTATGTGCATCTAGGCCAGATATTATGCTTAGTGTTTGCATGTGTGCAAGGTTTCAAGCTGCACCTAAAGAGTGTCATTTAGTTGCTGTAAAAAGAATCGTAAGGTACCTTGTGCACACACCCAACTTGGGACTTTGGTATCTCAAAGGGTCGAAATTTAACTTGATAGGATATTCTGATGCCGACTATGCAGGATGCAAAGTCGATAGAAAGAGCACGTCAGGGACTTGTCAGTTTCTTGGTAGGTCCCTGGTACCTTGGTCATTTAAAAAGCAAAACTCCATTGCCCTTTCAACAGCAGAAGCAGAATATATTGCAGCCGGTAGCTGTTGCGCCCAATTACTTTGGATGCGACAAACACTTAGGGACTACGGCTACAATCTTAACAATATCCCACTTCTATGTGACAATGAAAGTGCTATAAAAATTGCACACAACCCAGTAGATCACTCAAGAACGAAGCACATAGATATCCGTCATCATTTTCTTAGAGACCATTCATTAAAAGGTGACATTACTATTTCACATGTCAGAACTAAAAAACAACTTGCGGACATTTTTACCAAACCATTGGATGAGAAAAGGTTTTGTGAACTTAGGAATGAACTTAATATTCTTGACTCTCGAAATGTGGCTTGAAACGTTGCACATCTGGTTGATACTTCAAATGTTACATTTTATTGCTAAAATTTCCCTCATTTTTTCCCTTTTTGGTGCCTTGATGCCAAAGGGGGAGAGATTGAGACTAGGAGAGATTAAGACTACTAGTTTAAGTGTAGTTGGTGTCTTTATGTTTTTGTGATCAAGGAAATGTGTACTTAATTCTAAAACCTTGTAATGCCTATTCCCTCTCTTATGTGTGATGCTTACTGTTGCTTGGATGATTATCTTTATACTCATTGTTGATTATCTTTACTACATCACACCCTATTGATCACACACTTGTTAGGCACCCCACCATAAGGTGTGTGCATATGTGAGAAGCTTTTTGTGGACTTATCATTATTCTCATATGTGGACACCTTATGAAAATCAAGATTTTACTCTCAATTGTGATATCTAAAATGGTTGTCATCAATCACCAAAAAGGGGGAGATTGTAAGTGCATCTAGGATATCCCTTGTGGGTTTTGGCTAATTGATGACAAACATATGAGATCCTAATGAAACTACTGAGATGATTGCAGGACAAACAAGTGAGACATGTCGGTGCCCACAAAAAGGTGAAAAATGAAGTGTTGTTCAAAGAGAGATACTTTGATGAAGCTCGGAAGACCAAAATAGATTTGAATGTATAGGGAGTGTATGAAAGACACACTCCAAGAGCTCACAACTTTGCGCGAGGATAAGGGATTAAAATTAACATAACTTTCACAAAGCACCGGACTAGTCCGATCATGGACCGGACTAGTCCGTTCACCTTTCTGGAATCACACTCACAAGGAGACCGGACTAGTCCGTGCATCCACTGGACTAGTCCGTTGATGTTTCTGGAGTCTCTCATACTGAGGGACCGGACTAGTCCGATCATGGACCGGACTAGTCCGTTGAACTTTCTGTAGACTCCCTTTTGTGGAGATCAGACTAGTCCGCGGACTAGTCCGATGAACTTTCTGGAGTCATCTTTACACAGTACCGGACTAGTCCGAGGTTGGACCGGACTAGTCCGGCAGACTTTCTGGACCTCAAAACATGTTGAGACCGGACAAGTCCGGACTTGCACCGGACTAGTCCGGTGTTAGGGTTTTTCAACGGCTAGCTTTTGGAAACCCTATAAATAGATGATCCACAACTTTCCCATGATAAGACACGTCGAATATTGAAAAAGGAGCAAACCCTAGCGCCGCCACTCAGTCCCAAGAGCCCAAAACACATCTCCCCACACATCTAAAACTCAAAAAGAGTGAAATCAGTTGAACACTTGGATTCGGGATTGGGAGATCGTCGTTCTTTCATCGCGAGCTCTTGGGGTTTGATCTTTCTACACTCATACTCTGCATTGTAATACTTTTGAGTGTATTTGATCACTTGTTCATTGTAATTTTCGTGGGAGCCCTCAACGTGTGAGGTTTCCCCACAAACTTGGTGATTACCCGTGATAGTGGAGTCAAGTCGGCCTTCGTGGTGACTTGAGGAGGAAAAGGGTTGGAGACCCGGCTCTGTGTGAGCTTCCTCAACGAGGACGTAGATCTCGTTGTGAGATCGAACCTCGGGAAAAATTCTTGTGTCTCGTGTCTCATTTACTTTAAATTTTATTCATTAGATCACTTAAGTGCAAAACATTAACTTAAGGCAATTTGAAGTTACACCTGCATTCTTAGATTAATTTCAAGTATAAATATCAGTTGTTCTTAATTCCGCTGCTAAAGAAATTTAATTTCTCAATTAACACCTGATCAACACACATACTTCTTGCACACCGGACTAGTCCGCCCACGCAACCGGACTAGTCCGGCCAACCAAGTTTTTGACTGTTCTATTAAGTGTGCAGGAAATTCGAAAGGCCTATTCACCCCCCCCCCCTCTAGGCCACATTCAGTCCGACTAGTTTTGGTTAGCTCCAGTGATTTTTGTCTTTAGCTCCGACATGTCTTTGATAGCTCCGGTGTGTTTTTGCTAAGCTTCGAGTTGATTTTTCTAGCTCTGGCTTTTGGTTATACTAGTTTTGGTAAGTTCCGGCGCTAGGTTCTACTAGCTTTTGTTAGCTCCAGCTCAAGGTCCGGGTTGCTCTGGCAAGGTCCGGAACTTGACCACAATGCTTCTGTTTTTCATTTGCAATGTTTCGTACTTGCTTTACATCTCTGGAAAGATTGCTTAGTATTCATTTGCTAAGTTATTGGTGCGTTTTGGTTGATATGGATAATATCGTGTTACTGTGGTTTTGCACCATGCTTATGTGAGGTGCTCACATAAGGTGTTGTGTTCGAAACTAACTTGAGTCAAGTCGAGGACTTGGGCTCGTATGGATTGGTTGCTTATTCATGTGCAGGTGTTGCTTGAGTTCAAGACATGGCTGGTGATGGGATCCATTAAACTAGTCTCAGGGAGGAGATGAGATTCCAAGAACCAAATTCAGGAGGAGTTGTGGTTGAGCTGATCAGGAGGTTGCGCAGCATGATTGAATCAAGAACAATGCATGTGAAGGTATCGTGGATGTCATTGGAAGATGTTTGCACGTGTGCAAGAAGTGCATGGACGTGGCTACATGGTTCCGAGATGTGATGAAGAGATGTGGATGTAAAGAGTTGGTCGGAAAGGTCCAACCAACTAGGTTATGGACACAGGCTGCGGCTGAGTCGGGTTTGACTCAAATATGGAAAAATTTGAGTTGGTTATGATAGGATTTCGTGTGGGTCACGAATTTGAGTTGTTTAGGAATGTGGTATACGTTCCTAAGGTGTTTGGAAGTCTTAAGATTGCTTCTATCTGCGTATAGAAGAATCCTACGCAGTTATGGAAAGATACGATTCGTGAATAGAGTAGGATTAGGTTCCTGATTTGAGTTGAGTTGGCTTTCGAGCTGGTTATATAAGCAAGAGAGCCCAGAGCTCGTGGTGCACGACTTTGGGACTGTTTCTCTTGTGTTCTATTGAATAAAATTTGTAGTTTGAAGGAACTTTTGTGCCTTGTTCGTCCGACTTGTTCCAGACAAGTTTTACTCGTTGAGTTTCTGGACACCAATACCTTTCGTTGGTAGTTTTATCATAACTCGAGTTTTACAGATCCAATTGACGTGATTCTTTTTGGTTTGTCTTCACAACTTGATTATCTATCATCTGTAAAAATTTCACGTTCATTGGATTTGTGGTCTATGATCTACACGAGTTTCTTTGCAGCGTTCCAGAACTGTTTTTTCCCCCAGGTAGGTCAGATTGACCTTTGTTTGATCTTTCGATCACAACTTGAGTTTCTCTCGACGGAATTGAGTGATTCTTCTTGTGTTTTCTCCAAGACTTGAATCTCTCTGAAATAGATCATTTTTTCTTGGTGAAACACGTTTAGATTAGTCTCACACACAATTTCTTTAACAGATCGTTTTTCTGCCTAAGGTGTTGGGGTTTAATTGTTTCCGCTGTGTAAGATTTTTTAAATCTACCATTCACCCCCCTCTGGTAGCTTTTCACGTGCTATTTGATCCTACAATTGGTATTAGAGCCACAGTGCTCTAATCGTTGTGATTTGCATGTGTTTTTTATCAATCATCATGGAGAAGTACTCTGCCAAACCTTGTGTATTCGCTGGTATTGATTTTCAGGTTTGGAAGGCACGCATGGAGGCTTTCATCCAGGCACAAGGCTTTGCAATATGGGAGAAGGTATACAAGCCTTACGAAGTTCCATCAAACGATCAAGTTACAGCTACAAATCTGAGAGATGTCGACAACAACAAGGCTCGGAACTTGATCATACAAGGATTAACACAAAGCGACTTTGACAGTGTTGCACAACTCCGATCTGCATACGATGTGTGGAAAGCACTTTATGACTACCACAAAGGATCCAACACGATCAAAGAGGTAAGGTAAGACATGTTCAAGAAAGAATACATGCGCTTCGAGATGCAACCCGGTGAGTCTATTGATGACCTTTTTGCTCGCTTTAATAAGATTCTCAGCATTTTGCGTAGTGTCAATGTTAATTTTTCAGATGCTGAAAATGCTAGGGAATTGCTAAGTGAATTAGATATGTCAATTTGGGAGATGAAAGTCACATCTATCCGTGAATCTAGTGTCATGAGTTCACTTACTTTATATGTGCTATATTCCAAGTTAAAAACTCATGAAATTGACGTAATCTCACATAAGAACCCCAACAAGTCTATTGCTTTTGTTTCTCAACGTGACATGCCTAGTTCCGGTCAAACATCATCTTGTGGTACACTTGCTTTGCTGTCCTCTCTAACCCTTGAACAGATTGAGGAGTTTCCAAAGGAGGAGCTAGCGCTCATCTCTACCCGGTTCTCAAAAGCATTGCAAAATGTGAGAACTAGAAGGAGAGGAAGCTCCGGACCTCAACGATGCGTTGAATGTGGTAAGACAGGACATTTTCGTTCAGATTGCCCTAACCTTTCAGGTCCTACTTCCCGGGATGAAAAGAAAACAAGAACGAAGCACTCCTCTGCAAAAGATACGAAGAAAAAGAAGGGTTTTACAGGACATCAATTAGTGAGCAGTTTTATCTCAGCACTCCAGGAACTTGGCTCAAGCGACGTGGACATTGGAAGTGATGAAGATGAAGATAATTTGGCAAACTTGTGCTTCATGGCGGGCAAGTCAAGATCAAGTATGGAGGAGGCAGAACACAACAACGACAATGAAGAGGTATGTCCTACTTGCAAAGAAATGTGTGATGCTATTTCTTGTGCCACTGTTATGTTAAGAAAAAGGACAAAAAGCTAAGGGACAATGCTATTAAAATTGAGTCACTAGAATCTGAAATTAATCGTTTGAAATCCTTGATTCCTAGTAACGATTCTTGTTCCTCATGTGACTTAATATATGAACAATTGTCCTCCCTAAGAAGTGCACATACCTCCACACTTGATAAACTTGAACTTGAAATTGAAAAGAACAAAAATCTTGCTGCACTTAATATTAGAAACTTAGAAGATGCTTCTTGTTCTACAATTGATTTGCATTGTTCTAGTTGTGGTGATCTTGATAAGAAACTGCAAGATGCTATGAATGAAATCTCTATATTGAACAATGCTTTACGTTGTCATGAAGTTAAATATTGTTCCAATTGCAAATTAAAAGGAAAAACTTCATGTGAAAATTGCCTTGATCTGTCCAATAAACTTGATAACATGCATAAGACATTTGATCGGTTTTGTAATGGGAATAAGAACCTAAACTTGCTGCTGAATTCATCCAAGTCTTGCAATGATAAAACTGGTTTAGGTTTTGATTCTCATGCTCATGCTAAGGCACATCCACCTAAAATTGTAAAGTCATTAGGAAGTGTGTCGGTATCCTAAAAACCGTACACCCCTTGAGGTTATAAAGACCTCAAAGGAAAATCATCTACTTGGTTTGAAGACCCTCAAAGGCCCACATGTCAGACATAACCGGACCCGCTTCTCCAACATGGTTAATCCCTGGGTCGCCACGTGTACTACCAAACCGGAGCTACCGCCCACAAGGGGGAAGCTCCGGACCATGTACCGAAATGGCACCCCCGGACTTAGCCCCTGACCGAAAGAAGCTCCGGACCTAACACGTGTCGGGTAGTCCCGGAGCTACCTGTTTCCCACAGCAAGCTCCGGAGCTGCCACGTGTCCGATCGTCGGATCTTCAGCTTCTAACCTCTGGAAGACCCCGCAACGGCTCCAGATCTTCAAAGGAGAACCAAGGACTTCAAGACCCGATTAAGTTTCATTAATGCCATGTTAATGACACTTAAATGGACGATCTTAACACCAGTAACGGTGCTGTCAAAGCCCATTACAGGATCATTAAGAGAAATTAAACGTGTATCAATACTAGTAACCGCTGGGGCCACATGTCGGGCCAGGCTAACCTGTAACGGCCTGCCCTTGTACTATAAAAGGACAGGCCGACGATACACATGGGGCAGAACACACAGACACGCGCCTCATACGCTCATCACAAGCTCATACTGCTAATACAACACCAACACACCCGTGGAGTAGGGTATTACGCTCAGGCGGCCCGAACCACGTAAATCCTTGTGTCTCCTGTGTCAATTCTTATTCACCTTCTTGAATTTCCGCGCGCCCACACCGAACATCAAACTCCCCTATCACTTTAGTAGTGTAGGGAGATCTGCCGGTTCCAAACCACCGACAGTTGGCGCGCCAGGAAGGGGGCGCCTGAGATTTTGAGAATGGTGAATTCTGCTGCTGGATCATCCAACGGCCAACCTGCTGCTCAGGCTGTTGGAGGCAATCCCTCCAATAGGCAGCCACCAGCAGGAGCCTCAGCACCAGCAGGAGTCACACTCCCACCACCACCGTCTCCTCCAGGAAATCGTGCTGGGCAGCGTGATGGTGCGCCGGCGTCAATCACTGCGTTGGGAAATCATGACAATCCGGAACACGCGCTTCATGCAGCGTGTGCTCTTCTCCAACGCCCACCACCTCCGGATGCATCTCGGGATGCACTGGAGCAGTGGAGGGCCGATGTGGAGCATTTGGTTGCAGCAGCAGCCGAACGCCTCAGCAACCAGGGTCCTCCTCTTCAGGAAGAGCCCCGTCGCAGCGGCGGACTTTGTCTGGAAGACTTGGTCCGCATGTCTCTAATAGCAGGAGACGTGCTGCGTCACAACAAGTGATGTCGTTGCCCTCCGTGGCTCGACGCACTCACACGGTATCCAGGCTTTCGACTCACGACCTCCGGGCGGAGCTTGATCGCCGATACCGCCAGCAGGACGGCCGAGTCCATATTGAGCGTGCCCGTGAAAGACGGGAAGCTCAGGACCTTTCTACTCCCGAAGGAGTAGGAGGAGGCTGTTCAGCCTTAGCCATGCATCTGCGCATGGTTAGATGGCCATAGAAGTTCCGACCTCACCTGCCGGAAAAATTCGACGGGACTGTCAATCCCGCCGAATTTCTTCAGATATACTCCACTGCAATCTTAGCAGCAGGAGGAAACGAGGCGGTGATGGCCAATTACTTTCCAGTGGCCTTAACTGGGACTGCCAGGTCCTGTTTTATGAGCCTTCCACCCAACTCTATCAACAGTTGGGAGGAGCTGTGCCATCAGTTCACTGCCAACTTCGGGAGTTCATACACCCGGCCAGGCACTGAACTGGACCTTTTTGCAGTCGTGCAAAAAGGGGGAGAATCCTTGCGGTCATTCATCCAGAGGTTCTCTCATGTACGAAACACTATCCCTTCTATCTCTAGCGCCTCTGTCATTGTGGCATTCAGACAGGGCGTACGGGACAAGAAGATGTTGGAGAAACTGGCGATCAAGGAGATCACCAGTGTCACGGAACTCTTCATCTTGGCTGAAAAATGTGCCCGAGCTGCGGAGGGCCATGAGATGCACTCCAAACCAACCTCGGAGGGTCACAAAAAACCCTCCAAAGAAGAAGCCGCTACCTCCGGGAGTGGCAAAAAGAAAAAGAAGACAAACGGCAAGAAGAAGCCGTCGGCCGGCACATCCAATGTTGCAGCTGCTGCAGCTCCGGGTGGCCGGGGGCCACGCCCCGAGAAGCGACCTCGACCGTCTTCTGAAGACGGTGGAAAACCCAAAGTGTGGTGTCCCATTCACAAGACGGGCAGCCACAGTTTGGAAGACTGCCGGGAGGTCCAAAACCTTGCCAAGCGCTACAACAAGCGCTGGGAAGAATCTCCTTTCCGACAGAGGGAAGGAAAGCAAAAGGTCGACGAAGCTCCGGCTGAAGAGGAGTTAGGGTTTCAGGATCCCAAAAAGGTCTTGAAGGCCATCTACACCTCAGTCGATGATGATTCTGACGTCTCTGACAACGAGCGTCGGAAGACCATGAACACCATTTTCGGTGGATCATGGGATATCACCTCCCGTCGCGTCATCAAGACTATGCGTCGGGATATGGCCGTTGTAGCTCCTACAGTCAGGCCGGAACCTCATCAAAAGTGGATGGGCACAGCCATCACTTTTGATGCTTCGGATTGTCCCCGGAGCATGGTTGGAGAAGGACAGTTACCTTTGATGGTATCTCCTACCATCAACAACATCCAGCTCCACCACATCATGGTAGACGGAGGTTCGGGGCTTAACATCATCAGCTTCGAAGCTTTCACTAAGCTTCAGCTCCGACCTTCGGATCTCCACCCCTCTCGACCTTTCTCCGGAGTAGGTCCGGGAGCCATCACCCCACTCGGAGCTATTACTCTCCCTGTTACCTTCGGGACACGGGAGAAGTACCGCACTGAGAAGTTGGTCTTCGACGTCGCGCAGATCAACTTACCCTTCAATGCCATCTTGGGTAGACCTACCCTGTACAAATTCATGGCGGCTGCTCATTATGGCTATCTGGTGTTGAAGATGCCAACGCCAGTAGGCGTTCTCCGGATCCGCGGAGATCGCACTGCCGGAGTAACTGCACTGGAAGAACTCCATGCGCTCACCACGGCACAAGAGGAGGACTCCAGGAAGGAGCAAGCTCCAAAACCCCCGAGCATTCGCCAATGAGGCTCGACTTCTGCACCTCGAGTGCAGCCAAGCGGCGACACTGACATTCCCGTCAAAGTCGTCCAAATTGGTTCCGATGCCGCTCAAACCACCGTATATCGGGAGGATTGAACGACAAATAGGAACTCATGCTCATCACTTTCCTCCGGGCTAACGTCGACGTGTTTGCTTGGCAACCGTCACAAATGCCTGGGATCCCTAGGGAAGTGATTGAGCACAATTTGAAGATCTACCCCAATGCTCAGCCTGTGCATCAGAAGCCTCGGAAGCAATCCGTAGAGCGACAGAACTTCATCCGACAAGAAGTAAAGAAGTTGCTCGAAGCTGGATTCATCCGTGAAGTCTTCCATCCAAAATGGCTGGCAAACCCAGTCGTTGTGCCCAAGGCCGGCGGGAAGCTTCGGATGTGCATCGACTACACCACACTAAATAAGGCATGTCGAAAAGATCCATTCCCACTACCTAGAATAGATCAGATAGTGGATTCCACCTCCGGGTGTGAATTACTGTGTTTCCTAGATGCATATTCCAGATATCATCAAATCAGGATGTCTAGGGAAGATGAAGAACATACTTCATTCATCACAGTAGATGGATTGTATTGTTACACAGCCATGCCCTTTGGTCTCAAGAATGCAGCTTCAACTTTTGTACGAGCTATGTACAAAACTTTTGAAGAACTTATTAGAGACATAGTGGAAGTGTACGTCGATGACATCGTGGTCAAGGTCAGGAACAAGGAGTCACTCCTTTACACCTTGCAGGCTGTCTTCGACAAGCTGTGGGCCACCCGCACAAAGCTAAACCCAGACAAGTGTGTCTTCGGGGTTAGCTCCTGAAAACTTCTTGGTTTCCTGGTAAGTCACCGGGGCATAGAAGCTAATCCGGCGAAGATTAAGGCCATTGAAGACATGCGGCCACCAACCCGCATCAAGGACGTCCAAAAAATAACTGGATGTCTAGCAGCCCTCAGCCGGTTCATCTCAAGACTGGCGAACGGGCACTCCTCTTCTTCAAGTTGTTGAGGAAGTCCGGACCATTCCAATGGTCCAAAGAAGCAGAAAAGGCATTCCAGGAGCTGAAACAGTTCCTCACCACCCTACCAATCCTGGTAGCTCCGAACCCTGGTGAGCCTTTATTGCTTTATATTTCAGCTACTGACGAAGTCGTCAGCATGGTTCTGGTTGCGGAGAGACCAGAACTACCCCATACTCAGGAATCCAGACCCCTTCGGGAGGGTCCGGTGGTTCCTGAAAGCGAGTCTGGGTCCCAGCTCCCAGATTCGAATCCACAAGAAGTCGCTTCAGGAAGCCTAGACCCCTTAGGGAGGGTCCAGGTCATTTCTGAGGAAGCTCCGGGCTCCTCCAGCCAGAACCCGGAGATCTCTGAAGAAAATCCGGATTCCTCCAAGAGGATCCGGGTCAGTGAAGAGGAAGCTCCGGACCCCTCCAAGAGGGCCCGGACCATTCAGCGCCCAGTGTACTTCATTAGTGAAGTACTACATGATGCCAAGACTCGATACCTAGAGGTGCATAAGCTACTCTATGCAGTTCTTATTGCCTCCAGGAAGCTTCACCATTACTTCCAAGCTCACAAAGTCTCAGTGGTGACCTCTTACCCACTTCGAGCAATTTTGCATAATCCCAATTCAACTGGGAATATTGCAAAGTGGGCAGCGGAATTGGTTGAATTTGATCTTGAATTTATTTCAAGGCAAGCAGTCAAGAGTCAAGCATTGGCAGATTTTGTGGCAGAATGGACTCCCTCTCCATCAAACCCTGGGGGGCCCAGTGAGCAGAAGATGGAGCATCAAGCTCCAACCTTCACCGAGCCTCATTGGACCCTCTACTTCGATGGCTCCATGCAAAAGCAGGGGGCCGGAGCTGGAATCCTTCTCCTTGCACCGACTGGGGAGAAGGTGAAATACATGGTAGACCTTGACTTCAAGGCAACCAACAACATGGCAGAGTATGAAGCACTCATCTACGGACAAAAGGTGGCACTGTCATATGGTGTCAAGCAATTGCTGGTAAAGGGAGATTCACAGCTCATCATTAAGCAGGTGAAGGGTGAATGCTCCTGCAATAATCTCCAGTTAGCTGCTTATCTCCTTGAAGTCCAGAGGCTTCAGAAGGATTTCGAAGTCCTAGATCTCCACCATGTTCAGCGTGCTCACAACGCTGAAGCCGACGAACTCTCGACGAAAGCGTCAACCGGAGCTCCAGCTCCTAACGGAACTTTTGTCCGGAGATTGTCGAAAGCCACAGCTCAGCCTGCCGAACTGAGCGAAGGGGGCGAGATCAGCATCCCGAAGCTGACGATCCCAATGGCCCTGTTACCATGGCAGCCATCAAGGGTCGTAGGTGCTGCCGGAAGCTCCGAGCAACCCAGCACGCAAGACTCAAATGCTCAAGTTAGTTCCGATGCATGGATCTCGGAGATCCGGAACTACTTGAAAGACAACATCCTTCCTGACGACGATGTATCTGCTGATCGGGTAGTCAGATTGGCTAAAAGATACACGCTGGTAGAAGGGGGTCTCTACCGGCGCGGTGCCAACGGCATCCTAATGCGGTGCATCACAAGGGAAGAAGGCTGCGAGCTCCTCGCAGAAATCCATGGAGGCGAGTGTGGGAACCACGCGTCTTCCCGCACGCTGGTTGGTAAAGCCTTTCGACATGGCTTCTACTGGCCTACAGCACTCCAGGATGCAACTGAGCTGGTGAATAAATGCAAAGCATGTCAATTTCATGCAAAGCAAATTCACACTCCGGCTCAGCCCTTGCAAATGATACCTCCTACATGGCCCTTCGTTGTGTGGGGGATGGACATCTTGGGACCTTTTCCAAGAGCCGTCGGAGGTTACAAGTTCCTGTACGTCGCCATTGACAAGTTCACCAAGTGGCCGGAAGCAACTCCAGTTGTGACAATTAACAAAGAATCTGCTATCAACTTTTTGCAGTCCATTGTATGCAGATTTGGAGTCCCAAACAAAATCATCACTAATAATGGGACCCAATTCACAAGCTCCGCATTCCAAGGATATTGCGAAGATCTCGGCATACAAGTTTGCTACGCCTCCGTAGCTCATCCAGCCAGCAATGGCCAAGCCGAGAGAGCAAATGCTGAAATCCTTAAATGACTTAAAACGCGCACTTATGAGCGCTTGAAAAAACATGTAGCCAACTGGATCGAAGAGCTTCCGCCCACTCTATGGGCCAACAGGACATCTCCAAACCTGTCAACCGGAGAGACACCCTTCTTTCTGGTGTACGGAGCTGAAGCAATCCTTCCTCTGGAAATCACCTTGGGTTCACTCCGGGTCCGGACCTTCGACGAAGCCGTGCAGGACCAGCTCCGGCGTGAAGACCTAGACCTCCTTGAGGAGGGAAGGTGCCAAGCAGCTGTTCGGAATGCCTGATATCATCAAGCCCTACGGCGTTATCACCAGCGGCATGTACACAACCGACAGCTTGAGGAAGGCGATCTGGTGCTACGGAGAATACAATCCAGAGAAGGGTTAAACAAACTCTCCCCCGGCTGGGAGGGGCCCTTCCGAGTGATTAAAGTATCCCGTCCCGGAAGCGTTCGCTTGGCTACCGAGGATGGGACACCTCTCCCAAATCCTTGGAACATCGAGCACCTCCGTAAGTTCTACACTTAATACCACGGAGGTGAGTCTTGAGTAACTTGAGATGTATGTTATAGAGTCATTGTACAGAGTCGGGTAGTTCCTCCGGGAGAGCAGCCGGACCTTTCCCGAAAGGTCCGCAAAGCTCATGCAATGCTTGTCATAGTCTCAGGACTAAAAGTGTCGCTAACTACCCTGGGTCAAATGAGAAACGAAACATCCTTAGCCTGGTTCCGTACCCTAAGAGTGTACTTGTTTCCCATGTACCCCGGACCTATAATGAAAGACATTTTCATGTGAAATAGACTCCACGTGCATTTATTTTGTACAGGCTCAACATTTTTATTTTTCTCTTTCTTTTCTATAATGAAGACGTGCAATTCTTAAGAAATTTTAGTTCGACCGGTTTATATACGATTCGAGTTGTATTGTCAATTCTTTTGGATTCAAATATTGTTCATGGCCAACTCACCTGAAAGCCGCCAAGCCAATCTAGGGCCGGAGTGTGCTATCGACTTAGCCTGGTCAAGCACCCTAAGTACGCCACTCTACCTACACCCCGGCAGGCCAAAGTAAGGCGGCTCTGTGTATAGTTAGATCTAGAAGAAAAGACAACACATTCGGTTGTATTTAGAATCGCGTTTGACTTAAAATCTTCTTGAGAGTCATAAGCCGCGACAAAGTTATAGACAAGAAACAAATTTTACCATTTTTCTTGGCTTAAGTGTGCAGGAAAAATAAAATCTACGTTGATGGATAAAAGCCGGAGCTAACTAAGCTCCGACTCCCCTAAGGGGGCCAGCTGTCGATGCTGAATGAAAGATGGTGAGAAGACCCCACAAATGGAGTCTGCTGCCAACAAACTGAGTGTTCGCAAAGGTCACTACCGGAGCTACTAAGCTCTGACACCCCGGAGGGTTAACTATCGATGCTCTACACGTTGATAGAGACTATTGCCGGAGCTACTAAGCTCCAGCGATAAACAATGCCGGAGCTTCTAAGGTCTGACAACCTCAGGGGGCCTTCACTATTGAAGACTTCGAACCTAAATTCTACAAGTTCGGAGCAAAAGAGTCTTCAACAATGCACAATATCCTCTTGGTACATGTTCACAATCAAATTGTGTACATCTACCAGGGGGCCAAGTGAAGATAAGAGTGTTGAAGACAAAAAGTGAAATTCGCAAAATTTGGGGATTTCATTTATCTAGAGACAAGAGATTACATCTGGAGACAAGAGATCACAAAATTGAGGAAGAAGAAGAGAAAATATAAGTGAGAATTATAGAGATGGTCCTAGACCCTATGGAAGAATTGGGCGACCTTCTGGGCAACCTCCGATACGATGGCTCGGATAGCTTCGCGTTCTTCTTCGACGGGGCCTTTAAGCACCGGGTCCATAGGAAATTGGGAGTTCTGGCTGGTGTAGCACGTCAGCACATACTCTGTGACGTTCTTCGCTAGGGATTGCCCCTCAACCTCCAGTTGGTCCGCGATGACATCACCCACCTTGGAGAGCTTGCTACCTGCTGCGCTCAACGCCTGCAGCGCTAGGTCCGGCTCCGACTCTGGATCATCCGGGCGCACGGGGCTGAAACCCATCAGTGTCAGCGCGTCGTTGGCCTTACCCAGGAACTCCCAAATCTGTAGGGAGTCCGCAGTCCTCAAGCCCATCATCTCTTCCAGGGATCTCCTGGTCGCCGTCAGTTCGGAATTCTCACGGGCGAGGCGCTCAACTTCTTTGGCGTTTTGCTGAATCTTTTCAGCAACCCGCCTTTCGAGTTTTCCGAGCTCCTCCTCCCGGAGGTGGATCTTGTTCCGGCTGTCAACCAGGTCCTTCTCCCTACCCCTCACTTTCTTCTCCCGGGCAACAAGGGCACACTCTTGTTCGTAGAGTTCCTGCCCTCGCACCCAGGTCTTCTCCTCTTCCTCTTTGCAGCGCTCTTCCAATTTCTTGGCGCGCTCCTCGAGGCCCTTGTCAGCCAGAGCTACTTTCTCGGCGAGCTCCTCTTCCCTCCTCAAGACATCATCCCGCAGCTCAAGGAGTTTCTGCTCTTCATCCTCGAGCCGTTTCTCCCTCTCTTCAAGTGCCTCTCGGCGCTTGATGAGTGCGGTGTTAATGGCCTCAAGCAGTTCGTGGCATGCATCGGCCGCGTTATTGGCAGCTTTGGCCTGATCATAGATCTCCCGGGATTGAGCATCGAGGGCACGAGTCATACTCTCCCTATCATCCAGCAACTTGCCCCAGTACTCCAGGCGGATCTTCTCCCGCTTGATCCACTCCTTGTCGTCCGCTAGCCTCGACTGCGCCAGCTTGGTCTCGAAGTAGAGCCGATTACGCCACCGCCTAAGGGTTTGGCGCTCCTCTTCAAGAGCCTTGCTGTCGTGGAAGAAGGCCGACTGGACTTGACGCAGACTGGAACATGCGTTGTCAATGGACAGTGACAACGGGATTAGCTCCGGACCTGCTGGGGTCTCCTCCGCTGGTTCTAGTGGGTCTTCAGATACAAAAATCGGGTCCCACTCTACAAGAGCAGTCCCCTGAGTCTCCAAGGCACTAGGGCCGACCTCCGGGATGGCCTCAGTCGCCATCGAAGAAGGCCCCACTGCCAAGTCTTCATTCACCCCCTCGGGCAGGGGGCAGCGACTTCGCTTGGGCACTCCGGCTCGGCCGCAGGTACCTCCGACGTCATCGCTTCCGGAGCAGGAGCCGCTACTGGCTCCGGTCTAGGCACCTCTTCCGAGGGAGGCTCGAGCTCCGTCATCTCTTCAACAACCAGTTCAGGAGTCGGAAGGTCTTCAACTTCGACCGGCCCTGTGACCGGAGCTCCAACAATGACCAGCTCAGCAGCCGGTGCTTTGGAGGTAGCCGGCCCAACTGCCGGAACTACCTCGATTTCTGGCTCGCATGCCGGAGCATCAGCCATCTCTGGCTCAACCGCCGGGGCTTCGACACTTTCCGGCTCAGAGGCCGGGATTACTACCTCTTCCGGCTCAACAGCCGGAGCTTCCATCATTGCAGCACCAGGACCCGGAGCTTCAACCTCTGAGACAGGTGCCGCTGGTGCATCTTCACTCCTGTGGTCCGGCGCTACCACAGGAACTTCTGGGGATGAGTCGAGGTCCATGACCACGACAGCTGGCGCCGGAGCTGTCGCAACTTCAGCCACCACTTGGGGCGGCACCGGGACAGGAGCAGAAGCTCCCACCCTCATGGCCTCAGACACTATGGCTGAGGGTGGAGCCTCACTCCCTTTCTTGGGGATGCTGCAGATGATGAACAAAGAAAATTAACAAACAGTTGCTACAATTAAAATAATTGCCCAAGGTAGAGGTTAAAAATTACCTTGGGAGGCTTCCACACCAGCTTGCGCGGAACCTTTTTCCCGGGTGTTCTGGGCTGGCCATAGTCGGCGTAGAAGCTCCGGAAGGCCCCCCGGAACTTGTCGCGGCCACGGGCGTTTCCCGGGTCGAGGCTCTCCTCGATCGGGAGGAACCCCCGGACCTGGAGGCCTCCACCAGCCCAGGTGCCGGAGTCGCGCGCCCGGAGCTAACACCCCGGGAGGACCCTACTGCGGGGACAGCCGCGCTCCGAGAGGACCCTACTGCAGGAACGGTCTCGTTCCGGGAAGACCCCATTACGGGGACAACCGCCGCGGTTGTAGAAGACCTTCCCCTCCGGGGAGAAGGAGCCGAGGCGGAAGTAGCGGGCCTGACGGACCTTCCGTCGGCATGCTGCATCTTCCTCTTCCGGCTCTCGGGTTCGTCCGCCAGCTCCTTGCCTTTGCCGACGACCTCAACCCTCGGCTTTGGGGCAGGAACAGAGCCATCTTCGGGCATTCCGGGGATCGCCACCCGGGTGGTTGATCTTCTCTCGACGACACAAAGGTCGTCAAGTACGGGCATCTTTCGCCGGAGCTCCCTGCTGAACTCCACTTCCACGTTCAGAGGGAGGAAGGCCGACGGGGGAGTCAAGTCATCACCGTCGACGTCGATGCCGTGCTGGAATTTCTTGAGGTGGAACTCCAAGGTTTTCCCCACCATGTTGGACTTCAACCCGGTCTCAACCCGGTCGTCGTCCATCACGCTGTTGAGGGCCCAAGCGAGCTTCTCCCTCCTCTTCAGCGGCGCCCACCTGTTGACCAGGAAATTGCAAAATACCGCCTGAGGAGTCAATCCTCCCTCCACGCAATGGCGAATCCTGGTCAGAACAGGATCGAAGGCATCCGCCAGCACCGGAGCTTCACTCCAGATCGTTGTGTCAATGTTGGGGAGGCCTTCGAGCAGCTCCAGCTTCTCGTGCTCCTCCACCCGGATGACTATCCAGTCCTTCTTCCAATCGTCCCACTTCCCAGAAGGGAACGACCGGAGGTACTTGAATGGGCACTTCTTGCGCTTCACGAAGTAGTAGAAGCCAAGGTACTCATTGCTCCTACCGGTGGTATGGATGGTAAAGAAGGTCCGGAAGAGCTCGATGCAGGGGGGCATGCCCACCCACATCTCGCAGAAGTGGACGAAAATGGATACGAGGAGAATGGAGTGGGGGCCGAGATGATACAACTGCAGACCATAGAAGTCTAGCAGCATCAAGAAAAAGGAAGAAAAAGGTGGGATCAACCCCACCATGGCGTACGAGGAGAAGTACACCATTTCGCCGGAGTGCTCCTTCTCGAACGGGAGCTCTCCACCGGTGCGGACCGAGCGGTTGAAGAAGTCTGAGGACCACCCCATGAGGGCCCGGACCTTCTTCAAATCGCCGTCGGTCTTCAAGCGACTCTCGCGGAGACCCAACTCCATCGCAACACAACTAGGCAAGAGAAGAAAAGCGAAGCACAAGTTGGGAGTTTGATCGCAAGAACTGATGAGAGGCGTAAAGAACTCCCGACGGTGCGCACTTTCCTTCTTAAGTAAGCCCTCGCGATGCTCGGATGGAAACCGCAAGGAAGTCGAAGGTACCACCCAAAAATTTCACCCAGCCGATGACAAGCGGGCCCGGGACCACCCCGACGATCAAGTCGAGGTTCTTACCCAGGTGAACGGTTGTCATCAAGAAGCGGGAAGCCCAAAGGCGGCGGCTTGACAAGGCGCGCGGAATCGATACAGTTTTCGTATCGGGAACCAGCGACCCTCAATTGCGTGAGATCCGCACGCCAAAGATCTCATCTGCCGCACGCGTGATACGCCACGTGGTGAGGATTTAATTCCAAGTCCTTGCCAATGGCACCCTAAAAGACCCTTGAAGACTCAGTTCAAAGGTCGCGAAGATGGACCCACCTCCGGCGGAATGACTTCCCCGGAGGTAGGTCTAGGGGGCCACTGTCGGTATCCTAAAAACCGTACACCCCTTGAGGTTATAAAGATCTCAAAGGAAAATCATCTACTTGGTTTGAAGACCCTCGAAGGCCCATATGTCAGACATAACCGGACCCGCTTCTCCAACATGGTTAATCCCTGGGTAGCCACGTGTACTACCAAACCGGAGCTACCGCCCACAAGGGGGAAGCTCCGGAGCATGTACCGAAATGGCACCCCCGGACATAGCCCCTGACCGAGAGAAGCTCCGGACCTGACACGTGTCGGGTAGTCCCGGAGCTACCTGTTTCCCACAGCAAGCTCCGGAGCTGCCACGTGTCCGATCGTCGGATCTTCAGCTTCTAACCTCCGGAAGACCCCGCAACGGCTCCGGATCTTCAAAGGAGAACCAAGGACTTCAAGACCCGATTAAGTGTCATTAATGCCATGTTAATGACACTTAAACGGACGATCTTAACACTAGTAACGGTGCTGTCAAAGCCCGTTACACGATCATTAAGAGAAATTAAATGTGTATCAATACTAGTAACCGCCGGGGCCACATGTTGGGCCAGGCTAACCTGTAACGGCCTGCCCTTGTACTATAAAAGGACAGGCCGACGATACACATGGGGCAGAACACACAGACACGCGCCTCATACGCTCATCACAAGCTCATACTTCTAATACAACACCAACACACCCGTGGAGTAGGGTAATACGCTCAGGCGGCCCGAACCACGTAAATCCTTGTGTCTCCTGTGTCAATTCTTATTCACCTTCTTGAATCTCTGCACGCCCACACCGAACACCAAACTCCCCTATCACTTTAGTAGTGTAGGGAGATCTGGCGGTTCCAAACCACTGACAAAGTGGTTTGATTCAAACAGTTCCTAAACAAAAAGAAGTGGTTTTCAAATCTGCAGGAGTATTGTCTCACCCGGTTTAAAATAAAAATGTTGTTTGCTCATCTAGACATGAACACAAAGTTAAATTTCATTGTACCTACTGTTGTAGAGATGGTCATGTCATAGATTTCTGTTATAGACTAGCTAAACCACAGAAAAGGGAAAGAATGGTTGCTAGATCTCATAACTTCCATGCAAAATTTGCTGCACATATTGAACCGAATGTACAACCTGCTGTTTTGAGTCAAAAACATTCAAAGTTTACCTCCGGACCTTCTGTTTTTTCTTCCGGAGCTACTGATTTTTGTGCTACACAAGTAACACCTTATAGGTCAGTAGTTAAGAATAAAAAATCTCAAACTTTGACTCATAAACCTGTTGTTTTGTCTTAGCTTTCGCGTGTTTTTCCTGCTGCACGTCGCATGACTCAGTACTGGATTCCTAAATCCCTTTTGACTAACCCCAGTATTGAGTCATCGACGTATTGTGCTTCTATGTAGGTTACACATTTGAGGAAGGAGAACATTTGGATTGTGGATTCAGGTTGCTCACGCCACATGACCGGTAACAAAGATTGGTTCTCCTCCCTCTCTTTTGTGTCATGTGTAGACAATGTTACTTTTGCCAATAATTCTTCAAATCCTATAATTGCTAAAGGTTCGGTTAGAGTAAATGATCACTACATTTTGAAAGATGTGGCACTTGTCAAAAATTTGAAATTCAACTTGCTTCCTGTTTCACAATTGCTAGATGAAAATATGGAAATTATTTTCAATAAAAACTGCTGCAAAGTTGTAGGTTCAAATAGTGAGCTTATTTTTAGCATGTCACGGTTTGGAAGAGTTTTTAAAGCTGATTTTGATATGTCTTTCTCTAAGCATAGGTGTCTAGTTGCTAATGATTCAAAGGACTTATATTTTTGGCATCGTAGACTTGGTCACGTAGGCTTTGATCATCTAACTCATGTTAGTGCTCTTGATCGCATATGTGGGGTGCCTAAGCTTAAAGGGGGTAAAGAAATTGTGTGCTCTTCTTGTAGACATGCTAAGATGGTTGCAGGTTCACATACTCCTCTTACAATGATCATGACAACTGAACCGGGTCAACTTTTGCACCTTGACACCATAGGACCTTCACGTGTTCAATCCTTCGTAGGTAAATGGTATGTTCTTGTTATTGTTGATGATTATTCTAGATACTCTTGGCTTTACTTTATGGCGTCTAAGAATGAAGATTTTAGTCACTTTAGGAGTTTACTTCTTAGATTATCAATTGATCACCCAAGATCTTTAAAGGCAATTAGAAGTGATAACGGAACTGGGTTTAAAAATCAATCTTTTGATCACTTTTGTGCTGAAAATGGAATAGATCATCAATTTTCTTCACCATATGTACCTCAACAAAACGGTGTTGTAGAAAGAAAGAACAGAATCTTAGTTGAGATGGCTAGGACTATGCTTGATGAATATCAAACTCCTAGGAAATTTTGGGCTGATGCGATTGCAACCGCTTGTTATGTCTCAAATCGTGTTTTCTTGCGCGCTAAGCTAGGTAAAACACCATATGAGCTCCGGTTTGGACATAGGCCTAGTGTTACGCACTTTAGGGTCTTTGGTTGCAAATGCTTTGTTAATAAACATGGTAATCTTGATAAATTTGAACCTCGATCCATTGATGGCATGTTTCTTGGTTATCCATCTCACACTAGAGGCTACCGTGTGCTTTTACTTGACACTAAAAAAATTGTGGAGACTTGTGAAGTGTCTTTTAATGAATCTAGCCCAGGTACTAGTTCAAACATTGCAGGTCCAGATCCATATCCACAGGGGGAGAGCATTTTCGTTGAAGATGAGGAAGAGGTGGAACTGCTGCCCAAAAATTCAGCAGCTAATGACATTGTTCGAGCTCCTGATATTGATCCACAGCCAGCACCGACGACCACCATTGCTGGTCCAGATCCTCCTCAAGTCACAAGCTCATCGGTTTGTGATGAACATGAAGAAGAAGAAGCTTGTGAAGTGTCCACTCCCCTCCGGGTTCTCAAAATTCATCCTCCACAACAAATTATTGGAAGCTTGCACGAACGAGTTACACGGTCCAGGTTTTGCGATCCAAACTCTCATGCTTATTCTGCTTGTGTTGCTTCTTTTGAATCCAAAGATATATCACACACACACACTAATGAATCTTGGATTATTGCCATGCAAGAAGAGTTAGAAAATTTTGAAAGAAATAATGTTTGGATACTTGTACCTCCACCTCAAGGTCACACTTTAACTGGAACTAAATGGGTATTTAAAAATAAACAAAGTGAGGATGGGGTTGTGGTTAGGAATAAGGCTAGGTTGGTTCCTCAAGGTTTCACTCAAGTTGAAGGTCTAGAGTTTGATGAAACTTTTGCTCCCGTTGCTAGATTAGAAGCCATAAGAATTTTGTTAGCTTTTGCAGCATCTAAAGGTTTTAAGCTATATCAAATGGATGTTAAAAGTGTTTTTCTTAATGGCTACATAGATGAGGAGGTTTATGTCAAACAACCAACGGGTTTTGGAAATCCAGATTTTCCTAATCATGTTTACAAACTGTCCAAACCCTTATACGGTCTCAAACAAGCCCCTAGAGCATGGTATGATAGGTTAAAACATTCTTACTTGAAAAGGGGTTTACCATGGGCAAGGTTGATAAAACTCTTTTTGTGCTTAAACATGGCAATGACTCATTATTCGTTCAAGTGTATGTGGATGATATTATCTTTGGTTGTGCTTCTCATGATCTTGTGTCCAAGTTTTCAGCAATGATGAGTTTTGAATTTGAAATGACTATGACGGGTGAACTCACTTACTTTTTGGGTCTGCAAATCAAGCAAACAAAGGAGGTTACCTTTGTGCATCAAATGAAGTATACAAAAGATCTCCTAAGGCGCTTCAACATGGACAAAAGCAAGCCTCTTTGGACACCAATGGGAATAGCAACAACACTTGTACTTGATGAAGATGGTGAACCCGTGGATCAAAAAGAATATAGAAGCATGATCGGATCACTTTTGTACCTCACAACATCAAGACCAGACATACAATTCAGCGTATGTCTTTGTGCACGGTTTCAAGCCTCCCCACGTGCTTCACATCGTCAAGCCGTCAAAAGGATTCTCAGGTACTTACATGGAACTCAAGAATTTGGAATTTTCTTCCTTCTTCCTCAACCATTACTTTGAAAGCTTTTTCGGATGCTGATTTTGGGGGTTGTAGGATTGATAGGAAAAGTACATCTGGTGCTTGTCATTTTCTTGGTAATTCTCTTGTTGCTTGGTCCTCTAGAAAAAAAATTCAGTTGCACAATCCTCAGCAGAATCTGAATATGTGGCTACTGCTAGTGCATGCTCACAAATTCTTTGGATTGTTCAAACACTTAAAGACTATGGGGTTGATCTAGATAGTGTTCCACTGTTATGTGATAACACTAGTGCCATTTGCATTGCTAAAAACCCCGTGCAACATTCTAGAACTAAGCACATTGACATTAGGTATCACTTTCTCCAAGATAATTTTGAAAAAAGGAAACATTGTGCTTCACCATATAGATACCGAACAACAATTGGCTGACATTTTTACAAAACCTTTGGATTTCACTCGTTTTTGTTACATTCGTAGTGAAATAGGGGTTATGCATCCTCATGGCTTAAATTGAGGGGGAGTTTTGAAACTTGGGAAGTCTATGTGTGAATCTGAAATTAAAATAATATGAGCATATTATTTCATACATGTATGACTTTGTGATTCCTTTTACATGTTGAAGGTTCTTACTACATTACTCGTGTTATACATTTTGTAGTTTTTGCCATGTCTAGTAAGTGGAATAATTACTTACACTAAAACTGGTCATGGTCAAACTTTCTTGCTGTTTTGAACTTGTTACATGTTAACAAGTGCTTTTAATCATTAAGAATTAATCAAGTAATCAACTCACATATTGAGTTTTATGAACAAATAAAAATTGAAAAAAGATCAAGAGAATATGCATGCATCACACTTCTTCTTTTGAGATGGCTTATCATTGCACTTAGATATGAACTTGGAAGAAGTTGTGTATGACTAAAACCATGTCCTTAAGCTTTTGATTGTCAAATGACATAGGCTTGGCTTGGTTGGTTAGATTAAGGTAGATGCGCATATAATCTCTTGCAAATATCATATGATCTAAATTTATGCTTTGAAAAATAATAAAATGCAGCAACTAGTGTCATGATTTGATGTTTTGAAATAGTTAAGTTTGTGAGATCATGACTTACTTAAATTAAAAATTACATTTGATCTCTAGCATGGCTTACAATACTTTATGTATTTCATTTATGTGATAATGTAAAGTACTTGATAGTATGACTTGGATGAGCTTTGTTTATATGTATATGTTATAATATGCTCATAACAACTAAAGGGGGAGAGATAATTTGTTTATATGATCATGACTTGCTGAATACATTGTCAAAGGGGGAGAGATAAGCATGAAGAGAAAGAGAATATGGGATAAGTTTTGGATTTATTCTCATTTTACTTTTGATTTACAAAGGGGGAGAAATTGCCTTCAAAACATTTATGTGAATAAGCCAATGTTCGGATTTTAAATGGTGTTGCCAATGCATTCATCAAGGGGGATATTGTAAGACCTATGTGTGTTGAATACATTGGCTTGTAGTGAATACACTTGCTTTGATGATAAAAGTTTCGAATATCACCAAAACACCTTTTTATTAAGGTCTGACTAGTTTTGGTTAGCTTCGGTGAGTTTTGTCTTTAGCTCCGACATGTCTTTGATAGCCCCGGTGTGTTTTTTCTAAGCTCCGAGTTGATTTTTCTAACTCCGGATTTTGGTTATACTAGTTTTGGTGAGTTTCGGCGCTAGGTTCTACTAGCTTTCGTTAGCTCCAGCTCAAGGTCCGGATTGCTCTGACAAGGTCCGGAACTTGACTGTAATGCTTCTATTTTTCATTTGCAATGTTTCGTACTTGCTTTACATCTCTGGAAAGATTGCTTAGTATTCATTTGCTATGTTTTGGTGCGTTTTGGTTGATATGGATAATATCGTGTTACTGTGGTTTTGCAACATGCCTATGTTAGGTGCTCACATAAGGTGTTGTGTTCGGAACTAACTTGAGTCAAGTCGGATACTTGGGCTCGTATGGATTGGTTGCTTATTCATGTGCAGGTGTTGCTTGAGTTCAAGACATGGCTGGTGATGGGATCCATTGGACTAGTCTCAGGGAGGAGATGAGGTTCCAACAACCAAACTCAGGAGGAATTGTGGTTGAGCTGATCAGGAGGTTGCGCAACATGATTGAATCAAGAACAATGCATGTGAAGGTATCGTGGATGTCATTGGAAGATGTTTGCACGTGTGCAAGAAGTGCATGGACGTGGCTACATGGTTTCGAGACGTGATGAAGAGATGTGGACATAAAGAGTTGGCCAGAAAGGTCCAACCGACTAGGTTATGGACTCAGGTTGCGGCTGAGTCGGGTTTGAATCAAATATGGAAAAATTTGAGTTGGTTATGATAGGATTTCGTGTGGGTCACGAATTTGAATTGTTTAGGAATGTGGGATACGTTCCTAAGGTGTTTGTAAGTCTTAAGATTGCTTCTATCTGCGTATAGAAGAATCCTAAGCAGTTATGGAAAGTTACGATTCGTGAACAGAGTAGGATTAGGTTCCTGATTTGAGTTGAGTTGGCTTTCGAGCTGGTTATATAAGCAAAGGAGACAAAGCTCGTGGTGCACAACTTTGGGGCTGTTTCTCTTATGTTCTATTGAATAAAATTCGTAGTTTGAAGGAACTTTTGTGCCTTGTTCGTCCGAGTTGTTCCAGACAAGTTTTACTCGTCGAGTTTCTGGCTAGCACTACCTTTCGTTGGTGGTTTTATCATAACTCGAGTTTTACAGATCCAATTGACGTGATTCTCTTTGGGTTGTCTTCACAACTTGATTATCTATCATCTGTCAAGTCATTAGATTTTTGGTCTATGATCTACACGAGTTTCTTTGCAGCGTTCCAGAACTGTTTTTTCCCCGGGTAGGTCGGATTGACCTTTGTTTGATCTTTCGATCATAACTTGAGTTTCTCTCAACGGAATTGAGTGATTATTCTTGTGTTTTCTCCGTGACTTGAATTTCTCTGATATAGATCATTTTTTTCTCAGTGAAACACGTTTAGATTAGTCTCACACATGATTTCTTTAACAAATCATTTTTCTGCCAAAGATGTTGGGGTTTAATTGTTTCTGCTGTGTAAGATTTTTAAATCTACCATTCACCCCCTCTCTGGTAGCTTTTCACGTGCTCTTCGATCCTACAAGCATAGACTGAAAAGAGGATATAGGTTCAGCCCGGAGAGGTTTAATAGGCGACCAGTAGAGGATGGGCTCGACCTCACATCATCAGGGCGAGCAACCAATGGCAAGAAGCGGCATGGACCTTGAGAGGGAGGTGGCGCCACGCAATGGTCCGGTGTCGAGCAGACAGAGAGGGTAGAAACTGTGGCCTATGTGCTGGACTGCCCAGTAGGACGCACAAGTCATAGACGTCCCTCCCATTTAATTTGAAGAATCAATTTGAAAATGGAAATCAACTCCAAAATTAGCCAAATTTGGTAGCCTCCCTAATTTGGACATGACTAATCACCTGGTGGTCTCATATTTGCCATTTGAGGTCTGCAAAATATCTCTAAATTTTCCAGTACTCATTCCCTCCTCTTTTGAGTTTTCAAATAATTTAAATTGCTAATTAGTTTGGTTGACTTGATCACGTACTAAACATTGTACCCTAAAAGTGGACCTTCACAATCCTCCCTCCATAAAGGAATCGTGTCCCGAGATTAAAGAAAAGAATGAGATGGAAAAGAACGTTACCGATGATATGACAACAACAGTTCCAGATGATTGATTCGAAGGAATTATTCACTTTCCCATGTTGCTTTGTAGGCAGTGTGGTTATTCCATAATAACTTATAGAACCACAAAGTTCGATTTCTCATAGTACGGGCCTTCTCATCGATGATTTGCACTAGTTATTCAGTATAAGTGAGTTCTGGTAGCAAAGTCCCCATTCCCTTCGTAAGAACTTTCGTTAGCTTCTTCAAACACGTAGCTGTGAGACATGGAAGATATCATGAACTCCAGATAATGATGCTCGTAGTTCCAAGCCATATGCAACAGGTCCACATCTTTCAGTAATGGAGAACGGACTCACAAAGCGAGGAGCTAGATTCCCTTTTACTCCAAATCGATGAACCCCTTTCATCGGAGAAACACGGAGATAGCCTTGATCCCCGACTTCAAAGTACAAAGAACATCGTCACTTGTCCACATAACTTTTCTAATGAGACTGAGCTGCTTTAAGGTTGGCCTGAATCAGCTTTACCCGCTCTTCGGCTTCTTTGCCAATATCAATCCCAAATATAAACCCTCTTGCTTGATTCAAACCAGTTGAGAGGTGTTCGACACTTCCTTCCATGGAGCGCTTCATAAGGTTACATCTTGATGCTTGATTGATAACTATTATTGTAAGATAACTCTGCTAATGATAGATGGTCATCCCAGTTCTTCTCATGGTCAATAGCATAAGCTCATATCATATCCTCCAGAATATGATTAACCCTTTCAGTCTGACCATCAGTCTCCGGATGGTTTGCTGAACTTTGAAGTAACTTGGTTCCCAAAGACTCATGTAGTTGCTCCAAGAAACGAGATAAAAACAATGAGCCTCGATGCTGATGACGACATCACAACAACAGAGACGCACATTGAAATGCAAGGACCAATCACAAGAGCATGAGCACGGTTAATAAATCAGCAGGTGAACTCGCTCCTAACTTATTTTGGATGTGAGTTTGAGAGTAGATTGCTATGTGATAATTTAATTATTATTAGGAATAATGGAGAATATCAACAAGTGAAGGAAAAATGCCTTGGGAGCATGGAGAATCAGCTGGGACGTCCACAAGTTGATGGAAGCAGTTTACAACTCGGACTCGAGTTCAACTCGGTGTCCAGGAGCAGTCCACCTTAAAATGGATGCCCAAGATGCATACGGACTCCATTTTCAACATTGTACATATGCACGGAAAGAGGAGAAGATAAACTTTCCAATGGCTCTAGTCCCACCTAAAAATTAATCCGGAGTCATTGGAAATTGTCAAAGCAAGTCAAGTCCAGATTTCTGTCCGGTGCCGCGCCACCGAATCGGGCCTTGTATCCCGTATGAGTCCATTAGGGACGCGTCCAAATTGTGTTTTGGCCGAACCCTAGGCTTTAAATACTGAAGACGCCGGCCATATTCGGTGGGTTTTGCTTAGATTAATCTGTTATACACAGTTTCACCGTTCATCGGTTTGTGAGACCCCAACTTAGCAATTCAGATTGCTTCTACCTTGTTCTTGCTTGTGTTCTCGGTTGCACTTGTAGGGATTAGCCTTCTTGGTGAGGTCAATCGTGTTTAGAATGGTTGATAACCAATGGAGCGGTGGTATAGTGATTGCAGGGGTTATTCGTATTCTACTCGAGACCCTCAGATCATCAACGTCGAGATCTCTATTAATCGACTTTTCCATTACCTTTCGGAAGATCGAGACTCTAAACTTTCCTCATCAATTGGTATAAGATTTCCAGGTTCCCATGAGGTATCTTTGTTTTCCTTCCATTAGATCGATTTTATTTTGTACCTAGAGTCCACAGAAAAGCCTCAAAAAAATTAGATCATTTTTACTGCTTCCTAGACTATAGTGCCTGTAGTTTCGTTTTTCCAGTTTGCATTGTTGAGTTTGCATTCGTGTGGTCAAGTCTTGTTGCTGGTTTAGCTTTGTGTTTTTGGGTCCTAGTTATCGTGTTTCGTCCTTGTTTTCCTTCTGTTCGACACCTATTCCACAATCCCTAAATAACAAATCGATCCACCACGTACATCGGTTTGCCCTAGCTAGCCGCCTTGCGTGAACTCCCACGTCGCCAGCCCTAGATTAGTAGACAAACCTTTGTGTCACTCATCCTTGAATCATCACACACCACCCCATTAGTTGCTGTGCAAATTCCCGATCGTTTTCATATCCGATTGTGAGTTCTGTTCTCAGACCGAGTTGGAATCAACATCCAAAAATCATAACTCGGACAGCTACCTTAAAACGGCCATAACTTTCGCATACGAATTCGAAATTGGACGATTTTTTCAAATTCATCTACGCAAAATTTCATATCTGATTTTCCGCGGCTCAATCGCGCGGCTTGGCTCAGCCGCGTTCGGCGAAATTATATTGCCCAAATTTTGCGGCTCAGCCTCTGAAGTTTTAGTACGATTTTTAAAGATTCTTATTGATTTTCTATAGGCTGCATATTACATCGAATTGAGCTGCAAATATGTGTGCTTCCTATATTCGTGGTCCTGAGAAAAGAAAAAATATCAAAAAAAATATTACAAAAAAGAAAAAGAAAAAATAGTGAAGAGCACACATATTAAAGCAATTGGCCTATACCACTTGGTGCTATTTTGTTGGTTATATCATTATGTATTTCGTTTGCCTTGCTACTTCCATGTGTTGTGCTAGGCCATAGAGCACCTGGTTGACCAGCAATAGTTTCCTACATTGAATACTTATTCAACTTTGTTTACCTGTTAATGATTTTTTGCTTATACCACCATATTGTGACATTCAAGCTCTACCTTTCTTTTGAGCATAACAAGTACCTTTACAATCACCCCACACTTAATTGGTTCATCTCACCGTCCACACCACCTGTTGTGTCGGTAAGAACACTTGTAAGAGTGTGGTAAGATGCTTGAGCGAGAGATATTCTTTTCTTCCACCACTATAGTTGATAGGGATAACAATTTTTTGTTGTATTTTGTTTCCTACTAACAATGGTAGGAGAATACAATGATGACGAATGTGTTCAACATGCTGAGTTACGTGATATGATGAAGACCATGACAGATATGTTTGCCAAATACAACGCATCAACGGGGGAGTCATTGCCGAACTTGACTCGCCAACTTGATAACCTTGCTCTTCGGATGAATACTTTTGAGGCTCGGTTGCCTCTCGCTAGAAGACATGAAGACAATCCTTACGATGATATGGAATATCACAACAACCAGCCAAGACTGTCACTTTATCGTCGAGGTATGGGAGGCAATAACCATAACAATTATAATCGTCCTCCTGATGATCCTTTTGCTAATGTGAAATTTACTATACCCTCTTTTTTTGGTGCTTATGAAGTTGAGACTTATCTTGATTGGGAGATGACAATAGAGCAAAAATTTAATGCCCATCGTGTTCCTGAACAACATAGAGTTCGTCAAGCCACTAGTTAGTTTAAGGACTTTGCTATCATATGGTGGAATGAACCTGTTAAAACTAGAACTGATCCTCCAACATGGGATATATTAAAGGAAGCTATGTGTGTTCAATTTGTTCCTCCATCTTTTTAGTGGGACCGTTGCAAAAAATTGCAGCACTTAGACCAAGGTAACATGTCCGTAGAGGAGTATTGTCAAGAGTTACAAAAGGGTATGCTGCGTTGTGGGGTAGTGGAAGACATGGATGATAAAATAGCTCGTTTTTATGGGGGTTGAGGTATGAAATTCAGGACATTGTTGATTACAAGGAATATGATACTGTTAACAGATTGTTTAAGCTTGCTATGTTGGCAGAAAAAGAATTGCAGGGCCGACAACAACAGCAACAACGCATAAGGAGCAACTTCACGCCGCGTTCGACGCTCACACCATCCAAAAAAGCACCATCTTCGACCTCCCATGCAGTGACTACACCATCCAATGGAGGCCAGTGAACTATACCTGCTGCTCCACCTTCTCGCATGCCGGAGGGCAGCAAGGTGACATCATTCAAGCCTTCATCGTCCACTCCTTCTATGAGTTGTACTTCCGACATTAAGTTTCACCGATGCTAGGGACTTGGTCATATGATGAGAGATTGCCGGAGCAAACGAGCATACATAGCACGCAACGATGGCGGGTATGATAGTACTTCGGATGTTGAAGATGAATATTTTTTTCTACTAACCTTACAGATCCAAAAGATGAACACAACGAAGAAGAGGTATGTGGTACAGCGGCGACGGAAAACTATAGGAGCATCATTGTGCAGCGTGCCTTGAGCTCCAAAGTGGAGACCGATGACAAGCTACAACGACACAACCTCTTCCACATGTTTCTCGTCGTCAAGGACTGTCGTGTACACAATATAATTGATGGAGGTAGCTGCAATAACTTGGTGAACATGGACGTCGTCAAGAAACTTTGTTTAAGAACAAGAGCACACCCTCATCCATACCACATTCAATGGTTCAACAACAGCGGTAAGGTTCGGGTAACACAAACAGCAAGAATACATTTTTCAGTTGGTTCTTACCATGATTTTGCTGATTTTGATATCGTTCCTATGGATGCTTGTTCTCTTTTATTGGGTCGTCCTTGGGAATTTGATACAGATGCTATTCATCATGGTAGAACTAATAAATATAGTCTCGTGCATAAGGGAAAGAAAATCACTTTGCTCCCCCTGACTCCTGCTGAAATTGTGCATTTTGAGATGAGTAAAATTCATGACGGCAAAGCAACAAAACTAGAATCTGAAAAACAGCAAGTCATTAAGTTAAAATCACCATCGTTGCTCGCAACTAAATCTGACCTTGCTGATTTATTCAATGCTAAGGGGATGTGCTATACCTTAGTATGCAAAGAAGCCAAGTTTTCACTTCATGAATTGTCTATTGCATTGCCCCCTGCTGTTGCTAACCTTTTGCAGGAGTTTGAGGATGTGTTCCCCTCTGAGATACCCCCTGGTTTACCACCGATAAGAGGCATTGAACACAAGATCGATTTGATTCCAGGAGCAAGTTTGCCAAATCGTGCAGCATACAAGGCGAATCTAGAGGAAACTAAGGAAATTCAGCGACAAATCCAAGAGCTTTTGGACCGCGGGTACATTCGTGAAGGCCTTAGCCCTTGTTCCGTTCTTGTTCTTTTGGTTCCTAAGAAAGATGGTAGTTGGCGCATGTGTATTGATTGTCAAGCGATTAATAACATCACCATTCGATATCGTTATCCTATTCCTCGCTTAGATGACATGCTTGATGAATTGAGTGGTGCTATCATCCTCACAAAAATTGACTTGCGTAGTAGTTACCACCAAATGAGAATGGCACTAGGAGATGAATGGAAAACTGCATTTAAAACCAAGTTTGGACTTTATGAGTGGTTAGTCATGCCTTTTGGTTTAACTAATGCACCCAGCACCTTTATGCGTTTAATGAACGAGGTTTTATGTGCTTCCATTGGACAATTTGTGGTAGTTTACTTCGAAGATATCCTCATTTACAGCAAGTCATATGATGAACATCTTGATTATTTACGTGCTGTTTTTACTGTTTTGAGAGATGCACGTTTGTTTGGTAACCTCGAAAAGTGCGCCTTTTGCACCAATCAAGTCTCATTTCTTGGCTATATCATTTCCTCGTAGGGAATTGAGATGGATAAGGTAAAAATTGAAGCGGTCACTAGCTGGCCAGTCCCAACAACCGTCACGTAGGTTCGTAGTTTTCTTGGTCTTGCAGGTTTTTATCGCCATTTTGTGCAGGATTTCAGCACCATTGCAGCACCTCTACATGAGCTAATGAAAAAGGGAGTGCTTTCTCGATGGGGCAAAAAGCAGCAACAAGCTTTTGATGCTCTCAAATCGAACCTTGCACAAGCACCATTGCTACAACTTCCTGATTTTGAGCTAGAATGCGATGCAAGCGTCATTTGTATTGGAGGTGTTCTCATACAAGGAGGTAAACCTGTTGCTTTCTTTAGTAAAAAACTTCATGGTCCTTTTCTGAATTATTCTACTTATTATAAGGAATTTTATGCCTTAGTGCGAGTATTACAAACTTGGCAACATTATCTTTTTTCGAAGTAGTTTCTCATACATTCCGATCATGAATCATTGAAGTGTCTTATGTGTCAAACCAATCTGAATAAATGACATGCTAAATGGATTGAGTTCATAGAGTCATTTCCATACATCATTAAGCATAAGAAAGGGAAGGAAAATTTCATTGCCGATGCATTATCGAGACGTTATACCATGCTGTCCCAACTTGATCATAAAATATTTGGTTTAGAAATAATAAAAGCATTATATCCTTCTAATTTGGACTTCAAAGATGCTTTTGAAAACTGTAGAGAAGGAAGAACTTGGAATAAATATGTGCTGCGGGAGGGTCTCCTCTATCGTTCTAACAAGCTATGCGTTCCAGCTAGCTCCGTTCGTCTATTACTTTTGCAGGAAGCACATGGAGGAGGTTTGATGGGACATTTTGGAGCGAATAAAACCTAAGATGTGCTGTCCACACACTTCTTTTGGCCGAAGATGAGGCGTGATGTCGAGCGCTACGTGTCATGATGCACTACTTGCAATAAAGCTAAGTCTCTCCTTAACCCACATGGTCTGTATATGCCTCTTCCTGTCCCTAGTGTACCTTGGGAGGATATTTCTATGGACTTTGTTTTGGGATTGCCTAGGGCTAAGAGGGAGAGGGATATTATTTCTGTAGTTGTTGATCGTTTCTCCAAAATGGCACACTTTATACCTTGTCATAAGAATGGTAATGCCCCACACATTGCTGATTTATTTATGACAGAAATTGTTCGTTTACGTGGTGTGCCAAATACCATTGTTTCTGATCGTGATGCAAAATTTTTAAGTCATTTTTGGAGAACTTTGTGGTATAAATTGGGAACCAAGTTGCTGTTTTCAACTACATGTCACCCACAAATGGATGGACAAACCGAGGTAGTTAATCGTACTTTATCCACTATGTTGTGGGCTGTCTTGAAAACAAATTTCAAGTTGTGGGAGGAGTGTTTACCACATATAGTATTTGCTTATAACAGATCCATTCACTCCACGACAAAGGTAAGTCCATTCCAGGTAGTGTATGCTTTCAATCCCCGTGCTCCTATTGATTTACTACCTTTGCCTCCTTCTGAAACTATAAATTTGGATGCTACACAATGATCTGAATTCATTCTTAAGATGCATGAAACTAAAAAAAAATATTGAAAAGATGAATGAGAAGTATAGGATTGCAGGTAGTAAAGGTAGAAAAGAAGTAAAACTTGAACCGGATGATTTGGTGTGGTTACATTTGAGAAAAGAGCAATTCCCTGACCTGAGAAAATCTAAACTTATGCCACGAGCTGCTGGTCCTTTTAAGATTGTTGAAAAGATTAATGATAATGCCTATAATCTTGAATTGCCTCCCAGTTTTGGGGTTAGTGCTACATTTAACATTTCAGATTTGCGACCGTACTTGGGAGAAGAAGATGAACATGAGTCGAGGACGACTCAATTCAAGAGGGGAGGATTATGAGGACATCACAACAGCGGTGACACACATTGAAATGCAAGGACCAATCACAAGAGCATGAGCACGGTTAATAAATCAGCAGGTGAACTCGCTCCTAACTTCTTTTGCATGTGAGTTTGAGAATAGATTGTTATGTGATGATTTTATTGTTATTAGGAATTATGGAGAAGATCAACAAGTGAAGGAAAGAGGCCTTGGGAGCATGGAGAACCAGCTGGGACATCCACAAGTTGATGGAAGCAGTTTACAACTCGGACTTGAGTTCAACTCAGAGTCCAGGAGCATTCCACCTTAAAATGGATGCCTAGGATGCATACGTTCTACATATGCACGGAAAGAGGAGGAGATAAGCTTTTCAATGGCTCTGGTCCCACCTCAAAATTCTTCCAGGGTCATTGGGAATCGTCAAAACAATTCGATTCCTGATTTCTGTCTTGTGCTGCGCCACTGAATCGGGCCTTGGGCCTTGTATCCCGTGTGAGTCCAATAGGGACACGTTTAAATCGTTTTTTTGGCCGAACCCTAGCCTTTAAATACTATAGCCACCGGCTATATTTGGTGGTGTTTGCTTAGATTAATCTGTTATACACAGCTTCGCCGTTCATCGGTTTGTGAGACCCCAACTTAGCAATTCAGATTGCTTCTACCTTGTTCTTGCTTGTGTTCTCGATTGCACTTGCAGGGATTAGCCTTATTGTCGAGGTCAATCATGTGCAGCACGGTTGATAACCAACAGAGAGGTGGTGTAGTGATTGCAGGGGTTTTTCGTGTTCTACTCGAGAGCCTCGGATCATCAACGTCGAGATCTCCATCAATCGACTTATCCATTACCTTTCGGAAGATCGGGACTCTAAACTTTCCTCATCATATCCGATACAATAGTGCGAGGAACATCGTGTAAACATACAATTCTTGAAATGTACAACTTTGCGTATTGCTTAGCAACATAAGCAATATTGATTGGAATGATGTGTGTTGACCTTGTTAATCGATCCACAATTACCCAAATAGAATCATGCTTACGGAATGTGAGAGGTAGTCCAAAAATAAAGTCCATACTGATGTCCTCCCATTTCCAAGTTGGAGCGCTTAAGGGTTATAGTACTCCCGCTTTGTTCATGTGATCAGCTTTAACTCTTCGACACGTATCACACTCCAATACGTATCTAGCAATTTCCCCCTTCATCCTAGTACACCAAAATTTTGTTCAGAGATCTTGATACATCTTGTTGCTCCCTGTATGTATCGAATACTTGGACAAGTGTGCTTCATCCAAGATCTTTTTCCTTAGTTCCGGATTTATGGGCACCACTATCCGGTCTTTGAACCATATAGTTCCATCCTCATCTTTTCGGGAAACACATTCTTTCCCCTTCATCAATTCTTTCATGAAGCTTTAACATTGCATCATCACTTTTCTGAGCCTTTACAATCTCCTCTCGAATGGTGGGAATGAGAGCAAGATCATACAATGCACTATATGGGATTGTGCGTACACTTGGTTCTTCCTTCTCTTTAATTGTAAATATCAAGGTATGAACGTGAGACTTCTGACTAAGTGCTTCAACCACTACGTTTGTTTTTCCAAGATGGTAATGGATCTCAAGTTCATAGTCCTTAATGAGCTCCAACCATCTCTATTCCCTCATGTTTATGTCCTTCTGAGTGAATATGTATTTGAGGCTCTTAGGGTCGGTGTAGAGATGCACTAAATTTTCTCAGTAGGTAATGTATCCACTTCTTCAAAGCAAGAACTACGGCAGCTAACTCAAGATCATGCGTCGGATAGTTCTGGTCCGGATTGGGGAGTTGTCTTGAGCCATATGCAATCACACGTCTACCTTACATCTGAACACATCCCAAACCAGTACCTGATGCGTCACACTAAACATCAAATGGCTTAGTGGTGTCCGGTTGATCTAATACTGGTGTTGTGGTAAGATGTTTCTTCAGAATCTGGAAAGCTTCTTCACAATCTGCAGTGCATACATATTTGTTACCTTTATTTAATAACTCTGCCATTGGCTTAGCAATCTTGGAGAAGCTCGAAACAAATCTTCGATAATATCCAGCTAGTCCCAAGAAACTACGAATATGATGGACTGACTTCAGAGATTCCCACTTTAATACTTGTACAAACTTAATTGGATCCATAGCCACACCTTCTGCTGAAATAATATGCCCAAGAAAAGGTACTTTGTTAATCCAAAACTCACACTTGCTGAATTTAGCATATAACTTATGCTCTCATAATCGTTGGAGTACGATTTTGAGATGTTCAACATGTTCTTCTTCTAATTTGGAGTATACGAGTACGTCGTCAATGAAAACCATGACAAACCGATATAATTTTTGCATGAATACTGAATTCATGAGGTACATGAAGTGTGCTAGTGCATTCGTAAGACCAAACGACATGACCAAATACTCATAAAGACCATATCGGATTGAGAATGCTGTTATTGGAATATCTTCTTCTTGAATCTTAATCTGGTGATACCCTACCTTAGATCCATCTTGGAAAACACACTACCACCTACCACTTGATCAAATAATATATCGATATGGGGTAGTGGATACTTGTTCTTGATCATCATAGCATTCAACGGACGATAATCCATCCAGAGCCTTAGTGTCTTATCTTTCTTCTCCACAAACAAAGCTGAGCAGCCCCATGGTGATGAACTCGTTCGGATGAATCCCTTGTCTAGAAGTTTATTTAATTGTTCCTTAAGCTCAGCTAATTCCTTTGGTGCCATTTTGTACGGCTTACGAGATATTGGGGTGGTTCCCGGTTTCAACTCTATCTTGAACTCCACATCTCACTCACTGGCATACTTGGGAGATCATCGGGAAATACAACTGGATATTCCCGGACCACAGGGATGTCTTCATGTTTAGTTGTCTTAGGATGATAGGTGGCAGAATTTTAGAATTCAGATCTTCAAGGTTGAGAGTATGAAGACCATGGATAGGAGAGTCTAACTGAACACTTCGAGGATTAATGTCAAGAACAGCGCCATGGTACTTCAACCATGCCATTCCAAGAGTAAGATCAATCCACTGTCCTTCCAAGACAATAAGTGTGGTAGGATATATCTTTCCACATAAACATAAAGGTGCTTTGACTACCACTTCACTAGCGGCACTCCAAGTGAGCTAATGAGGTAATGAGGTAGTGATTACTTGCAGTAGTAGTATGTAACACAGCATTGCACTCAAATGAAGCACTGATGAAATTATGTGTGGCTCCAGAATCAAATAAAACAGATAGGGGTAGTTCATTGAGAGTGAATGTACCTGCAATCACAGGTTCTCCTTCCGCTATGCCCTCCAAAGTGGTGTTATGAATGTTGCCTCAATTTGGTGCTGGCCTCTTAGATGGAGTGTGGGGTTGATTCGCACCTTGTACAGGCACTTTTCCACTGTCCTGCTGAGCTTGTGGGCAGTCTCTGGCGATGTGACCCTCATGGCCACATGTGTAGCAGGTATACCTTGTCGGTTCTCCGCTGATCTAGGGACGATAATTAGGTGCATTCTGCTGGGGATAAGACGCACATGGAGTGGTACATTGCTGCTGCCATTGCAGTGGCCGTTGTTGCCACTGTTGTTGCGGTTGCTGCCATCGTTGTTGCTGCTGCGGTCAAAATTCCGAATACTGGAGTGGACAACCCAGATATTGTGGTGCTCACATATGGGATCGGACCTGCTGAACAGATGGTGTTTGGTACAACAGCCGGTACTTCTATGGAGAAGGATACCCACCGCCTGTGGGTGCATTCCTCTTCTTGTCCCCCGCCTGAGTTTGGCGGTTTGCATCTTCAAGCTTTATCCCAGTATTGAAGAGTGTGGTAAAGTTACTGCGGTCTATCAACAGAAGTTGTTCCCTCAGCCTAGCATTGCAGCCACGAAAGAAATGGTCGCATTTCTGTGCCTCCTTGCTCATTTGTTCAGCTGCATACTGAGACGGATGATTGAATGCCTTAACATAATCATGGACGCTTTTCTCTCCTTGTTTTTAGACCAAGAACTCCTTAAGCTTCCTGCCCACGATCCCAGATGGAATATGATAAGCACGGAACGCATCGACAAATTTGGTCCATGTAACCTGATGTCCTGCTTGCAGGGAGGCAAGGTGAGTTGCCCACTATGCACAGTGGAACCATGAAGTTGTTGAGCCGTGAATAGCGCCTTTGGATGTTCAGTGCTCTGCAGCAACCCGAACTTAGATTCGATAGTGCGGATCCTATTGTCTGCGTCCAATGGATCATCAGCCTCCATGAAGACCGGTGGGTGTGTCCCCAGGAAGTCTTAATAAGTAGCCTTGGGAGGGTGATTATTTCCTCCATCTTGACGTCTCCTGGGTCGAGATGTATTTCTGCATAACAGTTTGCAAGATGTCCATCTGCTCATCTCGCGAACCCACCAAGGCAGCCACAACGTCTGCTAGAGTGAGTGGAGGTGGAGGTGGTGGCTGCTATGCTGCGGAGTCTGCTGCTCCGAGCGTGGAGATTAATCGCCACCCTGGCCACTACCGCTGCCCACCTTGAAAGTGGAGCGAGTACGCACCATTCTGCAATGAAATGAATATCATCAGTCTCTATATCATCTCTTGATTTATTCCATATAGTATAAAGGATGTCAAAATCAAATACACAGTCATTCCATTCAAGTTGCAACGTCAATTCTCAAGTCTCCATAATTCTGGTTGCACTTGGTCCAGCCAGACGAGTTCCTACTAAATTTAGATTTTGACTATGTAAACCTCATTTTCATGATATGAGCTCTATAACAAAGTTGTAGCTGAATCTCGCCCCCTTTCCAAGTGTTATTCACATGCCTCCATAGCATCAAAGGTTAGTGATATATGGTGGTTTAAAGCTGACAGATTTCTGGTGCAGTTTTGACAGAACCTCTGCTAAAATTGGTGTTTTTGGCCACAGTTTGAATAGATTATATAACCGAAATATACATGAACTTCACTTCATAACATTGTAGTATAAAACGACAGCTTCCCAAAAAAGTACAACTCAATAGCTTACATCATCCATACATGTTTATTATCCGCAAGGTTCCAAACAGTGTACATAAGGATCAGAATCTGGACAGCCAGGACACATTCAACAATAATTCGAATTTGGACCAGTTATATTCCAATTCAGTTGAAGCGTTGAATACAAAATTGATAGATTACTTAATAAGATTTCCATAAATGTATAAATATACCTATGACACAATTATGGAATAGAAGATATGGATGTTCAAAGTTCACAGAAAATCTGGTAGATTGTGGCAACCACTGTGCAAGTGTACCAGTTTGAACTCCAATATAGAAGACCTTCTGTGCCTAATTGGAAAAACTTCAAATTACAAAATCGTATAACATATCCTCCCCTTTCCAGAAATGTATCACAATACTCCAGAAGACGATCGTACATGGAGGTATTGTAAAAGGACTGATTCTGGTTCAATAACCCAAGAAGTTGTAGCAGTTTTAGGAATTTGAACTTTTGACCAACCTTGATTGTGTTACTGTCCTAGTGTGCTATAGAAAAGTTTTAGAAGACTCTTAAAAGTTTCCAGAACTGATTCACACACCCTCATTGGCCAAGCATTCACTAATATACACCCTGTGCAGTTTCAACCTGGAAACTGCCCCGAAATAGGGGATCCCAAAAAGGTTGTTATACCACTCCTTTCCACCATACTTAACCCAATTAAGTATTTATATTCACATTTGACATGCTATCTTGAACTTTTACACAATATACAGGTCTTGGGAGAAGAGAAGTTTATATGCATCATTTCTGACCATTCCGGTACTACGTGCCTCACAAATAGAAAAGCCTAACCATATTACATCCGGCTCATACGTCTCATAGGTGGCACTAAAATCGAGGACTCGCAATACGTCTTACACAGTTAGTGTACCAGCATCACACACAATTTACAAACACTCATTATGGTTCTGTACGGCACAGACCGCAAGGGCAATCATTTCAACCAGTCATAATAATATATCAATTTCAATCTAACGCCCCTGTATCATTCCATACAGGCCGTCCTCGAGAAGAACACGTCTCGAGAAATGTGGTCGCGTTTCAACACGACACGACGGGGAACCTGAATAGAACGTGAACGGATCATCATGATTGGGAATGTTATCAACCCAACAGATACGATGTCACACCCCAAAATTTTGATTTTGGGAATGTGAAAAATTTAAAGCAAATTACGCGAAACAAAAATTTGTTTGCTTATTATTTCCTTTAAATAATCATGTTCTCTTTAAAATCATAATTATATTATCACAAAAAATATTAAATCCACCCGCATGATCATGAGTTCATGTTTAAAAATACGAATTTCAAATCACTAGAGAAATTCAACTAAACCTGAAAAAAAGATTGAAACAAAAAAAAAACAGAAGAAAAGAGAAAGGAAAGAATAGAAAAAGAGAAAAAAGAATAAAATCCTTCTCAGGCCGAAATCCCTAATTCCAGCCCAACACTCCCCCTCTCTGCGCGGCCCAGCCCAACCCGCAGCCCTTTCCTCCCCTCTCTCTCTTACATGCAGGCCCCGCTCGTCAGCGCCTCCTTCTTCCCCAACCGCCGCCCCAACTGCACCATGTCCACGATCTCCACCCACCGCACTGCACCGGGCAACCACCGCCTTCATTTAAGGCAATAAAATTAGATAGGAAATAGATTTAATGGGGTTTTATCAATCTAAAATTATTTTGAGCATAGGAATAAAGAATTAAAAATGATATAAAAACCATTGAGCACATTCTTTTTATATGAAATAATATTAACTGTATAATTAAATATATTTTGGGTAGGAAAAATCCATAGATTATGTTTTGAGCATAAAATAAATATAATAATATTATAATTATATAGAAAATATAGGAAAATTAGTAATAAATCCTTTTAAGCTAGAATAAAATTGTAGGATGCATATAAAATATATTTTGACCATGAAAAATTCATTTAAAATGTCTTTAGCCAATAAATAAATACTAAAAGTGGAAAATAAATGGTAAATGCATTTCTTTGGCTATGAACAATAATAAATCACCCATAACTCTGATTTAAATCATAATTGTAACATATCCAATAATAATATTTGTATTGCTTGTATGGTGTGTTGATCTTGATTGTGTTTATTTATCTTTTGATGGTAGTTTATTCGCATTCGTGTCACGATCAAGAAGCAACACGAAGAATATGGAGATCAAGAGTTCAATGAAGAAGAACTGAGCAGCTATTTTTACAAAGGCAAGTGCCCTTGACCATCTTGCACCTCTTTAAGGGTTTAGTTAGTTGCATGTTAATTAATATGAATCCTATGCTATGTCTTGTTGCTTTACCTTATTACCTTGTCGCTTGGGGTATGGAAGGGTGGCATATGGGATTTAATTTACACTTAGCCATGCATAATAGATGGGTGGGAAAACATTGACCATATTTATTACTTATAATTATGATTATAATGTTGAGAAATGAATTGTAGTGAATAGGAATCTGGTGGGTTGGTTTGAATGGTATGGTGTAGTACGCATGAGACCCGGGATTGGGGTTTGAACTTTGCCGGATACTAAGGACCGGTTTATGGAGTAGCCACTAAGCTATACAATATCGCCACAAGACTGAGTATGGGGCAGCTTGGTCAATTGATATGCACCGAATTTGGTTCGGCGAAGGGTGGCCCGATCTTCACGACAGGAGGTTCAAGAACAAGATAACTTGCTATAGAAATAGCGCAGATAACTAGCTTTATACCTGACCAAGGTTGGATGCGACCAAGCGATGGGGAGAGAGACACCGAAACCGCAAAGACTTCGACTCGATCTCCAAACGACCGCAGAACCACAACCGGAGATAATCCACACAAGACGGGGAAGCCGTACTGGAACCCGCAGAGCACGAATTAGTGGATCTCAGAGAGATCTCTCCACGAGTTCAAGAAGAACAAGGAAGAACAAGGGTTGAGTATGACACTCAAGCAGCTCGACTGCAAATTTCACTAGAATAATCTTAATTCATCAAAGAGTTGCCCTTGGCTTACAAAAAGGGATATTTATACCAACAACTAGTCTAAAAATAGATGTGAACTGAAAAAACCATGTGGGAAGGTGGAAGGCCAACTGGCTTGATCATTCATGCAGTGGTCATCAATTTCCCGCATGTCTTCTGGCCTTCTGAGTGGTCTTCAGTGTTTTAATCATAACTCCACCTAGGGACATCCAAAAGACATGGGACCAGATGCGTTGGAAAGATAATTTGATAAACTTTCACACAATGTGTAGCATGCTTCACGAAATATTGTAGGGTGATACAGTTTCTCACGGAAACTTGGATATCAGGTTGACTGTTGATCTTCTGAACAGTCTGCACGAAAAGCACTCGGCTGCCAATCTGGGACCTCTAAAGCACTCGGCACTTAGTGGCATTAGAAAGTTGACTTCAACACCTTTCCAACAAGTACTCATGGACCTTCACAGCTTCTATGAATCAAGAGATATGACTGTTTCTTCATGACAGTTCTGCCAGGCCGAACTGGTTCGACGTAGTTCTCCTCTCTGGTTCAGTCTTGGCGTGTCCTTGTCATCCTCCTTGGTGAACCTGAGTAATAGAAACATGTACGATTTAGGAAGTATATAATTCTCATTAATAAATGGAATTTCACAAAGTAGCGCGTGCACCTCTTGTTGTAGCTGTTTAGCTCGGCTACGAGTAATTGGTCCATCGAAAACATGAGCTGGTGCAGCTTGACTTGATGATTGTTCCATCTTGCTTGATGTAGTCGGTATACTTGATGGTGTGGTCGGCGTGGGCATATCATCCCCCCCCCCCTTGAAAAAGAGTCGTCCTCGACTCTTCCAATCCAAAGAATGGAGAGAGGTCGGACACATTGAAACTGGTACTTACACCATAAGTACTTGGCAGATCAATTTCATAAGCGTTGTCATTGATCTTGCGCAGAACTTTGAATGGTCCATCAGCCCGGGGTTGCAACTTGTTCTTGCGCAGCTCTAGAAAACGATCCTTTCGAAGGTGCACCCAAACCAAGTCCCCTGGTTCGAACAACACCTTCATGCAACCCTTGTTAGCGTGCTTCTCATACTTCTTGGTCATCTTTTCAATATTGGCCCGAGCCCTATCATGAATGTTCTTGACAAATTCAGCTCGCTTGTTTGCATCGAAGTTCACACGTTCATGCATGGGTAGAGACAAAAGATCTATGGGAGCAGTGGGTGTGAATCCATATACAATTTCAAATGGACAAAATCTAGTGGTTGAGTGTACTGCCCTATTGTATGCAAACTCAACGTGTGGCAAGCTTTTTCCCATAGTTTCAGATTCTTCTTAAGGACAGCTCGGAGCAACATTGATAGTGTTCGATTCACAACTTCAGTTTGGCCGTCCGTTTGCGGATGACATGTTGTGGAGAACAACAGTTTTGTCCCAAGTTTGCCCCCACAATGTCTTCCAAAAGTAGCTCAAGAACTTGGTGTCACGATCCGACACAATGGTACGTGGCATTCCATGTAGTCGCACGATTTCCCTGAAAAATAATTCAGCAATACGGGAAGCATCGTTGCTCTTGTGGCAAGGAATAAAATGTGCCATTTTGCTGAAACGATCAACCACGACAAAAATTGAATCCCTTCCCCCTTTGGTTCGTGGTAACCCAAGAACAAAATCCATTGAAATATCCTCCCAAGGTGCATTAGGAATAGGAAGGGGAGTATATAAACCATGAGGGTTCAGACGAGACTTAGCTTTGTGGCAGTTTTCGCAGCGAAGAACATGTCTCTCTACATCTCGTCGTATTTTTGGCCAAAAGAAATGGTCGGCCAGCACTTGCTCCGTCTTCCTGGCTCCAAAATGGCCCATAAGGCCACCTGCATGAGCTTCCTGCACGAGTAAAAGTTGAACAGAGCAATCTGGAATACAAAGTTTGTTAGTGCGAAATAAAAATCCATCATGCACATGATACTTTCCCATCCTTTGCCAATATGGCACTTGGCATATGGTTCAGCAAAGTACGAATCAGTGGCATATAATTCCTTTATACTTTCCAATCCGATAATTTTAGCATCAAGTTGTGTGAGCAAAGCATGACGTCGAGATAAAGCATCAGCTACAATATTATCCTGACCTTTCTTATATTTGACAATATAAGGGAAGGACTCAATAAATTCACTCCACTTAGCATGTCGTTTATTCAGTTTTAGTTGTCCCTTAATATGTTTCAATGATTAATGGTATGAATGTATTATAAATTCTTTAGAATAAAGGTAGTGTTGCCAAGTTTCCAAACTCCGAACGAGAGCATATAGTTCTTTATCATAAACTGAATAATTCAAAGTCGGACCACTTAGCTTTTCACTGAAGAGTGCAATTGGTCTCTTTTCTTGCATCACCACGCCTCCAATCCCAACTCCACTTGCATCACATTCAATTTCAAATGTCTTGTTGAAATCAGGAAGTGCAAGGACTGGGGATGTTGTGAGCGTCCTCTTTAATTCTTCAAAAGCCTTTTGTTGTGCTTCTCCCCATTTGAAAGGTACGTCTTTCTTGGTTAGCTCATTAATTGGAGCAGCGATCGTGCTGAAATCTTTCACGAAGCGCCAGTAGAAACCAACAATTCCAAGGAAGCTTCTCACTTGGCTCATGTTCTGTGGGGGCCTCCATTCGTGTATAGCCTTGACTTTCTCGACATCCACCTCCACGCCTTGTCCTGAAACAACAAAACCAAGGAAAACTACCTTGTCGGTGCAGAAGGTGCACTTCTCAAGGTTAGCGTACAATTTTTGTTTACGCAGGACAACAAGTACGCTCTGGATATGTGCAACATGTTCTTCAAGAGTCTTGCTGTAGATTAGGATGTCATCAAAATAAACCACAACAAATTTACCAATGAAAGTTCTAAGCACATGATTCATTAATCGCATAAATGTACTAGGTGCATTGGTTGAACCGAAGGGCATCACTAACCATTCATACAATCCAAACTTTGTTTTAAAGGCTGTTTTCCACTGATCTCCTTCTTTCATACGAATCTGATGATAGCCACTTCTTAAATCAATTTTAGTTAAAAAATTAGCACCACTAAGTTCATCAAGCATATCATCTAAGCGAGGAATGGGATGCCTATATCTTACTGTGATGTTGTTAATTGCACGGCAATCCACACATAGTCTCCAAGACCCATCTTTCTTATGCACTAAAAGAACAGGGACAGCACAAGGGGAAAGACTTTCTTGTACATACCCTTTTTTAATCAATTCCTCCACTTGTCGCTGAATTTCTTTTGTCTCCTCTGGGTTGGTGTGGTATGCAGCCCTGTTCGGAAGTGCCGCACCAGGAACCAAGTCAATTTGATGCTCGATCCCTCTCCTAGGTGGCAGTCCTGGTGGTACTTCGTCCGGAAAGATATCTTCATATTCCTGCAAGACATTCAAAAGAGTACTCGGCAGGGTAGAGGGTAAGGCATTAGTAGAAAGAAAAGTGTCCTTGTACATAAGTACAAAGAACATGGCATTGGGTTCACTCAATGCTTTGATATCCCCCTTCCTAGCCATCATTACTAAACCCTCTTTTCCCAGTTTCTGGGTTCCTTGCAGCTGTGGGGTTTGATTTGGCTGTGGACACTCTTCCTTACTATTTTTGTGGCTCACTCGCAAGTGGTGCTCGCTCTCGCGCTGTTTCTTCCTGATATCATCCTTCAAAATTTATTCCAGTGTCAAAGGAAGCAAGGAAATTCGCTCTCCTTTGTACACAAAAGACAGCTTGTTGGTCCTTCCAAAAATCTGGACATCACAATCATATAGCCATGGTCGACCGAGCAGAAGCTGGCAGGCTTGCATAGGCACCACGTCGCACTCCACATGATCATTGTATTTACCAACAGAGAATGGTACAGTCACAGTATGATTGACACGTAGCGCACCACAATCATTAAGCCACTGCATCTTGTATGGACTAGGATGACGCCGTGGTTTCAGTCCCAATCTGTCCACCAATTCTTGGCTAGCAATATTGTTGCAGCTACCATTATCAACGATGATGCGACACACCTTATCTTTGATTATTCCACAGGTATGGAACAAATTATGTCGCTGCCCGTTGTCTTCCTTTTCTGCTGTTACACTAAGCACTCGTAGAGAAATAAAGCAATTATGCTCTCCTTCTACAGGCTGGATCTCATCTCCTTCCTCCTCAATTTCTTCATCACATATTTGTCCAGCATCCTCCGGATCACTCTCGGATTCCCATTCACCTTTCTCATTCAACAACATGGTCCTCTTGCTTGGGCATTGGGCAGCAATGTGCCCACGGCCGTGGCATTTATGGCATACAATTTCTCTGCTTCGAGAAGAAGATGTAGCTCCTGAGGCATTGTTGTGGGCTGCTGAACTTGCAGCGGGTCGCTGCTGAGTTGTTGGTGATGACGCGGTGGAGGCTGCCATCTTCGATGGAACAAATGATTGAGAAGACTTGGCTGCAGCCCATTGAGATCGTCCGCCACCATAGGAAGTACTTGACTGCTGTTTGCGCCATGGGGCAGCAATAGAATAACGTCCATAAGATTTTCCACGTGACTCTTGCTGAATCTTTTTCTCTGTTCGCATAGCTTGATCAACAAGATCCTGCAATATACGATATGGAAACATCTCCACAAAACCAGAAATTTCTTCATTAAGACCTCCTAGAAATCTTGCCATTGTTGACTCTGCATCTTCTCTTATTCCCGCCCGCACCAACAGCAGCTCCATCTCCTTGAAATACTCATCAACTGATCTCTTCCCTTGCTTTAACATTTGCAACCGGTTCCTGAGATCACGCTGATAGCTAGATGGCACGAATCGCCTTCTCATCACTTGCTTCATCTCCTCCCATGTATTGATATATCCACGTCCCAAATCACGTTGATTCTCCTGCACTTGGTTCCACCAAGTGAGAGCGTATCCAGAGAATTCCAACGAAGCAAGATTCACACGGCGCTGAGCCGAAAGATTATGTACTCGGAATATTTGATCACACTACTCAGCCCATTCAAGAAATTCATCAGGATTCTCCTTTCCAGTAAACTTTGGAATACTCAATTTGACACGAGCGATGTTATCTGGGTTGTCATGAGGTCGTCGACCACGATGATATTCCCTTTCTTCAAAATCAGCATGCCGGCGATGATGACGCCGAACAAACCTGCCACCTTGACCGAAAGGATTTTCATCATCATGAGATCCTTCTTCATGATCTCGATCTTCAAACTCTTCGTCTTCAAAATGCACGCGGCGACCATCAGCATTGCGCCTATGTGCGCGACGCCCACCATGGTAATTATTAAAATCAGCATGGCGACCACCACTAGATCCGTCAAGGCCATGTCTGAAGCGATTGAGTCCATGGATGAAACCAGAATTCTCATCGCCGGACTCCCCTCGATGACGGTCCTCTTGATCACTACATGCTCGATGTCCTCCAGCCGTGGGAAGACGCTCATCGAGGAGCCTGCCCATGGCCTCCATGAGTGAATCAGCCATGCGACGCATCTCATCCCGTGAGACAGGGGGTTCCCTATCACCATGGTGTCCACCATGAACACTTGAATCTGAGCCTGCCATGTTAGGAGCAGCAAGAAAAAAAAAGAAATATATATATATATATATATATATATATATATATATATATATATATATATATATATATATATATATATATATATATATATATATATATATATGTGGACACACTCGATCTAACCTCTTACTTACCCAAGTTCTTGCCTGATCTCAAGAACTGTGATGGTGCTGGTGTGACAGCTTCAACGGAGGTGGTAAAGAGGTCGTAAGGAGTACAAATCGAAAGTCCCGTTTTATGTTTTTGGTGGAGCTATAGGTGGCTGAACAAGGCGGGCTACGGTACTGCCAATCAAGTGAAAAAAAGATGTGCTCAAAAGAAATCTTTTTTTTTGCTGCTATCAAGATTACCACCAACTTGGATATGAAAACTGAAAATTTCAACACCCAACCGTAACACAAAATTCTTCAGAATCTTTTCACTTGTGCTCTCTTTTTTTTACTGTATTCTTTCTTCCTTTTTTTATAACACTAACAGGGGTGCTGATTACAAAAGATATAGGTAAACGGTGGTGACGAGCAACTGGAAGAACACAAACACAAGATAACAGTACCGTCAAAAGGGCTATAGGTATATTTTTTTTAGGCTTTGGACTATAGGACAAACAAATATATGTAAAAGATAAACACAGGGATGAATATGTGGATGGTGAAAACTGTAATAGATTGAAAAAGGGTGGGAGGATGGGTGATAAAAAAAATGAACCTACCGTGACAACGATAGCTCTGATTACCACATAATATGCACCGAATTTGGTTCGGCGAAGGGTGGCCCGATCTTCACGACAGGAGGTTCAAGAACAAGATAACTTGCTGTAGAAACAGCGCAGATAACTAGCTTTATACCTGACCAAGGTTGGTTGCGACCAAGCGACGGGGAGAGAGACACCGAAACCGTGAAGACTTCGACTCGATCTCCGAACGACCGCAGAACCACAACCGGAGCTAATCCACACAAGACGGGGCAGCCGTACTGGAACCTGCAGAGCACGAATTAGTGGATCTCAGAGAGATCTCTCCACAAGTTCAAGAAGGACAAGGAAGAACAAGGGTTGAGTAAGACACTCAAGCAGCTCGGCTGCAAATTTCACTAGAATAATCTTAATTCATCAAAGAGTTGCCCTTGGCTTACAAAAGAGGGATATTTATACCAACAACTAGTCTAAAAATAGATGTGAACTGAAAAAACCACGTGGGAAGGTGGAAGGCCAACTGGCTTGATCATTCATGCAGTGGTCATCAATTTCCCGCATGTCTTCTGGCCTTCTGAGTGGTTTTCAGTGTTTTAATCATAACTCCACCTAGGGACATCCAAAAGACATGGGACCAGATGCGTTGGAAAGATAATTTGATAACCATTCACAAAATGTGTAGCATGCTTCACGAAATATTGTAGAGTGATACATTTTCTCACGGAAACTTGGATATCAGGCTGACTGTTGATCTTCTAAACAGTCTGCACCAAAAGCACTCGGCTTCCAAGCTGGGACCTCTAAAGCACTTGGAACTTAGTGGAATTAGAAAGTTGAATTCAACACCTTTCCAACAAGTACTCATGGACCTTCACAGCTTCTATGAATCAAGAGATATGACTGTTTCTTTATGACAGTTCTGCCAGACCGAACTGGTTCGACGTAGTTCTCCTCTCTGGTTCAGTCTTGGCGTGTCCTTGTCATCCTCCTTGGTGAACCTGAGTAATAGAAACATGTACGATTTAGGAAGTATATAATTCTCATTAATAAATGGAATTTCACAAAGTAGCGCGTGCACCTCTTGTTGTAGCTGTTTAGCTCGACTACGAGTAATTGGTCCATCGAAAACATGAGCTGGTGCAGCTTGACTTGATGATTGTTCCATCTTGCTTGATGTAGTCGGTATACTTGATGGTGTGGTCGGCGTGGGCATATCATCAATTTATTAGGCCTCTCCTGGCTTAGTGCTGGTAGTTGGACGGTGCGGGGAATTGGTTCAGCTTATCTACCTTGAGATCCACATGGTTCAAGAAGGGACTTCACCTGGCGGAGGTAAAATGGACTCTAGGAGCCAGAGCGGTGAAACCTCAGAGGAGTTACTAGATGGTAGGACCTTTGTAAAGACCTCATAGTGATCTCCTGGCCACACACCTTTGTAATGTGGGTTGCGCACCACATGCATCAGGGAGGTTTACTTAGTCCACCTGGCAACAGGGGATGAAATCACGGCTTGTGGGTAAAGGATACATTCTCTGTGGAGATTGGGAAACTGTCATGACAGCCGTGCTCACAGGCAAGAGCGGCTTGGTGTCGAATTCATAATAGTCAATGGTTGGAATGGTGGTTGGGAATGCACATTGGGATTGGTTCTTTATTTAGTTGGGATTATTCACCAAGATGTAGGTTGCTAATGAAAGCTAAGGTTAGGTTTAATGCTTAGTGCTTAAACCACTATCAGCCTTTCCTTTGATTTGGCCTTCATGTCATTTATTTCCCACACTTGCTGAGTACCACGAGATGGTACTCACACTTGCTTTGTTTTATTTTTTTTATATGTTGCTCAGTGAAGAGAAGATCTAATGAGGATAGTGACAAGTGAAGACGGTGCATAGGTCGCGTTGCTGCCAGTCAATTTGCCTGTGGTTGCTCTAAAGTTTTTCCTCTTCCGCTGCTACTTCAAAAATCCTTTGAAGGTATGACGTCGTTTGCATGCGATAGAACTATTTATCACTATTTGTCTTACATGTATGGTGAAACTAATCCTGGCATACATGTATTTTGCAGCATCATCTTGAACTAAGGTTGTTGTGGCATATTAAACTGAGTTCTAGTGTTGCCATCGCCCAAGAACTACACAAAGGAAATTGTAAAAGCCCGTTTTTCGGAAGAACAAAAACGCAAAAATGCGAACTTAAAAATTTTGAAAATAGACTTGGAAATCCAAACTCACATGAGCCATATGAGTTAAACTATGTTCACTAAAAATGGGGACTTGTTAAAACTTTACATATAGAACATGGTTGCTGATGTGGAATGGAACTTAAGGTCTTAATTTCCAAGTATTCACATTTTCAATGAAAAATTAAAGGAGAAAAGAAAACAAATAGAGAGAAAGAAAAAGGAATTATTCCAACCCTAAAATGGGACATCCAAAAATATTCAAATCTCAGGCCGTAAATTTTTCCATGACCTACTAATATTCCAATTAGACTCTCGGTAAAGTTTCAAAATTTTTGAAGCCCATTTCCCATTTATTGGACACGTACTGAGAGTTTAATCAACGTCGACTTCAAATTTAAACTTCGTGCTCAACTTTGTCCAAATCAACTCCAAATTTTTCCTGAGGTCCCTTATGGTTCAAAAAGGTTAACTTCAAAGTTTCAGGATTTTTGAACCTAATCTACTATTTATTTCCTTGAGTCAAGTATCACTACTTGAATTCAAATTCAAATCTGAGTTCAAATTCAACTTGCTCAGTTTTGAAATCTGATTGCACCATAAAATTCTCCACATTTTATTTAGTCACGGGGCCAAATTTGACTATTTTTGAAGCATGCTTGCTAGCCCTATTGGAATTTTGGAAAGAAGAGGGAAGCAGGTCCCACAGATGGTCCCCACCAGTCAGGTCGGCAAGGCTTCCTCTCTCCTCCCCTGCCTCCACGCGACCGCGTGCATGTGCCACCGCGATTCCTCTCCGTCCTTATCGTGGCCGCCCTCCATATTCTTTCCCAGTTCGATGCTCTGCCGTGCGCCCATGGTCTCCGGCTTCATGCTCCGCAGTGTTCCTCCCACCGGCGCTCAGCTCCGCGCCCATGCCTGCTCGCACGCGCCGCGCCCGAGCGCCACGCTCCTCTCCAGCGTTCTGCCCGTTCCTCGCCCTTCAGCTCTGTGCGCTCGGCCCTCTGCTCGCCGGCGGCCGCCTTTGCTCGCACCTTCCCGTGCTCCCGTGCACCAGGCCCATGCCTGCCACCACTCGCGCGCCCCCCGTTCCCGGCTTGCTGTCTCGCCGCGCTTTTGCCTCTGCACGCGCCCGCCGTCCGCCTCCTTGCCGCCTCCACCGCGCGGGTGCCCTGGCATCCGGCTTGCCGCCACTGCGCGCACGTGCCACGCCACCGCCGCAGCAGCGCCTGCAGCGCGCGTCGCCTCCTTGCCCCGCGCCAGTACACCATGCGTCACCCCGCGTGCCCAGCTCGCCGATGGCTGCCTTGCTCACACCGGCGCCCGACTTTTCCTTCTGCACAATGCCAGCCGCGCGTCTCCTCGCCGGCGCCCGCCCGCCGTGCCGCTACTTCACGCCGCGCCATCCATACCGCTCCGGGTGCGCGCCTCGCTCGCCATGCCTTAGCCCAGCCGTGCGTCCTAGCTGCTGACTGCTCGCGCCGTGCCACACCAAAAGCCTGTCATGGCGCTGACCGCCGCGCCATGCTCACGCGCTGCTTCTGGCGCGCCTCGCTGTGCACCATAGCCGTCCTGCTCGCTCGCGCACTGCAGGCTACACCCACACCAAGCCGCGGCGGCCGCGTTCCTCCTGTCCGCGCCGTTTGCCGGCAACACTCTGTCCACATGCCGTGTTCAGCACCTTGCAACCGTCCATGACCTCAACCGGTGGCCGACACCTAGAAACGCCGCCGCGTTCCTCGCCGACGCGCTCCCACGCCGCAGTGACCGCCGTTCCCTCCGCGTTCCGCGCCGTGTCTATGTCCGGGAAGCAAAGCGAGTAATGGGTGTGATGGAGGATATGCAGGAACACACCTTTGACACCATGGTATCGACAACTGGCTCAAGGTTAGCTCTGATTTGTGCAAAGATTAGTTGGGACAGAGCTGCAACCAAGGTGTTCGATGAAATGGTTACAAGGCGAAACTAAGTGTGTTGCCGTTCAATGCTGGTCTATGGATGCAGGTCTATTCTGGGGTGGCAATCGACAAGGACATGTGCCAAGATACCCTTTGGATGGTGATGACGTTATGGAACTCTAGTACACACCAAGATGTTCGGCGAAATGCATACAAGGTGAGCCTTACCCTGAAATACCTTGCTTGATGTCATCGACGTCCGTTCGTCGTGATCGCTAAGGTTACTCATGTGTCGTCAAGTCGTATGCCCATGTTCCGCGTTGATATCATTCCTATAGGAGTCCCCAAGTTGACCTTCTTTGTCCTTTGGATCGCGTTAACTTGTCCGTGTGTGCTCGTGATGCTCCACCATGAGTCGCGTCGACGTCGTTGACCATATGACGTCGTCGTGACGCTCCGAGCCGTCATCGTGTCCTGGCATCGAGATGAAGGATGCTTGTGATGTGTGTGGTGCGGAAACACCAGCACGACTCGTCGTACAATGGTCGTTTAGCCAAATTAGGGTTTAGTCGAGGTGAGACTCGTCAAGTCCTAGGTGTAGCTAGGGTGCTCGATGAAATGCCTTCTAGGTCAAACCAAGTGGTTCGGTGATCACCGATGACTTGGAGTAGAGGTATGCAATAACGTTGCGACCAACAAGGAGAACTAGACCAAGGGGAACCTTGGATAAGAATTCCTTGGTTTTGTCGAGGATGTTCTCTAACCGATCACAGGATTGGTTAACTTGGTGTACCACTTCATCGACGGCAGGTTCGTCGAGTCGCTTATCAACAACCGAGTCGACATCACTAGCCTTAAGACTCACAAGGTGGTGTTCGAGATTCCGCTCACCCCTTTGACGAGTTCGGGTTGTTGTGGACGTCGCTAAGATGATCTTCCCGTGATGGCAAAGCATGACCGTCACGACAAGGTCTCGCATCATGTTCGAGTTCCAGGAGTTCACCGAGCTCATCTGGACAATCTTGCAAAGGACACTGCAATAGTGTCACGTAAGCACTTGAACGATGCTCGAGAAGCTTGCCGTAGAAACTACTTTACCTAAAGGTCATTTGAATGTTGTCTTGGTACTCACATCAGATTAACAGGGCTTGTTACGACTCTTTGAGTCCAAGCAATGTTGACCTCACTTCACTCCCAAGTGTCACTATGGTTTCACCCTTGTTCATCCTTATCAGGACCCTGCGACCACACTTGTCCCGTAATTAGGTTTACTCCTTATTGAGTTTGTGTAACTTCATTGGTCGACTTATAAGTCACAAACTCTTGTTGCACAGTTCACTCACGCCTTAAGCTTTCAATGCTCCATCTTGATCGTTTAGTCTTCCTTACATCACACAGTCCAGTAATACTTCTTCACCATTCTACCTTATCACTCTTTGTGCGGCATAGCTCCAAGTGTCGAGTGCTAAATTGCGATGTGTCATTACATTGCACCTTTGAGTGCTTATCTCGACACTACTATGCCACCTTGACTCTTAGGTCATCCTTACACTACCAGTCCAACACTTTCGCACCATTCAGCTGTATCGTCCTTGAGTGGCATAGCGTCGAGTGTTGAATGCCAAGTTGCAATGTGTGCTTACATTGCACCTTTCAATTCACATCTCGATACTACTATGACCACTTGACTCCATCCCTTGTTTATCCACACAACAGAGGCATATCTGTCCTTCCTAGTCGAACTCCTCATTCTTAGAGTTTACACAACCCCGTGGAGTCTTTTCTTAAATTACTTAATTACTTAATTACTTATATGCATATCATGTCGATAGGAACGTGCTGATAGGTGATCGACAAGAAACTTCGCTTGAAGGAGAAGGCCAAGTTGTTTCCACTGAGGTTCCATGGCAGGTCCTCCGGAGGAAGATCAAGCCCTAACAATTGACATTTGTTCAGTCGCAAACTAAGGCAAGCCCCGGTTGCATTTAAGTCGTTTATAAACTTTTGCTTTATCACTATGATGAGTAGTATATGAATTGTGCATTACGTTTAGGGTGAATGATACTCCACTTGCATGACCAAAAATCCCAGGGGTTTATTTGGCACGAGTTACAGTTTTGACCTGTAGTAACTGCTTTGCTAATGCATAGGAGATCCGGTAGAAGTCGAGTAGTTGGAATCTACTCGCGAGAGATGTATCTCACAGGATTGGTTGAATAGAAAATGGCTTAATATAATGAAATTGAGACCGGGCAGGGAATGGCTAGGAAGCGGCGAGAAGTGAGTCTCGGTCGCATAGCTCTGCCTGTGTCGATTAAGGCCCGCGTCGTGTGCGGCCCCTTCGGACAAGCTTGAATTGTACCGGCAATATAATGGACATATGGAATCCAATAAACTGATGTAACTTGATAACTGGGATGTTGAGACCCATTAACTCACCATCGATAGGGGTGGGTTGAGGACAGTAAGGTGTAAATCGGTCGGCGGACACATGAGGTGTTCCGTGCGGAGACCTTCTGTTTGCGGAGGTGAGACGGGCTCAGCATTTGAGTTTCTCGTGAAAGGTGGCCACATACGCCTAGTACTGAAGTGTTATGTAGGTACAGGTGTGCTCGCTGACACTTCCGAACGACGTATGTGTCGTGTTGTCCGGGTGTGTCTTGATTGCAATCACTGTCCCTCGCAGTAATAGAGTACCACTTGTTCACTGAGTCGTGACGTAGTAAATACTAAAGAAGCCAGAAAGTCATATTGTATTGAATTATAATTACTTTGCAACCTTGTATGATTTAGAGATAGTACAATTAAAAGTTTACAGTTTCCCCATACTTTAGCTGTAATAGCATTATGTGCTTTGGGCATGTCATATCATCGGTAAAGCGTTTCTTGTTTGATTGTGGAACCCATGATGTGCCGTTCTCAGAGAATGTCATTTGCTACTTAAAACTTGATTATAAGGATCCACTTGTAGGCGAGTCATTTATGCTATTCCTTACCTATGTTTAGTGTCCCCGTGCATTTGTCTAGTGAGACGGTTAAGTCTTGCTGAGCCTTATGCTCACGTTTGCGCTTTAACGATTTTTGCAGGTATTAGTTTTATTTCTGCTGTTCAGGTTGTACATGAGACTCGAGGTGTCGAGATAAATCTCATGTGAGCCACGCCGCTGCTGTTTGTTCTTCGTGTTGCTAGTGAGAATCGTCCTAGGACATGGACGTCTTCTCTCCTGCTTAGTTAGGTGAGATTATGAGTATGTATTTTCCGCTGCGTGTGTACTCCTATTGTACACTCTTTTGGTAAACTCTTCTTATTATGAAATGAAAACTTTATATGTTTTGGTATCCTTTTTGTGTGTGCTGTTAGGTGCCGCATCGCACGGTACCACCCAATGAGATCCTCGGATGTGTGGACTCCGGTCCCCACAGACATGGTATCAGAGCTTCATTGGGAATAGCACGCTCGAAAAGAGCCTATTTTCGAAAACTCCGAAGTAGTCGAGTGAGGTTTAGCTATATGCCCATTAAGGACTATTACTAGTATAAGTTATAAAGGTGGTGAACTAACTTGTTATATTATTATGTAACGACGCTCTGTCTTCAAGGTAAGAGGTAAGGTACGCCACCGAGAGCGGATCAATCTCGGTAAACTCTGCATACGAGATATGGTATGTGAAATTTCCGTGGCTTAGCACGGAAAGTCAATATGAGTCTCTGAAACTTTCCATGTTTCTGAGAACATATGACACGCGGTACCCCAGCGTGACACAAAATTAGTGGGAGCCCCCGTCGGGTGGTGTATAACCCGATAGTGTGCATCTCTAGAACTATTCATGTTCTATGGGATCATGCGAAACACGTATGCCCGAGCGTGTATAAGCCGGTTCGTACGGGAGTCTTTGCTGTACAGACGTATATACAGCCATGTACCTCGAGACATGACTTCGCTCGAGGGCGACTCACACCAGAGTCGTATGCATTTACTTTCATATATATTATTGTGACTGCCTGTCGTGTTTCCCCGTGCCGCCCTTGAGGTGTGAAGGTGTGAAAGGGGATTGTTTGTCTTCTGCAGGTACACTAACTCCGGTAGCGACCCGTGTAGAATACGTTTGCGAGTGATCGGTATTACAACCACCTATAGACGTATCCAGATATACCGGGTTAGACTTTTCTTTTGGTAAGGCACGTAGTACCGTCAGTATCACAATTGATACTTTGACCATCCCCCACGAAAGAAATGACTTCATATTCATATTAAGTCCAAGTATCAGTTGCTGATATTTTATGGACGAAGTAAAATGTTTCTTTTCAAGAGTAGGTGAACCAAAGTCCTTTGCTCCTGGCGAGAGTTTAGCTCGACTTCGCTGGGTTGAGATTTTGGTTAAGTTTGAAGATCCATATTGATATGCTATGGATAAGAAGGTCGTCAAGTCTCTTTTAAGATTCCCTTTGGTTCTAAAGGAAATGATTAGTTGTGAATCAAGTTCTAGCCATCGGACTTGAGTTTTGAGCTAAGTTTCAAAATTTGAGTTTGTTTCCAAATTCTTGTGTTTCGAAGCCGGTGAGTTCTGTTTTCGAACAGAATGGACCTGACTTTGAAATTCCATATCTCTTCAACCTGGAGGGCTTTGGAGGCAAGTGAATACTTTTTGAAAAGCTTTTGAAGTCTTCTAATAGTTTCCTATTGACCTCCAAGCCAAAAGATGCTTTTATGGTGATGAAAATGCACCATAACCACTGCAGCTGCTGTTCTGAAACTACACGGACCAGCATCTGAACTTTTGTCATATTTCCTTGAAGAAAGCTCTTCTATTCCATTATGATACATTTCTGGAAAGTGGAAAAGCTATTCTACAACTTTGTTATTCAGTGATATCTCAAATTCAGCTTATAACTAATTAGAAAACAGAGTTGAAGATAATACATGTATATAGGTGCTATCTGAAACAGTCAGAAAAATTCTGAACTTTGAACGGACATAACTCTTAAACTAGAAATGCAAACTATGCATGTTTATACATGCCTGGAAAGCGTAAATAGTCCTCTACCAACTTCCTAATCAACACGAAGGCTAAAACTCGCAATAAGCAAGTCTAAATTGAAGTATCGTTTAAGGTGTCGAAACAGTTCAGAATATGGACCGTTACCTATTCAGTTACTGTTTCGATTATAATTCCTAGTAGAATTGTCGAATGGATTCGTATTTTACATTTCTGGAATCTTGAGAATGTATGCAACAAGTTTTCTATGTATTATTTTTGCAAATGTTGATGTTTGTATATCTGAAAATTGTGGACAAAATCAGCCTTAAACAAAGGAGGTGCTGTCCAAATTCTCAGAAAAACTGTCAACTTGCAAATGCTGTATCTTCTCAACCAGAAATGCTACGAGGGCAAGTAAATACTCTTTAGAAAGATTTTGAAGTCCTCTACATGTTTTCTGTTCAACACCAGACCAGAATCCTTTTCTAAATGGGTGAAATTTGGATAATTGCAGAGACTGTCCAGACATACCCAAACTGGACAGCAATCTGTACACCTCTGAATTTAATCCATAACTCGCAGACCTTTGATCCAATGGTGTCGTGCGAGTAACCGTTGGAGAGTTTAGAGAGTCATCTACAATTTTTGCAATTGGCTCCAGACCTGAATCGGTCATCTACCTATTCCAAATCGAGTTTGAATACAGAGTGGTCAATCTGAACTGAATTCAGTTCTGAATACTGAAATTTTACCTAACTTCAAAAATTCATATCTTTTGAGCCAGAGCTGATATGAAGACAAGTAAGTACATTATGGAAAGCTTATTACATTGGATACAACTTTGTAAATCATAATATTTCCAGATTTCCATCAGAAAAGCCTGAAAACTTTAGATCAAAACTGCTACTGTTTAAGCAGATTCTGCTGAAAGTGCAGAGAAATCTGCTAACTTTAAAATTGCATAACTTGCAAACCAGAGACGATCTAGAGTCAAACCAATACTTTTTAGAAAGGTCTTGAAGTGTACTTTAACTTTGTTGTTCACCTCAAGATATGATTTTGCCATTTACTTGGCCAAAATCTAAGTTGCGTCCAAGCTGTTCATCCTCCACCAGGATTTAATCGGGTGATGACCCTTTAGGGTGTTTATGGATTTGGTTCTCGAGTTCAACTCGAGAAGTTCCATAACATCCCAGGTGTTGCGGCCCAACAATATTTGCCTTTAGAGTTGAGTATTACACTAAGGCAAATCCCTTTTTGCTCGGATGCACATGCTAGTGTTTGGACTATGCAACCTTGCATCTCACACTTTAATTGTGCATTGAGCATGTATGACACTTCCCTTAGTTGGACGACCCTCCCCATAAATATTGCTTGGAGTAAGTTTCTTGCTCACCTAGCTTGAATCTTAAGGGGGAAGGAGTTCATCTAGTAATTGAAGTGTTACGTTCACCTAGGTGTCATACCAAGGTACATCGACACCGAACCAACGTGCTGGGAGCAATGCTCAAGTAAGTAGGACCGAGTACAACATTGACTCATTAAGTCAATGTGAAGCTTAAGTAACGGATTACCTTGAACCCCGTTTCTTGTGGAACTCGATCAACGAGTTAAAGAAGTCAGTTGATTCTTCACGCTAAACCACTCCTTTGCTTCAGTCTTTGAGACGAGAAGCCATAAGTGAGTAGTATGAGCTGGAAATTCTTTAGCAAGAAACGTGGATTACTAACCAAGGTCGTGCCTAGCACAGTACCTTGTCAACCACTTAGTGCAACCTACGGAAGTGAGGAAAACCTTACTCTTCAAAGGTTACTCTCTTTGCCACTTCTGAAGGCAACCCTACCGCATCTTTTAAGGGGTAGACATAGTACTTTAAGAAAACTACAAGATGAAAAACCTGACCCATTGTTAAGGAACCACAATTACTTGTAAGTTGTGATTAACAAGCTTTAGGGAACTTCCGATCAACAAGAAGTCAATCACTTTGTTCCATTTTGTACACTCCGTTGCCTTGAGATGAACCCCACCATTCCTTGCTAATACTTTTACCTTGAAACCATCGAACTTGGTCGAGATATGAAAGTAGCAAGTCTTGTCTAGCGCCTTTCATGACCAAGTTTAATCAATCTTTCTGTATTTGGGATACTTCTGACTGTGTTTGGATTGTCTTACCTATTTTTGCTCAAAACATAATACTGAATGCACCATACCTTGCATAATTATCCGCGGAGTTGCATTGTGTCTGCATAACATCATCCGGTTTGTGATGCATCATAAAACGTAATTACTAATGAGTTTTGAGCAAGAATATGTGACCCCGTTCAGATACTTAAGTAGTGCTTAACATTTTTGAGTTGTGATCAATTTTATCGTTCGCAACACTTTCGACTGGTTTCATTATCTTGAGTAGCACAAGGGACACCTTGTGATTAAAACACAGTTGAGTCCTTGTCCTTGACTTGTTGAAACTCAAATCGCCTTGAGTACTTGCAACTAAACAAACACTTGGACTTCCATCCTTGACTTGTTAGGTTCAAGTACCTTGATTGTTGCAACTATACCGTTCGTCATCGAGTAGTCATCAGTTCGATGATCAACCTTGTAAAATCCATGAAATCTCCTTCCTCGCGAGGATACCGTTCATTTGTCAACCTCGTGAAACTCTTTGGGTCCATCTAAGATCTTATGTTGTTATATGGTAACCTTACTATACTAATTACCTTGTAGTTACCATATGATTGAATTCTTTGCTGTGTTGAAACATATGAGGATACTGAATCCTTACATCCTCATATGCCACCGCAAAAAGGTCTTCATCTTCTGCTTCTATTGTTTGAAGACGTCGATATACCCAGAAACCTTGTAGTCGTCATATCTTCAATATTCCTGCTGTTTTGATTACATAAGAGTGTTGAGTGTCTTGCTACTCTTATGCTACGGCTAAGGAATCCTATGGTTGACTAAACGTCAAACGAGGTTAATGATTGTTGTTTAACCTCGTAAACCATCTTAACTCATGTCAAGGGAAATACCACATTAAGTTGAAAGGACCTATGCAAAACCAAGCAAGCAACCAAGAACCAATGCAAGAAAAGTTTCAAACTATCAAGGTGACCTAGAGAAGCAAAGAACAAGTGCAAATTCTTCAAATCAAGACTAGGACAGGACAAGATGTCATGCCAGTGCAAGAGTACAACAATAAAGGATCAGTAACAGACATGAAAGTTTTACGATGTGATATTGTCATGTCGAGCATCCTATCAAGGTTATCAACCTAAAGACTGGAATCTCCTGAAGCAGACTTTGGAATTTCTTAAGATGCCTGAAGATAATCACTATTTCGTAGAACCCAAGTTTTTAAGGACATTGCCATTTTCCTTAGTCAATGACCCTCTTTTACGGATCGTTCCCTCATCGTTCTGTTATTCTACCTGTTAGAATCTCGGGACGAGATTCCTTTAAGGGGGAAGGATTGTAAAAGCCCGTTTTTTGGAAGAACAAAAACGCAAAAATGCGAACTTAAAAATTTTGAAAATAGACTTGGAAATCCAAACTCACATGAGCCATATGAGTTAAACTATGTTCACTAAAAATGGGGACTTGTTAAAACTTTACATATAGAACATGGTTGCTGATGTGGAATGGAACTTAAGGTGAAGAATCCTTAATTTCCAAGTATTCACATTTTCAATGAAAAATTAAAGGAGAAAAGAAAACAAATAGAGAGAAAGAAAAAGGAATTATTCCAACCCTAAAATGGGACATCCAAAAATATTCAAATCTCAGGCCGTAAATTTTTCCATGACCTACTAATATTCCAATTAGACTCTCGGTAAAGTTTCAAAATTTTTGAAGCCCATTTCCCATTTATTGGACACGTACTGAGAGTTTAATCAACGTCGACTTCAAATTTAAACTTCGTGCTCAACTTTGTCCAAATCAACTCCAAATTTTTCCTGAGGTCCCTTATGGTTCAAAAAGGTTAACTTCAAAGTTTCAGGATTTTTGAACCTAATCTACTATTTATTTCCTTGAGTCAAGTATCACTACTTGAATTCAAATTCAAATCTGAGTTCAAATTCAACTTGCTCAGTTTTGAAATCTGATTGCACCATAAAATTCTCCACATTTTATTTAGTCACGGGGCCAAATTTGACTATTTTTGAAGCATGCTTGCTAGCCCTATTGGAATTTTGGAAAGAAGAGGGAAGCGGGTCCCACAGATGGTCCCCACCAATCAGGTCGGCAAGGCTTCCTCTCTCCTCCCCTGCCTCCACGCGACCGCGTGCATGTGCCACCGCGATTCCTCTCCGTCCTTATCGTGGCCGCCCTCCATATTCTTTCCCAGTTCGATGCTCTGCCGTGCGCCCATGGTCTCCGGCTTCATGCTCCGCAGTGTTCCTCCCACCGGCGCTCAGCTCCGCGCCCATGCCTGCTCGCACGCGCCGCGCCCGAGCGCCACGCTCCTCTCCAGCGTTCTGCCCGTTCCTCGCCCTTCAGCTCTGTGCGCTCGGCCCTCTGCTCGCCGGCGGCCGCCTTTGCTCGCACCTTCCCGTGCTCCCGTGCACCAGGCCCATGCCTGCCACCACTCGCGCGCCCCCCCGTTCCCGGCTTGCTGTCTCGCCGCGCTTTTGCCTCTGCACGCGCCCGCCGTCCGCCTCCTTGCCGCCTCCACCGCGCGGGTGCCCTGGCATCCGGCTTGCCGCCACTGCGCGCACGTGCCACGCCACCGCCGCAGCAGCGCCTGCAGCGCGCATCGCCTCCTTGCCCCGCGCCAGTACACCATGCGTCACCCCGCGTGCCCAGCTCGCCGATGGCTGCCTTGCTCACACCGGCGCCCGACTTTTCCTTCTGCACAACGCCAGCCGCGCGTCTCCTCGCCGGCGCCCGCCCGCCGTGCCGCTACTTCACGCCGCGCCATCCATACCGCTCCGGGTGCGCGCCTCGCTCGCCATGCCTTAGCCCAGCCGTGCGTCCTAGCTGCTGACTGCTCGCGCCGTGCCACACCAAAAGCCTGTCGTGGCGCTGACCGCCGCGCCATGCTCACGCGCTGCTTCTGGCGCGCCTCGCTGTGCACCATAGCCGTCCTGCTCGCTCGCGCACTGCAGGCTACACCCACACCAAGCCGCGGCGGCCGCATTCCTCCTGTCCGCGCCGTTTGCCGGCAACACTCTGTCCACATGCCGTGTTCAGCACCTTGCAACCGTCCATGACCTCAACCGGTGGCCGACACCCAGAAACGCCGCCGCGTTCCTCGCCGACGCGCTCCCACGCCGCAGTGACCGCCGTTCCCTCCGCGTTCCGCGCCGTGTCTATGTCCGGGAAGCAAAGCGAGTAATGGGTGTGATGGAGGATATGCAGGAACACACCTTTGACACCATGGTATCGACAACTGGCTCAAGGTTAGCTCTGATTTGTGCAAAGATTAGTTGGGACAGAGCTGCAGCCAAGGTGTTCGATGAAATGGTTACAAGGCGAAACTAAGTGTGTTGCCGTTCAATGCTGGTCTATGGATGCAGGTCTATTCTGGGGTGGCAATCGACAAGGACATGTGCCAAGATACCATTTGGATGGTGATGACGTGATGGAACTCTAGTACACACCAAGATGTTCGGCGAAATGCATACAAGGTGAGCCTTACCCTGAAATACCTTGCTTGATGTCATCGACGTCCGTTCGTCGTGATCGCTAAGGTTACTCATGTGTCGTCAAGTCGTATGCCCATGTTCCGCGTTGATATCATTCCTATAGGAGTCCCCAAGTTGACCTTCTTTGTCCTTTGGATCGCGTTAACTTGTCCGTGTGTGCTCGTGATGCTCCACCATGAGTCGCGTCGACGTCGTTGACCATATGACGTCGTCGTGACGCTCCGAGCCGTCATCGTGTCCTGGCATCGAGATGAAGGATGCTTGTGATGTGTGTGGTGCGGAAACACCAGCACGACTCGTCATACAATGGTCGTTTAGCCAAATTAGGGTTTAGTCGAGGTGAGACTCGTCAAGTCCTAGGTGTAGCTAGGGTGCTCGATGAAATGCCTTCTAGGTCAAACCAAGTGGTTCGGTGATCACCGATGACTTGGAGTAGAGGTATGCAATAACGTTGCGACCAACAAGGAGAACTAGACCAAGGGGAACCTTGGATAAGAATTCCTTGGTTTTGTCGAGGATGTTCTCTAACCGATCACAGGATTGGTTAACTTGGTGTACCACTTCATCGACGGCAGGTTCGTCGAGTCGCTTATCAACAACCGAGTCGACATCACTAGCCTTAAGACTCACAAGGTGGTGTTCGAGATTCCGCTCACCCCTTTGACGAGTTCGGGTTGTTGTGGACGTCGCTAAGATGATCTTCCCGTGATGGCAAAGCATGACCGTCACGACAAGGTCTCGCATCATGTTCGAGTTCCAGGAGTTCACCGAGCTCATCTGGACAATCTTGCAAAGGACACTGCAATAGTGTCACGTAAGCACTTGAACGATGCTCGAGAAGCTTGCCGTAGAAACTAATTTACCTAAAGGTCATTTGAATGTTGTCTTGGTACTCACATCAGATTAACAGGGCTTGTTACGACTCTTTGAGTCCAAGCAATGTTGACCTCACTTCACTCCCAAGTGTCACTATGGTTTCACCCTGGTTCATCCTTATCAGGACCCTGCGACCACACTTGTCCCGTAATTAGGTTTACTCCTTATTGAGTTTGTGTAACTTCATTGGTCGACTTATAAGTCACAAACTCTTGTTGCACAGTTCACTCACGCCTTAAGCTTTCAATGCTCCATCTTGATCGTTTAGTCTTCCTTACATCACACAGTCCAGTAATACTTCTTCACCATTCTACCTTATCACTCTTTGTGCGGCATAGCTCCAAGTGTCGAGTGCTAAATTGCGATGTGTCATTACATTGCACCTTTGAGTGCTTATCTCGACACTACTATGCCACCTTGACTCTTAGGTCATCCTTACACTACCAGTCCAACACTTTCGCACCATTCAGCTGTATCGTCCTTGAGTGGCATAGCGTCGAGTGTTGAATGCCAAGTTGCAATGTGTGCTTACATTGCACCTTTCAATTCACATCTCGATACTACTATGACCACTTGACTCCATCCCTTGTTTATCCACACAACAGAGGCATATCTGTCCTTCCTAGTCGAACTCCTCATTCTTAGAGTTTACACAACCCCGTGGAGTCTTTTCTTAAATTACTTAATTACTTAATTACTTATATGCATATCATGTCGATAGGAACGTGCTGATAGGTGATCGACAAGAAACTTCGCTTGAAGGAGAAGGCCAAGTTGTTTCCACTGAGGTTCCATGGCAGGTCCTCCGGAGGAAGATCAAGCCCTAACAATTGACATTTGTTCAGTCGCAAACTAAGGCAAGCCCCGGTTGCATTTAAGTCGTTTATAAACTTTTGCTTTATCACTATGATGAGTAGTATATGAATTGTGCATTACGTTTAGGGTGAATGATACTCCACTTGCATGACCAAAAATCCCAGGGGTTTATTTGGCACGAGTTACAGTTTTGACCTGTAGTAACTGCTTTGCTAATGCATAGGAGATCCGGTAGAAGTCGAGTAGTTGGAATCTACTCGCGAGAGATGTATCTCACAGGATTGGTTGAATAGAAAATGGCTTAATATAATGAAATTGAGACCGGGCAGGGAATGGCTAGGAAGCGGCGAGAAGTGAGTCTCGGTCGCATAGCTCTGCCTGTGTCGATTAAGGCCCGCGTCGTGTGCGGCCCCTTCGGACAAGCTTGAATTGTACCGGCAATATAATGGACATATGGAATCCAATAAACTGATGTAACTTGATAACTGGGATGTTGAGACCCATTAACTCACCATCGATAGGGGTGGGTTGAGGACAGTAAGGTGTAAATCGGTCGGCGGACACATGAGGTGTTCCGTGCGGAGACCTTCTGTTTGCGGAGGTGAGACGGGCTCAGCATTTGAGTTTCTCGTGAAAGGTGGCCACATACGCCTAGTACTGAAGTGTTATGTAGGTACAGGTGTGCTCGCTGACACTTCCGAACGACGTATGTGTCGTGTTGTCCGGGTGTGTCTTGATTGCAATCACTGTCCCTCGCAGTAATAGAGTACCACTTGTTCACTGAGTCGTGACGTAGTAAATACTAAAGAAGCCAGAAAGTCATATTGTATTGAATTATAATTACTTTGCAACCTTGTATGATTTAGAGATAGTACAATTAAAAGTTTACAGTTTCCCCATACTTTAGCTGTAATAGCATTATGTGCTTTGGGCATGTCATATCATCGGTAAAGCGTTTCTTGTTTGATTGTGGAACCCATGATGTGCCGTGCTCAGAGAATGTCATTTGCTACTTAAAACTTGATTATAAGGATCCACTTGTAGGCGAGTCATTTACGCTATTCCTTACCTATGTTTAGTGTCCCCGTGCATTTGTCTAGTGAGACGGTTAAGTCTTGCTGAGCCTTATGCTCACGTTTGCGCTTTAACGATTTTTGCAGGTATTAGTTTTATTTCTGCTGTTCAGGTTGTACATGAGACTCGAGGTGTCGAGATAAATCTCATGTGAGCCACGCCGCTGCTGTTTGTTCTTCGTGTTGCTAGTGAGAATCGTCCTAGGACATGGACGTCTTCTCTCCTGCTTAGTTAGGTGAGATTATGAGTATGTATTTTCCGCTGCGTGTGTACTCCTATTGTACACTCTTTTGGTAAACTCTTCTTATTATGAAATGAAAACTTTATATGTTTTGGTATCCTTTTTGTGTGTGCTGTTAGGTGCCGCATCGCACGGTACCACCCAATGAGATCCTCGGATGTGTGGACTCCGGTCCCCACAGAAATTACATAAAATCTTCAATAGAAGAAGTTTGTAAATGAATAATCTATTCAATTGTTAAGATTACAAGTTACCTGCGCCATAAACAAATACTACATCTCCTGTTGCATCTGTATTTATTGTTGTTGCGGTTCCACTTTCTCCTTGTACCGTCTTAATTTTTCTTTCAATTCCTCATGTGCAACACGGGATCGACTCAAACTAGAAGTAGAAGACCGTCATCCCACATAAGCAATGCTCCACATAACCGTCGCCTAATCCAATTCTACAAAAAACACAAATGTGATGACTCGACGGTAATTAATCTTTAAACAATCATTATCTTAACACATACCTCCCATGTAGTACGCCTCCGCCAGCTTCGTACGCCGCACCCACATCCAACGGCGCTCTTAGATAATCTGCATCATCTCTATGCTTTTTCTTGAGACACTCAACATATTCTGTCTACAAGAATAAATTAAGTTCATGAGTGGATGTCATAAAAGATAGATTCAGTTCATAGATAGAGGGCACTTAACACACTTACCACTTTTTGTGTTGCCGCCTCATCACACAACTGCTCCGAGCGTGCCGTATCTGTGCCTTTGTGCCTCTTGAGGTAAACCTCGATAAAAGAAGAAGCGACATTGGTTTCAGCTTCCTGCAACATCAAAATACAACATCAGTTCAATCACTGCAATTTTTTGAAGCAATTTACAAGTGATTGTAATAGTTCATACCATTCGTTGTGCCGTCCGCACATGTCCATCTGCCCCATAATGTTGTAGTCCATGCTTGCTCTTCCGGTTGCTTCGGTTTCTCTTCAAAATATTTTTGAACTCCATCGACGCCCAGTATTCGCATAGTCATTCCCATGTTGCCAGATCTACATAGATCCAATCCACACTACTCTCCATGTACTCATGCTTCCACAGATAAATCGTAGCTGCTCACTTGTTTGTCATGGGCGGATGCAACCTGGTCTTGTAATACACAATCAGAGCCTTGATCCGTGCATCAGAGAAGGAGTCCTTCGTTAGCTTTCTCGCCGACGTCCCGAAAACAGACCTCTCACGTGCGGGAACCACACCTTCCTCCAATTTAAATATACTCTGCATAAAACCAACAGTTAGTATCAGCCGAAGTAAGATGCAACATATTTTAAACCATGAAAACAAACTTACTCAGAAGAATCTCCCAAACTTTGACATGACAAGTACCCATTGTGCCACATGGTTTTAGGGCATAGTGATCCCAATTATGCGTTGCGATTAGTTGACCTCCCACAAGAACCATCCCCGGAAAGCAAAACCGGATGGCACTTCCCAACTCTATGTCATCGATGCCCCCTGGCATCCCAACCAATCTTGATCCAACACGTAGTACCTTTTGGCCTTATAACCACCCGCGTACCCGGAGTTTTACTTGGAGTACACAAAATGTGGCTCCGCAGCCTATACAAATAACATTAGTTAGTTGACAAGAAAACCAAATGTATCAGATAGCTTATCAAAAAATTCAGAAAAATACATATAAGGGCATCGATCACTCTGCCCCTCTGTTGCCTCTTATAACTCTACCAATCTTGCCAACCTTGCATCTAATTCCTTATCATCTTCCTCTTCGCCGCTCTCTTCACCCTCAGTAACACTTTGTCCACCCTCAGTACCATCCTGTCCACCCTCAGAAGACGACCCAAAGGCCTGCCCCAGAGCCTCCTTTGCTCCTGAGCCTCCTCCCTCCTCCGGAAAATCCTCCATTATGTCTGCTCTTAAGCCTCCTCCCTGCTCCTGAGCCTCCTCCGAGTACACACCTAAGCCTCCTCCTGAACCTGGTGCTAGCTGGCTTGATGCCTGCTCTTCACACACCCCATAAGGTGTCTCTGTCTATTTGCACCCACGATCGTGCCCTACAAATGCAAAGAAACATATAATAAATAGTAAATAGCTGATTATGATATTGAAGTGTTTACAAAAAAAGTACCTGAAACAAGGATGTGTGAACCGAACCACTACTGTTGTGAGACACGGAGGAAGAAGTATCATCACTTCGCTTCTTTCCTTTTTTGAAATGCTTCCACAACTGCACAAATTTCAAATTAATGATTAGTATATGAGATTATTAAACAATAAATGATAAAAACTAAAAGATGTACATAATAAAAATTTAAATCTCAAATAATGCGTACAGTAAGAACTAAAAATCACCAGCATTAGAATCTGCTAAAAATCATCAGCGTTCGAATCTGCTTCTATCACACGTGCATGAATATTTTCATGTCTCTCTCCTTCTACCATCTCTTCTTCAAACTCTTCTCCTTCACTCTCTTCTTCGATAATTCTATTTTTATTTTCAATAATCCTTTGAGATTGCCGAAGATGTTTTCTTGAAGGGCCAGCTAGTTCTTTAAACATTAACTCTATAGTAGTACTAGCAATTTCTGCAAGTCCTATCCCAAAAGATATCCTAATATATTGTACTTCCTCAACTTCATTTTGGTAAACACCACCATCATCGTGTTCCTGATTTTCTATGTACTCATCATAACGATGAGGGTGCACTTCACGCTTAACTTTATATACAACCCACCAATTTTTCAAACTTGGATGAGGATAACTTAATTATTATACTTGTTCCAATTCATGCGCAAGTACAACATTGTTGTTATGGGCTGTATATCGCGAGTTGTGTTTGACCTCCACCATTCCAAAATCATTCACTCGCATGCCCGATGTTGGATCAAACCAGTGACAGTCGAAAAACACCAGCTTCAGTTCTTTCGTACCGCCAAATGTGTACTCAATTGTTTTTTGAAGAACACCATAGTATTTCTTCACTTCTCCACTACCCTCTGCAGCCGTTATACACACTCCACTGTTTTATGTGGCTGCAAGTGGGCGATTTGCTTCTGATCATGCCGTTCGAAAATGGTATCCATTGATATCGTATCAGCTAAAATTTTCTAGCTTTCAATTGACCATTCGCGATCTGTCGCAAATAATCAGAGATGTTGACATCCTTCATAGACTACATGTACAACAATATACAAAGTTAGCATCTTATAATAAATATATGAACTATGAGTGAAGAACAAAGGATATCGGAGAAGTTAGCATCTTACATGTTCACGGAACCAGTTTACGAAGTTTTTGCCACCTTTTATGCCATACTGACGTAGACTATCCAATTGTCTTTGCGTTGGCCTTCGAGAAGATGTCCAATACAGATTGTCAAACATTTCAAAAAAATGGTAGCACTTCTTCCATGTTGAAAAAAATGTAAAGCATTGTGTAGTTTCTCTTTTCCTCAAAAATATAATGAGAATTGGCAACCCCAACACCTTTACCATTCCAATGAAAAATTTTAAGCTCAGTCATGGGCTGCTCTTCTACATCATGATATTGTGTTGTCGATGCATTCACATTGTTGGCATGTGTGAAATATTTGCTAAAGAAGTTTGTAATCTCTTTAGCTGCAAAGTCCTATGCAATACACCCCTCAACTCTTGCCTTGTTGCGTACTGTAGCTCTAAGTTTTTTTAGTTCTTTTTCTTGACTATACATCCACTTGAGCTGTGCAGGTCCTGCAACTAATGCTTCATAAGGCAAATGCACCAACAAATGTTCCATAACATCCATAAATCTAGACGGAAAGATCTTTTCCATCTTACATACAAGCACGATGATTTCTTTCTCCCACCGCCGCATTATCTTCTTCGACACTTCCTTAGCACATATCTTCCTATAAAAATAGCTAAGTTCAGCAAATATCTTTCACAAGTCATGTTTGAAGTATCCACAAAACATTACCGATAAAAGTCTTTCCACCATTGAATGTGGCCTAGAGGGGGGTGAATAGGCTTTTTTTTATTTTGTCGGAACCTGCAACACTTAACAACCATATCAAATCTCGAGATATCGGATTAGTCCGGTCGAGTGAGGACTAGTCCGGTATATACCGTCTAGGTTTATCAAATTTGACTGATTATCTTGATCCTAGGATGTATGCAGCAGAAATATACTGGTAATTGAAGTGTTACACGATTATGAACTAGGATATACCACAAGTCAATCTTATATTCAATGTTTCAACATAAAGTAAGCAAGATTGATTGAAACCCAAGATTGATATGATGTATAAGAACGATGAGCACAAAGTAAGAACATAAGCACTTTATCCTGTGGTTCGGTTCCCACAGAGGCAACCTACATCCACGTTGAGGACTCCATAAAAGGACCGGGTCTTCTCCAACCCTACCCTCGTCGGATCGCCACATAGGCCAATCATCTTCACTTATCACAAAGGGAAATAACCAAATTCAAGGGGCCTTCTCGCACGTTGAGGGCTCCCCAAGATTACAACAAGAACTCCACCAAGAACACACTCGAAAGATTACAATGAAAACCACATGAGTGTGTTAGGGAATCAAATCAAGAGCTCAATGAGTGATGAACCGTGTCTCTCCAATGATCCAAAGTGTATCCTCAAGGGATTGATCCTTTTTTATTTCGTGGAGAGATGTGTTTTTGAGGCTCTTGGGAGGTGTGACGGCGCAGGGGGTCGAGAGATATGAAAGATAGGCCGTGTACACCTATTTATATGGGGTTCCCAAAAGTTATCGTTAGGGTTTAGGAATATCGGACTAGTCCGTGGTGGACACCGGACTAGTCTGGTGTACTATGTGTATCAAACCCTAGATGTCCCAAAATATCGGACTAGTCCGGCTAGAAGCGGACTTGTTCGATTTTGCTTCTGGAAATCTTCGGACTAGTTCGGTGGACATCAGACTTGTTCGGAAACGTGAAACCCTAAGTAAATTGGGGACAAGTCCGCACTTGGAGGACTTGTCCGATTTAGGTCAGAGGGTTTTTCGGACTAGTCCGTGCTAATATCGGACTTGTCCGATTTTGTGCAACTTGTGAAGTGTTTGGAGGACTAGTCCGCACTGGGGAGGACTAGTCCGATTCTAGTCAGATAGATATCGGACTAGTCCGTGGTGATATCAGACTTGTCCTATCTTGTGCAGAAAAGATATCAGACTAGTCTGGTGTCAGTCGGACTAGTCTGGTCCTGTATAAACTTGTGCAATGTGTGTGATTATTTGTGCTTGAGCTCTTAGTTTGTGTTTCCTTAACACACTCCATACAAAATGATCTACTACACTTGTTCCTTGAGCTCTTTTCCACATTGCTCCTCATTCTCCCTTCTTGTTGGCACCTTGCTTATTTTCTCATTAGAACCTGTGCTCATCTCAACAAAGTGGTTAGGATCTCATTTGCTTGTCATAAATCATCCAAAACCCACAAGAGATTCCTAGATGCACTTTCAATCTCCCCCTTTTTGGTGATTGATGACAACCAATTGAGATTTCACAAAATATGATAAAAAATTGAGATTTTCATAAAGTGTGCACATATGAGTTTAAAACATATTAAGCAGTGAAAGCATGATCCATATGTGCACTCTTTATGGTGGGATGCATAACTAAGTGTATAGAAGCAATAATCAATATGAGAATGACATAATTGACATCAACACATCAACAATAAGCATAAATGTCACTTCTATAGCAAAAACACAGATTTCATCAATTTCTTCATAAGCAGTTCAAAACATTGCATCACAGGACCATAAGTATCATAAGAGCATATTAAAAGTTTTACAAACAAAAAAATAGACAAAAAGCATAAAAAGAAGCTCTCCTTGCATCCTACAGCTAAGACCTAAGACCTAAGACTCCCCCTCAATCTCTCCTCCTTTGGCATCAAGGCACCAAAAAGAAGGAGAGGAGGGACCTAAAGTCTTCAAGCCTCGCGGTCGGTCCTCTCGTCGTCTTCATCTTCATCTTCTGGCTTATGAGGAGGAGAAGGAGGAGGAGGAAAGGAGCCACTCGAGCCCCCGATGCCAAAATAGGAAAGCTCGGAGGGAGTCAAGGGCCCGAGCTCAGTGTAATCAGAGTTGGAGTCATAAGAAATTACTGGAGATCCAATGGGTTTGATTTCAAGGTTTTTACAAATCTGCTTCATTTTCTCCTTGACATATCTCATGTCTTCCTTTCTTATTTTGTTGAGCTTGTGGGCCTTCACCTCGGCCTTCCTGCAAGAGGCAAAGATAGCTGCCAGGTACTTGAAGACGCCACTTGGGGACCCCTTTTTAGGAGGGGCTCTAGTGGCGAGAGCAGTCCTAACATCGGTATTGTCTCTCGCTGGAGCCTCAGGGTTGGAGGCTGGAGATGGAGCAGCTTGTACACTTGGCTTTTGAGGCATCTAGGGCCTCAAGGGAAGGTTCTCCACATCCTTGACAAACTCTATGCCTGTGACCTTCTCAATCATGAACATGAGATACAGAGCATAGCCACATGACCTGTTCGGTGTGCAGGAGATGTTCACCATATCATTCCAAACATAGTCAAAGACATCAAATCTTCTGTCTTTGCTAATGTCCTTCATCAAGGTCCTGAGATAACCCTGCACTCTCCCAGCATCTCCATCCTTGGGAGCTATTGTCTTCCTCAGGACCCTGCTCAACACCACAAAGAAAGGCTTCATATTCTTTGTAGAAGGCGGGTTGAACTTGGAGTTGGGCTCATAGAGGAACTTCATCCTGTCCTTCTCAATGACACCTATGTTGTGGATGATCAAGTTGTCAATGCTTGAGGTGTCAAGGTGTAGCATTCTTGCAAATTCCTCATAAGTTATGTTGTACTTGGATCCATGAGTCATCCAAGTCACACTTTCCTCTTCCTCACTTGAGAAGTGGCAAGTAGCATAAAACTGGGCGATGACTTCATCATTCCAGTTGCTCCTGAAGGCGAAGAGATCCTTCAATCCATGCCTCTCAATAGCCTCGACCACCTCAACAAACGGTGAGCAGTCCTTCCTCTCAGAATGCGCCCAATCGATCCATTGGCTGCGTACCACTGGCATCTTCATCGGGAGATTTACAGACATGTAGAAGTCTGTTGGGAAGTTGCTCCAAATCCTCCCATCGGCAGCTTGCTTCGGACGGCTATAACAATCAAAGTTTCTGAATTTGGCAGCCGTGTCACTGCCCTTCCCATTGAATCTCTCCTCTGCGGGGTCCCTGGCCCCTTCCCTTGGAGCTGACAGTTTTAGAGGGCCAATCGGGCCCGTTGCAATTCTCTTGCCCTTGCCCTTAGCTTAGCAAGGGCCGCCACCAGCTGAAGCCTTGGATGCTGGCTTCTTCGCAAGGAATTTCCTTCGAGCCTGGGGAGGAGAGGTAGCTAGCTTGGAGGGGCGTTCTTGGCGCTACTTGCCAAGGCCTGTCGAGGACCGAAGCTCGGCTTCGTGGTCTATCTCGGCCTCGAAGTCGGAAACTTCATCGTGAGAGTTCGACATGCCCTGAGAATGGATTTCACAAGGTATTGATGAGAATAGATGACAAGGAATCGCATTGAGGAATTATGAAGTTAGGGTTGAGTTCAGAAAAAACGGACAAGTCCGGTGTACAAGCACGGACTAGTCTGGGTGACCGGACTTGTCTGTGCATGGACCGAACAAGTCTGGTATTCATCCTCAAGAACATTAACTATGAGACAAATGGAGTTGCTCAATGCAAAACTATCCTAACATCAATGTAATACATCAAGGACACTTGCATTAGGTGACAGGAGCTAGGCTATTCGATCAACAATGAAGAAAATGGAGATTTCTAGGGTTTGGGGGAAAATTTACTGAAAAATCGCTTGAATCTCAGAGAAGAGGGGGTTGAAGGGCGGACAAGTCCGTGGTCTTCAATACCTAAGCGAAGGAGGTTTATTTCCACCCAAACTTTGAGATTTTTGATGGAGGGATCGTCGAATCGCCTTGGGGAGCTCGAGCGTGGAGAGAGAAAGCTTGAGGCAAGTGTGGGGTGAGGAAGATTAGGGTTTGGCGGCGGCTAGGGTTATGGACACGAAAAATTGGACAAGTCCGAAAATGGTCGGACTAGTCCGAACTTTTCCAGAGACTATATCGGACTAGTCTGTGGTCTGCCGGACTAGTCCGGCCTAACCGGCGCTCTGCGGACTAGTCTGCACGTGCGGACTAGTCCGGGTAACCACAGACTAGTCTGTGGTCACCAGGGAAGAAATGCCTAGCCCATTCATATATATTCGAAAGTACTTATTTAGAAAATAGGGAGGCAAATCTAATCAAATAATCTTGATGAATATAATCAGTAAGCATACAACAATCAAGCAATGATCATAATTCACCTAGATCTAGTAATTGACATAGTTTTTGGAAAAATTGAGAGAGATGATTTTCACAACACAATCAATGAATTTTGAAGATAGCATCCAGGTATGCCATATTTCAAGCCACATTCCGAGCATCAAGGATATTTAGTTCATTTCGGAGTTCGCAAAAGCGTCTTTCATCAAGTGGCTTGGTAAAAATATCGGCTAATTGCTTTTCGGTATTGACATGTGAAATGGTTATATCTCCATTCATTGAATGGTCTCTCAAAAAGTGATGTCGGATGTCTATGTGTTTGGTCCTAGAGTGCTCAACGGGATTATGGGAAATCTTAATGGCACTCTCATTATCACAAAGGAGTGGAATGCGGTTCATATTGTAACCGTAATCCCTTGGAGTCTATCGCATCCAAAGGAGTTGAGCACAACAACTCCAGGCTGCAACATACTCCGCTTCGACTGTTGGGGTTTTGTTTCTTGGAGGACCAAGAAACTAGGGATCTACCTAGGAATTGGCATGTACCGGAGTACTTTTTCTATCTACATTGCATCCGGCATAATCTGCATCGGAGTAACCAATGAGATTAAATTTGGAACCTTTGGGGTAACAGAGGCCTAGGTTGGGTGTATGAACTAAATACCGCAAGATTCTATTAACGGCTATCAAATGACACTCTTTTGGGTTGGCTTGAAACCTTGCACACAAACATACACTCAACATAATGTCTGGCCTAGATGCACATAAGTAGAGTAAAGATCCAATCATGGAGCGATATACCTTTTGATCGACGTTTGGTCCATCTTCATTGAGATCCAAGTGGCCATTCGTTGCCATGTGAGTCTTTATGGGCTTCGCCTTGTCCATTCCAAACTTCTTGACTATGTCTTGAGTGTACTTAGTTTAGCTTATGAACGCCCCTTCCTTTTGTTGCCTCGCTTGGAATCCCAAGAAGTACTTTAGCTCTCCCATCATAGACATCTCAAACCTATCCGTCATAATTTTTCTAAATTCCTCACAAAAGGATTTGCTAGTTGAACAAAAGATTATATCATCAACATAGATTTGACAAACAAAGAGATCATTGTCAAAGTTCTTTGTAAACAATGAATAATCTACTTTACCGATCTTAAAGCCATTTTCAATAAAGAAATATCTAAGACACTCATACCAAGCTCTAGGAGCTTGTTTGAGGCCGTAGAGAGCCTTACGCAATTTAAATACGTGGTCGGGGAACTCTTCATCTTCAAACCCGGGGGTTGCTCCACATACACTTCGTCCTTGATTGGTCCGTTGAGAAAGGTGCTTTGAATTGTGAATACCCTTTGGCCACAAGTCGTGTCGTGTTCCTTGTCACTGCCCCGTGTTCGTCTTGTTTGTTGCGGAAGACCCATTTGGTGCCGACGACGTTGGATTTGGGTCTTTCGACTAGTTCTCACACGTCGTTCCTTTTGAAATTATTGAGTTCTTCTTGCATGGCCATTACCCAATCTGGATCATTCAATGCATCCTCAACCCTACGTGCTTCCAAAAAGGACGCAAACGAGTAATGCTCACAAAAATTAGCTATGCGAGATCTAGTAGTTACTCCCTTTTGGATGTCACCGATGATGTTGTCGATTAGGTGATCCCTTTGGACGCATTGGTGTACTCTTGGGTGTGGTCCTTGCTGTCTTGAATCTTCGTGATCATCTTCTTCTCCCTCTAAGTGGTTGCCCTCATTGACTTGTTTAGAATTTTTGCTTTCTTGAGGTTGATCTTTTATGGAAGCTCCCCCTTGACCATGGGCCTCCTCTTGTGGTTCATTTTCCTCGTTCATATATAGAGGTGGCTCTTGTGGTCGAACTTCATCTAACGTCATTCTTCTCAATGCTTGACAAGGAGCTTCTTCTTTATCTAGCACACATGGATCAACTTTCTCCTTTTGGGAGCCATTAGTTTCATCGAACACTACGTCACGTGCTACTTCAACAAGTCCGGAGGTCTTGTTGTAGACACGATAGGCATAAGTGTTCAAATCATAACCAAGCAAGAAACCTTCATCGGACTTCGAAGCGAACTTTGAAGTACTAGGCTTCTTGTTAAAAATATAGCATTTGGAACCGAAAACTTGAAAATATGAAATATTAGGCTTGTTATCAGTTAGTAGCTCATAGGATGTCTTCTTGAGTAGTCCATGAAGATAAAGTCGATTTATGGCGTGGCAAGCTGTGTTGACCGCTTCAGCCCAAAATCGATCTGAGGTCTTGTACTCATCAAGCATTGTTCTCACCATATCTATGAGGGTTCGGTTCTTCCTTTTGGCAACTCCGTTTCGTTGAGGGGAGTAAGGTGCTGAAAACTCGTACTTTATGCCTTCTTCGTCTAGGTACTCCTCAACTTGTGTGTTCTTGAACTTCGTGTCGTTGTCACTTCGAATGTTCTTGATTGTCAATGAAAACTCATTTTGAGCTCGCTTGAAGAACTTTTTGAGTATTCCTTGTGTTTTTGACTTATTCTGTAAAAAGAAAACCCAAGTGAAGCGAGAAAAATCATCGACAATTACTAAACTGTATTTGTTACCGCCTATGCTTATGTAAGCAATTGGACCAAATAAGTCCATGTGAAGTAGCTTGAGCGGTCTTGTTGTTGTCATGACGTTCTTAGCGGGATGAGGTGCTCCAACTTGCTTCCTGGCTTGGCAGGCGCTACAAGGCCTGTCTTTCTCAAAACAACATCCTTCAAACCTCGGATGTGATTGCCCTTGAGGAGTTTTTGAAGGTTCCTCATACCAACATGTGCTAGCCGTCTATGCACAGCCAACCCATGTTGGTCTTTCCAATCAAGCATGTGTCAAGTTCGGTTTTATCTTTGTTAAAGTCAACAAGGTAAAGTTTTCCCTTTAACATACCCTTGAATGCAATGGAACCATCACACCTTCTAGAGACGATCACACCCTCGTTAGTGAACAAGCCATTATAACCTTTGTCACATAATTAAGATATGGATAGCAGGTTATAATCTAAGGAATCAACATGTAATACATGATAAAGAGTGTGTTTAGATGATATGGCAATTTTACCGGTACCGAGCACCCTTCCTTGACTATTGTCTCCAAAATAGATGCCCTCGCTTGGATCCTCATTTGCTTCATATTCAACGAACATTCTTTTTTCTCCGGTCATATGGTTGGTGCAGCCACTGTCTAGCACCCATTTTGATCCACCGAAGGAATAGGCCTACAAAAACGAATCATGCCTTTGTTTTAGGTACCCAAGATTGCTTGGGTCCTTTTAGGTTAGTCACAACGGATTTGAGCACCCAGACATGAGACTTGGTGTTCCCATGGCGTGGCCCAACATAATGGGCATAAATCTTACCAATATTACTTCTCATTAACACATAAGATGCATCAAAAGTTCTAAATAGCAACTGTTGTTGTTTATACTCAGGACTTTTTTGGGAGATCGTACTAGTCTGGTGATCATGCGTGTTGGATTCATTAATTTTGGATTTTCCAGTTTGAGAGGGTCTTCCCTTTACAAAGGCATTGCTCTCCTTGTTATTCTTATGGGTTCTAGCATGTTGCTTTTCACCATAAGAGTAACCAATGCCATATTTGACATTTGGAGGTCTTGTGACCAAGTATGCACTACGTGCATATTTGATCTTCTCCTTGCCAAATATGCCATTTTGTGAAGGATGCTTGTCCATGGTAGAGGTTGACTTGTCTTTCAAGCTGGTGTCAACTTTACCACATGTACAAGTAGAAGCAACTTCAGTTTTAATGGGTTGAGAAGGTGAACTTGTAGAGGATGAAGGGTCACCTTGCTTGAGTGACTCAACTTGCCCTTCAAGGATCTTGTTAACCTTGATCAGGTTAGCAAGTTCGTCCTTGATTTTAGCATTTGAGTCGCTTAACTCCAAGCAAGCTTCCTTGCTTGAAGCTAATTCAAGCTCTAGTGACTCGCTTTGCTCCTTTCCAAGTTCTAGAAGCTTCTCAAGTTTAACATATTCCTCCTTTTTGGAGATAATCATGTCTTCCTGACAATGTATCAACTTCTCCTTCGCAACAAGTTGATCAAGTAAAAATTTCATTTTTGTGTCTGTTTTCTTATCTAACCCAATGAGCATATCTTCATTATCACTATTAATTTCACTATCACTAGAATAGGAATGCAAGGAAGAGGATTTTGTTGTTACCTTGCGTTTACCTTCCTTGGCCATAAGGCAAGTGTCGTTCCCTTTTTGTGCACCAAGAGTGGGGAAGATAGTGGACTTCATGGATGTCTTCTCGATGGCTATGCTAGCCATCTCCTCTTCTTCTTCAGATGAGGACTCATCATTTGAGTCCCACTCTTTCCCCAGATGTGCTTGTTCAATTTGCCTTTTCTTCTTGAAGAACTTCTTGGGTTGAGACTTTGCTTCTTTGGTCTTCTTCTTATTCTCTTCATGTGGGCAGTCAACTATAAAATGGCTATACTCACCACAATTATAGCATGCCCGCCTCAATTTTGGTTTTGATCTCTCATTGTACTTTCCTTCACTTGTTTTAGAGCCTTGTCTCTTCTTCATCATCTTTTTGAATTTCTTCATGAACAGTATCATGTCATCTTCATCCAAGTCACTGCTTTCATCATCACCGTCTTCTTCTAGTCGAGCTCCTCGAGCTTCTTTAGACAAGGGGTTAAGGGTGGACTTTAGAGCGACCACTTTCTGATTTGCTGAGGTGAGATCGGCAATCTCCTTGACGTGCTTGGCCTGCTTTTCCATCATCTCAAAGTTGATGATTTTTCCAAGTAGATTATCCGGAGTCATCTTCTTGTACCCGTGGCTTTCTCGTATCATCAAGCATAAAGTGACATTGTGAGGCATCAAGGCTCTAAGAATGAGCTTCACCACCTCGTGGTCGTTCCATTTCTTGCTTCCGTATGCTCGCACTTTGTTGATGAGCGTATTTAATCGGTTGTACATGTCTTGTGGCGACTCATCTTCTTCGACGGTGAACCTTCCTAGCTCGCCTTCAATCATCTCGATCTTCGCTTATCGCACATGACGATCGCCTTCATGTGCGGTTTGCAATGTATCCCATATCTCCTTCGCGATCTCGAGTCCATCCACTTTTGTAAACTCATCCTGGCTGAGCGATGAAGTAATGACTGCAACAGCTTGGGCATTTCGATGGATTGCTTGCTCTTGGCTAGGTGTGAGCTCCTCATTATCATCTGGGATATCTATTGCTGTGCATATTATGTGCCATAAACTTGGATTGAGAGATATCAGAGGCATTTTCATGTTTTGCCTCCACATTGAGTAGTCATTGCCGTCGAAGTGTGGGGCTTTTCCAAGTGGAATAGATAGATAATGATTGTTGTTAGTATTTAGGCGATCATAGTTAAAAGAATATTGGTAGTAGTCGGTGTGACTACTCCCCTTATTTCTCTTCTCATCTTCGATCTTCACCTTTCCCTTGGAAAGGGTTTTCTTCCTTAGGAGCGCCTTGAGTTCCGGCGTCTCCTCATCGTCATCCTCGAAGTCTTGAATGGCTTCGAGGAGCTTCTCCAATTTCTGGTTCTTGTCTTCATCAACCTTCTCTTGGTTGTTGCTCTTGTGTACGTCCTTCACGTCCGACATGATCTCTTCGAGCGATTAGTCTCCTTTTGAAGAACCTTGCTCTAATACCAATTTAATGTGGCTTGGAGGGGGGTGGGGTGAATAGGCCTTTTTGAATTCTATCGGAACCTGCAACACTTAACAACCAGATCAGATCTCGAGATATCGGACTAGTCCGGTCGAGTGCGGACTAGTGCGGTGTATACCATCTAGGTTTATCAAATTTGATCGATTATCTTGATCCTAGGATGTATGCAGCGGAAATATACTTGTAATTGAAGTGTTATACGATTATGAACTAGGATATGCCACAAGTTAATCTTATATTCAATGTTTCAATGTAAAGTAAGCAAGATTGATTGAAACCCTAGATTGATATGATGTATAAGAACGATGAGTGCAAAGTAAGAACACAAGCACTTTATCCCGTGGTTCGGTTCCCATGGAGGCAACCTACATCCACGTTGAGGAGTTCACAAAAGGATCGGGTCTTCTCCAACCCTACCCTCGTCGGATCGCCACGGAGGCCAATCCTCTTCACTTATCACAAAGTGAAATAACCAAATTCAAGGGGCCTTCTCACACACTGAAGTATCCCCAAGAATACAACAAGAACTCCACCAAGAACACACTCGAAAGATTACAATGAAAACTACAAGAGTGTGTTAGGGAATCAAACCAAGAGCTCAATGAGTGATGAACCGTGTATCTCCAATGATCCAAAGTGTATCCTCAAGGGATTGATCCTTTTTTTTTTTTGATTTCGTGGAGAGATGTGTTTTGAGGCTCTTGGGAGGTGTGACGGCGCAGGGGGTCGAGAGATATGAAAGATGGGCCGTGTACACCTGTTTATATGGGGTTCCCAAAAGTTACCGTTAGGGTTTAGGAATATCGAACTAGTCCATGATGGACACTGGACTAGTCCGGTGTACTATGTGTACCAAACCCTAGATGTCCCGAAATATCGGACTAGTCCGTCTAGAAGCGGACATGTCCGATTTCGCTTCTCGAAATCTTCGGACTAGTCCTGTGGATATCGGACTTGTCCAGAAACGTGAAACCCTAAGTGAATTTGGGACACGTCTGCACTTGGAGGACTTGTCCGATTTAGGTCAGAGGGTTTTTCGGACTAGTGCGTGCTAATATCGGACTTGTCCGATTTTGTGCAACTTGTGAAGTGTTTGGAGGACTAGTCCGCACCGGGGAGGACTAGTCCCATTCTAGTGAGAGAGATATCAGACTAGTCCGTGGTGATATCGGACTTGTCTGATCTTGTGCTGAAAGATATCGGACTAGTCCGGTGTTAGTCGGACTAGTCCAGTCCTGTATAAGCTTGTGCAATGTGTGTGATTATTTGTGCTTGAGATCTTGGGGTGTGTTTCCTTAACACACTCCATACAAAATGATCTACTACACTTGTTCCTTGAGCTCTTTTCCACATTGCTCCTTGTTCTCCCTTCTTTTGACACTTTGTTTATTTTCTCATTAGAACCTATGCTCATCTCAACAAAGTGGTTAGGATATCATTTGCTTGTCATAAATCATCCAAAATCCATAAGGGATTCTTAGATGCACTTTCAATCATAATATGGTAATCATGACTCTTCAACCCATTTATTTTACTGGTGCTGAGATTAACACGTCGTTTAATGTTAGCTGCATAGCAGTCTAGAAACTTCAATGTTTTCAACCAACTAAGTATTTGCTTTCTTTCTTCTAGCTCGACACAGTAAGGAGCTCGTGGACTAACTTCTTTTCCACTTGCATTTATTCTATCTCAAACCTAGGACGATCACAATAATCAGCTAAATCTTTTCTCACATTCAAATTATCTTTGGTTTGATCGGTAAAATCAAAACACATGCTTATGATGCTTTCGACGACATTACGCTACTGGTGCATCAAATCAATGTTGTGTGGTAGAAGCAGTGCCTTTGCATATGGTAGATCCTAAAGAAAAGAAATATGAGTCCCGTTGTGTTCTGTACCATACCCTTCGAAACCATCTTCTTCGGACGGTTTTAACTTTGCATGCCATGCCATTTTTGCTCGCTTATCAATCGATGAGGTGCTCCTTTTGTAACTTTTATGCCTTTCCAGAATGATTGTGTATCTCTCCTAAAAGGATGACTTGAAGGAAGGAGTCACCAATGACAATCAAAAAAGCTAACTTTTTTCCTGTACTTCAGCCTTATATCATCAGTGTCACTCATACATATGGGACAACACGATTGCTCATGGACACACCAACCAGCCCAAATGCCATATGTCAATAAATCATGAATTGACCATAGATACGCGACACGTAAGTCAAATTCAGATTTCATATGACTGTCATATGCCTTTACACCTTGACATAGCTCTTTCAACTCTTCAATCAACTGTTGCATAAACATATTGATTTTCTTTCCTGGATGTTTATGACCAGGAATGACCGCCGCAAGGAAAATGTAACCTTCTTTCATGAACATGTTGGGAGGAAGATTGTAGCGCATGATAAAAACAGGCCAACAATAGTATTGGCTGTTACTGTTGTTGAATTGAGTGAAACCATCTGTTGACAATCCAAGACGAACATTTCTAAAATCTCTTGCAATCTCCGGATAAAAAATGGTCCAAAGCTTGCCAAGTCACGGCATCCGAAGGATGCGCCATAACGTCTTTGTCATCATTCTCACGTATCCCTTCAGAATGTTGTCTCATGTGCTTTGTTGTTTCTTGGGATAGAAACAATCGTTTAAGCCTTGATGTGATTGGCATGTACCGAAGTTGTTTGATCGGTAATTTTGTAGTTATTCATTCTCCATCATCACTCATGATGTCCACATATCTAGATTTCTTACAATGCATACAATGAGTATCGTTCATGTGTTCCTTCCAAAACAGCATGCAATTATTCTTGCACGCATCAATCTTCTCATAATTCATGCCCAGACCAGCCAATATTTTCTTGGATTGATACAGATCAGGCGGCATCTGATGACCTGATGGAAAGAGATCAATGATCAGCTTGATGATACCATTGTAGCAATTGTTCACAAAATTGTACTTGGACATCATCGCCATAAGTCGAGTGACCGCCTGCAAAATGGTCACATTGGTGCCCCCATACACTTTTCAATCTGTGGTGGCAAGAAGCTCGTAGAAATCCGTCACCTCCTTCAGTTGTGACTGATTTTGTAATCTTTACCAATGTCTTCTATCATCTCATCCATCTGATCTTCATCCTCATTACTATCTGACTCATCATCATGCTCTATATCCCCATGCTTGCGCCACACCAGATAGTCAGACATAAATCCTTGCTTGCGAAGATGCAACTCCACTTCAGACTTATCCAGACATCGGTGATTCTGACACTTGATATACGAACACTTTGCAACACGGGTATCACTGGAAAATGCACAACTCAGAAAAGCATTTTCGATATGACCCCATTCATTAGTGTGCGCACCAGTTGAACTCCATCCATCATACACCGCCTCACGATCGTCACCCATTTTAAAACTACATCAAAAAAATATGTTAATGGACATATATTGTTACTTAATAGTTTGTTTAATGTCACGACCCTACATCTATTGTCTGGGATAGGTTATAAAATTTCGATAGCATCACGCTGCCTATTTAACACTACAACCCCCCTATTCGGTGCAGCTCTTAAAGTAAAAAGGGGCAGGCAGCGCCGGCGGCCTAAACAACGACAGCCACACGACTGCACATGACGTCATGGCTGGAGCGCCTAGAAGCCTAGGTGACGTCTTACAAAGCCTTCTTTAACTTCCTACTAAATGGGTCTTGTCGTTACTTCATAGTTTGTTTAATGTCACGACCTTACGTCTATTGTCCAGGATAGGTCCTAAAATTTTGACAGCATAATGCCGCATATTTAACACTACACCCCCCTTTCCGGTGCAGTTCTTAAAGTAAAAAGGGGCAGGCAGCACCAACAACCTAAACAACGGCAGCCACGCGACTGCACATGACGTTAGGGCTCGAGCGTCTGGACGCCTAGGCGGCGACTAGGTGTCGCCTAGGCGACGCCTTACGAAGCATGCCTTAACTTCCTACTAAATGGGTCTTGTCGTTACTTCATAGTTTGTTTAACATGACGACCCTACATCTATTGTCCAGAATAGGTCCTAAAATTTCGACAGCACAATGCTGCTTATTTGACACTACACCCCCTATCCAGTGCAGTTTTTAAAGTAAAAACGGGTAGGTAGCGCCGGCGGCATAAACAACAGCGGCCACGCGACTGCACATAACATCAGGGCCAGAGCACCTGGACACTTAGCAGGCGACTTCCTACTATATGGGTCTTGTTGTGCCGTCCGTCGTGCCGCCCGCTACCGCCGAGCTGCCCAGCGCCATGTTGTTCCATTTCAGGTGTGCCGTCACCGCTCCTCCATCATCCACCGCCGTCCTTCTCATGTCCGCCTCCCTTCGCCGTTCTCTCCAGTCCGCTCTGCCTCCTCCTTCCTCAACATTGGGATTGCGCCGTTCTTCCCTGTCCCCTCCACCTTCTCCTTCCTCAACGCCGGGATGATAGTATTCCCGACTCTGTTTCCTTAGTGTCGACTAGAACTTTTCTCCAAAATACGTTGGGCGACTACGAGGTCGATTAGGGGTCGACTACGGTCAACTAATCGCCCTAGTCGATGACTAATCACCTAGTCGATCCTAGTCGTCTAGATTTCATAACATTGTATATACATATAGTACATAACACTAAAAAATTTAAATAAACATAATTGATACCTAATAACTAACATCTATGATAATCAAGTTAACATGCACATATATGGATAAAACAGAATATAAAATTGCATAAGTCATGATATAGAGTTGATAGGCTAATCAATTCGAAAACCTAATGCCACACTTATCGGAATTCAAAAACCTAATTCATATGAAAGCTTAAATTTTAACCTTATCGGAGGATCGGAGGCAGCGGCGCTCGGGCCGGGGAGCGGCGGAGGAGCGCGGCTGCCGGTGGGGCGCTGGGCGGTGGTGCACTGGGCGGCGAGGCGGTTGTGCTGGAGCACGGCGGTGAGGCGCGAGCTGCGGCGGAGTGAGAGACGAGAGCGGCGCGCGCACGGACGAGTGTAGTTTAGGTTTTTTCCCCTGTGTACTCGATTTTAGGGGGTTAAAGTCCATGGTTATCATGAGTCGACGATCTTAGTTGAGGGCTGCGGGGCCCATGTTATGGCCGTCGGCCACGGTGCTACGACCGATGGCCATAACATAGGGCACGAGGCCCACGCTATAGCCGTCAGCCCTGGAGTTGGCGCCGACGGTCTTATAATTCAGCGAGAACATTGTTTTTTCAGAGCGCGGAGACCATGCTATGGCCGTCGGCCCCAGAGCTGTAACTGACGGCCATAGTTAAAGCCATCGGCCGTTGTCATAACATTGATGGGCGTAACTATATACACGTCGGCTTTTCTACGCCGATGAATTTAGTACGCTTTAAGTCATCGGGACCAACAATTATAGTTTTCCCGACACTTCTTTGCCAGATTCTTGTAGTTCTTAGTGGGTCTGAATATGCTTGTGGTCGCTTTGTAAAGACTACTTTGTGATCTCTTGGCCATACACCAACAATAGTGTATTTGGCATTATGGAGGTTTTCTTTAGTCGCTGACGAGTGATGAAATCACAAACTTGTGGGTAAAATGGTACAATGAGTGTTAAAAAACTATCATGATAACCGTGCTCCTAGTTATGAGCACCTGGACAACTTCCATGATTAGAATGGAACATGGGATTTGGCATGGTTTGATTATGGTTATGGATTGGATGGTGATAAATGGATATGGTTAATGATAATAGAGTCATATTTTGTCTATTATTTTGGATATGATGGGATTCATTCATATAGACATCATAGCATGCTTTTCATATGTTTTAAACATAATTATCAACAAACAACCATTATTTGTCATCATTACTTATTTAAGCTACATGTCATTAATTTCGCACAGTTGTTGAGTACGACATGTGCTCACCCTTGCAATTCCCCCACCAAAAGTTTCAGGTGATGTTTGGTAGTACCCTGAGGATAATACAGAGTACTAGGTTGTGTGTTGCCGTCAACTTGCCTGTGGATGTGTTGGAGCTACGCTACACTATATGCTTAGTTTGCTTAGCTTAATGCTTAGATTATTTCCGCTGCATTAGTTTCACATTCTATTATTAATAATGATCATCAGAGTTGTAATTTGAGCATTATTTGAATATTGTAATAAAAGTACTTATTTAATAATTTGTGCCGTAGTAATTTTTTGTATATCATTTGTGATGCACTCGTGTATGTGTGTTGAACATCCTGGGCACACATATGTGTCACACTGGGTTCATTTTCGGAAGCGGGTGTCACACCCTTCAATATGTTCAAGGGTTAGAGAGGAGAACAAAGCAAGTGTACTACATGATAAGGACTGGCTACAGCTAGGTATGTCACATTGAGAAACAAATGAAGAGACTTGTGTGAGTTCTTATGTGAGGTTATTTCAATATCATGAGTTTTCAACTTATAATATAGCACATCCAAAGCAATTGTACTCATGGCAGTATATTCATGAATGATGAGGAGTCTAGGCCTGATCTTCCGAAAGGTAATGGATAAGTCGATTGATGGAGATCTCAACGTTGATAATCTGAGGCTCTCAAGTAGAACACGAAAAACCTCTGCAATCACTACATCACCGCTTCGTTGGTTATCAACCGTGCTGCACACGATTGACCTCGCCAAGAACGCTAATCCCTGCAAGTGCAACCGAGAACACAAGCAAGAACGTAGAAGACACGATCTGAAATCGCGAAGTTGGGGTTTCACAAACCGTAGAACGGCGATATTATTAATCTAAGCAAAACCCAACTGTTTATGGTGGTTACTATACAATATATATAGGTGGGAGGACGTCCAAGGGGGGTGTTGGGGTCGTGAGCTAACCCTAAGACACGAAAATAATGGACTTAAACTTGATACAAGGCCCAATGGCCCAATACGGTGGCATAGCACCCTGATAGATTCTAAACTCGATTTTATTTCAACGATTCTCGTCGACTCCAAAGGAAAGTTTACATGGTACCAGATCCATTGGAAATTTTATCCTCTCCCCTTTCCGTTCATATTTAGAACGTACAAAACAGAGTTTGTATGCGTCCTGGGCGTCTGGTTTAGTACGAACTGCTCCTGGACTGCGAGTTGGACACGATTTTGAGTTGGGGTCGGTTTCCATCATCATTGAACATATTCTCTGGTCCTCCACACCCCTAAACCTTCCTCCAATTACTCCTTCAATCACTCTATATGTCCTAATCACAATTAAATTATTATGGCAGCAATCTATTCTCAAAATTATATAAGGAAACATATAAGAATGAGCTCACCTCTGGAATTAATTTTTGTGTGTGAACTCTATTGATTGCATCTTGTATGGTCAATGGTGTGTTGTTTGTATCCATAGAAGTGATGTCATCATCATCCTTCCTTTCTTGAATTGGAGTCGTCCTCGACTCAAGTTCATCTTCTGTCACGTGTTGGTCTAAGTGTGCAACACCATCAAATCTTCTTGTATGCATGAAAGGAGGAGGCCAAGGTGGTGAATGATATAACGCACCATTTTCATGTTCTCCATCAAATTAGTGAGCACATTCACTTGAGAAAAGATCTCAAACAAATAGACATTGTACCATATTTGTATGTGCATTTATAATGTGCATGATCTCATCGATCTCCCCTTCTTGATGACAAGCCGTCTTCGGCTTGCCCGTATGTCTAGCAAAAAGTCTTGCTTTGGTGGTAGAATGAGTGATGTTCATAATGCACAACCGCAGGGAATAATGCTTTTTTTGTTCCTGCTGCAAGAAAAAATACTAGAAAACTTGACAAGACATTATTAGCGTTAGTATATTCATTTACTTTACCATGTTGTTGCAGCACAAAAGGACCTTTCTCATTTGAACAGATGTAAACTTTATGCGCCGTAAACATACCACTATGTTCATATTTGCCTATAGCATGAAAAGTGTTTGTTGTCAACAAAGGTAATCCTGTTTTAGAAAATATACTTCTCTCTACAATATCGAGATCACAATGAGTGTCAAATTCAATATAACCCAATGTATTTAGAGAAGACAGCAATTTCAGCTCATCCCTTTCACATGTAATTGGAATCAAATGCTTAATTTCAGCACATGTGGGTGATAAAGTATCAAATTCATTCAGTTGTTCTAGCATAGGTACAATATAATTATCAACACACAACTCATTTTTGTTGTAATAATCAGTAGAAAAATCTACTAGTGGTAAAGGTGTATTATGAAAAGGTTCATCTTGTTGCTGCTCATCGATAGCGTGATTGGTGGTAAAATTCTGCACATCTAAAAATGTTATACTTCGGTTAACTGTAGAGCATTGTCAACTAACATTACTCTTATTTTCAGCAAGAAATTCAAATGCATTATGAGTTGATTCATCAAAAAATTGAGAAGAGTTGTTTAACACCTCACTCTCATTTGCATCTATATTTATTTATTTATGTTCCTGCAAAAGGATAGGCAAAGGAGGAGATACAAGAAGAAAAATCTTCTCAAGTTCTTGTATTTCATATTTGCAATTAGATACATTAGCAAAAGTTTTTCACACAAGAATTTTCATATCTTTCCGTGTTCGAGGTTTTTCTATATCGCTTAAGTTGTCCCACCAAGTTAATGCACAAACAACTAACGCACTAGCAATATTACTAATCTTTCTCCTCTCACACAAATGCCATTGTCCAAAAATTTTATCCAGCTCTATTTCCCAAGCAATATATTCATCATAGCAAAAACCATCATAAGAAGGAAGAGATGAAAGAATGTAATTACTTCTTGTAGAAAGTGTTGTAAGGGTGGTCTGAATGTCATTTGAAACCTTGGTTGATGTTTGATTTTTAGTGAGCAACTCCATTATCGTTTTCATCATGTCAATCATCTCAGCATATAATGCATGATTCTTGCTTTTACCTGACCTTGTTAGTAGCATAAAGAAGACAACAAAAAATATGTTATCCCTATCAACTACAAAGGATAATGGAAAAATGGAAGTGGAATCACACACTCTCAAGCGTCTTACCACGCTCTTACAAGTGTTCTTACCGAAACTACAGGTGGTAAACAGTGGACGGTATGAAGAAACCAATGAAGTGTGGGATGATTGCAAATATGTAACGATTCTGCTCAAGAGTAAGGTGTAGCTTGGATGGCACTTTATATGTAGCAAGGATTAGCAACAATTAAAATCAAATAGTAAAGTTGAATAAGTGTCCAAAGTACTTCTCAAAGTTACTGGCCTAAATGTGTTCCTAGTAGTTAATGCTAGCAAGACATGAGACAAAACTAGATGACAAAAAGGATGCTAGCACTTCTATTTTTTTGTTGTTTTTTTCTCCTTTTTTTTTGGTGCGGCTTTGTATCTTGTTTTGCACTTGCCTTTTTCTTTTGTCTTCCTTTTTTCAGAATGTGCAAAAGAAGAACACAATGAAAAGCAATCAAAGATATCTCGTGGGTCTGTCACAGATTTTTTGCTCAATCTTCCAAGAACAAATAGGCACACTTAGAGGCTCAATATAGAAAAACTTGCAACAACAAGAATGTAGATATATCTCTCCTCTTTAATTTCAATATATGGAAGTTCTATTTTGGACAAGAACAATAGGAGAAATTGCCCCTAAAACACAGACTATTCAAAAATTATAGGTCGAGAACAAATTCAGATCCAATGCACTTTTGTCCACGATAACTCTGTTTTCTGGGAAACCTATAAATACGAAAGTTGTGGAGAACTTCCTAAGTTCTAGAAAGTACAAGAATTCCAAAATCGGAATTCATATAAGTGAGACATGATGAAAATACCGAACTGGATAGTGATGAATCTAATCTGGACGCGATGACGTGATTCAAAAGGATGAATCAACACAATGCAAAACTCAAACTAAAACCAAAAACACTTTCTAAACCAGCAATATGACTCAACTACGGACACAAACTCAACAAGAATGAACTGAAAAACAAGGTTACAAAGGCTCAATGGTGGTTTTGACAAAGTGATGAATAGATCTACTAAACTACAAGTTTTTTATGGACTCTTGGTATGAAAAACAAAACTAGTATAATGGATACATGAATTACCTAACAGACAACATGGAAATCTGATACCAATTGATGAGGAGTTTAGGCCTGATCTTCTAAAAGGTAATGGTTATGCCGATTGATGGAGATCTCGACGTTGATGATCCGGGGCTCTCGAGTAGAATACGAAAAACCTATACAATCACTACACCACCACTCTGTTAGTTATCAACTGTTCTGCACACGATTGACCTCGCAAAGAAAGCTAATCCCTGCAAGTGCAACTAAGATCACAAGCAAGAGCATAGAGGACACGATTTGAAATCGCAAAGTTGGGGTTTCACAAACCATAGAACAACAATATTATTAATCTAAGCAAAACCCAATTGTTTATGGCGGCTACTATGGAGTATATATAGGTGGGAGGACATCCAAGGGGGTGTTGGGGTCGTGACCCAACCCTAAGACACAAAAATAAAGGACATAGACTTGGTACAAGGCCCAATGGCCCAATACGGTGGCGCAACACCCTGACAGATTCTTAATTCGATTTTGTTTTGACGATTCCCATCGGCTCCAAACTAATTTTGACATGGGACCAGCTCCATTGGAAATTTTATCCCCTCCCCTTTCCGTGCATATGTGGAGAGTACAAAATAGAGTTCGTATGCGTCATGGACGTCCATTTTAGTGCAAACTGCTCCTAGACTCTGAGTTGGACACGATTTTGAGTTGGGGTTGGTTTCTATCTTTATTGAATTTATTATAGGGTCCTCCACGCCCCTAAACCTTCCTCCAATTACTCCTTGAATCATTCCATGTATCATAATCACAATTGAATTATTATGGTAGCAATCTATTCTCAAAAATATATAATGAAACATATAAGAGTGAGCTCACCTCTGGAATTAATTTTTGTGTGTGAACTCTATTGATTGCATCTCGTATGTTCAATGGAGTGTTGTTTGTATCCATAGAAGTGATGTCCTCATCATCGATTAGATGTAACTTTCATCTCCGAAATTGACATGTCTAATGCACTTAACAATTGCCTAGTATTTTCAGTATCTGGAAAATTAACATTGATGCTACACAAGTTGCTGAGATTTTTATTAAAGCGAGCAAATAAATCGTTGATGGGCTCACTTGGTTGCATCTCAAAGCGCATATATTCTTTCTTGAACATATCATGCCTTACCTCCTTGATTGTATTTCATCCTTTGTGGTAGTCGCAAAGTGCCTTCCACACATCGTACACTGATCGGAGGTGTGCAACTCGATCGAAGTCGCTTTGAGTTAATCCTTGTACGATCAAGTTCACCGCCTTATGGTTGTTGTCTACATCTCTTATGTTCGCAACCGTAACATGATCATTTGGTGGCACATCGAAGAACTTATAGACCTTCTAATAGAACACGAAGCCTTGTGCTTGTATGTAAGTCTCCATACGATCCTTCCAAACTTGAAAGATCAATGCCACTAAACACACAAGGTTTTGCCGAGTATTTCTCCATGATGATTAGTCAAAACACGTGATAATCACAAAGATTAGAGCATCGTGGCTCTGATACCAATTGTAGGATCGAAGATCACGTGAAAAGCTACTAGAGGGGGGTGAATGGTAGATTTATACTTTTTCAGCAGAAGCAACAAAAACCCCTCGACAGAAAATCAATCTGTTAAAGAAACGTTGTGTGCAACTGTTTTCAACGTGTTCAACCATGACAAAACTAGTATATATTGTAGAGAATCAATTCGCCAGCAAGAATCACGTGAAAACATTACGTAGACTTGACTTATGATCAAAAGACTACACGAAGGTCAAACGGTTCTACACATCTTAAAAATAAATATGCAACACTGCAAATAAACTCGTGTAGATAAAAAATGCAAATCGAATGACTTTGAAATTTTCACAGATGATAAAGAATAAAGTTTTGAAGAGAACTCAAAAGAATCATGTCAATTGGATCTATAAATCGCGAGTTATGATAGAAATACCGAAGCAACTTCGATCTGTCAAGAAACTCGGCGAGAAAAACTTGTCTGAAACAAGTCGGAAGAACAAGGCACAAAAGCTCCTCTAATATACAAATTTTATTAATCAAAACACAACAGGAATAGCCCCAAAGTCGTCCTACCATGAGCTCTGGCCTCACTTGCTTTTATAACCAGCCATAAGGCCAATCCAATCCAAACTAAGACTCTAATCCTACTCAGTTTTGCTCGAAACTTTACGTAACTGCTCAAGACTCTTCTATACATATATAGAAGCAATCTGTAGACTTTCAAACAACATAGGAACATCCTAAATATTCTTAAACAACTCAACTTCATGACCTACATGAAATCTAACAAAAACAAACTCGAAACTTTCCATAAACGAACCATAACCACCTAACCGCAGCCTGAGGCATAATCCTGTCGGTTGGAATTTTCCGACCATTTTTTATGTCCACTTCTCTTCATCACGCCTTTGGAACCATGTTGCCACGTCGATGCACTCCTTTCACATGTACAAACACCTTCCAATGACGTTCACGATACCTTCATATGCATTGTTCTTGACCCAAACATGTTGTGTGACCTCCCGATCAACTCAACCACAATTCCTCTCGAACTTGGTTCTTGATTCATGAACCTCACCTTCTCCCTAAGACTAGTTCAATGATCCTGTCATCAGCTATGTCTTGACCTCAAGCAACACCTGCACATGAACAAACAACAAATTCTTTGTGAGCCCAAGTCCTCAACTCGACTCTCGTCAGTCCGAAAAACACAACATCCACTACAGGAAAATGAAATATTTTTGTCAGCCAACATATTTTTGTGAGCATTAACGAAATAAAGATTATTTTCATGGGCTCGAAGCAACTCACGAAAAAATGTCGTATTTTCGACGGTTTTCTCAAGAAGCACACGAAAATGTATTAACTTCGTCGGCGTGTCAAGGAAACCGATGAAAATGTATTAAAATCGTCGGTTTTACGTAAGCGCACGACAATATGGGCACCTATTTTCATTGGTCTCCTAAGTCACTAACAAAAAAAGATAATTTTGTCGGTACTTTAGATAAACGAACAAATATAATTTTGTTTCATCGGTTTTCTAACATAATTTTGTTTCATCAGTTTTCTATCAGTACACGAAAATAGACGGATTTATTTTCGTCTGTTTTTAGTGGTACACAAAAATAGTTGTCTTGCTCACCGTATTAACACTCGGAATTTTTTTCAGCCGCCCGCCCGTCCAGGCTCGACTACCGCGCGCCACCTTTTCCAGCCGCGTACTCTCCCCATACGCCGCCTCCCCTCCCCAGACGCCGCCGCCCCATCCCTCCGACTGTCGCGCCCCCGTCCCGCCCCTCCGGCCGTCGCACCGTGCCCCCGTGCGGCCCCTCCGGCCACCGCGCCACGCCCCCATCCCGCCCCTCCGGCCGCGGCGCCGCGCCCCCGACCCGCCCATGTGGCCGGCGCGCCACGCCCCTGTCCCGTGCCTCCGGCTGCCGCGCCTCCATCCCATTGTCTGGAACCTCCTCGTACACCGTGGCAGCACCATTCGGTATGCCGTGCGTGATTTGTGATTTTTAATCCTAATCCTGTCAGCTGCATTTTCATTGAAAAAAAACATAATGAGTTTGATAGGATTTTAATCCTAATCCTATACGCATTGTTATGTTAGCTATGGTAAATAGGATTTGTGTTAACAAAGGTAACAGGCTACTGATTTTGTTAACATTGTTGTGCGAGATCTCCAATGTTTGATTCAGATATACAAGGATACAAGATAGTCCATAAAGCAATAACATTTTTCTGCGAAGTCCCTTAGAAATTCGAGCAGGGTTTCCTGTGATAACCAAGTAGGATACAACAATACAATATATAACCATGATTCATGTGAAACCAGTAGCTGCAAAAGTCACATAGTAATCCTAGTAATTTTTGCAACACATACCAAAAAAAGAACCATAATACTTAATGATAAAACTTATCTGTGTAGCTGCGATGTGGCTTGAGACTGGCTTATGATCCACATGAGCCATGTTTGAGCTCGACTCTCATGCTGTTTAACTATCAGCAAGTCACCAGTATTCAAGGTTTAAGCTCACTTTAGTTCAATCAAGCTTTGCTCGGTAATGGTAACACTGTTGATGGGCGCAGCTGATGCATGCGGTGGTGGACTGGTGGTATATATGGTTGCAGCCACAGACTGGCGCGAGCGTAAATTTGACGGTGTTATATATGGTTGCAGGACTGATAGCTTGTGTGTCATTTCGTACAATGTGCGATCAAACATTATAAATTTGCTATCCGATTAGGTGATGAAATTACCAGTTCACTGTTAATATGAATGGAGTTTGACACATTTGGATTCTTACTGTTCATGCAATTAAGTATACTTCCCAGAACAGCTTATCATGCATATAGTTATAATCTTTTTTTTGAAGCCGCATACAGTTATAGTTTATGCTAGTTAGCAATGCTTCTTTGTATCTACCATGACAACTCAAGAATACCCCATATTGCAGATTGCAAGGATGGAAAAGTTGGCTGCTGATGGAAAAGAGCAATTCTTGGATGCCAATTTCTGCCAGAAGCTTGCAAAAGAATATAAGTAAGCCACACATAGTTACAGACATTACTACTGCCATTTTTATTCCAAAAGAATGAAATTGAAGCCCTTTTGTTTTAGTTACGTAAACCTATATTTATATATAAGAATTTCGGTGTGGTTCTTTTGATATTTGACTATACTTTTTGCTTTTTTCATCTAGTCGTTCTGTAGGCCGAGCCGGAAGTAGAGCATTGCAGGCTTCACAGGTGATTCTCTTGGTATGCTCTATGTTTTCTTACTGTGAACTAGCATGACGACTATTTCAACAGGTTCAAGGATGTTTCATAAAAAAATTCCCCAGTCAACCACTAAACCTGCTTGCTTCTGTAGAATAACTTTTGGCTCTTGATACAAGTGTTTCAGACAAAGAGGATGAGGTTTCTCCCGATTCTCCAAAAGGTAGATTTAAAAATTGCCCTGTTGAAAACTGCATGATTAGTGCATTGTTGATGTACCTTTACGTAATTTCTGATATGCTGGCTTCTTTTCCGAATCTAAAGATAAGGTTCCTGAAGTTGAAGAGGTGGGTTTGAGGCCAAGTCAGCAATGGATTCCGCATGGTAGATATCCTCTTACATGCAATTATTTGTTAATGGTAGATATCCACATGGAAGAAACATCACTCTTTCTGTTAGTTTTGTTGCCTTGTCGATGAAATTATAGAATGCACAACATCTTCTACACTATCTATGTATGTACAGTGTATTCACATTATCAGTGCAGTTGTCAGTTCTTACATACTTTGCTAAGCATGACTGCTATTTCAATCTTCCTGTTCTGATAGGTATTAGCTGTTCTCCTTTTCGATGCTAAATATGGGAGTCTGCTTACACCGTGGAGGCTGCTGGTACAGTCAAATGCACATTGAACAAGTAGCTGTTCTTTTTATTGCTGCCAGTCAAAGTAATGTAATACCAACTTGTGTTTGACTGGAAACTACATGATTATTCACAAGTTTTACTGTCCACCAAAGCTATATAGCTGCTATTGTGTCACTTTGTATCCACTGTCAATCATCATCTTCATCCATCAGTAGCTCTACTTTTATTTGTTTTGTTGCTTTGGAGCATAGGAACTTGCATCCTATTGTGTATGTTAAAAACTGGAAGCTCCATTGCATTAACGAGGGGAAGATTGGAGGTTTGAGCAGATTAATTTATTATTTTTCTTACAAATTGCACTATTTTTGTGGTCCAGGTTGTGAGCCCACGAAAAGAATAACGACATTATGTCGTGGCCTCCTAACAGTCCCACGAAAATAATTATAAGTATATTCGTGGGTTATTTTAAAGCTCACCAAAATAATTATATGTATTTTTGTGGGATATTTCAAATCTCACAAAAATAATGAAAAATATTTTTGTGGTGTAACACCTTCATTCTCATGCATCATACCCTGCATCCATCATTAAATATGTATAACATTAATCCACATAAAAAGGATCAAGTTAAAATTGATTTAGAACAAAACCACACTTAAGAATTTTTGGAAGTGCAGACTAGTCCGATCTGGTGCGGACTAGTCCGATTTCTCTCTGACCTCGTTCGGACATGTCTGCTTTGCTGCGGACTAGTCTGTTTTCATCTCTGGACACTTTCAAACTTATCTGGTCTTATGCGGACTAGTTCAATGTTCCAATTCTTTGGAAATTTTGCTAAGTCCCTAGACTTTTCCGGACTAGTCTGATTTTCCAGCAGACTTGTATGATTTTGGCCAGACTTGTCTGTTTTTTCCCTCTGGATAAGTTTGTACTTGTCCGATGTCCAGTCCGGACTTGTCCGATATCCCTCTGTCTAACTTCAGACTAGTTCGGCCTTTTCGGACTTGTCCGATAAATCGCCACTCTGAGTTGATCTTTTGTTTCACGAGTTGTTTCTTGAGTTTTACGTTAAGCGGGCCTAGAGACGTCGTGCCTAACTCTTTTAGAGCCCATGTGGGACTCTAAAAGACCCCTACTCATCCCAAACTCGAATTCCATCAATCCCTAGCCTCCACCTCTATATAAACAACCCCACCCCTTGGCTTGACATCTATTTGCCACTTTTCAACTCCACCCAAACCCTAGCTCATGAATAGCCGCCACCAAGGAGGGAGAAGGAGATCTAGAGAAGGAAGATGAAGAGGAGAAAACGAAAGAGGATCAAGATCTCCATCAAGTTTTCGTTCTTGATCACCAATTTATCATCAAGTTCTTTATCAACCCTAGATTGTCAAGATCCAATTGTTGCCCCCAAGATCCTTGATTCATTGGAGTTCTAAACACCTAGTATACCTTCTACTTCCTCTTCCTTACGTGAATTCAACCCCAAATCTCCAAATTCACGTCGATCTAGAAAACCCTAGTTTGCTGTTTATGCGACGAGTGGACTAGTACGACCCCCTTGCGAACTTGTCCGATATTCTTGGCTAAATTGTGTCGAATTAATTCTAAATTGTTTTGAATCAAATTCAAACCACTATAAACTAGTTAATAACCATTGTAATTAATCAATAAACATTAAAGGAAACTTATTAACTAGCTTTACTTTTCATTTACATTAATCATGCATGTCATGTCATATTGAGTAATATTTATGCACTCTTTATTGTGTTTCTTATCTTGTTTGTTTATTGTGCGGATTAGGCGGATTTGCACTAGAGAGCGTTGTGGAGGACCTCCAGCACTAAGAGTTTGAAGACTTTGACACTAACCAATCCCAAGAGCAAGGCAAGTGTCCTTGAACATATTGATCCTGTTTTGACAATAAACGTTTTGTTTGCAAAATTGCATGCTTGTGTCAACTTGATGGGAAATCCTATGATATGAAGTTTACTAGCTTTTTTTTTAACCACCCTTGTCACTTGGAATTCATGGTAGAGAGTCAGGAGGGGCTTTTTACCTTTTGCCTCGCTTAATTAACTGGGATGGGAAAACAAGTACACTATTTAATTATGCATTAATGAGATTATGATTAATATGAACTGGTTAATATGATATGGTAATGGGTGATCTAAGCAAGCCTGGTATATGGATGAGTTGGATGTTATGGTGGTTTGGTTGCTTTAGATCTAAGGACCGGTTCATGCGAGAATATGTCAGGACAACAGTGCCACCACGAGGCCAAGTATGGGTGCGGCGTAGCTAATTAATTAGGGTTTTACCAGTGCTGTTTGGACCATTAAGGATGCTCGGGGAAGGGGTAGTTGGATTGAGTTTGTTGATGATTGGTGTGACTACCCTGGGATCCGAATGGCATAAGAGGGGGCTCATGGTTGAAGATGTGCTCAGTTGGAGGCATCGCCACCGATGAAACCTCATTAGGGTCTAAATAGACTAGTAAACCCTTTGTAAAGCCTATTTTGTGATCTATTGTCCATACACCTATGGTAGTGTCTTGGCATAATGGAGGTTTTCTTTAGTCATCGACGTGTGATGAAATCACAAACACGTGGGTAAAACGGTACAAACTCTGCAAAGTATTAAAACTATCATGATAGCCGTGCTCGCAGTTAAGAGCACCTGAATGTCCTACATGATTATAGGGAACTTAGTATTGGAATGATTTTTGGTATGGTTATGGCTGGTTATGGACTGGTTTATGGCAATAGATATGGTTATTGGTAATGGTGAAACCTGGTATAATGATGATGATATTGAAATATGGACTGGTATTATGATAACTATATGGTTTATGATGGGTCTATTTCACATGTATGTAACATATTGCTTTTCAAATGTTTTAATGTACTTTTCAACATTTAGCCATTACTATATTCGTCATTTGAATCAGCTACATGTCATACTTTTCACACTTGCTGAGTACGACATGTACTCACTTTTGCAATACCCCCCCACCCCGAAACAGTTGCAGGTCAGGTTTGGGACTATAATGACGATAATGCGAAGTTCTAGGCCATGTCCACCGTCAGCTTTGCCTTTGGTGTTGATTGGAGCTGCGCATATATACCCTATTGCTTAGTTTGCTTAGCTGCATAGTTGCTTAATTAGTTTATTTCCACTGCATTAGTTCAAACTTGTCATTAATATTTATTAGAGCTTGTATTTGAGGATGTTATTAAGTTGTAATAAAATTTGTTAATTAATCTTGTCTTGTTATAATTTTCTGTATATCCTTTTGTGAATGCACTCGTTTATGTGTGTTGAACATCCTGGGCACGCATATGCGTTCACTTGGTTCATTTTCAGAACCGGGTGTGACAAATTGGTATCAGAGCCAGGTTGACCGTAGGATGCAACCTAGATAGAATGGACACTTTCGAGCACATAGGAACACTCAAGAATTGATGTGTTTTTGTTTGGTGTGCTGTTTGCTATATATTGTTTGCTTGTGTGCCTAATAGAGAATTTTGGGATGTTTTGGCATTGCCATGTCCACGTAGGCTAGTATAGGTAGTTGCTTAGTTTTGTATCCCTTGATGCATATAGTTATAAATTCTTACTTGTTGCTTTTCTTTAGATGGTGAGGACTCGCAACCAGAGGGATGACAATGACGAGGAGGAGAATAATGGAGCACCTCAGAATGACAATGGACGAGGACCTGCGCAAGGAGCTATCAACCTTGAGCAGTTATTGGCTATGCAAAACCAGCTCATGCAGACCATGATACAGACTATGGAACAGCTTTAGGTGGGCAACACCAACAATCAGCCTAACATGCCTCCACTGCCACCCCCACCGCCCCATAACAGATTGGGAGAGTTTATGAGAACTAGGCCGCCAACTTTTGCTCAAGCTGCGGGCCCTATGGGTGCTAATGATTGGCTCAAGTCCGTGGAGAACAAGCTAGCTATTGTCCAATGCAGTGACTGGGAGAAGGTTCTATTTGCTTCTCATCAACTAGTTGGAGTAGCTGCAGATTGGTGGGATGCTTATTGCAATGCTCATGAGAATCAGGAGAGGATCACTTGGGCGGAATACAAGGAGAGCTTCCGTTCTCATTATGTGCCGGAAGGTCTTATGATCTTGAAGTGGCAAGAATTTGAGAACTTGAGGCAAGGAAAATCGAGTGTGGGTGAATATATCAATAAAATCACTCAACTTTCAAAGTATGCACCTGAGGATGTGAACCGAGACAGCCAAAAGCAATATTTGTTCACGAGGGTCCCTAATACTGAGATCCAAGTGCAATTGCTCAATTGTGATTATTCCAACCTTCAAAAGCCAGTGGACAAGGCAATTGTGATTGACAACAAGGTCCGTGAGATGGAGCAAGACAACAAGAGGAAGGAGCCATATCAAGGACAGCAATAAGGAAGTTATGTGCGCCCTCGCTTTGCACCACCCAATGCGCCTTATTATACCTCTTCTGGTACTGCTCAGTGCCCTAAATTTGCACTGTGCCCCGCTCAATTTCTGCAGCAGAGCCCTGTCATGCAAGCACCTAGGCCTCCAATGCCTTTTGTGCCTCGTGCCAATTTTCCTGGTGCAAATGTTCAGAATTAAGTCCGTCCAAATTCTGGTGCAGCAAAGAAGTGCTATACTCGTGGAGAAGCTGGACACTTTGCACATCAATGCCCCAAGTCAGGCCTTGGTCAAGGGAACAATGCTCCAAGGCAAAACCCAAGACCAAATGGAGGACAACCACAAGGAAACTGTGGACAGCAGAATTTTGCTCATGACAATGTGAACCATGTCTCAACAGAGGATGTTCAACAAGCGGATGACGTTGTTATTGGTATGTTTCTCGCAATATCCAACCCCGCGACTATGTTTTTTGATTCTGGAGCATCACATTCATTTATTGCATCGAAGTATGTTGCCAAGTATGGTTTGCCTATCTCTCATATGAAGTTTACTCTATTGGTTAAGTCTCCTGGAGGAGATATGAGGACAAATATAGTATGTTCAAAAGTAAGTCTTAGAATAGGGGGGTAGACTTCTTCGCCAAACTTACAGTTTTGGATTCTCAAGGATTGGACATTATACTTGGTATGGACCGGTTGAGGAAGCACAATGGAGTCATTGAATGTGCCACAAAGATGGTGAAGTTGACCAATGAGGAAGGGATCACCATAGAATTTGAAGCGTCTCAACATGAACCAAAATAAGTGGAGCTGAATCACATAGATGGTGCTGCAATTGAGGAGATTCTAGTGGTGTGTGAATTTTTGGACGTGTTCCTGAATGAGTTGCCAGGTATGCCACCTGATCGAGACATTGAGTTTGTTATTGAATTAATACCTGAAACTGCACCTATAGATAAGAGGCCCTATAGATGCCTCCTAAGGAATTAGTGGAGCTCAAGAAGCAAATTCTAGAGTAATTAGGGAAAGGATTTTATTCACCCAAGCTCTTCACCTTGGGGAGCGCCCGTGCTGTTTGTGGACAAGAAGGATGGATCACAAAGGATGTGTGTCGACTACCGAGCTCTCAACGAGGTGACAGTCAAGAACAAGTATACTTTGCCCCGCATAGAGGATTTGTTCGACCAAATGTAGGGTGCTTGTGTTTTCTCCAAGATTGATTTGAGGTCAGGTTACTCTCAGTTGAAGATTAGAACATCGAACATACCCAAAACAGATTTCAGGACACGGTATGGATCTTACGAGTACACCGTGATGTCCTTTGAATTGACCAATGCAGCTGCATACTTTATGTACCTCATGAATAAGGTATTCATGGAGTACTTGGATAAGTTCGTTGTGGGGTTTATCGAGGATATCATGATCTACTCGAAGGACGAGAGGGAGCATGAGGAACACTTGAGGCTTACGTTGCAGAAATTGAGGGAGCATCATTGTATGTCAAGTTCAACAAGTGTCAGTTTTTGTTAAGGGAAGTGTCATTCTTGGGTCATATCATCTCGGGAGGAGGAGTATCGGTTGACCCTGGAAAAGTGAGAGACGTGTTGAAATGGGAGCCACCGCAAAAAGTAAAGGAAATAAGGAGTTTCCTTCAAATGGTTGGATATTATCAACAGTTCGTCAAGGACTTTTCCAGGATAGCCAAGCCGATGACAGAATTGCTAATGAAGGGGAAATCTTTCCAATAGACTCAAGCTTGTCAAGAAAGCTTTGAGGAGTTAAAGAAGAGGCTAACAACAACCTCAGTTTTGGTATTGCCGGACGTGAGCAAAAATTTTGATATTTATTGCGATGCATCAAGACAAGGACATGGATACGTGCTCATGCAAGAAGGTCAAGTGGTTGCATATGCATCGAGACAATTGAAGAAACATGAGAAGAATTACCAGGCGCATGATTTGGAACTAGCAATCATGGTACACACATTGAAGATTTGGAGACACTACATTCTTGGTCATAGGTGTGAGATTTATACGAATCACAAGAGTTTGAAGTATATTTTCACCCAAACAGATCTGAATTTGAGACAACGAAGATGGTTGGAGCTCATCAAGGATTATGATTTGGGAATAACCTATCATACAGGAAAGGCTAATATAGTGGCTGATGCTTTGAGTCAGAAAGGAGTAAGTAATCAACTCACGGTTCGAGAGCTGCCATCTGAGTTATGCAAGGAGTTTGAACGGTTCAATCTCGTATTTGTGAACGAGATGGGAATAATGAAGTTAAACCCAACATTAGACCAAGAAATTCGAGAGAGTCAGACCAAAGATGAGGAAATTCAGGAAATCAAGGAAAGGACCCAAGGGGAAGAGAATTAAGATTTAATGAGGATGAACATGGTACCCTATGGCTTGGTAAGAGGATTGTCGTACCTAATGTGAAGCATATAGATGAGAAGATATTAAAGGAGGCACATGACTCGCCATACTCAATTTACCCTGGTTGCACAAAGATGTACAAGGTTTTGAAGACCTATTATTGGTGGGCTAGCATGAAAAATGACATAGCTGAATATGTAGCTTTGTGTGATGTGTGGCAACGAGTCAAGTCGGAATATCAAAGGCCAGCTGGATTATTGCAGCCATTGAAGATTCCAGAGTGGAAGTGGGAAGCGATTGATATGGACTTTATAGTTGGATTGCCACGCGCCTAGTCCGGATACGATTCAATATGGGTTATTGTGGACCAGTTGACAAAATCAGCTCATTTTATTCATGTCAGGACCACCTATACCACCTCGAAGCTAGCAGAATTGTATATGGAACATATTGTGTGCCGACTTGGAGTCCCAAAGAAGATAGTGTCGGACAAAGGTTCTCAATTTACCTCCAGGTTTTGGGAGAAATTGCATGAAGCTATGGGAACAAGGTTGAATTTCAGCTTAGCATATCCCCCAAACGGATGGACAAATGGAGAGGACCAATCAAATTTTAGAGGACATATTAAGAGCTTGTGCTTTGAAACATGGGAAAAGTTGGGACAGGGCCTTGCCATATGCAGAATTTTCATACAACAATAGTAACCAAGCAAGTTTGAAGATGTCACCATACAAAGCACTATATGGAAGGAAGTGTAGGCGCACTTTTTTGAAATGATACAGGAGAAAATCAAGTATTTAGACCAGATATGTTGCAAGAAGCTGAGAAACAAGTTCAGATTATTCGGGAAAACATGAGGGCTACCCAATCAAGGCAAAAAGGCTATGCGGACAATAGGAGAAGAAAACCAGCCTTTGAAGTGGGAGACTTTGTATATATCAAGAAGTCACCTATGCGAGGTCATAAGAGGTTTAATATCAAAGGCAAGCTAGCACCTCCCTATATTGGACCATTCAAGATTTTAGACAAAATGGGAGAAGTAGCATATAAGTTGGGGATACCAGCTCATCTTTCAGATGTACATGATGTGTTTCCTGTCTCCCACCTTAAGAAGTGCTTGAGGGTACCGGAAGAACATGTGCCAATGGAAGATTTGGAACAAGAGGCAGATTTGACTTATGCCAAGCAACCGGTCAAAATCTTGGAAACCAAGGAGAGAGTCACAAGGAACAAGGTGATTCGACGGTGTAAAGTTCAATCCAGGCATCACACAGGAAAAGAGGCAACATGGGAGTTGGAGGAAGATCTCAAGAAGGAATTTCCATATCTCTTCTCTTTCGCGTTGAATCTCGAGGGCGAGATTTATTTTAAGGGGGGTAGGTTTGTAACACCCTCATTCTCATGCATCATGCCCTGCATCCATCATTAAATATGTTTAACATTAATCCACATAAAAAGGAACAAGTTTAAAATTGATTTAGAACAAAACTGCACTTAAGAATTATGGGAAGTGCGGACTAGTTTGATCTGGTGCGGACTAGTTCGATTTCTCTCTAACCTCGTTCAAACTTGTCTGCTTTGTTGCGGTCTAGTCTGTTTTTGTCTTTGGACACTGCTTTGTTGCGGTCTAGTCTGTTTTTGTCTTTGAACACTTTCGAACTTGTCCTGTCCTATGTAGACTAGTCTGGTGTTCCAATTCCTTGGAAATTTTGCTAAGTCCCTGGACTTTTCCGGACTTGTCCAGTTTTCCAGCGGACATGTCCGTTTTCCCCTCTGACTAAAGTCGGACTTGTCCGATTTTTGCCAGACTTGTCTCTTTTTCCCCTGTGGATAAGTTCGGACTTGTCCAATGTCCAGTCCAAACTTGTCCGATATCTCTCTGTCTATCTTCGGACTAGTCCGGTCCTTTTTGGACTTGTTCGATAAATCGCGACTCTGAGTTTATCTTTTGTTTCACGGCTTGTTTCTTGGGTTTTATGTTAAGTGGGCCTAGGTACGTCGTGACTAACTCTTTTAGAGCCAATGTAGGACTCTAAACCCACCCCTACTCATCCCAAACTCGAATTCCATCAAACCTTAGCCTCCACCTCTATATAAACAACCCACCCCTTGGCTTGACATCTATTTGCCACTTTTCAACTCCACCCAAACCCTAGCTCATGAATAGCCGCCACCAAGAAGGGAGAAGGAGATCTAGAGAAGTAAGAAGTAGAGGAGGAAACGAAAGTGGATCAAGATCTCCATCATGTTTTCGTTCTTCATCACCAATTCATCATCAAGTTCTTCATCAACCTAGATCGTCAAGATCCAGTGTTACCTCCAAGAGCCTTAATTAATTGGAGTTCTAAACACATGGTATACCTTCTACTTCCTCTTCATTACGTGAATTCAACCCCAAACCTCCAAATTCACATCGATCTAGAAAATCCTATTTTGCTGTTTCTGCGACGAGCGGACTAGTCCGACCCCCTTGCGGACTTGTCCGATTTTTCTGGCTATATTGTGTTGAATTAATTCTAAATTGTTTTGAATTAAATCCAACTCTATATAAACTTGTTAATAACCATTGTAATTGATTAATAAACATTAAAGGTAACTTATTAACTAGCTTTACTTTGCATTTGCATTAATCATGCATATCATGTCATATTGAGTATTATTTGTACACTCTTCGATTGTTTTTCTTGTCTTATTTTTTATTGTGCGGATTAGACAGATTTGTGATAGAGAGCGTTGCAGAGGATCTCTAGCACTAAGAGTTTGAAGACTTTGACCCTAACCAATCCCAAGAGCATGACAAGTGTCCTTGAACATATTGATCCTATTTTGACAATAAATGTTTTGTTTGCAAAATTACATGCTTGTATCAACTTGATGGGAAATCCTATGATAAGAAGTTTACTAAATTTATTTAACCACCCTTGTCACCTGCGATTCATGGTAGAGAGTCGGGAGGGGTTTTTACCTTTTGCTTCGCTTAATTAACTGGGATGGGAAAACAAGTATACTATATAGTTATGCATTAATGAGATTATGATTAATATGATATGGTAATGGGTGATCTAAGCAAGCCCGATATGTGGATGTGTTGGATGTTATGGTGGTTTGCTTGCTTTAGATCTAAGGACCGGTTCATGCGAGAATATGCCAGGACAACAGTGCCACCACAAGGCCAAGTATGGGTGCAGCGTAGCTGATTAATAAGGGTTTTGCCAGTGCTGTTTGGACCATTAAGGATGCTCGGGGAATGGGTAGTCGGATTGGGTTTGTTGATGATTTGTGGGACTACGCTGGGATCCGAATGGCACAAGAAGGGGCCCTTGGTTGAAGATGTGCTCAGTTGGAGGCATCGCCATCGGTGAAACCTCAGTGGGGTCTAAATAGGCTAGTAAACCCTTTGTAAAGGCTATTTTGTGATCTCTTGGCCATACACCTATGGCAGTGTCTTGGCATAATGGAGGTTTTCTTTAGTCACCGACGTGTGATGAAATCACAAACACGTGGGTAACACGGTACAAACTCTACAGAGTATGAAAACTATTATGATAGCCGTGCTCCCGATTAAGAGCACCTGGAAGACCTACATGATTAGAGGGAACATAGTATTGGAATGGTTTTTGGGATGGTTATGGCTGGTTATGGACTGGTTTATGGCAATGGATTTGGTTATTGGTAATGGTGAAACCTGGTATAATGATGATGATATTGAAATATGGACTGGTATTATGATAATTATATGGTTTATGATGGGTTTATTTCACATATATGTAATATATTGCTTTTCAATGTTTTAATGTACTTTTCAGCACTTAGCCATTATTATATTCGTCATTTGAATCAGCTACATCTCATACTTTTCACACTTGCTGAGTACAACCTGTACTCACTATTGCAATCCCCCCCCAACAGTTGCAAGTCAGGTTTGGGAGTATAATGACGTTAATGCGAAGTTCTAGGCCGTGTATACCATCATCTTTGCCTGTGGTGTTGATTGGAGCTGCGCATATATACCCTATTGCTTAGTCTGCTTAGCTGCATAGTTGCTTAAATAGTTTATTTTTGCTGCATTAGTTCAAACTTGTCATTAATATTCATTAGAGCTTGTATTCGAGAATGTTATTGATTGTGTAATAAAATTTGTTAATTAATCTTGTCTTGTGATAAATTTCTGTATATTCTTTTGTGAATACACTCGTGTATGTGTGTTGAACATCCTGGGCACACATATGCGTTCACTAGGTTCATTTTCGAAACCGGCTGTCACAGTAGGTTGATTTGAAGCTCGCGAAAATAAGTTTATTTTCGTGGGCCGCCTGTAGCCGACGAAAATAAGCTAATTTTTGTTGAGTTACACACGTCGGCTTCAAAACGACAAAAATATTTATTATCATTAGTTTTTCCATTATTTTCGTGGGTTTTCGGCCCACGAAAATAAATCTGTTTCCTGTATTGATCTTACGTGAACACTTCACATAAGCATGTTGCAAACCACAGTCATGTTTAACCACCATAATCATCCATAACACATAAAGAACTTAGTAAGAAAATACTAAGCAAACATTCCATAAACCAAAAAGCAAGTTTGAAACATTGCAAGTTAAAAACAGATCCGCCGCACAATTATTTCAGCAAATAACATTATCGAATAGACAAAAAGCAGTGCTGCAATGTAAAGGCAAACAATCAAACAATCCAATCTCAAACTCATTTGCAAAACACATGACCAAAAGTTCTGACTGGGCAAAAGTAGATTCCCGCAAGTTCGGACAATCCGAAGTGGGCTTTTCAGCAATATTCAAATCTTTCTGTGTGAATCCTCACTTTTATTTAAGTTGCCAATGCATTTAGCACACATAGGTTTCATATGTATAACAATAAAAAACATCTACTGTAAAAAAGACATTATGATCTTCGTCTTCCTTAGCAATTTGAATTTGATGAAAACCAGAATAAGCATCTAGGAAGCATAATAGCCCATAGCTAGAAGTAGAATCCACTATCTGATGTACTCTTGGAGGTGAAAAAGGGTCTTTTGGACGTGCCTCATTAATAGTGGTGTAGTCGATGCACATCCGAAGCTTCCCACCAGTCTTGGGTACAACGACTGGGTTTGCCAACCATCGCGGATGATGTCTCCCGAATGAATCAAACATCGAGAAGCTTCTTGAATTCTTCACGGATGATGTTCTGCTGCTCGATGGACTGTTTCCAGGGCTTCTATTAAATAGGTCATGCGTCAGAGTAGATCTTAAGATGGTCCTCAATCACCTCCCTGGGGATCCCAAACATTTGTGATGGTTGCCAAGCAAACACGTCAACATTTGCCTAGAGGAAAGTGATGAAGGGAAGTTCCTATTTGTCACCAAGACCTCCTGCGATGTGAGTGGTCAGAGCAGCTTCAGAACCAATTTCGACAATTTTGACGGGAAAATCTTTGTTGCTGCTTGGCTGCACACGGGGTGCAGAGGTTGCGACACAACTGAGCATACTCGAATGTTCTTGAGCAGGCTGCTCCTTGTTGGAATCGGATTCTTGCATAGCAGCTAGGGCATGAAGCTTCTCCAACATTGTGACTCCAGCAGTACGGGCCCCTTGGATCCGGAGGACGCTCGTCAGAGTTGGCATCTTCAATACCAGGTACAGAGCGGTCGACTGCGGATGTCATTGAACGGAAGGTTGATCTTCGCTACGTCGAAGATCATTTTCTCCGATCGTTAGTTCTCATGTGTCCCGAATGTCATCGGGAGAGAGAAACAACCGATTGGGATGATAGCTCTTGGACCCACTCCGAAGAATGGGTGCGAAGGCTTAAGGTCCGTCATGTGGACCTGCAGCTTCTTGAAGGCAGCAAAGCTGATGAGGTTGAGTGTCGCCCCACCATCAACAAGAACATGGAAGAGTTGGATGTTATTGATGGTCGGGGAGATAATGAGCGGAAGTTGCCTAGCTCCTGCCATTGTTTTGGGGTAGACGGAGGCATTGAAGGTGATCGAAGTGTCCATCCACTTTCGATGAGACTCTTCCTTGACGATGGGAGCTATAGAAGCTACCTCCTGGTGCATAGTTTTCACTATGACTTGAGAAGTAATGTCCCATGACCCTCTATACATCATATAAAGTCCCTTTGGCATTCGTTATTGAAGTTGGTGTCAGAGTCGTCAAAATTTTTGTAGACAGCTTTCGACGCCTTATTGGCATCTTGGAAGCCTAGCTTTTTCTCCGATGGAGCCTCGTCGACCTTCTATTTGCCTTCCCGTTGATAGAAAGGCACATCATCTCGACGCTTGTACTGGGATAGTTCGGCCAACCTCTTGGCCTCACGACAGTCCTTGGGGCTGTGCCTCGTGGACTTGTGGATCAGACACCATATCTTGCTATTGCCGTAGTTAGACGACGGTCGAGGTCACTTGTCAGGGCACGGTCCCCGTTCCACAACTGTAGGTACACCAGCAAGTGGCTTGTTCTTGCCACCTGACTTCTTCGCCTTACTAGTGCCTTGAGCAGTGGCTCCAGCCTTGGAAGCAGATGCTGCTCCTGCCTCCATAACTGGCTTGGAGTGCCAGTCATGGCCTTTAGTAGCTCTAGTGCATTTGTCTACCAGGCTAAAGAGCTTTGTAACATTGTGGACATTCTTCATGGCCAGCTTCTCCGACATCTTCTAGTCTCTAATGCCCTGTCGGAATGCAGCCACGACGGTGGCGTTGGAGACAGAATGAATCGTGTTCCGTACCTTGGAGAACCACTGGATGAAGTAATGCAGTGACTCTCCCAGATTTTGTCATACGACAACGAGATCCAGTTCAGTGCCCGAGCAAGTGTATGAACTCCCGAAGTTGGCGGTGAACTGGCGACATAGTTCTCCCCAACTAGATGGAGTCGGAGGGGAGGCTCATGAACCATGATCAGGCAAAACTTCGGTGGACACCACGCGGAGATGCAGCGCAAGAGCCAAACAGCCACCTCCAACTCCCAAAGCAGAAGGATCATCAAGAGTGTGTCGCCGCTCGTGACTACGCTCGATGGTGACACGACCGTCTTGTTCCGCATAATGGAGTTCGAGCTCCACCCTGAAGCCCCTTTTGGGAGCCTCGATGTTGTGTGAGTACGACAAGCCATAGAAGGAGTGTGTGATGTCGTGCACGTCTCCTCTGTGGTGCCACAGAACCAAGTCATCCTGACAAAGTTTTATTGCGAGTAGGTGCTGGCCTGGGTTCAGACAACGTCTGATTATTGAGCATTGTGGCTGCTGCAGCAACCAGATGGTCGATGTCGTTGGGGCACTGCTCCCTTGCAACTGCAAGTACGTCCAAAGCTGGTGGATGGTGAAGGAGGGTCCATGCTAAAATGAGCGCGTTCTTAGGATTGTTGGTCAATTTGGTAACCGACGCAAAGGCACCATTCGGCGTGCGAGCAGGAACTGCTGTTGTAGTCAGTGGTGGCCCGTTGTTCCTAGACTAATTTTGTGCACCAGTGGGATTTGCACCAGGATAGCAAGAGGTTTCGCCTGCTTCAATACCTCTTCCAACCCGTGCATCTGAACTAGAAAAAGCAGCAGCTGAGTTCACCATTGTTGATCTTGGAAGCCTTGATGCCCCCCACTGGGCACGCAAAATGTTGAAGTGTGCGATCGACACTTCCCCTAGTACTACTAAGAAGCAGTCCACATAGGTTCCTTTTTAGGAGAGGCATAAACTAAAGACTCAAGAACAAAAGTGACACAAAGATTTATGTGGTTCGGGCCGCGTGAACGTAATAACCAACTCCACAGAAATTGTTTGTTGTATTGAGTGAGTGCGCTTGAGTAAGCTTGTGTTGCGTGAGCTTCAGATGATCTTAGCTGAGTCTACCATGCAGTGCAGCCCTTTTATATCACAAGAACTGACTGTTACTATGTACCAAGGCCTGACAGGTGGTCTCGGTGCTATTAAACACCCTATACACAATCTAGGTGCTTAACAATGGTTTATTTTTGTGATAAGTGCCCTGATGGCAGCGTTACCATGCTTGAAGGCCCTCTGATCGTGCGCCATTAATGTAGAATAATGACGCGTTAATCAGGACTTGTAACAGTTTTTTCCTAGCCTTTAATCATCGCGCCATTGGAGATCACTGAGTATTTTCGTTGGAGAAGTAGGTTCGGAGTCCACGTGGGTGCAGCAGAGCCACCCTTAGGAGGGGGGGGGGGGCAAGTCTGGCACTGCGGGACACATGGAAGCACTGGAGCCACCCTTAGGAGGAAAATAGGCCCTATACTACGGGACACGTGGCAACGCCAGAGCCACCCTTAAGAGGGAAATAGATATGTACTGCGGTACACATGGTAGTGCTAGATCCACCCTATGTGGCAGCGCCGGAGCCACCTTTAGGAGGGAGGCAGGTCCGACAATATGAGACACATGGCAACGATGGAGCCACCCATAGGAGGGAGGCAGGTCCGCCACTACAGGACACGTATCAGTGCTAGAGCCACCCCTAGGAGGGAGGCAGGTCTGGCACTGCATGACACGTTTTGGCCTATGAAGTTCTTCTCTCCTTGAAAGTGGGACTCCAAGCTTCTTCATCTGGTAGTAGAGGGTACCTACTCCGCAGGGTACCGATAGTAGTAGAGGACAACAGAGAACTAGATTTCTCCAGAGAGCCTATTCAGTGGATGCAACTGAGCTAATGATGAGTGCGGTAGATAAAAGGATTACAAGCACATGCATGACGCACATAAATTCCACTATGCGCGCTTCACGCCGGTCACTTGAGATCCATGATCCACGCACCTTGACTCTGCTCCTTCAATGCAAGAACAAGACTCAATCATGAATAATAGAATTCTAAAAAAACCGAGCACTCAGAGAGTTTTAGACTAAGACCCAAATGTAATGCATGACTCCTGACAGATTGGACCAACAAGATTAACACAATACGCCTAAGAGCCCTATCATTTGTACCTAGAGTGTATATAGACTAACGTCTCACTGAAGAACTAAAAATGCGCGTGCCTAATCATTGCGGCAGCCGCTCCAGCCTTGCTTGTCGCAGCCAGTGGTCATGCACCAGTCACCCTTGTTGGACAGCACTTGTGCCGGTCTTAGAGGCCCGTGAATAAGCCTCCATGTCACATTTTGGACATCATCCGGAGCTTGATCCCAACACCGCCTGCACTACATGTTGGTCCTCTTGATCGCGACAGACATGACCATGTTCTCGCTGACATTGATCTCGCCCTCGTCCTGCAAGATATACTCGGCGCTGTTGTTGACGGCTATTATATACCAATTTCACCTGTCAATATAACTCAATTATGTGATGGAATTATCATTTCTTGAACACATCACCTTTCTATTTAACCTATTTGCACTTCTCCTTGGAAATGGTGCATCCAAACATTTTATGCAAGAAATGAGATAAAAGAGGGGGAGCAACCCTATAAAATACCGTCCCAGCACTTCAAGAGCCGAGATGTGGCACCACATGGATCAAATGGACCACAAACAGAAGTATTCGAGGCCATCCAATAGTGTATCACCTATATCAGTAAGGGGGATCCACTTGTTAGGGACCTGGAGAAATCACAGCCCAAACAGAGTCCTGAGCAGGTCGGCCGACCCCCTAGTTGGTCGACTTGGTCCTAGCGCCAAACTCGGTCAATTGACATGTGTTTGCTCGTCCCGGCTTCCTGGAGATGATGATTACTGAATCGCGCGTGTTTGGTAGCGGGAACTGACACTTCTCCACCTATAAATGGGACCCCCTACCCTCACCTCACACAAAGACACACCACTTGAGTATTCTTCCTATTGTATCCACTAATCTCCATAGGTTTAGAGGAGTTTATGCTATAGAGAGGGGGGCCTCTAGTCCATAGTACTAATTATGAAAGTAGTAGAAGAGGTCTCTTCCCAATTCCAAATTGGGAAAGGTATGACTCTCATATTCCTATTTGTATTTGTGACTTTGTTCTTAAAAAATATATTATCTTTAGTCTTCTTTAATTCATATACTTGGATGAAGCGTTTCTTGTTTGATTGTGGATTCCGTGTATGTGGTAGGAGTAGTATTTATGACTATGCCATATTATTGTCATTATATCATTATAAACACCACAAACCTCCGCTACAGTCTAATCAGCTATGACATAATTATATTAATATGAATGACTTATGCTATGTTTCAACATTGGTTCAACGATGTTTAGGTTAGTCACTGCCTTAGGATGGCTTGTGCCTAGCTTTCTAAGGTATTTACTTATTATGCTAGCATGGTGCTAGGATTTTTAATGTAAAATCCCACTTAGTACTAAATATGAAATTCAGTTGTCAGTTAAATTCAAATTTCATTGGGTTCAAGATATGGTCATGTACATAAACTTGAACCTATTCAATTCCTTTTTCTTCTCATGCTTTAAATATTATTAACATGAGAAACATACTTCACCAATAATCTTAAAATAATTCAAATATCATCTCTGCAAAATTTTGGAGTATTTGAATGGGGTTTGCTTGGACAAATCAATTTATAGTACCTCATATACTCAAATAAACAAATAGCATATAGCTACTGTATACACATGCCCTGTCAAGAACATTCAAATCAGAGGCTATGAATTTTTCTATAGTCTTCTAAAATTGCAAATAAGCTCCTTGAAAAGTTTCATGAATTTTTGGAGTCCATTTGTTCTTTTATTTGAGACGATCAGCAAATTTGAATCAAGTTTAAATTCAAATTCAAAATCTGGTCAAATATACTTGAACATAAAGATCTAAACACACCTTTGTGTTCAGCACATTTTTCTTGACATAGCCATGAAGTTTCATTATTTTTGGAGTTCACGTACTATTTCTAAATGAATTACTAAAGTGGCAGTAGCTGTAAGGCTGACTGGCAGGGCCCACCAGTCAGCAGACCACGTGCAACACAATCCAGCGCGCGCTGCGCGCGCCACTGCGACGGAGTGCATGCCCAGCGCGACAACAGCGAGCTGCTCCTGTTTGAGCACTACAATTATCGCCCATGGCTCCCCCTTATCACTCCAAAGTCGAGATTATCGTCTTCCCTCACGCTGAGCCGACGGTCTGCGCCATTTTTGCCCCGCGCGCAAGATTCCGATCGTCGGCACCGCGCGCCCGTTGCCAGCCAGCCAGAGGCCTCTCGCGCCAAGCTCTCAACAGCGAGGTTGTTCCCCACTCCCTCCTCTGTCCTCTGGTTTACTCCTTTTGTTCCATCGTTGATATTTTGGACGGTATTTTGAAGCTACACCAGAGCTTGCCGTCGTGGTCATTGTGTGCCGTCTCTGCTCCATGGTGCCAGGCTGCTGCAAGCAGTTTCGTGCTTCAACTCCAATAGCAAAGTGGTGCGCCTGGACACGCTCTGCACGACAGTGAAAGCCGTTCCTCATTTACGTGAGTATCGAGCAAGTTATCTAAGTTTTACTCTCGGCCGAAGCTTATGAACACGCTCGTTTTTTCATTCAATTTGAGTTCCACACTTAATAACTCTCCACAATTGCTAGCAAATAGTTTCTACACTTCCTTGCGCACCCTCTCGAACTGGAATCACCAAAAATGATAGACTGTAGCTCGAGAATCACGAGTTTTTCCCTCCGCCAATAAGAAGTTGCCTCTGTCACCGTCGACGATTGTTTGCCGGCCGTTGCACGACGATCTCACCTTTCCATCACCTTCCTCATGGTTCTAGAAGACTTTCCCAGCCTTTTTCGAAGAGTTTTAGCCACGGAGCGACGGTTCTGACATGGACGGAACCCTAGCCGCTGCCGCTGCCGATGCGCCACTGTTTTCGACCGTCGGCAAGCCTCACCGACCCCACCATCGTGCTCAGCGCAGGATTTTAAGATTGGGCGCCCAAGATTAGGCGCTGCGGTGGCCGGAAACTCGGATCCGGCGAGGCTCGCCGGAGCGCGCCGCCGTGGGAACCTCGAGCGCCGCCCGCGCGCCGTTGGCCCGAGGAAGACGAAGGTGTGGCAGGGTCCACACGTCAGTGAGCGTGTTCCTTGGTTCGCGGATCTGCTGTTGCTGCGGGATTCCGTGTGGCTACGTGGAAAAAAACCGTGTGCACCCGTTTGTTGCTTTGACCATAGCATGCCACGTCAGTTGGTGGGGCCCAGGTGCTATTGTTTTGAAGTCAAATTAATTCAAACAATTCCAGATTTGGCCCCAACTTAGAAAATCCATAACTATCTGTAGACTGCTACAAAAATCTTCAAACAAATTTTGTTTGAAAGCTCTTGAGCTCTAGTTTCTGTTAGTACCAATTAGGTTTTGTGAGGCTTAATTTTAAATTATGTAGAAAACAATTTTCCTAATACCAATACAATTTTTCAAAATGTACTTTCCTCTGGAAAAATCCCCAAAATTCTCATAAAATACACTATCCTATTCTTGATTCCAAGAAAAAGTTTGGGAGCCATTGCACCTGTGTAACCCTCTGTATAATTAAATTACCTTTTTTAGTCATTGAATTATTATAGATGTTCAGTTGCTTTATTCTGTCCCAAATATGAACTGGACATTTCTTTAGTCATATATTAACTCCTGTAAAAATTTGAGATTTAATTGACTTAGGCTCCTTGTCCTAATTCAGTTGCCAACTGAATGTTAATTGAAAAGCTAAAAATTTAGTTATAAAATAATTCCAGAAATTCTTGCCAACTTTGAAATTCAATATCTCCTTCACCAAGGCTTAGAAATTTTACTAGAACCAGGACAACATCCTCTATAATGACCATCAACTGGCAGCTATGTTCAAGCTACAGTTTCTTCTCTAAAATTCATGGAAATTTATTGCTTGCCATAATTTTAGAGACAACAAACTACTTTGATCATCTCCTGTTCTTTGCAAGAGTATTCCTTGTAGTCCCTAACATCTACCATAAAAATCCTAAGGCCAAAGAAAATCATTCACTCACTATAACCATAGTTAGAATCTTATGAACTATATCTACATTATAATTTACTAGCGTTCATATATACATGTCTTGTAGTGATCGATATTGACGAACAGCGTCGCTTGGAGGAGAAGGCCAGGGTGTCCACTTGAAGTCCTTGGCGGAGTTTTCAGAGAAGGACCACTAACAATTGACATTTAATCGAGTCGCATACTAAGGAAAGCATCGGTTTGCATTTAAGAGCTTTTCAATGTTTTCCAATTTATTCACTTACGTCTTAAGCTGATATTGTGCATTTTCGTATAAGGTGATTGATACTCCACTTGCATGACCACAAATCCCAGGGGTTGGTTGGAACGGGTTACAGTTTGACCTGTAGTAACTGCTTTGCTAATGTATAGGAAATCCAGTAGAAGTCGAGTAGTTGGAATCTACTCGCGAGATAGAAATAACAGTTCACATGAGGGTGGAAGATTAAAAATGGCTTATGAAATGAATACGAGAACGAGCAGGGGGAACAGGAGTCGACGAGATGGAATCTCGGGCGCATAGCCCTGCCTGTGTCGCTTGAGGACCGTGCCGTATGCGGCACCGTTGGGCAAGCTTGAACTGTACCGTTTGCATAATGGTATATGGGCCCATTAAACTGATGTAACTCCAGACTGTAGTGTGGAGACTCCTTGGTTGTCCTTGAATAGAGATGCGAAGGCAGAAAGGTAAAAAAATCCTAGCGGAACGTTTTGACGTGTCCGTGTAGGGGATCTTTTGCTCAACATGAAGAGGTTTGTTGACACTGGGGTCTTGAGTGAAAGGTGGCCACATATGATGCTGGGAGGAGAGCACGTATGTGTCTCCCACGCGGGTGTGGGTGTCGTGCAGTCCGGGTGTGTCCTGATTGCAATCACCGTCCCTCGCGGTAATAGAGTACCACTTGCCCGTCGCTGTTGTGACGTAGTAAATACTAAAAAGCCAAAAAAATATGTTGTATTGAATTATAATTGCTTTGCAACCTTGTATGGCTTAGAGATAGCACAATTAAAAGTTTACAGTTTTCAAATACTTATCCTGTAATAGCATTATGTGCTTTGGGCATGTCATATCATCAGCAAAGCGTTTCTTGTTTGATTGTGGAGTCTATGATGTGACGTGCCTGAAGAATATCATGTGCTACTTAAAACATGATTATAAGGATCCACTTGTACGCGAGTCTTTTATGCTATTCCTTACCTATGCTTAGTATTCACCCCTGCATATGTCTAGTGAGACGGGTTAGTCATGCTGAGCCTTATGCTCACGTTTGCGCTTTAACGATTTTTGCAGGTATTAGTTTTATTTCTGCTGTTCAGGTTGTACATGAGACTCGAGGTGTCGAGATAAATCTCATGTGAACCACGCCGCTACTGAATGTTCTTCATGTTGCTAGTGAGAAGCGTCCTAGGGCATGGACGTCTTCTCTCCTGCTTAGTTAGGTGAGATTATGAGTATGTATTTTCCTCTGCGTGTGTACTTCTATTGTACACTCTTTTGTAAACTTTTCTTATTATGAAATGAAAACTTTATATGTTTTGGTATCCTTTTCGTGTGTGATGTTAGGTGCCGCATCGCACGGCACCACCCAATGAGATCCTCGGATATGTGGACTCCATTCCCCACAGACATGGTATCAGAGCTTCATTGGGAATAGCCGCTCGAAAAGATCCTATTTTCAAAAACTCCAAAGTAGTCGAGTGAGGATTAGCTATATGCCCATTAAGGACTATTACTAGTATAAGTTATAAAGGTGGTAAACTAACTTATATGTTATTAATTCTGTAACGACGCTCCGATGTCAGGTAAGAGGTAAGGTACGCCACCGTAAGCGGATCAATTGCGGTAAGCTCACCATGCGAGAGGTAGCATGGATGTTTTCCGTGGCTTGGCACAGAAAAGTTAATAGGAGTCTCTGAAACTTTCCATGTTTTTGAGAACCTATGACACGCGGTACCCCAACATGCTTCAAAGTTAGTGGGAGCCCCCGTCGGGTGGTGTATAACCCGATAGTATGCCTCTCTAGAATCATTCATATTCTATGGGAGCATGCGAAACACGTATGCCCGAGCGTGTATAAGCCGGTTCGTACAGGAGTCTTTGTTGTACAGACGTATTTACAGCCATGTACTTCGAGACATGACCTCACTCGAGGGCGACTCACACCAGAGTCGTATGCATTTACTTTTGTATATTATTGTGACTGCCTGTCGTGTTTCCCCCGTGCCGCCCTTGAGGTGTGAAGGTGTAAAAGGGGATTGTTTGTATTTTGCAGCATTGACTACGGTAGCGACCTGTGTAGCACACGTTTGCGAGTGAACGATATTAGGACCACCTATAAACGTATCCGGGTATATCGGTTAGAATTTTCTTTGGTGAGGCACGTAGTACCGTCAGTATCGACTTTGATACTTGACCATCACCAACGTCAGAATGGTTGCATTACATTGTTGGAAAGTCCAACTACCAATTGCTGGTAAGTTTTGGACAATGCAATGTGAATATCACTCACAACTCGTGAAGAATCGAGGTTCTTTATTTCTGGCAGAAGTTTGCTCTACTTCGCCAGGTCGTAATCTTGGTTAGTTGGAAAAATAAAATAAGGATATGCTATATGGATAGAAAGATCGTCAAGTCCACTACAAAGTTAATTTTGGTCTTTAGGACTGAAAATGATCCTACCTTGGCGTAATCTGAACTCCACAAAAACTACTACAAATGTCTTACCCAATTACAAAGTCTCTATATTTTCACCATAACTTGTTGTAGAAAAAACTTTCTGTCCTATTATGATACATATCTGGAGAGGGCAGAAGCATCACTACAACTTTGTAAATTGAAGTGTTTTCTAATTCGACACTGAACCAATCCAAATCCAAGGTTGAAACTGGTACACTGCAGATCTGCTGGCAGAAAACCTGTCAACTCATCTGTCGACTTTAGACAGTCATATCTCCTAATATTAAAGCTTGACATAGTCATATGTATACATTTCTGGAAAAATTAGGAAGTCCTCTATCAACTTTCTATTCAACTCATGGTCTGAATCTTTCATTACCAGAGTCCAATTCCAATTGTCGCAAACGCTGTTCTTGCAGTCCAGGACCAGAAATCATTTGTGCATTGTTGGAATTTGCAAGCTTTGACCTGTATAACGACTTTGTAAGCCTGAACCAAATCTATTTATGGAATATTACCATGATTTTGTACCATGTTAATTTTGTCATTACCTCAAGATATTGTTTTGATATACCTCTATAAACTGTGGACAAAAACTCACATATACAGGGGAGGTTCTGTCAAAATTTTCAGAAAATTGTAGTCAACTTCGGACCTGTATAACTTTTAATCCAGAGCTCACCTGGAGGTGTTCAAGTACAATACAGAAAGGCTATGAAGTGCTATAAAACTTTTGTATTCAACTCAAATCCTATTCCTGCCATTTACTGGGAGCAAATTTCGAGTTTATACAGGATGGTCTGCTGGAACAGAACTGAAGTTCATATTCCAGGTTTGAACTATCTTGTAACCATTAATCAAGCTGCTATAGATTTCATTCCAGAATTGCTATGGGGACAAAGTAATACATTTTGGAATGGTTTTTGAGTTTACTATAAATTTATAAGTGAACTCCAGACCAAATTCTGCATTTAACTGTGAGAAATAATTACATTTCTACAAACTGTTCTGATGGACCAGAGACTGGACGGCATACCAGTATGCGATGTTATGAACTCAAATCATTTTAGTTTCACCTTCTTATGTCACTCAACATGTTTAGGGGTGATTACTACACATGATTGATTAACGTAAAGTTGAGACACCATATTAAGTGATTGGTGGGCAGTATCACTTATTTGGGTCTAGTTCAATGTTCTAGTCTTTATTTACACCTAGCATACTGCATTGTTAAGTGATGCATATTATGGTCTTTGTCATGACTCCAGTTGGTATTGCAATTTTGGATCTTAATCGTAATGCTCACTCTTGCAGCATGGATCACACTCATTTTGAGGGTGAACCGGGTAATTCTGCTCATGGTGGAGATGACTCAACTTTGCCACCAGTGCCATCATCATTCAGATTTGCAGAAGTCTTAGCAAGGATGGTCGAGTCTCTACAGACGTTGGTACAGCGGAGTGTACAACCTGAGGCTTGACCACTTGATCAACCTCAAGTCACATATCTGGATTTCTTGGCAACTCAACCACCAGTTTTCACAGAAGCCTGGGAACCATTGGAGTCGGAACATTGGCTCCGGGTGACTGAAGCCATGTTTTAGTTACTCCAGTGTGATGAGTATCAGAAGGCTTTATTTGCCGCTCAACAACTTCACGGATCCGCAGGAGCTTGGTGGTCTGAATATCTCACCACTCTTCCTGACGGTCATCGTGTGACCTGGGCGGAGTTCCGTGATGCTTTTCGTGCACGCCACATTTCTACAGGGATGATTAAAACCAAGTTGGAGGAGTTTGTGGAGTTAAAGCAAGGAGAAATGAGTGCTTATGAATACTCCAAGGCGTTCAATCGTTTGGCTCAATATGCGCCTGAGTATGTGCATAGCGAGGTGTTGAAGTGCGATTGTTTCTTTCAAGGACTGAACGTCGAGCTTCAAGCTCGACTGGTGTTATTCAATAACGGCAACTACAATGACTTGGTTGCTGCTGCTATTGTTCAGGAGGATGCAACTCTTCACTATCAGACAGAGAAGAGGAAGAGGAAGACATCACTGAAGGTTATCAGTGATGTTCCTTAGGAGGATCGAGCGGTATATTGCTTACAGTCCGGTCGACAACTTTGGTCGAGTGAGCAACCACAACAGGTTCGGTATCACTCCTATCCAGTGGAGACTTTATTTGCACCTCAACAAAGCGTGCAAGTGTGTCCTGATTCTCCACCGCAGCAGTATGATCTCACTCTTGCAGCCCAATCTCTGCAAGATGTGCATGTTGTCAGTCCACCCCAATTTAGTGGAAATCAAAGAATGCATTTAGCACGGGAACGTCGCAAAACGAAACGTGACCGTGTCCAATTGTCCTTTTCCAAGAATTCTGATCAGCACCATAAATTTAAAAAGAAGACCTCATCGAAGTCTGCCAGTGTTAATTATGCTGCGATTGAGGACATTCCAGAAGGAGAACCTGTTTTAGCAGCATGTTTACTTTACATGATCAACCAATAGTCGTTCTGTTTGACTCTGGAGCTACTCATAACTTTGTGAGCAAGTCTTTTGTATTGAAACTTCAAGTGCCAATTGTGACTGTCTCACATCCTTTTTGTGTCAGTTCACCTGGAGGCAATATTTCAGCTAATGAGGTTATTTCTCGAGCACCTTTGTGCATGGGTGGAAGTATCTATCCGGTGAACCTCATCATTTTGGAAGGTCAGCAGATTGACCTCATCTTGGGGATGTTGTGGTTGACACATCATGGAGCTATCTTTGATATCAGCTCGCGGACTGTCCAACTGAATTCTCAATTCCATTGTAGCAACACATTAAATCTTTTGAATACCGCACCAAGGGTCTCAGCGGTGCGTCACACCAGTGCCAAGAAGCTTTAGGATATCCCCGTAGTATGTGAATATGCAGACATGTTTCCTGACAATCTCCCGGGCATGCCAGCAGAACGTGACGTCGAGTTCAAGATTGAACTAGCGTCGGGAACCATGCCAATCTCAAGGAATCCGTATAGGATGGCACCGAAGGAACTTGCGGAATTGAAGGAGTAGCTGAATGAATTATTGAGCAAGGGTTTTATTCGCCCAAGTTCATCACCATGGGGTTGTTTCGCATTGTTTGTGAAGAAGAAGGATGAGACTTTGAGGTTGTGTGTGGACTATCGTCCACTGAATGATGTCACCATCAAGAACAAGTATCCACTGCCACGCATTGATATCTTATTCAATCAACTAGTGGGTGCTAAGGTATTCTCAAAGATGGAAATTCATTCAGGTTATCATCAGATTAAGAATCGACCTGAGGACATTCCAAAAACCGCATCCTCGACGAGGTATGGGCTGTATGAGTATCTCGTCATGTCCTTTGGGTTGACCAATGCACCAGCTCACTTCATGTATCTCATGAATTCGGTGTTTATGCCGGAGTTAGACCTGTTTGTCGTGGTATTCATTGACGACATCTTGGTGTATTCTTAATCTGAAGAATAACACGCTAAGCTCTTGCAAATTGTGTTGCAATGTTTAAGGGATCACAAACTGTATGCAAAGTTCAGCAAGCTTGAGTTTTGGATCCGCCAAGTGCCATTTCTAGGGCACATCATCTCAACTGATGGTATTGCCATTGATCCAAGCAAAATTGTACAAGTCGTGAAGTGGAAATCTCCCAAGTTCGTACATGAAGTTTGTAGTTTCCTTGGCTTGGCTGGCTATTATCGGAGGTTCATTCCGAGTTTCTCAAAGATAGCTAAACCAATGATAGAACTACTGAAGAAGGGAACAAGATATGTATGGACTAAAGAATGTGAAGAAGCATTTCAAGCTTTGGTGAAACACCTCACAACAGCACCGGTGTTGGCTCAGCCGGACACAACCAAACCGTTTGATGTCTATTGTGATGCATCTGGCATTGATCTTGGTTGTGTACTTATGCAAGATAGAAGGGTTATCGCGTATGGAACCCGACAACTTCAGAATCATGAACAACATTATCCGACTCATGATCTTGAGCTCGCTGCCGGGGTGCTTGCATTGAAGATGTGGAGGCACTATCTATTAGGCAATCTAGTGCATCTCTACACTGATCACAAGAGTTTGAAGTACATTTTCACCCAGAAAGACTTGAATATGCGACAACGAAGATGGTTGGAATTGATCAAAGACTATGAGATTGAGATCCACTACCATCCTAGCAAAGCAAATGTGGTTGCAGATGTGCTGAGCCGAAAGTCTCATATTAATCATCTGTTGATCCTTTCAATGAAAGATGATGAGCCGAGTTTATACTTAGTTCCATATGGAGCGCTCTACAATCTAGCTCTCAACCCTACCATCAGGGAAGATAATGTAGAGGCTCAGAAGAAAGACAAGGGAATGTCGCACATCCGACGAAGAATGAAGAAGGGGGAGATGAAATGCTTTCGATGTGATGATCACGGTACTATTTGGTTTAAAGACCGTATAGTTGTACCCAACGACCTGGAGCTCCGAAAGAAGATCTTGGATGAAGCACACTTATCCAAGTACTCTATTCATCTGGATAGCAACAAGATGTACCAAGATCTGAAGAAGAAATTCTGGTGGTCACGGATGAAACGAGAGATAGCAAAGTATGTATCCGAATGTGATACGTGTCGGCGAGTAAAAGCCGACCATTTTAGGCAAGCCGGACAGTTACAACCCTTAAACCTACCGGCATGGAAGTGGGAAGACATCAGCCTGGATTTCATTGTAGGGTTACCTCTCACTTTCCGTAAGCATGATTCGATTTGGGTGATAGTTGATCGGTTGACCAAGTCAGCGCATTTTATCCCTGTCAACACCAACTATGGAGGTCCCAAGTATGCAGAGTTGTATATCACAAGGATCATGTGCCTACATGGAGTACCCCACACTATCATTTCAGATCGTGGGGCCTTATTTGTTTCTCAATTTTGGGAGCAGCTCCACACATCATTGGGTACCAAGTTGATTCGAAGCTCTGCTTATCATCCGCAGACTGATGGTTAGACAGAGTGAGTAAATCAAGTCCTTGAGGACATGCTACGATCTTGTGCCATCCACCATGGTAAAAATTTAGATGATCATCTGCCATTGGCGGAGTTTTCATATAACAATGGCTATCAAGCTAGTATCCAGATGGCGCCATATGAAACTCTTTATGGCAGGAAGTGCCACACACCATTGAATTGGTGTGAGTCGAGTGAAAGAGTGACATATGGCATTGATCTTGTCAATGAAGCTGAAGAACGAGTGCGAGTGATCCAAGCCAATCTCAAGGCTGCTCAATCTCGACAGAAGAGTTATGCAGATAAACGACGTCGACCTCTTCACTTCGACATTGGGGATCACATTTACCTTCGTGTATCTCCAATGAAAGGGATTCATCGTTTTGGGGTGAAGGGAAAGCTGGCTCCACGATTCATCGAGTTGTTCGCTATCACTGAGAAATGCAGACCTGTGGCCTATCATCTGGAGTTACCGGCGTCTCTCTCTGGAATTCATAACTTATTCCACATTTCTCAGTTGCGGAAGTGTCTCAAATCCCCAGCTGAAGTCCGCTCGGAAGATCTTGACGCTCTACAACCCGATCTCACTTATTCTGAGCATCCGGTCAGGATCATCGACGAGAAGACTCGCACCACAAGAAGCCGCACTTTGCACTTTTACAAAGTCTTGTGGAACAACCATACCGCTGAATAAGCAACTTGGGAAAGCGAGGATTTTGTTAAATCAAACTATCCGGACTTGTTAGCGGCATATGTTCATTAAATATTTTTCTTTTGTCCTTCCTATTATAATCTTGGGACGAGATTCTTTTAAGGGGGGAGGAATGTAAAATCCCACTTAGTCCTAAATATGAAATTCAGTTGTCAGTTAAATTCAAATTTCATTGGATTCAAGATATGGTCATGTACATAAACTTGAACATATTCAATTCCTTTTTCTTCTCATGGTTTAAATTTTATTAACATGAGAAACATACTTCACAATTAATCTTAAAATAATTCAAATATCATCTCTGCAAAATTTTGGAGTATTTGAATGGGGTTTGCTTGGACAAATCAATTTATAGTACCTCATAGACTCAAATAAACAAATAGCATATAGCTACTGTATACACATGCCCTGTCAAGAACATTCAAATCAGCTATGAATTTTTCTGTAGTCTTCTAAAATTTCAAATAAGCTCCTTGAAAAGTTTCATGAATTTTGGAGCCCATTTGTTATTTTATTTGAGACGATCAGCAAATTTGAATCAAGTTTAAATTCAAATTCAAAATCTCGTCAAATACACTTGAACATAAAGATCTAAACACACCTTTGTGTTCAACACATTTTTCTTGACTTAGCCATGAAGATTCATGATTTTTGGAGTTCATTTACTATTTCTAAATGAATTACTAAAGTGGCAGTAGTTGTAAGGCTGACTAGCAGGGCCCACCAGTCAGCAGCCCACGTGCGCTGCAATCCAGTGCGCGCTGCACGCGCCACCGCGATGGCGTGCATGCCCAGCACGACAACAGCGAGCTGCTCCTGTTTGAGCACTACAAATATCGCCTCTGGCTCCCCCTTATCACTCCACGGTCGAGATTATCGTCTTCCCTCATGATGAGCCAACGGTCTGCGCCATTTTCGCCCCGCACGCAAGATTCCGACCGCCGGTGCCGTGCGCCCGTTGCCGGCCAGCTGGAGGCCTCTCGCGCCAAGCTCTCAACAGCGAGGTTGTTCCCCACTCCCTCCTCTATCCTCTGGTTCACTCCTTTCGTTCCTTCGTTGATATTTTGGCCGGTATTTTGAAGCTACACCGGAGCTCGCCATCGTGGTCACCGTGCGCTATCTCTGCTCCATGGTGCCAGGCTGCTGCAAGCAGTTTCGTGCTTCGACTCCAATAGCAAAGTGGTGCGCCTGGACATGCTCTGCACGACGGTGAAAGTTGTTCCTCATTTACGTGAGTATCGAGCAAGTTATCTAAGTTTTACTCTCGGCCGAAGCTTATGAACTTGCTCGGTTTTTCATTCAATTCGAGTTCCACACTTAATAACTCTCCACAATTGGTAGCAAATAGTTTCTACACTTCCTCGCACACCCTCTCGAACAGGAATCACCAAAAATGATAGACCGTAGCTCGAGAATCATGAGTTTTTCCCTCCGCCGTTAAGAAGTTGCCTCTGCGCCGTCGACGATTGTTATGCCGGCCGTTGCACGACGATCTCACCTTTCCATCACCTTCCTCATGGTTCCAGAAGACTTTCCCAGCCTTTTTCGAAGAGTTTTAGCCACGGAGCGACGGTTCTGACATGGTCGGAACCCTAGCTGCCGCTGCTGATGCGCCGCTGTTTCCGACCGTCGGCAAGCCTCACCGACCCCACCATCGTGCTCAGCACAGGATTTTAAGATTGGGCACCCAAGATTAGGCACTGCGGTGGCCGGAAACTCGAATCCAGCGAGGCTCGCCGGAGCGCGCAGCCGCGGGAACCGCGAGCGCCGCCCGCGCGCCGTTGGCCCGAGGAAGACGAAGGTGTGGTAGGGTCCACACGTCAGTGAGCGTGTTCCTTGGTTCGCGGATCTGCTGTGGCTGCGGGATTCCATGTGGCTACATGGAAAAAACCATGTGCACCCGTGTGTTGCTTTGACCAGAGCATGCCACGTCAGCTGGTGGGGCCCAGGTGCTATTGTTTTGAATTCAAATTAATTCAAACAATTCCAGATTTGGCTCCAACTTAGAAAATCCATAACTATATGTAGACTGCTCCACAGATCTTCAAACAAATTTTGTTTGAAAGCACTTGAGCTCTAGTTTCTGTTAGTACCAATTAGGTTTTGTGAAACTTAATTTTAAATTTCGTACGAAACAATCTTTCCAGATACAAATACAATTTTTGCAGATGAACTGTCCACTGGAAAAATTCCCAATATTCACATAAAATACGCTATCCTATTCTTGATTTCCAGAAAAAGTTTGGGAGCCATTGCATCTGTATAACCCTCTGTATAATTCAATAACCTTTTTCAGTCATTGAATTATTACAGATGTTCAGTTGCTTTATTGTGTCCCAAATTTTAACTGGACATTCCTTTCGTCATGTACTAACTCCTGTAAAAATTTGAGATTTAATTGTCTTAGTCTCCTAGTACTAATTTTGTTGCCAACTGAATGTTAATTGAAAAGCTAAAAATTCAGTTATAAAATAATTCCAGAAATTCTTGCCAACTTTGAAATTCAATATCTCCTTCACCAAGGCTTAGAAATTTATGAAACCAATTTTTCTAGAACCAGGACAACATCCTCTATCATGATCTTCAACTGGCAGCTATGTTCAAGCTACAATTTCTTCTCTAAAATTCTTGGAAGTTTATTGCTTGCCATAATTTTAGAGACAACAAACTACTTTGATCATCTCCTGTTCTTTACAAGAGTATTCCTTGTAGTCCCTAACATCTACCATAAGAATCCCAAGGCCAAAGAAAAACATTCGCTCACTATAACCATAGTTAGAAGCTTATGAACTATATCTACATTATAATTTACTAGTGTTCATATATACATGTCGTGTAGTGATCAATATTGACGAACAGCGTCGCTTGGAGGAGAAGGCCAGGGTGTCCACTTGAAGTCCTTGGCGGAGTTTTCAGAGAAGGACCACTAACAATTGACATTTAATCGAGTCGCAGACTAAGGCAAGCCCCGATTTGCATTTAAGAGCTTTTCAAAGTTTTCTAGTTTATTCACTTACGTCTTCAGTTGATATTGTGCATTTACGTATAAGGTGATTGATACTCCACTTGCATGACCACAAATCCCAGGGGTTGGTTGGAACGGGTTACAGCTTGACCTGTAGTAACTGCTTTGCTAATGTATAGGAAATCCGGTAGAAGTCGAGTAGTTGGAATCTACTCGCGAGATTGAAATAACAGTTCACATGAGGGTGGAATATTAAAAATGGCTTATGAAATGAATATGAGACCGGGCAGGGGGAATAGGAGTCGACGAGATGGAATCTCGGGCACATAGCCCTGCCTGTGTCGCTTGAGGACTGTGCCGTATGCGGCACCGTTGGACAAGCATGAACTGTACTGGTTGCATAATGGTATATGGACCCATTAAACTGATGTAACTCCATACTATAGTGTGGAGACTCCTCGGTTGTCCTTGAATGGAGATGCGAAGGCAGAAAGGTGTAAATCTCCTAGCGGAATGTTTTGACGGGTCCGTGTAGGGGACATTTTGCTCGGGATGAAGAGGTTTGTCGACATTGGGGTCTTGGGTGAAAGGTGGCCACGTATGACGCTGGGAGGAGAGCACGTATGTGTCTCCCACGCGGGTGTGCGTGTCGTGCAGTCTTGATGTGTCCTGATTGCAATCACCGTCCCTCGCGGTAATAGAGTACCACTTGTCCGTCGCTGTCGTGACGTAGTAAATACTAAAGAAGCCAGAAAAATATGTTGTATTGAATTATAATTGCTTTGCAACCTTGTATGGCTTAGAGATAGCACAATTAAAAGTTTACAGTTTTCAAATACTTATCTTGTAATACCATTATGTGCTTTGGGCATGTCATATCATCGGCAAAGCGTTTCTTGTTTGATTGTGGAGTCTATTATGTGCCGTGCCTTAAGAATGTCATGTGCTACTTAAAACATGATTATAAGGATCCACTTGTAGGCGAGTCTTTTATGCTATTCCTTACCTATGCTTAGTATTCACCCCTGCATATGTCTAGTGAGACTGGTTAGTCTTGTTGAGCCTTATGCTCACGTTTGCGCTTTAACAATTTTTGCACGTATTAGTTTTATTTCTACTGTTGAGGTTGTACATGAGTGTCGAGGTGTCTAGATAAATCTCATGTGAACCATGCCGCTGCTGAATGTTCTTCATGTTGCTAGTGAGAAGTGTCCTAGGGCATGGACGTCTTCTCTCCTGCTTAGTTAGGTGAGATTATGAGTATGTATTTTCCGCTGCGTGCGTACTTCTATTGTACACTCTTTTGTAAACTTTTCTTATTATGAAATGATAACTTTATATGTTTTGGTATCCTTTTCGTGTGTGCTGTTAGGTGCCGCATCGCACGGCACCACCCAATGAGATCCTCGGATGTGTGGACTCCGGTCCCCACAGTTAAGTAGTGTTGGATGTTTCCTAGACCCATGGATTGAAGCGGTAGGCAGTAAGTGGTTATAGTTCTATCTGTCCTTGTAATCCTCCATGTTCGGCTATGTCTCAGGCTCTTTGCAGGAGTCGTCCTAGTATTGCTAGGTGTAAACCCGTGCCCCGATGTGTTGAACAACTTAGCATAAGAATTCATTATTGATATGATCATTAATATCTAACCTAGGCTATATATATGTATACTAGAAGCATAGTAGGAGTATCAACCTAACCCATTATGCCTAATCCCTCTTTGCCTCATTTACCCCCCTTAGGATAGAATGCTCCTGTGTGTGTCACACTACCTCCATATATCTATGACCCATCCTTGCTAGAACCCTACCTAGACCAACCTACCCTCTACATTTGATGATAGCTACATTTCAAACTAGCCTTCTTTTGGGAGAATATAAATGACACCCTTGGAATACTCTTCTAAGGGGAAATGCTACATCGATAGTTCCCGTGCGCTTGCGAATCTATATGTATATCTTAGCAACTATCAACAAGCATTTCTTGCGCCGTTGCTGGGGAAGGCAACCTAAGTATGTCATGATTGATTGAATAAGATAGGACTCAAGGTAGGTTTTAGTAGGATAATACTTCTTCGTTTTCGTGGTTTATGTGAAAACAGGGTAATGTATGTATTGTTTTCACTTGCTGAAAATTTTGTTGAAGATCCTGCATCCCTTCTGAGAGATCAGTCTCGTGTCATTACTCCTCATAAGCTTCATGCGACAAAGAAAGTCAGCGCAACTGCACCAACAACCAAAATGTCAGATGCCCAGAAGACCCTTTGTGAGTTTTCGGCTCCCTCTGCTAATAATGTGCCTGTTGGGCCCACTGTTAACACGGGATATGTGAACTTCGAAATCAATACTGGCCTGATCTTTATGGTGGAAGCCAACCCATTATGTGGGAAGGGTAACGAGGATGCTAGTGCTCACCTGCAACAGTTCCTTGAGATCTACAACACTTTTAAGATCAAGAACGTATCTCCTGATGCTGTTCGTCTTAGGCTGTTTCCGTTCTCTCTTGGGAGAAATGTTCAACGGAATTTCTCGCTAAGTTCCTCCAGTTAGGCAAGCCTAATGCCCTACGTGGAAGGATTTCCAGCTTCCAGCAAGATGCCAAGGAGCGTGTCGATACCCTGCGTACCAGGTACCCCTTCGTACAAGAATAAGACATGTCGATTTCCACCTTCCACTGTTGTGGGCTTCTAGAGACAACACATGTCACACAGTGCTGGACCTGCCTCCCTCCCAAGGGTGGTTCCAGCGCTGCTACGTGTCCTGTAGTGGCGGACCTGCCTCCCTTCTCAGGGTGGCTCCAATGCTGCCACGTGCCTTGCGGTGCAATACCTGCCTCCCTCCTCATGGTGGCTCCCGGAGCTGCCACGTGTCCCGTAGTGCCGGACCTACTTCCCTCCTCATGGTGGCTCTAGAGCTGCCACGTGTCTAGTAGCTCTGGATCTACCTCACTATCTACCTCACTACAGAGGGAAGTTCCAGAGCTACTGTGTGTCACACGTCTGGACCTATGTCTATGATGGGAAGATTCTGGGAACTCTAACGGTGCGGACATTCAAGGGCTATCAATTGGCCATATTAATGATGCACGATCAGAAGAATATTGTTGACGGTTTTTAAGGGCCATATTTAGACCATCAATTCACTTCATAATGTGCACAAAAGAGAAACACAACGTAGTGATAGGATTAAAAACTAACCAATTCCACAAGTGCTGGTGTTTATTTGTATGTAGGTGAATTTAGACCCAAAATACCAAGACATGCAAGGAGTAATCCATAAAAATGGATTTCAACGAATCAGGCAATGCCATGTGTCATCACATGGATCAAATGACCCACAATAGAAGTATCAGAGGCCCTCCAACGGTGTAGCACCCATATAAAAGGATGGGACCCACCTGGCATATACCTGGACGAAGCACAGCCCCAAGGGGGTTGAGACCAGGTCGGTCGACCTTCCTAGTCCGCCGACTAGGGAGTGGTGCCAAACCCAGTCAAATGCCACATGTTGGCTCCTCACGACTTGAAGAAGTCAGTGGTGCCTGATTCGCGGGCATTTGGTGGTGGGAACTGACCCTTCTCCCCCCTAAAAATAGAACCCCGCACCTCACTCCACACACACACCAAAAGTTGAGAATAGAATACCACTCCTAAGGTTTAGAGTAGTCCTACAGGATGCCAAGTAGAAGGAGAGTGTGATGAGAGTTTAGGAGAAGGAGGCTTGGGCTTGTCAAGTCCCTCTTCTACACTTGTATTCCTACAAATGTGTACTCAAATCAAGTAAGACCTTTTGTGATTTCAATTCAAGTTAGATTATCGATTCATAGTAGTTTGCACAAGTAGTTACTTGTGGCTTCATTGCTTAACTTATTAGAGGCTCTAGTTGTACCTTTGTGTTCGAAACAACTAGAGTTGTGATTTAGAATGTAAGTGTGGTGCTTAGTTTAGAAATAATCAGTGAATATCTCATAGACTCACAAATTGAAGAGGTAGGCAATAGGTGGTGACAGCCCTATCTTTCCTTAGTAACCCTCCACGTTTAGCTATGCCATAGGCTCTTGGCGGGAGTCATACTAGTGGTTCTAGGGGTAAACCCATACCTGAAGCAAGCAGCTACTGTAAATTCCATTGAATTAGAATCAATACTTTGAATTCCTCTCTCTTCCTTGCCTACCAAACAACTTTTTTTCCTTGGGTGGATTAATTCGTAAGATAGCTACACGTTCCTTGTATTCGATACCCTTAGGAATACTCTCTTAAGGGGATGTTCTACACGATAGTTTCTGTGCGCTTGCAGATTTTTATCTGTGACGTAAGAAAGGTCATCAACTATCAAGACTGGTAACAATGCTATTAAGGCACGTTAAGATGCTCTTAACCCCCTTAACACCGTAGATCGTGTATCGAGTGGTTATGACCGCCAGGGCCACAACGCATACTGTAACCACCAGTCCTTGGTGTATAAAAGGACTGAGCTGCACGGTAGAAACAAGGCTCAATCGGACACACATACTTATACACTCGCACACTCACTCAAGCTCAATGTCATCCAATACAACACAAAAACCCCGTGGAGTAGAGTATTATGCCTCCCGGCGGCCCGAACCACGTAAAAATCCTCTGTGTTCACCCTTGCTCTTGATCTTGATTAGCGTCCTGCCTAAATACGAACCTCCGCGAACTACTCCCTAGTAGTACAGGTGAGTGTTGTTGGCACACTTCAACATTTGGTGCCAGGTAGAGCTAAGATCTTCAAGATGTTGAACTCAGCTCCCGCATGGAACGGACTGGCTGCACAAGCAGTTGGTGGAAATCCCACTAATGCTCAACAACTGGCCAACATCATTTCGGCGAATGTCCCACCACCAGCACCACCTGCTGCAGCAGGAAATGCTACACATCAGGATGACAAGTTTGCGTTGATCAAAAAAATCGACCAACAACCCAGAGAATGCGCTGAACATAGCGCAAACTCTTCTTCAGTGTCCTCCAATGTCTGGAGCTGCTCCGGGTGCTCTAGAACAATGGTGTGCTGATGTTGAGCATCTGGTTGCATCCACACCCACATGTTCAACAACCAAGGTCTGTATGAGACTTATCTGTGATGAATACATTGGCTATGACGATAAAAAATTTTAATACTGCCGAAACACCCGTCTCAACATGGTCCGTCTATAGGTTCGACAATAGGTCTGTCTTGTTTTGGGTAGCTCTGGCAAGGTCTGACTTCTTTGTCTAGGTCTGACTTATTTTGGATACGTCCGACTTGTTTTGGCTAGGTCCGACTTGTTTTGGCTAGGTCCAACTTCTTTGTCTAGGTCTGACTATCTTTGGTTAGCTCCAGCACTAGATCCTGATAGCTTTGGTAAGCTCTGATTCAAGGTCCAGTTAGCTTTGGCAAGGATCGATGCTAGATTGCAATGGTTCTGCTGTTACCTTGCAATGTTTTAAACTTGATTTACATTTATGGAAAGCTTCCTTAGTATTCTCTTACTAAGTTTTTGGTGTGTTTTGGTGGTTATGGCTAGTATCATTTATCTATGGTTTGCATCATGCTTATGTGAGGTGCTCACGTAAGGTGTTGTAGTTTCAGAACTAACGTAAGTGAAGTCGAGGACTTGTGCTCGGAAGTATTGTATGTTTATTCATGTGCAGGTGTTCCTTGAGTTCAATACATGATTTGTGACGGGATCCATTAAACAAGTCTTAGGGAGAATATTAGGTTCAACAACCAAGTTCGGGAGGAATTATTGTTGAGTTGATCACGAGGACACGTAGCATGTTTGGGACAAGAACAATGCATATGAAGGTATCGTGGACGTCGATGGAAGGTGTTTGCACATGTGCAAGAAGTGCATGGACGTCGAAACATGGTTCCAAGGTATGATGAAAAGAAGGGGATGTCAGAAAGGTCCAACCCGCTGGATTATGCCTCAGGCTGCGGCTGAGGTGGTTATGGTTCGTTTATAGAAGGTTTAGAGTTTTTTCTTGTTATATTTCGTGTGAGTCATGAAGTAAAGTTGTTTTTAGGAATGTAGGATACGTTCCTAAGGTGTTTGGAAGTCTTAAGATCGCTTCTATATGCGTATAGAAGAGTCTTGAGCAGTTATGGAAAGTTTCGGTTAAAACTGAGTAGCATACGAGTCCTAGTTTGGTTTGGCTTGGCCTCATGGATGGTTATATAAGCAAGGGAGACCAGATCTCGTGGGACATAGATTTTTTGTTGTTCCTCTTGTGTTCTATTGAATAAAGATCATAGTTTAAAGGATCTTTTGTGCCTTGTTTGTCCGACTTGTATCAGACAAGCTTTTCTTGTCGAGTTTCTGCACAACACTACCTTGCTTTGGTGGTTTTATCATAACTCGAGTTTGATAGATCCAATTGACGTGATTCTCTTCGGGTTGTCTTCACAACTTGATTATCTATCATCTGTGAAAATTTCAGAGTCATTGGATTTGGGGTTTTTGATCTACACGAGTTTCTTTGCAGTGTTGTAGATCTGATTTTTCTCGGGTAGAACAGATTGACTTTTGTTCGATCTTTCGATCGTAACTTGAGTTTTTCTCGACGGATTTTCGTGATTCTTGTTGTGAAGTCTTCGTGACTTGATTTTCCACAATCTATACTGGTTTTTTCACAATGATGAAGTTCATATTAGTCATACACACGATTTGTTTAAAAGACCAATTTTCTGCTGGGGGTTTGTTGTTTCTGTTGAAAAAGTTGTAATCTACCATTCACCCCCATCTGGTAGCTTTTCACGTGCTCTTGGATCCTATAGTCTGCCACATGTAGCGAAGGCACCTTCCCGCAATAGGTCCTTGACTGGAAGACTCAGTCCTATGGCGTCGAAGCCCATGAGACGTGCGCCCTCTCACCACATGACGTCTCTGCCCTCAGGGGCTCGTCATACTCATACGGCATCGAAGCTCCTGACTCAAGATCTTCGGCCGAAGCTCGACCGCGGGTACGTGAGGCAGGATGGCCACGACAACATCGAGCGTAGTCACGAGAGGCGACTTGCTTGTGAAAACCCTTCTCCTCTGGGAGTTTGAGGTGGTTGTTCAGCCCTAGCCTTGCAACTCCGCATGGTGAAATGGCCGCCCAAGTTTCGGCCTCATCTGCCGAAGAAATTCGACGCGACAGTTAATCCCGTCAAATTTCTCCAATCTACTCCATTGACATCCTCAAAACAGGAGGGAACGAGGCTGTCATGGACAACTACTTGCCAGTAGCCTTGACCGAGACTACCAGTTCTTGGTTTATGAGCTTACCCCCCGACTTCATCTATGGTTTGGGAGAATTATGTCGCCAGTTCACTGCCAACTTCAGAAGCTCCTACACCTGACCTTGAACCAATTTGGATCTCTTTGCCGTACAACAGAAGTTGGGAGAGTCACTACGATCCTTCGTCCACGATTCTCTCAGGTACGGAACACTATACCTTCTATCTCCAACGCTTCTGTCGTTGTTGCATTCCGAGAGGAAGTTCGAGACAAGAAGATGCTGGAGAAGCTGGCAACCAGGGATGTCAGCAGTGTCACAGAAATCTTCAGCCTGAATCACAAATGCACCAGAACTGCGAAGGGTCGTGAGATGCACTCCAAACTAGGTGCGGAGGCTGGTTAGTCAACCTCCAAAACTGAAGCTACTACTGATGGCAGTGACAAAAAAGAAAAAGAAGTCAAGTAGAAAGAAGAAGTCACTTGCCAGCACATCTAGAGCTGTCGCTGTTGCGGGGCTTGGTGGTCGGGGGTCACGCCCTGACAAGCGACCTCGACTATCATCTGAAGACGGCGACAAGATGTGGTGTCTGATCCACAAGTCTACGACCCATAAGCTGGAAGAATGTTGCGAGGTCAAGAGGCTTCCTAAACGAAACAACAAGCATCAAGACAACACTCATTTCTGCCAATGGGAAGGAAAACAAAAAGTCGATGAAACTCCGTCTAATCAGGAGCTAAGCTTCCAAGACGCCAAGAAGGCGTTATAAGTGGTCTACAACACCATCGACGATTACGACAACTCCAACAACGAACGTCAGAAGACTCTCCATATGATGTATGGAGGGTCCTGGGACATTACCTCTCGACGCATTTTGAAAACTATGCGTCAGGGGATGGCTGCTGCTGGACCCACCACCAAGGAGGAGCCCCATCGATAGTGGATGAACACTCCCATCACATTCATTGCTTCGGACTGTCTGAGGAACATGGCAGTAGTTGGACAATTGCCCCTGACAGTCTCCCCGACTATCAACAATATCCAACTCTTCCTTGTCATAGTGGATGGTGGTGCGACTCTCGATCTTATTAGGTTCGCAGACTTCGTGAAGCTCCAACTCATCCTCTCGGACCTCAGGCCCTCACATCCATTCTCCGGAGTGGGTCCGGGAGCTATTACATAACTTGGTTCTGTTACTCTCCTAGTGACCTTCGGGACACTAGAGAACTACCGGCCTGAGAAGCTGGTGCTTGATGTGGCACACATCAACCTACCCTTCAAGGCATTCCTAGGCATGCCAACACTGTATTGGTTCATGGTGGTGGCCACCATGGCTACCTTGTGTTGAAGATGCCAACTCTGTCAGCAGTCCTTCAGATTTGAAGGGATCGCACTACAGGAGTCACTGCGCTGGAAAAGCTTCATGCGCTCATAGCAGCACGAGAAGCTGAATCCAACAAGGAGCAGTCTGCTCAAAAACCTTTGAGCTCACGCCAACACAGCTCAACCTCTGCACCTCGTATGTAGCTAAGCGGTGACACCAACATTCCCGTCGAAGTTGTCCGAATCGGTTCTGATGCCACTCAAATGACCCGTATATAGGGAGGTCTAGGTGACAAATAGGAACTCGCACTCATCACATTCCTCCAGGCAAATGTTGATGTGTTTGCATGACAACCGTCACAAATGCTTGGTATCCACAGGGCGGTGATCGAGAATCATCTGAAGATCTACCCTGATGCACGACCTATACACTAGAAGCCCCAAAGCAATCTGTTGAGCGGCAAAACTTCATCAGAGAAGAAGTCAAAAAGTTGCTTCACGCTGGATTCATCTGGGAGGTACATCATCTGCGATGGCTGGCAAACCCAATCGTCATGCCAAAGGCCAGCGAGAAGATTCAGATGTGCATTGACTACACCACATTGAATAAGGCATGTACAAAAGACCCCTTTCCACATTGAATCAGATAGTGGATTTACCTCTGGCTGTGAGCTTTTATGTTTCTTAGACGCATATTCTGGTTTCCATCAAATACCAATGTCTAAGGAAGATGAAGAGCACACTGCTTTTATTATGGTAGATGGTCTCTATTGCTACATAGCCATGCCTTATGGTCTCAAATGCACTCTCCACCTTTTGTGAGCTATGCACAAAAACTTTTGGGAGCTCATTCGGAACCTGGTGGAAGTCTACATCCTTGACATCGTTGTCAAAGTGAAGAACAAATACTCACTGCTTGGCAACCTTCAATCCGTCTTAGACAAGCTGCGCCTGACGCGCACCAAGCTCAACCCCGACAAGTGTGTCTTCGGGGTTTCCTCTGGAAAGCTTCTAGGATACTTGGTGACCCACGGAAAAATTGAAGCAAATCCATCCGAGATAAAAGCCAATGTAGCAATGCAACCTCCTGCCTGTGTCAACGACGTCCAAAAGGTTATTGGCTATCTAGCTTCGATCAGCCGGTTCATCTGAAGACTGGTTGAGCGAACGCTTCCCTTCTTCAAGCTATTGAGGAAGTCCAGAACTTTCCATTGGTCTAAAGAAGAAGAGAAGGTATTCCAAGACCTCAAGCAGCTCCTCATCACACTACCAATCATTGTAGCTCCAGAACCTGGTGAGCCTCTTTTGCTTTACGTCGCAACAACTACGGAAGTTGTCATCAAGGTCCTTGTTGCAGGGAGACCAGAGACATCTTCAACCAGGACCTCAGACCCCTCCGGGAGGATCCGGAGCTACCTGAAAGTGATTCTGGGTCCCAACCTCCACGCACGATCCTAAGGCAACATGCATGTGGATCAACCTCTCTCCTTCAAGGGAGTTTCTACTGCTCATGAATAAGATCCAGACCCCTCTTGGAGGGTCCTGATTGATGAATAAGCAGCTTTGTACCCCTTTGGAAGTGTCTAAACTATCTAGTGGCCAGTGTACTTCATTAGTGTACTACTCCAAGACGCCAAGACTCGGTATATTGAGGTATATAAGCTGCTATATGCAGTTCATATTGCCTCGTGGAAGCTATGTGCTATTCTGCATAATCCCAAATCAACGAGAAATATCGCCAAGTAGGCTGCAGAGCTGGTAGATTTTGATCTTGAATTCCTGCCTCGAAATGCAATCAAGAGTTAGGCACTGACTGACTTCGTGGTTTAGTGGACACCTTCTCCATCAAGTTCTGGGGCCCATAGTGAACAACTGGCGAAACCTAAGGTCCGAGTCTTAATCGAGCCCCACTAGACTCTCTACTTCGATGGCTCCGTGCAGAAGCAGGGGGTCGAAGCTGGAATCCTTCTCCTAGCTCCGACCGGGGAGAAGGTCAAGTACATGGTGCATCTCAAGTTCAAGGCAACCAACAACATGGCAGAATATGAAGCTCTCATCTTCAGACTAAAGGTGGCACTATCATTCGGCGTTCGACAACTGTTGGTGAAGGGAGATTCGGAACTCATCATCAAACAAGTAAAAGGTGATTGTAGTTGCAATAACCCTCAGCTTGCTGCATATCTACTTGAAGTCCATAAGTTGCAGATGGAGTTTCTGGTCCTGGGCCCCTGCCATGTACAACATCTCAACAACGCTAAAGATGATGATCTTTGAACAAAAGCTTCAAATGGAGCTCAACCGGCCGATGGGGTTTTTGTCAGGAGAGTATTGACATCTTCTGCTTAGTCTGCCGAACTGGGTAATGGGTTTGGGACCAGCACCGGGAAGCTGGCGGTCCTGGTGGCCCTATTACCATGGTGTCCACCAAGGATTGTAGGCGCTACAGGAAGCTCCGAGCAACCAAACGCGCATGATCCATAGTCTCATGTAGGTTCCAATGCATAGATCTCAAAGGTCCAGAAGTACTTGAAAGACAACATCTTTCCTGAAGACGGTGTGTCCACTAAGCGAATTGTCAGATTGGCTAAAAGAAACACATTGGTATAAGGGGATCTCTATCAATGTGGTGCCAAAGGCATTCTAATGCGGTGCATTTCCCAGGAAGAGGGCTGCGAACTTCTCACAGAGACCCATGGAGGCGAGTGTGGGTACCACTAAATATCCTGTGCGCCGATCGATAATGACTTTCGGCTTGGTTTTTACTCACCTAAAACACTCCTGGTTGCATTCCAGCTGATAAAGAAGTGCGACGCGTGCCCATTCCCAGCGAAGCAAATTCACACACCGGCACAATCATTGCAAATGATTCCTCCCTCATGGCCATTTGCTGTGTTGGGGATGGACATTTTGGGACCTTTCCCAAAAGCCGTTGGAGAGTACCGGTTCTTATATGTCGCTATCGACAAGTTCACGAAGTTGTCGGAAGCAACTCTAGTTATGAAAATCAAAAGCAATCTGCCATCAAGTTCTTGAAGTCCATTGTCTACAGATTTGGAGTTCCAAACAGAGTCATCACTGACAACAGAACCCAATTCACAAGTGCAGCGTTCCAATAATAATGCAAATACCTTGGCATAATTGTCAGCTACGTACCAGTAGCATTAGGCAAGTTGAGAGATCAAACGCAGAAATTCTCAAAGGACTCAAGACACGCACTTATGAGCGCTTGAAGAAGCATGGCGCCAACTGGATAGAAGAGCTTCTGTCTGCTCTGTGGGCGAGCCGAACAACACCCAGCCAGGCAATAGGAGAGACACTCTTCTTCATGGTATACGGAACCAAAGCTATCATTCCTCCGGAAATTGCCATGGGATCTCTTCGGGTCCGGACCTATGACGAAACCACGTAGGACTAGCTCCAGCGTAAAGACCTAGACCTAGTCGATGAGGCAAGGTGCCAAGTAGCTATTCGAAATGCGTGATACCGCCAGACGCTCCAGTGCTATCATTAATGGTATGTACACAATCGGCAGTTGGAAGAAGGTGATATGGTGCTGCGACGAATACTGACTCAAGAAGGTATGAATGAACTTTCCCCCACCTAGGAAGGTCCCTTCTGTGTTATCAAAGTTTCCCACCCCGGATGCATTCACTTGGCAACAGAGGATGGGATACAACTTCTCAACCCCTGAAATTTTGAGCACCTTCATAAGTTCTACAGTTAGTTACACGGAGGTGCGTCTCTATTTGTATAAAACGTATCTCATAGAGTCTATGAACAGAGTCGGGTTGGTCCAAGATAAATAACACACTTAACTTGGTCCTGTACTTTAAGTGTGTTCTTACCTTCTCTGGGTTAGTACAAGATGAATATCACACTTAACTTGGCCCTAAACTTTAAGTGTGACCTGGTCTTCCTCTTTTTTTTCGGACCTATAATGAAATACATTTATACGCAAAAAGACACTACGTGCATTTACCTTGCGCATGCTCCTTATTCTTCCACCTTATACCTTCTTGTCAATAGTGATGTTGTGTAATCCACTTAAAAGATAGACATAAATATTCATGTGATATACATAAGTTTTAAATCTTGTATTGGATCCTGGTATTGCTGCATGGCCTACTCGCCTGAAAACCAAATCCGATGACAGGTCCAGAGTGCGCTATCAACATAGCCTTATCCAGCACCCTAAGTATGACACTCTACCTATTTTGCTGGGTCTCAGTAAGTCGGGTCCAGAAAGCACACAGACATTTGGGATTTTAATCTGTAGACTTATATTCTCACAATGAATTCATTAGTACCTAAATTTCAAGGAAGGATAATTAGCCGCAATTAAGCTATAGACAAGAGGAAATATTTTACTTCTTATCTTGTTTTTCATATGCAGGAAAGAAGAATAATTATTGATGATGGTGGGTGCCGCAAGATCATCTAGCTCCGGCATCATCCTGGGGGCCCACCTTCGGCGTTTCATACGTTGATAGTGAGCGCCATCGAAGCAGCTAAGCTCCGACAACACCCAGGGGGCCTACCATCGACATTTCATACGTTGATAGTGGGCGCCGACGAAGCAACTAAACTCCAACAACACCTAGAGGGCCTGCCGTCGACGTTTCATACGTTGATAGTGGGCGTGTCGAAGCAATTAAGCTCCAAAAACTCCCAGGGGTCTGCTGTCGACGTAACAAAGGGTCATTGGAGATATTGGATGCATGACTTGGACCTCGGAGCCATAAAAGTAGCTATGAGTTCAAGGCAGTAAAAGATTCAAGACATTATCAAATTCCTTATGGTAGATGTCCTTGATCAATTGAGCACATCTACCAGGGGGGCAACAAGATAAAGGCAAAATAACTTGGAAGACAAAAATGGAATTCAAAAGGATTTCATTCATTCAAAATTTGGAGATTTACAAGATGAAGTTACAAAAGGAAGGATCCTAGCTACTGGAGTTGTGCTCTAAGTATGAAGCAACATTCTATGCGGCTTCTTGGACATTAGCCTTGGCAGCTTCTTGCTCCTTGACGATGGGTCCATGAATCACTCGAGCTAGAAGCATAGAGGGATACTGGCATAGGAAGCATGTCAGCACACATTCGGCGACATTCTTGGCCAAGGATCTTCCCTTAGTCTCGAGCTGGTCAACGACCACATCTCCCAATGCATCCATCTTAGCTCCGGTAGAGTCGAGTGCCACCAAGGCCTTGTCCATCTCTGGCTCCGAGTCAGCTGGACAGAATAGGCAGAATCCCAAAGGCATCATAGCGTCTTCACCTCGCCCAAGGAAGTCCCAAACCTTTTGGGACTCAATTGCTCTCGTGCTCTGGAGCTCCTCCTGTGACCTTCTTGTGGACGATAGCTCCATAGAACCCTCCTTCGAGAACCGCTCGACCTCCTTAGCATGTTGTTGAATCCGTTCAGCTAGCTGCCTCTCTTAGTCAGCAATTTGCTTCTCTCGGAGGTTCAAGTAGTCTTGCTTCCTCGCAAGCTCCCTCTCCTTTGCCTCCACCTTGTTCTCCCTGGCAGAGAAAACATTTTCTCACTTGCTGACCCCTTCTTCTGCCATCCATACTTCGTGCTTTTATTTTTCGCACCAGGACTTGAATGTTTTGGCGTGGTCAACCCAGTCCTGCTTGCCGCACTCTAGCTTCTGAGAGACCTCAATTTCTCTCATCTCGAGCTCATCCTCCTTATTATCCATCTCATCCTAGCACTTGAGGAGTTGTTCCCTCACAGTGTTGAGACTCTCCGAGCAACTATCTGCCAGTTCGTTGACCTTCTTGGCATGCTCATAGATCTCCCAGGTATTGTCGTCGAGGGATTTTATAGCAACCTCTCTTTCATCCAGAGCATTGTTTAAATGTGCCCGCCGAGATTTTTCAGCCTCCATCCAGTCCCTTAGGTCCGCTAGCCGGGAGTGTGTCAACTTTATTTTAAAGTAAAGCAGCCTGCGTCAGCAGCTTGGGGTGTCACGCTCTTCTTCCAGGGCCTTGCGCTTGTGGTCCAAGGCAAGATGAACTTGGCGGAGGCTTGAGTAGGCATTTTTGGTCGACATGGCCAGGGGTATTTGCTCAGGACCTGCCTGAGGGTCATTTGGTTCCGCTGAGTCTTCCAGGGTGGTTGTTGGAGCCCATAGCAGGAGCATGGACTCCCACAGCTCAATGTCTGCAGTGTTGTGTTCCAAGAGCTTATCAATCCCTGGCATAAATGTGGAAGGTCCCGCAGCTGGATCTTAATGTGCCGGCTCAGGCATGGCCACCTCGGGCATAACAACATGAGGTGCCGTCACCTTCAGAGCTGGTGCCGGAACTTTCGATGAAGCTTAAATAATTTCCAGTATTGATGCCGATACCTCTAGAGCTAGCTCTAGAGCAGCTGAAGCTCGCTATGAGTTCCTTCCTCGTTGTCCGACGCAACCATGGATTTTTTGGAAGTTGGTGCCGAAGTCATCTCGATGACAGCTTGCGCCAGAGCTATCGTGTCGTACACCACAACCATAGGAGGAGCTGCATCAGCAGTAGGGGCTTTGGCAGGTGTGGTATCTGCGACCATGTTGTTGGTAGGCGCCGGAGCAGTAGCTCCTCTCGATACTCTGGAAACAGAGGATAGAGAATTCAAAAAAAAGCAAAAAGAAAAAACAAGACACAAGTTAAAGAGCCAACCCTTACTTGGGGACGCTGACGCTCCAGACAACACGAAATTTCTTCTTGGGATGCCCGGAGTCAGAACCCGCCATCGTCAGTGTGGCAGAAGCTTTGGGCTTCATCCTAGGAGACGTCGCAGTCATCGACGCTGCCTTCAATGGGATCTTTGATGTCTGAGAAGACCCAGAGCCCGCCGTTGGCACCGGGACTAGAGAAGACATGCCAGACCTAGTCCCCCCCCCCCCTCGATAGGCACTGGATCCGAACATGGTTTGGCCGTCAAAGTTGGACTTGCCATTGCTGGAAGAACAACCAGCACTAACTTTAGAGTTTGGCAAGGCAAAGGTGCTGCTTCAGTCAAAGCTAATATGACATAACTGCAATCAGATCGCGTCAGCTTCCTCTTTCGGCTAGAGGAGTCGATGGGCGCTTTGCCTTTGCCTGGACTTGAGTTAGGTTTCTTCTTGCTGGGATCCGCTCTAGGGATTACAATGCAGGAGGAGTGCTTCTTTGCCACACTGCAAGACCTATATCGTCAAACAGTGGCATCATCTTCTGGAGCTCCCGCCTGACCTCCAAAACTATGTTCAGAGGTAGAAACTCAGACGGAGGTGCGAGGTCATCCCTTGATACAGTTCCACTGTTTAGCTTCTTCAGATGGAGCTTCAATGCATGCTCATCTAGATTGGTGCCCCTACAAATCTCACTCTAGAGAAAACCCATTTCTCCAAAGTAAGACCAGACTGCAAACACTCGCTGCTTGAGTGGTACCTAGCAGTTAGTCAGGAAGTTGCCGAGGACCATCAGAGACGTTAACCCTCTGTCCACCAAGTGTCGGATCATTGTCAGCACAGGGTTGTACTCCTCGATCAGCTCCGGGAGCTCCTCCCATGAGTCGAACTCCTTTGTCAAAAACCATTCTGGCAGCTCCAGCCGATCATGAGGGTCCACCTGGATCACAATCCAATTAGTCTTCCAAGTCTCCCACTTTCTGGAAGGAAAGGACTTGATGTACTCGAGTGGGAGATTCCTACGCCTCACGAAGTAGTAGAACCCCAACAAGCAGTTGCCTTTACCCATTGCTTGGAGAGTGAAAAAGGTCTGGAACAACGGTATGCAGGGTGGCACACCCACCCACATCTCGCAGAAGTGGACGAAGGTCGCCACCAGCAAGATTAATTGAAGTCTGAGGTGATGTAGTTGGAGCCCATACGACTCTAGCAGCATCAGCAAGAATTTGGATACTGGTAGAACCATCCCAACCATGGCATACACCGAGAAGTAAACAATATCACCGGAGGACTCCTTCTTGAACGGGAGCTTGCCGCAACAAATATCATTATTGAAGGAGTCGCATTGCCATACCATTAGTTTTCAGACTCTCGAGAGATCCCTCTCGCGCACATTCTTGCTGGGGAGGAACTCCGAGTTCCATCGCCGCAAAGTGGATCTAAAGTGGGATTGCGAGGCAAGGGTTCAAGCGGAGAACTCCATGCGCAAGAACAAATCGATGCGTTAGAGTTCTCTCACCTTGCAGCGCCTATTCTTTTATTAAGTCTCCACAACGTTTGAATGGCAACTGCATCTGCACATAAATCACGCTCTGCAAAGTTACTTCGTCGATGACAAGGGAGCCTGGGTCCACTTTGTTAAAAAGTCGCACTAGGTGAACTATTGTCATGATAAGAAGTTGGAAGCCCGAGGGCGGCGGCTTGACAGAGCTACAAAGATTACTCTGGGAACCGATACAGATATCGTAATGGTAATCAACGCCCTTCAATTGCATGAGATCCAAACATCATGTATCCCACCTAACAAATCAAGAAGGGTCGCGTGTCTCAAAAAGAGAAAACTGAAGCAATAGTGCTGAAGAGATAATGGACCCACCTGCATCATCGAAACCTCACAATCTCACCAGAGGTGAGCTCGAGGGCCACTGTTGATACCCTTCATACCAGGTACCCCTTCGTACCATAAGAAGACGCGTCGAGTTCCACCTTCCAGTGTTGTGGGTTTCTGTAGGCAACACGTGTCCTGCAGTACCGGAGCTGCCTCCTCCTCAGGGTGGCTCTGACGCTGCCATGTGTCCCGTAGTGTCGGACCTACTTTCCTCCTCAGGTTGGCTCCAGCGCTGCCACGTTCCCCACAGTGCCCGACGTGCCTCCCTCCTCAGGTTGTCTCAGGAGCTGCCACGTGCCTCGCAGTGCTGGACTTGCTTCCCTCTTCAGTGTGGCTCCAACGTTGCCACGTGTCTAGTAGCTCTAGATCTACCCCTCGGCAGAGGGAAACTCCGGAGGTGCCGCGTGTCACACGTCCGAACCTATGTCTATGATGGGAAGATTCCATGATCTCTAATGGTGCGGACATTCAAGAGCTATCAATCGGCCGTTACAAGACCCGATTAATGCATCATCAATGCCATATTAATGATGCACAATCAAAATACTATCAAGACCGATAACACTGCTATTAAGGCACGTTATCAGGCTCTTAACCCCCCTTAACACCGTAGATCGTGTATAGGGCATTTATGAAGGCCAGGGCCATCTATCGGGTCACGAAACATAATGTAATAGTCCGTACTTTTTGTATAAAACGACTAAGCTGCACGATAGAAACAAGGCTCAATCGTACACACATACTGATAGCTCGCACACTAACTCAGGCTCAGTGTCATCCAATACAACACACAAACCCCGTAGAGTAGGGTATTACACCTTTCGGCGGCCCAAACCACGTAAAAATCCTCTTTGTTCACCCTTGCTCTTGATCTGGATTAGCGCCCCGCCTAAATACGAACTTTCGCATACTAATCCTTACTAGTACTGGGGGAAGTGTCGTTGGCACACTTCGACAGAATCTATTCCTGAGACATGGGAAAAGCTACAGGAGTATATCCTAGCATGTCCCCACCATGGGATTGATGACTAGCTCATTATCCAAAACTTCTATAACAGGCTGATCCCTTCTGCCCATGACCATGTTGATGCTGCTTCTGGAGGTGACTTCTCAATAACGGTGCCAAAAGTTAAAGACTTGATTGAGAAGATGGTGTCAAAGATGGGTTGGAGCGAAGAGCGTCTCCATACTCGTCAGCGAGGCACGCACACCTTGAAGGAGGTGGACATGATTGCTACCAAACTGGACCTCCTTATGAAGAAGATAGAAGTACAAGCTACCGGTGAAGTATGTCGCAATGTTATGCCTTAGACTCTCACATATCATGTGATGTTTGTGGCAACATGGGCCATTTGGGCAATGACTGCCCAAAAGCCCATGAGGATGCCTTATATGTAGGCAACAATGGGAACAATAGTGGCTATTGCTTGGGACGTCAAGGGTGGGCCAACCATGCCCATTCATTCAAGCAGGGTACAACAACAATGGCAACAGTGAAAATCAACCCAACATGAGAGAGTTTTCAATTAGCCAACTAAAGATTAATAATGCCCTATCAAAGAAGTTGTTGGCTAATGACAAGACCTTAGAAAGCATTAATGCCAAGATTGAAGGATTATCCTCAGCCTTCAAGAATCAACTGAGCTTCAACAAGATGCTAGAGACTAAGTTGGCTCAACTGGCAGCTGCTGTTCCACCATTGGAGAATGGAAAGATGCCATGACAGCCCAAACCTCCTGTGGAAAGTGCCAACATGATTTCACTATAGGGAGGCAACTGGAAGAAGGACCCTGGATGTCCTACAATATCATGCTCATTTGGGGCTCACTACTTTGACAAGGCACTTTGTGACCTTGGGGCAAGTGTCAGTGTGATGCCCAAGGTGGTCTTCGACCAACTAAACTTCACAGAGCTTACTCCAAAAACAATGCAGTTCCGACTGGCTGATTCTTCAGTCCGTTATCTAGCGTGTATTTCTCACACCTACCAAAATTCACACTTTGCTCACATTGTTTTTCTTGCTCTTCATTGAAGCACTATTGCTCAAATCCAACTCAAAAGGTTTACTTTTGTTTGCATTTGCAATTTGCTCTCAAGTTTTCTAAGGGAAAATTTGTCGGGATTTTTGCTTTTGCTAACAGCACCTCTTTAAAGTATTCGCGTTGTTGTTCTTGCTTGTTTTGACCATGAAGGGAAGAGGAAGGGGGCTGCAACCTCAAGCCATGGTGGAGACTCAAGTGCACATCATTCCTCCTTTGCTACACCAAGTCCACGAAGGAGGAATGTATGTGAGGACACTCCCACGGGTGAGAGGAGCAACACGCAACAACTTCTTCACGACAACGACCTCAGCATACAAAGTTAAGTTGAGTATCAAGCCTGCAAGCTCCTCCAACATCGTGAGTTTTCTCATACTTAAGCTTACGATCCGGATTTTGTCTCTAAAATCGGTAAGTCTGGATTATTTTCAGTTTGGCGTGCACTAGGATGGGAGTATTTTGCTCACATAGAGGAGAGAGGTTCACGTCTCCTCTCCATACAATACATTGGCACCCTCAAAATAGGATTTGATGGTATTACTTTTAGCTTATATTAAAAAGAACACAACAACATATGGAAAGAATTAAGTGAAACCCTAGGCTTCCATAAACGTTGTTTGCTAGATTTAGACACTTTGCCTAAGTTTAACAAATAAAGTTTTTGTCAAGAATTAGCTATTGAGGTCAGATGTAGTGCATCTAAGAATAGCCACTTACAAAATCCTAATATACGTTTCATGCATAGATGGGTGGCTATGACTATGTTCCCTAGAGGAGATGTAAGTATAGTGTGTGAAGATGAGCTGAAAACTTTAGTTGCCATGGTTAAAAATATAAAAGATGCACCAGTTATTGCCATGATGAGACAATGGTTAGATTAGATTCCACGAACAGGGCCAATTGAATGCACTGCATTGATTACCCGTATTGCTACTAGGGTAGGAGCAGTAGAGTATTCTTCATTTGAATATATTGAAATTGAATGAGACTTAACTGATGAAGATTATTTAGTGCAAGGACATACCCTTAAGCAAGATCAAGATAGCTCTTTGATATCTTATTATCCCAGCTTTGTCAATGAAATTCGGTTACCTAACCCGGGTTAGCAAAGAAGTAATGTCTCTGGTAGGGTAACTAGAAGCTGTACAGGGAGAGCGGCCATGCCTCAAACAACCTCCACGGTCCATGAGTACGAAGAGGAAGAGGACCCAATGGGTGATGCACCGTAGCCGGATGGACTCAACCTCATATGAGACCGAAGGTCCATCTTGGAATGGATGGCTGGGTAAAGCGTGGGAGCCACCCCTATCCACTTCAAGCTCTAGCAGCTTGCCTCCAACGTCCATGAGAGGATGTTGCTTCTTTTCTACTACAAGTCATCATGATTATAGCCAAGGAATGACGAACCTCACTAGACGTATGGAAGATCTTGAAGTGAGAACGGGAGACATCTACAACACTCCCCGAGAGCATGTCCAAGGTACCCAAGACTGGCAACTACACATGGACCACTATCAACTCCAGGCTACGACAACAACAAGCCGATGTTGCGGCATACTTCCATCACCAAGGGTTCAACTCTTATCACGGAGGTGATTGAAGAACAATCTTGGGGGAGGATCCCCACTTGAGGTAAATCATATCAAACCCCTTGCATATTTATTTTCCATTTACCCACCACCCACCTTGTATATAAAAAAAGAACAATAGATTTGATTTTTGAATAAAATAAAGATGTGCTGTAAGAATGATTTGGAATTCACATAGATGAAAGGATGAATAGTTGCTCTATATTAATTGTCCTAAGTCCCTAGTTTACAACTTACTACTCCCCAAAATATTGCTTTCATTGGCGCGGATTACTTTGCCTTGATTTATAAATTGTGGGTAGCAAAAGCATAATCCAATTCAAAGTTGTTGATATAATATAATGATAGGGCTACTATTCCTAGTTTGAAAGTGAAACTTAAATTTCAGGAGAAATTCTAAAAAGATTTAAGTTACTCTCATTTGATTGGAAATACCTACAAAGCCATATGATATATTACATTGTTATACCTTATGCATATGATATTTGTCTTCACGTGGAGCTTTGTCAAACTAGTATAGACCTATGTGAGATTTCATTCATTTCTTTTTGAATTCAAGACTTCACTTGCACATTCGATACTTCTACACTAGAAGTAAAAAAATCCCATCATACTATCATTCCACAATGAAAAGAGAAACTCCATACCCTTCATGCTTACTACTCTCTCCAAATTTCTTGCATAAAAAGGGAGTAGAAGACATGGATACAAGAAAAAGAAAATGCATTCTCAAAAGGAGGGGTAGCCATGTCTCATCCCTACAAAATTAGAGAGTCCACACAAAAAGGAGTCATCTCAAACATCCACATCCACTTCTACTCCATCACAAATTCACAAGTCTTGAACCAAATAGTTTTGAGTTAATTACCCTAAGGCTTGATTTTTTGACTTAGCAATATTATGTGTTGCAAATATGGCTACTATATTCCCTACCAAGCTCGACATACAAGCCTTATTTAGTGATAGGATGAGTATAGACAAAATGCCTTGGTGAGGAAATATTTCCACTACACACAAAGGAGAGACTGAGAGAATCAAATTTAGGTACTTAAAATCTAAATTGAGGTCTCCGGATTTTAGTGGAACTTGATCTCTAGGGTATGTGTGCTCCATTTGTTGTTATATCTTTCAACCACCCATGAATTGGAGATGGCATAAGCCCCATGATGACTTAAGATGGGTGAAGTACCATGCCAATTTTTGCAATACTAACACTACAAGGATTCCGATTTATCGCAATGAACAAAATCATTGCATAGGTCACTATTGCAAAGAAAAAAATGTGGCGATGGTTTTTAGGAATCAATGGCATAAGTCCCATGGCGATAGGTTATTGCGAAGACTTGACATCCGTAGGAAATAGTATGGTATTGGAATGATTTCACATCAGTGGCAAATAGTATGTTATTGCAACAATTTCACGTATTGTGACAATTTAACGTATTGCAACGAATAGTACGGTATTACAATGATTTCACATTTCGTGGCAACTAGTGCGGTATTGCAACAATTTTACATTGGTGGCAAATAGTATGGTATTGCAACGATTTAATGTATTGCGATGATTCATCGCACTACAAGGATTTCGCCCTGTTGCAAAGATTGTTCTGCCACAAATACTAAACCGTTGCAGTAAGCTTGGTATTTTGCCACAGTTCACTAGTTCATAGCATTAGGATCTATCGCCATGGAACACGATTGTTGCATTAGGATCTATTGCCACGATTCACTAGTTTGTGGCATGAGGATCTATTGCCACAAATCTTTTGCCACAATTCACTAGTTCGTGGCATTACCATCTATCACCACAGAACACGATCGTTGCATTAGGATCTGTTGCCACGATTTGCTAGTTCGTGGCATTAGCATCTATAGCCACGGAACACCATCGTTGCTTTAGGATCTGTTGCCATGATTAACTAATTCGTGGCGTTAGCATCTATCGCCACAAAACACGATAGTTGCATTAGGATCAGCTGCCACAATTCCCTAGGTCGTGGTGTTAGGATCTATCGCAACGGAACACAATCATTGCATTAGGAACTTTCACCAAGATTCCCAAGTTCGTAGCATTAGGATCTATCACCACGGAACAAAATCGTCGCATTAGGAACTTTTGCCACGATTCACCAGTTCGTGGCGTTAGGATCTATCGCCACATAACATGAACGTTGCATTTTGCCATAATTAACTAGTTCATGGCATTAGGATCTATTGGCACAAAACACAATCGTTGCATTAGAAACTTTTGCCATGATTCACTAGTTCGTGGCATTAGAATCTATCACCACGGAGCAAAATCGTTGAATTAGGAACTTTTGCCAAGATTTCCGAGTTCGTGGCGTTAGGATCTATCGCCACAGAGCAGAATCGTCGCATTAGGAACTTTTGCCATGATTAACCAGTTCGTGGTGTTAGGATCTATCGCCACAAAACACAATCATTGCATTAGGAACTTTTTCCATGATTCACCAGTTCATGGCATTATGATATATTGCCACGGAACACAATCATTGCATTAGGAACTTTTGCCACGATTCACCAGTTCGTGGCGTCACGATCTATCGCCATGGAACACAATCGTTGCATTAGGATTTTTTGCCAGGATTCACCAGTTCGTGGCGTTAGGATGTATCACCATGGAACACAATCGTTGCATTAGGAACTTGTGCCACGATTCACCAGTTCGTGGCATTTGGATCTATCGCCACGGAACACAATTGTTGCATTAGGATCTGTTGCCACGATTCAGCAGTTCGTCGCATTAGGATCTATCGCCACGGAACATAATCGTTGCATTAGGATCTTTTGCCACAATTCACTAGTTCATGGCGTTAGGATCTATCACCATAGAACATAATCGTTGCATTAGGATCTATTGCCACGATTCACTAGTTCGTGGTGTTAGGATCTATCGGCACGGAACACAATCCTTGCATTAGGATTTGTTTCCACGATTCAACAGTTCATGGCGTTAGGATCTATCGTCACGGAAAAAAATTGTTGCATTAGGATCTGTTGCCACGATTCACTAGTTCATGGTGTTAGGATCTATCGCCACAGAACACAATCGTTGCATTAGGATTTGTTGCCACGATTCACTAGTTCGTGGTGTTAGGATCTATCGCCACGAAACACAATCATTGCATTGGGATCTGTTGCCACCATTCACTACTTCGTGGCGTTAGAATCTATCGTCACGGAAAACATTCGTTGGCCTCACGATATATTACAAAACGTTGGCCCCTGTGTGAACGAATGAATGTGTGGTGTGTTCATCATGTTCCTTGGGAATCATAAGGATGGATTTGTTTATTTTGTGGACAATTGAATGATTCAATTATCAAGTGAATGTGCTCTAAGTTTAGTGATGTGTGATATCAACAGTGAACCGAAACAAAATATGGAAAATCACGAAGCTAAAAGAAGACGTCGTGGGGAGGAAGCGTTTTTCATATAAGAAACACACTTCGCTGCTAATTAAGCGTATCTCCATTTTGCTCGTACAATCGTTTCATTAGGATATGTTGCCACGATTGTGCTAGCTCGTGGCCTTAGGATCTATTGCCACGGAACACACTTGTTGCATTAGGATCTGTTGCCATGAATGCCATGAATCACTAGTTTGTTGCATTAGGAATTTCAATAGGAGCATCATTTCAAATTTTGGGTATCTTCTAAAGAGGTGGCGATAGATCCTCCATCTTTTCTTTGGAGGTACAATACCACCATCTTCGCTGTCCCCCCCCCCCATCTTCCATGTGCCTCAAACTGATCACATGTTCTCATTTGAAGAGCGGAAGCATCATCGATTGCTCCCTCAATGTCATTCCTAGCCCATGCGGTCCTATCCTCGTTTATGTGTGACATATTGATATCAGTAAGTCAACAAGGGTAGGGTTTGAAGACCCGATCCTTTATGGACTCCTCAACGTGGATGTAGATTTCCTCTGTTTAATTGAACAACAGGATAAAATCATTGTGTCATTACTTTTGTTCTTATTATCCCTTGCAATCTAAGGTTTCCTCGATCTTGTTCAACTTATGTTAAAACTTTGAAACTAAAGTTAACTTGTGCCATTTCTAGTTTCATTGAAGCAATACACTCTAGTTACAACTCAATTTCCGCTGTATAGAGTACTTGGATCGAAATCATCGATCAAACTTGATCGATCTAGTCCACACGCTACCGGACTAGTCCGATTTATCTGTGTTTGATCAGGTTGCTAAGTCTTTTAGGTTCTGACAAAAGTTCAAAAAGCCTATTAACCCCCCCCCCCCCCCAAAGGCTACATTCAATTGGTATTAGAGCAAGGTTCTTCAAAAGAGACTAATCGCTCAAAGAGAATATGTCGGACATGAATGATGTGCACAAGAACTACAACCAAGAGAAGATTGAAGATGAAAAGGCTCAAAAGTTGGAGAAGCTCCTCGATGCCATCCAAGACTTCGAGGATGATGATGAGGAGACTCTTGAGTTTGAAAAGGCTCAGAAGTTGGAGAAGCTCCTCGATGCCATCCAAGACTTCGAGGATGATGATGAGGAGACGCTTGAACTCAAGACGCTCCTAAGGAAGAAAGCACTCTCCAATGGGAAGATAAAGATCGAGGATGAGAAGAAGAAGAAGGGGAGTAGTCACACCGACTACTCCCGATATCATTTTAACTATGATCGATTTAATTCAAACAATAATCATTACTTGTCTATTCCTCTATGAAAAGCCCCATACTTTGATGGCAATTATTATTCAATGTGGAGGCAAAATATGAAAATGCATCTCATTTCACTTAACCCCAGCTTGTGGCATATAGTTTGTATAGGGATAGATATCCCGGATGACGATGAAGAGCTCACAATAAGTCAAGAGCAAACTATTCATCAGAACGCTCAAGCTGCACGGGTCATAACATAATCTTTGAGTCGAAACGAGTTCACCAAGGTGGATGGACTCAAAATTCCAAAGGAGATATGGGACACATTACAAACTGGACATAAAGGCGATCGTCATGTGCAAGAGGCTAAAACTGAAATGATCGAAGGTGGATTGGGAAGATTCGCCATAGAACATGATGAATCACCACATGTACAATCGGTTGAAGAATATCATCAATAAATATCGAGCATATGGAAGCAAGAAGTGGAATGATCATGAGGTGGTGAAGCTAATTCTCAGAGCCTTCATGTCTCACAAGGTAACTCTATTCTTGATGATTAGAGAAAGCCTCGGGTATCAAAAAATGACCCCAGATGAATTGCTTGGAAAGATCATCAATTTCGAGATAATGGAGAACCAACCAAAACATGTAAAAGAGATTGCCGATCTCACCTCGACAAAGAAGAAAGGAGTCGCTTTGAAGTACACTTGCGAGCCTATGTCAAAAGAAGCCCGAGAAGCTCCACAAGAAGAGGACATCGACGATGAAAGCAGTGAAATCGATGAAGAAGATATGATACTATTCATGAAAATTCAAGAAACTTCCATGTATATTACTATAGTTCCGTGTATCTCGCAATGAAGACTCCGGTGGTCTGAAGGCAGTGGATTGATTGGGCACACTTTTAGAGGAAGAGCTGCCCAACCTTAGATAAGGTGATAGAGGTTTTGGAGAGACATGGCCTCAAAAACTTGTTTGCTTTCAGGTGCAACTGGAATAACAAGGTTACCGCCCAATTCTATGCAACATGCTACATCGCCAGGGATGAAGAGGAAAGGGTGACTTGGATGACTCATGGATCCAAGTATATTATTACTTATGATTAGTTTGCGAGACTACTACACCTTAAGGATTCTAGCAGCAATGAGCTCATCATTCACAATATCGATGTCCTGGAGAAGGACAAGATGAAGTTACTCTATGACACTCACCTGAAATTCAATCCCCCTTCCACCAAGAACATGAAGCCATTCTTCATGGTTCTAAGTAGAGTTCTCTGGAAGACTATTGCTCTAAAAGACGGAGATGCAAGGACCGTCCAATGCTATATGAGGACATTGATGAAGGTGATCAGCAAGGACAGAAGGTTTGATGTTTTTGACTATATTTGGAATGATATGGTGAAAATCTCCTACACGCCGAACCGCTCCTGTGGCTATGCAACATACTTGATGTTTATGATTGAGGAAGTCATCGGAATTGAGTTCATGAAGGATGTGGAGCATACTCCTCTAAGGCCCAAGAAGCCTTCCCAAGCTACTCTCACAGCTACTCCATCTCCTGTGTCAAGTGAAGAGGCTCCGAGGAGAGCTCAAGGAGATGCAAGGCATGTATCCACTACTAGGGCCCCTTCTCAAAAAAGGGTCTCCTAGTGACATCTTGAAGTACTTGGATGATATCTTTGTCTCCTGCAAAATGGCTGAAGCGAAGCTTCATAAGTTAAGCAAAGCAAGGAAGGTAGACATGAAGTATGTGAAAGAAAATGTCAAGAACATTTGCCATAAGCTAGAGATTGAGCCTATTGGATCTCCAATTATCTCTGATGACTCTGCCTTCGACTTCACTGAGCTTCCACCCCTATCTCCTTCCGAGCTTGCCTATTTTGGCGTTGGGGGCACGTCGAGTGGTTCTCATCCTCCTCCTCCTCAAGCTGACGACAATGAAGATGATGAAAGGATGGACAACGAGAAATGAGCCTGCGGCGATTTGTAGATCCCTCCTATCCTTCTTTTTGGTGCCTTGATGCCAAAAAGGGGGAGAGATTGGGGAGTCATTAGGTTGTAGCCGTAGATGAGAGATGAGAGCTCCATTTGCATCTTTTGATCTCTGTTATGATTTTGGTGGTGTAAGACTGTTTTTTGTGTTGTAAGACTCTTATTATGCTTCTAAGTTATGTTTATGAAGTCTGTGATGATAATTTGATATAATCTATGCTTGTGCATGAAATTGACATATATGCTTGATGTTGATATGATTATGTAAATTATCTCATTCTCTTCACAAATCTTGCTTACACACACTTAGTTTTGCACCCCACCATAAAGAGTGCACATATGTCTTATGTTTTCATTGCTTAATTTGTTCCAAGCTCACATGTGCACACTTTATGAAAATCTGCATTTTTAATCATATTTGTGAAACCTCAATTGGTTGTCACCAATCACCAAATAGGGGGAGATTGAAACTACATCTAGGCATCCCTAGTGGGTTTTGGTTGATTTATGACAGGCAAATGAGATCCTAACGAAATTGTTGACATGAGCGCAGGTTTTAATGAAATTATGAAGAAAGCGCAAAAAGAAAGAAGAGTGAAGAATCAAGTTGAAAAGAGCTCAAGAGATGAATAGAATATTCTTTGTGTATGGAGTGTCATAGAGAAACACATCCCAAGAGCTCAAGCAAAAGAAAACACTCTCACTGCACAAATTTACACAGGTCCAGGCTAGTCTGATGTCCACTAGACTAGTCCGATATCTCTCTATCCAGAAATGGACAAGTCCTCCCAGTTCGGACTTGTCTACAAACAGTCCAGGTTTCACAACACCGGACTAGTCCGATAGTATCCGGACTATTCCGATATCTTTTTGTATAGGATCGGACAAGTCTGCCCCAACGCAGACTTGTCCTCAGCATGTCACAATTTGCATGAATCCGGACAAGTCTGATATCACCACGGACTAGTCCGATATCCTTCTGACCTAAACCGGACAAGTTCGATATTATTCGGACTAGTCCGATAACCTTTCTGACTAAGATCAGACAATTCTTCCAACTGCGGACTTGTCCTCAATTCACTAAGGGATTCACCACGCCGGACTAGTCTGATATGTGCCGAACTAGTCCGAATATCTCCAGAGACCAAATCGGACTGGTCCGCATGTTTTCGGACAAGTCCGATATTCCTGAACACTTAGGGTTTTCCACATGCCGCACATCGGACTAGTCCGAAGTCCATCATGGACTAGTCCGGACTTTGTAAACCCTAACAGTAACCTTTGGAAACACTAGTATAAATAGAGGTGCACACCCCTACTATGATCTCTCTCGACCCCCTGCGCTGTCACACCTTCCAAGAGCCCAGAAAACACATCTCTCCACACAGTCCAACGCAAGAAAGATCAAATCCTTGAGGATTAACCATAGACCAAAGGAGAGACATGTTCTTCACGTCTTGAGCTCTTGGGTTTGAATCTCTCACACACTCTCGCTGTTTTATTGCGTATCTTTCAAGTGTGTTTGGTGGTGTTTCAAATTGTAAATCTTGGGGAGCCCTCAACTTGTGAGAAGGCCCCTTGAACTCGGTGATTTACCCCTTTGTGTTTAGTGGAAGAGAATCAACCTCCATGGCCATTCGATGAGGGTAGGGTTGGAAGACCCGGTCCCTTGTGGACTCCTCAACGCGGACGTAGATTTTCTTTGTGGAATCAAACCACAGGATAAAATCATTGTGTCTTTACTTTTGTTCATACTATTCATTGCAATCTTGGGTTTGCTCAATCTTGTTCAACTTACGTTAAAACTTTGAAACTAAAATTAACTTGTGCCATATCTAGTTTCATTGAAGCAATACACTCTAGTTACAACTCAATTTCCGCGACATAGAGTACTTGGATCGGCATCATCCATCAAACTTGATCGATCTAGTCCGCACACACTGGACTAGCCCGCACGCTACCGGACTAGTCCGATTTATCTGTGTTTGATCAGGTTGCTAAGTGTTTCAGGTTCCGACAAAAGTCCAAAAAGCCTATTCACCCCCCCTCTAGGCTACATTCAAGACTGAACAACATATTTTCCATAGCAGCATCATCAGAAATTATCTCCTAATTATTTGCTGATTGCTCTGCAATATTTTCTCAACTAGTTTTTTTTCCATGGTGTACCCAACAAGTATAATCAAATGACATCCCATTACGAAGCAAGTGAAGATGAACTTCCTTGCATGTCCTGTGGCAAATATTACGACATTTTGTGCAAGGACAAGACATAGTTTCTTCTTCACAAGTACCCTGGAATACAACCAAAATTTAAAAATGACTTCATTCCATCTTACCACTCCTTCATACGCCAGTCTTTTCCCATCCATGTCTTATCTTCTGACATCACTTCCTACAATTCGATCAGCATATCTGTAGGAGGATAGAACTACAATAACATTATATGAGCAATTGTACCTAGCATTGTTGCTCCTCCACGCCTGTGGCTAGCGGATGCTCTTCCAAGAGCGTGGCGGCCGGCGGATGCTCCTCCAAGAGAGTGGCGCCCGGCGGATCCTCATCTAAGAGTGTGGCAGCCAACGGATGCTCCTCCAAGCGTGTTTCATACAGTCAGGAGGAGGCCGTTGTGGATCGAAAGGTCCCACGGCCAGGCAGCCAGGACAAAGCGTACGTGAAGCTATCAGAGTAGGCCCAACACTGCGCTGGGCCACTTCTTATTCGTGGGCTGAAACTACGTTGAGTCACTTTGTATTTGTGGGCCAAAACTACACTGGGACGCTTGGTGTTCGTCCCTATGACGCGTGAGCCCATCTACATGCACGCGTCTGGCTCTGGCAATATGTTATCTAAATAAGTTAATGTAGCAATGGGGGTGGTATTCCGATCAATATAAAACATACACATAAAATATTTTGAACCACAGCAACACAGTGATATAAACAAGGATTAAGTACCAGATATAAACATCGAAGGAACCAAACAGTAGTGTCCAATGTACCATTCCAGGCAAAAAAATAATCGACGAAATTAGCTGTTACATAATCCCTAATAAACACATAATAAACAAATCGGCACATCTAGTCGGCAACACTTCCCTTCAAGCAGTGGTAATAACTTCTTGCCATGTATAGGAGTAGTTGTAATGATGACACTACGTATAGGGGCATTGGGCCAGTGATACGTTGGAGTTCTACCTATCTTTTTCTAACATTTTCTCGTCCTTTCTTTTCTTTTCTCTCTGTTCATTGTCTGCACTTTTCTTTCCAGTCATCACTAGCTGTTGTGTTTTCCTGTTACTACGTACTAGTATTGTATACTACTTTACAAAACGCTTTGCAGGCCCTACTACGTGCGATCTCCTCTAGCACCTCCAGCAGCTAAAGTACCGTACCGACCACATTAGAGGCTACCGGCGGTGTGCTTGGTTGTTCATTAACAGAGAATATAGATAGAGTAGATAGTTCACTAAACAAATAGATAGAAAACAAAATAACAGTTGGAACAGATGAACAAAATTGAGTCCATCAACATAAAACATTACTATAAAACAAGAAAAACGACATCATGAAACAAGAAAAACAACATAACATAGCCTTATAAGTCTTTTATATATAGCCCATACCGGATAACAACTCACGGCAGAATGTGAAATGCTCATGTCTAATCCTACAGACTTCACTACAGAAGACCCTACAGCCGCTCCACCCTTGCTTCCCACAGCTGGCAGCCGTGCATGGGTCAGCCTCCTTGTTCGACAGTGACACCATCGGCAATATCGGAGGTGGGCGCAGATGCGCCCACGTCAGATTACCGATTTTAGCCAGGGCTTGAATCCGACACTACCTGCACTCATTGTTGGCCCTCATGATGGCGACGGACCCAAACGTTTTCTCACCGATGTCGACCACGCCTTCGACCTGCCAGATATACTCGAAGGAGTCGCGGGCTCCGCGATCGGCATCGTAGCATAGGAGGCCAATGACGTAGGCTGCCTGCATGTGGCCGGCCCTGGCCGCCCGGGCGAGAAACTAGGCGCTCGGCTGCGCGCAATCGTTCATGAAGACGAGCTCTACCCGGTGACGTAGCACGCACGAGCATTGCCGGTGATGGTCGGGTTCTCCACGAGGGCTTTGTAGCACCCCGGGTCGCGCCACATCCTCCAAGTCACCCGCTCTAGCGCCACGCGCCTGGCCACGACGCCATTCCGACACGCCGCATGCATGGCCTTGCTGGTGGCACGCAGACTGGAGGGGTCATCCAAGGGTTGCAGGAAGCTTGCGGCGAGGCGCCCAATGATCTCGACCACTATATCGTGCGTGAACGACAACTCCATAGGCTTCAGCATCACCGTGTTGTGAAGGGAACCAATGAAGGTGCGCTCAGTGGAGACAAAGAGGAAGCTAGAGTACGTGCGGAGAAGACGCTGATGTGTCTTCATAGAGTACGCGTGGAGAAGATGATGGAGACATTATATAAAGACACGCGTCATCGTCTTCTCTGCACATAATGATGGGGGTTGCACATAGTGATGGTTCGGCTTCTGGCAGTGGCGGATTCCACATCGTGTGCGGTACTGCGAAGGTGCATTAAGGGTGGCCGACATGTGAACACCACAACCTATGGAACGCACGCCTCTCGCATGCACTGATGGGACATGTGAAGTAATGGAATCGCTCTGTTTTCAACATCAGCACAAGAATAATATCCTGTCATCAATAGAGAAAACATACTATGTTTGACAGACTTAAGGCTTTGTTTGGGAACACAATATTTTTAGAGTTTTAGAGCAATACTTTGGTATTTTAGATTACCATGGTATTTTTTACAGAATGGTGTTTGGCAACGAACTCAAAAACTATGTGTTTAAAACTATGGTTTTGTCTATACTATGGTATTTAAAACCAAAGTTTCCTCCCCTTGCTTCCTCTTGATGCTTGCTACTTTGCTCCCAAACAGTCAAAACTGCGATACTACAAAATTGTGGTATTGAAATACTTTGATGATGTCATGACATCTTAAAAACTGTGGTTTGCAAAAACTTTGATATTAAAAACTTTGTTCCCAAACACAACCTAAGACTGGAGTAATCTGCACCAAAAATTTCATGTTTTACAGTTTTGTTCTCCACACTCTTTCACTTTAATTCGTACGTACTACCTATCTTTTTCTAACATTTTTCTCGTCCTATCTTTTCTTTTCTCTCTGTTCATTGTCTCCACTTTTCTTTCCAGTCATCTCTACCTGTTGCATTTTCCTGTTACTACGTACTAATAGTACTGTATACTACTACCTCCATCCCATGTGAACTCTATTTCCGGGTTTGGTCAAATCTACCTTTGACCAATGATTTATGTAATTTTTATAAATTTTAACAATACAAAAATTGTAATTTTAGACCCATCATGAAAAATATTTCCATAATATGCAATTTATATGTTGTTCAAGTTCATAGAATCGATAAAAATCATTGTTCAAACGTAAGTTTGACTAAAGCTAGAAATAGAGTTGTGTTGGGACGGAGGCAGTACTTTATAGACCGCTTTGCAGGCCCCGCTACAGAAGATCTCCTCTGGATCCTCTAGCAGCTAAAGTATTGTACAGGCCACTTTAGAGGCTACCGGCGGTGTGGAGGACCGTTCATTAATAGAGAATACAGATAGAACAGATAGTTCACTAAACAGATAGATAGAAAACAAAATAATAGTTGGAAGAAACAAACAACATTGAGTTCATCAACATAAAACATTATTACAAAACAAGAAAAATGACATCATGAAACAAGAAAAACCATATCACCGCCTCACAGTAGAATGCGAAATGCTGGTGTCTAATCGTACAGTCTTTACTATAGAAGACCCTGCAGCCGCTCCACCCTTGCTTCCTGCAGTTGGCAGCCATGCACAGGTCAACATCCTTGTCGGGCAGCGACACCATCGGTGGTCTCGGAGGTAGGCGCGGATGTGCCTATATCAGATTACTAATTTTAGCCAGGATAGAATCCAACACCTTCTGCACTCATTGTCTATCCTCATGATGGTGATGGACCCGACCGCTTTCTCACTAACGTCAACCTCGCCTTCGACCTTCTGGATATACTTGACGGTGTCGCGGGCCCCATGGGCGGCATCATAGCGGAGGAGGCCAAGGACGTAGGCCACCTCCATATGGCCGACCTTAGCCGCCTGGGCAGGAAACTGGGTGCCCAGCTACGCGCGATCGACCGCGAAGACGAGCTTGAGCCCGGTGAAATTACATGCATGAGGGTAGCCGACGATAGACAAGTTCTCCATGAGGGCTTTGTACCGCCCCGGGTCGCGCCACATCCTCCGTGTCACCCGTTCCAGCGCCATGCGCCTACCCATGGCGCCATCCCGGCACGTCGCAAGCATGGCCTTGCAGGTGGCACACAGACTATATAGGTCGTCCAAGGGTCGCAGGGAGCCTTCGGTGATGCGCCCCACTGTCTCGACCGCAATATCATGCGTGAATGGCATCTCCATAGACTTTGGCGTCACCGTGCTACGAAGGGAACCAATGAGGATGCGCGCCGTGGAGACAAAGAGGAAGCTAGAGTACATGCAGAGAAGACAGAGGTGTGTCTTTATAGAGTATGCGTGGAGAAGACAACGGAGACATTATATAAAGACACACGACATCGTCTTCTCCACGCATATTAATGGGGGTCTCGCGCAGTGATGGTTTGGCTTCCGGTGGTGGCGGATTCCACATCTCCTGCAGTACTGCAGGTGCATTAATGGTGGCTGACATGTAAGCACCACAGCCCATAGGACCCACACCTCTCGCATGCACAAATGGGACGCCTGAAGTAATGGAACTGCTTCGTTTTGAAGATTAGCACAAGAATAATATCCTGTCATCTATAGAGATATAAAACTATATTTGACAGTAATCCGCGCCAAACATTTCCTTTTTATAGTTTGGTTCTCCATACTCTTTGACCTTAATTCGTACGTACTACAATCTTTTTGTATCATTTTTCTTGTCCTTTCTTTTCTTTTCTCTCTTTTCATTGTCTCCACTTTTCATTCCAGTCATCGCAAATCAACAAAACTAGCTGTTACATTATCCCTAATAAACCGAAAATAAAGTAATCGGCACATCTAGTCCGCAGCACTTCCCTTCAAGCAGTGGTAATAACTTCTGACCGCATATAGGAGTAGGGATAATGATGACACCGCATATAGGGGCATAGGACCAGTGGTACATTGGAGTTCAACCTATCTTTTTTTCTAACATTTTTCTCGTCCATTCTTTTCTTTTCTCTCTGTTCATTGTCTCCACTTTTCTTTCCAGTTGTCACTACCTGTTGTGTTTTCCTGTTACTACGTACTCCTGTAGACTACTTTACAGAACGCTTTGCAGGCTCCGCTGCGGGCGATATCCTGGCACCTCCCGCGGCTAAAGTATTGTACATGCCACTTTAGAGGCCACCGACGATGTGGAGAGTCATTCATTAATGGGGAAGACAGATAAAACAGATAGTTCACTAAACAGTAGATAGAAAACAAAATAACAGATGGAACATACGAACAACATTGAGTTCATTATCATAACACATTACTCCATCCTTCATATATTACTTGTCTATAGAACAAATTTTGTAATTCATATTTGAACTAGAAAACTAGTCCTATTTATTAACGACAAGTAATATGGGAAGGAGGAAGTACAAAACAAGAAAAATAACATCACAAACAAGAAGAACTAAAACATCACAAAAACAAGAAGAGAAAAACATCACGACTAGATTAATCTGTGTCAAAAGATTTTTGGTTTTATAGTTGGGTTCAACTAGAATGTAATCATATGTTTGGTACAATCGTGCAATCAACCATCTTCAACCATTGGATCCATATATATTACGGTTGTTGAATCTTTCTATTTAACCCCCTCCACCAGATGGAGGGGTGGTGGTGGTGGAAGGGGTTAAATAAAAAGATGTAATAACCGTAAGATGTAGATCCAACGGATGAATATATTGGATTACACAATTGCACCAGAACTTTAATTGCATATAGGGTTGTCAACGTGTCAAACTCGAGCTAGCATGTCTTTCTAATCTTAAGTTCGATAAAACACCGAGTCGATCTCGAGTCGAGCCAATAATTCATGTATATACAATATAATCTACTAAATTTAGGTTCACAACTAATGGAGTAGGAAGGTGGATGATGATGCACATTATTTGTTTCTATCATATATAAAAATTGTGTCCCATAAAACATTTTTAATAAAATTATATAGTTTAGTTAATCATATGTACATATCATAGATGACAACAATAAATGAGCTTACTCGAGCTTGAGCTCATCAATCTCGCAAGCTCGAGCTTGGCTCGTTTAGAATTGGCACAATACTAAACTTCATCCTCAAACTTTCAATCAAAACTCAGTTTGGTCCTTGAACTTTTAAATGGGTCAATTATTTAGTCGATCAACTTCACACAACCGTTTCACTTTCATCCTTAGTCCGAGTTCGACATCCACATTGGCATGCCACATAAGCTATTATGCCACATTGTCATCTACCACGACCACCTCACTTAGAAAAAGATAATATTTTTTTACAATCTCAAAAAATAACTAGCTAATTAATTGGGTGATGTCATATTACATACGTAAAAATATTGTAAAATATAAAACTTTTAAACATACGGAAGAGCAAACAGAGCAAACACAGAGAGGAGGAGCAAACTTTTAAGCCTAGGGAACAAAATATAAAACAAAGCTACACGGCTGACCGGGTACACGTGTGGTCCGGGCCAGTGTGCTGGTGCACCTTAACCCCCGTCGTGCGTCCCCGGTGGTTGTTGGGAAGACCCTTGTAGGTAGGACCACGATCGCCTAACGTAGTGAATTTTACTGCATGCATGCAGCAAATACTGCATCCACCATTTGTTTTGATCCGACGGCTGTACTTCCCTGCGATCCTCAACAGGGCCCAAAAGAGAGGTCCACCTGCATCGTTTTCTCTCCTATTGCCTGTTTGCTTCAATGTGAGACGGAGTTTATTTTTACTGATACATACTTCAACCATCTAAATAAAACAAACTTCTATAATAAGACAAAACACTAACTATTGAGGACATTAGGTAGGGTTTTGAAAAATATTTGGCAATCAATTATTTCATGCATCTGTCGACAATTGTTTGACTGTGTTGGCCTAACATTAACAGTCATTGTTCGACTGCGTTGGCCTACATTTAGTCATTAACACTAGCCTTTGAATCTGTGTAGTGTGAAAAGGTTTAGTTTCTGTTTCACACTACACTAGCTAGCATATAAAGTGTATTTGTGTTCCGTGATGAATACACAACAAACATTCTCCATACAGAATAATATTGTAACCATACTCCATATGGTATCACGAGAGCAATAAGATTTCCCTGCATGCTTCCGCTTTCTTCTGCCATGGCATCGAGTGCAAAACTAGCAAGGCTTCGGTGATGAGCGGCATGCATGTTTCTTGATGAGAAACTGACAGCGGGGGCAGCCCCCAGCATGCATGTTTGACAGGAAGGATGTTCCATCGAGGGTTTGAAGACAAAAGGTATACCGTCTAGGTAGCCAGGCGGAGGATCGAAGGAAGCTACACGGTTGGCCAGGTACACGTACGGTTCGGGTGTGCCGGTGTACCTTAACCCCCATCCTAAGTCCTCGATGGTGGTTCGGAAGAGCATTGCAGGAATGCTTTGATTCCTATCCTCCCACTTCATCTAGGTTCTTGATGACGCAGGCGGTTCACCACCAGACAAACTAGCAAAGCCTCGGTGAAGAGTGGCATGCAAGTTTCTTGATGAGAAACTAACTGCGGGAGTGTCCGCCGGCATGCATGTTTGACAGGAAGGATGTTCCCTGTTGAGGGATTGAGAATAAAAGGTAAACCATAGTCTAGGCAGCCATCTGGAGGTTCGAACGAAGCTACACAACTGGCTGGGTACACGTGTTGTCCGGGTGTTCCGGTGTACCGACTGTCTGCACCAGCGTACTCCAAAGCTTATTCTATACACTATTCTTCTTTTATTTTTACAGTACGTACTCTAAACTTCCACTATGCTACAATGTAAGCAGTTTGCTTTACAGCGTGCCACTGGAGACGGCCTAACCCACATCATGCATCCCCGGTGGTGGTTGGGAAGAGCCTTGCAGGTATGCTCAGATTCCCGGCCTCTTACTCCATCTAGGTTTCCGATGATGCAGGCGGTTCATCACCAGAAAAACAAGCAAAGCCTCGACGCTGAGCGGCATGCAAGTTTCTTGATGAGAATCTAACTGCGGGGTCGGTCCCCCGCATGCTTGTTCGACAGGAAGGATGTTCTCTCGAGGGTTTGAGGATAAAACGTATACCATCATCTTGGTGGCCAACCGGAGTTTCGAACAATGCTTCGTGTAGGCTGCCATGTAGGCAGTCATCTAGGCAGCTTCTTGTAGTTTTGTGTAGCTTCATTTGAACCTCCGTCTGGCTGCTGAGACGATGGTATTTTTGGTATACCTTTTATCCTCAAACCCTCGAGGAACATCCTACTAGCAAAGCCTCAGTGATGAGCGGCATGCAAGTTTCTTGATGAGAAACTGACTGCAGGGATGACCCCCGACATGCATGTATGACAGGAATTGCTAGTTTATCTGGTGGGTGAACCGCATGCATCATCGCAAACCTAGATGGAGTTGGAGGATAGGAATCAGAGCATACCTGCAAGGACAGCTCTTCCCAATCACCATCGAGGAAGCGCGACGAAGGTTAAGGTACACCGACACACCCAGACCGTACGTGTACCCGGTCGACCGTGTATCTTCGTTCGAACCTCTGGCTAGCTGGCTAGATGATGGTATACCTTTTATCGTCAATCTCTCAAGGGAACATCCTTCTTGTCAAACATGCATGTTGGCGGCCTCCCCCGCAGACAGTTTCCCATCAAGAAACTTGTATGCTGCTCATCACTGAGGCTTTATTGGTTTGTCTGGTGGTGAACCGCCTGCGTCATCGGAAACCTAGATGGAGTTGGAGGACAGGAATGGGAGCATACCTGCAAGGCTCTTCCCAACCACCACTGGGGGTGCAGGACAAGGGTTAAAGTACACTGGCACAACCGGACCTTACATGTGCCGGAAAAGATGGAACTCAGCAGTCTCACGGTTCATTGATAGAAAAATGGAAGAAGAAAAAGAATGGCGCACATTTTGATCCATGAACCCTGAGACTGCTGACTTCCATCTTAATTGGCCAGTTCACGATTGCGCTGATCTCTCCAGCATGCATTCATAGTAGCTTCTCTCTGGTGGCTGGACCCAGGTTATGCCGTGGCCCACCCGGCATACCCAGTGGGTGCGCCCTTGAGAAAAGTTGTTGTTGTACATGGTGTTCGGTTGAGACAATGCAACTTGTGCTCATAACAATAAGAATTAAAAATAGGAGTATATCAGTAACACCCTCATTTTCATGCATCATGCATTGCATACTTCTAATATGTGTTTAACATTGAGCAACATCAAAATGAACAAGTTTAAAATGAATTAGAAACAAAACAGCACTTAAGAATTTTGGAAAGTGCGAACTAGTCTGATTTTGGTGCGGACTAGTCCGATTTCTCTCTGACCTCCATCGGACTTGTCCGTTTTGCTGCGGACTAGTCTGTTTTTCTCACTGGACACCTCCAAACTTGTCCGGTCCAGTGCCGACTAGTCCGGTGTTCCAATTCCGTGAAAATTTTGCTAAGTCCCTGGACTTGACCGGACTAGTCCGGTATTCCAGCAGACTTGTCAGTTTTTCCCACTCACTAAAGTCAGACTTGTCCGATTTTGGCCAGACTTGTCCGTTTTCCCCCCTCTGGATAAGTTCGGGCTTGTCCGAGGTCCAGTCCGGACTTTTCCAATTTCTCTCTGTCTAACTTCGGACTAGTCCGGCCCTTTTCAGACTTGTCCGATAAATCGCGAGTCTGAGTTGATCTTTTGTTTCACGACTTGTTTGTTGGGTTTTACGTTAGTGGTCCTATGGACGTCGTGCCTAACTCTTTTAGAGCCCATGTGGGAATCTAAACCGGCCTCTACTCATCTCAAACTCGAAATCCATCTAACCCTAGCCTCCACCTCTATATAAACAACCCAACCCCTTGGCTTGACATTTATTTGCCACTTTTCCATCTCACCCAAACCCTAGCTCATGAGTAGCCGCCACCAAGCAGGGATAAGGTGATCTAGAGCAAGGAGAAGAAGAGGAGGAAAAAATAGAGGGTCAAGATCTCCATCAACTTTGTGTTCTTCGTCAACAATTCACCATCAAGTTCTTCATCGACCCTAGATCATCAAGATCCAAGTGTTGCCTCCAAGATCCATGATTCATTAGAGTCCTAAACACCTAGTATACCTTCTATTCTCTTTTCATTACGTGAATTCAACCTCAAATGTCCAGATTCATGTCGAGCTAGAAAACCCTAATCTGTCGCTCATGCGTAGTGCGGACTAGTCCGGCCTCCTGCGGACTTGTCCAATTTTTGCGATCTATTTCCCGCTGAACTAATTCCAAGTTAGGTCGAATAAACCCCAAACTTGGGTAGACATGTTAATAACCATTGTAATTGATTAATGAACATTATTAACAACTTATTAACTAGTTTTGCTTCACAATTGCATTAATCATGCATGTCATGTCATATTGAGCAATATATGTGCACTTTTTTATTGTGTTTCTTGTTTGTATGTTTATTGTGCGGATTAGATGGATTTGTGCTAGAGAGTTCCACAAAGTATCTTCAGCACCAAGATTTTGAAGGCTTTGACATGAACCGATCCCAAGAGCAAGGCAAGGGTCCTTGACCATATTGATCCAGTTTTTTTTTTTTAATAAATGCTTTGTTTTCAAAACTGCATGCTTGTGTCAATTTGATGGGAATCCTATGATAGGAAGTTTACTAGATTTGTTTAACCACCCTTGTCACCTGGAATTCATGGTAGAGAGTCAGGATGGACTTTTTACCTTTTTGCTTCGCTTAATTAATTGAGATGGGAAAACAACTATACCACTCAACTTAATTTCGCATTTATGAGATTCGATTAACATGAACTAGTTAATATGATATGGTAATGGGTGATCTAAGCAAGCCTGGTATGCGGATGGGGTGGATGCTATGGTGGTTTGCTTGCTTTAGATCTAAGGACCGGTTCATGTGAGAATAAAACAGGACAATAGGGCTCACTCCCGCTCCTCCTTCGCTGCACACCGCGCCTCCACCTCCTTCACCGCCAACCCTTGCTCACCGCCATGGCCGCGCTGGTAACGTCGAGCGCCGCTGTGGTTTGGTCGTCTCGCTCAACATGGGCGATGATAGACCCTTGCCGGTCAGGGATGACTGGGATCTTCGCTCCGGCAAGATATTTCAAGCGGAGGTCCGCCACAAGTTTCATTCCACGTTTCTTCATATGGGTTCTCGCCCAAGGGCTCCTTCTTCATGATCGCAGCCTTTCGAAGGTACACATTTCGTCTCTCAGAGAGTGCAGTTGGTTGGGCTCTTTGTTCGGTGCTGGGTGGATCACCTCTGGATTTCCATGTTCAAGAACTACAAGAGCGTTCGTTTCTCTTCTCGGTGGCCAGCAAACAAGTGGGACTGCTGATCAATGCCAGAAGGAGGATCACCACGTCAACCTTTGATGTGTACTTCCACCTTTGGCACACGGGAGGGCCGGACTGGATCTCCAAGTACAGGAAATGGGAGCAGGAACAGAGGGGAAGCTGGAAAATGGTTTCAAGGAAGAATTCAGTAAACAGGAGGGTTTCCTTCGCCTCCCCAATCCGGCAACGTTCTCCTGCAAAAAGGCAACCCTAACGGTAAAAGGGTTGTGGATCGGAAAATTTTTCTGTGATCTTCACCAAGCTCCAATAAGTGCCACCGGACTCTGCTTTCCGGCTAATCGGAAGCTCGTCGGAGCTAATCGTCCGGCCACCACGAAGGGAGGTACGTGGCACAACAATCAATACAACTTTTTGAATTCTCGGGTGGTCAATGGGAAGTCTGTTCCCACACCATTCATGCCTCACTGGCCTCCGACGCCATGGAGCATGAACAATCCGGCGCATGCCCTGATGCGATTGTGCTGAGTAGTAGCAACCCTAGACCTATCCCTACTACGAGGGAGGTCGGCGAGTGTTCTCATCCGAAGGGGGGTAGAGCCCTTCCAGTCTTAGTCTCGCAAGGTCCCGAGGGAACTCGGCGTGGACAAGAAAGCAAGCAGGAGAGGGAACCGAGGCTGCCAAGCGATCATGACGCTCTGGCATTGGATGTGAAACGCTGCTATAAATGCCTCAGTCCCTTCCATTTGAAACTCCAATGTCGCAATAAGATTCGCTGTAATCTTTGCTTTGGATACGAGCATATCAGAAAAAACTGTTTTTCGGCCTCCAGAAAAACCCGGGTGTGGCGCAAGAAAAGCACACCCCTCATTAAGGCCAATGGCCTCTCTCTGGAACCGTCCTCTGCCATCATCACCCACAAACTCAACTGCCACCTCAACTTCTCCCCAGTCGCTCCATATTCTTGGCTCCTCCGCATCTTGCACTCCACCTCCATCTCCATTGCTCTCTTGCCGGCCAACTCCCTTGGTATCATGGCAAACTTCCCGATTGATCCCACCAGGTTCTTGGCCAACCAACACTTCGACTTCCTGGATGGAGGGTCGGACAGGCTACCGAGGATGGTGGTTCACCTGCCTGTGCATCATCACCCGACACATGAGGAGTTTGTAGTGGCAGTGGACGTCGAACACGTTCTGGCAGAAGACCAGTACAATGACTTCACGCTCAGGATTCGGAACTTCCTCATGCAAGATATGGGTATCATTGTCACTCACTCTTGTCTCACTCCTCTGGGCATAACTTTGTTGCGTTTCAGACTAGCCTGTTTTGGGATCTTCTAGTGATGAGAGAGCCAATCATGGTGGATGAGGTCCATGTGTCTTTCGTCAAGCATTATTTTGGAAGGGACCGTCGGATGCATGAGTTTGGTTGTGTCGGATGGTTCATGATCGTGGGGTATCCGTTAGACTACAGATCAGTGGAAGCCATTGAATTGGCGGTTTCCGGTTTTGGCAAGTTACTCCAATGGCACACAAGCCCGAGGGCGCTAGGATTAATTCTTGTTAAGTGTCTTTACGTCCATGCTAGGCTAGTCCCCAGAAGCCTAGTCCTGCGTCAAGGTACTAGGGATGGTGTCGGCTAGTCTTGGTCCTGTCCGGTTTACATCCTTAACTGGATAAGCCCGCATGGCTTTGGAGAAATCCACTGGGGCGTCCCCCCGAAAGATGACTTGCCAGAGGATGGCAACCCACACCCCCTTCAAGAACCAGAACCAGAGGGGGAGCACCAGCAGGCGGATGACCCCGAGGCAAACGCAGACTGGGCAATGCGCAATGACTAGCAACAAAAAAATGATGGATGGGAACCCTGGGGGCCGCCACCGCCCCCTCCGCACCAGGAGATGGCCATCCTCTCTGACGCTCCTACTCAGGATGACTCCTCCGGTGTTGCTAACACTGTGCAAACCACTGTCAGAGCACCGTGGACTGGACCACAACCTTACTCTCTGGCTAACCCTGATGATGTCACATAGCAGCCTGACTGGATTCGCCCCTTTGATTCCGTGGGGCTGAGAAGAATGCTCCAAGTGGCTTTCCCCAACTCCCCGTCGGCATGGTGGAATGTGCAGTTCGGTGAGCCCAATTGACACGGGGGGTTCAGTAAGGTCCTCACCATGTCCTTCACCAACACCGCTGATCAGCAGAGCACTCATCGGAGCAAGGACCAGAGCCCGGGCCAATCCTCTGTGGTCATCAAGGACATCAGCTCAGAGCCAACTGCGGGCACAGACAAGAAGAAGGGTAAACAACCAGTGAAGTCTCTGAAGCCAGCAGTGGTTGAACTAATAGGCCCCTCCTACTCCAACAGGACACCGGAAGCTAGCAAGCTAAGGAGGAGCCAACGGCTGCAACTGATCAGACAAGGACACCAGTCGACCCCCCACCCGCTCAGGAGGACGATTCCAGTGCTGGCACTTCTGCTGATACTCCTCTTCTCAATCTTTTCCAAGGTCCAGTCAAATTCCTCAGCCTTGATTCTATTGACTCTATTTGTCCCTACCCTGAGCTCCCATCGCTTTGCTGCAAGTGACGGCGGTAAAAGACTGCGGCGTCCCCCCTGAGATGGCACGCCAGATGATGTCCCTCCCGGAGCTAGATGACGATGTCGACCAACAACCTTAATCTGCTGGGAGCAGAGGGCGTAGGGGACACTGGGAGCTGTTTGGTTGTTCTTCAAACTGTTGGTTATTCTGTCTTTTGGGATGTCGATGTTCTGGACATGGGTGTAGTTGTTATGATCAGCACTTGTTATTTTGCTACGTTTTCGTTTAAGCATGGTAACTGTTGTGAGAACCTGCTCATTTGGACCGGTTGGTGGCCTGAATCTAAGGCCAAGTCAGTTATTTCTTTCTGGAGTCTTTTGGTTGTGACCTATTACATTGTTGACTGGCCTAATTACCTGATACGTGCTGGCTGTTGGATCAGTTTTTGGTTTCTGCATTCTCGCCTCTGGGGGCCGACCACCCAGTGGATGCTGCCTTGGGTGCACATTTAGTCGCGTTTGTACAGGCCCTAGCCTCTCTCCTCTGGTCGGGATTACATCCCGGTCTGCCCCTTTACCTACTATGGTTATCTATGGCGCACAATTTAAACCGTAACTGGAATTTTTTTAACTGGAACATCCGTGGTCTCAACAGTACTGATAAACAGCAGGCAGTCAAAGCCAAAATAAAGGAGGTTCATGAATGTAACATCTTCTGTATTCGAGAGACTAAAAAAGAACATATTGATATATCTCTCCTTAAGCGAGTGGCGCCCAGAAGATTCAACAAATTCGCTTTTGCACCATCCAGGGGTGCCTCAGGAGGTATACTAGTGGGCTGGAATGACAATCTGCTTCATGGGGAGTCTCTAGAAATTAGGGACTTTGCCATTTCCATGCGGTTCACATCTCGACAGAATGGGGTCGTTTGGCACTTGGTCTCAGTCTATGGACCTTGTCAAGGTCCACGCCGGCTAGAATTCATTGAGTGGTTATGGAACCTAGATTTGCAACCGCAAGAGTTATGGATGATACTAGGGGATTTCAACTTCTATCGTCACGCTAGTGACCGTGACCACACCGGAGCGAATGCAAGTGACATGCAAACTTTCAATAGTATCATCCTACACTTGGGACTTATTGAAATCCCTTTACGAGGAAGGAAATACACTTGGAGCAACATGCAACAGTCCCCCCTGCTTGAACAACTAGATTGGTGCTTTACATCAGCGCGGTGGTATCTATCATTCCCAAACTCTACACTTCGGCCGCTAGCCAGGGACACATCAGACCACGTTGCACTAGTGGCCCAGATCAGCACTACCATACCCAAAGCAAAATGCTTCAGATTCGAGAACTACTGGCTCAGGCATCCCCAATTTTTCTCCATTGTTAAAGACTCGTGGGATCAGCCCCTAGCCACAGTTGGAAGTGCCAAGAGAGTATCTGCTAAATTAAAGCGACAGAGATACAAGCTAAACAAGTGGAGCAGAACACTGGGTGACCTGAATAAACTGATCAAGCGATGCAATGAAGTTATTCTGGTCATGGACACAATGGAAGAACAAAGGACACTATTTTCGCAAGAAAGCAGCTTCAGAAACATGATCAAACACCAACTTGCTCAGCTTATCAAGCAACAAAATGATTACTGGAGACAATGCTACACAGAGCGATGGGCCATGCTTGGAGATGAGCCAACAAAATTCTTCCTGGCCGCGACAATGGAAAGATATAGGAGAAACAACATCCCAGTCATTCAGGACAACCAAGGAGTAGAGCTGATGGACCATGGGCACAAAGCTTCCGCTCTCTGGAAGGAATTCAGTGAAAGGTTAGGGCAATCTGACCCGACTCATCAATGGCCACAAATTAAGCAATGGGTTCTGCCCAGGCAACACTTACAAACCCTATGCAACCCAGTCACCAGAGAGGAAGTTGACACCACAATCAAGACGATGCCAAGCGATAAACCTCCGGGTCAAGATGGGTTCAACACAAAATTCTTTCAAGAATATTGGCACATCATTAAGGAAGATATATATCTGCTCTGCTCGGATTTCTTCAATAACAACATCAGTATCCAACCACTGAATAGCTCTTTAATCACTCTCATCCCAAAGATCAACAATCCCAGCAGGGTTGCAGACTACAGGCCCATATCACTGCTGAAGACCACTGCCAAACAGATCACCAAAATACTCTCTGTACGATTGTAGGAAGTCATCACAACCATCATCCACAAAAATCAATATGGCTTCATCAAGAAAAGAACCATCCACGACTGCATGGCATGGGTCTTTGAATACCTCTACCAATGTAAGAAAACCAACATAGGTATCATAGTACTCCAACTGGAGTTTGAAAAAGCCTTTGACAAGGTGGAACATGACTTCATATTAAACATGTTGCGAGTTTTTGGTTTTCTTGATCAGTGGATCAAATGGGTAGCAGACATCCAATCAACTGCTATTTCTTTAGTGCTTCTCAATGGAGTACCAGGCAAGACGTTCCATTGCAGAAGAGGGGTTCAGCAGGGGGACCCACTGTCCCCCCTTCTATTTGTATTGGCAGCCGATCTCCTGCAAATCTCAATCAACAAAGCGGTTGAGGTGGGGCTTCTGACATTGCCACTGCACCAAGGAACAAATGTGGAATTCCTGGTGGTCCAATATGCAGACGACACTATCCTAGTTCTCAAGGCTAATCAGAGAGATCTCTTCTTTCTGAGAAACCTATTGCAACCTTTCGGAGGAGCGACAGGTCTAAAAGTGAATTGGGGAAAATCAAGCCTAATGCCAATCACCATTGATGAAGAGGAAACCACAATCCTTGCAGCCACACTAGGCTGCACCATTGGCTCATTTCCATTTACATACTTGGGATTGCCTATAAGCCTTGACGGACCAAAAGCAGACGCCTTTGAAGGGCTCGTCTCACGAGTACAGAAGACGCTAACCGGAGCAGCAACATGGTTATCAATGGTTGGCCAATGCACACTCATTAACAGCATCATATCCGCTATACCTATTTATGTCATGTGCACTATCAAGCTGAGAAATCCAGTCATTCAAGCAATTGACAAAGCCAGGAAGAAATGCTTATGGAGAGGCTCAGATATCAATGGCAAAGGCCGGCCCCTGGTGGCCTGGCATCAAGCGACAACACCAAAGGAAAATGGGGGCCTAGGTCTCAAAAACCTCACTACAATGAATGAAGCCCTGCTCATGAAATTTCTCTGGAAAATCTATAACAAAGCTGACATCCCCTGGGTCCATCTTATCCATCAACGTTATTGTAACAATGGTAATCCACTGCATGGCACAAAAGGAAAAGGATCCTTCTGGTGGAGGGACGTAGTGAGACTATCTGACTCATTTCTCAAGAATTTTGAAGTCAAAGCTGGAAAAGGGGACACAATTCGGCTCTGGCAGGATCAGTGGGAAGGTCACTTGCTCAGAAGGGACATGCCTCGCCTGCACTCCTTCGCAAAAAAACCCAGCATCCCTATGGCCCAACTTCTTAGCAGGCCAGATCATCTCAGCCATTTCTTCCAACCAATGTCAGACGAAGCCTTGTTGGAACTGGTCAACCTGCAAGCGCTGCTGGATGAGGTTTCTCACATGGACCCCTCGCAAGACGTATGGAGCCTGGCAAGGGGAGTAAGGATATTCAGCTCCAAGAATATCTACGACAACTGCTACAACCACATCAAGCCACCAGCACCCTTTAGTTGGATTTGGGCTTCGAGGGTGGTAAAGAAAATGAAGATCTTCATGTGGCTTATGTTTCGGGACCGGCTCAACTCGCGCAACCTCGTGAAAAGAAAGAACATAGCCATTGATGGGAATGACTACACCTGTGTGCTCTGTGTTTACAATGTGGAGGAACTCACATACCATCTCTTCTTTAGCTGCTCCTTCATCATGGCATGTTGGAACGTCCTTGGGGTTCATTGGGATCATGACATCCCTTTCTTCGACACTGTACAGAAGGCCAAGCACAGCTGGAGTCATCGAGCCTTCATGGAAATCTTCTCGATAGCGGCCTGGGAGATTTGGATTGTTTGTAACAACTTCATTTTTAGAAACTCTCCCCCTACTGTAAATGCCTGGAAAAGATCCTTCATTGCTTCTACCAGGCTTCAAGCTTGTCGCTTTAAGCCTGAGGATAGGGACTATGTGCTCCTGTGGCTATAGAGCTTGTAAGGGTTGTTCCTCTCTCTGGAACACATAGTCAAGTGCTGCCGTGCCTTTGTAACTTAAACTCTATTTCGCTTTTTAATATTATTTCATAGTTGCCGGGGTTCTCCCTTGCAATTTTTATTGGTCAAAAAAAATTAGTGCCACCACGAGGCCAAGTATGGGTGCGGTGTAGCTGATTAATTAGGGCTTTGCTAGTGCTATTTGGACCATTAAGGATGCTCGGGGAAGGGTAGTCAGATTGGGTTTGTTGATGATTGGTGGGACTACCCTGAGATCCAAATGACTCAAGAGGGTGCCATTGGTTGAAGATGTGCTCAGTTGGAGACATCGCCACTTGTGAAACCTCAGTGAAGTCTAAATATGCTAGTAATCCCTTTGTAAAGGCTATTTTGTGATCTCTTGACCACACACCAACGGAAGTGTCTAATGTGACCGACGGGTTATGGCATAAGGGAGGTTCTTAGTCACCGAAAGGAGAAGTGGTACAAACTTTGCAGGGTCTAATAAAACTATCATGATAGCCGTGCTCCTGGTTATGAGCACCTGGACAACTTCCATGATTAGAGGATACTTGGGATTCGGGATGGTTGTGGTTCATAACATGGTTATGGTTATGGATGGTATTATGCATTATTGCAATGGACATGGTTAATGGTGATGGTAAAATCTGTTATTATGGTGATGGATATGGAATATGGACTTGTACTATCCTGATAATCATTGTTTATGATGGGTTTACTTCATGTACATATAATGTACTGCTTTTCAAGTGTGTTAATGTACTTTTCAGCACTTATCCTTTATTATATTTGTCATTTGAATCAGCTACATGTCATACTTTCCACACTTGCTGAGTACGACATGTACTCACCCTTGCAATTCCCCGACCAACAGTTGCAGGTCAGAATTGGGAGTATAACGGTGATAATGCGGAGTTCTAGGCCGTGTCTATCGTCAGCTTTGCTTGTGGAGTGTTGGAGATGTGCTATCCCTTTTCCTTAGTTGCTTATTAGTTTATTTCCGCTGCATTAGTTCAAACTTGTCATCAATAATCATTAGAGCTTGTATTCGAGGATATTATTATTTGTGTAATAAAACTTGGTTAATTAATCTTGTTCTTTGGTAATTTTCTGTATATCCTTTTGTGATTGCACTCGTGTATGTGTGTTGAACATCCTGGGCACACATATGTGTTCACTTGGTTCATTTTCGGAACCAGGTGTCACAATACCAGATTCAAAAATCTTCATTACTTTCTTTACTCGAGTCTCAGGCCCGTCAAATTAAGAAACTCCTCCACTCATATCGTAACTGAATCAGTTATGTATCCACGCCCGTTTCCAAAATCCAATCCAGTGGTGTAGACAAAGGTTTTGCACGAGAGAGAAGTTGCACCACGTCGTAATCACCACCACCGTGACGTCCTTCGATGAGGCTGTGGAGGACTGGCTCAACGATTTCCTCTTTGTCCACCATCGGTGCCCTCACAAGCTTATCATCAGGCTCGACATCGAGTGGCGCCCAAGCTACTCCACCGACCAGAATCTCTCCATTGTTTTGCATGTCTACGTCGGCCGCCGTCGGTCACCCCAATTAATTGCATCTAGGGCTGTTAACGAGTTGAACTCGAGCGAGCTTGTCTTTCTAAGCTTGAGTTTAATAAAACACCGAGTCGATCTTAAGTCGAGCCCAAAATTCATGTATATGCAATAGAATCTACTAAATTTAGGATTCATAACTAATGGAGGAGGAAGGTGGACGATATTGCACAATATTTGTTGCTATAATATATAAAAATTGTGTCCCATAAAACATTTTGAATTGAATTATATAGTTTAGTTAATCATACGTACATACATATCATAGATGACAACAATAAATGAGCTTACTCGAGCTTTTCGAGCTTGAGCTCATCAAGCTCGCAAGCTCTTGGCTCGTTTACAATTGGCACAATACCCAACTTCATCCTCAAACTTTCAATCAAAACTTAGTTTGGTCCTTAATCTTTCAAATCAGTCAATTATTTAGTCCCTCAATTTCATACAACTATTTCACTTTCATCCTGAGTCTGAGTTGGACACCCACATTGGCATGCCACATAAGCTATTATTGCACATCATCTATCCCGACCACCTCACTTACAAAAAGATAATAATTTTCTATCATCTTAAAAAATAACTAGCTAACTAATTGGGGTGGATTTACGTAGTTGCATGGGATATACCTATTTCTCCTCCAGTTTTTTATTTTTGCAAAACCATCAAGTGATATATCCTATGTCATATTACATATATAAAAATATTGTAAAATATAAAACTTTAAAGCCTAGGGAAGAGCAAACAGGGAGGATGAGCAAACTTTTAAGCCTGGGGAATAAAATATAAAATGAAGCTACACGGCTGGCCTGATACACGTGCGGTACGGGTGTTCCGGTGCACCTTAACCCCCGTCGTGTGTCCCATGTCAACTCTATTTTTAGGTTTAGTCAAATTTATCTTCGACCAATGATTTACGTAATTTTAATCTTTTTTAAGAACACAAGAATTGTACTTTTAGACTCACCATGAAAAATATTTCCATAATATACAATCTACATGTTATTGAAGTTAATAAATTCCATATAAATCATTGGTCGAATGTAAGTTTGACCAGACTAGAAATAAAGCTGAGTTGTGGCACAGGAAGTATTATATGTTGTCATTTCCCGCATAAGGTTTTGTCCTTGAAGCCACAACCATTTGTACAGGCGGCTGATGCGACCGGGCACACCAAGCTTACGTGTGCGCCAGTTAGCGAGGCGCCTTAAATGCGCACAACGCATGCGCATCATTGGACTCAATTCAAACCGCTACGCGTCCCATCACCACTACTGCACGCATCGAGAGACAAACAGTTAGGCTGCTACTAAACTATAAGATCACTCGGGCATGCCATCGTCTTCTCTGCATAGACACTCTTCCCCTCTTCCCAAAACCGCGCCAAGAACACCATGGCTGACAAGAAAACGCCACCGCAAAGCCCGCTGAAGGACGCCAATGGGAAGCATCCCCGATCGAACTCCGCCCAGGACATGGAGTCAGTTCCCAGGAAGATGGTGTGCGATGTATTTGACAATACATCATGCTCCATGCGTCGCCCTAGGCTTGGTCCCCTTCCAGAGTATACTGGAACGGGGACCACAGGTCACTATGTCTTTGGCATGACGCACTTGGTCGGTCGCCTCGAGGTTCTATGGGACACGTTCGCGGTCGAGCTCGGTGTCGCCGGCTGCGACAACCTGGTGGCGGCAATGTCCAGGAAACTGGGCTTCCCGTCTTCACTGCGGGAGGTGCCCCCGCCCTGTATGGAGCCCAAGAAGGAGGAGGAGGAGTAGGAGGAAGAGGAGAAGGAGGAGGAGAAGGAGAAGGAGAAGGAGGTGGAGGAGAAGAGGTATTTTTTTTCCTTGTTCTTAGTTGTGTTGTTTTTCTTTTCTTGTTTCTAGTTTGTGTTTTTTTCTTGTTTGTAATATATTTGTCTAAAGGTAATGAACTTTATTTTGTTGTTCATCGGTTCGGAAAAATAGTTCTAATCTTGCTGTTCTGACAATAAAATAGTGGAGTATTTATCTCTTTTTTTTAGAATGGAATATATTTCCACTTCCAACTCTACTGAGCTGGAAATTCTGAAAGTGACTTCCACCTAGTTCATCTGACAGCGCCAGGGAGAACCTTCCCACTCACCCTGTGCCTACTCTCTATGTTGAAACCCAACACGAATCCAACATAATGAGCAATCAAACAGGAAAGTACGTAGTACATCATAAAAGACGCTATAAAGTTTTTGGAGTATCAACTTTGGCCCAGATTAAATGCTCATGGGCGTCATTGCAAAAGGGTGAAGACAAAAAAGACTTGATTCGGATTGCTTGAAAAGACATAGAAGTCAGGGTCATCGAAGTTTTTGCCCGATTTGGATGGAGTTTTAGTTGTAGACTTCCATATTAATAAAATGTATCGGGTGTTTACTTTCACTAGTGTGTCGGAATGACTCTTTTGTTCTTGATCTTCACAAACATGGTGTATCAGTGTGGTCGTACTCTCTACTAAGGGAAAGGTCAATTTAATTATTTCCATTATCTCAAAAAACTTTATCCCAGATTAACAAAGTGTCGTCAACCAAGCGCAGCTCTCACGCTCATCGTGCATGTTTGACATGAAGGATGTTCCCTCGAGGGTTCTAGGATAGAATGTACCATCTAGGCACATATCACTACTTACGCGGTTCATCAAATTAATCGCCTGTCTTGTACAATATAATTTGCAACATGATGTACTCGTCCATTCGAAGAACCATAGCCATAGGCACTAGCCGCTACATGTTCAGATTTTAGGAACAAATGAACACGCTTGTAAAAACACGTATGCCACATCCGATCCTCAGTGTCATCAAATTAGATCCTTAACAAGAAGAGCAACGTCTCTCCATGACGTTCCACCTGGTGTTGCACACAAGACTCTCGCCTCACGTCGGCTACGTATCCTGACCCAACTGTGTAACTTCAAATAAAGGAGGGCTAGAAGATTGGTGGAAGAATAATATAAGAAAGAAGAAAGAAGAAAAAGGATGGCGCGTGTTTTGATACATGAACCGTGAGACTGCTGACTTCCATCTTCATTGGCCAGTTCCCGATCCCGCTAATCTCTCCAGCATGCATTCAAACTAGCTACTCTCTGGTGGCTGGACCCAGGGTATCCCGTGGCCCACCCAGCATACCTAGTGTGCGCGCCCCTGAGAAAAGTTGTTGTTGTTGTTGTACGTGGTGTTTGGTTGAGACAATGCAACTTGTGGTCATAACAATAAGAATTAAGAAATAGAAAGAGTATATCAGATTAAAAAATCTTCATTACTTTCATTAATCGAGGCTCGGGCCCATCAAATTTAGAAACTCCTCCGCTCATATCATAACTTCATCAGTCATATATCCACGCCCGTTTCCAAAATCAAAATGAAAGGTGTAGATGAAGGTTTGCACAAGAGAGAAGTTGTGACGTGCCGCCACAGACGGCAACCGTAGGGATGACAAGGAGAGAGGACCCAATGGTATGGACTCAGGTGTACAACGTGACATTCGAGGAAGGCATGATCACCACCATCTTGACGTCCTCCAGCGAGGCCGTGGAGGACTGTGTTGATGAGGTCCTCTCTGTCAAACGTCAGCGCCTTCACAAGCTCGTTTTCAGACTCGACGTCGAGTGGCGCCCCAGCTACTCCGCTGACTAGAACCCCATTGCCGTTCTGCAGCTCTGCATCATCCATTGCTGCCTCATCTTCCAGGTCATCCATGCTGACTACTTTCTCGACGAGCTGGAAGATTTCCTTGGCAATTCTGACTACCGCTTCGTCGTTGTAGGCGTGGAGGGTGATGCCGACAGACTTTGGAAGGACTGGCAGCTGAAGGTGGCCAAAATGGTGGACCTATCCGAGCTCGTGGCAGAGGAGATGGATCCCCCAAGCCTCCGCTGCGCGGGGCTGAAGGATATCGTGAGCACTGTGATGGGCATCAACATGGAGAAGCCTTACTGTGTGAGGACGAGCAACTGAGACGCGTACAATCTGTCTGGTGAGCTGAACTATGCGTGCATCGACACCCTCATCTCCTTCAAGGTCGGCCGCAAGCTGCTCTCCAGCGACTACTGATCTGACCACCGAGTTTGTAGATCGGCTACTGTCGATCATCCCGACATGGAATTCGCAGGTGCAGTGCTCAAGTTCTAGCTTTTCTGCTTGACTGACCAATCTCTCATAAAATTATTTTTCTTGAGGAAACACTATATCTTGGGTTCATATCAGATGTGTGCCCCACTGTTGTCAGGTTCACATCTCAGCCGTAGTAATATTTGTAGGGTAGATGATTTCATGGCCACTGTCTTGGCATTTAAGTTAATGTTTTAGTAGTTTATGTGATGATTGTTCAAAAAAAAGAATAGTTTATGTGATGGAAGTATTAGTTGGAGTCTATTTGTCTTTTTTTTCTTAAATTTGAGAAAATTTTAGGCAACAGATCATTAGAAGGTAATAATTACTATCATTAGTCACCTATTTTACAATTAATCATTAACTATTAATTTTATAGGTTAAGCAATTACAAATTAACATAGTCCTTACAATTACGGAATTACAACTACTAGCTACCTCCATCCCAAATTACTTGTCTCTCTTTTTAGATCAAATATGAATTGATTAACTAAAGAGTGACAAGTAATTTGTAAGATGAAGGGAGTACATATTAATAATTTTGAATAAGTAAGAATATTACTTCACCTTTCTTACGGCCGATCGGCTTGCGGCAGCGCCGCCTCTGCGAGCTTTGAGCGCTGCCGCCCCGAGTCCCATGTGCCGCCGCGCGCCGTGCCGCGCCAACGTCCGCCCCGCCGTCGCCTCGACGTGCCGCCATCTCGGCGCACTGCCTTGGGCCTTAGTGCCGCCACTGTTGGTTAGATCAGCAGCGCAGGCCGAGGCGAGGGCTTTTAAAAGCATGCATGTTATTTCACATGCATCGAGGTCCTTCACAAGCATGTTAGTTGTCCATGCATGCTACGCCCCAAACATGATCAACGAGCCTCAAACATGACGATTACTCAACAAAAAGATAAAACACGTAACGTCATCAAACATGATCATGGTCTTTCACATGGATGTTAGACGTCCATATGCATGCTACACCCCAAACATGTATTCCAAAAATAGAATATTTGCTACCATGTATATATTTTTCTATATTCATCATATTCTCTACCATGCATCTGTATGCTTTTAACCTATATGCCAGTGTTCAGCTACCATACTAATGAGGAATATTATCCTGTCATCAATAGAGATAAGAAATTTGACAGGAAGGATATTCCCTCGATGGTACGATGATAGAATATGGACTACCATCGTCTAATAAGCACACGGCTCTCACTACGTACGTGGTTCGTCAAATTAATCGATAGCATGCTGCCATGTATTGCTGTACTCGTCTTTTTAAGAGACGGCAGCCGTAGGCACTAGCCGCTACGTGTTCTGATTTTAGGAACAAATGAGCACACTTGTCAAAACATGTACACAACATCTGATCCTCAACGTCATCAAATTAACATGATCCTAACCATGGGGGCACAAAAATCATCAACATGTGATCAAACATGCTTGATCGTGAGTCTCTTTACCATGCGTTATATTCATGTCCACCATCATATATGATCAGGACAATTATCATCGGTTTGATATGGACTCTCGGTCAACAACTGTCGGATCCTTAAAAAAAGGATATGGACTCTCAGTCGATTGCCACGTGCGTTAACGTCAATCTTCCGCACCTCGTTGAAATCACAAAATTTTACGAACACCATGGGACAAACCTACAAAGTATGCCAGGTGGTCCATGTAGGATATAAGAGCACATGAAAAGCTACCAGAGCGGGGTGAATGGTAGATTTATAAATCTTACGCAGCGGAAACAATTAAACCTCAACCCCTTCGACAGAAAAATGATCTGTTAAAGAAATCGTGTGTGAGACTAATCTAAACGTGTTTTTACCGTGACAAAAGTGATATATATCAGAGAGAATCAAGTCACGAAGACAACACAAGAAGAATCACTTAAATCAGTCAAAATAAACTCAAATTATGATCGAAAGATCGAACAAAGGTCAATCTGCCCTACCCGAAAAAAACAGTTCTGGAACGCTGCAAAGAAACTCGTGTAGATCATAGACCGCAAATACAATGACTGTGAAATTTTGACAGATGATAGATAATTAAGTTGTGAAGACAACCCAAAAAGATTCACATCAATTGGATCTGTAAAACTCAAGTTATGTTAAACCACCGACGAAAGGTAGTGCTGTCCAGAAACTCGACGAGTAAAACTTGTCTGGAACAAGTCGGAAGAACAAGGCACAAAATGTGGGGACCGGAATCCCAACATCCAAGGATCTCATTGGGTGGTGTCGTGCGATGCGACACCCAACAGTATACAAGAACAGAACGAGAATAAAATACAAGACGAAGTCTTTTATTTATCTTACAGCGGAAGTTTTTACAATGCTAGCGGAGGGAAAGAAATATATATATATATATATATATATATATATATATATATATATATATATATATATATATATATATATATATATATATATATATAGCTACGCTCTCAGCACTAGCTATGCAAAAGCAAAGTTATCCATGCCCTGGATACTTCGCACTAGCAACACGCAACTCACGGCGACGTGCAGGGTTCCCATTCGGCTGTATACCCTGGAGGGGGTGCAGCCTCATCATCAAACCCTTCATCAATTGTATAACCTGCAAAAACTCGTTAACTGCAAACGTGAGCATAAGGCTCAGCAAGACTAACTCGTCTCACAAGACATATGCAAGGGTGGACACTAAGCATAAGTAAGGTGAAGCATAAACGACTCGCCTACAAGTGGATCCTTATGATCAGGTTTTAAGTAGCAAATGACATTCTCCAAGCACAACAAATCATGGACTCCAAATCAAACAAGAAAGGCTTTGCCGATGATATGACATGCCCAGAGCACATAATGCTATTACAGCTAAAGTATGGGGAAACTGTAAACTTCAATGTGACTATCTCTAAATCATAAAAGGTTGCAAAGCAATTATAATTCAATACAATATATTTTTCTTACTTCTTTAGTATTTACTACGTCACGGCGCGGTGAACAAGTGGTACTCCATTACCGCGAGGTACGGTGATTGCAATCAGGACACACCCGGACAACACGACACATACATCATTCGGAAGTGTCAGCGAGTACACCTGTACCTACATAACACTTCAGTACTAGGCGTATATGGCCACCTTTCACAAGAAACCCGAACGCTGAGCCCGTCTCACCTCCGCAAACAGAAGGTCTCCGCACGGAACACCTCATGTGTCCGCCGATCGTTTTACACCTTACTGTCCTCAACCCACCCCTATTGATGGTGAGTTAATGGGCCTCGACACCCCAGTTATCGAGTTACATAAATTTACTGGATTCCATATGTCCATTATGTCGCCGATACAATTCAAGCTTGTCCGAAGGGGCTGCATACAGACGGGCCTTAACTGACCAGTCAGAGCTACGTGACTAAGACCACGTCTTGTCGCTTCCTATCCATCTCTGACCGTTCTTGAGTTTTAGATGTAACAATTATTTTCTATAAATGTTATCCCAATATAGATGCATGTAAATTTCTATCTCGCGAGTAGATTCCAACTACTCGACTTCTACCGGTTTTCCTACTACATTAGCATAGCAATTCTACACGTTCAGTGATTAACCTACTCAGTTAACCAATGGGATTTTTGGGTCATGCATCTAGAGTTTTCAATCATCCTAAACGTAATGCACAATTCATATACTACTCATCATAGTGATAAAGCAAAATTTTATAAACGACTTAAATGCAAACCGGGGCATGTCTGGTTGCAGGTCAGAGTCGGGGTTAATATCTAGAATGTGCTCTTCCAAGGCTTCTGGTTCCTCCTCGACTTCGGTCACTATACGATATGCATATAACATGTATATGAATGACTTTGAAAAATACTTATTACCAAGACCATAATTTAATCTATGGTGATCCTTATATGATAGGGACCTTAATTGGCTTTGGAACTTTGATGGTAGATACTAGGGAATATGATAGAAGCTCTTGCAAAGAACAGGAGATGATCAAAGTATATTGTTGTCTCTAAAATTATGGCAAGTATTAAACTTCCAAGAATTTTAAAGAAGAAACTATAGCTTGAACATAGCTGCCAGTTGATAACCATGATAGATGAAGTTGTCCTGGTTCTATCAAAATTTGTTTCATAAATTTCTAAGCTTTGGTGAAGGAGTTATTGAATTCCTAAGTTGGCAAGAATTTTTGGATTTATCTTATAGTTGAATTTTTAGCTTTTAAATAAATATTCAGTTTGTAACTGAATTAGGACTATGATATTAGGTCAATTAAATCCAAGATTTTTACAGGAACTAGTACATGACTAAATTAAGGTTCAGTTCGAATTTGGGACATAATATAGCAACTGAACATCTGCAAAATTCAATAACTGAAAAAGGTAATTGAACTATACAGAGGGTTAAACAAGTGCAATGGCTCCCAAACTTTTTTTGGTAATCAAGAATAGGACAATTTATTTTATTTAAATTTTGGGGATTTTTCTAGTGGCAAGTTCATCTGGAAAAATTGCATTTGCATTTGGGTAGATTGTTTTATACAGAATTTAACTTTGAGTTTCACAGAACCTAATTAGTACTGATAGAAACTAGAGCTCAAGGGATTTCAAACAAAATTTGTTTGAATATTTTTGGAGCACTCTACAGAGAGATATTGATTTTTAAACTTTGGAAATGGTTCTGCACCAAAGGGGAAATTTCAACTTTTAAATTTTGGGCCAGGGCCCACTAGATTTAAAATCATCCAATCAGGGGCTAGCCACACCGGGGGTTATAAAGATTCCCACGTGGCCGCACTAAATCCCTAGCCACAGACTGATTCGGCGCCATTTTCACTCGCTGGCAAGTGGGACCCGCAAACCTGGTCGTCTTCAACCTTGGTCCACGGCTCGGGCGGCGGCGTTCTCACCGGCGCGCGGCGGTGCTTTCGCCGGCGATAGCTTCCGGCCCACGGGAGGCTTCGGGACTCGCCGCTCCACCATATTTTCACACGGGAAACACGATGGACCAACTCCCGACGGCGAGGGGTGACCGGAAAACCATTCCCGACGGCGGCACCGGGTGTTAGGGTTTCGGTGAAGTGGAGACCCTCGATTTCCTAGCTAAATGTCTTGTTTGAAAGCTTGGGAAGCATCGTGGATGCATGGGAAAGGTCTTAGGAAATCTCGTGCCATAGCCGGCAACACCGAAGTCGACGGTGAAGCGAGCTCTAACAATGGCGGAAGGGGAAAACTCGAAGAACTTACTAATTAGTCGATGGTTCTTTCTGATTTTTGGAGGGAATGTGCGCTAGGATACATAGATCATGTCATCTAACTGGATCAAAGAGATTTTGTGCATACAATCGGAATTAAACCGACGACCTAGTCTCAACGTTATAAAAGCGCTTCGGGGTTTTAAGGAATACAGGAGCTAGGATGCACGATAGGAATTCAAGCTTAACAAGAAGCTGCATGAGGTCATTGCACACCTTTTTGCAATAGACCGTAGAGGATGGTGTTGCTTGTATCGACGGCGAGGCTGCACAGCGTTGAGGGGCACGGGGGTGATCGCGGCGGCGATGAAACGGAGCAGCGCGGTGAAAGGTGAATGGGTGATGGACTTCGGCCGATGGGGGGTGGCTTTATAGCCTTCACCGTGGTAGATAAGGACGCTAGGGGGCAGCTGGAGGTGACCGACGGCCGACGGCGTGCTGGCGGGATGCAGCGTCGCGGTGTCGCCCGGGGAAAGAAAACAGCTTGTGGGCCCCACCTCTCTCCCTTATCTCTTCCTCTAAATTCTAGCTTAAAAATTGTCCAAAAATTCCCAAAATTTACAGGTAGGCTAAGAAAAATATGGGGAATCCAGTTCTGCAATCAGATTTCAATTTGGACATAGTTTGCATCAAATTCAAATTCAAATTTGAATTCAAATATTGGTATAAATCTTATTGAAATAAATAGTATCTGAGGTCCATAAATCTCCAAAATTTGAAACGAAGTCCCATGAACCATAAAAGGCCTTAGGAAAAATTGGGGGTTGATTTGGGAAAAGTTTAGTGTAAAGCTAAATTTGATGTCGTCGCGAAATGAATCCTTTGTACGTGTTCAAACAAATGGAAGATGTACTTCAAAAATCTTGATAATTTTCTGAGAAGCTATTTAGATATTTAAGAGTCCAAGGAAAAATTTGGAGCCTTGGATTTGAATCTTTTTGACAGGGCCCAATATGCATAGCAACATAATCAAATTACATTTGTTTTGATTTTTATATTGCTGCCATATAATTTGCCCTAGCCATTGCAATCAATAACTTCCCAACTTTGTAGAAAGGTTAATTTAAAATGTTCTAGGGTTAGGGTGAAGTCCAGTCCTCATGTTCATAAGATTAAAACATGAGTAGAAGGAAAACTTTTTAGTGAGGTCAAGTTTATGTGCACCATTATGTTGACCTCCATTATGTTTAATAAACCACTTGTAGTTGAACTTCACATAAAAGGAAAAAGTGGGATTTTACACAACAGTTCCTTCAAACTACAAGTTTTATTCAATAGAACACAAGAGGAACAACCCCAAAGCCGTGCACCACGAGCTCTGGGCTCCCTTGCTTATATAACCAGCTCGAAAGCCAAATCAACTCAAATCAGGAACCTAATCCTACTCTGTTCACGAATCGTAACTTTCCATAACTTCTTAGGATTCTTCTATACGCAGATAGAAGCAATCTTAAGACTTCCAAACACCATAGGAATGTATCCCACATTCCTAAACAACTCAAATTCATGACCCACACGAAATCCTATCATAACCAACTCAAATCTTTCCATATTTGAGTCAAACCCGACTTAGCCGCAGCCTGAGTCCATAACCTAGTCGATTGGACCTTTCCGACCAACTCTTTATGTCCACATATCTTCATCACGCCTCCGAACCATGTAGCCACGTCCATGCCCTCCTAGCACACGTGCAAACATCTTTCAATGACGTCCACGATATCTTCACATGCATTGTTCTTGATTCAATTATGCTGTGCAACCTTCTAATTAGCTCAACCACAATTCCTCCTGAATTTGGTTGTTGGAACCTCATCTCCTCCCTGAGACTAGTCCAATGGATCCCATCACCAGCCATGTCTTGAACTCAAGCAACACCTGCACATGAATAAACAACCAATCCACACGAGCCCAAGTCCTCGACTTGACTCAAGTTAGTTCCGAACACGACACCTTATGTGAGAACCTCACATAAACATGTTGCAAAACCACAGTAACACAATATCATCCATATAAACCAAAACGCACCAAAAACATAGCAAATGAATACTAAGCAAACTTTCCAACAATTTAAAGCAAGTACGAAACATTGCAAATGAACAACAGAAGCATTGCGGTCAAGTTTCGGACCTTGCCAGAGCAACCCGGACCTTGAGCCGGAGCTAACAAAAGCTAGTAGAACCTAGCAACAGAACTTACCAAAACTAGTATAACCAAGCTTCCGCCGGAGCTTACAAAACTAGCAAGACCTTAATAAAAAGGTGTTTTGGTGATATTCAAAACTTTTATCATCAAAGCAAGTGTATTCACTACAAGCCAATGTATTCAACACACATAGGTCTTACAATCTCCCCCTTGATTAATGCATTGGCAACACCATTTAAAATTCGAACATTGGCTTATTCACATAAAAGTTTTGAAAGCATATTCTCCCCCTTCGTAAATCAAATGTAAAATGAGAAGAAAATCCAAAAATAAAATTATCCCATATTATCTCTCCTTATGCACATATTCTCTTTCTCTTCATGGTTATCTCTTCCCTTTGACAATGTATTCAGCAAGTCATGAGCATATAATCAAATTATCTCTCCCCCTTTAGTTGTTATGAGCATATTATAACATATACATATAAACAAAGCTCATCCAAGTCATACTATCAAGTACCTTACATTATCACATCAATGAAATACATAAAGTAGTGTAAGCCATGCTAGAGATCAAATGTAATTTTCAATTTAAGTAAGTCATGATCTCACAAACTTAACTATTTCAAAACCTAAAATCATGACACTAGTTTCTGCATTTTATTATTTTTCAAAGCATAAATTTAGATCATATGATATTTGCAAGAGATTATATGCACATCTGCCTTATTCTAACCAACCAAGCCAAGCCTATATCACTTGACAATCAGAAGCTTAATGACATGGTTTTAGTCATACACAACTTCTTCCAAGTTCATATCTAAGTGCAATTATAAGCCATCTCAAAAGAAGAAGTGCGATGCATGCATATTCTCTTGATCTTTTATAAATTTATATTTGATCATAAAACCTCAACATGTGAGTTGATTACTTGATTAATTCTTAATGATTAAAAGCACTTGTGAACATGTAACAAGTTCAAAACAGCAAGAAAGTTCGACCATGACCAGTTTTAGTGTAAGTAATTATTCCAATTACTAGACATGGAAAAAACTACAAAATGTGTAACACGAGTAATGTAGTAAGAACTTTCAGCATGTAAAAGGAATCACAAAGTCATATATGTATGAAATACTATGCTCATATTATTTTAATTTCAGATTCACACATAGACTTCCGAAGTTTCAAACCCCCCCGCTCAATTTAAGCTATGAGGATGCATAACCCCTATTTCACTACAAATGTAACAAAAACGAGTGAAATCCAAAGGTTTTGTAAAAATGTCAGCCAATTGTTGTTCGGTATCTACGTGGTGAAGCACAATGTTTCCTTTTTCAACATTATCTCAGAGAAAGTGATACCTAATGTCAATGTGCTTAGTTCTAGAATGTTGCACGGGGTTTTTAGCAATGCAAATGTCACTAGTGTTATCACAGAATAGTGGAACACTATCTATATCAACCCCATAGTCCTTAAGTGTTTGAACAATCCAAAGAATTTGTGAACAAGCACTAGCAGCAGCTACATATTCAGATTCGACTGTGGATTGTGCAACTGAATTTTGTTTTCTAGAGGAGCAAGCAACAAGAGAATTACCAAGAAAATGACAAGCACCGGAAGTACTTTTCCTATCAATCCTACAACCCCCAAAATCAGCATCTGAAAAAGATTTCAAAGTAACGGTTGAGGACGAAGGAAGAGAAATTCCAAATTCTTGAGTTCCATGTAAGTACCTAAGAATCCTTTTGACGGCTTGATGATGTGAAGCACGTGGGGAGACTTGAAACCGTGCATAAAGACATACGTTGAATTGTATGTCCGGTCTTGATGCCGTGAGGTACAAAAGTGATCCGATCATGCTTCTATATTCTTTTTGATTCATGGGTTCACCATCTTCATCAAGTTCAAGTGTTGTTGCTGATCCCATTGGTGTCCGAAGAGGCTTGCTTTTGTCCATGTTGAAGCGCCTTAGGAGGTCTTCTGTATACTTCGTTTGATGCACAAAGGTACCCTCCTTTGTTTGCTTGATTTGCAGCCCCGAAAAGTAAGTGAGTTCACCCATCATACTCATTTCAAATTCGGAACTCATCATTGCTGAAAACTTGGAAAAAAGATCATGAGAAGAACAACCAAAGATAATATCATCCACATACACTTGAACGAATAATGAGTCATTGCCATGTTTAAGCACAAAAAGAGTTTTATCAACTTTGCCCATGGTAAACCCCTTTTCAAGTAAGAATGTTTTTAACCTACCATACCATGCTCTAGGGGCTTGTTTGAGACCGTACAAGGTTTTGGACAGTTTGTAAACATGATTAGGAAAATCTGGATTTTCAAAACCTGGTGGTTGTTTGACATAAACCTCCTCATCTATGTAGCCATTAAGAAAAGTACTTTTAACATCCATTTGGTATAGCTTAAAACCTTTAGATGCTGCAAAAGCTAACAAAATTCTTATGGCTTCTAATCTAGCAACGGGGGCAAAAGTTTCATCAAAATCTAGACCTTCAATTTGAGTGAAACCTTGAGCAACCAACCTAGCCTTATTCCTAACCACAACCCCATCCTCACTTTTTTTATTTTTAAATACCCATTTAGTTCCAATTAAAGTGTGACCTTGAGGTGGAGGTACAAGTTTCCAAACATTATTTCTTTCAAAATTTTCTAACTCTTCTTGCATGGCAATAATCCAAGATTCATTAGTGAGTGCATGTGATATATCTTTGGGTTCAAAAGAAGCAACAAAAGCAGGATGAGCATAAGAGTTTGGATCGCAAAACCTGGACCGTGTGACTCGTTCGTGCAAGCTTACAATCATCTATTGTGGGGGGTGATCTTTGTAAAACCGTAGGGGAACAGATGTCTTACAAGCTTCTTCTTCTTCATGTTCATCACAAATCGATGAGCTTGTGACTTGAGGACGATTTGAATCAGCATTGATGGTTGTCGGTGCTGGTTGAGAATTAACATCTGGAGCTGAACCAAAGTCTTTAGCTGCTAAATTTTCGGGCAGCAGCTCCAATTCTTCCATATCTTCAACGAAAATGCCCCCCCCCTGCGTATATGGATCTGGACCTGCAATGTTTGAGCAAGTACCTGGGCTAGCTTCATCAAAAGACACTTCACAAGTCTCCACAATTTTGTTAGTGTCAAGTAAAAGCACACGGTAGCCTCTAGTATGAGATGGATAACCAAGAAACATGCCATCAATGGATCTAGGTTCAAATTTATCAAGATTACCATGTTTCTTAACAAAGCATTTGCAACCAAAGACCGAAAGTGTGTAACACTAGGCCTATGTCCAAACCGGAGCTCATATGGTTTTTTACCTAGTCTAGCACGCAAGAAAACACGATTTGAGACATAACAAGTGGTTGCTAACGCATCAGCCCAAAATTTCCTAGGAGTTTGATATTCATCAAACATAGTCCTAGCCATCTCAACTAAGGTTCTATTCTTTCTTTCCACAACACCGTTTTGTTGAGGTACATATGATGAAGAAAATTGATGATCTATTCTATTTTCAGCACAAAAGTGATCAAAAGATTGATTTTTAAATTTAGTTCCATTATAACTTCTAATTGCTTTTAAAGATCCTGGGTAATCAATTGATAATCTAAGAAATAAAGTTCTAAAGTGACTAAAAACTTCATTCTTAGACGCTATAAAGTAAACCCAACAGTATCTAGAATAATCATCAATAATCACAAGTACATACCATTTACCTCCGAAGGATTGAACACATGAAGGTCCTATGGTGTCAAGGTGCAAAAGTTGACACAGTTCAGTTGTCATGATCATTGTGAGAGTATTATGTGAACATGCAACCATCTTAGCATGTATACAAGAAGAGCACACAATTTCTTTGTCCCCTTTAAGCTTAGGCAGCCCACGTATGCGATCAAGAACACTAACACGCGTTAGGTGATCAAAGCCTACATGACCAAGTCTACGATGCCAACAATATAAGTCCTTTGAATCATTAGCAACTAGACACCTATGCTTAGAGGAAGACATATCAAATTCAGCTTTAAAAACTCTTCCAAACCGAGACATGTTAAAAATAAGCTCACTATTTGAACCTACAACTTTGCAGCAGTTTTTATTGAAAATAATTTCTAGATTTTCATCTAGCAATTGTGCAACAGAAAGCAAGTTGTATTTCAAATTTTTGACAAGTGCCACATCCTTCAAGGTGTAGTGATAATTTACTCTAACCGAACCCTTAGCAATTATAGGAGTTGAAGAATTATCGGCAAAAGTAACATTCTCTACATGTGACACAAAAAAGAGGGAGGAGAACCAATCTTTGTTACCGGTCATGTGGCGTGAGCAACCTGAATCCACATTCCAAATGTTCTCCTTCCTCAAACGTGTAACCTACATAGAAGCACAATACGTCGAAGACTCAATACTGGGGTTAGTCAAAAGGCATTTAGGAATCCAGTACTGAGTCACGCGACATGCAGCAGGAAAAACACGCGGAAGCTGAGACAAAATAGCAGGTTTATGAGTCAAAAATTGAGATTTTTTATTCTTAACTACTGACCTATAAGGTTTTACTTGTGTAGCACAAAAATCAGTAGCTCCGGAGGCAAAAACAGAAGGTCTGGAGGTAAACTTTGAATGTCTTTGACTCAAAACAGCAGGTTGTACATTCGGTTCAATATGTGCAGCAAATTTTGCATGAAAGTTATGAGATATAGCAACCATTCTTTCCCTCTTCTGTTGTTTAGCTAGTCTATAACAAAAATCTATGACATGACCATCTCTACCACAGTAGGTACAATGAAATTTAACTTTGTGTTCATGTCTAGATGAACAAGCAATATTTTTATTTGAAACCGAATGAGACAACACTCCTGCAAATTTGAAAACCACTCCTTTTTGTTTAGAAACTGTTTGAATCAAACCACTTCCTAATGACTTTACAATTTTAGGTGGATGTGCCTTAGCATGAGCATTAGAATCAAAACCTAAACCAGTTTTATCATTGCAAGACTTGGATGAATTCAACAGCAAGTTTAGGTTCTTATTCCCATTACAAAACCGATCTAATGTCCTATGCATGTCATCAAGTTTATTGGATAGATCAAGGCAATTTTCACATGAATTTTTTCCTTTTAGTTTGCAATTGGAACAAAATTTAACTTCATGAGAACGTAAAGCATTGTTCAATATTGAAATTTCATTCATAGCATCATGTAGTTTGTTATCAAGATCATCACAAGTAGAACAATGCAAATCATTTGTAGAACAGCTAGCATCTTTCAAGTTTTTATCATTAAGTGCAGCAAGCTCTTTGTTCTTTTCAATCTATAACTCAAGTTTATCAAGTCTGGAGGTGTGCGCACTTCTTAATGAGGAAAATTGTTCATATATTAAATCACATGAGGGACATGCATCATCACTAGGGATCAAAGTTTTTAAATGGTTGATTTCAGATTCTAGTGATTCAATTTCAGCAGCACTATCCCTAAGCTTTTTATCCTTTTTCTTAACAATAATAGTGGCACGAGAAATAGCATCACACATTTCTTCGCAAGTAGGACATACCCCTTCATTGTCGCTGTTGTGTTCTGCCTCCTCCATATTTGATCTTGACTTGCCCGCCATGAAGCACAAGTTTGCCAAATCATCTTCATCTTCATCACTTCCAATGTCCACGTTGCTTGAGCCAAGTTCCTGGAGTGCTGAGATAAAACTGCTCACCAATTGACGTCCTGTAAAACCCTTCTTTTTCTTCATATCTTTTGCAGAGGAGTGCTTCGTTCTTGTTTTCTTTTCATCCCGGGAAGTAGGGCCTGAAAGGTTAGGGCAATCTGAACGAAAATGTCCTGTCTTACCATATTCAAAGCATCGTTGAGGTCCGGAGCTTCCTCTCCTTCTAGTTCTCACATTTTGCAATGCTTTTGAGAACCGGGTAGAGATGAGTGCTAGCTCCTCCTCTGGAAACTCATCAATCTGTTCAAGGGTTAGAGAGGACAGCAAAGCAAGTGTACAACAAAATGAAGATTGGCCAGAGCTAGGCATATCACATTGAGAAACAAAAGCAATAGACTTGTTGGGGTTTTTACGTGATATTATGTCAATTTCATGAGTTTTTAGCTTGGAATATAGCACATCTAAAGTAAGTGTACTCATGACAGTAGATTCACGAATAGATGTGACTTTCATCTCCCAAATTGACATATCTAATGCACTTAGCAATTTCCTAGCATTTTTAGCATCTTAAAAATTTACATTGACACTACGCAAGTTGCTGAGAATCTTATTAAAGCGAGCAAAAAGGTCATCAATAGACTCATCGAGTTGCATCTCGAAGCGCATGTATTCTTTCTTGAACATGTCTTGCCTTACCTCTTTGATCGTGTTGGATCCTTCATGGTAGTCACAAAGTGCTTTCCACACATCGTATGCAGATCAGAGGTGTGGAACACGGTCGAAGTCGCTTTGTGTTAATCCTTATATCATCAAGTTCCGAGCCTTGTTGTTATTGTCGACATCTCTCGGATTTGTAGCTGTAACATGATCCTTTGATGGCACTTCGTAAGTCTTGTATACATATCCCATATTGCAAAGCCTTGTGCCTGGAGGAAAGCCTCCATGCGTACCTTCCAAACCTGAAAATCAATACCAGCGAACACACAAGGTTTGGCAGAGTACTTCTCCATGATGATTAGTCAAAAACACGCACAAATCACAAAGATTAGAGCACCATGGCTCTGATACCAATTGTAGGATCAAAGAGCACGTGAAAAGCTACCAGAGGGGGGGGGGTGAATGGTAGATTTAAAAATCTTACGCAGCGGAAACAATTAAACCCCAACCCCTTCGGTAGAAAAACGATCTGTTAAATAAATTGTGTGTGAGACTAATCTAAACTTGTTTTCACCATGACAAAAGTGATAGATATCAGAGACAATCAAGTCACGAAGACAACACAAGAAGAATCACTCAAATCCTTCGAAAAAAACTCAAGTTATGATAGAAAGATCAAACAAAGGTCAATCTGCCCTACCCGAAAAAAACAGTTTTGGAACGCTGCAATGAAACTCGTGTAGATCATAGACCACAAATCCAATGACCGTGAAATGTTGAAAAATGATATATAATCAAGTTTTGAAGACAACCCAAAAAGAATCACGTCAATTGGATCTGTAAAACTCGAGTTATGATAAAACCACCGACGAAAGGTAGTGCTGTCCAGAAACTCGACGAGTAAAACTTGTCAGGAACAATTCGGACGAACAAGGCACAAAAGTTCCTTCAAACTACGAATTTTATTCAATAGAACACAAGAGGAACAGCACCAAAGTCGTGCACCACGAGCTCTGGGCTCCCTTGCTTATATAACCCGCTCGAAAGCCAACTCATCTCAAATCAGGAACCCAATCCTACTCTGTTCACGAATCGTATCTTTCCATAACTGCTTAGGATTCTTCTATACGCAGATAGAAGCAATCTTAAGACTTCCAAACACCTTAGGAACGTATCCCACATTCCTAAACAACTCAAATTCGTGACCCACACGAAATCCTATCATAACCAACTCAAATCTTTCCATATTTGAGTCAAACCCGACTTAGCCGCAGCCTGGGTCCATAACCTAGTCGATTGGACCTTTCCGGCCAACTCTTTATGTCCACATCTCTTCATCACGCCTCAGAACCATGTAGCCACGTCCATGCACTCCTTGCACACGTGCAAACATTTTCCAATGACATCCATGATACCTTCACATGCATTGTTCTTGATTCAATCATGTTGCGCAACCTCCTGATCAGCTCAACCACAATTCCTCTTGAATTTGGTTGTTGGAACCTCATCTCCTCCCTGAGACTAGTCCAATGGATCCCATCACCAGCCATGTCTTGAACTCAAGCAACACCTGCACATGAATAAACAACCAATCTATACGAGCCCAAGTCCTCGACTTGACTCAAGTTAGTTCCCAACACAACACCTTACGTGAGAACCTCACATAAGCATGTTGCAAAACCACAGTAACATGATATCATCCATATCAACCAAAATGCACCAAAAACTTAGCAAATGAATACTATGCAATCTTTCCAACAATGTAAAGCAGGTACGAAACATTGCAAATGAAAAGCAGAAGCATTGCGGTCAAGTTCCGGACCTTGCCAGAGCAACCCGGACCTTGAGCCGGAGCTAACAAAAGCTAGTAGAACCTAGCGCCGGAACTTACCAAAACTAGTCTAACCAAGCTTCTGCCGGAGCTTACAAAACTAGCAGGACCTTAATAAAAAGGTGTTTTGGTGATATTCAAAACTTTTATTATCAAAGCAAGTGTATTCACTACAAGCCAATGTATTCAACACACATAGGTCTTACAGGCCATTGCATACCCTGGGTCCTTTGCGTGTCAAATTAAAAAACTGGTCGATGGGACGTGTCAAGCCGTTTCTACGGGAGGCAAACCGCGGTTTGGAGTAACTTCTCCTCTTGCTTCTTCGCCGCACAACCGTCGACCACCTCTCTCTCTTTGTCCACACCTTCGTTGTCGCAAAAATGGATAGCCCCGCACTGAAGCACTAGAAGCTATCGACGTCCTCCGAACCTCCTTCTCTGTTTCCGTCGCCGCCAATGCTGGTGGAACTGGAGGCGACACCTGCATCTCCTCCACCCTCGTCTTGGCCCACGGCACCCCCACATCCTTCGTCCGACTATGATGAGACTGTCTGCCTCATCGAGAAATGTATCGAAAAACTCGACGGTGAGCTTAAGGACGTTCCCGACAACCTGTTCGCCGTCGACGTGCAATCAAGAGCGCTCGACAAAATAGGTGCAGGATACATTTGACGATACATCCCGGTCCTGTTGCTGTCTGAGATTTGGGATCTTTCCTCACCACACTAGCATGGACTCCGTCGGCTTCTACATCTTCAGGTTATGCTTTGTGGCCGCTCGTCTCGACTGCCTCTACGAGACAATCAGTGAGGAGGCTGGGGTCATCTTTCGCGAGCAACTGGTCTATGCCATCCGCCGGAAGTTTGGTCCAATGTTGGAGGATGTGCCGCCGACGGATGCAGAGGCAGCAGCGGAGGAGCCGGACAAGTCCTCCTCCGAGTAGAGTTGGATTAGTAGTAGTTTTTTCATTTGTTTTCTATGTGTTTTTTCTTGTTTGTAATATATGTGTTGTTTCTATGTTAATAAAAAATGTCTTTTATGTTCATGAACAACGTGTCCTACAATGTGCATTAATGAAAAATCCTCCCTTTATCGAAAAACATCGCATATGGAAAATTATCACATTAGTAATATTATATCTAATAAATATTAAACACATGGGGATGTAGTATTATATTTCAGAAAATTACAAAAATAAAAAGCTAGACTGTGTAATTGTACATCGCATACAAATGATGCAAATACTAATTCATTTTATTTCTTTTCTCTTTATCAACTGTGATCGTGCCCCCCCTCGACCTGGCCCTAGGCGGTAGCCCCTCCCGCCTAGGCCCAGAGTCGGGCCTACCATTAAAACCATCTGCAGTGGTTCACTGAAAAGCTTACTGGACTGTAAATATAGAGTAGATTATCAAAAGTATAGAGTAAGTATCCAGAAATGCTGGATGTATAGAGGATATACTGAAAGTATAGAGGGATAGAGACATAGAATAAATTTTAGAGGAAACCGCTGCGGATGGTCTTATCTCTTAACCCCTTGGTGCGGGAATCAAATTCTCTGCGGCAGGGCCGCATAGACATCTCTGTGCGACCCTGCCCAGATGGTTGCCACTTACTTTCACTCTCCGAATCTTACATCCATATAGCCAGGGCGCACTGCACGGTTCCTGCGACTGTGCCACCCTGCCTTGATTATTGCCACGTAGGCCAACGCATCGAACCTTGCAGCGCGAACGGGCATACAAAATCCACATCTGAAATTTGCTGAGCGATCCGAACAACATGGTGCTCGGCGTGCACGATCCATCATCATGCAGACGAGCACGACGCGGCCAAAAAGATTTGTGTTTGGTTGCTTGTCTTGGATTGGATTGACTTGGATTAATTGGATGGTCTAGTCATGTGTTATTTGTTTCACAGTCAGACGGACAGGGTGATCCAGGTTCGAAGAATATTCCTCGCAGATGCTGGATGAGATCGTCCAGGAAATTTAGTTGGATGAGTCCATCCACCTTATCTAATTATGGTTCTTAGTAATGTAATTAGTGATAATTAACTTTTTTATTGTTGATTAATAACTACAATTATGATATTAACATTAATATTTGCTAGTAATATGATAATTAGTATATAAATAACTAATATTATGAAATTATCAACTTAGATGATTCAATAATCCACTCGAGTTTCATACAACCTACCAAACAAAAAAATTGATCATCCAGTCCATCCAACCAAATGTTAATTTGGATGATCTAATACATAAAGAAATGGATGATCCTATATCAAATCTAACTTCAACAAAACCAAACACAATTGATGACTGAGCACTTTGTCACATGTCACTAGTGTACGCTCATACACGGCCTCAACACCAAGTTTAGTGTGCATCATGGACTAACCACATGACCTGGCCAAACACTCACGTAATTAGCATATGCTTGCAAGAGCAACTACCTGGCCGCATCCTTTGCATGCGAATGGCAACACCGGACAACTTATACTTTGTACTACGTACAAAGAATTTTCCTTGTCCTTGAGCCAAACAAGCTATTCTGATGTGGCAACTAATAATCAGCACGTGATCAACGAGCCTCAAACTATATATATATATATATATATATATATATATATATATATATATATATATATATATATATATATATATATGACGATCTTTTAACAAAAAGAGAAACACACATAATGTTGTCATCAAACATGATGCGAGGTTTTCATGTCCATGCTTGCTACGCCCCAAACTTGATCAACTAGCCTCAAACATGACGATCCTTCAACAAAAAGAGAGAAAACACTCGTAACGTCATCATGCATGATCGTTGACGTCTCTCTCACATGCATGTTATAGTTGTCCATGCATATATGCTACGCCCCGAACATATGATCAACAAGCCTCAAAGTATATATATATATATATATATATATATATATATATATATATATATATATATATATATATATGACAATCTTTCAACAAAATTACAAAACACCTAACGTCATCAAACATGTATGATCGAGTTCTTTTGCGTGTCAAATTGAAAAACATGAATGAGGGTTTGTGATATATATATGTGTGTTAATGAATGAATGTGTGGTGTGTTCATCGTGTTACACAAGAATGACAATTCATAAGGAAGGATTTGATTATTTTTTGGACAAATAAATGATTTAGTTACCGAGTGAATGTGCTCTAAGTTCAGTGATGTGTTGTGTCTATGGAGGAGGAGGATGATTTAGATTTTTTTGTTGTTTTTCTTTTCTTGTGTCTACATTTTTCTTGTGTTTTGTGACGATCTTTCAACTATATATGACGATCTTTTAACAAAAAGAGAAAACACGTAACGTCATGAAACATGATCGAGGTCTTTTGCGTGACAAACTGAAAAACTGGAACATTGCATACCCTGGGCCGATGGGCCCTTCGTCTGTCAAACTTAGAAACTGGACTGAAAAACTGAAACATGGCGGGACAGACCTACAAAGCATGCCAGGTGGGCCATTACATACTCTGGATCCTTTGCATGCCAAATTAAAAAACTGCTTGTGAAGCCGAGATGAGATGCGTCGAGATGTTGCGATAACCTAGAGGAGGAAAACCACGGTTTGGATTAACTTCGACCCGCCTACTGGTTCAAAAGCATGGTTTTTGAAGCGTTTGATCATCTCCACTCACGCTTAGACGACGACCCGCTATAAAGGCACACCGCCCTCTTGCTTCTCCCCCGCACCACTCCATCGATCTTAGCCTCCAAACTTGTACTCTTGAATCTCCGCCGCACCACTGTCGACCAACTCTTGCTCTTTCTCTGCACCTCTGCCGCCGCACAAATGGGTAGCCTCGCACCGAAGCACACCAGGCCATTGCCGTCCTCCGAACCTCCTTCTTCTTCGTTTCCATCGACGCCAATGCCGGTGGAACTAGAGGCGGCACCCGCACCTCGTCCGTCCCCTTCTCCGCCTGTAGCACCGCACCTCCTCATCCTTTTTGGGTTTAGGAGACTGTCCGCCTCCTCGAACTCTGCTTCGATGAACTTTATCGGCACCTGAAGGAGGCAACCGAGCACCTGCTCGCCACCACCGAGCGCGCAAAAAAACTTGAAAAATTGGTTTGAGATATATTTTCCGATACATCTCGCTCGTGTGACCATCAGGTTCTTGGGAAACTTCCCGTCTGCACTAGCATGGACACCGCTGGCCACTACAGCTTTGGGTTAGGCTTTGTGGCTGGTCGTCTCGACGTCTGTGAGACCTATGTGTGTTAAATACATTGTCTATGGCGATAAAAGTTTTGAATACTACAAAAACACTATTATCATCAATGTCCAACTCTAGGTCCGAGCTCCAGCAAGGTCCGACGATAGTCCAACTTGTTTTGGGTAGCTCTGACAAGGTCCGACGTAAGGTCCAACTTGTTTTGGCTAGGTCTGACTTCCTTGTCTAGGTCTGACTAGCTTTGGTTAGCTCTGGCTCTAGGTCCAACTAGCTTTGGTAAGCTCCAGTGCTAGGTCCTCCTAGCTTTGGTAAGCTCCGGTGCTAGGTCCTGCTAGCTTTGGTAAGCTCTGGTTCAACGTTCGGTTGGCTTTGGCAAGGTTCGGAGCTTGATTGCAGTGGTTCTTCTATTAACTTGCAATGATTCGTGTGAGACCTATGCGTGCTGAATACATTGGCTTGTACTGAATACATTGGCTTTAATGATATAAGTTCTGAATGAAAAAGCCCGTTTTTCGGAAAAACAAAAACACAAAAATGCGAACTTAAAATTTTTTAAAGTGGACTTGAAAATCCAAACTCACATGAACCATATGAGTTAACCAACGTTCACTAAAAATAGGGAATTTTTAAAACTTTACATATAGAACATGTTTGCTAAGGTATTGGAACTTAAGGTGTAAAATCTTTAATTTCCAAGTATTCACATTTTCAATGAAGAATTAAAGGAGAAAAGAAAACAAAATGGAGAGGAAGAAAAAGGAATAATTCCAACCCTAAAATGAGACATTCACAAAAATTCAAATCTACGGCTATAAATTTTTCCATGACCTTCTAATATTCCAAATAGACTCTCGGTAATGTTTCAAAATTTTTGAAGCACATTTCCCATTTATTGGACACGTACTGAGAGTTTAATCAACGTCGACCTCAAATTTAAACTTTGTGCTCAACCTTGTCCAAATCAACTCCAAATTTTTCCTGAGGTCCATTATGGTTCAAAAAGGTTAACTTCAAAGTTTTAGGATGTTTGAACCTAATCTACTATTTATTTCCTTGAGTCAAGTATCACCACTTGAATTCAAATTCAAACCTGAGTTCAAATTCAACTTGCTCAGTTTTGAAATCTGATTGCACCATAAAATTCTCCACATTTTATTTAGTCACTGGGCCAAAGTTGACTATTTTTGAAGCATGTTTGCTAGCCCTATTTGAATTTTGGAAAGAAGAGTGAGGGAGGTGGGTCCCACAGGTGGTCCCCACCAGTCAGGTCGGCACCTCCTCCCCTGCCTCCACGCAGCCGCATGCAGGCGCCACTGCGATGAAGTCGGCCTTATCGTCGCACCGTGGAACTCCCTCCCAGTCTTTATCTTCGCTCCTCACCTCCCGTTCGGCCACAACACCACTCCCGCTCGCCCCTCCTCTCCCAGGCGCGCCGCTCTCGCCCAGCGCCGCTCGCGCCCAGGACGCCGCCGCCCTAGCTGCCCACGGTGAGGCTTCGCCCCGCGCCCGACCGCAGCGTCGAGCGCTCCCGCGCCCGACCTCCCGGTCACCGCGGCGTCGCCCCACGCCGACGCCGTGCTCGCCTCTGCCGCGCGCTCGGCTGCTCATGGCACCTGCCCCGCCTCCTGGCCGCCGGTGATGGCTGCCAGCCCGCGCCGTTCCCCGACCTCTGCGCGCTGCCGACCCCACTTCCTCCTGGCCGCGCCTCCCTAGCGCCAGTTGCGCCCTTGCCGCCACGATGCCGGTCACATCGCGCGCCTCTGTGCGCCGCGCCGTCCGCGTTTGGGCCTGTCCCAGCCCTGGCCGGAGCCACGACATGCTGCACGCGGGCGCCCCTGCTCTGCTCCGTCCCCTGTGTGCCGCTCAACGCCGGCCCGTCCGTCCGCCTTCCTAGGCCGCCAACGTCGTGCACGCCCCCTCACCGACGGCCCGCGCGCGTCGCCCTGTTCGCGCCACTCCCTTCAGCTCGCCTCCCGGCCACCGGCTTCCGCCTCCAGCACCAACGCCCGCGCTCCACGCCTGCCGTGCCCCTTGCCACCCCGTGCCCACTCGCGTCGCGTCCACACCTGCCAGCCGCACCGTCGGTGCCCGTTCCTTCCGAGGCACAGGCCGTTCACGGCATCGCTGCACGTCTCGACTTCACGGTGCTGCTGCAGCATGCCAACAGACCGCCTCTTTCCATCGCTGAGCTGCAGCAAGGCTGCACGCGCTTGGATTGCTTTGTCATGTGCCATATCCATGTCGTCGCGATGTTCCGCTCCGTGGCTATGTCCTGGAAGCAAGACGAGTAATGGGTGTGATGGAGGATATGCAGGAACACATCATTGACACACCGGCATCGACAACTGGTCCAAGGTTGGCTCTGATTTTGCAAGATTCATTGGATCAGTGACTGCAGCCAAGGTGTTCGATGAATTGGTTACAAGGCAAAACTAAGTGTGTTGCCGTTCAATGCTGGTCTATGGATGCAGGTTTACTGTTGGTTGGCAATCGACCAAGATATGTGCCAAGATGCCCTTTGAATGGTGATGAAGTGAAGAAATCAAGACCACACCCAAGACATTCGGCGAAATGCCTACAAGGTGAGCCTTGCCCTGAAATGTCTTGCTTGACGCCATCAAAGTCCGTTCGTGGTGACCGCTATGGTACTCATGTGTCGTCAAGTCGTACGTCCAGTTTCCGCATTGATATCCTTCCTATAGGAGTCCCCAAGTTGACCTTCTTTGTCTTTTGAATTGCTTTAACTTGTCCGTACGTGCTCGTGATGCTCCACCATGAGCCGCGTCGACGTCGTTGACCACATGACGTCGTCGTGATGCTCCGAGCCGTCATCGTGTCCTGGCATCGAGATGAAGGATGCTTGTGATGTGTGTGGTGCTGAAACACCAGCACGACTCGTCGTACAATGGTCGTTTAGCCAAATTAGGGTTTAGTCGAGGCGAGACTCGTCGAGTCCTAGGTGTAGCCAGGGTGCTCGATGAAATGCCTTCTAGGTCAAACCAAGTGGTTCGGTGATCACCGATGACCTAGGGTAGAAGGATGCCAGAACATTGCGACCAACAAGGAGAACTAGACCAAGGGGAACCTTGGATAAGAGTTCCTTGGTTGTGTCGAGGATGTTCCGTAGCCGATCACAGGATTTGTTAACTTCGTGTACCATTTCATCGACGACAGGTTCGTTGAGTCGCTTATCAACAACCGAGTCGTCCTCACTAGCCTTAAGACTCACAAGGTGGTGTTCAGGATTTTCCGCTCACCCCATTGACGAGTCCGGGTTGATGTGAACGTCGCTAAGACGATCTTATCGAGATGGCAAAGCATGCCTTCACGGCAAGGTCTCGCATCATGTTTAAGTCCCAAGAGCTTACTGAGCTCACCTGGACAAGCTTGCGGGAGACACTACATCAGTGTCATCGTGTAAGCACCTGAACGATGCTTGCGACGTTAGTCGTAGCAACTGGTTTACCTAAAAGTGGTTTGAACGTTGTCTTGGTACTCATGCTAGGTTAACAGTGCTTGTTATGACTCTTTGAGTCCAAGCAATGTTGATCTCACTTTACTCCCATGTATCGCTAGGGTTCCACCTTGATTCATCCTTTTCTTGAACCCCGCGGCAACACTTCTCAGCTATGACTAGCTTTACTTCTTTACGAGTTAGAACAACTTCATTGGTCGACTGTTAAGTCACGACCTTCGTCTTGTACACTCCACTCATACGCAAGCTTTCGATGCCACCTTAACACTTAGGTCATTCTTACACTACCAGTCCAACACTTCCGCACCATTCAGCTGTATTGTCCTTGAGTGGCATAGCGTCGAGTGTTGAGTGCCAAGTTGCAATGTGTGCTTACATTGCACCTTTCAATTCACATCTCGATACTACTATGACCACTAGACTCCATCCTTTGTTCATCCACACAACAGAGGCATATCTGTCCTTCCTAGTCGAACTCCTCATTCTTAGAGTTTACACAACCCCATGGAGTCTATTCTTAAATTACTTAATTACTTAATTACTTATGTGCATATCATGTCAATAGGAACGTGCTAATAGGTGATCAACAAGAAATTTCGCTTGGAGGAGAAGGCCAAGGTGTTTCCACTGAGGTTCCATGGCAGTTTCTCCGGAGGAAGACCAAGCCCTAACAATTGACTTCTATTCGAGTCGCAAACTAAGGAAAGCCCCAGTTTGCATTTAAGTCATTTATAAAATTTTGCTTTATCACTATGATGAGTAGTATATGAATTGTGCATTAAGTTTAGGATGATTGATACTCCACTTGCATGGCCAAAAATCCCAGGGATTTGTTGGAACGAGTTACAATTTGACATGTAGTAACTGCTTTGCTAATGCATAGGAAATCCTGTAGAAGTCGAGTAGTTGGAATCTACTCGCAAGAGATGTAGGACATATCTCACAGGATTAGCTAGATAGAAAATGGATTAATATAATGAAATCGAGACCGGGCAGGGAATGGATAGGAAGCGGCGAGAATTGAGTATCGGTCGCATAGCCCTGTCTGTGTCGATTAAGGCCCGTCCGTATGCAGCCCCTTCGGACAAGCTTGAATTGTACCGGCAATATAATAGACATATGGAATCCAATAAACTGATGTAACTTGATAACTGGGGTGTCGAGGCCCATTAACTCACCATCGATAGGGGTGGGTTGAGGACAGTAAGGTGTAAATCGGTCGGCGGACACATGAGGTGTTCCGTGCGGAGACCTTCTGTTCGCGAATGTCAGACGGGCTCGACATTCGAGTTTCTTGTGAAAGGTGGCCATATACGCCTAGTACTGAAGTGTTATGTAAGTACAGGTGTGCTCGCTGACACTTCCGAACGACGTATGTGTCGTGTTGTCCGGGTGTGTCCTGATTGCAATATGTCCCTCGCAGTAATAGAGTACCACTTGTTCACTGAGCGGCAACGTAGTAAATACTAAAGAAGCCAGAAAATAATATTGTATTGAATTATAATTACTTTGCAACCTTGTATGATTTAGAGATAGTACAATTAAAAGTTTACAGTTTCTCCATACTTTAGCTGTAATAGCATTATGTGCTCTAAGCATGTCATATCATCGGTAAAGCATTTCTTATTTGATTGTGGAGCCCATGATGTGCCGTGCTTGGGGAATGTCATTTGCTACTTAAAATATGATTATAAGGATCCACTTTTAGGCGAGTCTTTTATGCCATTCCTTACCTATGTTAGTATTCACCCTGCATATGTCTAGTGAGACGGTTAAGTCTTGCTGAGCCTTATGCTCACGTTTGCGCTTTCATGATTTTTGCAGGTATTAGTTTTATTTCTGCTGTTCAGGTTGTACATGAGACTCGAGGTGTCGAGATAAATCTCATGTGAACCACGCCGCTGCTGAATGTTCTTCTTGTTGCTAGTGAGAATCGTCCTAGGGCATGGACGTCTTCTCTCCTGCTTAGTTAGGTGAGATTATGAGTATGGATTTTTTCGCTGCGTGTGTACTTCTGTTGTACACTCTTTTGTAAACTCTTCTTATTATAAAATGAAAACATTATATGTTTTGGTATCCTTTTTGTGTGTGCTGTTAGGTGCTGCATCGCACGACACCACCCAATGAGATCCTCGGATGTGTGTACTCCGGTCCCCACAGACATGGTATCAGAGCTTTATTGGGAATAGCACGCTCAAAAAGAGCCTATTTTCGAAAACTCCGAAGTAGTCGAGTGAGAATTAGCTATATGCCCATTAAGGACTATTACTAGTATAAGTTATAAAGGTGGTGAACTAACTTGTTATATTATTCTGTAACGACGCTCCGTCTTCAAGGTAAGAGGTAAGGTACGCCACCGAGAGTGGATCAATCTCAGCAAACTCTGCATATGAGATATGGTATGCGATATTTCTGTGGCTTGGCACGGAAAGTTAATATGAGTCTCTGAAACTTTTCATGTTTCTGAGAACATATGACACGTGGTACCCCAACGTGACACAAAATTAGTGGGAGCCCCCGTCGGGTGGTGTATAACCCGATAGTGTGCATCTCTAGAACTATTCATGTTCTATGGGATCATGTGAAACACGTATGCCCGAGCGTGTATAAGCCGGTTCGTACGGGAGTCTTTGTTGTACAGACGTATTTACAGCCATGTATATGTACCTCAAGACATGACTTCGCTCGAGGACGACTCACACCTAATTCGTATGCATTTACTTTTGATTATATCTTATTGTGACTGCCTGTCGTGTTTCCCCGTGCCGCCCTTGAGGTGTGAAGGTGTGAAAGGGGATTGGTTGTTTTCTGCAGGTACACTAACTCCGGTAGCGACCCGTGTAGAATACGTTTGGGAGTGATCGATATTAGGACCACCTATAGACGTATCCGGATATACCGGGTTAGACTTTTCTTTTAGTAAGGAACATAGTACCGTCAGTATCTCACTTGATACTTTGACCATCCCCCATGAAAGAAATGGCTTCATATTCATATTAAGTCCAAGTATCAGTTGCTGATATCTTGTGGACAAGGAAAAATGTTTCTTTTCAAGGGTAGGTGAACCAAAGTCCTTTGATCCTGGCGAGAGTTTAGCTCGACTTCGCCGGAGTAAGACTTTGGTTAAGTATGAAGATCTATAGTGATATGCTATGGATAAGAAGGTCGTCAAGTCTCTTTTAAGATTCCATTTAGTTCCAAAGAAAATATTTAGTTGTGAATTAAGTTGTAGCCATCGGACTTGAGTTTTGAGCTAAGTTTCAAAATTTGAGTTTCTTCCCAAATTCTTGTGTTTCGAAGCCGGTGAGTTCTATTTTCGAACAGAATTGACCTGACTTTGAAATTCCATATCTCTTCAACCTGAAGGGCTATGAATGCAATTGAATACTTTTTAGAAATATTTTGAAGTCTTCTATAAGTTTTCTATTGACCTCCAAGCCAAAAGACGCTTTTATGGTGATGAAAATGCACTGTTACCACAGCAGCTGCTGTTCTGAAACTACACGGACAAGCACCTTAATTTTTGCCATATTTCCTTGTAGGAAGCTCTTCTATTCCATTATGATACATTTCTGGAAATGGGAAGAGCTATTCTACAACTTTTTTATTCAGGATAGCTCAAATTCAGTTTATAACTAATTAGAAAACAGAGTTGAAGATAGTACATGTATATAGGTGCTATCTGAAACAGTCAGAAAAATTCTGAACTTTGAACGGCCATAACTCGTAAACTAGAAATTCAACCTATGCATGTTTATATATGTATGGAAAGCTTAAAGAGTCCTCTATCAACTTTCTATTCAACAGAATGGCTAAAACTCACATTAACAACGTCTAAATTGAAGTGTCGTTTAAGAGGTTCTGGCAGCCCGGAAGATGGGACAGAATCTGAACTCTTCACCAATTGAGTCATAACTTTTTGCAGACTTCACCTCTGCAGGCCTACTTTATGTGGATGGAAAGTGTAGAGAGTCCTCTACAACGTTTCTATAGAACTCCAGAGCATAATCCATCTCTAACATACTCAAAATTTCAAATTTCAAAACTTGATCAAATCTGGACAGCAAGTGGACAGTCCTGTATACAGTTACTGTTTCTCGCATAACTCGCTGAAGAATTATCGAATGACCTCATGTGATGCATTTATGGAATCTTGAGAATGTATGCAACAAGTTTTCTATGTATTATTTTTTGCAAATGTTGATGTTTGTATATCTGAAAATTGTGGACAAAATCAGCCTTAAACCAAGGAGGTGCTGTCCAAAATTTCAGAAAAACTGTCAACTTGCAAATACCATATCTTCTCAACCAGAAGTGCTACGAGGGCAAGTAAATACTCCATAGAAATTTTGGAAGTACTTTACAAGTTCTCTATTCAGATCAAGACCAAAATCTTTTCTTATGTGGGTGAAATTTTGGAAATCACAGAAACTGTCCAGGCACACCCCAAACTGGACAGCAATCTGTACACCTCTGAATTTAACCCATAACTTGCAGATTTTGCATCCAATGGTGTCGCGCGAGTAACCGTTGGAAACATTAGAGAGTCAGCTACAATTTTTGCAATTGACTCCAGACCTGAATCGGTCATCTACCTATTCCAAATCGAGTTTGAATACAGAGTGGTCAATCTGAACTGAATTCAATTTTGAATGCTGAAATTTTACCCAACTTCAAAAATTCATATCTTTTGAACCAGAACTGATATGAAGACAAGTAAGTACATTATGGAATGCTTATTACCTGGGCTACAACTTTGTAAATGAGAATATTTCCAGATTTCCATCAGAACAGCCTGAAAACTTTAGATCAAAACTGCTACTGTTTAAGCAGATTTTGCTGAAAGTGCAGAGAAATCTGCTAATTTAAAATTGCATAACATGCAAACCAGGGATGATCTAGAGGCAAACCAATACTTTTTGGAAAGGTATTGAAGTTTACTTTAACTTTGTTGTTCACCTCAAGATCTGATTTTGCCATTTACTTGGCCAAAATCGAAGTTGCTTCCAAGCTGTTCATCCTCCACCAGGATTTAATCGGGTGATGACCCTTTAGGGTGATTATGGATTTGGTTCTCGAGTTCAACTCGATGAGTTTCATAAAATCCCAGGTGTTGCGACCCAACAATATCTGCCATTAGAGTTGAGTATTACACTAAGGCAACTCCCTTTTGCTCGGATGCACATGGTAGTGTTTTAACTATGCAACCTTGCACCTCACACTTTATTTATGCATTGAGCATGTATGACACTTCCCTTAGTTGGACGACCCTCCCCATAAAGATTGCTTGGAGTAAGTTTCTGCTCACCTAGCTTGAATATTAAGGGGGAAGGATTTCATCTAGTAATCGAAGTGTTACGTTCACCTAGGTGTCATACCAAGGTACATCGACACCGAACCAACGTGCTGGAAGCAATGCTCAAGTCAGTAGGACCGAGTACAACATTGACTCATTGAGTCAATGAGAAGCTTAAGTAACAGATCACCTCGAACCCCGTTTCTTGTGGAACTCGATCATCGAGTTAAAGAAGTCAGTTGATTCTTCACGCTAAACCACCCCCTTGCTTCCGTCTCTGAGACGAGAAGCCATATGTGAGTAGTATGAGCTGGAGATTCTTTAGCAAGAACATGGATCACTAACCAAGGTCGTTCCTAGCACAATACTTTGTCAACCACTTCGTTCAACCTACGGAAGTGATGAGAACCTTACTCTTCAAAGGTTACTCTCTTTGCAACTTCTGAAGGTAACCCTGCCGCACCTTTTAAGGGGTAGACATAGTACTTTAAGAAAACTATGAGATGAAAAACCTAACCCTTTGTTAAGGAACCACAACTACCTGTAAGTTGTGATTAACAAGCTTTAGGGAACTTCCAATCAACAAGAAGTTCAATCACCTTGTTCCATTTTGTACACTCCGTTGCCTTGAGATGAACCTCACCATTCCTTGCTAATACTTTACCTTGAAACCATCGAACGTGGTCGAGATATGAAAGTAGCCAGTCTTGTCTAGCACCTTTCATGACCAAGTTTATTCAATCCTCCTGTATTTGGGATACTTCTGACTGTGTTTGGATTGTCTTACTTACTTTTGCTTAAAGCATAATAATGAATGCATCATACCGTCTACATTTCTAGCTGGCCAACATTGCATCATTAATGCATAACATTATTCCACTTGTGATGCATCATGAAACGTAATTACCAATGAGTTTTGAGCAAGAATATATGACCCCATTCAAATACCTACGTTGTGTCTCATAATTTTGAGTTGTGACCAACTTTATCATTCGCAACGCCTTCGACTTGTTTCATTATCTTGAGTAGCAAAAGGGAAACAACTTAACACCTTGTGACCAAAACACAGTTGAGCCTTTGTCCTTGACTCGTTGAAACTCAAATCAACTTGAGTCCTGGAAACTGATTGTTTCTAGTTGCGAGGAACTTCCTATGGACTTCTCGACCTTGCTAAAACTCTGCATCTTTCTTTTCACGAGGTTATCAGTTAATTATCAAGTCTTGGAACTCCTCGACTCGTAATGGATGGTGACATTGCTTTGGCCACAAGACCAGAGCAGAAAAGTCTTCATAAGAGAAACACCCAGAGATAAAGACAACTAACTATCTTAGAGTTCTAAGGTCCTCCAATGCAGAAGCTTACTTCTTTTTGACGAAAAGAAGAAGACCCCAATATATCAACATAGCTTTCTAAGCTACAAGCTTTACGGTGTGATCCCAGTCACGCCTAGCATCCAAACCATAGATGCAATAAGAAGACGAAGAGTCTCTTTCTCCAATCACATGACAGGCGATGGTTGTCTCATCAACAACTCGGCCTAACTTTCTCTCTTCCTTAGAATCTCGGGACGAGATTCCTTTAAGGGGGAAGGATTGTGAAAGCTCGTTTTTTGGAAGAACAAAAACGAAAAAACGCGAACTTAAAAATTTTTAAAGTGGACCTGAAAATCCAAACTCACATGAACCATATGTGTTAACCAACGTTCACTAAAAATAGGGACTTGTTAAAACTTTACATATAGAACATGTTTGTTAAGGTATTGGAACTTAAGGTGTAAAATCTTTAATTTCCATGTATTCACATTTTCAATGAAGAATTAAAGGATAAAAGAAAACAAAATAGAGAGGAAGAAAAAGGAATAATTCCAACCCTAAAATGAGACATTTACAAAAATTCAAATCTACGGCTATAAATTTTTCCATGACCTTCTAATATTCCAAATAGACTCTCGGTAAAGTTTCAAAATTTTTGAAGCACGTTTCCCATTTATTGGACACGTACTCAGAGTTTAATCAACGTCGACCTCAAATTTAAACTTTGTGCTCAACCTTGTCCAAATCAACTCCAAATTTTTCTTGAGGTCCCTTATGGTTCAAAAAGGTTAACTTCAAAGTTTTAAGATTTTTGAACCTAATCTACTATTTATTTCATTGAGTCAAGTATCACCAATTGAATTCAAATTCAAACCTGAGTTCAAATTCAACTTGCTCAGTTTTGAAATATGATTGCACCATAAAATTCTCCACATTATATTTAGTCACTGGGCCAAAGTTGACTATTTTTGAAGCATGTTTGCTAGCCCTATTTGAATTTTGGAAAGAAGAGTGAGGGAGGTGGGTCCCACAGGTGGTCCCCACCAGTCAGGTCGGCACCTCCTCGCCTGCCTCTATGTAGCCGCATGCAGGCGCCACTGTGATGAAGTCGGCCTTATCGTCGCATTGTGGAACTCCCTCCCGGTGTTTATCTTCGCTCCTCACCTCCCGTCCGGCCACAACACCACTCCTGCTCGCCCCTCCTCTCCCATGCACGCCGCTCGCGCCCCAGGCCACCGCCGCCCTAGCTGCCCACGGCGAGGCTTCGCCCCGCACCCGACCGCAGCGCCGAGCGCTCCCGCGCCCGACCTCCCGGTCGCCGCGGCGTCGCCCCACGCCGATGCCGTGCTCACCTCTGCCGCGCGGTTGGCCGCTCATGGCACCTGCCCCGCCTCCTGGCCGCCGGTGATGGCCGCCGGCCCACGCCGTTCCCAACCCCCGCTTCCTCCTGGCCGCGCCTCCCTGGCGCCAGTTGCGCCCTTGCCGCCACGATGCCGGTCACACCGCGCGCCTCTGTGCGCCGCGCCTTCCGTGTTTCGGCCGTGTCCCAGCCCTGGACAGAGCCACGACATGCTGCACGCGAGCGCCTCTGCTCTGCTCTGTCCCCTGCGTGCCGCTTAACGCTGGCCCGTCCGTCCGCCTGCCTCGGCTGCCAACGTCGCGCACGCCCCCTCACCGCCGGCCCGCGCGCATCGCCTTGTTCGCGCCACTCCAGTCGGCTCGCCTCCCGACCACCGGCTTCCGCCTCCAGCACCAAAGCCCGCGCTCCTCGCCTGCCGTGCCCCTTGCCGCCCTGTGCCCACTCGCGCCGCGGCCACACCTGCCAGCCACACCGTCGACGCCAGTTCCTTCCGAGGCGCAGGCCGTTCGCGGCATCGCTGCGCGTCTCGACTTCACGGTGCTGCTGCAGCATGCCAACAGACCGCCTCTTTCCATCGCTGATCTGCAGCAAGGCTGCACACGCTTGGATTTCTTTATCATGTGCCATATCCACGTCGTCGCGATGTTCCGCGCCGTGGCTATATCCTAGAAGCAAGGCGAGTAATGGGTGTGATGGAGGATATGCAGGAACACGTCGTTGACACACCGGCATCGACAACTTGTCCAAGGTTGGCTCTGATTTTCCAAGATTCATTGGATCAGTGACTGCAGCCAAGGTGTTCGATGAATTGGTTACAAGGCAAAACTAAGTGTGTTGCCGTTCAATGCTGGTCTATGGATGCAGGTTTACTGTGGGTTGGCAATTGACCAAGATATGTGCCAATATGCCCTTTGAACGGTGATGAAGTGACGAAATCAAGACCACACCCAAGTCATTCGGTGAAATGCCTACAAGGTGAGCCTTGCCCTGAAATGTCTTGCTTGACGTCATCAAAGTCCGTTCGTGGTGACCGCTATGGTACTCATGTGTCGTCAAGTTGTACGTCTAGTTTCCATATTGATATCCTTCCTATAGGAGTCCCCAAGTTGACCTTCTTTGTATTTTGAATTGCTTTAAATTGTCTGTACGTGCTCGTGATGCTCCACCATGAGCCGCGTCGACATCATTGACCACATGACGTCGTCGTGACGCTCCAAGCCGTCATCGTGTCCTGACATCAAGATGAAGGATGCTTGTGATGTGTGTGGTGCTAAAACACCAGCATGACTCGTTGTACAATGGTCGTTTAGCCAAATTAGGGTTTAGTCGAGGCGAGACTCGTCGAGTCCTTGGTGTAGCCAGGGTGCTCGATGAAATGCCTTCTAGGTCAAACCAAGTGGTTCGGTGATCACCGATGACCTGGGGTAGAAGGATGCCAGAACGTTGCGACCAACAAGGAGAACTAGACCAAGGGGAACCTTGGATAAGAGTTCCTTAGTTGTGTCGAGGATGTTCCGTAGCCGATCGCAGGATTTGTTAACTTGGTGTACCATTTCATCGACGGCAGGTTCGTCGAGTCGCTTATCAACAACCGAGTCGACCTCACTAGCCTTAAGACTCACAAGGTGGTGTTCGGGATTTTCCGCTCACCCCATTGACGAGTCCGGGTTGATGTGAACGTCGCTAAGACGATCTTCTCGAGATGTCAAAGCATGCCTTCACGGCAAGGTCTCGCATCATGTTTAAGTCCCAAGAGCTTACCGAGCTCACCTGGACAAGCTTGCAGGAGACACGACATTAGTGTCATCATGTAAGCACCTGAACGATGCTTGCGATGTTAGTCGTAGCAACTGGTTTACCTAAAAGCGGTTTGAACGTTGTCTTGGTACTCATGCTAGGTTTTGAACGTTGTCTTGATACTCATGCTAGGTTAACAGTGCTTGTTATGACCCTTTGAGTCCAAGCAATGTTGATCTCACTTCACCCCCAAGTATCGCTAGGGTTCCACCTTGATTCATCCTTTTCATGAACCCCGCGGCAACACTTCTCAGCTATGACTAGCTTTACTCCTTTACGAGTTAGAACAACTTCATTGGTCAACTGTTAAGTCACGACCTTCGTCTTGTACACTCCACTCATACGCAAGCTTTCGATGCCACCTTGACACTTTGGTCATCCTTACACTACCAGTCAAACACTTCCACACCATTCAGCTGTATCGTCCTTGAGTGGCATAGCGTCGAGTGTTGAGTGCCAAGTTGCAATGTGCTCTTACATTGCACCTTTCAATTCACATCTCAATACTACTATGACCACTTGACTCCATCCTTTGTTCATCCACACAACAGAGGCATATCTGTCCTTCCTAGTTGAACTCCTCATTCTTAGAGTTTACACAACCCCGTGGAGTCTATTCTTAAATTACTTAATTACTTATGTGCATATCATGTCAATAGGAACGTGCTGATAGGTGATCGACAAGAAATTTCGCTTGGAGGAGAAGGCCAAGGTATTTCCACTGAGGTTCCATGGCAGTTTCTCCGGAGGAAGACCAAGCCCTAACAATTGACATTTATTCGAGTCGCAAACTAAGGCAAGCCCCGGTTTGCGTTTAAGTCGTATATAAAATTTTGCTTTATCACTATGATGAGTAGTATATGAATTGTGCATTAAGTTTAGGATGATTGATACTCCACTTGCATGGCCAAAAATCTTAGGGATTGGTTGGAACGAGTTACAATTTGACTTGTAGTAACTGCTTTGCTAATGCATAGGAAATCCTGTAGAAGTCGAGTAGTTGGAATCTACACGCGAGAGATGTAGGACATATCTCACAGGATTGGCTAGATAGAAAATGGATTAATATAATGAAATTGAGACCGGGCAGGGAATGGATAGGAAGCGAAAAGAATTGAGTCTCGGTCGTATAGCCCTGCCTGTGTCTATTAAGGCCCGTCCGTATGCAGCCCCTTCGGACAAGCTTGAATTGTACCGGCAATATAATGGACATATGGAATCCAATAAACTGATGTAACTTGATAACTGGGGTGTCGAGGCCCATTAACTCACCATCGATAGGGGTGGGTTGAGGACAGTAAGGTGTAAATTGGTCGGCGGACACATGAGGTGTTCCGTGCGGAGAACTTCTGTTCGCGGAGGTGAGATGGGCTCGGCGTTCGAGTTTCTTGTGAAAGGTGGCCATATACGCCTAGTACTGAAGTGTTATGTAGGTATAGGTGTGCTAGCTGACACTTCCGAACGACGTATGTGTCGTGTTGTCCGGGTGTGTCCTGATTGCAATCACTGTCCCTCGCAGTAATAGAGTACCACTTGTTCACTGAGCGGCAACGTAGTAAATACTAAAGAAGCCAGAAAATCATATTGTATTGAATTATAATTACTTTGCAACCTTGTATGATTTAGAGATAGTACAATTAAAAGTTTACAGTTTCCCCATAATTTAGCTGTAATAGCATTATGTGCACTGAGCATGTCATATCATCGGTAAAGCGTTTCTTGTTTGATTGTGGAGCCCATGATGTGTCGTGCTTGGGGAATGTCATTTCTACTTAAAACATGATTATAAGGATCCACTTGTAGGCGAGTCTTTTATGCCATTCCTTACCTATGTTAGTATTCACCCTGCATATGTCTAGTGAGACGGTTAAGTCTTGCTGAGCCTTATGCTCACGTTTGCGCTTTCACGATTTTTGCAGGTATTAGTTTTATTTTTGCTGTTCAGGTTGTACATGAGACTCGAGATGCCGAGATAAATCTCTTGTGAACCACGCCGGTGCTGAATGTTCTTCTTGTTGCTAGTGAGAATCGTCCTAGGGCATGGACATCTTCTCTCCTGCTTAGTTAGGTGAGATTATGAGTATGGATTTTCCGCTGCGTGTGTACTTCTATTGTACACTCTTTTGTAAACTCTTCTTATTATAAAATGAAAACTTTATATGTTTTGGTATCCTTTTTGTGTGTGTTGTTAGGTGCCGCATCGCACCGCACCACTCAATGAGATCCTCGGATGTGTGGACTCCGGTCCCCACACTGAAATTCTGCCTAAATACCCTTTTTAGCGAGGTACGACGTAAGGTCTGACTTGCTTTGGCTAGGTCCGACTTCTTTGTCTAGGTCCGACTAGCTTTGGTTAGCTCTGGCGCTAGGTTTGGCTAGCTTTGGTAAGCTCCAGTTCATGGTACGGTTAGCTTTGGCAAGGTTCGAAGCTTGGTCGTAGTGGTTCTGCTTTTATCTTGCAATGATTCATACTCACTTTACATTGATGAAAATATTGCTTAGTATTTATTTGCTATGTTTTTGGTGTGTTTTGGTGATTATGGTTGATATCATTTTGCTATGTTTTGCAACATGCTTATGTGAGGTGCTCATGTAATATGCTGTAGTTTCAGAACTAACGTGAGTCAAGTTGAGGACTTGTGCTCGAAAGTATTAGTTGTTTATTCATGTGCAGGTGTTGCTTGAATTCAAAACATGGCCGGTGACGGGATCCGTTGAACTAGTCTTCTTGAGAAGATGAGGTTCAACAACCAAGTTCGGGAGGAATTGTGGTTGAGTTGATCAGGAGGTAGCGCAACATGTTTGAATCAAGAACAATGCATATGAAGGTATCGTGGACATCGTTGGAAGATTTTTGCACGTATGCAAGGAGTGCATAGATGTGGCTACATGATTCCGAGGTGTGATGAAGAGATGTGGACGTAAAGAATTTGTCGGAAAGGTTCAACCAACTAGGTTATGGACTCAAACTGCGGCTGAGTCGTGTTTGACTCGAATATGGAAAGATTTAAGGATGTTATGATAGGATTTTATGTGGGTCACGAACTTGAGTTGTTTTGGGAATGTGGAATATGTTTCTAAGATGTTTGGAAGTCTTAAGATTGCTTCTATCTGCATATAGAAGAGTCCTAAGCAGTTATGGAAAGTTTTGATTCGTGATTTGAGTAGGATTAGAGTCCTAGTGGAGATTGGGTTAACCTAAGGGCTGGTTATATAAAAAAGGGAGGCCAGAGCTCATGGGAGACGACTTTGGTGCTGTTCCTCTTGTGTTCAATTGAATAAAATTTGTAGTTGAAAGGAACTTTTGTGCCTTGTTTGTCCGACTTGTTCCAGACAAGTTTTTCTCGTCGAGTTTCTGCACAGCACTATCTTGTTTCGGTGGTTTTATCATAACTCGAGTTTTACAGATCCAATTGACGTGATTATTTTTGGTTTTTCTTCACAACTTGATTATCTATCCTCTTTCAAAATTTCACGGTCATTGGTTTTGTGGTTTTTGATCTACACGAGATTTTTTGCAGCATTACAGATCTGTTTTTTTTTTCTCGGGTAGGACAGATTGACCTTTGTTCGATCTTTCGATCGTCACTTGAGTTTTTCTTGACGGATTTAAGTGATTCTTGTTGTGTCGTCTTCGTGACTTGATTCTCTCTGATATATATGACTTTTGTCATGGTGAAACACATTTAGATTAGTCTAACACATGATTTCTTTAACAGATCATTTTTCTGTCGAAGTGGTTTGGATTTAATTGTTTCCGCTGCAAAAGATTTTTTAATCTACCATTCACCCCCTCTGGTAGCTTTTCACGTGCTCTTCGATCCTACAATTGGTATCAGAGCCACGGTGCTCAATCCTTTGTGATTTGCACGTGTTTTTGACTAATCATCATGGAGAAATACTCCGCCAAACCTTGTGTGTTTAGTGGTATTGGTTTTCAGGTTTGGAAGGCATGTATGGAAGCTTTCATCTAGGCACAAGGCTTCGCAATATGGGAGAAGGTATATAGGCCTCATGAAGTGACGTCAAATGATCAAGTTACAGCTACGAATCTGAGAGATGTCGACAACAACAACAAGGCTCGGAACTTGATCATACAAGGATTAACTCAAAGCGACTTTGACTGTGTTGCACACCTCCGATCTGCATACGATGTGTGGAAAGCACTTTGTGACTACCACGAAGGATCCAACACGATCAAGGAGGTAAGGCAAGACATGTTGAAGAAAGAAATACATGCGCTTCGAGATGCAACCCGGTGAGTCTATTGATCACCTTTTTGCTCGCTTTAATAAATTCTCAGCAAGTTGCATAGCATCAATGTTAATTTTTCAGATGCTGAAAATGCTAGGCAATAACTAAGTGCATTAGACATGTCAATTTGGGAGATGAAGGTTACATCTATTCGTGAGTCCACTGTCATGAGTACACTTACTTTAGATGTACTATATTCTAAATTGAAAACTCATGAAATTGACATAATCTCATGTGAGAACCCAACAAGTCTCTTGCATTTGTTTCTCAACATGAGATGCCTAGCTCTGACCAATCTTCATCATGTGATACACTTGCTTTGCTGTCCTCTCTAACCCTTGAACATATTGAGGAGTTTCCAGCGGAGGAGCTAGTACTTCTCTCTACTAGGTTCTCAAAAGCATTGCAAAATGTGAGAACTAGAAGGAGAGGAAGCTCCGGACTTCAACGATGTTTCGAATGTGATAAGACATGACATTTTCGTTCAGATTGCCCTAACCTTTCAAGTACTACTTCCCGGGATGAAAAGCAAACAAGGACGTAGCACTCCTCCGCAAAAGATATGAAGAAAAACAAGGCTTTTACAGAACGTCAATTGGTGAGAAGTTTTATCTCTGCACTTCAAGAACATGGCTCAAGCGATGTGGACATTGGAAGTGACAAAGATGAAGATGATATGGCAAACTTGTGCTTCATGGCGGGCAAGTCAAGATAAAGTATGGAGGAGGCTGAACACAACAGCGACAATGAAAAGGTATGTCCTACTTGCGAAGAAATGTGTGATGCTATTTCTCGTGCCACTGTTATAGTTAAGAAAAAGGACAAAAAGCTTAGGGGCAATGCTGTTAAAATTGATTCACTAGAATCCAAAATTAATTGTTTGAAATCCTTGATTCCTAGTGATGATTCTTGTTCCTCATGTGATTTAATATATGAATAATTGTCCTCATTATGAAGTGCGCACACCTCCACCCTTGATAAACTTGACTTAGAAATTGAAAAGAACAGAGAGCTTGCTGCACTTAATGATAATAAACTTGAAAGATGCTAGCTGTTCCACAATTGATTTGCAATGTTCTACTTGTGATGATCTTGATAAGAAACTACAAGATTATATGAATGAAATTTCAATATTGAAAAATGTTTTACGTTCTCATGAAGTTAAATATTGTTCCAATTGCAAATTAAAAGGAAAAACTTCATGTGAAAAGGGGACAAAAATCCTACTGTTTTTTGTGTTCCAATTACGTTTTTACAATACCTACTATTTTTTGTGCTACACATGTAACATCTTGTAGGACGGTAGTTGGGTACAAAAATCCTCAAGCTTTGGCTTATAAACCTGCTATTTTATCTCAGCTTTCGCGTGTAATTCCTGCTGACATCGTGTGACTCAGTACTGGATTCCTAAATGCCTTTTGACTAACATAAGTATTGAGTCATCGACGTATTGTGCTTCTATGTAGGTTACACGCTTGAGGAAAGAGAACATTTGGATTGTTGATTCAGGTTGCTCATGCCACATGACCGGTAACAAAGAATGATTCTCCTCCCTCTCTTTTGTGTCACGTGTACAGAATGTTACTTTTGTCGATAATTCTTCAACTCCTACAATTGTTAAGGGTTCGGTTAGAGTAAATGATCACTACACTTTGAAGGATGTGGCACTTGTTAAAAATTTGAAATACAACTTGCTTTCTGGTTCACAACTGATAGATGAAAATCTGGAAATTATTTTCACTAAAAATTGCTGCAAATTTGTAAATTCAAACTGTGAGTTTATTTTTAACAGGTCACGGTTTGGAAGAGTTTTTAAAGCAGATTTTGATATGTCTTCCTCTAAGCATAGGTGTATAGTTGCTAATGATTCCAAAGACTTATATTTTTGGCATCGTAGACTTGGTCACGTAGGCTTTGATCATCTCACACGTGTTACTGCTCTTGATCGCATACATGGGCTGCCTAAGCTTAAATGGGGCAAAGAAATTGTGTGCTCTTCTCGTAGACATGCCAAGATGGTTGCAGGTTCACATACTCCTCTCACAATGATCATGACAATTGAAGTGGGTCAACTTTTGCACCTTGACACCATAGGACCTTCATGTGTTCAATCCTTCAGAGGTAAATGGTATGTTCTTGTGATTGTTGATGATTATTCTAGATACTCTTGGGTTTACTTTATGGCACGTAAGAATGAAGCTTTTAGTCACTTTAAAACTTTATTTATTAGATTATTAATTGATCACCCATGATCTTTAAAAGCAATTAGAAGTGATAACGGAATTGAATTTAAAAATCAATCTTTTGATCACTTTTGTGCTGAAAAATGGAATAGATCATCAGTTTTCTTCACCATATGTACCTCAACAAAATGTTGTTGTAGAAATAAAGAACAAAACCTTAGTTGAAATGGCTAGGACTATGCTTGATGAATGCCAAACTCCTAGGAAATTTTGGGCTGATGCGATTGCAACTGCTTGTTATGTCTCAAATCATATTTTCTTGCGCGCTATGCTAGGTAAAACACCATATGAGCTCCGGTTTGGACATAGGCCTAGTGTTACACAATTTTGGATCTTTGGTTGCAAATGCTTTGTTAAGAAACATGGTAATCTTGATAAATTTGAAACTAGATCCATTGATGGCATGTTTCTTGGTTATCCATCTCATGCTAGAGGCTACCGTGTGCTTTTACTTGACACTAACAAAATTGTGGAGTCTTGTGAGGTGTCTTTTGATGAAGCTAGCACATGTACTAGCTCAAACATTGCTGGTCCAGATCCTCCTCAAGTCACAAGCTTATCGATTTGTGATTAACATGAAGAAGAAGAAGAAGCTGGTGAAGTGTCCACTCCCCTCCAGGTTCTCAAAAGTCATCCTCCACAACAAATTATTGGAAGCTTGCACGAATGAGTCACACAGTCCAGGATATGCGATCAAAAATCTCATGATCATTCTGCTTTTGTTGCTTCTTTTGAACCCAGAGATATATCACACACACTCACAAATGAATTTTGGATTGTTGCTAGGCAAGAAGAGTTAGAAAATTTTGAAAGAAATAATGTTTTGAAACTTGTACCTCCACCTCAAGGTCACACTTTAACTGGAACTAAATGCGTGTTGAAAAATAAACAAAGGGACAATGGGGTTGTGGTTAGGAATAAGTCTAGGTTGGTTGCTCAAGGTTTCACTCAAGTAGAAGGTCTAGATTTTGATGAAACTTTTGCTCCTGTTGCTAGATTAGAAGCAATAAGAATTTTTTTAGCTTTTTCTGCATCTAAAGGTTTTAAGCTACATCAAATGGATATTAAAAGTGCTTTTCTTAATGGCTACATAGATGAGGAGGTTTATGTCAAACAAGCACCCTGTTTTGAAACTCCAGATTCTCCTAATCGTGTTTACAAACTGTCCAAAGGCTTGTACGGTCTCAAACAAGCTCTAGAGCATGGTATGATAGGTTAAAAACATTCTTACTTAAAAAGAGGTTTACCATGGTCAAGGTTGATAAAACTCTTTTTGTGCTTGAGCATGGAAATAACTCATTATTCGTTCAAATGTATGTGGATGATATTATCTTTGGTTGTGCTTCTCATGATCTTGTGTCCAAGTTTTCAGCTATGATGGGTTCAGAATTTGAGAATTTGAGATAACTCACGTACTTTTTGAGGCTGCAAATCAAGCAAACCAAGGAGGGTGCCTTTGTGCATAAAATGAAGTATACAAAAGACCTCCAAAGGTGCTTCAACATAGAAAAAAGCAAGACTCTTCCGACACTATGGGAACAACAACAACACTTGAACTTGATGAAGATGGTGAACCCATGGATAAAAAAGAATATAGAAGCATGATCGGATCACTTTTGTACCTCACGGCATCATGACCGGACATACAATTCAGCGTATGTCTTTGTGCATGGTTTCAAGGCTCCCCACGTGCTTCACATCGTCAAGCCCTCAAATGGATTCTCAAGTACTTACATGGAACTCAAGAATTTGGCATTTTTCTTCCTTCTTCTTCAACCGTTACTTTGAAAGATTTTTCCGATGCTGATTTTGGGGTTGTAAGATTGATAGGAAAAGTACTTCCGGTGCATGCCATTTTCTTGGTAATTATACTGACTAGGTTATGGACTCAGGCTGCGGATGAGTCTTGTTTGACTCAAATATGGAATGTTTTGAGTTGGTTATGATAGGATTTCGTGTGGGTCACGAATTTGAGTTGTTTTAGGAATGCGGGATACATTTCTAAGGTGTTTGGAAGTCTTAAGATTGCTTCTATCTACGTATAGAAGAGTCTTGATCAGTTATGGAAAGTTTCGATTCGTGAACTGAGTAGGATTAGAGTCCTAGTTAGGTTTATGTTGGCCTAAGGGCTGGTTATATATGCAAGGGACGCCTCTGGGGCTGTTCCTTTTGTGTTCTATTGAATAAAATTCGTAGTTGAAAGGAACTTTTGTGCCTTGTTCGTCCAACTTGTTTTCTTCAAGTTTTTCTCGTCGAGTTTCTGCACAGCACTACCTTGCTTTGGTGGTTTTATCATAACTCGAGTTTTACGGATCCGATTGACGTGATTATTTTTAGGTTGTCTTTACAACTTAATTTTCTATCATAGTGAAAATTTCACAGTCATTGGATTTGTGGTTTCTGATCTAAACGAGTTTCTTTGCAATGTTCCAGAACTGTTTTTCTCGGGTAGGACAAATTGACCTTTGTTCGATCTTTCGATCGTAACTTGAGTTTTTCTTGACAGATTTTTATGATTCTTGTTATGACATCTTCATGACTTGATTTACTACAATTGTAAGACCTATGTGTGCTGAATACATTGGCTTGTAGTGAATACACTTGGATTTGATGATAAAAGTTTTGAATATCACCAAAACACCTTTTTATCAAGGTCCGACTCTAGCTCTGAGCTACAGCAAGGTCCGACGGTAGGTCCGACTTGTTTTGGGTAGCTCCGGCTATGTTAGATGCTAGGTCCGACTTCTTGGTAAGGTCCTGCTAGTTTTGTAAGCTCCAGCGAGAGCCTGGATCTACTAGTTTTTGGTAAGCTCCGGTGCTAGGATCTACTAGTTTTGGTAAGCTCCGGCAGGTGCTTCATTGTACTAGCTTTTGTTAGCTCCGGCTCAAGGTCCGGTTTGCTCTAGCAATGTCCGGAACTTGACCGCAGTGCTTCTGCTTTTCATTTGCAATGTTTCGTACTTGCTTTACATTGTTGGAAATATTGCTTAGTATTCATCTGCTAAGTTTTTAGTGCGTTTTGGTTGATATGGATGATATCATGTTACTGTGGTTTTGCAACATGCTTATGTGAGGTTATCACGTAGGGTGTTGTGTTCGGAACTAACTTGAGTCAAGTCGAGGACTTTGGCTCGTATGGATTGGTTGTTTATTCATGTGCAGGTGTTGCTTGAGTTCAAGACATGGCTGGTGACGGGATCCATTGGACTAGTCTCAGGGAGGAGATGAGGTTCCAACAACCAAGTTCGAGAGGAATTGTGGTTGAGCTGATCAGGAGGTCGCGCACGATGATTGAATCAAGGGCAATGCATATGAAGGATACTGAACGTCGAAGGAAGGTGTTCGCACGTATGCATGCGGTGCATGACGTGGCAACATGGTTCCGAAGATGGGATAAGTAAGGAAAGATCTGGTTGGAAGGATCGGATCGTACCGGTTGATGACTTTGGCTGCGGCGGAGTGGGTTATGGCTCGGTATAGAAATATCGAGTTGGTTATGTTAGGATTTCGTGTGGGTCACGAATTTGAGTTGTTTAATGTGGGATACGTTCCTAAGGTGTTTGGAAGTCTGAAGATTGCTTCAATCTGCGTATAGAAGAATCTTGAGCAGTTATAGAAAGTTAGGATTCGTGATCTGAGTAGGATTGGAGTCCTAGTTGGTATTGGGATGGCCTAAGGGCTGGTTATATAAGGAAGGGAGCCCAGAGCTCGTGGTAGACGACTTTGGGGCTGTTCCTCTTGTGTTCTATTGAATAAAATTTGTAGTTTGAAGGAACTTTTGTGCCTTGTTCGTCCGACTTGTTCCAGACAAGTTTTACTCGTCGAGTTTCTGGACAGCACTACGTTTCATCGGTGGTTTTATCATAACTCGAGTTTTACAGATCCAATTGATGCGATTCTTTTTGGGTTGTCTTCAAAACTTGATTATATACCATCTGTAAAAATTTCACAGTCATTGGATTTGTGGTTTCTGAGCTACACGAGTTTCTTTGCAACATTCCAGAAACTGTTTTTCTCGGGTAGGTCAGATTGACCTTTGTTTGATCGTTAGATCATAACTTGAGTTTCTCTCGACGGATTTGAGTAATTCTTCTTGTGTTGTCTTCGTGACTTGATTCTCGCTGTATATCACTTTTGTCACGGTGAAACACGTTTAGATTAGTCTCGGACACGATTTCTTTAACAGATCGTTTTTCTGCCTAAGGGATTGGGGTTTAATTGTTTCCGCTGCGTAAGATTTTTAAATCTACCATTCACCCCCCCTCTGGTAGCTTTTCACGTGCTCTTCGATCCTACAATTGGTATCAGAGCCACGGTGCTCTAATCTTTGTGATAAGCACATGTTTTTGACTAATAATCATGGAGAAGTACTCCGCCAAACCATGTGTGTTTGCTCGTATTGATTTCCAGGTTTGAAAGGCACGCATGGAGGCTTTCATCCAGGCACAAGGCTTTGCAATATGGGAGAAGGTGTATAAGCCTTATGAAGTGCCACCTAATGATCAAGTCAAGGCCACAAACCAACGAGACGTTGACAACAACAACAAAGCCCAAAACTTGATCATCCAAGGACTCACTCAAAGCGACTTTGATCGTGTCGCGCACCTCCGATCAGCATATAATGTTTGGAGAGCTCTCTGTGATTATCATGAAGGCTCCAACACAATCAAGGAGGTAAAACAAGATATGTTCAAAAAGGAATATATGCGTTTTGAGATGCAACCAGGTGAGTCTATCGATGACCTCTTTTCTCGTTTCAATAAAATTCTCAGCAACCTGCGTAGTGTCAATGTTAACTTTTCAGATGCTGAAAATGCTAGGCAATTGCTAAGTGCATTAGATATGTCAATTTGGGAGATGAAAGTCACATCTATTCTTGAATCTACTGTCATGAGTTCTCTTACATTAGATGTACTCTATTCTAAACTAAAAACTCATGAAATTGACATCCTAGCACGTAAGGATCCAAATAAGTCTATTGCATTTGTTTCACAACGTGATATGTCTAGCTCCGGCCAATCATCATCTTACAATACTCTTGCTTTGTTGTCCTCACTAACCTTGGAGCAGATCGAAGAATTTTCAGAAGAGGAGTTGGCACTCATCTCTACTAGATTCTCAAAAGCATTGCAAAATGTGAGAAATAGAAGGAGAGGAAGCTCCGGACCTCAACGCTGTTTTGAATGTGGTAAAACAGGACACTTTCGTACAGAATGCCCTAACCTTTCAGGTCCGACCACCCGGGAAGAAAAACAAAGCAAGGTCCGGACCTCCTCTGGAAATTCCAACAAGAAGAAAGGTACCATAGGACACAAGATGATCAATAGTTTCATCACCGCGCTTCAAGAACTTAGTTCAAGTGATGTAGACTTTGAAAGTGACGAAGATGATGATGATCTGGCCAACTTATGCTTCATGGCGGGAAAAACAAGATCAAAATCAAGCCAGGAGGATGCAGAACACAACAGTGAAGACGATGAGGTATGTTCTACCTGCAATGAAATGTGTGATGCTATTTCTCGTGCAACTATTATTGTCAAGAAAAAGGACAAAAAGCTTAGAGATAATGCTGCTAAAATTGAATCACAAGAATCTGAAATTAACCGTTTAAAAACTTTGATTCCTAGTGATGATGCATGTCCCTCATATGACTTAATCTATGAACAAGTGTCCACATTAAGAAGTTCACACTCCTCCTCTCTAGATAGACTTGATGAAGAAATTGAAAAGAACAGAGAGCTTGCTGCACTTAATGATAAAAACTTGAAAGATGCTAGCTGTTCTACAATTGATTTGCATTGTTCTACTTGTGATGATCTTTATAAGAAACTACACGATGCTATGAATGAAATTTCTATATTGAACAATGCTTTACGTTCTCATGAAGTTAAATTTTGTTCCAATTGCAAACTAAAAGGAAAAACTTCATGTGAAAATTGCCTTGATCTGTCCAACAAACTTGATGACATGCATAGGACATTAGATCGGCTTTGTAATGGGAATAAGAACCTAAACTTGCTGCTGAATTCTTCCAAGTCTTGCAATGATAAAACTGGTTTAGGGTTTGATTTTCATGCTCATGCTAAGGCACATCCACCTAAAATTGTAAAGTCATTAGGAAGTGGTTTGATTCAAACAGTTCCTAAACAGAGAGGAGTGGTTTTCAAATCTGCGGGAGTGTTGCCTCATTCGGTTTCAAATAAAAATATTGCTTGCTCATCTAGACATGAACACAAAGTTAAATTTCATTGTACCTTCTGTGGTAGAGATGGTCATGTCATAGATTTTTGTTATAGACTAGCTAAACAACAAAAAAGTGAAAGAATGGTTGCTAGATCTCATAACTTTCATGCAAAATTTGCTGCACACATTAAACCGAATGTACAACCTACTGTTTTGAGTCAAAAACATTCAAAGTTTACCTCCGGACCTTCTGTTTTTGCCTCCAGAGCTACTGATTTTTGTGCTACACAAGTAACACCTTATAGGTCAGTAGTTCAGAATAAAAAATCTCAAACTTTGACTCATAAACCTTCTGTTTTGTCTCAGCTTTTGCGTGTTTTTCCTGCTGCACATCGCGTGACTCAGTACTGGATTCCTAAATGCCTTTTGACTAACCCCAGTATTGAGTCATCGACGTATTGTGCTTTTATGTAGGTTACACGTTTGAGGAAGGAGAACATTTGGATTGTGGATTCAGGTTGATCACGCCACATGACCGGTAACAAAGATTGGTTCTCCTCCCTCTCTTTTGTGTCACGTGTAGAGAATGTTACTTTTGCCGATAATTCTTCAACTCCTATAATTGCTAAGGATTCGGTTAGAGTAAATGATCACTACACTTTGAAGGATGTGGCACTTGTCAAAAATTTGAAATACAACTTGCTTTCTGTTGCACAATTGCTAGATGAAAATCTAGAAATTATTTTCAATAAAAACTGCTGCAAAGTTGTAGGTTCAAATAGTGAGCTTATTTTTAACATGTCTCGGTTTGGAAGAGTTTTTAAAGCTGATTTTGATATGTCTTCCTCTAAGCATAGGTGTCTAGTTGCTAATGATTCAAAGGACTTATATTTTTGGCATCGTAGACTTGGTCACGTAGGCTTTGATCACCTAACGCGTGTTAGTGCTCTTGATCGCATACGTGGGCTGCCTAAGCTTAAAGGGGACAAAGAAATTGTGTGCTCTTCTTGTAGACATGCTAAGATGGTTTCAGGTTCACATACTCCTCTCACAATGATCATGACAACTGAACCATGTCAACTTTTGCATCTTGACACCGTAGGACCTTCACGTGTTCAATCCTTCGGAGGTAAATGGTATGTTCTTGTTATCGTTGATGATTATTCTAGATACTCTTGGGTTTACTTTATGGCGTCTAAGAATGAAGTTTTTAGTCACTTTAGAACTTTATCTTTTAGATTATCAATTGATCACCCAGAATAATTAAAAGCAATTAGAAGTGATAACGGAATTGAATTTAAAAATCAATCTTTTGATCACTTTTGTTCTGAAAATGGAATAAATCATCAATTATCTTCACCATATGTACCTCAACAAAACGGTGTTGTAGAAAGAAAGAACAGAACCTTAGTTGAGATGGCTCGGACTATGCTTGATGAATATCAAACTCCTAGGAAATTTTGGGCTGATGCATTAGCAACCGCTTGTTATGTCTCAAATCGTGTTTTCTTGCGTGCTAAGCTAGGTAAAACACCATATGAGCTTCGGTTTGGACATAGGCCTAGTGTTACACACTTTCGGGTCTTTGGTTGCAAATGCTTTGTTAAGAAACATGGTAATCTTGATAAATTTGAACCTAGATCCATTGATGGCATGTTTCTTGGTTATCCATCTCATACTAGAGGCTACCGTGTGCTTTTACTTGACACTAACAAAATTGTGGAGACTTGTGAAGTGTCTTTTGATGAAGCTAGCCCAGGTACTAGCTCCGGTGTTGCAGGACCAGATCCGTATCCTCAGGGGGAGGGTATTTTCGAAGATGAAGAAGAGCCGGTGATACTGCCTGGTAGTTTCGGAGTTGACACGTGTCCAGCTCCGAACATTGAACAAGCTCCGGCTATCACCTATGCTGGTTCTGATCGTCCACAAGTCACGAGCTCATCAATATACAATGAACCTAATGGAGAAGAAGCTTGTGAGACATCTGTTCTCCTATGTTTTTACAAAGATCATCCCCCACAACAGATGATTGGAAGCTTGCACGAACGAGTCACACGGTCCAGGTTTTGCGATCCAAACTCTCATGCTCATTCTGCTTTTGTTGCTTCTTTTGAACCCAAAGATATATCACACGCACTCACTAATGAATCTTGGATTATTGCCATGCAAGAAGAGTTAGAAAATTTTGAAAGAAATAATGTTTGGAAACTTGGACCTCCACCTCAAGGTCACATCTTAATTGGAACAAAATGGGTATATAAAAATAAACAAAGTGAGGATGGGGTTGTGGTTAGGAATAAGGCTAGGTTGGTTGCTCAAGGTTTCACTCAAGTTGAAGGTCTAGATTTTGATGAAACCTTTGCTCCTGTCACTTTAGAAGCCATAAGAATTTTGTTAGCTTTTGAAGCATCTAAAGGTTTTAAGCTATATCAAATGGATGTTAAAAGTGCTTTTCTTAATGGCTACATAGATGAGGAGGTTTATGTCAAACAACCACCGGGTTTTGAAAATCCAGATTTTCCTAATCATGTTTACAAACTGTCCAAAGCCTTATACGGTCTCAAACAAGCCCCTAGAGCATGGTATGATAGGCTAAAAACATTCTTACTTGAAAAGTGGTTTACCATGGGCAAGGTTGATAAAACTCTTTTTGTGCTTGAACATGGCAATGACTCATTATTCGTTCAAGTGTATGTGGATGATATTATCTTTGGTTGTGCTTCTCATGATCTTGTGTCCAAGTTTTCAGCAATGATGAGTTCCGAATTTGAAATGAGTATGATGGGTGAACTCACTTACTTTTTGGGGCTGCAAATCAAGCAAACCAAGGAGGGTGCCTTTGTGCATCAAACGAAGTATACCAAAGACCTCCTAAGGCGCTTCAACATGGACAAAAGCAAGCCTCTTCAGACACCAATGGGAACAGCAACAACACTTGAACTTGATGAAGATGGTAAACCCGTGGATCAAAAAGAATATAGAAGCATGATCGGATCACTTTTGTACCTCACGGCATCAAGACCGGACATACAATTCAGCGTATGTCTTTGTGCACGGTTTCAAGCCTCCCCACGTGTTTCACATCGTCAAGCCGTTAAAAGGATTCTCAGGTACTTACATGGAACTCAAGAATTGGGCATTTTTCTTCCTTCTTCCTCAACCGTTACTTTGGAAGCTTTTTCGGATGCTGATTTTGGGGGTTGTAGGATTGATAGGAAAAGTACTTCCGGTGCTTGTCATTTTCTTGGTAATTCTCTTGCTGCTTGGTCCTCTAGAAAACAAAATTCAGTTGCACAATCCACAGCCGAATCTGAATATGTAGCTGCTGCTAGTGCTTGCTCACAAATTCTTTGGATTGTTCAAACACTTAAGGACTATGGGGTTGATCTAGATAGTGTTCCACTGTTTTGTGATAACACTAGTGCCATTTGCATTGCTAAAAACCCCGTGCAACATTCTAGAACTAAGAACATTGACATTAGGTATCACTTTCTCCGAGATAATGTTGAAAAAGGAAACATTGTGCTTCACCATGTAGATATCGAACAACAATTGGCTGACATTTTTACAAAACCTTTGGATTTCACTCGTTTTTGTTACATTCGTAGTGAAATAGGGGTTATGCATACTCATGGCTTAAATTGAGGGGGAGTTTTTTTGAAACTTGGGAAGTCTATGTGTGAATCTGAAATAAAAATAATATGAGCATAGTATTTCATACGTATATGACTTTGTGATTCGTTTTACATGCTGAAAGTTCTTACTACATTACTCGTGTTATACATTTTGTAGTTTTTGCCATGTCTAGTAATTGGAATAATTACTTACACTAAAACTGGTCATGGTCGAACTTTCTTGCTGTATTGAACTTGTTACATGTTCACAAGTGCTTTTAATCATAAAGAATTAATCAAGTAATCAACTCACATGTTGAGTTTTTATGAACAAATATAAATTGAGAAAAGATCAAGAGAATATGCATGCATCGCACTTCTTTTGAGATGGCTTATCATTGCACTTAGATATGAACTTGGAAGAAGTTGTGTATGACTAAAACCATGTCCTTAAGCTTCTGATTGTCAAATGACATAGGCTTGGCTTGGTTGGTTAGAATAAGGCAGATGCACATATAATCTCTTGCAAATATCATATGATCTAAATTTATGCTTTGAAAAATAATAAAATGCAGCAACAAGTTTCATGCTTTCAGGTTTTCAAATAGTTGAGTTTGTGAGATCATGACCTGCTAAAATTGAAAATCACACTTGCTCTCTAGCAGTGCTTACACTACTTTATGTATCTCATTGATGTGATAGTGTAAGGTACTTGATAGTATGACTTGGATGAGCTTTGGTTATATATATCTGTTATAATATGCTTATAACAACTAAATAAGGAGAGATAATTTGTTTATATGCTCATGACTTGCTGAATACATTGTCAAAGGGGGAGAGATAAGCATAAAGAGAGAGAGAATATGTGCATAAGGAGAGATAATAAAAGGGGAGAGATAATATGTGAATTTTTGAATTTCTCATTTTATTTCTGATTTACAAAAGGGGAGAAATTGTTTTCAAAACATTTATGTGTATAAGCCAATGTTCAGATTTTAAATGGTGTTGCCAATGCATTCATCAAGGGGGAGATTGTAAGACCTATGTGTGCTGAATACATTGGCTTGTAGTGAATACACTTGGCTTTGATGATAAAAGTTTTGAATATCACCAAAACACCTTTTTATCAAGGTCCGACTCTAGCTCTGAGCTACAGCAAGGTCCGACGATAGGTCCGACTTGTTTTGGGTAGCTCCGGCTACGTTAGATGCTAGATCCGACTTCTTGGTAAGGTCCTGCTAGTTTTGTAAGCTCCGGCGAGAGCTTGTATCTACTAGTTTTTGGTAAGCTTCGGTGCTAGGATCTACTAGTTTTGGTAAGCTCCGGCAGGTGCTTCATTGTACTAGCTTTTGTTAGCTCTGGCTCAAGGTCCGGTTTGCTCTGGCATTGTCCGGAACTTGACCGCAGTGCTTCTGCTTTTCATTTGCAATGTTTCGTACTTGCTTTACATTGTTGGAAAGATTGCTTAGTATTCATTTGCTAAGTTTTTAGTGCGTTTTGGATGATATGGATGATATCATGTTACTGTGGTTTTGCAACATGCTTACGTGAGGTTCTCACGTAGGGTGTTGTGTTCGGAACTAATTTGAGTCAAGTCGAGGACTTGGGCTCGTATGGATTGGTTGTTTATTCATGTGCAGGTGTTGCTTGAGTTCAAGACATGGCTGGTGACGGGATCCATATGACTAGTCTCAGGGAGGAGATGAGGTTCCAACAACCAAGTTCGGGAGGAACTGTGGTTGAGCTGATCAGGAGGTCGCGCAGGATGATTGAATCAAGGGCAGTGCAAATGAAGGATACTGAACGTCGAAGGAAGGTGTTCGCACGTATGCATGCGGTGCATGACGTGGCAACATGGTTCCGAAGATGGGATAAGGAAGGAAAGATCTGGTTGGAAGGATCGGATCGTACCGGTTGATGACTTTGGCTGCGGCGGAGTCGGTTATGGCTCGGTATGGAAATATCGAGTTGGTTATGTTAGGATTTCATGTGGGTCACGAATTTGAGTTGTTTAGGAATGTGGGATACGTTCCTAAGGTGTTTGTAAGTCTTAAGATTGCTTCTATCTGCGTAGAGAAAAATCTTGAGCAGTTATGGAAAGTTAGGATTCGTGATCTGAGTAGGATTGGAGTCCTAGTTGGTATTGGGATGGCCTAAGGGCTAGTTATATAAGCAAGGGAGCCCAGAGCTCGTGGTAGTCGACTTTGGGGCTGTTCCTCTTCTGTTCTATTGAATAAAATTCGTAGTTTGAAGGAACTTTTGTGCCCTTTTCGTCCGACTTGTTCCAGACAAGTTTTACTCGTCGAGTTTCTGGACAGCACTACCTTTCGTCGGTGGTTTTATCATAACTTGAGTTTTACAGATCCAATTGATGCGATTCTTTTTGGGTTGTCTTCACAACTTGATTATATATCATCTGTCAAAATTTCACAGTCATTGGATTTGTTGTTTCTGAGCTACACGAGTTTCTTTGCAGCATTCCAGAAACTGTTTTTCTCGGGTAGGTCAGATTGATCTTTGTTTGATCGTTAGATCATAACTTGAGTTTCTCTCGACGGATTTGAGTAATTTTTCTTGTGTTGTCTTCGTGACTTGATTCTATCTGATATCTATCACTTTTGTCACGGTGAAACTGATAGGTAAAGAGATGATGATGAGTCCCGATCTTCCGAAAGGTAATGATAAGTCGATTGATGGAGATCTCGACGTTGATGATCCGAGGCTCTCGAGTAGAACACGAACAGCCCCAGCAATCACTACACCACCGCTCCGTTGGTTATCAACCGTGCTTCACACGATTGACCTCGCCAAGAAGGCTAATCCCTGCAAGTGCAACCGAGAACACAAGCAAGAACGTAGAAGAAGCAATCTGAAATTGCTGAATTGGGGTTTCACAAACCGATAAAAGGCGATATTATTGATCTAAGCAAAACCCAATTGTTCATGGCGGCTACTAAGGAGTATATATAGGTGGGAGGACGTCCAAGGGGGTGTTGGGGTCGTGACCTAACCCTAACACACGAAAATAATGGACTTAGACTTGATACAAGGCCCAATGGCACAATATGGTGGCGCAGCACCCTGACACATTATGTACTTGATTTTGTTTCGACGATTCCCGACGACTCCAAGTTATTTTGAAATGGGACCGGTGCCATTGGAAAGTTTATCCTCTCCCCTTTCCGTGCATATGTAGAACGTCCAAAACGGAGTTCGTATGCGTCCTGGGTGTCCGTTTTAGTGCGTACTGCTCCCGGACTCCGAGTTGGATACGATTTGGAGTTTGGTTCGGTTTCCATCTTCTTTGAACGAATTCTCTGGTCTTCCACGTCCCTAATACTCCCTCCAAGTACTCCTTGAACCTCTCCATGGATCCTAATCACAAATAAATCATTAAGTAGCAATTTATGTTCAAAAACATATAAGTAAATATATAAGAACGAGTTCACCTCTGAAATTAATTGTTGTGTATGAACTCTATTGATTGCATCTTGTATGTTCAATGGAGTGTTTTTTGTATCCATAGAAGTGATGCCCTCATCATCCTCCCCTTCTTGAATTGGAGTCGTACCTGACTCAAGTTCATCTTCTATCATGTGTGGGTCCATATGTGCAACGCCATCAAATCTTCTTGTAAGCATGAAAGGAGGAGGCCAAGGTGGTGGACGGCATAGTGCACCATCTTGATCTTGTCCAAACAAGAGCGCACATTCACTTGAGCCAGGATCCCAAACAAATAAACTTTGTACCATATTTGTAGGTGCAATGATAATGTGCATGATCTCGTCATTCTCCCCTTCTTTATGACAAGCCGTCATCGGCTTGCTCGTATGTCCAGGAAAAAGGATTGCTTTGGGGGTAGAATGAACTCTGTCCATATTGCACGACTGCAGCGAACAATACTTCTCTTTTATTTTTTGTCCCTGCTGCAAGAAAAAAATACTAGAAAAGCTTGACAAAACATTATTAGCGTTAGTGCATTCATTTACTTTAGTATGTTGTTGCAGCACAAAAGGAGTTTTCTCATTTGAACAAACGTAAACTTTATGCACCATAAACACACCACTATGTTCATATTTGCCTATTGCATGAAAAATATTTCTACTTAACAAAGGCAATTCAGATTGGGAAAATATTCTCTTCTTTACTATATCTAGATCACAAAGAGTGTCAAATTCAATATAACCCAATGTATTTGGAGAAGACAAAAAATTCAGCTCATCATTTTCAGCAGTAGTGGTGATCAAATTATGAATTTCAGCACAAGTAGGTGAATCCAAAACACAATCATCTTGTACATTAACTTGTTTTTGCATAGGTATAATAGAGTTATCAGCACACAACTCTTTCGTAGCGCAATGATCAGCAGGAAAATCAACATGTGACAATGGTGTATAAATAAACGATTCTAATAGTTGCTCCTCAAAAATAGCATGATTGGTGGAAAATTTCAGAACATCCAAAAACTTTGTATTTGTAGAATGTTTTGCCTTACCATGTTCAGCAGTGATTTCGAGTGCATTATGAGTTGATCCATCTAAAATTTCACAAGTGTTGTCAAAAGCCTCGTTCTCTTTTGCATCATCTATATTATTTTCTATATTGTCCTGCAAAATGTTAGACACAAAAGGAAGTGCAACAAGAAATTTCTCCTCAAATTGCTGAATTTCTTCTTTGCACATAGATACATTAGCAAAAGTTTCTCGCATAAGAATTTTCGTTTCTTTCCATGTTCGAGGTTTTTCTATATCGCTTAAGTTGTCCCACCAAGTTAATGCACAATCAACTAACGCACTAGAAATATTTCTAATCTTTCTTTTCTCACACATATGACATTGTCCAAAAATTTTATCCAACTCTATTTCCCAAGTAATATATTCATCGTAACCAAAACCATCATAAGAAGGAAGAGATGGGAGAATGTAATTACTTCTTGTGGAAGGTGTTGTAAAGGTGGTCTGAATGTCATGTGAATCCTTGGTTGATGTTTGATTTTTAGTGAGCAACTCTATCGCCGTCTTCATCATGTCCATCATCTCAGCATATAATGCATGATTCTTGCTTTTACCTGACATTGTTAGTAGCAAACAGAAGACAACCCAAAAAAATTTGTTATCCCTATCAACTACAAAGGATAATGGAAAAGTGGAAGTGGAATCACACACTCTCAAGCGTCTTACCACGCTCTTACAAGTGTTCTTACCGACACTGCAGGTGGCAAACGGTAGCCGGTATGAAGAAACCAATGAAGCGTGGGATGATTGCAAAGGTGTATCGATTCTGCTCAAGAGTAAGGTGTAGCTTGGATGGCACTTTATTTGTAGCAAGGATTAGCAACAATGAAATCAGATAGTAAAGTTGAGTAAGTGTCCAAAGTACTTGTCAAAGTTGCTGGTCTAAATGTGTTCCTAGTAGTTCAAGCTAGCAAGACATGAGACAAAACTAGATGACACAAAGAATGCAAGCACTTCTGTTTTTTATTTGTTGTTTTTTTTCCTCTTTTTTTGTGCGGCTTTTTTTTTCTTGTTTTGCACTTGCCTTTTTCTTTTTTCTTCCTTTTTTTTTCAGAATGTGCTGCAAGGGAAGAACACAATGAAAATCAACCCAAGATATCTCGTGTGTCTGTCGTAGATTTTCTGCTCAAAATTCCAAGGACAAATAGGCACACTTATAGGCTCTAAATTGGAAAACTTAGAACAGCAATATTGTAGATATATCTCTCCTCTTTAATTTCAATATACGGAACACCTATTTTGGAAAAGAACAATAGGAGATACTGCCCCCGAAATACAAACTGTTCAGAATTTTTAGGTCAATAACAGATTCGGATCTAATGCAATTTCGACATCGATATCTATATTTTCTGGGAAAATGATGAATACGAAAGTTATAGATAACTTCTTAAGCTTTCCAGAAAGTATAAGAACACGAAAATCCGAGTTCGTATGTGCGAGATATGTTGAAAATACCAAACTGGATAGAGGTGAATCTAATCTGGACGTGATGACGTGATTCAAAAGGATGAATCACACAATGCAAAACTCAAACTAAGACCAAAAACACTTTCTAAACCAGCAATATGACTCAACAACGGACACAAACTCAACAAAACCAAATTGAATAACAAAGTTGCAAAGGCTCAATGTGGTTTGGACAAAGTAATGAACAGATCTACTAAACTGCAAGTTTTTTTGTGGCTTTTTTTGTGGACTCTAGGTATGAAAAACAAAACTAATGTAATGGATAGATGAATTACCTAACGGGCAACCTGGAAATCTGATACCAATTGATAGGTTAATTGATGATGATGAGTCCCGATCTTCCGAAAGGTAATGATAAGTCGATTGATGGAGATCTCGACGTTGATGATCCGAGGCTCTCGAGTAGAACACGAACAGCCCCTGCAATCACTACACCACCGCTCCGTTGGTTATCAACCGTGCTTCACACGATTGACCTCGCCAAGAAGGCTAATCCGTGCAAGTGCAACCGAGAACACAAGCAAGAACGTAGAAGAAGCAATCTGAAATTGCTGAATTGGGGTTTCATAAACCGATAAACGGCGATATTATTGATCTAAGCAAAACCCAATTGTTCATGGTGGCTACTAAGGAGTATATATAGGTGGGAGGACGTCCAAGGGGGTGTTGGGGTCGTGACCTAACCCTAACACACGAAAATAATGGACTTAGACTTGATACAAGGCCCAATGACCCAATATGGTGGCGCAGCACCCTGACAGATTATGTACTTGATTTTGTTTCGACGATTCCCGACGACTCCGAAGTTATTTTGAAATGGGACCGGTGCCATTGGAAAGTTTATCCTCTCCCCTTTCAGTGCATATGTAGAACGTCCAAAACGGAGTTCGTATGCGTCCTGGGTGTCCGTTTTAGTGCGTACTGCTCCCGGACTCCGAGTTGGATACGATTTGGAGTTTGGTTCGGTTTCCATCTTCTTTGAACGAATTCTCTGGTCTTCCACGTCCCTAATACTCCCTCCAAGTACTCCTTGAACCTCTCCATGGATCCTAATCACAAATAAATCATTAAGTAGCAATTTATGTTCAAAAACATATAAGTAAATATATAAGAACGAGTTCACCTCTGAAATTAATTGTTGTGTATGAACTCTATTGATTGCATCTTGTATGTTAAATGGAGTGTTTTTTGTATCCATAGAAGTGATGCCCTCATCATCCTCCCCTTCTTGAATTGGAGTCGTCCCTGACTCAAGTTCATCTTCTATCATGTGTGGGTCCATATGTGCAACGCCATCAAATCTTCTTGTAAGCATGAAAGGAGGAGGCCAAGGTGGTGGACGGCATAGTGCACCATCTTGATCTTGTCCAAACAAGAGCGCACATTCACTTGAGCCAGGATCCCAAACAAATAAACTTTGTACCATATTTGTAGGTGCAATGATAATGTGCATGATCTCGTCATATGTGCGCTCTTGTTTGGACAAGATCAAGATGGTGCACTATGCCGTCCACCACCTTGGCCTCCTCCTTTCATGCTTACAAGAAGATTTGATGGCGTTGCACATATGGACCCACACATGATAGAAGATGAACTTGAGTCAGGGACGACTCCAATTCAAGAAGGGGAGGATGATGAGGGCATCACTTCTATGGATACAAAAAACACTCCATTGAACATACAAGATGCAATCAATAGAGTTCATACACAACAATTAATTTCAGAGGTGAACTCGTTCTTATATATTTACTTATATGTTTTTGAACATAAATTGCTACTTAATGATTTATTTGTGATTAGGATCCATGGAGAGGTTCAAGGAGTACTTGGAGGGAGTATTAGGGACGTGGAAGACCAGAGAATTCGTTCAAAGAAGATGGAAACCGAACCAAACTCCAAATCGTATCCAACTAGATATCGTAGAGAAGATAATATTTTCTCAATATGAATTGCCTTTGTTAAGTAGAAATATTTTTCATGCTATAGGCAAATATGAACATAGTGGTATGTTTATGGTGCATAAAGTTTACATATGTTCAAATGAGGAAGCTCCTTTTATGCTGCAACAACATGGTCAAGTAAATGAATGTACTAACGCTAATAATGTCTTGTCAAGTTTTTCTAGTATGTTTTCCTTGCAGCAAGGACAACAAAAGCATTATTCACTGTGGTTGTGCATTATGGACAGCACTTACTCTACCTCCAATGCAAGCCTCTTTGCTGGACATACGAGCAAGCCGAGGACGGCTTGTCATAAAGAAGGGGAGAATGATGAGACCATGCACATTATTATTGCATCTACAAACATGACACAATATTTATTTGTTTGGGATCCTGGCTCAAGTGAATGTGCACTCTTATTTGATGGACAAGATCAAGATGGCGCACTATGTCGTCCACCACCTTGGCCTCCTCCATTCATGCATACAAGAAGATTTGATGGCGTTGCACATTTGGACCAACACATGAGAGGAGACGAACTTGAGTCGAGGACGACTCCAATTCAAGGAGGGGAGGATGATGAGGACATCACTTATATGGATACAAACAACACTCTACTGAATATACAAGATGCAATCAATAGAGTTCATACACAACAATTAATTTCAGAGGTGAACTCGTTCTTATATATTTCCTTATATGTTTTTGAGCATAGATTGCTACTTAATGATTTATTTGTGATTAGGATCCATGGAGAGGTTCAAGGAGTACTTGGAGGGAGTATTAGGGACGTGGAAGACCAGAGAATTTGTTCAAAGAAGATGGAAACCGAACCAAACTCCCAATCGTATCCAACTCGGAGTCCAGGAGCAGTACGCACTAAAACGGACGCCCAGGACGCATACAGACTCCGTTTTGGACGTTCTACATATGCAAAGAAAGGGGAGAGGATAACCTTTCAAATGGCACCGGTCCCATGTCAAAATCCCCTCGGAGTCGTCGGGAATCGTCGAAACAAAATCAAATACAGAATCTGTCAGGGTGCTGCGCCACCGTATTGGGCCATTGGGCCTTGTATCAAGTCTAAGTCAATTATTTTCGTGTCTTAGGGTTAGGTCACGACCCTAACACCCCCTTGGACGTCCTCCCACCTATATATACTCCATGGTAGCCGCCATAGACAATTGGGTTTTGCATAGATTAATAATATCGCTGTTCTACAGTTTGTGAAACCCCAACTTCGCGATTTCAGATCGTGTCTTCTACGTTCTTGCTTGTGTTCTCGGTTGCACTTGCAGGGATTAGCCTTCTTGGCGAGGTCAATTGTGTGAAGCACGGTTGATAACCAACGGAGCGGTGGTGTAGTGATTGCAGTGGTTTTTCGTGTTCTACTCGAGAGCCTCGGATCATCAACGTCGAGATCTCCATCAATCGACTTATCCATTACCTTTCGGAAGATCGGGACTCATCCTCTTTTTCCTATCAGAAACACATTTAGATTAGTCTCGGACACGATTTCTTTAACAGATCGTTTTTCTGCCTAAGGGATTGGGGTTTAATTGTTTCCGCTGCGTAAGATTTTTAAATCTACCATTCATCCCACCTCTGGTAGCTTTTCACGTGCTCTTTGATCCTACAACAATATATACTAGATTTGTCACAGTTGAACATGTTTAGATTAGTCACACACACGGTTTCTTTAACAGATCAATTTTCTATCGAGGGGTGTTTTTGTTGCTTCGGCTGAAAAGTTTTAATCTACCATTCACCCCCTCTGGTAGCTTTACACGTGCTCTCCGATCATACAACATCCTCTATGAGACGACTGGGGAGGTGGTTGGGGTAGAGGGCCGCCAGCATATTATACAGATTGTCGCTAAAGCTTCGGACTCAATTGATGGAAGAGGAGGCACCAGCGGCGCCAGCGAAGGAGGCACCAGCGATGGAGGAGGCGGCAGCGGTGGAGAAGGAGGTGGATGTGGAGGAGATCTCCTCTGACTCTGAGTAGAGTAGTATTTGTAGTTTTTTTTTTCTTGTTTTCTATGTGCTTTCCTAGTTCTAGTTTGTAATATATGTGTTATTTTTATGTTAATGAAAAATGTCTTTTTTGATCATGAACAATGCGTCCTATGCAGCATCGAAAAACAAATCCTTTGTGAAATAGGGGCGAGATAAGTGTTGTTCAATGTCTAGCTAAGAAATCGTTGTGTTGCGACAATCGACGACTCTTGGTTGAAACTCCATTGATATCATGGTTGAGGCAGCGTTTCTCCTCTTTTGTGTTCTTTCACTAAATTTCTTCATTTGTAGTCGGCGCATGTGAAAATGTATTTTTAGTAGTAGTATATAGTACATGTTATCTTTTCATTGTGATTAATGTTACAGAATGCTGATTCTTTGCCATCGTCCTTTCGTGGACTTGGGTTTTCTATAGTTGCATATCGTTTGCATTAGCACATATACATTTGGCGATTCATATTTTTGTTCGTTTGCTAGTAGATGACTGCTTTTAGATTTTGATCTCCATGCATGGAAACAAAGATGAAGGAGAGCTAGCGGCCGCACGGCGAGGAAGCAGCTAGGCCATATTGTAATTAAGAAGCGAGCAAGTTGTCCGAAGAAGTATACCCCTCTAGCTAAATGCACCACGTGCAAGAATCGACATGACATCACATGTAATTAATCACGATTGCATGGGTGCACAAGGGCACGACTAGCGTCAAATTCTCCACGCCCGCAAAATTTTTTTCGTTCTTCATGGTGTGCCACGATTGAGATTTTGGCAATTCATTTTTCACTCCTTGTGCCTTCAATTTCAGTCCCGCCTATTGTAACCCTATTTCAGTCATGATGAGTATCAATGGAAATACTGGCCTCCGTTCCCGACACACCGCTGCCCCGCCCTTCCATTGATCTCGCAATACTCCAAATGTGTTGTCTCTCTATCCTCTGTTCCAAACATGTATTTCCCATGGTTTTTACAATTTTTCCCCATGGATCTCCCAGTGTCACATCGAAGCTCTTGGTGGTGGTGACTCATGGTTACAACGCCGAGTGACCAAGTTGGAGGGGCTCTACCGAACCTCTTCGTCGCCGACACCTCCCTGCGACATCCAGGACTCCAGTTTTGTGCTACGTAAGTTCTACACGATCCATGCAGTTTTGTGCTAGTTAAGTTCTACACGATCCACGCTGATGGTCTTCTGTTTCACGAATTTAGTATATATATATATATATATATACTACATCTGTCTCGAAATAATGTCGCTCCGACAACTTATTACGGTAATGTATTCCTATTTCAATTCCTCGCCGGGAACGACAAACATTAAAAACCGGAGGTAGTATGTAATTTTTGGATTTAGAAGTAAATGATGCACGGGTTATCTAATCAGCCACTCCAAATGTTGTACTCTCATTCATGTTTTACAAATTTATATTCCTAAGATTTTCAGTGCCCACGATTTTTACAATTTTTTCATTCTTATGGCTCTATTACTTCATTTCTAATTCCTCCGTTCCAAACAAACACTGCAGTTTATAGAAACCACACCGTCTGAACCAAAATCTACGTCGGTCATGTAATCTGACGTTATCACTCTTATTTGAAATGACTAGTTACAATGCTCTTTAAATTAGGAAGAAGACATGAAACCGCGATGTCGTCCACAAGCATTCATTGTGGCCAACAAGCACCTGGTATAACTATAAATTTGTTTAATATCAAAATTTAATTTTTTTAGAAAACATTAATTCCTTTGCATGGTATGCAGAGAATATTAGCACATGATGTTCAAAAACCCTGAGATTCTTCACTCCCTGGTACTACAATGCATGAACCAAGAGCTGGTATGGATATACAAACCAGAAATACTCCTTTCGCCCCAACGTAACATTACTTTTGGAGCTTAAAAAATGTCCCACTCCAACTCTATCGGTAGCTTCCAACTACCCATATCACATCACATTACTATCTGCCTTTCTACCGTGCCATTTGTTTTGGAAGAGTGTGTTAGTTTTTTACTCCTTTGACATTGAATTTGTTGCATTTTGAGAGAATCTATTCTGTCCTTTAAATGTATTGATGATGGTTGTATTATAGTCATTTGCATTCTTTCCTTGTGTAAGACCTATGTGTGCTGAATACATTGACTTGTAGTGAATACACTTGCTTTGACGATAAAATTTTTGACTATCACCAAAACACCTTTTATTAAGATCATACTAGTTTTGGTAAGCTCCAGCGCTAGGTTCTACTAGCTTTTGTTAGCTCCGGCTCAAGGTCCGGGTTGCTCTGGTAAGGTCCGGAACTTGACCGCAGTGCTTCTGCTTTTCATTTGCAATGTTTCGTACTTGCTTTACATTGTTGGAAATATTGCTTAGTATTCATTTTCTATGTTTTTGGTGCGTTTTGGTTGATATGGATGATATCGGGTTACTGTGGTTTTGCAACATGCTTATGTGCGGTTCTCACGTAAGGTATTGTGTTTGAAACTAACTTTACTCGAGAACTTGGGCTCGTATGGATTGGTTGTTTATTCATGTGCAGGTGTTGCTTGAGTTCAAGACATGGCTAGTGATAGGATCCATTGGACTAGTCTCGGGGAGGAGATGAGGTTCCAACAACCAAATTCAGGAGGAATTGTGGTTGAGCTGATCAGGAGGTTGCGTAGCATGATTGAATCAAGAACAATGCATGTGAAGGTATCGTGGACGTCATTGGAAGATGTTTGCACGTGTGCAAGGATTGCATGGACGTGGCTACATGGTTCCGAGACTTGATGAAGAGATGTGGACGTAAAGAGTTCGTCAGAAAGGTCCTACTGACTAGGTTATGGACTCAGGCTGCGGCTGAGTCGGGTTTGACTCAAATATGGAGAGATTTGAGTTGGTTATGATAGGATTTCGTGTGGGTCACGAATTTGAGTAGTTTAGGAATGTGGGATACGTTCCTAAGGTGTTTGGAAGTCTTAATATTGCTTCTATCTTCGTATAGAAGAATCCTAAGCAGTTATGGAAAGTTACGATTCGTGAACAGAGTAGGATTAGGTTCCTGATCTGAGTTGAGTTGGCTTTCGAGCTGGTTATATAAGCAAGGGAGCCCAGAGCTCGTGGTACACGACTTTGGGGCTGTTCCTCTTGTGTTCTATTGAATAAAATTCGTAGTTTGAAGGAACTTTTGTGCCTTGTTCGTCCTACTTGTTCTAGACAAGTTTTACTCGTCAAGTTTCTGGACAGCACTACCTTTTGTTGGTGGTTTTATCATAACTCGAGTTATACAGATTCAATTGACGAGATTCTTTTTGGGTTGTCTTCAGAACTTGATTATATATCATATGTCAAACTTTCACGGTCATTGGATTTGTGGTTTTTGATCTACACGTGTTTATTTGAAGCATTCCAGAAACTGTTTTTCTCGGGTAGGTCAGATTGATCTTTTTTTTATCTTTCGATCATAACTTGAGTTTTTCTTGACGGATTTGAGTTATTCTTGTTGTGTTGTCTTTGTGACTTGATTCTCTCTGATATCTATCACTTTTGTCACGGTGAAACACGTTTAGATCAGTCTCACACACGATTTCTATAACAGATCGTTTTTTCTGCAGATAGGGTTGGGGTTTAATTATTTCCGCTGCGTAAGATTTTTAAATCTACCATTCACACCCCCTCTGGTTGCTTTTCACGTGCTCTTCGATCCTACAATTGGTATCAGAGCCATGGTGCTCTAATCTTTATGATTTGCGCATGTTTTTGACTAATCATCATGGAGAAGTACACTTCCAAACCTTGTGTGTTCGCTGGTATTGATTTTCAGGTTTGGAAGGCACGCATAGACACTACTACAAAAAACATTTTTACAGGCGCCTCAAATTTTCAAACACAGGCGGTCCTTAAAAGTATGCGACTATGATGACGAATGATATAATAACCGTCTGCGATGAAAGAACAACACAGGTGGATTTTAAAGAACAACCGTCTGGGTAAATACATAATCTTCACAGGCGGTTCTTAATTAAAATCTGTCTGTAATGCAATGAACTTCACAGACGGATTTTAAGAAACAACTGCCTGGGTAAATACATGATCTTCATAGGCGGTTTTTAATTAATAACTGCCTGTAATGTAATGAACTTCACAGACGATTCTTAATTAACAACAGCCTGAGAAGATCATGCATTTTCAGTGGTGGTCATTGTTTAAGAACCGTATGTAGTTGTTCAATTTTCACAAGCGGTTTTCATTGAAATTACAGGGATGTAGTCGTTGCAATTATCACAACCATATATAGTCGTTGCAGGGAAAATTGTACCAGGAAAAAAACACAGATGAGCAGATACTAGTATAGTAATGCATTATAGGAAATGCTCGATCACCAGTGAGGCTGGCTTAATTGTGATAATACACCATTAGAGGCTTTACAATTGTTCAAAGATAATTTCTTTACAAACTGAACAAAAATCATGCTACATTCATTGTAGATCGACGATGAAGCAAGCTCCCATCGATCAATCTAAATTGTACCGTCTTGCTTGCTCCCAAACACGTCTCTTATATTCCGCTGGATCGTGAAAATATTGACATTATTTAAATTAACAAATGTCGAAGGAGGAATGAATAACCTACATTGGTCACTAAGTCAAAGTGTCATCTAACCTTGATAAGTAGATTATAGCAATCATTTTCAACATTAGGCACATTTGGCTGATGCACCAAACGCTGAACTTCAAGTAGTATAGTTTTGATTGTAAAAGCACTGCACCACCCCTACGAAATATAATTTAAGCAATATAAGAAACCAGTTCAAATAAGTTCGACAACAATTATAAGTAATAATTACATGAACAAAATAGGTCTATCTTACAGTCTCTTGGTCAAGAATCCCGATGCAGAGTGCTCCCGAACGATGGACATTTGGGTGGAAGAACCCAATTGGAAAGGCGCATCTTGGAGGCACCAAGAGATAGTCCTCAGAGAAGGAGATTGTTAGGGGATAGTAACCATCTTCCCATTCAGTCTGCAAAAGAAATTTATTAATAGGAGGACGATGGTTAAACTCATATTGTGCTTGTTCTTCATGACTTGCCCCTTCTTTACCGGGGACGATGCACTGCCACTTCAATAACTCTCCCGATTCAGGCTTCGCAGAGAAACCCTACGCGGAGAAATTGAAAATACCAAAAACAAACAAGACGGAAAAACAAACTACAGTTAAGTTCATCAGTCCATTACAGATACATGTGTATATACAACCATGCGACCGGTGTGCCATATGTACATACAAGGGGATGGTTCTTGCGCCACGCCAAGCGCTCCTCCTTCAATCGGCTACACGCCCGAGACATCATTATCTGAAAGACCAAACTTCCAAACTTCCAAATCATTGAGTCCAAACGCGTATGTACACAAATGCAAAAGGACACAATCCATATACCAACATTGTTCTAAGTTGATTTCAGAAGATACACCATATATATCATCTCGGATTGCTATACACATTTTTTCCAGCATTGACATCTTCTCGCATATAGGGTTTCAAATTCTTTTTAATGCTTCTCTCTGCGCGCTTGATGTTTTCTGGTTCAGTGAAAAGGTACATCTCTTCATACTGATTATATTCCTCTTCATTATCTCCCACATTCTCAACCCCAACAATATTTTGCTTTCCAGAAACAACTACGTGCAACTTCTCAGTTTTTGGATCTTGAACATAAAAAACTTGTGCAACATTATCGGCGAGAACCCACAGGTCATATTTGTAACCCACTTTATTCAAGTCTACCAGTGTCAACCCGTAATTGTCCACTTTCAACCCATCAGGATGTTTGACCCATTGGCACTTAAATACGGGCATTACCATTCTTTTGCCATAATCGAGTTCCCATATTTCCTCTATGAACCCGAAGTATGTGGTCTTCTGCCCTTGTGAATCATAAGCCTCAATAAGAACACCACTATTTTGTGCAACACTCTTACCGTCTTTTTCTTTAGTGTAAAATGTGTAACCATTGATGTCATATGCTTGCCATGATGTTACCAAAGCAGATGGGCTAGAAGCTAACTTCTTCATTGTTGCCTCTTCTATAGTGTTTCTGTATGATATGTTTTTGTCCATTAACCATTCAGTGAAACATCTTCTGTGCTCTTTCACGATCCAGTCCTTTGTGCGTTCTTGGTTTTTATCACGAAGCTCAATTTGGTGTTCCTCGATGTACGGCTCAGCTAATGCGAGCTGTTGTAGTACACCAAAATGCGCACGATGTACATTCTTGTAATCTTGAACAATAAAAGTTTTCTTACCTACTTTGCCTCTCCCACGTAGTCTACCCTCATGTACCGGTATAGGCACACCTATCGATTTTCCATCTTTGATGTAATCAGAGCAACCCTCAATCACTTCTTCTATGGTGTATCCTTCCATAATTGAACCCTCTGGGTGAGCACAGTTCTGCACATAACCTTTTAATACTCCTAAATATCTCTCAAACAAAAACATATGATGTAAATATAGTGGCCCCAATGCTTTATCTGATCAACAGGATGTATGATTAGGTGTACTTGCATATCAAAAAGGATGGTGGGAAACACATCTCAAGCTTGCACATTGTCTCGACGATGTATGTTTTCAGATAGTCTAAATCTTCACGTGCTATCACCTTTTGCGATACTGCATTGAAGAAGTAACACAAACGTGTGATGACAACTTTTATATGATCTGGTTTGATTACTCTTATTGCAATGGCAAGGAAAACTGTCATCATCATGTGACAGTCGTGAGAATTATAACCGAATAAAGACAAGTATTTCATTGAGACTAGTTTGCGGATATTGGATGAGAAACTCGTGGGCACTTTGATCCCACGCAAGCATTCAGAAATTGCTTTTTTCTCTTCTAGCATCATGTTGTAGCTGGTTGGGGGAAGGTAATGCTTCCCATTCGCCTTTTCTACTGGATGAAGCTCTGGTCTCAAATCAAGATTTACTAGGTCCATACGTGAATTTAATCTGTCCTTTGTTTTCCTCCGCATGTCTAGCAAGGTTCCAATGATGCTGTCAAATACATTCTTTGTAACGTGCATCAAATCAATACTATGACAAAATTCTAGATTCTTCCAATACGGAAGGTACTTGAAAAAAATTGTTTGTTTCTTGAAATCCATGTCAGTTGTTTCATCCGAAGATGTACTTTTCTTTCTCTTAATTCCTTTACTATTTTTTCCCTTACCGAAAGCAATATGAATGTTCTTGACCATTTCAAACACAAGTTTTCCACTGTAAGGTTTCGGTGCAGTATCTTTTTCGATTTTGTTATCAAATTGTTCTTTCATCTTCCTATACTTGTGTGTATCTATCAAGAACCGTCAATGTCTCATGTACACCGTCTTTCTGGATGAAGTGAGGTATAGAAATCCTGTTCTATCCACGCACCTAACGCAACCTTTCTTCCCTTTCATTTATCCCGATAATGTAAATAGTCTGGGATAATCATGCACAATAACGAATATCATTACTCTTAGCATGAAATACTCCCGCTTGTACTCATCCCATGTATGTACCCTTTCATTCCACAATTTTGCCATATCTTCCATTAAAGGTTCCAAGAACACATCAATTTCGATGCCGAGTTGTTTGGGACCTTGGATAAGAACAGATAATAAGATATATTTCCTTTTGTGGCACAACCACGTCGGTAGGTTGTACATCATTAAGACCACGGGCCATGTGCTGTGTATGCTCCTTTTTTCACCAAACGAATTCATTCCATCTGTACCCAAGGCAAACCTCACATTTCTGATTTCCTTCGCAAATTCTGGATACTAAATATCAAAAATTTTCCACTGCGTTGCATCACCAGGGTGTCGTATATGTTTTTCATTCTTCTTGCGTTGCTCGGAATGCCAACGCATAAGTTCAGCCTCCCTAGGGTTTGAGAACAAACGCTTCAAGCGATCAATTACCGGAAGGTACCACATCACCAAGGCAGGAATTTTTCTCTTATTCTTTCCGTCTGCATCGCCAGAAGTATCGTCATCGTCACCTTCAGGACCAATAATAAACTTCTTATTCTTCTGAGTCTTTTTCATGTTGGTAACATACTGGTGATTGTAGTCCTTCTTATATCTACTGACACCACAAATGGGGCATCTAGTTGTGAGCTCATGCTCTTTGCGATACAGAATACAATGGTTCACACAAGCGTGTATTTTTGTCACACTTAGTGCCATCGGGCAAAGAATTTTCTTCGCTTTATAAGTGCTTCTGGGTAGTTTATTTGGATTTGGAAGAATTTCTGCCAGAAGATTCAAAAAATCAAAGAAACTACAATCAGACCATCCGTGCGTAGCTTTCAACTTTAGTAGTTCTAAGACTGCACGCAATGTAGTAAACTCTTTATCACAACCGTTTGATTCATCATATAAAAGCTCTATCGCCGCATTATGCAATGTCTCCATTTTACTTAAACCTTTGCTTGCTCCCATAGAAGTCAGTACATATGGTTCAATGTGACGCAACATCTCCTCACAATCGAACTCATCATCATCATCACCAGCTTGATTGTCACTACCATCATCGATATGAACATTATCATCATCTGAGCCTCTCGCATCATCTTTATCCACATCATGTGTATCTAACTCACCATGCTCTGTCCATATTATGTAGTTATTTTTGAAACCTCTTTTCACCAAATGAGATTGGATTACTATAGTATCCGTCCAAGCAATCTTATTTTCGCAGTCGATACATGGACATAATATGTCATCTATCTTTTGCAACTTCGCATGTCTCTTGGATGCTTCAATAAAATTTGGAACATTATGAATGTACATAGAATCGGGTCTTGGCATGTTATACATCCACGCTCGACGGTCCATGCTTCAATAATAGAATTTTTGTTAGATTTACAAAATTTGGCCACAAATATTCTCTAAAGGTCTTCTATAAAATGAATTTACAGAGACATAACAAGTATGATTAGGGAGACTAATGTAGGAGACGGGCGACGTCTTGAGGCGGACGGAGTCAAAGGGGGAAAAAGGCCCAGCAGCATGGGCTAGGTCTGGGTGGGATCCGGTCCGTTATATCTTGACGTCGGATCCCATCCAACGATGGTAACTAAATGGGTGAGTTATAAAACCATCTCCCTAGAAAGCTAACCCTAATTACTCCTTCGAAATATATGCAAGCAGGAGGTACGCACACACAAGTAGCATATTGAAAAGGAAAACACATAAAACTACAATTACAAGTTCGGGTAAACTTCATGCATCTTATATATATTACAATAGAATCTGTTAATTAAACATCATATTCATGTCACATAATAGGTACAAAAAGGAAACAATCCATATAGTCCATACATCAATATACGAGAACACAATCCATACAGTGCTTACACATGCAAAAGGACAGAATCCATATACCAGAACACACAAAACTAACAACTTATCAGCTAATGAAAATATACAAAGAAAAAGTAAGGAAACTACATTTACCTTGCACCTGTTAATTAAACAATAGCATCTTATATATATTACAATAGCATCTGTTAATTAAACATCATATTCATGTCACATAATAGGTACAAACTACAATAGGCTTATTACAATATAGTCCATACATCAATATATAAAAGACCAAACTAGCAGAACACACAAAAAGGAAACAATCGATATAGTCCATACATCAATATACCAGAACACAATCCATATAGTGCTTACACATGCGAAAGGACATAATCCACATACCAGAACACACAAAACTAACAGCTTATCAGCTAATGAAAATATACATAGAAAAAGTAAGGAAACTACATTTACCTTGTAGAGGCGTCAGCACGGTGGGGAGGCGTCAGCACGATGGGCCGGCTAGGTGGAGAAGTGGCGGTGCGGGGTTGAGCGGCGGCACGGCAGTATGGGCTGGGCGGCAGAGCGGCGGCGCGGCGCAGGGGGAAATTCAACAGCCTTGCGGCGTGGATATAAATTCTCCAGGGTTGCATTTTGACTGCGGTGAGGGGTCCTTATATAGACGTCGGTTTTTCACAGGTGGTTTTTAACTTTATCTCAGACGGGTTTTACTTACCAACCATCTGAAAAGATATTTAATCAAGAATATTAATTAAGAAGTAAATATCTTCACATGTTGTTGGTACTTAATAACCGCCCGAGAAGATGTTTATCTTAGGCGCGTATTACTTACCAACCGCCTCAGATAATGCCAACTGAACAAAATATTTTTAAAACTTGTATAGCTGATATTGTAATGTTTTGGTAAATATCAAATTAATTTCCACTCACATATTATTCACATTTGTGTATCTCATAAAAAAAGTTCCTTCACTCAAAATTGTTGGTATGAACATATTTGTATAATTTATACATGTATGAATTTTTTTTAATTTTTTTAAAATCATTCCAACATGTCAAACTTCAAATTATCCACCATTCTAACTAAATGCTCATATACATATAAGAATTTAGAGCACATTCACTTGATTGAAATCTAGAAATTCTCTCACACCAGTATTCATTGACATGAATGAACACATATATATTACAAAACACAGGAAATATGTACAAGAACAGAATTGAAGCTAAACATGTACAAGAACTCCTAAAACTACAAAAGAAATATGTACAAGAACTCCTAAAACTACACTACGGCCCCGCCTCCTCCGCCCTCTCCGCCAACTTCTCAAACCACGCCAAGCGGTCCTCCTCCGACTCGTCGTCGTCGTCGTCGTCACCATGGTGGTGGTCGCCGTCGTCGTCGCCGTCATCATCGTCATCGTCATCATCATCGTCGTTGTCATCATTGTCGTCGTCGTCATCATCATCCTCCTCCTCCTCCTCCTCCTCCTCCTCCTCCTCCTCCTCCTCCTCAGGCGACCATGCAGCAGGAGAGTGGGTCGGCTGCTCCGGCTGAGCCGATTGCTCCGACTGTACCGGTGGCTCCGGCTGCACTGGCAGTGGAATGCGTTGGTCGTCATTCACCCTCTCGGAGGAGCTGCAGCGTATCCGCTTGCAGGGTGGCTGCCTCCGCGGGCTAGGAGGCGGAAGGTTGGCCATGGCTGTGGTGGTTCGTCGGCACCGGGCTAGGAGGTGGAACGATGGAACTAGAAGAAAGGAGTGCAAAAAGTTATGTGCTTGTACATAACCGACGACGCGCCTTATATATGGTCTGTGCGGAGCGGTTCATTTCCCGCGCATTGAACTCTTTGCAGACCTCGTGCGGCGCACAATTAAACCACTGTGGAAGACGATCTTCAGAGATCCTTCCGTCTCTCTGGTATCCATGTGGAACGTCGCGCACGCGTCCCTGCACCACGGCTTCTTAACTTCTCCGCAGACCTCGTGCGGTGCGTCAATTAATTAACATCTTCTCAGGCCGTTAATTAACATCTTGTAGTTTCAAAAATGTTTATCTCGGGCGGGTATTACTTACCAACCATCTGAGATAATGCCCGATACTGTTATTCAGTTTCCTTATCCCTTGCTTCTTTTTTATTTAGATTCCAATATAAATACTCAAACATGTTTAGATTCTGCAAATTGTCTCCAAACTCGATGATTCTTTCTTCTACATTTGTATAAAATTAACATCTACCACCTGAACAAAATATTTTGTTCATTGCGCATTGAACTCTTTGCAGACCTCGTGCGGCGCACAATTAAACCACTGTGGAAGACGATCTTCAGAGATCCTTCTGTCTCTCTTGTATCCATGTGGAACGTCGCGCACGCGTCCCTGCACCACGGCTTATTAACTTCTCCGCAGACCTCGTGCGGCGCTTTAGTTAATTAACATCTTCTCAGGCTGTTAATTAACATCTTGTAGTTTCAAAAATGTTTATCTCAGGCGGGTATTACTTACCAACCAACTGGGATAATGTCCGATACTGTTCTTCAGTTTCCTTATCCCTTGATTCTTTTTTATTTAGATTCCAGTATAAATACTCAAACATGTTTAGATTCTGCAAATTGTGTCCAAATTCGATGATTCTTTCTTCTACATTTGTATAAAATTAACATCTACCACTTGAACAAAATATTTTTAAAACTTGTATAGCTGACATTGTAATGTTTTGGTAAATATCAAATTAATTTCTACTCACATATTATTCACATTTTTGTATCTCATAAAAAAAGTTCCTTCAATCAAAATTGTTGGTATGAACATATTTGTATAATTTATACATGTATGAATTTTTTTAATTTTTTTAAAAGCATTCCAACATGTCAAACTTCAAATTATCCACCATTCTAACTAAATGCTCATATGCATATGAGGCATTCATCAAATTATGAACACACATTGATTCAAAAAAATTTAAAAAAATCTGAAAAAAATCATAGAGGTTGGTATGATGAGTAAAAAAGTCCACTGAAAAAATAAATGAAAAAAGCATTATATTCATCAAGATACAAAAATGAAAAATAGCATTTGTTGTATGTTTTTTATGTTCTGACCAATTTCAAAGGATTTATGAAGTGCAATTTAATGGTAACCTTTACTTATCAATAATATTATAAGAAAGTGGATTTTTGCCTTTTTAAAGGACCACATTTAATCTAGAATATTAATTAAGAAGAAGTAAATATCCTCACACGCGGTTGGTACTGACCAACCGTCTGAGAATATGTTTATCTCAGGCGGGTATTACTTACCAACCGTCTGAGATAATGCCCGATACTGTTCTTCAGTTTCCTTATCCCTTGCTTCTTTTTTATTTATATTCCAATATAAATACTCAAACATGTTTAGATTCTGCAAATTATGTCCAAATTTGATGATTCTTTCTTCTACATTTGTATAAAATTAACATCTACCACCTGAACAAAATATTTTTAAAACTTGTATAGCTGACATTGTAATGTTTTGGTAAATATCAAATTAATTTCTACTCACATATTATTCACATTTGTGTACCTCATAAAAAAAAAGTTCCTTTACTCAAAATTGTTGGTATGAACATATTTGTATAATTTATACATGTATGATTTTTTTTAATTTTTTAAAAGCATTCCAACATGTCAAACTTCAAATTATCCACCATTCTAACTAAATGCTCATATACGTATGAGGCATTCATCAAATTATGAACACACATTGATTCAAAAAAAATTTAAAAAATCTGAAAAAATTCATAGAGGTTGGTATGATGATTAAAAATGTCCACTGAAAAAATAAATGAAAAAAGCATTATATTTATCAAGATAGGAAAATGAAAAATAGAATTTGTTGTATGTTTTTTATGTTCTGATCAATTTCAAAGGATTTATGAAGTGCAATTTAATGGTAACCTTTACTTATCAATAATATTACAAGAAAGTGGATTTTTTCCTTTTTAAAGGACCACATTTAATCAAGAATATTAATTAAGAAGAAGTAAATATCTTCACAAGCGGTTTGTACTTACCAACTGCCTGAGAAGATGTTTGTCTCAGGCGGGTATTACTTACCAACCGTCTGAGATAATGCCCGATACTGTTCTTCAGTTTCCTTATCCCTTGCTTCTTTTTTTATTTAGATTCCAATATAAATACTCAAACATGTTTAGATTCTGCAAATTGTGTCCAAATTTGATGATTCTTTCTTCTACATTTGTATAAAATTAACATCTACCACCTCAACAAAATATTTTCAAAACTTGTATAGCTGACATTGTAATGCTTTTGTAAATATCAAATTAATTTCTACTCACATATTATTCACATTTGCGTATCTCATAAAAAAAGTTCCTTCACTCAAAATTGTTGGTATGAACATATTTGTATAATTTATACATGTATGATTTTTTTAATTTTTTTTAAAAACATTCCAACATGTCAAACTTCAAATTATACACCATTCTAACTAAATGCTCATATACATATGAGGCATTCATCAAATTATGAACACACATTGATTAAAAAAAATTTAAAAAATCTGAAAAAATTCATAGAGGTTGGTATGATGAGTAAAAATGTCCACTGAAAAAATAAATGAAAAAAACATTATATTCATCAAGATAGAAAAATGAAAAATAGCATTTGTTGTATGTTTTTTATGTTCTGACCAATTTCAAAGGATTTAGAAGTGAAATTTAATGGTAACCTTTACTTATCAATAATATTACAAGAAAGTGGATTTTTGCCTTTTTAAAGGACCACATTTAATCAAGAATATTAATTAAGAAGAAGTAAATATCTTAACAGGCGGTTGGTACTTACCAACCGCCTGAGAAGATGTTTATCTCAGGCGGGTATTACTTACCAACCGTTTGAGATAATCTTCTTCTCAGACGTGTTTTAATTAACGATGAACACACTACACATTCATTCATTCACACAATTGAAGAACACACAAGATACTCATTCATTAACAATATTCAATCACACATCTCACAAAAGAACACACAAGATGCACAATATTTACACAAGAACACACAAGAACACACAAGATACACAATTAATATTCAATCACATAGATGAAGAAAGATAGATTTCATTCATTAGCAGTATTTACAAAACAGAAGCAACTAAAAACAACAAAGAGAAAAACTAATTAAATCCTACTCCTACTCCTACTCCTCTTCCTCCTCCTCGTCCTCCGACGGTGACTCCGGCACCAGTGCAACAGGAGACAGGGCCAGCTGCACTGGCTGCACCAGCGGTGCAACCCCGAGGTTGCTAGCCGTCGCCTCCACCAGCGTTCTACGGCCCTCGGGGCCAAGAACCTGGGCCATCATCGCGAACAGAATGTCGAGACGATCAGCCACCCCCATGAGGGCGTAGAGGTAGTGGCCCATGGTACCCATTCCATGATACTCTGGAAGGTACCCAGCCCCAAGGCACTCATGGAGCAAGACATATTGTTGTACGCCTCCCGCGCCATGAGGAGGCGCTGCTTGGTGTTGATCTTCTCGGGGGAGCTGCAACATAGTTTCTTGCAATGTGGCTCCCTCGGAGGGCTTGGCAGCGGAAGGTCAGCCATAGTGGTGTTGGGTCGTCGGAGCGGAGGAAGACAAAGAAAACAAGAGGATTCAAAGTGAGCGATGCGCTTGTGGAGAACTAACGGGTGATAGCGCGTCTTTAAGGCCACGCGGAGTGGAAGATGGGGCAGTTGGTTTACTGCGCATTGAAAGGTCGTGCCTCGGGGAAAAGAAAGGTCATGCACGGTCGTCGACACATATTAATTAAGAACCTCATAGGCGGTTGGTGAGGGGTCTTTATGTAGGCGTTCATCAAATTATGAACACATATTAATTAAGAAGAAGTAAATATCTTCACAGGCGGTTGGTAATTAATAACAGTCTGAGAAGATGTTTATCTCAAACGGGTGTTACTAACCAACCGCCTGAGATAATTGTATCTTGTCAGGCGGTTGGTAAGTAAAACCCGCCTGAGGTAACAATCTTCTCAGGCGGTCGGTACTTAAAATCCGTCTGAGAAAATGGGAGTCTATATATACCCCCTCGGGAGCGTTGGAAAAACCTAACCCGGGCGAAACACTTAGACGCCGTTAGGCTGCCAAAATTTCGTTTGCCACCAAGTGTTCGCCCTCGTCACTTCCAGGTACGCCGCCGAGCTTCGCCGTCACCGCCGAGCTTCGCCCTTGTCACTTCCAGGTACGCCGAGCGAAGCCATTGCCGTCACCGCCGAGCTTCAAGGTAAACTCTAAACCTTTAGACCTTCCATCCTCCTTTGCCGTGTCACCTCCCTCCCCGCCCTTGCCGCCACCTTGCATATCCTTGGTAAGGGTTCGGGAATTGGAAAATGGTAGGCATCCTTGGTTAGGGTTCGGTGGAATTCGAAAAACTTTCAAGTTCGGTGGCATCTTTGGTTAGGGTTCGGTGGGTAGGCATCCTTGGGTTGTCGGTGTACTTCCATCAATTCTACACAGTAGCAGTTCCAGCAACCCAATGTCCTCAACTGACCGGAATTCGAATATGTAATGAACTGGAATATTCATGGTGACTCACACTCGATACACAAAATGAGTTAGGTTGAGGGGGTAACTGCAATGAGAACTCTATTAGAAGGAGGTGTGTTTATCTTCTAGCGGTGCTGGATGCCAAACATATGATGTCTCACTCAAATACGTAGGATTGTGATGATAATGGCCATATTGGCACAATTGAATGAAATTAGTGGCTACGATTTGCATTTTTTAGTACAATGATCAAATTGAAATACATGAACACGTACAATAAACATATATGTATCTTATCCTTTTGAGAATGATATATTACTATGTTGAATAGTTCATGTTGCTGATAATGTAGCTGTTATATGACTATGAGTTTGTTTATTGAATAGCTTATTCAATCATGATGATGTGAAGAATTACAAAAGTATTGCATGCGTTAAAACAATTATGTATCCCATTATTGAACTCAGCTTAATATTATGGCATTTCACAGGAAAAAAGTTTATGTACCCATTTATGATTTGTTAGCACCATTTGTATAAAACTAGATATATTGGGACTTCATTTTTGTTGGATGATCCGGGTATCTGGTGCACCCAGTAGAGGATTCGAACTTGGACTTTGGACGAAGTTGCGGAAACACCAGTCTAGGGGTATATGATTGTTCTAGATAAAGTAGATTTCATCCATAACAATATTAGTAGAGTCCTACTCTGAATAGAGTTAGGAGTCAGATTCAGTTTAGGAACCAGTCCTAGTCCTAGCACAAATTGAGTTACAATCCATATAGGATTTGTAGTCACATGAAGGGGGATTTCAAAAATTAGCCCCCAACCCCTCGACCTGGTTAATCCCATCCTATCAGAAATATTCCACCAAAGGTTTCATATGCCCAGACTTGATCAAGTCACCTAAACCTCGTGAACCTCTAGAACTCACCAAGTTTATCACTATAGGAGGCGCCGACTTCCCTGTCCTGTTTTCTAAACAGCCAAGACAATTGACCATCCCAGAAATCCTTGGTGCCATCATATGTGGGGTACGTAATGCCTTTCATGATGGCTGAACCTGCTGCCATGATGAGCCCATTTGGTGCGGCCGGGCACACCGGGATTAGATTTTGGCGAATGTTTCCGGATTCCTGATTCGTTTGAGAATGTGGGTCTTTTATCTTTTTTTTTACCGTGCAAATCCCACGGTTGTAGAGATGATCGCTGAAAATGAGTGTCTCTTCTCGCCTGCAGCTACCTCGCCTCGCCTCACCTCACCATCCAAATCCAAGTGCCACACTTTGCGATTCTTGATACTAGAAAAAGCCTGGAGGATTTGCTTTTTGTCCCTTGCTTGATCAGTTATAGGTCCGGAGCTAGGCTCCGCCTAGTAAACCTCAAGAACGTGGTCGCCACTCTGAACGAAGCTAGCCTATTTAGAATAAAAAGATAAAATTGCCATTGCTGGTGATCAACTTTAACATGCTTGTCACCCTCGCAATGTATAGGAACCTTTTGGTCAGTCGCCTTAAACCCTAGAATGCCTTATCAAATCCTAGAATGCTTCCATCTTTTTCTTCATGCAACACTTAATGTATAGTTAATATGCCATTTATTAGATTTTTGTGTTATTAGATCTAGCATGGAAAGCCCTAAGAAGACTGGTCATGGTAGTAACAACAAAGAAGACAATATGGAGTTTACTGACTCCAGCAGTTCAGGCTCCTATCACAGTCCATCGAATCCTTTTCCGAATATAAAAATTAAAAAGACTTCAGTGGATCTAGACCCGGAATATGATACTGCCGACGAGGTATGGATCACGAATCTTAACTTCAGCAGTTCAAGTTAATGTTGGTTGTCAAGTATACAAAGTCTTATAATTTTTTCTACCTAGATTAATCGCGAAGACAATGAGGTGACATCGACTCCTAAAACCGCAGAAGGTTCTCCAATGGATGAATCCTCAGCTTCACTCAAGCGGAAACGAGGGCAACGAGGTACCAATAAGGGTCCACTGGACCGCATCATGTACATAACAAGGGTCGATCCAGGTGGGATTCCCCAAGAACCACTGGATTCAGTTACCAAGTACCGTAATGCATGCGGTTTTCTTGTTAGGGAGGTTGTGCCGATCACAACCGAGAATTGGAGGAAATTACCTGAGCAGACCAAGAATGAGTTGTGGGAAAAAAATAAAGAAACAATTCAAGTTCCCGAAAGGCACAGAAGAAGCTGTAAAGAAAGCAACATTGGTCTCTTGCGGCAAGAAGTTTCGATGCTGGAAGAGTGAAATGAATGCTTATGTTAAGGCCGATAAGGTCCCTAGCCCGAGGAAGATGGGAAAAATCACACAAGCTCAGCGGCAAGAGTTTGTTCGTCAAAAGAGCACACCTGATGCTAAAGCTCTAAGTGAAACTAGGTCAGAGCTTGCAAAAAAGAACAAATACCATCATCGCTTGGGGTCTGCCGGATACGCCCCCAAAGTCCAGAAATGGAATAAGATATTAGACGAAATTACTAGTAAGGGCAATCCTCACCCATTAGAAGGGTGCAATGAGCGAACTCAGTGCTGGGTCTTTGCTCGATCAGGTTTGACTAGCGAGGGAAAACTTATAAACCCCGACTGTCTGAATGAAGTAGAGGATAAAATGAAAGAAGTAATTGAAAAGCAACAGAAGGGTTTCTTCAAGCTGAAGACGGAGAATGACCAACTTACCGCTATCTTAGGAAACCCTGAACACAGCGGACGGGTTCGAGCGGTCTCTTGTCAAATGTCTTGGCTAGATGGTTTCCCTAAAGATAAAGACACATATAGAAGACGTGAGAAGTTTAAGAAAACACTTGATGAAATGATTGCTCAAATGGTCATAGAAAATATGCAAGAAATAATGGAACAACTTAGACAATCAGGACAATTAGTGGCACCGAGTACAGTGATGGTTCCGGTGCAAAAGGAGCAATTAGTATCTCCAACTGCCTACCCTAGCAGCGTTGGTTCCGTGCCAGGCTCAGGGTCAACCCATAAGTTCCTTTCCGATGATATTGCTAACGACAAATCTTGTTGTTTTATTGTCCCGATAGGCAGAGCAGGGAACAAAACCAAACAGGTTGCCACTGCTATGGCAAAGCCTGATCGTGACTTCAACGGGAATCCACTTCCGTTGTATTATGCTGTGGTGCAAGTTCTTCAGATCATTGATAATGATTATGAAGATTATGAAATAGACCACGTCACACCTTAGGGGATCGCGACTCTGGGGCAGGCTATCAACCAATTAATCTTTTGGCACCGACGCGATATCGTGTTGGACGATGAGCCAATTTCTAGCCCCATCGCATCTCCAAATACTGCAACCCCACATTCTAACGCGAAAGTGCATGAAGATCCACTCCCAGTCCGGGAAGATCCACTCCCCTATGTCTCAGCAAGGATGATATCCAAGAGCAACAAGTTGGACATCAGCTTCAAGCAGTACCAGAGCAAGTTGTTGCTAGTAAAAAGCAACCAGTTGAGCAACAGCTTAAAGTAGTACTAGAGCCAACTGCTGGGAGTAAAGAGCAATTAGTTGAACAACAGGTTCAACAACAAGCCAGTGTCCAACTTCCGACGACTACTCCTCGATCATCAGTGCCTATCAAAGTTAGCTCAACGAAATTAATAAACCTTCATCAGAAGTGTCAAAGTATTTGGAATCTATGAAGGAAAATATTAGAAAATCGAGTGCATCTCGTTCTTCTCATGAGCCAGCATTAGAAGATATCGAGGAGTGGGAAGAAGACGGTGTCATGTATAATCGACAGACAACTTTAGTTAAACCAGGAGTTCCAATATACAAGCTGAGGATGTTCCTCCTAAATTTGCGAATGGAAAGCCGTTCATGACATCCGTACAACTTAGCAAACAACCCGTCTAGCTCAGAAGAATGCATGAGTGGTACATCACTGCCAGCACAAAATATGGTCTTAATTGCGTCACATTTTGTATTCCAAAAGCAGCATTCTAGAGCACTAGAGTAGATAAACGAGTCATTTTATTTGAAGAGCTGCATTCCCTTTTCCATCGAGGCATGCTCGAAATCAACCTGCTACTCATCTGGTGCTTGTAAGTGCTCTAATATTTTGTATTTTCTTTTCTTACTACACGCATACGCATTTCATGAGATTATAATAATTCTGGACTTCTTCAATAGGATGCAATACATGGATAATGAAAAGTTGGAGCACAAGATAGTTATCCTTGACCCTACTAGGATTGCAAAGTCGCTATTTGACGTCTAGGTGAATTGAGACTCAGGACAGTACAAACGCATGAACAAAAGAGATTTTGAAAAAGCAATTGCAAAACTTAAGAAGGATAGAGGGACAAAAGTTGCAGCTTACATAGGACATGCGATGTTTAACTTTGTCAGAGACGGCAAGGACTTAATAAAGGCTCTGTACCACTTCGAGTAAGTTTGACACATGACATTGAAATATCAATTATTGGTAATTGTTAACACGTGTGTTTGTATGTTTGCAGTAATCACTACATAATGATCTTCATCAAGCCAACGCAGGGAATGGAAACAGTCTTGGACTCGGCCAATTTCTCACCAGATCGTTACAAAGATTTCCTTTCCATTTTGAAACTGTACATTTATTCAATAATTTTAATTTACGCACATTTAGAATGTGTTGACAAGTTTTATATGACATTTCTTGTATTACAGCGCTTGGCGGTTTTACGCGGAATAGCTTGGCGGTCAGAGACCTCCTAATACGAATGCATTGAACATTAAAATGTATTATGCTTGTCCGAAGCAGCCTGCTGGGAGTGTCTTATGCGGGTATTATGTATGCGAGCATCTTCGGACCGCCGGTGTATATAGAGTGAATCGTGAGGATGTAAGTTATCCTTAATGTCGATACCTTATTTTCTTACTTTTGTGTTTCATTTTCATTGTAACTAGCATAGTTTAATGCTTATACTCTCTGCTGTTCAATATTACCAAAAACATTATTTTCATATTTTGATTCCAACTTTAAAATTCAATTGCTCATAGTACAACTGCTCCAAAAATACCAAATAAATTCCTGTATACTCTCACTTTGATCTATACTTTGAGATTGTTCAAACCAATACATTCAAAACCTTGTTATGTGTTATATTGCAGCACACGAAGAATCTGAATGAAGAAAGGCCGGTTTGTAGAAGTATTCCTAGTGGAGGAGCCGACAGGATTGTTGCTGAAATCTGTCAGTTTATTCGTCGTGAAATTTTGCACAAAAAAAGGAAGTTCTTTGATGAGAATTGTGCAGCAGCTGATGTGCTAGAACTTTGCGACTATGCCAATAGAAATAGTTTTTAGTGAAAACTTGTAAACTTTGAGATGAATTGTATCTGTAACTTGTACATATGTAGTGAAATTGACTTCTGTGATGATAATATTGTTGACTTTTTTTCTGTGACGATATTGTTGTTTTTTGTTCTGTCATTATATTGAATTGACTTGGAAATTAGAAATAACAGCAGTAGTACTGCATAGGTTATACCTTATCACAGGTGGTTATTAACCAATGGCTAGGCATGACTGTGAAAAACAATTATCACAGACGGCTAGTTACAAGTAAAGAACCATCTGTGATAACCTAATTTTCACAGGCGGTGACTGTTATGGTAGAAACCGGCTGCGTTAAAAGGTCTTCACAGACGGATGATGTAGGTAAACGTCCACCCTTGATAACACCATTATCATTGGTGGTTAGTTATTCTTCAATACCCTCCTGTGAAGACACATTATCATAGGCGGTTAGTTATGCTTCAATACCCGCCTGTGATAAGACATTTATCACAGGCGGTTATATATGCTGCACGACCCGTCTGTGATAAAATATCTTCACAGGCGGCTAGCATAAGTAAAGAACCACCTATGATAATGTGTCTTCACAGGCGGTATTATCACAGGCTCTTTGTTTCAGGCGGTTTTAAAAGCCGTTTGTGATAATAGGTTTGGAGCTGCCTGTGATGAGGCTTATTGTACTAGTGGTAGGCTTTCATCCAGGCACAAGGCTTTGCAATATGGGAGAAGGTATACAAGCCTTACGAAGTGCCATCAAACGATCAATTTACAGCTACTAATCTGAGAGATGTCGACAACAACAACAAGGCTCGGAACTTGATCATACAAGGATTAAGACAATGCGACTTCGACCGTGTTGCACACCTCTGATATGCATACGATGTGTGGAAAGCACTTTGTGACTACCACGAATGATCCAACACGATCAAAGAGGTAAGGCAAGACATGTTCAAGAAAGAATACATGCGCTTCGAGATGCAACCCGGTGAGTCTATTGATGACCTTTTTGCTCGCTTTAATATGATTCTCAGCAACTTGTGTAGTGTCAATGTTAATTTTTCAGATGCTGAAAATGATAAGCAATTTCTAAGTGCATTAGATATGTCAATTTGGGAGATGAAAGTCACATCTATTCGTGAATCTACTGTCATGAGTTCACTTACTTTAGATGTGCTATATTCCAAGTTAAAAACTCATGAAATTGACATAATCTCACGTAAGAACCCCAACAAGTCTATTGCTTTTGTTTCTCAATGTGACATGCCTAGCTTCGGTCAAACATCATCTTGTGGTAGACTTGCTTCGCTATCCTCTCTAACCCTTGAACAGATTGAGGAGTTTCCAGAGGAGGAGCTAGCGCTCATCTCTACCCGGTTCTCAAAAGCATTGCAAAATGTGAGAACTAGAAGGAGAGGAAGCTCCGGACCTCAACGATGTTTTGAATGTGGTAAGATAGGACATTTTCGTTCAGATTGCCCCAACCTTTCAGGTCCTACTTCCCGGGATGAAAAGAAAACAAGAACGAAGCACTCCTCTGCAAAAGGTACGAAGAAAAAGAAGGGTTTTACAGGACGTCAATTGGTGAGCAGTTTTATCTCAGCACTCCAGGAACTTGGCTCAAGCGACGTGGACATTGCAAGTGATGAAGATGAAGATGATTTGTCAAACTTGTGCTTCATGGTGGGCAAGTCAAGATCAAGATGGAGGAGGCAGAACACAACAGCGACAATAAAGAGGTATGTCTTACTTGCGAAGAAATGTGTGATGCTATTTCTCGTGGCACTTTTATTGTTAAGAAAAAGGACAAAAAGCTTAGGGACAATGCTGTTAAAATTGAGTCACTAGAATCTAAAATTAATCGTTTGAAATCCTTGATTCCTAGTGATGATTCTTGTTCCTCATGTGACTTAATATATGAACAATTGTCCTCCCTAAGAAGTGCACATACCTCCACACTTGATAAACTTGAACTTGAAATTGAAAAGAACAAAAAGCTTGCTGCACTTAAATTTGGAAACTTAAAAGATGCTTCTTGTTCTACAATTGATTTGCATTGTTCTAGTTGTGATGATCTTGATAAGAAACTGGAAGATGCTATGAATGAAATCTCTATATTGAACAATGCTTTACGTTGTCATGAAGTTAAATATTTTTCCAATTGCAAATTAAAAGGAAAAAATTCATGTGAAAATTGCCTTGATCTGTCCAATAAACTTGATAACATGCATAAGACATTTGATCGGTTTTGTAATGGGAATAAGAACCTAAACTTGCTGCTGAATTCATCCAAGTCTTGCAATGATAAAACTGGTTTAGGTTTTGATTCTCATGCTCATGCTAAGGCACATCAACCTAAAAGTGTAAAGTCATTAGGAAGTGCTTTGATTCAAATAGTTCCTAAACAAAAAGAAGTGGTTTTCAAATCTGCAGGAGTATTGTCTCATTCGGTTTCAAATAAAAATGTTGTTTGCTCATCTAGACATGAACACAAAGTTAAATTTCATTGTACCTACTGTGGTAGAAAATTTTTTGCTCATCTAGATTTTTTGTCATGAACACAAAGTTAAACCATGTAAATTTTTTGCTCATCTATTCATGTCATAGATTTTTGTTATAGACTAACTAAACAACAGAAAAGGGAAATAATGGTTGCTAGATCTCATAATTTTCATGCAAAATTTGTTGCACATATTGAACCGAATGTACAACCTGCTGTTTTAAGTCAAAAACAATCAAAGTTTACCTCTGGACCTTCTGTTTTTGCCTCTGGAGCTACTGATTTTTGTGCTACACAAGTAACACCTTTTAGGTCAGTAGTTAAGAATAAAAAATCTCAAACTTTGACTCATAAACCTGCTGTTTTGTTTCAGCTTTCGCGTGTTTTTCCTGCTGCACGTCGCGTGACTCAGTACTGGGTTCCTAAATGCCTTTCGAGTAACCCCAGTATTGAGTCACGTTTGAGGAAGGAGAACATTTGGATTGTGGATTCAGGTTGCTCACGCCACATGACTGGTAACAAAGATTGGTTTTCCTCCCTCTCTTTTGTGTCACGTGTAGAGAATGTTACTTTTGCCAATAATTCTTCAACTCCTATAATTGCTAAGGGTTCGGTTATAGTAAATGATCACTACACTTTGAAGGATGTGGCACTTGTCAAAAATTTGAAATACAACTTGTTTTTTGTTGCACAACTACTAGATGAAAATCTAGAAATTATTTTCAATAAAAACTGCTGCAAAGTTGTAGGTTCAAATAGTGAGCTTATTTTTAACATGTCTCGGTTTGGAAGAGTTTTTAAAGCTGATTTTGATATGTCTTCCTCTAAGCATAGGAGTCTAGTTGCTAATGATTCAAAGGACCTATATTTTTGGCATCGTAGACTTGGTCACGTAGGCTTTGATCACCTAACTCGTGTTAGTGCTCTTAATCGCATACGTGGGCTGCCTAAGCTTAAAGGGGACAAAGAAATTGTGTGCTCCTCTTGTATACATGCTAAGATGGTCGCAGGTTCACATACTCCTCTCACAATGATCATGACAACTGAACCATGTCAACTTTTGCATCTTGACACCATAGGACCTTCACGTGTTCAATCCTTCGGAGGTAAATGGTATGTACTTGTGATTGTTGATGATTATTCTAGATACTCTTGGGTTTACTTTATGGCGTCTAAGAATGATGTTTTTAGTCACTTTAGAACTTTATTTCTTAGATTATCAATTGATTACCCAGGATCTTTAAAAGCAATTAGAAGTGATAATGGAACTGAATCTAAAAATCAATCTTTTGATCACTTTTTTGCTGAAAATGGAATAGATCATAAATTTTCTTCACCATATGTACCTCAACAAACGGTGTTGTAGAAAGAAAGAACAGAACCTTAGTTGAGATGGCTAGGACTATGCTTGATGAATATCAAACTCCTAGGAAATTTTGGGCTGATGCATTAGCAACCGCTTGTTATGTCTCAAATCGTGTTTTCTTGCGTGCTAAGCTAGGTAAAACACCATATGAGCTCCGGTTTGGACATAGGCCTAGTGTTACACACTTTCGGGTCTTTGGTTGCAAATGCTTTGTTAAGAAACATGGTAATCTTGATAAATTTGAACCTAGATCCATTGATGGCATGTTTCTTGGTTATCCATCTCATACTAGAGGCTACCGTGTGCTTTTACTTGACACTAACAAAATTGTGGAGACTTGTGAAGTGTCTTTTGATGAAGCTAGCCCAGGTAATAGCTCAAACATTGCAGGTCCAGATCCATATCCGCAGGGGGGGAGCATTTTCGTTGAAGATGAGGAAGAATTGGAGTTGCTGCCTGGAAATTCAGCAGCTAAAGACTTTGGTTCAGCTCCGGATGTTAATTCTCAACCAGCACCGACAACCATCAATGTTGATTCAAATCATCCTCAAGTCACAAGCTCATCGATTTGTGATGAACATGAAGAAGAAGAAGCTTGTGAGACATCTGTTCTCCTACGGTTTTACAAAGATCATCCCCCAAAACAGATGATTGGAAGCTTGCACGAACGAGTCACACGGTCCAGGTTTTGCGATCCATACTCTTATGATCATTATGCTTTTGTTGCTTCTTTTGAACCCAAAGATATATCACACGCACTCACTAATGAATCTTGGATTGTTGCCATGAAAGAAGAGATAGAAAATTTTGAAAGAAATAATGTTTGGAAACTTGTACCTCCACCTCAAGGTCATACTTTAATTGGAACTAAATGGGTATTTAAAAATAAACAAAGTGAGGATGGGGTTGTGGTTAGGAATAAGGCTAGGTTGGTTGCTCAAGGTTTCACTCAAGTTGAAGGTCTAGATTTTGATGAAACTTTTGCTCCCGTTGCTAGATTAGAAGCCATAAGAATTTTGTTAGCCTTTGCTGCATCTAAAGGTTTCAAGCTATATCAAATGGATGTTAAAAGTGCTTTTCTAAATGGCTACATAGATGAGGAGGTTTATGTCAAGCAACCACCAGGTTTTGAAAATCTACATTTTCCTAATCGTGTTTACAAACTGTCCAAAGCCTTGTATGGTCTTAAACAAGGCCATAGAGCATGGTATGATAGGTTAAAAACATTCTTACTTGAAAAAGGGTTTACCATGGGCAAGGTTGATAAAACTCTTTTTGTGCTTAAGCATGGCAATGACTCATTATTTGTTCAAGTGTATGTGGATGATATTATCTTTGGTTGTGCTTTTCATGATCTTCTCTCCAAGTTTTCAGCAATGATGAGTTTCGAATTGAAATGAGTATGATGGGTGAACTCACTTACTTTTTGGGGCTGCATATCAAGAAAACTAAGGAGGGTACCTTTGTGCATCAAACGAAGTATACAAAAGATCTCCTAAGGCGCTTCAACATGGACAAAAGCAAGCCTCTTTAGACACCAATGGGAACAGCAACAACACTTGGACTTGATGAAGATGGTGAACCCGTGGATCAAAAAGAATATAGAAGCATGATTGTATCACTTTTGTACCTCACGGCATCAAGACCAAACATACAATTTAGCGTATGTCTTTGTGCACGGTTTGAAGCCTCCCCACGTGCTTCACATCGTCAAGCCGTCAAAAGGATTCTCAGGTACTTACATGTAACTCAAGAATTTGGAATTTTTCTTCCTTCTTCCTCGACCGTTACTTTGAAAGCTATTTCGGATGCTGATTTTGGGGGTTGTAGGATTGATAGGAAAAGTACTTCCAGTGCTTGTCATTTTCTTGATAATTCTCTTGTTGCTTTGTCCTCCAGAAAACAAAATTCAGTTGCACAATCCACAGCCGAATCTGAATATGTAGCTGCTTCTAGTGCTTGCTCACAAATTCTTTGGATTGTTCAAACACTTAAGGACTATGGGGTTGATCTAGATAGTGTTCCACTTTTCTGTGATAACACTAGTGCCATTTGCATTGCTAAAAACCCCGTGCAACATTCTAGAACTAAGCACATTGACATTAGGTATCACTTTCTCCGAGATAATGTTGAAAAAGTAAATATTGTGCTTCACCATGTAGATACCGAACAACAATTGGCTGACATTTTTACAAAACCTTTGGATTTCACTCGTTTTTGTTACATTCGTAGTGAAATAGGGGTTATGCATCCTCATGGCTTAAATTGAGGGGGAGTTTTGAAACATGGGATGTCTATGTGTGAATCTGAAATTAAAATAATATGAGCATAGTATTTCATACATATATGACTTTTTGATTCCTTTTACATGCTGAAAGTTCTTACTACATTACTCATGTTATACATTTTGTAGTTTTTGCCATGTCTAGTAATTGGAATAATTACTTACACTAAAACTGGTCATGGTCGAGCTTTCTTGCTGTTTTGAACTTGTTACATGTTCACAAGTGCTTTTAATCATTGAGAATTAATCAAGTAATCAACACACATGTTGAGTTTTTATGAACAAATAAAAATTGAGAAAAGATCAAGAGAATATGATTGCATCGCACTTCTTCTTTTGAGATGGCTTATCATTGCACTTATATATGAACTTGGAAGAAGTTGTGTATGACTAAAACCATGTCCTTAAGCATCTGATTCTCAAACGACATAGGCTTGGCTTGGTTGGTTAGAATAAGGCAGATGCGCATATAATCTCTTGCAAATATCGTATGATCTAAATTTATGCTTTGAAAAATAATAAAATGCAGCAACTAGTGTCATGATTTCAGGTTTTGAAATAGTTAAGTTTGTGACATCATGACTTACTTAATTTTAAAATTACATTTGATCTCTAGCATGGCTTACACTACTTTATGTATTTCATTTATGTGATAATGTAAGGTACTTGATAGTATGACTTGGATGAGCTTTGTTTATTTGTATATGTTACAATATGCTCATAACAACTAAAGGGGGGGAGATAATTAGTTTATATGCTCATGACATGCTAAATACATTGTCAAAGGGGGAGAGATAAGCATGAAGAAAAAGAGAATATGTGCATAAGGAGAGATAATAAAGGGGGAGAGATAATATGGGATAATTTTTGGATTTTCTTCTTATTTTACTTTTGATTTACAAAGGGGGAGAAATTGTCTTCAAAACTTTTATGTAAATAAGCCAATGTTCGGATTTTAAATGGTGTTGCCAATGCATTCATCATGGGGGAGATTGTAAGACCTATGTGTGCTGAATACATTAGCTTGTAGTGAATACACTTGCTTTGACGATAAAAGTTTTTATTATCACCAATACACCTTTTTATTAAGATCATACTAGTTTTGGTAAGCTCCAGCGCTAGGTTCTACTAGCTTTTGTTAGCTCCGGCTCAAGCTCCGGGTTGCTATGGCAAGGTTCGGAACTTGACCGCAGTGCTTCTGCTTATCATTTGCAATGTTTCATACTTGCTTTACATTGTTGGAAAGATTGCTTAGTATTCATTTTCTATGTTTTTGGTGCGTTTTGGTTGATATGGATGATATTGGGTTACTGTGGTTTTGCAACATGCTTATGTGAGGTTCTCACATAAGGTGTTGTGTTCGAAACTAACTTCAGTCAAGTCGAGGACTTGGGCTCGTATGGATTGGTTGTTTATTCATGTGCAGGTGTTGCTTGAGTTCAAGACATGGCTGGTGATAGGATCCATTGGACTAGTCTCAGGGAGGAGATGAGGTTCCAACAACCAAATGCAGGAGGAATTGTGGTTGAGCTAATCAGGAGGTTGCGTAATATGATTGAATCAAGAACAATGCATGTGAATGTATCGTGGGCGTCATTGGAAGATGTTTGCACATGTGCAAGGAGTGCATGGACGTGGCTACATGGTTCCGAGACGTGATGAAGAGATGTGGATGTAAAGAGTTGGTTAGAAAGGTCCAACTGACTACGTTATGGACTCAGGCTGCGGCTGAGTCGGGTTTGACTCAAATATGGAAAGATTTGAGTTGGTTATGGTAGTATTTCGTGTGGGTCACGAATTTGAGTAGTTTAGGAATGTGGGATATGTTCCTAAGGTGTTTGGAAGTCTTAATATTGCTTCTATTTGCGTATAGAAGAATCCTAAGCAGTTATGGAAAGTTATGATTCGTGAACAGAGTAGGATTAGGTTCCTGATCTAAGTTGAGTTGGCTTTCGAGCTGGTTATATGAGCAAGGGAGCCCAGAGCTCGTGGTACACGACTTTGGGGTTGTTCCTCTTATGTTTTATTGAATAAAATTCGTAGTTTGAAGGAACTTTTGTGCCTTGTTCGTCCGACTTGTTCCAGACAAGTTTTACTCGTCTAGTTTCTGGACAACACTACCTTTCGTCGGTGGTTTTATCATAACTCGAGTTATACAGATCCAATTGACGTGATTCTTTTTCGGTTGTCTTCACAACTTGATTATATATCATATGTCAAAATTTCACGGTCATTGTATTTTTAGTTTTTGATCTACACGTGTTTCTTTGCAGCATTCTAGAAACTGTTTTTCTCGGGTAGGTTAGATTGATCTTTGTTTGATCTTTCGATCATAACTTGAGTTTTTCTCGACGGATTTGAGTGATTCTTGTCGTGTTGTATTCGTGACTTGATTCTCTTTGATATCTATCACTTTTGTCACGATGAAACACGTTTAGATTAGTCTCACACACGATTTCTTTAACAGATCATTTTTTTGCCGAAGGGGTTGGGGTTTAATTGTTTCCGCTGCGTAAGATTTTTAAATCTACCATTCACCCCCCTTTGGTAGCTTTTCGTGTGCTCTTTGATTCTACACCATGGCTCTACTAATTGTTTTAGCATGCCTTGTGATTCTACTTCCTTAGTCTTTATAGTTAACAGTTCATCGGACCCTATAATGGCGTGATTTTTTGATGCCTCCACGTTGTGCTCTCTTGCCGCCAGCCTCTCGCCGCCAGCCACTCCAGCCAGCACCGCACACACGCCCTTGTTGCTGGTCACTTGAATGTCCTCCCCGATGCGTCTCCCTTGCCCATCGCCACGTCCCATCCCTCACGTGCCATGATGACCCTGCCGCCCGCAAATCTCTGGCCATTACTCGCCCTACCACCATTCCTCATCGAGAGTTGCTCCTGGTGATCTCGACCAGACCAAACCCTCGCTTTGTTAAGCGTCGCAAGCTAGGAATATGCAGTACTATAACTGCAGTAGCCGCCACTGACAAGTGGACCTGATGTCTCATGGGCCCACATGTCAATGGCAGCTACTGCATGTGAAGTACTATAGAGGATTTCAATCCCGCAAGTTGCTTGCCTATCTATCTTGCATTTGCCACCTGCTACCGCTAGCGTTCATTACTCACCCTACAACTAATTCTCTTCGAGACGCGCTCCAGCTGATGTCAGCCAGACCGAACCAGCGAACCCTACCCTTGTCTAGTTTATCGTTGCCAGCTACATGCCTGCCCCCTCAGTCTTGCCTGCTTTGCTGCTGGATTGAAAATCCCCGGCGGTACTAAGAGTGCAGTAGAACCACTAACATGTGTACCTGATGGCTCATTTTAGGGTATGAACAGCAACAAAGAAGTCAACAATGTACTCCCCCCTGATGAAAATAGTTGTGGTTCAAACAGTCCTAACTAGTTCATTTTTAATTCATTTGTTGGTTTGATATGACAACTAATATAAACTAGGAGGGAGTAATACAGAACAAAATGCTGTTGGGACGCGGTCGTCCCGTGCTCGTATTTGCCGCACTCGTCCTGAAGATGGTATAAACATCAGACTTTTCTTCTTTTCACACTATTTGTACATGATACTAAACTTGGTCAGGCAGTAATTTGCTTTAATCGTTTACTGTTGCAATCAATGTAACGGAAGGAAAAGTGTTTGGAAGAGGTGTGGCCAAAGGACTTAAGGTTGCTAGAATACGCTATGCATCCCAAGTTAGTAAAACGGGGCATGTGAAGCTACCAATTCAGTTCTGTCCTAGTCTGGGTGTTGCGGTTGGTATTAATCAGCGGCACTTTGTTGATGATGTGCTTAGGTTTATAAAAAAACATCCATCCCTCAGCGGTGCAACGAAGTGGGCAGTGGTTGGAGATAGAAACAAGAGAGATATAATACGAGACAATCAGGTTCGTGTTGTCACACCCCACACAAGTATTTTTTTCTTGCAATCTCCATCTTGTACGTTTATAGCAACTTGCTGTAAAATGTACTTTTACTTTGTGCTGCAATCAATATGTATACCTACATGTTTAATTTTACTTGTATTTTATGTAGCGAGCCCCAGAGACTGGAGAAGAACCCGATGACATACAACTGTGGGAGGCAAGCCATTTGAAGAACGGTGACGGGGCAAACGAGCAGACAGAAGCTGGACATGTGAGTAACACTTCAAATAATCGCCAATTAAATAAATATTTGCAATGTACTCGTGACTTTTCTTGTCGTATATAGATCTAGGAACGTGCCCAAGTGGATACATGGAAGCTGAGTAGGGAGGCCCAAATTCCAAATGAGGAGAGAAACCACATCTTCCAGTGTTGTTATAGATCATCAATCAGTTGTGCAGGATCACAGGTTCAGGGGCGTGGTTATATGGCTAACCCTACTGGTCCTGAACGTGAATGTAAGTGTCTCGAGATAGCTAAACACCTCAATGACCAAGTTCAAAACTTTGAAGATAGATATGCAGGTCTCAATCACCAAGTGCAGAAGTTGGAAGGAAGAAATGATAGATTAACCACCCAGATGGACTGCATAAACTAGAAGAATGAAGAGTTAAATGTTCAAATCCAGAACATAGAAGGTCAGATAGAAGCTGATTGTGAACAGAGAGCTAAGTAAATGGAGAACATGTGCATCTCAATGGCTGAAATGCGCAAAATGATGGAGACCACTCCACAAAAAGGTCCAACAAAAGAACCGACAAAAGCCACCTGCTCCAACAATTAGTCCCGGTCAGCTTAGGCAAACTTTTAACGAGCAAACACATTGCATTAGTAATACTTGAGTGTTGTTATGCGTGTTGCAATATCAATTGATGGATGTTTATTATTAAACTCGTGATTCTGTTGCCACTAATTTTCAAACCTGGTGCATTATGATTCTACCGCCACTAATTATAAAATGTGGCATTAAAAATTTCTTGTCAGAAATGATAAATTGTTGCAATAGGAAGATATTGCCATGAATTACAAAATGTTGTAGTATAAACATTTGGCCACGACTCAAAAAATGTTGCACTAGACTGCTATTGCCACCACGTAGAAAATGTTGCATTACAACACTATTGCCACATATGAGAAAATGTTGCATTACACCTCTATCACCACAAATCATTAGACGTTGCATTATAATCGTACTACCACATATCACAAAACGTTGTATTACAACCGTACTGCCACAGATCAGAAGACGCTGCATTACGAACCTATTGCCACGTATTAGGAAATGTTGCATTAGAAACCTATTGCCAAAGATTAGGGAATGTTGCATTACGAACCTATTGCACTGATAAGAAATTGTTGCAATACCAAACTATTCACCACGGATGTGAAATTGTTGCAGTACCATACTATTTCCCACAGATCTGAAATCGTTGTAATACAGTATTATTCGCCATGTTTGTGAACTCGTTGCAATAACATACTATTTGCCACAGACGTTAAACCGTTGCGGTACCATATTATTTGCCACGGTTGTAACATTGTTGCAGTACCATACTATTTGCAACGAATGTGAAATCAAAATACCATGATATTATTTGTAATACGTTAAATCATTGCATTATCATAAATCGTTGCAATACTGTACTATTTGCCAAGGTTGTGGAAACCATTGTAGTAACATACTATTGCCACGAATGTGGAATCGTTGCAGTACGTTGAATTGTTGCGATACGCTAAATCGTTGCAATATTGTAGTATTTGCCACAAATATGAAATCGTTACAATACCATGCTATTCGTTGCAATACGTTAAATCATCGCAATACGCTAACCGTTGCAATAACATACTATTTTCCACGAATGTGAAATTGTTGCAATACCATGCTATTTGCCACGACTGTGAAATCGTTGCAATACCATACTATTTGCCACGGATGTGAAATCGTTGCAATACCATGCTATTCGTTGCAATACATTAAATCATCACAATACGCTAAATTGTTGCAATAACATACTGTTTTGCCAAGAATATTAAATCGTTGCAATACCGTACTATTTGCCACGATTGTGAAATCATTGCAATACGGTTCTATTCGCTGCAATACGTTAAATCGTTGCAATACGTGAAATCGTGGCAATAGCATACTATTTGCCATCGATGTAAAATCGTTGCAATACAATACTATTTGCCACAGATGTCAAGGCGTCGCAATAACATATCGCCACGGGAATTATTATGATGATTCGTAAAACTATCACCACACTTTTTTTCATTGCAACAGTGACCTATTGCGACAAAAAATGACCTATTGCGACGATTTTTTTTTGTTACGATAAACTGGAATGCTTGCAGTGTCTTATTACAACGAATATCATGGTATTGCAATGAGTCCACACTTGTGTCAATAGTATGTTATTGCAACGATTTCACATTCATGGCAAATAGTATGGTATTGCAACAATTTAACGTATTGCGATGATTTAACGTATAGCAATGAATAGCAAGGTATTGCAACAATTTTACACTCGTGGTAATAGTATGTTATTGCAACGATTTCACATTTGTGATAAATAGTATGATATTGCAACAATTTAACGCATTGCGATGATTTAACCTATTTCAACGAATAGCATGGTATTGCAACGGTTCCACACTTGTGGCAATAGTATGTTAATGCAACGATTTCACATTCGTGGCACATGGTATTGTATTGCAACGATTTAACATATTACAAAGATGTAACGTATTGCAACGAATAGAAAGGTATTGCAACGATTTCACACTCGTGGCAATAGTATTTTATTGCAACGATTTCACATCTGTGGAAAATAGTATGGTATTGTAACAATTTAACATATTGCGACAATTTAACGTATTGCAACGAATATCACAGTATTGCAATGACTTCATATTTGTGGCAATAGTATGGTATCACAATGATTTCACAGCCGTGGCAAATAGTAAAATATTGCAAGATTACACATCCGTGGCAAATAGTATGGTATTGCGACGATTTAACGTTTGTGGCAAATAGTATGGTTTTGCAATGATTTCACAAGTGTGTCGAATAGTACTGTATTGCAATGATTTCATATCCGTGCGAAATGGTATTGTACTGCAACGATTTTGCATCGGTGGCGATTGTATTGCAACGATTTCTTAACTGTGGCAATAGGTTTGTAATGTAACATTTCTTGATCTGTGGCAATAGGTTTGTAATGCAATGTTTTTTGATTTGTGGCAATACGGTTGTAATGCAACATTTAATGATTTGTGGTGATAGAGGTGTAATGCAACATTTTCTTATTTGTGGCAATAGCATTGTAATACAACGTTTTCTGAGTGGTACAACAATAGTCTAGTGCAAGGTTTTTGAGTCGTGGTTAAATGTAACATAGTCCTTACAATTACGGAATTAAAACTACTCCCTCCATCCCAAATTACTTGTCACTCTTTAGTTCAAAAATGAAATTAAGGGGCAACAAGTAATTTGGGAGATGGAAGGAGTACATATTAATAATTTTGAATAAGTAACAAACTTCACCCTTCTTCAGGTCGGTCGGTGAGGCGGCGCCGCTTGTGCGATCTTCGAGCGCTGACGCCCAGAGCTCCACGCGCCACCACCGTGCCCCTCTCCGTTCCATTGTGAGGTCACAAACTGCAAGCAATAATCAGCACCGCATGCCATCGGTCCGGCCTCCACCTCGTCGTCGCCTCGGCGTGATGCCGTCTCAGTGCACTGCCTTCGGCCTCCATGCTGCCGTGATCGGTTAGATCAATGGCATGGACCGAGGCGAGTGCTTTTAAAAACATGCATGTTGTTTCATGTGCATCGAGGTCTTTCACATGATCGATGGATGTTTTTCACATGCATGTTAGTTGTCCATGCATGCTATGCTCCAAACATGATGAACGAGCCTCTAACATGGTGATCTCTCAACACAACATGTAACATCATCGAACATGATCGAGGTCTTTCACATGGATGTTAGCTGTCCATATGCATGCTACACCCCAAATATTTATTCTAAGAACAGAATATTTGCTTTGATATATATTTCTATATTTATCATATTGTCTACCTTGTATGTGTATACTCTCAACCTATATGGCAGTTTATCTACCACACTAATGGACAATATTATCTTGTCATCAATAGCGATAAAAAACTATGTTTGACATGAAGGATGATCCCTCGAGGGTACGAGGATAGAATGTGTAATACCATCTAGGCACAGCTCACTACGTGGTTCAACAAATCAATCGCCTGCTACCATGTATATAGTATATTTTTTAACACGCATGTTGTGCTCGTCATTTCGAAGAAATGACAACTGTAGGCGCTAGCCGCTATGTGTTCTAATTTTAGGAACAAATGAACACACTTGTGAAATCATGTACGCTAGATCTGATCCCTAACGTCATTAAATTAACATGAGCCATGACAAGGGGCACAAAAATCCTAAACACGTGATCAAACATGCTTGATTGCGAGCTCTCTTTCACATTCATTCATGTCCCACCATCATACATGATCACGACAATTATCATCGGTTCGATATGGACTCTCGATCGGCAACGGTCGGATCTTTCAAAAAAAAAGATATGGACTCTCAGTCGATTACCACACGCGTTCATGTCAATCTTATTCACCTCATTGAAATTCTTCGAATGAAATGTTACGGACACTGCAAGACGGACCTACAAAGTATGTCAGGTGGGCCATGGCATACCCTGGGCCCCTTGCATGTCAATTTAAAAAGCTGCCTGTGCAGCCGATGGGACGTGTCGAGTTGTTGCGATAACCGAGAGGATGCAAACCACTGTTTGGAGTAACACCGACCGACCAGCAGGTCCAAAAGCACAGTTTTCGAAGCATCCAATCATCTCAACTCGCGCGCTTAGACAATGACCCGCTATAAAGGCACAATGTGCTCTTCTTCTCTGCCGCACCACTCCATCAATCATAGCCTCCAAACTTCTCCTCTTGCTTCTCCGCCGCACCCCCGTCGACCATTTATTATTCTTTCTCCACACCTCCGTCGCCGCACAAATGTGTAGCCCCGCATCAAAGCGCTCCAGGCCATCGAAGTCCACTGAACCTCCTTTTCCATTTATGTCGCCCCCAATGCTGGTGGAACTGGAGGCGGTGCCTTCACCTCCTCCACCCCCATATCTGATCGCGGCGCCTGCACCTCCTACACCTGCGGTGCCTGCACCTCCTCAACCCGACTGGGTTTTGAGACTGTCCGCCTCTTCACCAAACGCATCGATAAACTCAAGTGTCGTCTTAAGGAGGTCACCGACGACCTGTCCACCGCCGACAAGAGTGGAAGAGCGCTTGACAAAATGGTACGGGATGTATTTAACAATACATCTTGCTCATATCGCGGTCTGGGGTTTGAGGGCCTTCCCCACCACACTAGAATGGACTCTGTTGGCTACTACTGTTCAGGTTAGGCTTTGTGGCCGCTGGTCTCGACGCCCTCTACGAGACAATCGGTGAGGAGTCTGGCATAGAGTTTCTAAATGTGGCATAGAGGGGGAGTGAATAGGCCTTTTTGAATTTTGTCGGAACCTGCAACACTTAACAACCAGTTCAGAACCAGAGGTATCGGACTAGTCTGGTAAAGTACGGACTAGTCCAGTGTGTACGGACTAGGTTGATTAAGTTTGATCGATTAATTTGATTCTTCAATGTATGCGGCGGAAATATACAATCGAATGAAGTGTTACAAAGTTATGAATCAGGTTGTATCAGAATTCAATCTTATATTTAATTATTCAACTTAAAGTAAGCAATAATGATTGAAACCCTAGATTATTTTGAAGAATAAGAACGATGAACACAAAACAAGACACAAGGATTTATCCCGTGGTTCGGCTCCCATAGAGGCAACCTACGTCCCCATTGAGGAGTCCACAAAAGGACCGGGTCTTCTCCAACCCTACCCTCGTCGGATCGCCACGAAGGCCAATCCTCTTCCACTTATCACAAAGGGGTGAATAACTGAATTCAAAGGGGCCTTCTCACACATTGAGAGCTCCCTTGGATTACAACCCGAAATACCACCAAGAACACACTCAAAAGATTACAATGAAATCATAGGATGTGTTAGAGAATCAAACCATGAGCTCAATGAGTGTTGAACGTGTCTCTCCAATGATCTAGAGTGAATCCTCAAAGGATTGATCTTTTTTGCACTTAATTTCGTGGAGAGATGTGGTTTTTGAGGGCTCTTGGGAGGTGTGACGGCGATAGGGTTTGAGAGAGTTCAAAGTTGGGCCGTGCACCTCTATTTATATGGGGTTTCTAAAATTTACTGTTAGAGATTAGAAAGATCGGACTAGTCCGTGGTGGACACCGGACTAGTCCGGTGTGCTTTGTGTAGCAAACCCTAAGTGTCCCGAAATATCGGACTAGCCCGGCTAGGGGCGGACTTGTCCGATTTCTCTTCTGGAAATCTTCGGACTAGTCCGATAGTTATCGAACTTGTCCGGACATGTAAAACCCTAAGTGAATTGGATGACAAGTCCGCACTTGTAGGACTTGTCCAATTTAGGTCAGAGGATTTTTCGGACTAGTCCGTGCTAATATCGAACTTGTCTGATTTGGATCAGAATGGATATTGGACTAGTCCGGTGGTGATCGGACTTGTCCGATTTTGTGTGACTTGTGAAGTGTTTTGAGGACTAGTCCGCACTGGGGTGGACTATTCTGATTCTAGTTAGAGAGATATCGGACTAGTCCGATGGATATCGGACTTGTCCGATTTTGTGCAGAGAGGATATCGGACTAGTCCGGTGTTAGTCGGACTAGTCCGCTCCTGTGTAACTTTGTGCAATGTGTGTTTTTAATTGTGATTGAGCTCTTAGGGTGTGATTCCTTAACACACTCCATACACAATGATCTACTATTCTTCTTCCTTGAGCTCATTTCCACTTTGCTCCTCATTCTACCTTCTTTTTGGCACTTTGCTTATTTTGCTATTAAAACATGTGCTCATCTCAACAAAGAGGTTAGGATCTCAATTGCTTCTCATAAATCATCCAAAACCCACAAGTGATTCCTAGATGCACTTTCAATCTCCCCCTTTTTGGTGATTGATGACAACCAATTGAGATTTCACAAAATACGATAAAAATTGAGATTTTCATAAAGCATGCACATATGGGTCTAAAATACATCAAGCAGTGAAAACATAATCCATATTGCATTCTTTATGGTGGGATGCATAACTAAGTTCGTTGAAACAATGAGAATGACATAAATGACATTAATCAAACAAAAGCAAGCATATATGTCATTCTAGGAGCAAAATCACATAACTCAACATTTACTTCTCAAAAGATCATAACATTGCATCACAAAACCATAATTAACATAAGAACATAGTTAATGCTTTACAACCCGCAAAATAGTCAAAAGGAATACAAGAGAGCTCTCACCTCGCAACCTACAACTAAGGATAAGACTCCCCCTCAATCCCTCCCCCTTTGGCATCAAGACACCAAAAAGAAGGAGAGGAGGGTCCTAAGGTCTTTACTCTTTGTTGTCAGTCCTCTCATCATCGTCTTCGTCATCTTCATCTTCAGCCAGATGAGGAGGAGGAGGAGGAGGTGCGGAGCCACTCGAGCCCCAAATGCCAAAGTAGGCAAGCTCGGAGGGGGTCAAGGGCCTGAGCTCAGTGATGTCAGGGTCGGAGTCCTCAAAAATCACTGGAGATCCAATGGGTTCGATCTCCAGCTTCTGGCAAATCTGTTTCACATTGGCCTTCACGTACTTCATGTCTTCCTTTCTTTTCCTGTTCAGCTTGTGGTACCTCACTTCGGCCTTCTTGCAGGAAGCGAAGATGGCAGCCAGGTATTTGAAGATCCCGCTGGCTGATCCCCTTTGAGGGGCTACCCTACTAGCAGGGGCAACTCTTGCATCTTCATATCTTCTTGCCGGTGTCTCAGGACTGGAGGCCGACGAGGGAGCAGCCTGGATTATTGGCTTCTGAGGCATCTGAGGCCTCAAGGGTAGGTGCTACACCTCCTTGACGAATTCAATTTCGGTGATCTTCTCGATCACGAACATCAGATATGGGGCATACCCACAAGATATGTTGGGTGTGCAGGATATGTTGACCATATCATTACAGATGTAGTCTGCCACATCAAACTGGCGTCCCTTGCTTATCACTCTCATCAATGTCCGGAGATAACCCTGCACACTCCCGGCATCTCCATCCTTGGGAGTGATGGTCTTCCGCAAGACTCTATTAAGCACCACAAAGAATGACTTCATGTTCTTTGTGGAGGGAGGGTTGAACTTGGAGTTTGGCTCATATAGAAACTTCATCTTATCCTTCTCAATGACACTTATGTTGTGGATGATCAAGCAGTCAGATCTTGAGGTGTCAAGGTGAAGCGAGCTTGCAAAATCTTCTTGAGTTATACTGTACTTGGATCCATGAGTCATCCAAGTAAGACTTTCCTCATCTTCACCCGAGAAGTGGCATGTTGCAAAGAATTGCACAATAACCTCATCATTCGAGTTGTTCCTGAAAGCAAAGAGATCCTTCAGGCCATGCCTCTCAATTGCTTCCACCACTTCAGTGAACGGGGAGCAGCCCTTCTTCTCAATGTGTGCCAATCAGTCCATTGACTGCGCACAACTAGTGTCTTCATTGGGAGATACACAGATCTGTAGAAATCTACATGGAAGTTGCACCAAAATCTTTCGTCGGTAGCTTGCTTCGATCGGCCATACCAATCAATGCTTCTGAACATTGCCGCCGAATCACTACCCTTCCCGTTGAACTTCTCTTCAGTGGGGTCTCAGACCCCTTCCCTTGGATCATGGAGCTTCAACGGGCCAACTGGACCCGTTGGTATCCCTTTGCCCTTGCCTTTGGCTAGGCGAGCATTTGCCGAGCTAGGGCCACCACCGGTGGTAGCCCTAGAAGCTGGCACCTTGGAGGCTGGCTTCTTTGCTAGTACTTTCCTTCGAGCCTATAGAGGAGATGGAGCTGGCTCAGAAGGTCTCTCTTGGCGCTTCTTGCCAAGAATCTTCAAGGTCCGAGGTGCCACCTCGTGGTCCATCTCGGCCTCAAAATCGGAAACTTCATTGTTCAAGCTCGACATGACCTGAGAATGAGTGGCATGAATGAGAATGAATGGTATAGGGCATAGGTGTGAAAGGATAGCAAGGAATTCCATTGAGGAATTGAAAAGTTAGGTTTTCAGTTCAGAAAAATTGGACTTGTCTGGTGTACAGGCACAGACTAGTTCGGGGGACTGGACTTGTCTGTACATGGACCGGACTAGTCCGATATTGATCCTCAAAAACTTAAGCTACTAGTCAAATGGTGATTCCTAATGCACAACATGCGTAGCATAAATGTAATACATCAAGGAGGCATGTATATTGTGAGATATGCTAGGCTATTCAATCAACAATGAAGAAATTTGCAATTTCTAGAGTTTGAGTGAAAATTACCGAAGAAATCGATTGATGCTTAAAGAGGACGGTGTGGAAGTCCGGACTTGTCCGTGAACTTTAATCTTCGAGCAAGGATGCTTGATCTCCACCCAAATGTGGAGCTTTTTGGTGGATGGAATACAAAATCGCCTTGGGAGCTCGAGTGGAAGAGAGACAATGCATGAGGCAAGAGTGGAGGTGGAGTGATTAGGGTTTGGCGGCGGCTAGGGTTAAGGACATGAAAAATCGGCAAGTCCGGAGATGACCGGACTAGTCCAAACTTTTCCAGAGGACTATATCGGACTAGTTTGTGGTCTGCTGGACTAGTCCGGCATAACCGGCACTTTGCGGACTAGTCTGCATGGGCGGACTAGTCCGACTAACAACGGGCTAGTCCGTGGTCACCAGGAGAGAATTTCTTAGCCCATTCATATATATTTGAAGTTACATATTTAGAAAATAGGGAGGCAAATCAAATCAAATAATCTTGATGAATATGATCAGTAAGCATACAACAATCAAGCAATGATCATAATTCACCAAGATCTAATAATTAACATAGTTTTCGGAAGGAAATTGGAAGAGATGATTTTTACAATCCAATCAACATATATTGAAGAATTCATACAGGTATGCAACATTTCAAGCCACACTCCGAGCATCAAGGATGTTTAGCTCAATTTAGAGTTCACAAAAGCGCTTTTCATCAAGTGGCTTGGTGAATATGTCGGCCAGTTGCTTTTGGTTGTTAACATGGGAAATGGTTATATCTCCTTTCATGGAATGATCTCTCAAGAAGTAATGTCTTATATCTATGTCTTTAGTTTTAGAGTGTTCAATGGGGTTGTGGGCAATTTTAATGGCACTCTCATTGTCACAAAGAAGTGGAATACGGTTCATATTGTAACCGTAATCCCTTAGAGTTTGTCGCATCCAAAGGAGTTGTGCACAACAACTCCCAGCTGCAACATACTCCGCTTCGGCTGTGGATAGGGAAATGGAATTTTGTTTCTTGGAGGACCAAGAAACTAAGGATCTCCCTAGGAATTGGCATGTACCGGATGTGCTTTTTCTATCTATTTTGCACCCGGCATAATCTGCATCGGAGTAACCAATGCGATTGAATTTTTAGCCTTTTGGGTACCAAAGACCAAGGTTGGGTGTATGAACTAAATATCTCAAGATCCTTTTTTTGGCTGTCAAGTGACACTCCTTAGGATTGGTTTGAAATCTTGCACCGAAACATACACTCAACATAATGTTTGGCCTAGATGCACATAAATAGAGTAGAGATCCAATCATGGAGCAATATACCTTTTGGTCGATGCTAGGTCCATCTTCATTGAGATCCAAGTGACCATTTGTTGCCATGGGAGTCTTTATAGGCTTCGCCTTGTCCATACCAAACTTCTTGAGTATGTCTTGCATGTACTTGGTTTGGCTTATGAACGTCCCTTCTTTTTGTTGCCGCACTTGGAATCCCATGAAATACTTTAGTTCTCCCATCATTGACATTTCAAACCTACCTGTCATGATTTTACTAAATTCCTCACAAAAAGATTGATTAGTTGACCCAAAGATTATATCATAAACATAAATTTACCAAATAAAAAGATCATTGTCAAAATTCTTTGTAAATAGTGTATAATCTACTTTGCCAATCTTAAAGCCATTTTCAATTAAGAAATCTCTAAGACACTCATACCAAGCTCTAGGAGCTTGTTTGAGACCGTAGAGAGCCTTACGCAATTTGAATACGTGGTCGAGGAACTCTTCGTCTTCAAACCCAGGGGGTTGCTCCACATACACCTCCTCATTTATTGATCCGTTGAGGAAGGCGCTTTTCACATCCATTTGATACAGCTTGAAATCATGGTGAGTAGCATATGCAAGTAATATTATAAGGGATTCAATCCTAGCTACGGGAGCAAAGGTCCCATCGAAATCCAAACCTTCGACTTGCGAATACCCTTTGGCCACAAGTCGTGCCTTGTTCCTTGTCACCACCCCGTGTTCATCTTGTTTGTTGCGGAAGACCCACTTGGTGCCGACAATGTTCGCATTGGGTCTTGCCACGAGTTCCCACACCTCGTTCCGCTTGATGTTGTTCAATTCTTCTTGCATTGCCCCCACCCAGTCCGGATCCTTCAATGCATCCTCAACCCTGCACGGTTCCAAAAAGGATACAAACAAATAGTGTTCACAAAAGTTAGCTATATGAGATCTAGTGGTTACTCCCTTTTGGATGTCACCGATGATATTGTCGATTGGGTGATCCCTTTGGATGCATTGGTGTACTCTTGGGTGTGGCACTTGAGGCGTTGTATCTTCATGATCATCTTCTTCTCCCTCTAAATGGTTGCCTTCGTTTACTTGTTGATTATCTTCGTATTCTTGTGGTTGATCTTGTGTGGAGCTCCCCCTTGATCATTGACCTACTCTTGTGGTTCATCTTCCTCATACACGTGTAGAGGTGACTCTTGTGGTCGAACTTCACCTAAATCCATTCTTTTAAATGCTTGACAGGGAGCTTCTTCTTTACCTAGTTCACATGGATCAACTTGCTCCTTTTGGGAGCCATTAGTCTCATCAAACACTACGTCACGTGCTACTTCAACAAGTCCGGAGGTCTTGTTGAAAACACGATAGGCGTAAGTGTTCAAATCATAACCAAGCAAGAAACCTTCATTGGACTTTGAAGCGAACTTTGAAGTCCTAGGCTTCTTTTTTAAGATATAACATGGAGAACCGAAAACTCGAAAATATGAAATATTTGGCTTGTTACCGGTGAGTAGCTTATAGGATGTCTTCTGGAGTAGTCGATGAAGATAAAGTCGATTTACGGCGTGGCAAGCGGTTTTAATCGCTTTCGCCCAAAATCGATCTGACGTCTTGTACTCATCGAGCAATGTTCTTGCCATCTCTATGAGTGTTCGGTTCTCTCTTTCGGCAACTCCATTTTGTTGTGGGGAGTACGGAGCTGAAAACTCGTGCTTTATGCCTTCTTCATCAAGGTACTCCTCCACTTGTGTGTTCTTGAACACCATGCCGTTGTCGCTTTGAATGTTCTTGATTGTCAACGAGAATTCGTTTTGAGCTCGCTTGAAGAACTTCTTGAGTATTCCTTGTGTTTCTGACTTATCATGCAAAAAGAAAACCCAAGTGAAGCGAGAAAAATCATCAACAACTACTAAACCATATTTCTTACCGCCGATGCTTATTTAGGCAATTGGACCAAATAATTCCATGTGAAGTAGCTCGAGCGGTCTTGTTGTAGTCATGTCGTTCTTGGCGGGGTGAGGTGCTCCAACTTGCTTTCCGGCCTAGCACACGCTACAAAGTCCTGTCTTTCTCAAACACAACATCCTTTAAACCTCGGATGTGATCGCCCTTGAGGAGTTTTTGAAGGTTCCTCACGCCAACATGCGCTAGCCGTCTATGCCACAGCCAACCCATGTTGGTTTTTGCAATCATGCATGTGTCAAGTTCAGCTTTATCCTTATTGAAGTCAACAAGATAGAGCTTTCCATTGAATACAACCTTGAATGCAATGGAACCATCACTCCTCCTAGAAACAGTCACACCCTCATTAGTGAACAAGCAATTATAACCTTTTTTCACATAATTGAGATATGGACAACAGGTTATAATCTAAGCATTCAACATGTAAGACCTGAGAAAGTGTGTGTTTATAAAATATTGCAATTTTACCGGTACCGAGCACCTTTCCTTGACTATTATCTCCAAAATAGATGCCCTCATTTGGATCCTCATTCTCTTCATATTCAATGAACATTCTTCTTTCTCCGGTCATATGGTTGGCGCAGCCACTGTCTAGCACCCATTTAGATCCACCGGAGGAATAGGCCTGCAAAAACAAATTATGCTTCGGTTTTAGGTACTCAAGCTTGCTTGGGTCCTTGGAGGTCAGTTACAAGACATTTGTGCACCCACACATGATACTTGGTGTTCTCATGGTGTGGCCCAACATAATGAGCATAAACTTTGCCAAAATCATTTTTCATTAAGACATATGCGGCATCAAAGGTTCTAAACAATAACTGTTGTTGTTTATGTACATGACTAGTCTGGGAGGTCGGACTTGTCCGGACCCCGACCTGGCTAGTCTGGTGTTCATGTGTGATTACTGTTTTAATCTTTGACTTTCCAGTTTGAGAGGGTTTTCCCTTTACAAAGGTAATCTTCTCCTTGTTATTCTTATGGCTTCCAGCATGTTGTTTTTCACCATAAGAGTAACCAATGCCATATTTGACATTTGGAGGTCTTTTGACCAAGTATGCACTACGTGCATATTTGATCTTCTCCTTGTCAAATATGCCACTTTGGGCAGGATGTTTATCCTTTGTAGAGGTTGGCTTGTCCTTCAAACTAGTGTCAACTTTCTTACATGTACAAGCATGAGCAAACTCAGTTTTAGTGGGTTGAGAAGGTGAACTTGAAGAGGAAGAAGGTTCACCTTGCTTGAGTGACTCAACTTGCACTTCAAGGATCTTGTTAACCTTGATTAGGTCAGCAAGTTGGTCTTTGATTGTAGCATTTGAGTCGGTTAACTCCAAGCAAGTTTCCTTGCTTGAAGCTAACTCAAGCTCTAGTGAAATGCTTCATTCCTTTTCAAGTTCTAGAAGTTTGTCAAGTTCGACATATTCCTCCTTTTGGGAGATCATCATGTCCTCTTGATGATGTATCAACCTCTCCTTCTCAACAAGTTGGACAAGTAAAAATTTCATTTTTATGGCAGTTTTCCTATCTAGTCCAAAGAGCATATCCTCATTATCACTATTGATTTCATCATCACTAGAATAAGAATCCACAGAAGGGGGTTTAATGGTTACCTTGCGTTTACCTTCCTTTGCCATAAGGCAAGTGCTATCTCCCTTCCATGCGCCAAGTGTAGGGAAGAGGGTAGACTTCTTGGATGTCTTCTCGATGGCTATGCTAGCCATCTCTTCTTATTCGGATAATGAGGACTCATCATTTGAGTCCCACTCTTTCCCTACGTAAGCTTGTTCGGCTTGTCTCTTATTCTTAAAGAATTTATTGGGTTGAGTCTTGGCTTCTTTAGTCTTTTTCTTGTTCTCTTCATATGGACAATCAACTATAAAGTGGCTATACTCATCACAATTATAGCATGCACGCCTCAACATTGGATTTGATCTTTACTTGTACTTTCCTTCGCTTGATTTGGCGCCTTGTCTTTTATTCATTATTCTCTTGAATTACTTCATGAACAATATCATGTCTTCTTCATCTAATGCACTGCTCTCGTCGTCACTGTCTTCTTCTAGTTGTGCTTTCCTAGCTTCTTTAGATAGGGGCTTGAGGGTGGACTTCAAAGCAACCCCTTTCTTCTTTGCCGAGGTGAGGTCGACAATCTCCTTGACATGCTTTGCTTGTATTTCCATCATCTCGATGTTGATGATCTTTCCAAGCAATTCATCCGGAGTCATCCTTTTATATCCGGGGCTTTCTCTGATCATGGAGCATAGGGTGACATTGTGAGGCATGAAATCTCCAAGGATGAGCTTTACCACCTTGTGATCATTCAACTTCTTACTTCCGTATGATCTAACCTTGTTTATGAGTGTCTTCAATCGGTTGTACATGTCCTGGGGTGACTCGACTTCTTCAATTGCGAATCTTCCTAATTCGCCTTCAATCATTTTGATCTTTGCTTCACACACATGACGGTCACCTTCATGTGCAGTTTGTAATGTGTCCCAAATCTCCTTAGCAATCTCGAGTCCATCCACCTTGGTGAACTCGTCCCGACTGAGTGAAGAGGTAATTACTACTGTGGCTTGAGCATTTCGATGAATAGCCTGCTCTTGGCTTGGTGTGAGCTCTTCGTCGTCGTCTGGGATATCTATCCCTGTGCACAAAATATGCCATAAACTTGGATTGAGGGAAATTAGATGCATTTTCATATTTTGCCTCCACATTGAGTAATCAATTCCATCGAAATGTGGGGCTTTTCCAAGTGGGATAGACAAATAATGATTATTATTGGAATTGAGACGAGCATAGTTAAAAGGATATCAGGAGTAGTCGGTGTGACTACTCCCCTTCTTCTTTTCTTCAATCTTCACTTGCGCATTGGAAAGTGTCTTCTTTCTTAGGAGCGCCTTCAGTTCTAGCATCTCCTAATCGTTGTCCTCTAAGTATTGAATGGCTTCGAGGAGCTTCTCCACCTTGAGGTTCTTTTCATCATCAACCTTTTCTTGGTTGTTGCTCTTGTGGATGCCCTTCATGTCCGACATGATCTTCTTCAAGCGATTAGTCTATTTCTTAAAGAACCCGCTATGATACCAATTGAATGTGGCCTAGAGGGGGGGTGAATAGGCCTTTTTGAATTTTGTCAGAACCTGCAACACTTAACAACCAGTTCAGAACCAGAGGTATCGGACTAGTTTGGTAAAGTGTGGACTAGTCCGGTGTGTACGGACTAGGTTGATTAAGTTTGATCGATTAATTTGATTCTTCAATGTATGCGGCGGAAATATACAATCAAATGAAGTGTTACAAGGTTATGAATCAGGTTGTATCACAATTCAATCTTATATTTAATGATTCAACTTGAAGTAAGCAATAATGATTGAAACCCTAAATTAATATGAAGAATAAGAACGATGAACACAAAACAAGACACAAGGATTTATACAGTGGTTCAGCTCCCACAGAGGCAACCTACATCCACGTTGAGGAGTCCACAAAAGGACTGGGTCTTCTCCAACCCTACCCTCATTGGATCGCCACGAAGGACAGTCCTCTTCTACTTATCACAAAGGGGTGAATAACCGAATTCAAAGGGGCCTTCTCACACGTTGAGAGCTCCCTTGGATTACAACATGAAATACCAAAAAGAACACACTCAAAAGATTACAAAAAAATCAAAGGAGTGTGTTAGGGAATCAAACCAAGAGCTCAATGAGTGTTGAACGTGTCTCTCCAATGATCTAGAGTGTCCTCAAAGGATTGATCTTTTTTGCAATTAATTTCATGGAGAGATGTGGTTTTTTATGCTCTTGGGAGGTGTGACAGCGCTAGGGTTCGAGAGAGTTCAAAAGTGGACGTGCACCTCTATTTATATGGGGTTTCTAAAAGTTACTGTTAGGGTTTAGAAAGATCGGACTAGTCCGTGGTGGACACCAGATTAGTCCGGTGTGCTGTGTGTAGAAAACCCTAAGTGTCCCAAAATATCGGACTAGTCCGGCTAGGGGCGGCCTTTGTCTGATTTCTCTTCTGGAAATCTTTGGACTAGTCCGATAGTTATTGGACTTGTCCGGACATGTGAAACCCTATGTGAATTGGGTGACAAGTCCGCACTTGGACGACTTGTCCGATTTAGGTCAGTGAGTTTTTCGGACTAGTCCGTGCTAATATCGGACTTGTCCGATTTGGATCAGAATGGATATCGGACTAGAACGGTGGTGATCGGACTTGTCCGATTTTGTGTGACTTGTGAAGTGTCTTGAGGACTAGTCCGCACTGGGGAGGACTAGTCCGATTCTATTCAGAGAGATATCGGACCAGTTTGATGGATATCAGACTTGTCCGATTTTGTGCAGAGAGGATATCGGACTAGTCCGGTGTAATTCGTACTAGTCCGGTCCTGTGTAACTTTGTGCAATGTGTGTGTTTAATTGTGATTGAGCTCTTGGGGTGTGTTTCCTTAACACACTCTATACACAATGATCTACTATTCTTCTTCCTTGAGCTCATTTCCACATTTCTCCTCATTCTTCCTTCTTTTTGGCACTTTGCTTATTTTGCTATTAAAACCTGTGCTCATCTCAACAAAGAGGTTAGGATCTCAATTGCTTGTCATAAATAATCCAAAACCCATAAGGGATTCCTAGATGCACTTTCAGTTTCACCAGCAACTGGTGAACGCCGTAGGCCGAAAGTTTGGTCCAGTGTTGGAGGAGGCACCGCTGGCGGTTGAGGCGGAGGAGGAGGCCCTAGCAGCAGATGTGACAGTGGAGGCGGAGGTGCCGTCGCGCATGCGGCAGCGGCGGAGGAGGAGGTGGACGAGTCCTCCTCTTACTAGAGTAGGATCGGTAGTAGTTTTTTTCTTTTTGTTTTCTATGTGTTTTTTTTTCTCGTTTGTAATATATGTGTTGTTTTTATGTTAATGAAAAATGTCTTGGATGTTCCTGAATAATGTGTCGAATGCATTATTGAAAAACTTCCCCTATTATCGAAAAACATTGCATAAGGAAAAAAACACATTAGTAATATTATATCTAATAAACATTAAACAGATTAGAAATATATATTTAAAAAATTAGTAAAATAAAAAGCTAGACCGTGTAACTGTACATCGCGTATGGATGACGCAAAGACTTCCTCCATTCCTTTTCATTTGTCACCGGTTAGTTCAAAAATGAACTAGCTGGTGACAAATAAAAAGCAACGGGGGTAGTAATTAATTTTATTTCTTTTCTTTTTAACAGTTGACATCGTGGACCCGTCCCCGACCGGGCCCTAGGCGGTCGCCCCTCCCGCCTGGGCCCAGAGCCTGGCCTACCTTTAATCCCCTTGGTGCGAGAATCAAATTCTCTGCGGCCGGGCTAATTAGCCGTCTTCGTGCGACCCTTCCCACATGGTTGCCACGTACATTCATGCTCCCAATCTTACAGCCATACGGCCATGGGTTCACTGCGCGGTTCTCGCGATTTTGTCACCCTACCCCGATGATTGCCACGTATGCCAACGCCCTGAATCTTGCAGCGCGCATGGGCACAACGCAACAATCGAACAATTTATGAACATTTCAAAGTGTGAAGCGACTCATGCATGGAAGAAGCTGACAGACTGTTAGAACTGATGATGAATGAGTGAGCAAACTAACAGAGGAAACAAAAGCACTTGGTTGATAGATAACAAGGCCAGCAACAAACACTATTTTCTATTATTCATACTGTCATTTCAACAAATGAATACAACACCTTTTACAGTCTTAGAGCAAACAAACTCCACGTCTGTAATTTGCTCAGCCATCCGAATGACTTGGTGCTCGACGTGCACGATTCATCATGCGCACAACTGTGACACCCGATTCCGAAAAATGAACCAAGCTAACGCATATGTGTGCCCAGGATGTTCAACACACATACACGAGTGATTCACAAATGATAAACAGATAATTACCACAGCTCAAATTATTAAATAAGTACTCTTATTACATAATTCATTAAATCCTCGAATACAAGCTCTAATGAATATTAATGATAAGTTCAACTAATGCAGCGGAAATAAACTAATTAAGCAACTAAGCAAACTAAGCAAAAGGGATAGCGCAGCTCCATGCAACACCACAGGCAAAGCTGACGGTAGACACGGCCTAGAACTCCGCATTATCGCCATTAAACTCACAATTTTGACCTGCAACTGTTGGGGTGGGGATTGCAAGAGTGAGTACATGTCGTACTCAGCAAGTGTGGAAAGTATGACATGTGGCTGATTCAAATGACGACAATAATAATGGCTAAGTGCTGAAAAGTACAGTAAAACATTTGAAAAGCAATATATCTTATGTATGTGAAGTAAACCCATCATAATCATAAATAATATCATAATACCACTCCATAATTCACCATCCTCATCAATAATTCCAGATTTCGCCATTGTCAATAACCATATTCAATACTAGAAATTAAATCCATAACCATTACCAAACCATAACCATCCCAATTACCAATTTCCCTCTAATCATGGAATTTGTCCAGGTGCTCATAACCGGGAGCACGGCTATCATGATAGTTTTAATTAACTCTGCAGAGTTTGTACCTCTTTACCCACGTGTTTGTGATTTCATCACCCGTCGGCGACTAAAGAACCTCCCTTATGCCAATCACACTTCCTTTGGTGTATGGCCAAGAGATCCCAAAATAGCCTTTACAAAAGGATTACTAGCCTATTTAGACCCCACTGAGGTTTCACCAGTGGCGATGCCTCTAACTGAGCACATCTTCAACTAAGGGCCCCCTCTTGAGCCATTCGGATCCCAGGGTAGTCCCACCAATCATCAACAAACCCAATCCGACTACCCCTTCCCCGAGCATCCACAATGGTCCAAACAGCACTAGCAAAGCACTAATTAATCAGCTATGCCGCACCCATACTTTGCCTCGTGGTGGCACTGTAGTCCTGGCTTATTCTCGCATGAACCGATCCTTAGATCTAAAGTAAGCAAACCACCATAACATCCAACCCATCCACATACCAGGCTTGCTTAGATCACCCATCACCATACCGTATCGACCGGTTCACATTAACCAGAATATCATTAATACATAATTAAATGTGTAGTGTTGGTTTTTCCATCCCAATTAATTAAGCGAAGCAAAAAGGTAAAAACCCTTCCCGACTCTCTACTATAAATTCCAGGTGACAAGGTTGGTTTAACAAGTCTAGTAAACTCCTACGTATGGGTTTCCCATCATATTGACACAAGCATGCAAGTTCGCAAACAAAATATTTATTTTAAAAACAGGATCAATATGCTTCAAGGACACTTGCCTTGCTCTGGCGGATAGGGTTGCTCAAGCGCTTCGAAGTCTTGATTCTGAAAATCCTCGTACACGATCTCTTGAGCACTTCCCTCTACTCGTGATCACACATACAAGAATATACATACAAATCAACATGATGCACACCCATTAATCAACATGCGATGATATGCATGCATGCAAAGTACAATAATTGATTAACTATGGTAATTTATTAATTAGATGCAACTAGTTCATACGTGTTCATATGAGTTTACGGGGGTTTTAGCGAGTATTAATGCTGCTGAAAATAAATTTATAGTGCAACTAAAATCAATTTATGTCTATTAGATCTAATGTGTCGCTAAAATTCGCATCGGAAAAACGAACCCTACCGTAGATGCGATGGCTTCGAAGATCGAGGGATGGGGACAATGCGTAGACGGAGTAGATGCGTCCTCCGGCGGCACGATGACGGCGACGCGATGGCGACGTCGATCTTCGGCGGACGGTGGCGCCCTCCTCTTTTTCTTCCTCTTCTTCCCATTCTTTCTTTCTTCCTTTTCTTCGCCTGGGGCGCCTCTGTTCTCTGGTGCTTTTTCCCTCTGTACCGGCGGCGGCTTCTATCGTAGGCGGCGGCATCTCTGGACTTCGTGGGACAAAAACTAGGGCCCACGGTCTTTTATAGGCGCGTGGGGGGTCTCGATCGGGGGCCTTGAGTCGGTTTCGGACGCGCGGACACAGCGGGAATCCCGCGGGATTCGGCATCGGGCGCGGGGGCCAGGGAAGTCGGGGCGGGCGGCCGAGCCGGCGCGTTCGGCGGAGGTGGGGCTGGGGCACGCGCGTGCGCGGGGGCGGGAGCCAGCGGCGGGCGGCTCGTAGGCGCGCTGGTGGGAGGCGGGGCCCAGGCAAGGCATAGGAGGCGCGGCGCGGTGCGGGATGGGGGGCCAGGCGCTGCGAGCAGTCGGCGGCACGGCGCGTACGGCGTGGGGCGCGTGGGCGTGCGCGGTCGAGGCGGATGGGGCCGGTGCCGGGCGGCGGGGTGCTGCGGGGCTCGGCGCGTGCGCGTTGGCGCGCTGCGCGATGCAGGTGGGACCCCGGGGCGCGGCGGGGCGTTGCCGGCTGGGCCGGTCGGCGGCCTGGCCGGCGGTTGTGTTTTTCTCTTTTTTTTCTTTTTTTCTTTTTCTTTTTTGTTATTATATTATTATTTATATTTTATTTATTTTATTTATCTTATTCATTTTTATTATTTTTTTCATATATTATATATATTATATATATATATATATATTTATATATATATTTACATATATTTTATTATTATTATTTTATACTTATTCCCTAATACATGTTTTAGGCTGTAATTATTATTTTCTATTTCTTCTTTTGCTACATACATTTGTATATTTTATCATTTTTCTTTTATTCTATTAATATTTAATGCATGAACATGTATGCAATGCATGATGCGAAAATTTAGGGTGTTACAACAACGTGGCCAAAAGATCACGCATAAGTCGCCACACATGCCAACTAAATTTAACTAAGCACTTTGTGACATGTTACTAGTGTACGCATATGCACGGCCTCACACACCGACATATACAGCACATTGTGGACCGACATATACGGCGCATTGTGGACTAACCACATGACCCGGCCAATCACTCGCGTATTAGCATACACCTGCAAGGAACTACCTGGTTGCATCTTTGCGTACAAACGGCAACAACGGCCAACCACTTTGTATGTCCCTACGTACGAAGTATTTTCCTTGTCCATGACTCATGCAAGCTCTTTTGATGCGGCAACTAATCAGCACCAGACTACTCTTGTGCATGCACTCACGAACACAATCTGAACTCATGAAGTGTTCATTAGCCCAACAAGTCAGGATTAGCACTAACATGGAGAACACAACAATAATAAGCGTTGCTGAGTTGCCTATGGCTGTGTGACCCTCTGTCGAACAACTTGCCACCATGCAACGAGGCGCTACAACCTCACCTACCATGAACTCCGTGCTTGGAGATATCAAACACCCCTTGACATCGCAGCTTGAGTATAAGCATGACACGGGAGAACTTGTGAGTGCATCTTTAAGATGAAGTGATTATGCAAACTAGAGGAAACAAGTGCTCTTGATGGACAATGATAGAAGAGAAAGACGATGAGCCAAGGATAAGAACGAACGGAACTACAACAATAAAGAATAGAAGTGATAAGGCCTTTGCCTAGATTATAGATTTCATTCACTCATCAAGAAATTTATTTAGTTTCTATAGTATTTATTGTCGAATTAATACTCCCTCTTGGTTCGAAATATTTGTCACCAGATAGTTCATTTTTGTACTAATTAGTGACAAATATTTCAAACCACGAGGGGGGCACTAATTTTCTCTTGAACTAAAATACTTTCTAAACTCAAGCAGGTAATGTTTGTTCTCAATTAATGTGCCCTATTTGAGTATACTCATGCGCTCTCTTAAACAAGCCAACAAATTTAATCCTTGCTTCCTGTAGCTATCGCAAATGAATTCCTATGATCAATACATATGCAACACAACAAGGATTTAGTTTATATATCTATCATAATGTATTACTTATAGGAGCAAAAACAAGTCAAAACATTCTAGCTAATGCTGTTAACGATGATGGAAAATTTGAATAATGTTTGGACAATTAACACGCTGGTAAAAAAAATTTGCTTGCACAATCTAAATCAAGAAAAATTATCAAGTTTATGACATTATTTACTACTTGTGTATCAAATTATAAATTTTATAGTTTGATTAAATTATTAAACAAATTTACAAGTTGTATATATTTTTCAAAGTGCATACCCTTTGGTTAAATCCTAGGTCCGCCAATTTCACATGCATGTTAGTTGTCCATGCATGCACGCTACGTCCCAAACTTGATCAATGAGCATCAAACTATATATGACTAGCTTTCAACAAAAATTAAAAACATGTAACATCGTCATCAAACATGATCGAGATCTTTCAAGTGCATGTTACATGTTCATGCTTGCTACACCCTAAACATGATCGACGAGCCTCAAACATGACGATCTTTCAACAAAAAGAGAAAACATGTGTAACGTCATCATACATGATCGAGGTCTCTCACATGCATGTTAGTTGTCCATGTATGCTATGCCCCAAACATATGATTAATAAGCCTCAAACTATATATGAAGATATTTCACCAAAAAAGAGAAAACACTTAACATCATCAAACATGATCCATGTCTTTGCGTTTCAAACTGAAAAACATGATCGAGGTTTTGTAATATATTGTGTTAATGAATGAAATTTATTTGTGTTCATCTGTGTGACTGAATGCATTTGTGGTGTGTTCATCATGTTCCTCGGGAATGACAATTCATAAGGAAGGATTTGATTATTTTTTGACATATGAATGGTTTAGTTACCAAGTGAATGTGCTCTACGTTCAATGATGTGTCGTTTGTGTGATATCAACAGTGAACTGAAGCAAAATGGAAAAAATCATGAAGCTAAAGGTGACATGGAGAATGGGAGATGTGCTTTCCTGTTAAGCACATCTCTCTTTTGGCAGAGGAGAGGGAGACGTCAAAATAGGAGACGTGCTTTATTGTTAAGCTCGTCTACCTTTTGCATCGTGTACTCTGCACAGACCTTATGTTACGCGCGCCATCAGTTCTCCAGATGAACATCTCTTCTTTTGCACCAGTTTCTCCTCTTCTTCGTTCATATTCTCCTCGTAGATGACCCACCATGGCCAACATTCCTCTGCTAAGCCCGCTGAGGGAGCCACCCTGCAAGAAATAGTGTTGCAGCTCCCTTCAAAGGCTCAAGAACGAGCTGCTCAAGACGATGCCCAGGTGCTCGAGAGGCTGTTCGAGACGATGGACCATGTGCTCGGCGCTGAGTGCTGTAGTAAACTGATGTCGGCGATGGTGAGTAATCTCGGTCGCGAGGTTTCACCGCCAAACCAGTCGGAGCAACCGACAGAGTAGTGGGCCAGGGCTCTTGTTGCACCAGAGCCGATGTCACTACACAAGGTGGGGAGGTGTAGGATTTAGGTTTTCTTTTGTTTTTTCTTTTCTTGTGTCTTGTACTTTTTTTCTTGTGTTTTGTGACGATATTTCAACTATATATGATGAACTTTCAACAAAAAAAAATGAGAACACGTAACGTCATCAAACATGATTATGGTCTTTTGCGTTACAAACTGAAAAACTGGAACATTGCATACCTTGGGCCCTTTGCTTGTCAAACTGAAACACCACGGGATGTGCCTACAAAGTATGTCAGGTGGGCCATTGCACACCCTGGCCCTTTGTGTCTCAAACTAGAAAACTCTCGGTGAAGCTGATGGGACGCGTCGAGCTGATGATCGAGAGGAGGCAAACCGCGGTTTGGAGTAACTCTGACCAACCCCCCCAGTTTGAAAGAACAATTTTTGATGAGTCTGATCATCTCCACTCTCTCGCTTAAACAAAGACCCGCTATAAAGGAACACTATCCTCTTGCTTCTCCGCCGCACCACTCCATTGTTCGTTGCCTCCAAACTTCTCCTATTGCTTTTCTGCTACACCATCGTCGACCACCTCTCCCTCTTTATCCGCACCTCCGTCGTTGCACAAATGGTTAGCACGCACCGATGCGCTCCAGGACACCGGCGTCCTCCAAACTTCCTTCTCCATTTTCATCAACGCCAATGCCAGTGGAATTTGAGGCGGAGCCCGCATCTCCTCCGCCCTCGTCTCCTCCCCGGCGCTTGCACATCCTTCACCAGTGGTGCTTGCACCTACTCATCCTGTTTGCATTCAGGAGACTGTCTGCCTCCTCACCGCCCACATCAACGAACTTGATATGTGCCTGAAGGAGCCCACAGAAGGCAAGTCCACTGCTGACGGGATGTATTTTCCGATACATCTCCACGTTTAGCCGTCTGGGTCTTGGGTCCCTTCCCATCCACACTAGCATGGACACTGTTGGCCATTACTGCTTCGGGTTAAGCTTTGTGGCTGGTCATCTCAACGTCCTCCATGAGATGCTCGAGGAGGTGGCTGGGGTGGACGGCTGCCAGCAACTTCTAAAGACCGTCGCCTAGAAGCTTCAGACTCAATTGCCAGAGGAGGAGACGGCGGAAGTAGTGGCGGCGGTGGCAGATATTGTGGAGGAGACCACCTCCTACTCCGAGTAGAGTAGTATTAGTAGTAGTTTTTCTTTTTATTATTTTCTATGTGTTTATGTTAATGAAAAATGTCTTTTTTTCATGAACAATGCATCCTATGTAGTGTCAAAAAACAATTCCTTTCCGAAAAAGGGGCGAGATAATTGATGTTCATGTCTAGCCAAGAATTTGTTTTGTAGAGACAATCGACGATTCTTGGATGGGACTCCATTGAGAGCGTGGTTGAGGCTGCGTTTCTCCACTTTTTTGTTCTTTCACTCAATTTTTTCATTTGAAGTCAGCGGTTACTGCAAGTGTTATCATAATCTTCCCAAAAAGAAGACCGATGGTGACCGATTTTACATAATCATACCCTGCGATTGATCTGGCGATTAAACTTCACGAAGGCTGAGACTACTGCTGTCTTCATACTAAAAGTTGATGGAGAACATACTCATGGATCAACATTAAAGGTGTGTTGCCACTTATCATTTTGGTTTTTGATCTCTTAATAATGCTCCCGATGCTCTCATTGGTGCATGTCTACAATAAAATTTTGGTTATCGCCTCCCACACATAGAGCAATAGAGTGTGACATCCCTATCATGCATCTGATTCTGAAGATTTCATCAAGGATGCGATTTCAAGACTTTGTGCGGTTTTTTATCGTGTCGATGTTTGGGTCATGGGACCACTCCCGTCCACCCAGCATGGACACCACTGGCCACTACTGCTTCGGGTTAAGCTTTGTGGCCGCTCGTCTCGACGCCCTCCACGACACGGTTGCGAAGGTGGTTGGGGTGGAGGGCTGCTGACACCTTCTACACATTGTCGCACGGAAGCTCCGGACTCAGGTGCTGGAGGAGGAGGAGGCAAAGGCCGCATTAGTGGCAGTGGAGGAGGAGGTGGAGGAGACCTCCAAGTATAGTAAGATTAGGAGTTGTTTTTATTTTTCTTGTTTTCTATGTGTTTTTGTATTTCTTGTTTGTAATATATGTGTTGTATTTAAGGTAATGAAAAATGTCTTTTATGTTCATGAATAATGTATCTTGTGCATTATCGAAATAAATCTCCTTTATCAAAAACGTCTCTTGTATGATTGTAACTAGGGACCGTCTATATTGCATGCTTGTGTCTGAAAGACTGAAATCCAGTAAAATTTCAGGCAACCTTAGGTTACACTAATCCATTAAAATTTCATAATTGACAAAATTATTTTCTTTCTATAGCTCATTCATTGACAAAAATGATTTGTTTATTTGCAACTAACATAATATTTACAATTAATAGAATTAACAACTAACATGATGCATAATTAACATGATTAGGAAATTATGTCATCTTAATTGCTAACTAGTCCATCGCCTGATGTATCAGGCACCTGAAAAGTAGTTTATCTTTTGTAACTAATAACCGATGACATTGTTGATGTATTGTATTTGCCTATGTGATACCCTCCTATCATAGCTGGCTTTGGATCGACAGTCTGAAGATTAGACATCACAGCAGAAATCTCCACTCTCGCGCATGTGAAAATGTTTTTTGTTGAAGTATATATATATATATATATATATATATATATATATATATATATATATATATATATATATATATATATATATATATATATATATATTTACCTTTTACTATACCATGGATTTGCCATCATCCTTTTGTTGACTTGGGTTTTCTCTATTTGCATGTCATTTGCATTAGCACACATACATTTGGCAATTCATATTTTTGTTTGAATTTTTTATGAATATCTCACTAGCACATGACTGCTTTTAGATTTTGATGTACATGGCAACAAGGATGAAGGGGAGCTAGTGGTTGCAAGGCAAGCTAGGCCATATTGTAATTAAGAAGCAACCAAGTTGTCGGAATAAGTCTACCCATCTAGCTACGCGCACCATGTGCAGGAATTGACGTGACATGACATGAATTTAATCATGATAGCATGCGTGCACAAGAGCATGGCTAGCGCAAATTCTCAACGCCGAGAAAATTTTTTTCGTTCTTCTTTGCACGCAACAATTGAGATTTTTACAATTCAAATTTCACTCACTCCGCCTCCAATTTCAGCCTCGCCGATTGTAACCCTATTTTAGACACGATGAGTATAGATGGAAACACTGGCCTCTAATCCCGCAGTACCCTGCCTTTATTCCTGACACACCACTGCCCTGCCCTTCTAGTGATCTCTCTGTACTCCAGATGCGTTGTACTCTCAGTCCCGTGTTCCAAACTTGTATTGCTAAGAAATTCCCGTGTTTTCAGTTCCCATAATTGTTAAATATTTTTCCCCATGGATCTCGCAGTGACACATCGATGCTCTTGGTGGTGGTGACTGCTGTGGGTACAACGCCAGGCGACCAAGTTTGACGGGCTCTACCGAATCTCTTCATCGCCGACACGTACCTGCAACATCTCAAACTCCAGTTTTATGCTAGGTAAGTTCTACATGATTCATGCTATCTTTTTATAGAGCTATATTGGCTAGGTAGGTTCTACATGATCCCTGCAGTTTTGTGATAGTTAACTTCTACATGATCCATGCTGATATATGAAGATTAAATAAATTATCAAAAAGGAAATGTGATCTTATGTTTCACAAATTTATTTATAGATATATAAAGCATATACTACCTCTGTCCCAAAATAAATTTTGCTCCCACAGCATATGGTAGTGTATTTTTAGTTCATTTCTTTGTTGGGAACGACAAATATTAAAAACCAGAGGTGCGTAGTATGTAATTTCTGGATTTAGAAGTAAATGGCAGAAGAGTTATCTAATCGATGCTCCAAATGTTGTACTCTCGTTCCTGTGCTACGAACTTGTATTCCTAAGATTTTAAGTTCCTATGGTTTTTACACTTTTTTCATTCTCGTGTTTTTCTTGGATCGTAAGTTTTTTCCTATTCCTTCCTTTCTCATTCCTCCGCTCCAAACAAACACTCTCAGTTTATAGAAACCACAGCGCCCAATCAAAAATCTATATCGGTCATATAATCTGACTTTATCACTATTATTTACAGTATATGCTCTTTACTTTAGGAATAAGACACCAAACCGTCATGTCATCTACAAGTAATTGTGGTGGCCAACAAGCACCTAGTACAACAATAAATGTGTTTACTATCAAAATAAAATTTTTTTTAGAAAACATTAATTCCTTTGCATGGTATGCAAAAAATATTGCAACACATGATATTCAGAAACCCAGAGATTCATCATTCAATTGTATGAGTATGCCTGAACCAACAACATGCATTGTGATAGTGTGATTTTTTTATGCCTCCACGCTGTGCTCTCTCGCCGACCACTCCATCCGACACCGGCTGCCACGCCCTGGTGCTGGTCACTTCAGTGTCCTCTGTGATGTGTCTTCCTCGCCCATTGCCAAGTCCCATCCATCGCGTGTCATGATGACCCCGCCGTTGCAAACCCCTGACCACTACTCGCCCTGCCATCAATCCTCCTCGAGAGTTGCTTCGGGTGATCTTAGCCAGACCGAATCTTTGCTTTGTTAATTATCTCAAGCTTTGGACTCTGCTGTATTGCACCTGCAGTAGCTGCCACCGACAAGTGGACCCTATGTCTCATGGGCCTACATGACAGTGGCAGCTACTACAGGTACAGTACTACAAAGGATTTTGATCCTGCAAGTTGCTCGCCTATCTGTCTTGCATTCGCCAGCTACTACCTCTGGCATTCATTACTCGCCCTGCCACCAGTTATCCTCGAGACGTGCTACGGCTTATGTCAGTCAGATCGAACTGGCGAACCCTATCATTGTCTAGCATCGCCAGCTACATGCCCGCCTCCTCCATCTTGCAAACTTCGCTGCCGGACTGAAAATCATCTGTAGTACTACAGGTGTAGTAGCGTCACTGACATGTGTACCTGATGGCTCATTTTAGAGTATGAACAACAAAGAAGTCAGCAACGTACTCCCTCCCGATCAAAATAATTGTTGTTCAGACAGTCCTAACTACTTCATTTTTAATTCATTTGTTAATCCGATATGACAAATAATATAACTAGGAGGGAGTAATACAGAACAAAATGCTGATAAGACGCGGTCGTCCCACACTCGTAATTTGCTGCACTCGTGTTGAAGATGGTATGAACATCAAACTTTCTTCTTTCATGCTATTTGTACATGATACTAATCTTGGTCAGGTGGTAATTTACTTTAATTGTTTACGGTTTGAATCAATATAACAGAAGGAAGAATGTTTGGAAGAAGTGTGTCTAAAGGACTTAAGGTTCCCACTACACACTATGCAGGCCAAGTTAATAGAACGGAGAATGTGATGCTACCGATTTAGTACTCCACTAGGTTGGGTGTTGCGGTTGGTATTAATCACCGGCACTTTGTCGATGATGTGGTTATGTTTACGGTTGTGGTGCAAGGAAGTGGGAAGATGTTGGCAATGCTAACTAGAGAGAAATAGTATGATACATTCTAGTTAGTGTCGTCACACCCCACCCAAGTATTTTTTTTCTTGCAATCTCCATCTTGTATGTTTACACCAACGTGTTAGATAATGTACAGAATTTCTGGGACTTGCAGGACACAGAGCAGAGCACAAGAAATTTTTTGAAAATTGCTGGTGAGTGCTACATGGGGTGGCACTCGACTTTGCATGCCACCTATAAAAGTTATTCGATAGATGAAGAATGTGCACGAAACAAGCCTTATGATGTACTAGAGCCCGAGTGGTTGCACCTAATAGAATATTTTGGGTCTTAGCAATTCAAGGTCAGCTAACTTTTTAATAGCTTCATATCATACAAAAATCATTTTATTTACATGCATTTGTGGAATTATTTCATAAAATTGCAGTCATTAAGCAGGACCAGTTCTCAAAATCAAAGAAGACAAAAGACGAAACGCTTGCTTTGCACCAAATCCTTTGGTCAACTTAGTTACGAGAAGGTATGAAAAATAAATCATGCTTTTACTTTGTGTTTCAATCGATGGGTATACCTACATGTTGAATTTTACTTGTATTTTGTGTAGCGAGACTGAAAGACCGAAGAACAACCCGATGACATACAACTGTGGGAGTTAAGCCATTTGAAGAACGATGAATGGACAAACGTGCATGCAAAATGTGTACATGTGAGTAACACTTCAAACAATCTAATTTTAAATAAATATCTGCAATGTACCTGTGACATTTCTTTTCATATATAGAGTCAGGCACGTGCCCAAGTGAACGACAAGGAAGCTGAGCAGGGAGGCCCAATTCCAAATGAGGAGAGAAACAACATTTTCCAGTATTGTTATAGATCCTCAATCAATTGTGCAGGATCACAGGTTCGATGGCGTGGTTATATGGCTAAGTCTAATGTTACAGAAGGATTGCATATCCAGATGGCTGAACACTTGAACTACCAAGTTCGAAACTCAGATGAAAGAAATGCAGGCCTGAATCTACAAGTGCGGAAGTTGGAAGGAAGAAATGATAACTTAACCAACCAGTTGTACGTCATATGCAGGAGGAATGATGAGCTAAACCTTCAAGTCCAGAACTTAGAAGGTCAGATGGCAGCTACTCGTGAATGTAGAGCTAAGGAAATGAAGGACATGTGTCTCACAATGATGGCTGAAATGCGCAGAATGGTGGAGATTCCACGAACAGGTACACAACAGGTAGTAACTACTCCACGAAATGGAAAACAAAGGGCACAAAAGGGTTCTGTTCCAGTTTGACCCGGTCTTTTATAAACATGCATCATTATCGCATTAATCCTTGAGTGTTATGCGTGTTGCGTCAGTTGATGGATGTTTATTGTTAAACTCAACATATGTATCGTGTGCGAACAAATTGATTTTGTTGCCACTTATTTTTAAACCTGGTGCATTGGGATTCTACTGCTGTTAATTATAAAATGTGGAATTACGAATTTCTTGTCACGATTGATAAATTGTCGCAATAGGAAGCTATTGTCACAAATTACAAAATGTTGTAGTACAAACATTTTGCCACGACTCAAAAAAAGATTTGCTAGACTGCTACTTCTACCATCCAAAAATTGTTGCATTACAAAGCTATTGCCACATATGAGAAAATGTTGCATTACACCTCTATCACCACAAGTGATTAAATGTTGCATTACAACCGTATTGCCACAGATCAAAATACGCTGCATTACAAACCTATTACCACAGATCAAGAAACGTCACATTACAAACCTATTGCCACAAAACAGGAAACCTTGCATTACGAACCTATTGCCACAGATCATAAATCATTGCAATACCATACTATTCGCCACGGATGTGAAATCCTTGCAGTATTGTACTATTTCCAAGGATACGTAATCGTTGTAATACACTACTATTCATCATGCTTGTGAAATTTTTGCAATAACATACTATCTGCCACAGACGTTGTAAGACCTATGTGTGTTGAATACATTGGCTTGTAGTGAATACACTTGCTTTGACGATAAAAATTTTGAATATCATCAAAAAAACCTTTTTATTAAGGTCCGACTTGTTTTGGGTAGCTCTGGTGAGTTTTGTCTTTAGCTCCGACATGTCTTTGATAGCCCCGGTGTGTTTTTGCTAAGATCCAAGTTGATTTTTCTAGTTCTGGCTTTTGGTTATACTAGTTTTGGTAAGCTCCAGCGCTACGTTCTACTAGCTTTTATTAGCTCCGGCTCAAGGTCCGGGTTGCTCTGGCAAGGTCCGGAACTTGACCGTAGTGCTTCTATTTTTCATTTGCAATGTTTCGTACTTGCTTTATATTGTTGGAAAGATTGCTTAGTTTTCATTTGCTAAGTTTTTGGTGCGTTTTGGTTGATATGGATAATATCGTGTTACTGTAGTTTTGCAACATGCTTATGTGAGGTGCTCACATAAGGTGTTGTGTTCGGAACTAACTTGAGTCAAGTCGAGGACTTGGGCTCATATGGATTGGTTATTTATTCATGTGCAGGTGTTGCTTGAGTTCAAGACATGGCTGGTGATGGGATCCATTGGACTAGTCTCAGGGAGGAGATGAGGTTCCAACAACCAAATTCAAGAGGAATTGTCGTTGAGCTGATTAGGAGGTTGCGCAACATGATTGAATCAATGGTAGTGCATATGAAGGTTACTGGACGTCGAAGGAAGGTGTTTGCATGTATGCAAGCGGTGAATGATCTGGAAACATGGTTCCGAAGATGGTTTATGGATGGGAAGATCTGGTTCGAAGGATCGGATCGTATCGGTTGATGACTTCGGCTGCGGAGAAGTCGGTTATGGCTCGGTATGGAAAGTATCGAGTTGGTTATGATAGGATTTCATGTGGGTCACGAATTTGAGATGTTTAGGAATGTGTAATATGTTCCTAAGGTTTTTGGAAGTCTTAAGATTCCTTCTATCTACGTATAGAAGAATCTTGAGCAGTTATGGAATGTTACGATTCGTGATCTAAGTAGGATTGGAGTCATAGTTGATATTGGGTTGGCCTAAGGGCTGATTATATAAGCAAGGGAGCCCAGAGCTCGTGGTGCACGACTTTGGAGCTGTTACTCTTGTGTTATATTGAATAAAATTTGTAGTTTGAAGGAACTTTTTTTCCTTGTTCGTCCGACTTGTTCCAGACAAGTTTTACTCGTCGAGGTTCTGGACAGCACTACCTTTCGTAGGTGGTTTTATCTTAACTCGTGTTTTACAGATCCAATTGACGTGATTCTTTTTGGGTTGTCTTCACAACTTGATTATATATCATCTGTAAAAATTTCACGGTCATTGGATTTGTGGTTTCTGATCTACAAGAGTTTCTTTGCAGCATTCCAGAAACTGTTTTTCTCGGGTAGGTCAGATTGACCTTTGTTCAATCTTTCGATCATAACGTGAGTTTCTCTCGATAGAATTGAGTGATTCTTCTTGTGTTTTCTCCGTGATTTGAATCTCTCTGATATAGATCATTTTTTCTTGGTGAAACACATTTAGATTAGTCTCACACACGATTTCTTTAACAGATTGTTTTTCTGCCGAAGGTGTTGGGGTTTAATTGTTTCCGCTGTGTAATATTTTTAAATTTACCATTCACCCCCCTCTGGTAGCTTTTCACGTCCTCTTCGATCCTACAATTGGTATCAGATCCACGATGCTCTAATATTTGTGATTTGCGCGTGTTTTTGACTAATTATCATGGAGAAGTACTCTGCCAAACCTTGTGTGTTCGCTGGTATTGATTTTCAGGTTTGGAAGGCACGCATGGAGGCTTTCATCTAAGCACAAGGCTTTGAAATATGGGAGAAGGTATACAAGCCTTACAAAGTGCCATCAAACGATCAAGTTACAACTACAAATCTGAGAGATGTCAACAACAACAACAAGGCTTGGAACTTCATCATACAAGGATTAACACAAAGCGACTTCGACCGTGTTGCACACCTCCGATCTGCATACGATGTGTCGAAAGCACTTTGTGACTACCACGAAGGATCCAACATGATTAAAGATGTAAGGCAAGACATGTTCAAGAAAGAATGCATGCGCTTCGAGATGCAACCCGGTGAGTCTATTGATGACCTTTTTGCTCGCTTTAATAAAATTCTGAGCAACTTGCGTAGTGTCAATGTTAATTTTTCAGATGCTGAAAATGCTAGGCAATTGCTAAGTGCATTAGATATGTCAATTTGGGAGATGAAAGTCACATCTATTCGTGAATCTACTATCATGAGTTCACTTACTTTAGATGTGCTATATTCCAAGTTAAAAACTCATGAAATTGACATAATCTCACGTAAGAACCCCAACAAGTCTATTGCTTTTGTTTCTCAACGTGACATGCCTAGTTCCAGACAAACATCATCTTGTGGTATACTTGCTTTGCTGTCCTCTCCAACCCTTTAACATATTGAGGAGTTTCCAGAAAAGGAGCTAGCGCTCATCTCTACCCGGTTCTCAAAAGCATTGCAAAATGTGAGAACTAGAAGGAGAGGAAGCTCCGTACCTCAACGATGCTTTGAATGTGGTAAGACATGACATTTTCGTTCAGATTGCCCAAACCTTTCAGGTCCTACTTCCCGGGATGAAAAGAAAACAAGAACGAAGCACTCCTCTCCAAAAGATACGAAGAAAAAGAAGGGTTTCACGGGACGTCAATTGGTGAGCAGTTTTATCTCAGCACTCCAGGAACTTGGCTCAAGCGACATGGACATTGGAAGTGATTAAGATGATTTGGCAAACTTGTGCTTCATGGCGAGCAAGTCAAGATCAAGTATGGAGGAGGCAGAACACAACAGCGACAATGAAGAGGTATGTCCTACTTGCGAAGAAATGTGTGATGCTATCTCTCGTGCCACTATTATTGTTAAGAAAAAGGACAAAAAGCTTAGCGACAATACTATTAAAATTGAGTCACTAGAATCTGAAATTAATCGTTTGAAATCCTTGATTCCTATGATGATTCTTGTTCCTCATGTGACTTAATATATGAACAATTGTCCTCCCTAAGAAGTGCACATACCTCCACACTTGATAAACTTGAACTTGAAATTGAAAAGAACAAAAAGCTTGCTGCACTTAATATTGGAAACTTAAAAGATGCTTCTTGTTCTACAATTGATTTGCATTGTTCTAGTTGTGATGATCTTGATAAGAAACAACAAGATCCTATGAATGAAATCTCTATATTGAACAATGCTTTACGTTGTCATGAAGTTAAATATTGTTCCAATTGCAAATTAAAAGGAAAAACTTCATGTGAAAATTGTCTTGATCTGTCCAATAAACTTGATAACATGCATAACACATTTGATCGGTTTTGTAATGGGAATAAGAACTTAAACTTGCTGCTGAATTCATCCAAGTTTTGCAATGATAAAACTGGTTTAGGTTTTGATTCTCATGCTCATGGTAAGGCACATCCACCTAAAAGTGTAAAGTCATTAGGAAGTAGTTTGATTCAAACAGTTCTTAAACAAAAAGAAGTGGTTTTCAAATCTGCAGGAGTATTGTCTCATTCGATTTCAAATAAAAATATTGTTTGCTCATCTAGACATGAACACAAAGTTAAATTTCATTGTACCTACTGTGGTAGAGATGGTCATGTCATAGATTTTTGTTATAGACTAGCTAAACAACAGAAAAGGGAAAGAATGGTTGCCAGATCTCATAACTTTCATGCAAGATTAGCTGCACATATTGAACCGAATGTACAACATGCTGTTTTGAGTCAAAAACATTCAAAGTTTACCTCCGGACCTTCTGTTTTTGCCTCCGGATCTACTGATTTTTGTGCTACACAAGTAACAAATTATAGGTCAGTAGTTAAGAATAAAAAATCTCAAACTTTGACTCATAAACCTGCTGTTTTGTCTCAGCTTTCGCATGTTTTTCCTGCTGCACGTCGCCTAACTCAGTACTGGATCCTAAATGCCTTTTGACTAACCGCAATATTGAGCCATCGACGTATTGTGCTTCTATGTAGGTTACACGTTTGAGTATGGAGAACATTTGGATTGCGGATTCAGGTTGTCACGCCACATGACCGGTAAGAAAAATTGGTTCTCCTCCCTCTCTTTTGTGTCATGTGTAGAGAATGTTACTTTTGCCGATAATTCTTCAACTCCTATAATTGCTAAAGGTTCGGTTAGAGTAAATGATCACTACACTTTGAATGATGTGGCACTTGTCAAAAAATTGAAATACAACTTGCTTTCTGTTTCCCAATTGCTAGATGAAAATCTGGAAATTATTTTCAATAAAAACTGCTGCAAAATTGTAAGTTCAAATAGGGAGCTTATTTTTAACATGTCTCGGTTTGGAAGAGTTTTTAAAGCTGATTTTGATATGTCTTCCTCTAAGCATAGGTGTCTAGTTGCTAATGATTCAAAGAACCTATATTTTTGGCATTGTAGACTTGGTCACGTAGGCTTTGATCACCTAACGTGTGTTAGTGCTTTTGATTGCATACGTGGGCTTCCTAAGCTTAAAGGGGACAAAGAAATTGTGTGCTCTTCTTGTAGACATTCTAAGATGGTTACAGGTTCACATACTCCTCTCACAATAATCATGACAATTGAACCATGTCAACTTTTGCATCTTGACACCGTAGGACCTTCACGTGTTCAATCCTTCAGAGGTAAATGGTATGTTCTTATTATTGTTGATGATTATTCTAGATACTCTTGTGTTTACTTTATGGAATCTAAGAATGAAGCTTTTAGTCACTTTAGGACTTTATTTCTTAGATTATCAATTGATCACCCAGGATCTTTAAAGGCAATTAGAAGTGATAACGGAACTGAATTTAAAAATTAATCTTTTGATCACTTTTGTGCTGAAAATGGAATAGATCATCAATTTTCTTCACCATATGTACCTCAATAAAATGGTGTTGTAGAAAGAAAGAACAAAACCTTAGTTGAGATGGCTAGGACTACTCTTGATGAATATCAAACTCCTAGGAAATTTTGGGCTGATGCGATTGCAACCGCTTGTTATGTCTCAAAGCGTGTTTTCTTGCGTGCTAAGCTAGGTAAAACACCATATGAGATCCAGTTTGGACATATGCCTAGTGTTATGCACTTTCGGGTCTTTGGTTGCAAATGCTTTGTTAAGAAACATGGTAATCTTGATAAATTTGAAGCTTGATCCATTGATGGCATGTTTCTTGGTTATCCATCTCATACTAGAGACTACCGTGTGCTTTTACTTGACACTAACAAAATCGTGGAGACTTGTGAAGTGTCTTTTAATGAATCTATCCCAGGTACTAGTTCAAACATTGCAGGTCCATATCCATATCCACAGGGGGAGAGCATTTTCGTTGAAGATGAGGAAGAGGTGGAACTGCTGCCCGAAAATTCAGCAGCTAATGACATTGTTCGAGCTCCTGATATTGATCCACAGCCAGCACCGACGACCACTATTGCTGGTCCAGATCCTCCGCAAGTCACAAGCTCATCAATTTGTGATGAACATGAAGAAGAAGAATCTTGTGAAGTGTCCACTCCCCTCCGGGTTCTCAAAATTCATCCTCCACAACAAATTATTGGAAGCTTGCACAAACGAGTTACACCGTCCAGGTTTTGCGATCCAAACTCTCATGCTCATTCTGCTTTTTTTGCTTCTTTTGAACCCAAAGATATATCACACGCACTCACTAATGAATCTTGGATTATTGCCATGCAAGAAGAGTTAGAAAATTTTGAAAGAAATAATGTTTGGAAACTTGTACCTCCACCTCAAGGTCACACTTTAATTGGAACTAAATGCGTATTTAAAAATAAACAAAGTGAGGATGGGGTTGTGGTTAGGAATAAGGCTAGGTTGGTTGCTCAAGGTTTCACTCAAGTTGAAGGTCTAGATTTTGATGAAACTTTTCCTCCCGTTGCTAGATTAGAAGCCATAAGAATTTTGTTAGATTTTGCAGCATCTAAAGGTTTTAAGCTATATCAAATGGATGTTAAAATTGCTTTTCTTAATGGCTACATAGATGAGGAGGTTTATGTCAAACAACCATTGGGTTTTGAAAATCCAGATTTTCCTAATCATGTTTACAAACTGTCCAAAGCCTTATACGGTCTCAAACAAGCCCCTAGAGCATGGTATGATAGGTTAAAAACATTCTTACTTGAAAAGGGGTTTACCATGGGCAAGGTTGATAAAACTCTTTTTGTGCTTAAACATGGCAAAGACTCATTATTCGTTCAAGTGTATGTGGATTATATTATCTTTGGTTGTGCTTCTCATGATCTTGTGTCCAAGTTTTCATCAATGATGAGTTCCGAATTTGAAATGAGTATGATGGGTGAACTCACTTACTTTTTGGGGCTGCAAATCAAGCAAACCAAGGAGGGTACCTTAGTGCATCAAATGAAGTATACAAAAGACCTCCTAAGGCGCTCCAACATGGACAAAAGCAAGCCTCTTCGGACACCAATGGGAACGGCAACAACACTTGAACTTGATGAAGATGGTGAACCAGTGGATCAAAAACAATATAGAAGCATGATCGGATCACTTTTATACCTCACGACATCAAGACCAGACATACAATTCAGCGTATGTCTTTTTGCACGGTTTCAAGCTTCCCCACGTGCCTCACATCGTCAAGCCATCAAAAGGATTATCAAGTACTTACATGGAACTCAAGAATTTGGCATTTTTATTCCTTCTTCCTCTACCGTTACTTTGAAAGGTTTTTCCGATGCTGATTTTGGAGGTAGTAGGATTGATAGGAAAAGTACTTCCGGTGCTTGTCATTTTCTTGGTAATTCACTTGTTGCTTGGTCCTCTAGAAAACAAAATTCAGTTGCACAACCCACAGCCGAATCAGAATATGTAGCTGTTGCTAGTGCTTGCTCACAATTTCTTTGGATTGTTCAAACACTTAAGGACTATGGGGTTGATCTAGATAGTGTTCCACTATTCTGTGATAATACTAGTGCCATTTGCATTGCTAAAAACCCCGTGCAACATTCTAGAACTAAGGACATTGACATTGGGTATCACTTTCTCCGAGATAATTGAAAAAGGAAACATTGTGCTTCACCATGTAGATACCGAACAACAATTGGCTGACATTTTTACAAAACCTTTGGATTTCACTTGTTTTTGTTACATTCATAGTGAAATAGGGGTTATGCATCCTCAAGACTTAAACTGAGGGGGAGTTTTGAAACTTGGGAAGTCTATGTGTGAATCTGAAATTAAAATAATATGAGCATAGTATTTCATACATGTATGACATTGTGATTCCTTTTACATGTTGAAGGTTCTTACTACATTACTCATGTTATACATTTTGTAGTTTTTGCCATGTCTAGTAAGTGGAATAATTACTTACACTAAAACTGGTCATGGTCGAACTTTCTTGCTGTTTTGAACTTGTTATATGTTCACAAGTGCTTTTAATCATTAAGAATTAATCAAGTAATCAACTCACATGTTGAGTTTTTATGAACAAATATAAATTGAGAAAAGATGGAGAGAATATGCATGCATCACACTTCTTCTTTTGAGATGGCTTATCATTGCACTTAGATATGAACTTGGAAGAAGTTGTGTATGACTAAAACCATGTCCTTAAGCTTCTGATCGTCAAATGACATAGGCTTGGCTTGGTTGGTTAGAATAAGGCGGATGCACATATAATCTCTTGCAAATATCATACGATCTAAATTTATGCTTTGAAAAATATTAAAATGCAGCAACTAGTGTCACGATTTCAGGTTTTGAAATAGTTAAGTTTGTGAGATCATGACTTACTTAAATTGAAAATTACATTTGATCTCTAGCATGGCTTACACTACTTTATGTATTTCATTGATGTGATAATGTAAGATACTTGATAGTATGACTTGGATGAGCTTTGTTTATATGTATATGTTATAATATTCTCATAACAACTAAAGGGGGAGAGATAATTTGTTCTTATGCTCATGACTTGCTGAATAAATTGTCAAAGGGGGAGAGTTAAGCATGAAGAGAAAGAGAATATGTGCATAAGGAGAGATAATAAAGGGGGAGAGATAATATGGGATAATTTTTGGATTTTCTTCTCATTTTACTTTTGATTTACAAAGGGGGAGAAATTGCCTTCAAAACTTTTATGTGAATAAGCCAATGTTCAGATTTTAAATGGTGTTGCCAATGCATTCGTCAAGGGGGAGATTGTAAGACCTATGTGTGCTGAATACATTGGCTTGTAGTGAATACACTTGCTTTGACGATAAAAGTTTTGAATATCACCAAAACACTTTTTTATTAAGGTACGACTAGTTTTGGTTAGCTCCGGTGAGTTTTGTCTTTAGCTCCGACATGTCTTTGATAGCTCTGGTGTGTTTTTGCTAAGCTCTGAGTTGATTTTTCTAGCTCAGGCTTTTGGTTATACTAGTTTTGGTAAGCTCCCGCGCTAGGTTCTACTAGCTTTTGTTAGCTCCGGTTCAAGGTTCGGGTTGCTCTGGCAAGGTCCGGAACTTGACTGCAGTGCTTCTGTTTTTCATTTGCAATGTTTCGTACTTGCTTTATATTATTGGAAATATTGCTTAGTATTCATTTGCTATGTTTTTGGTGCGTTTTGGCTGATATGGATAATTTCGTGTTATTGTGGTTTTGCAACATGCATATGTGAGGTGCTCACATTAGGTGTTGTGTTCGGAACTAACTTGAGTCAAGTCGAGGACTTTGGCTCGTATGGATTGGTTGTTTATTCATGTGCAGGTGTTGCTTGAGTTCAAGACATGGCTGGTGATGGGATCCATTGGACTAGTCTCAGGGAGGAGATGAGGTTCCAACAACCAAATTCAGGAGGAATTATTGTTGAGCTGATCAGGAGGTTGCGCAACATGATTGAATCAATGGCAGTGCATATGAAGGTTACTGGAAGTCGAAGGAAGGTGTTTGCACGTATGCATGCGGTGCATGACGTGGCAACATGGTTCCGAAGATGGTTTATGGATGGGAATATCTGGTTGGAAGGATTGAATCGTATCTGTTGATGACTTCGGCTGCGGCGAAGTCGGTTATGGCTCGGTATAGAAAGTATCGAGTTGGTTATGATAGGATTTCGTGTGGGTCACAAATTTGAGTTGTTTAGGAATGTGGGATACGTTCCTAAGGTGTTTGGAAGTCTTAATATTGCTTCTATCTGCGTATAGAAGAATCTTGAGCAGTTATGGAAAGTTACGATTCGTGATCTGAGTAGGATTGGAGTCCTAGTTGATATTGGGTTGGCCTAATGGCTGGTTATATAAGCAAGGAGCCCAGAGCTCGTGGTGCACGACTTCGGGGATGTTCCTCTTGTGTTCTATTGAATAAAATTCGTAGTTTGAAGGAACTTTTGTGCCTTGATCGTCCGACTTGTTCCAGACAAGTTTTACTCGTCGAGTTTCTGGACAGCACTACCTTTTGTCGGTGGTTTTATCATAACTCGAGTTTTACAGATCCAATTGACATGATTCTTTTTGGGTTGTCTTCACAACTTGATTATCTATCGTCTGTCAAAATTTCATGGTCATTGGATTTGTGTTTTCTGATCTACACGAGTTTCTTTGCAGCATTCCAGAAACTGTTTTTCTCGGGTAGGTCAGATTGACCTTTGTTCGATCTTTCAATCATAACATGAGTTTCTCTTGACGGAATTGAGTGATTCTTCTTGTGTTTTCTCCGTGACTTGAATCTCTCTAATATAGATCATTTTTTTCTCGGTGAAACACGTTTAGATTAGTCTCACACACGATTTCTTTAACAGATCGTTTTTCTGCCGAAGGTGTTGGGGTTTAATTGTTTCCGCTGTGTAAGATTTTTAAATCTACCATTCACCCCGGCCCGTCTGGTAGCTTTTCACGTGCTCTTCGATCCTACAGACGTTAAATCATCGCAATACTTTAATATTTGCCACATATGTCAAATTGTTGCAATATCATACTATTTGACATGGCTGTAAAATCGTTGCAATACCAAACTTTTGCTACGAATGTGAAATTATTGCAATATCGTGCTATTTGATGCAATACGTTAAATACTCGCAATACATTAAATAGTCACAATGTCATACTATTTGCCACGATATCATACTATCGCCATGAATGTGAAATCGTTGAAATACTGTGGTATTCATTGCAATACGTTAAACCATTGCAATACATTAAATCATTGCAATACCATACTATTTGCCATGAATGTGAAATCATTGCAATAACATACTATTGCCACGAATGTGAAATCGTTGCAGTACGTTAAATCGTCGCAATACGTTGAATCGTTGCAATACCATACTATTTTCCACGAATATGAAATTGTTGCAATAACATACTATTGCCACATATATGGAATTGTTGCAATAACATGCTATTCGTTGTAATACATTAAATCATCGCAATATGTTAAATCATTACAACTCCATACTATATTCCACCAGAGTGAAATCGTTGCAATACCGTACTATTTGCCACAAATGTGAAATCATTGCAATACCATAATATTCATTGCAGTACGTTAAACCGTAGCAATACATGAAATTATTGCAATACTATACTATTTGCCACCGACGTGAAATCATTGCAGTACCATACTATTTGCCACAGATGTCAAGTCATCACAATAACCTATCGCCACGCAACTTATGGCAACGATTCGTTAAAACTATCTCCACATTTTTTCATTGCAACAGTGGACTATTGCGACGAATTTTTTCGTTGTGATAAACCAGAATCTTGTAGCGATAGTAGGATATCAATAGGCATGGGATGGAGGCTACTAAAGTTGTACTTAGTCGTGTTTCACTTAATCTTCTCCTTGATCAAGTAATGGTGATGGACATTTTCTTTGATAGCTATTGTGGAGTCAAAATTACATTCCCTCTATGATGAGTCAACCTTGTTCTTATCGCTGGATTCTTCGAAGACGTAATCCCACTTTGATCATCTTGTGGTTGACAAGTATGGTGCTGGAAAAATTGAGTTATTTGAGCAGACTCTTTCCCCCTTAAGTTTTGACTTAGGAGATCAAGAAACTTACTCCAAATAATCATCATGGGGAGATGTTGTGCAACTGAAAAGAAGTGAAACCACTTGAATGAGTTAGCAATTTAACCTGGGTCTGTTCACTACCCCACTGTCCAAATTGAGCAGTCTGCACTCAACCAATATAGTGAGCCAGCTAACAGTAGAATCAGCTCTGGAGGTAAATAACAAAGTTGTAGATAAATTCAAGGCCTTTACATAATGTATTTGTTTGCATCCTGATAACTTGTGATTGAGTGATATGGCTTTGCAAAGTTGACAGTTTTATGGAGACTTGCAGCAGCATTCCAGTTGAAGGTACTCACTTTGATCCAATTGTTTCATACACTTATGCTCCAAATTCAACAAAGCTCAAAACTACAAAGTTGTATCCTGACTCTTAAGCTTTCTAAAAATGTTCCATAATCCTCATAGTATTTTTTAGTTTGGAAGTTAATAGCAAATTATAGAAAAGTAAAAAAATGTATGTCCAGAATTGGTGTTTCTAGACAGATTATATTGTTCTGGACTTTTATCCAATTTACAGTGGGATTAGAGTCCTGGAATGAATTGAATTATTGTAGAGGACTTCTAAAGATTTCCAAAAAGTGTTTATTTTCCTTCATATCTTTTCTGGTCTAGGATTTATGGATTTTAATGTTGGACAAGTTCCCAAAATTTTGATGAAATTTTGACAGAAGCTCCTTTGTTTATTGTTGTTTTGTCCACTGTTTTTTATACAAATATAATTAAAATTTGACAGAAATTTCAATTACAACATTGTTAAATATCTTGTGAGGATTGGAGAAATGCGTTATATGAAGCCATTTGATATTTGTACTAAGAGATATGACATAAATGGTAGAAGGTAAAGAAACTGTTCCAGTTTCTGTCCAAATTTAGCAGAGTTTGAAAATTTAAAATTTTCAATAGTTTCCGAGTGGATTCTGATCTGGGAATGAACAGGATAATTTTAGAGGTGAAAGCATCTAGGCCCCATGAGGTACGGTTTCGGTGATTAATGACAACCATTCGATATTACTAATGAATTTGTGAATGCAAGGTCTCAATAACACTCAATCAAATGAAATCAAAATTACATTGGAGACCCATATAAAATCAATGAATGAGATCAAATCAAATCATATGAAGACAAGAAGTGAAAGCTCTAACTTGATATCACTCAATGTTTGAAGACAATCAAAACAACATTTCAAACAAGTGTCAAAGAGGTCACAAGTTCGAATTCCAAAAGAACAACTCAAAACAACTCGAAGTCAACAAGTTGAACACACCGGATCAACCGACGTTCCAATGAGTTGACCACATCGGTCGAGTTGGTTCAACTGAAGAAGAAGACCTCAGACAAATGCACTCACCGGATCATCCGATGTGAGTGGCTCAGTGACATCGGTCCATCATCACAGATTGCAATACCATTGGACCAAGTGAAGCATCGGATCATCCGATGTGCAGACTTACACACATCGGTCGATCACTCCAGTGAACTTCAAGATCAAGCAAAATTCTGGAAGAAGAGCCACCGGATCATCCGATGAGAAGACAGGTCAACATCGGTCTAACAACGGTCATATCTGACACAGTGACATCAGCTAATTTGGCTTTGACCGATGTTAACTGAAGGGGAGACATCGGATCATCCGGTGTTCGCAGAGAAGTGATGTCAGCCTACTTTTCCAACGGCTATCTCGTGGAGGCTGGCTATTTATACCCCTTCAACCTGTCAAATCGACAAGACTTGAAGCCCAGACATACTCTACACATCCTAGAGCATTCAAGCAATAGAGCTACCACTTTCACATCATTTGCTCATCATTTGTACACCAAGAGATAGGCTAGAACTAGCTAGAGATAGTGCTTGGGTGCCTCCACTCTTGGTGATTGGAGTCTCTAGTGTAGTGAGAGCCCTAAGGGAGTGTCCCTTGGTGTGTGCGACTTCCGGAGCTTGCCAAGAAGATTGTGGAAGCCCGGAGGATTCCAAAGTGTACTAGGCTTGAGCTCCACCTTGCCAAGGTTGGCGAACGGAGAAGAATAGTGAAGAACCCCCTTGTCTCGGTGACTTGGGAGTGGCAAAACCCTTTGGTGGGTGCCACAACGTGGATGTAGGTAGATCCTTGTGATCTTACCGAACCACGGGATAAACTCCGTGTCCCTTGAGCGTTTGCATCCCTCTCCCTTTTTACTGTTATGCAATCTTCATTCCGCAACTTTAATTTACATTGATTGCATAGTTTAATTGCATAGGGAATTGGGCTTTAAGTTGTTAGTTTTTAATTGTCTTAAAATTTGAAAGAAAGCCCAATTCACCCCCCCTGTTGGGCGTTTCGATCCTTACAATTGGTATCAGAGCAAGGTTGCTCATAGGATCATTCTAGCTTCACCGCTAGAGAGCTTAAATGGCCAAGAATGGGGGTTCGGTTCCTATCTTCGAGGGCAAGAACTTTGCCTATTGGAAAGCACGCATGCGTGCCTACCTAGAGGCTATTGCTCCCGAAGTTTGGGAAGCGACCCATGCGGGATTTGGAGATCTCAATTATGTTGGTGATCAACTAAAATGGGATGCTAAGGCTAGAAATGCCATCTATGAGTGCATAAGTCAAGACGTTTTTGCTAGAATTGCTAGTAAAGAGAAAGCTTGTGAAATTTGGGCATGTCTAATTGAAATTCATGAGGGTTCATCTCGTGTTAAAGAACTCAAATATCACTTGCTAAAATCTAAGTATGATGAATTCAAAATGCTTCCTCATGAGAATGTTAACCAAATGTTTTCTCGCTTAAATGTGCTCATTGAGGAGATTAACGCACTTGACATTGCTTCTCTTGGTAAGGGCCTTATCAACCGCAAGATCCTCATGCTTCTACCTAAGCCCAAGTACAACATTATCAACTCAATGCTCCAAAAGGAATCACTTGACAACATTGAAGTCTCGGAGCTCATTGGAGAAATTCATGCTCATGAGATGAGCGTACTTGGAATGATGGAGGAGTCATCGTCAAAAACCATTGCTCTCAAGGCTTCAACCAAGAAAACAACTCCCAAGAAAAAGAAAGTGGTTGAGCCTAGCTCAAGCGAAGAAGAGCAAGCAACAAGCGAAGATGACGATGATGAGCTTGCGTTGATGATGAGAAAATTCTCACGTCTAAACTCCAAAATCGCAAAGAAGGGATACTCCTTTGATCCAAAGAAGAAAGCCTTCCTCCCAAGAAAAGACGAAAACAAGACATGCTACAATTGTGGTGATCAAGGCCACATATCATATGATTGTCCAAGACCCGACAAGAGGAAGGACAACCACAAAGGAAAGTATAGAAAGCTAGAAGAAAGTGATGAAGATGAAGAAGAGGTCAAACCCAAGTGCTCCTTTGGAAAGAAGAAATTTGACAAGGGCAAGAAGACCAAGCTCTTTCCAAAGAAGAGAAGAGGGCCTCAAAAAGTCTTCATGTGTGAGGCAAATGAGTGGATCACGGATGAAGAGTCAAGCGACGAAGAGAGTGAAGATGAAGAAAACTTGGCGGGCCTTGCCATCGTCGACAAGGACAACTCACCTCTTCGCCCACCTCCTATGTGCCTCATGGCTAAAGGTAACACTAAGGTATGTGACGATTCTAGCGATGATGATGATGAGCTCTCCCCCGATGAACTAGCATCTATGATTAATGAATACCATGTCATCATAAAAAGGGAAAAGAGCAAGGTTAAAGCACTTGAACAAGCTTGTGCTAAACTCGAGAGTGCGAAGCTCGATTTGCATGACAAGTATATAACCATACTTAAAGAGCATGACACGCTCAAAACACATGTCAAGCAAATCGAGGAGGAAAATGCTCAAATCAAGCTTGATCATCATGAGCTTGACTTAGCAAACCAAGCACTCTTGGGAAAGCACAATGACTTGGTTCAAAAACATGAAGTGATTAACCTTGCTTATGAGGCAATTGAACTAAAAATGAAAAACATGAAAAAGGAAACCCTTGATGGCAAAGTATCAACTATTTCACATGCCACTAATACTTTGGATAAGTCTTTGCCTTTGAAAGCAAGCCTTAGGGAGAAGGAATTGATGGACGAAATTGAAAGTCTCCGCACTAGTGTGGTGAGACTTTCCAAGGGGGAGGACAAGCACAAGGAAATCCTCTACCAACAAGCCAAAGGCTTCAACAAGAGAGGACTTGGATCCTTCTCGGTGCTCAACAAAGGGAAGGTGCCCTCACCGGAGCTTAGGACGAGCTTCATCAAAGAAGTTGGATCCTATTGCCATCATTGTGAGGTCACCGGACACCACACGAGGGAGTGTCCTCTTCCCAACCGTCCTTCTCCCAGATTGCCTCCTAACTACAAATCTACTTTCCATGATTATCACTATCTCTTAAGCAAAGTAGGTGGCAAGGTGAAGGCAAGGTTCATCGGCAAAGACATTAAGGGCATGAAGGGGAAGCTCCCCAAGCAACTTTGGGTCCCAAAGTCACTTGTATCACACATACAAGGACCTAAGTTAGCTTGGGTGCCTAAACTCAAAAACTAACTTCATGTGTGTAGGTGAACTACAAAGCCGGAGGAAAACATTGGGTACTCGATAGCGGGTGCACTCAACATATGATCGGCAATGATGGTATGTTCACCACCATAGAGAACCCCGATAATCATGAACAAGTCACCTTTGGTGACAACTCAAAGGGGAAGGTAATTGGTTTAGGTAAAATTGCTATTTCGCATGATTTGTCCATTTCTAATGTACTATATGTTAAGTCACTTAGTTTCAATCTACTTTCCATTGCACAACTGTGTGATCTTGGACTAACGTGCACCTTTGACAAGAATGGTGTTGTAGTAACTAGTGAATCAAGCAAAGAACTAATCTTCAAAGGATTTCGGCTTGGACATCTTTACTTGGTGGACTTCTCCAACAAGGATGCTAGCTTGACCACTTGTCTTTTCACTAAGACAAGCTTGGGTTGGCTATGGCATCGACGCATTGCTCACATTGGGATGAGCAAGCTTAAGAAGTCGTTCAAGCTTGGGATGGTGACCGGCGTGAAGGATGTCACGTTTGAGAAGAACAAGCTTTGTAGTGCTTGTCAAGCCGGGAAGCAAGTTGCTTCACACCATCCAATGAAGACAATGGTGTCAACCTCCAAGCCGCTTGAACTACTCCACATGGACCTCTTCGGACCATCCACATATCAAAGTCTTGGTGGTAATTTCTATTGTCTTGTTATTGTTGATGACTATTCTAGATATGCTTGGACCTTGTTTCTAGGTGACAAGGGTGAAACTCCGGAAATCTTCAAGACCTTCGCTAAACGTGCTCAAAGGGAGTTTCAACTTCCCATCATCAAGGTCCGAAGTGACAACGGCACCGAGTTCAAGAACTACAACATTGGGGAGTGGTGTGACCGTGAAGGTGTGAAGCATGAATTCTCCACCACGTACACTCCTCAACAAAACGGTGTTGTTGAGAGGAAGAACAAAACCCTCATCACTCTTGCAAGAGCAATGCTTGATGACTACGGCACGTCGGAGAAGTTTTGGGCCGAAGCAATCAACACGGCGTGCCATGCCGCAAATAGGGTCTATCTTCACCGACTACTCCAAAAGACCCCATATGAGCTCCTCATTGGGAGAAAGCCCAACATCTCCTACTTTAGAGTCTTTGGGTGCAAATGCTACATCTACCGCAAGAAAAGGCTCGGTAAGTTTGAAAGAAGATGTGATGTTGGTATTTTTCTTGGTTATGCATCAAACTCAAAAGCATATCGAGTATTCAACCAAACCTCCGGTCTAGTTGAAGAAAGTTGTGATGTTGAGTTTGATGAGACTAATGGCTCCCAAGAGGAGAGTTTTGGTCATGATGAAATAGATGATGAGCCTCTACGAGAAGCCATGAAAAACATGACCATTGGAGACATCAAGCCAGAAGTTGAAGAGGGCCATGATCAAGGGGGAGCTTCAAGTTCCAACAACAACACCCCCATGGCGCCTCAAGTAGAAGAAGAAGAGAAAGATGATCCATTGCCAATGCAAGATTCACAAGCCACACAACACCAACAACAAGAAGAAGTCCATGATCAAGTCCAACCACAAGAGGAACAACAAGCTTCACCACCGCCAAGTGCCTCACAACCACTTATGAGGCATGGACGCATCTCCAAGGCGCATCCAATGGACCAAATCATTGGAAGTCCTTCAAGGGGCGTAAGTACTCGTTCCCGCCATGTCGCCTCATTTTGTGAGCACTACTCTTTTGTTTCGTGTGTAGAACCCACTCATATAGAGGAAGCACTCCAAGATCCAAATTGGGTGATGGCCATGCAAGAAGAACTCAACAACTTCACCCGCAATGAAGTTTGGGTGTTGGAGGAGCAACCCAAGGACAAGAACGTCATCGGTACGAAGTGGGTATACCAGAACAAGCAAGACGAGAATGGCGTCGTGGTCCGCAACAAGGCAAGACTTGTGGCCAAGGGTTTTTCACAAGTTGAAGGACTAGACTTTGGAGAAACATTCGCTCCGGTTGCCCGGTTAGAGGCAATTCGTATACTCCTTGCTTTTGCTTCACATCACAATATAATGCTTTATCAAATGGATGTTAAAAGTGCCTTTCTCAATGGCTATATTAACGAACTTGTTTATGTTGAGCAACCTCCCGGGTTTGAAGATCCGAGGAATCCTAACCATGTGTATAGGTTACACAAGGCGCTCTACGGGCTCAAGCAAGCACCTAGGGCGTGGTATGAATGTCTAAGGGATTTCTTGGTCATGCAAGGATTCAAGATCGGGAGGGTGGACACCACACTCTTCACCAAGGACATCAACGGAGATTTATTTCTTTGTCAAATTTACGTTGATGACATTATTTTTGGCTCAACTAACAAAGCTCTTAGCCATGAGTTTGGCAAAATGATGTCTAGGGAATTCGAGATGTCAATGATTGGAGAGCTCAACTTCTTCCTTGGATTCCAAATCAAGCAACTTCAAGAGGGAACTTTTGTCTACCAAGAGAAGTACACAAAGGACCTCTTGAAGAAATTTGAGATGGGAGATTGTAGCTCAAGAAGCACTCCAATGGCAACAAATTGCCATCTCGACGCGGATAAGGACGGTAAACCTATTGACCAATCTCACTACCGCTCTATGATTGGTTCATTGCTTTATCTTACCGCATCTAGGCCCGATATAATGTTTGGTGTGTGCTTGTGTGCTCGCTTTCAAGCGGCACCTAAAGAATCGCATAAGAAGGCGGTCTTTAGGATACTTCGGTATCTCAAGCATACCTCAAGTATGGGCTTGTGGTACCCTAAAGGTACAACCTTCCAACTCTTGGGATACTCGGATTCGGACTTTGCCGGATGCCGCGTAGATCGCAAGAGTACCTCCGGTGGGTGCCACTTGCTTGGGCGTTCCCTAGTGTCTTGGTCTAGCAAAAAGCAAAATTCCGTGGCTTTGTCCACCGCGGAAGCAGAGTATATAGCGGCCGGTGCATGTTGTGCCCAAATTCTATATATGAAGCAAACCCTTTTGGACTTTGGAATTAAAATTGGTTGTGTGCCTCTCCTTTGTGACAATGAAAGTGCGGTTAAGATAGCTAGAAACCCCGTTCAACACTCCCGCACTAAGCACATTGATATTCGCCATCACTTCTTGCGTGATCATGAGGCTAAAGGAGACATCTCTTTGCAAGGTGTGAGATCCGAAGAACAATTGGCGGATATTTTCACTAAACCACTTGATGAGAAAACCTTTTCTAGACTTAGAAATGAATTAAATGTGCTAGATGCATCTAACGTCATGTAAGTTGCCATGTTCATGTAAGGATGCATATCATATAGGTCTTGTCTAACTCCCAAAGGATAGGGGTGAGCTAGAAATAGTTTTCCCTGAGGAAGCCTTTGGAAGGTTTAAACATGGCAAGATAGATTTATTTTATGCCTTGCATGATCCCTGCCATATAAACTTGCACTCATTTAATTTCTTGCGCTATAATTTGTTTGGCATTGCATACGGTAGATTGTCACAAAGGGGAACCCACCTCATGAGAAGGAGACTTGTTTGAAATGCAATATCTCAACTCATATAAGGTGGAAAGAACAAAATGTTAGGTACGTTAATGCCTAGAGGATCATGCTTCAAAGAGATAGATGTCTTCATACTCTACCTCACAAAGCATGGGCCTTACATTTTATTTGGATATTTTCCTCCATTTTTCTTGGTGTTCCATTTGCATTAAGGCCTAGCCAAGCTATTGGCATATTAGCTTTTTGAGGGGTAAGGGGTTGCCCAAAAAGTCCTAAGACATGTGTTTCTCCTCGATTGTTTGTTTGGTCAAAGGACATATATGGGATGTTTTCGTTCTGTTGTCATCGGATTATCCGATGCCTATGTCAATCCCTCATCGGTCCAATAGGTGTTCAATCTTCAAAGCCCAATTCTGTCTGAATTTCAAATGATCCGACGCGTTCATTCCTAAAGACATCGGTCCATCCGATGTTCACTCTTCTGGAGCTGTGGTCAATTCAACCGATGTCTACTTCCTCCTACATCGGATCATCCGGTGTCAACATTCCTCTTTTGAACACCCTTACTGTGCCATTCGACCGATGACCCAAACCCTAAACGTCGGTCCATCCGATGTCAACAGCAATTTTTGAATACCCTTACTGTGGCATTCGACCGATGTGCACTTCACTTATCATCGGACCATCCGGTGTTAAATTTTCGGCTAGGGTTTGGGGTCCACTATTTAAGCCCGCGCGCCGCCGCCACCTTCTTTCTCCCCGACGCCATCGCCCTCCCGTTCCCTCGCCGCCGCCTCTCGCCCACCTCGCCGCAGCCAACCGCGCCGCCACCTCCGCTGCCGGCAGCCGCCGCCGCCGCCCCCCCTAGGCGCCGCCGCCGCCGTCTCCAGCCGCCGCCGTCCACTCGCGCCGCCTCACCGCGCCGCGCCGCCGTGCTCCACCCGCGCCCAAGCGCCACCGCCGCCTCCACGCACCTCTCCACCGCATCCAAGCACCGCTACCGCTCCTCCCTCCATCGAAGCACCTCCACCCGAGCAACGCCGTCTTCTCCGGCCCCCGTCGCTAGGTTTTCCCGAGCTCCATCGTCGCTAAGGTGAGCTCCGTGCCGTGCGACGTACCTCGTTGCTTCTCTCGTCGGTCGTTTTCATCGTCGCTAACCCTACCTTTTCATTGCATCAAGATGGGTCGCGATCGCAAAGGAAAGGGCAAGGCAATCGCGGAGCCCGCCGTGAAGAAGCGCAAACTATCGAAGGATGAGATGAAGGCCCTTATGGCCGCTCGTGCCGCCGAGGAGCGTGAGCACGGCCGTGGGGGATCCCTGAGGATCCGCGAGGCTCGGCAGCCTCCTGTGATCGACAACTCCGACATCGAGGAGGAGCCGGTCGAGCCGCTTGTCCGCCGGCGCTCAGCCCGGACACGGGGAGGTCAGTCCCCGGCCGTTCCTCATCCAAGACCGACGGCCGCCAACCGTCGCGAGGACAGGGAAGCTCAGAGGGATATCTACGAGATAGACACGGCCGTCCGTGTCGGTGAGGGAGTCCGGTTGACGGACTACAGAAAGATGAAGGCCAAGCAGCTACGCAAGCTTCGGTGGAACGTGCTGCTTGAGGAGTGGTTCCCACAGCCCCGAGTGACTCTTGTGGATAGTCGTTTCTGGACTATCACCCAGGCGTCTCTCTATGAGACCTACAGGCGTCGGGGGTACAAGCTCTTTCATCACAACTACCTGGATTGGGGGCAGCTTGCAGTGGCAGCACAGACTGAGGTCCGTCCTTTCTTTGAGAGATATAGAGGTTTGGTGCAGCTGCTGTCTTATGAGAGAAGTGCTTATGTGGAAGAGTGGGTCCGTGTCTTCTACGCGACCCTGTACATCTCAGAGGGCAGGAGGTCGATTGCCTTCATGTTCAATGGTCAGCGCTACCACCTCACGAGGCAGACTTTGGGGCATATTCTAGAGTTGGACCTGCACGACACCTGCTTGCACGAGAAGGTCTATGGGCAGGCAGATCCACCGAGGAGGCCACTTACTGGAGGGGTAGCACCACAGCTTGACGAGATCCGCTCTCTGTTTGGCCCCTCGTTCTCTCCAGACCAGCCGAGAGTTCCAGCTCTCCTGACCCCAGCTGCGCGCATTGTGCACCTCGCCTTGCGCCGCACGCTCCTGCCGAGGTCAGGTTACTTGGAGGGGTTTACGAGTCTGCAGCAGACCCTCCTGTTCTACATAATGAACGGGATGGATTTCGATATCGTGGACATACTCCTCTGTGAGATGGAAGACGTAATCACGGATGGGATTGGCATGATGAGGCAGATGGTCTACGGGCACTGGATCAGTTACATTTGCTCTATGGTGGTGCCTGAGGGACATACAGCAAAAGCCCGGCTAGCTGACGAGAGTGTGACTCGCTTTAGTCACTATCGTGCCTCTGCTCCTGGAGACCGTCGCCTTGGTTGTCCGGTTGAGCGCCAGGTCCGGGCCCATCTGTCAGAGGAAGACTGGTCCGACCTAGAGCGGGAGGACGAGAGGCTTGCTGAGGCTGAGGCTCAGGGGGAGGACTTGCCGCACGTCTGGTCCGAGAGCGACACAGACGAGAGTGTCGAGGAGTATTTCCCTCCGCCTCCACCCTCACCGAGGCAGCACGACGCCGAGGCAGGAGGATCAGCTGCTCCGCCACCGACACCACCTCCTGTGTCCGAGGCGCAGGTGTCACATCTGTCAGAGCTGTCATCTCTCCTCCAGCAGATGATCGAGCAGCAGCGCCAGGACAGGCTCGCTACTGAGCAGGCCAGGGCAGAGCAGGCTGCTCACCTGGCACAGCTGCAGCGGCAGCAGCAGGAGCTCCAGCTGGAGATCGCACGTCAGAGGCGAGAGGATACGGACCGGTTCACCAACCTGGTAGATCAGATGCACCGCCGTACCCTCGACCAGCAGCAGCAGACCCAGCAGGCCATGATGGGGATCCTAGGGTTGATCACCAACCTTTACACTCAGACCGGGATCGCCCTTCCTCCACAACAGCCTGGACTGGGACTGGCTCCAGGTGTTGCTCAGACGCCGGCGTCCGTGGTGAGCGCTCCACTTCCTCCAGCTCCACCGGCACCTCCAGTACCCGCTTCCTCTCCTCCAGCACCGGCAGCGGACCCTCCAGCTCCCGCCGCCCCGGCAGCTCCTACGACCGGCGACTCCAGCTCCGACGATTGCGACGGTGCTCAGTTCGTCCTCGCGCCCAGCTCTCAGGGTCTGTAGGCGTTCTGATCCCTTTTTTGTGTCTTGATGCCAAAGGGGGAGAAGATGTAGAAGAGTCAGGGGGAGTGGTAGTCTCAGGGGGAGTGTAGGGGGAGTGTGGGGAGTGTAGGGGGAGTGTGTGTGTGTGTGCTTATCCTTTGTATTCGTGCTTGAGTACTCTTTTGTAATTTTAATTAAGCACTCTTTCGCGTGTCTCATTTGCTTATGTTTTTAATAAATTGAGTTTTTCGCACCACAAATTTCTTCTGCGTTTTACAAGCTTAATGTGTCCTATGCTGTATTCATTGCATATATACTTGAGTATTATCATCAAATTCATTATTATTGCGCTTTAAATTATTATGTTGTCATCAATCACCAAAAAGGGGGAGATTGAAAGCATCTAGGCCCCATGAGGTACGGTTTCGGTGATTAATGACAACCATTCGATATTACTAATGAATTTGTGAATGCAAGGTCTCAATAACACTCAATCAAATGAAATCAAAATTACATTGGAGACCCATATAAAATCAATGAATGAGATCAAATCAAATCATATGAAGACAAGAAGTGAAAGCTCTAACTTGATATCACTCAATGTTTGAAGACAATCAAAACAACATTTCAAACAAGTGTCAAAGAGGTCACAAGTTCAAATTCCAAAAGAACAACTCAAAACAACTCGAAGTCAACAAGTTGAACACACCGGATCAACCGACGTTCCAATGAGTTGACCACATCGGTCGAGTTGGTTCAACTGAAGAAGAAGACCTCAGACAAATGCACTCACCGGATCATCCGATGTGAGTGGCTCAGTGACATCGGTCCATCATCACAGATTGCAATACCATTGGACCAAGTGAAGCACCGGATCATCCGATGTGCAGACTTACACACATCGGTCGATCACTCCAGTGAACTTCAAGATCAAGCAAAATTCTGGAAGAAGAGCCACCGGATCATCCGATGAGAAGACAGGTCAACATCGGTCTAACAACGGTCATATCTGACACAGTGACATCAGCTAATTTGGCTTTGACCGATGTTAACTGAAGGGGAGACATCGGATCATCCGGTGTTCGCAGAGAAGTGATGTCAGCCTACTTTTCCAACGGCTATCACGTGGAGGCTGGCTATTTATACCCCGTCAACCTGTCAAATCGACAAGACTTGAAGCCCAGACATACTCTACACATCCTAGAGCATTCAAGCAATAGAGCTACCACTTTCACATCATTTGCTCATCATTTGTACACCAAGAGATAGGCTAGAACTAGCTAGAGATAGTGCTTGGGTGCCTCCACTCTTGGTGATTGGAGTCTCTAGTGTAGTGAGAGCCCTAAGGGAGTGTCCCTTGGTGTGTGCGACTTCCGGAGCTTGCCAAGAAGATTGTGGAAGCCCGGAGGATTCCAAAGTGTACAAGGCTTGAGCTCCACCTTGCCGAGGTTGGCGAACGGAGAAGAATAGTGAAGAACCCCCTTGTCTCAGTGACTTGGGAGTGGCAAAACCCTTTGGTGGGTGCCACAACGTGGATGTAGGTAGATCCTTGTGATCTTACCGAACCACGGGATAAACTCCGTGTCCCTTGAGCGTTTGCATCCCTCTCCCTTTTTACTGTTATGCAATCTTCATTCCGCAACTTTAATTTACATTGATTGCATAGTTTAATTGCATAGGGAATTGGGCTTTAAGTTGTTAGTTTTTAATTGTCTTAAAATTTGAAAGAAAGCCCAATTCACCCCCCCTCTTGGGCGTTTCGATCCTTACAAGAGGTATATCTAATATTTTAAACCATATATGGTACATATTCATTCCAGTTTTCTACTGGAAGTTATGGTTTTTCAAATTTAGGTCAAATGCCAGCAGAAAAATAGGGCACTCTAGTTTTTGAAACATAAGAGTTTAAAACCGACTCTGTCGGTGGTTTGGAACCGGCAGATCTCCCTACACTACTAAAGTGATAGGGGAGTTTGATGTTCGGTGTGGGCGCGCGGAGATTCAAGAAGGTGAATAAGAATTGACACATGAGACACAAGGATTTACGTGGTTCAGGCCGCCTGAGCGTAATACCCTACTCCACGGGTGTGTTGGTGTTGTATTAGCAGTATGAGCTTGTGATGAGCGTATGAGGCGCGTGTCTGTGTGTTCTGCCCCATGTGTATCGTCGGCCTGTCCTTTTATAGTACAAGGGCAGGCCGTTACAGGTTAGCCTGGCCCGACATGTGGCTCCGGCGGTTACTAGTATTGATACACGTTTAATTTCTCTTAATGATCCTGTAACGGGCTTTGACAGCACCGTTACTGGTGTTAAGATCGTCCGTTTAAGTGTCGTTAATATGGCATTAATGACACTTAATCGGGTCTTGAAGTCCTTGGTTCTCCTTTGAAGATCCGGAGCCGTTGCAGGGTCTTCCGGAGGTTAGAAGCTGAAGATTCGACGATCAGAAACGTGGCAGCTCCGGAGCTTGCTGTGGGAAATAGGTAGCTCCGGGACTACCCGGCACGTGTCAGGTCTGGAGCTTCTCTCGGTCAGGGGCTAAGTCCGGGGGTGCCATTTCGGTACATGGTCCGGAGCTTCCCCCTTGTGGGCGGTAGCTCCGGTTTGGTAGTACACGTGGCGACCCAGGGATTAACCATGTTGGAGAAGCGGGTCCGGTTATGTCTGACATGTGGGCCTTCGAGGGTCTTCAAACCAAGTAGATGATTTTCCTTTGAGATCTTTATAACCTCAAGGGGTGTACGGTTTTTAGGATACCGACAGTGGCCTCCTGGACCTACCTCCGGGGATGTCATTCCGCCGGAGGTGGGTCCATCTTCGCGACCTTTGAACTGAGTCTTCAAGGGTCTTTGAGGGTGCCATTGGCAAGGACTTGGAATTAAATCCTCACCACGTGGCATATCCCGCGTGCGGCAGATGAGATTTTTGGCGTGCGGATCTCACGCAATTGAAGGTTGCCGGTTCCCGATACGAAAACCGTATCGGTTCCGCACGCCTTTTCAGGCCGCCGCCTTTGGGCTTCCCGCCTCTTGATGACAACCGTTCACCTGGGTAAGAACCTCGACTTGATCGTCGGGGTGGTCCCGGGCCCGCTTTTCATTGGCTGGGTGAAATTTTTGGGTGGTACCTTCGACTTCCTTGCGGTTTCCATCCGAGCATCGCGAGGGCTTACTTAAGAAGGAAAGTGCGCACCGTCAGGAGTTCTTTACGCCTCTCATCTGTTCTTGCGATCAAACTCCCAACTTGTGCTTCGCTTTTCTTCTCTTGCCTAGCTGTGCTGCGATGGAGTTGGGTCTCCGCGAGAGTCGCTTGAAGACCGACGGCGATTTGAAGAAGGCCCGGGCCCTCATGGGGTGGTCCTCGGACTTCTTCAACCGCTCGGTCCGCACCGGTGGAGAGCTCCCATTCGAGAAGGAGCACTCCGGCAAAATGGTGTACTTCTCCTCGTACGCCATGGTGGGGTTGATCCCACCTTTTTCTTCCTTTTTCTTGATGATGCTAGACTTCTATGGTCTGCAGTTGTATCATCTCGGCCCCCACTCCATTCTCCTCGTATCCATTTTCGTCCACTTCTGCAAGATGTGGGTGGGCATTCCCCCTGCATCGAGCTCTTCCGGACCTTCTTTACCGTCCATACCACCGGTAGGAGCAATGAGTACCTTGTCTTCTACTACTTCGTGAAGCACAAGAAGTGCCCATTCAAGTACTTCCGGTCGTTCCCTTCTGGGAAGTGGGACGATTGGAAGAAGGACTGGATAGTCATCCGGGTGGAGGAGCACGAGAAGCTGGAGCTGCACGAAGGCCTACCCAACATTGACACAACGATCTGGAGTGAAGCTCCGGTGCTGGCGGATGCCTTCGATCCTGTTCTGACCAGGATTCGCCATTGCGTGGAGGGAGGATTGACTCCTCAGGCGGTATTTTGCAATTTCCTGGTCAACAGGTGGGCGCCACTGAAGAGGAGGGAGAAGCTCGCTTGGGCCCTCAACAGCGTGATGGACGACGACTGGGTTGAGACCGGGTTGAAGTCCAACATGGTGGGGAAAACCTTGGAGTTCCACCTCAAGAAATTCCAGCACGGCATCGACGTCGACGGTGATGACTTGACTCCCCCGTCGGCCTTCCTCCCTCTGAACGTGGAAGTGGAGTTCAGCAGGGAGCTCTGGCGAAAGATGCCCGTACTTGACGACCTTGGTGTCGTCGAGAGAAGATCAACCACCCGGGTGGCGATCCTCGGAATGCATGAAGATGGCTCTGTTCCTGCCCCAAAGCCGAGGGTTGAGGTCGTCGCCAAAGGCAAGGAACTGGCGGACGAACCCGAGAGCCAGAAGAGGAAGCTGCAGCATGCCGACGGAAGGTCCGTCAGGCCCGCTACTTCCGCCTCAGCTCCTTCTCCCCGGAGGGGAAGGTCTTCTACAACCGCGCCGGTTGTCCCCGTAATGGGGTCTTCCCGGAACGAGACCGTTCCTGCAATAGGGTCCTCTCGGAGCGCGGCTGTCCCCGCAGTAGGGTCCTCCCGGGGTGTTAGCTCCGGGCGCACGACTCCAGCACCTGGGCCGGTGGAGGCCTCCAGGTCTGGGGGTTCTTCCCGATCGAGGAGAGCCTCGACCCGGGAAATGCCTGCGGTCGCGACAAGTTCCGGGGGGGCCTTCCGGAGCTTCTACGCCGACTATGGCCAGCCCAGAACACCCGGGGAAAAGGTTCCGCGCAAGCTGGTGCGGAAGCCTTCCAAGGTAATTTCTAATCTCTACCTTGGACAATTATTTTAATTGTAGCAACTGTTTGTTAATTTTCTTCGTTCATCATCTGCAGCGTCCCCAAGAAGGGGAGTGAGGCTCCACCCTCAGCCACAGTGTCGTAGACGATGAGGGTGGGAGCTTCTGCTGCTGTCCCGGTGCTGCCCCAAGTGGTGGCTGAAGCTGCGACAGCTCCGACGCCAGCTGTCGTGGTCATGGACCTCGACTCATCCCCAGAAGTTCCCGTGGTAGCACCGGACCACGGGAGTGAAGATGCGCCAGCGGCACCTGTCTCGGAGGTTGAAGCTCCGGGTCTTGGTGCTGCAATGATGGAAGCTCCGGCTGTTGAGCCGGAGGAAGTAGTAATCCCGGCCTCTGAGCCAGAAAGTGTCGAAGCCCCGGCGGTTGAGCCAGAGATGGCTGATGCCCCGGCATGCGAGCCGGAAATCGAGGTAGTTCCGGCAGTTGGGCCAGCTACCTCTGAAGCACCGGCTGCTGAGCCGGTCATTGTTGGAGCTCCGGTCACAGGGCCGGTCAAAGTTGAAGACCTTCCAGCTCCTGAGCCGGTTGTTGAAGAGGTGACGGAGCTCGAGCCTCCCTCGGAAGAGGTACCCAGACTGGAGCCAGTAGCGGCTCCTGCTCCAGAAGCGACGACGTCGGAGGTACCTGCGGCCGAGCCGGAGTGCCCAAGCGAAGTCGTCGGCACCCTGCCCGAGGAGGTGAACGAAGACTTGGCGGCGGGGCCTTCTTCGATGGCGACTGAGGCCATCCCGGAGGACGGCCCTAGTGACTTGGAGACTCAGGGGACCACTCTTGTAGAGTGGGACCCGGTTTTTGTATCTGAAGACCCGCTGGAACCAGCGGAGGAGACCCCAGCAGGTCCGGAGCCAATCCCGTTGTCGCTGTCCATTGAAAACGCATGTTCCAGTCTGCGTCAAGTCCAACTGGCCTTCTTCCACGACAGCAAGGCTCATGAAGAGGAGCGCCAAACCCTTAGGCAGTGGCGTGACCGGCTCTACTTTGAGACCAAGCTGGCGCAGTCGAGGCTAGCGAATGACAGGGAGTGGATCAAACGGGAGAAGATCCGCCTGGAGTACTGGGGCAAGTTGCTGCATGACAGGGAGAGTATGACTCATGCCCTCGACGCTCAATTCCGGGAGATCTATGATCAGGCCAAAGCAGCCAATAATGCGGCCGATGCATGCCATGAGCAGCTTGAGGCCATCAACACTGCACTCATCAAGCGCTGAGAGGCACTTGAAGAGAGGGAGAAACGGCTCGAGGATGAAGAGCAGAAACTCCTTGAGCTGCGGGATGATGTCCTGAGGAGGGAAGAGGAGCTTGCCAGGAAAGTGGCTCTGGCTGACAAGGGCCTCGAAGAGCGTGCCAAGAAATTGGAAGAGCGCTGCCAAGAGGAAGAGGAGAAGACCTGGATGCGAGGGCAGGATCTCTATGAACAAGAGTGTGCCCTTGTTGCCCGGGAGAAGAAAGTGAGGGGTAGGGAGAAGGACCTGGTTGACCGCCGGAACAAGATCCACCTCCGGGAGGAGGAGCTCGGAAAACTCGAGAGGCGGGTTGCTGAAAAGATTTAGCAAAATGCCAAAGAAGTTGAGCATCTCTCTCGTGAGAATTCCGAACTGACGGTGGCTAGGAGATCCCTGGAAGAGATGAAGGGCTTGAGGACTGCGGACTCCCTACGGATTCGGGAGTTCCTGGGCAAGGCCAACGACGCGCTGACACCGATGGGTTTCAGCCCCGTGCGCCCGGATGATCCGGAGCCAGAGCCAGACCTAGCGCTACAGGTGTTGAGCACAGCAGGTAGCAAGCTCTCCAAGGTGGGCGATGTCATTGCGGACCAACTGGAGGTTGAGGGGCAATCCCTGGCAAAGAACGTCGCAGAGTATGTGCTGACGTGCTACACCAGCCGGAACTCCCAATTTCCTCTAGACCCGATGCTTAAAGGCCCCGACGAAGGAGAAGGCGAAGCTATCCGAGCCATCGTATCGGAGGTTGCCCAGAAGATCGCCCAATTCTTCCATAGGGTCTAGGACCATCTCTGTAATTCTCACTTGTATTTTCTCTTCTTCTTCCTAAATTTTGTGATCCCTTGTCTCCAGATGTAATCTCTTGTCTCCAAATAAATGAAACCCCAAATTTTGCGAATTTCACTTTTTGCCTTCAACACTCTTATCTTCACTTGGCCCCCTGGTAGATGTACACAATTTGATTGTGAACATGTACCAAGAGGATATTGTGCATTGTTGAAGACTCTTTTGCTCCGAACTTGTAGAATTTAGGTTCGAAGTCTTCGATAGTGAAGGCCCCCTGAGGTTGTCGGAGCCTAGAAGCTCCGGCATTGTCTATCGCTGGAGCTTAGTAGCTCCGGCAATAGTCTCTATGAACGCGTAGAGCATCGATAGTTAACCCTCCGGGGTGTCAGAGCTTAGTAGCTCCGGCAGTGACCTTTGCCAACACTCAGTTTGTTGGCAGCAGACTCCATTTGTGGGGTCTTCTCACCATCTTTTATTCATCATCGACGGCTGGCCCCCTTATGATGAGTAGGTTTAGGCCCGATCTTCCGAAAGGTATGTCGATTGGGGTGGAGAACTCAACGTTGATGATCCGCGGCACTCGAGCGGTTCGAGTACCCCTGCAATCACTACACCACAGCTCCGTTGGTTATCAACCGTGCTGCACACGCCTGACCTCGCCAAGAAGGATAATCCCTGCAAGTGCAATCGAGAACACAAGCAAGAACGTAGAAGACACGATCTGAAATCGCGAAATTGGGGTCTCACAAACCGTAGAACGGCGATATTATTGATCTAAGCAAAACCCACCGAATATGACCGGCGGCTGCAGTATTTATAGGCTAGGGTTCGACCAAAACATGATTAGACGCGTCCCTAATGGACTCTTACAGGATACAAGGCCCAAAGGCCCGAATCGGTGGCGCAGCACCGGACAGAAATCTGGACTCGACTTGTTTCGACGATTCCCAATGAATCCAGAGGAATTTTGAGGTGGGACCAGAACCATTGGAAAGTTTATCTTTTCCTCTTTCCGTGCATATGTAGAAAGTCGAAAACGGAGTCCGTATGCCTCCTGGGCATCTGTTTTAAGTTGGACTGCTCCTGGACTCCGAGTTGAACTCGAGTCCGAGTTGTAAACTGTTTCCATCTACTTGTGGACGTCCCAGGTGGTTCTCCACGCTCCCAAGGCATCCTTCCTTCACTTGTTGATCTTTTCCATTATTCCTAATAACAATTAAATCATCACATAGCAATCTATTCTCAAACTCACATGCAAAAGAAGTTAAGAACGAATTCACCTGCGGATTTAATAAACGTGCCCGTGCTCTTGTGACTGGTCCTTGCAGTTCAATGCGCGTCTCTGCTGTTGTGATGTCCTCATCATCCTCCCCCTCTTGAATTGGAGTCGTCCTCGACTCAAGTTCATCTTCTTCTCCCAAGTACGGTCGCAAATCTGAAATGTTAAATGTAGGACTAACCCCAAAATCGGGAGGCAATTCAAGCTTATATGCATTATCATTAATCTTTTCAACGATCTTAAAAGGACCAGCAGCTCGTGGCATAAGTTTAGATTTTCTCAAGTCGGGAAATCGCTCTTTTCTCAAATGTAACCACACCAAATCGCCCGGTTCAAGTTTTACTTCTTTTCTACCATTACTACCTGCAATCCTATACTTCTCATTCATCATTTCAATATTTTTCTTTGTAGTTTCATGCATCTTAAGAATGAATTCAGATCGTTGTGTAGCATCCAAATTTATAGTTTCAGAAGGAGGCAAAGGTAGTAAATCAATAGGAGCACGGGGATTGAAACCATACACTACCTGGAATGGACTTACCTTTGTCGTGGAGTGAACGGATCTGTTGTAAGCAAATTCTATATGTGGTAAACACTCCTCCCACAGCTTCAAATTTGTTTTCAAGACAGCCCGTAACATAGTGGATAAAGTACGATTAACTACCTCGGTCTGTCCATCCGTTTGTGGGTGACATGTAGTTGAAAACAGCAACTTGGTTCCCAATTTATACCACAAAGTTCTCCAAAAATGACTTAAAAATTTTGCATCACGATCAGAAACAATGGTATTTGGCACACCATGTAAAAGAACAATTTCCGTCATAAATAAATCAGCAATGTGTGAGGCATTATCATTCTTATGACAAGGTATAAAGTGTGCCATTTTGGAAAAACGATCAACAACTACAAAAATACTATCCCTCCCCCTCTTATTCCTAGGCAATCCCAAAACAAAGTCCATAGAAATATCCTCCCAAGGTACACTAGGAACAGGAAGAGGCATATAAAGACCATGTGGGTTAAGGCGAGACTTAGCTTTGTTGCAAGTAGTGCATCGTGACACATAGTGCTCGACATCACGCCTCATCTTTGGCCAAAAGAAGTGTGTGGACAGCACGTCTTCAGTTTTCTTCACTCCAAAATGTCCCATCAAACCTCCTCCATGTGCTTCCTGCAAAAGCAATAGACGAACGGAGCTAGCTGGAACGCATAGCTTGTTAGCACGATAGAGGAGACCCTCTCGCAGCACATATTTATTCCAAGTTCTTCCTTCTCTACAATTTTCAAAAGCAACTTTGAAGTCCAAATCAGTAGGATATAATGCTTTAATTGTTTCCAAACCAAAGATTTTATGATCAAGTTGGGACAGCATGGTATAACGCCTAGATAATGCATCGGCAATGATATTTTCCTTCCCTTTCTTATGCTTAATGATGTATGGAAACGACTCTATGAACTCAATCCATTTAGCATGTCGTTTATTCAGATTGGTTTGACACTTAAGATACTTCAATGATTCATGATCGGAATGTATGACAAACTCCTTAGACCAAAAATAATGTTGCCAAGTTTGTAATACACAGACTAAGGCATACAATTCCTTATCATAAGTGGAGTAATTCAGAGAAGGACCATGAAGTTTTTCACTAAAGAAAGCAACGGGTTTACCTCCTTGTATGAGAACGCCTCCAATACCAATGCCGCTTGCATCGCATTCTAGCTCAAAGGTCTTGTCAAAATCAGGAAGTTGTAGTAATGGTGCTTGTGTAAGCTTCGATTTGAGAGCATCAAAAGCTTGTTGCTGCTGTTCACCCCATCGAAATGGAACTTCCTTCTTCGTTAGCTCATGTAGAGGTGCTGCAATGGTGCTGAAATCCCGCAGAAAGCGCCGATAAAATCCTGCAAGACCAAGAAAACTACGAACCTGTGTGACGGTAGTTGGGGTTGGCCAGCTGGTGATTGCTTCAATTTTTGCCTCATCCATCTCAATTCCCTGCGAGGAAACGACATAGCCAAGAAACGAGACTCGATTGGTGCAAAAAACGCACTTTTTGAGGTTACCAAACAAACGTGCATCTCTCAAAACAGTAAAAACAGCACGTAAATGATCAAGATGTTCATCATATGACTTGCTGTAAATGAGGATATCATCGAAGTAAACCACCACAAATTGTCCAATGAAAGCATGTAAAACCTCGTTCATTAATCGCATAAAGGTGCTGGGTGCATTAGTTAAACCAAAAGGCATGACTAACCACTCATAAAGTCCAAACTTGGTTTTAAATGCAGTTTTCCATTCATCTCCTAGTGCCATTCTAATTTGGTGGTAACCACTACGCAAGTCAATTTTCGTGAAGATGATAGCACCACTCAATTCATCAAGCATGTCATCTAATCGAGGAATAGGATAACGATATCTAATGGTGATGTTATTAATCGCTCGACAATCAACACACATGCGCCAACTACCATCTTTCTTAGGAACCAAAAGAACAGGAACGGAACAAGGGCTAAGGCTTTCACGAATGTACCCGCGGTCCAAAAGATCTTGGACTTGTCGCTGAATTTCCTTAGTTTCTTGTGGATTCGCCCTGTATGCTGCACGATTTGGCAAACTTGCTCCTGGAATCAAATCGATCTTGTGTTCAATGCCTCTCATCGGTGGTAAACCAGGGGGTATCTCGGAGGGAAACACATCCTCAAACTCCTGCAAAAGGTTAGCAACAGCAGGGGGCAATGCAATAGACAATTCATGAAGTGAAAACATGGCTTCTTTGCAAACTAAAGCATAGAACATCCTCTTAGCATCGAATAAATCAGCAAGTTCAGATTTAGTTGCGAGCAATGATGGTGATTTTAACTTAATAACTTGCTGTTTTTCAGATTCTAATTTAGTTGCTTTGCCCTCACGAATTTTACTCTTCTCAAAATGCACAATTTCAGCAGGAGTCATGGGGAGCAAAGTGATTTTCTTTCCCTTATGCATGAGAGTACATTTATTGGTTCTACCATGATGAATAGCATCTGTATCAAATTCCCAAGGACGACCCAATAAAAGAGAACAAGCATCCATAGGAACAACATCAAAATCAGCAAAATCATGGTATGAACCAATTGAAAAATGGATTCTCGCTGTTTGTGTTACCCGAACCTTACCGCTGTTGTTGAACCATTGAATGTGGTACGGATGAGGGTGTGCTCTTGTTGTCAAACCGAGTTTCTTGACGACGTCCGTGTTTACCAAGTTATTGCAGCTACCTCCATCAATTATAGTGTGTACACGGCAGTCCTTGACGATGAGAAACATGTGGAAGAGGTTGTGTCATTGTAGCTTGTCGTCGGTCTCCACTTTGGAGCTCAAGGCACGCTGCACAATGATGCTCCTATAGTTCTCCGTCGCCGCTGTACCAAGTACCTCTTCTTCGGTGTGTTCGTCATTTGGATCTGTAAAGTCAGTAGCAAGAGAATATTCATCTTCAACATCCGAAGTACTATCATACCCGCCATCGTCGCGTGCTATGTATGCTCGTTTGCTCGGGCAATCTCTCATCATATGACCAAGTCCCTGGCAGCGGTGACACTTAATGTCGGAAGTACAACCCGTAGAAGGAGTGGACGACGAAGGCTTGAATGATGTCGCCTTGCTGCCTTCCGGCACGCGGGAAGGTGGAGCAGCAGGTATAGTTCGTTGGCCGCTATTGGGTGGCGTAGTCGCTGCACGGGGGGCCGAAGATGGTGCTGTTTTGGATGGTGTAGTTGCTGCACGCGGCGTGAAGTTGCTCCTCGTGCGTTGTTGCTGTTGTTGTCGGCCCTGCAATTCTTTTTCTGCCAACATAGCAAGCTGAAACAATCTGTTAACAGTATCATATTCTTTGTAATCAACAATGTCCTGAATTTCACGCCTCAACCCCCCATAAAAACGAGCTATTTTATCATCCATGTCCTCTACTACCCCACAACGCAGCATACCCTTTTGTAACTCTTGATAATACTCCTCTACGGACATGTTACCTTGGTCTAAACGCTGCAATTTTTTGCGAAGGTCCCGCTGAAAAGATGGAGGAACAAATCGAACACGCATAGCTTCCTTTATTCTATCCCATGTTGGAGGATCAGTTCTAGTTTTAACAAGTTCATTCCACCATATGATAGCAAAGTCCTTAAACTCACTAGTGGCTTGACGAACTCTATGTTGTTCAGGAACAAGATGGGAATTAAATTTTTGCTCTACTGTCATCTCCCAATCAAGATAAGCCTCAGCATCATAAGCACCAGAAAAAAGAGGGTATAGTAAATTTCACTTTAGCAAAAGGATCATCAGGAGGGCGGTTATAATTGTTATGATTATTACCTCCCATACCTCGACGATAAAGTGGCACTCTTGGCTGATTACTGTGATCTTCCAGTTCATCATTCACCTTGTCTTCCTGTCTTCCAGCGAGAGGCAACCGAGCCTCAAAAGTATTCATCCGAAGCGCAAGGTCATCCAGTTTGCGAGTCAAGTTCGCCAATGACTCCTCCGTTGATGCGTTGTATTTGGCGAACATATCACGTAACTCAACATGTTGAACACATTCGTCATTATTTTCTTCTCCTGCCATTGTTAGTAGGAAACAAAAGACAACAAAAAAATGTTATCCCTATCAACTACAGTGACAATGTGGAAGGTGGAAGAAAACAATCTCTCTCGCTCAAGCGTCTTACCACGCTCTTACAAGTGTTCTTACCGACACAACAGGTGGTGTGGACGGTGAGATGAACCAATGAAGCATGGGGTGATTGCAAAGGTACCTATTATGCTCAAGAGAACGGTGGAGCTTGGATGGCACAATATGGTGGCTAATAAGCAGAAAATCGTTAACAGCTAAACAAAGTTGAATAAGTATTCAATGTAGGAAACTGTTACTGGTCAACTGAGTGCCCTAGAGCCTAGCACAACACAAGGAAGTATCAAGGAAAAAGAAAGACAGAATGATATAACCAAACAAACAGCACCAAGTGGTATAGGCCAATTGCTTTAATATGCGTGCTCTTCACTATTTTTTATTTATTTTTTGTAATATTTTTTTGATATTTTTTCTTTACTCAGTAGCACAAATATAGGAAGCACACAAATTTACAGCTCAATTGGATGTAATATGCGGCCTATAGAAAATCAAGAAGGTTCTTTAAAATTCGTGCTGAAACTTCGGAGGCCGGATAACCTATCTTCCGAGGGGAATTTGGGCAATCTAATTTCGCCGAACGCGGCTATGCCGCGGAAAATCAGATGCAAAATTTCGCGTAGATGAATTTGAAAAAAAAATTCACCCGATTTCGAGTTCGTATGCGAAAGTTATGGCCGTTTTAAGGTAGGCTGTCCGAGTTACGTTTTTTTGGATGTTGATTCCAACTCGGTTTGAGAACAGAACTCGCAAATGGATACGAAAACGATCGGGAATTTGCACAGCAACTAATGGGTGGTGTGTGATGATTCAAGGATGAATGGCACAAAGATTTGTCACCTAATCTAGGGCTGGCGATGCGGGAGTTCACGCAAGGCGACTAGCTAGAGCAAACCGATGAACGTGGCAGATCGGTTTGTTATTTAGGGATTGTGGAATAGGTGTCGAATAGCAAGAAAACAAGGACGAAACACGATAACTAGGACCAAAAAACACAAAGCTAAACCAGCAACAAGACTCAACCACACTAATGCAAACTCAACAATGCAAACTGAAAAACGAAACTGCAGGCACTATAGTCTGGGAAGCGGTAAAAACGATCTAATTTTTTTGTGTGGCTTTTTTGTGGACTCTAGGTACGAAACAAAATCAATCTAATGGAAGGAAGGAAAACAAATATACCTCACGGGCAACCTGGAAATCTGATACCAATTGATGAGTAGGTTTAGGCCCGATCTTCCGAAAGGTATGTCGATTGGGGTGGAGAACTCGACGTTGATGATCCGCGGCACTCGAGCGGTTCGAGTACCCCTGCAATCACTACACCACGGCTCCGTTGGTTATCAACCGTGCTGCACACGCTTGACCTCGCCAAGAAGGCTAATCCCTGCAAGTGCAATCGAGAACACAAGCAAGAACGTAGAAGACACGATCTGAAATCGCGAAATTGGGGTCTCACAAACCGTAGAACGGCGATATTATTGATCTAAGCAGAACCCACCGAATATGACCGGCGGCTGCAGTATTTATAGGCTAGGGTTCGACCAAAACATGATTAGACGCGTCCCTAATGGACTCTTACAGGATACAAGGCCCAAAGGCCCGAATCGGTGGCGCAGCACCGGACAGAAATCTGGACTCGACTTGTTTCGATTATTCCCAATGTCTCCGGAGGAATTTTGAGGTGGGACCAGAACCATTGGAAATTTTATCTTCTCCTCTTTCCGTGCATATGTAGAACGTCGAAAACAGAGTCCGTATGCCTCCTGGGCATCTGTTTTAAGGTGGACTGCTCCTGGACTCCGAGTTGAACTCGAGTCCGAGTTGTAAACTGTTTCCATCTACTTGTGGACGTCCCAGGTGGTTCTCCACGCTCCCAATGCCTCCTTCCTTCACTTGTTGATCTTTTCCATTATTCCTAATAACAATTAAATCATCACATAGCAATCTATTCTCAAACTCACTTGCAAAAGAAGTTAAGAACGAATTCACCTGGTGATTTAATAACCGTGCCCGTGCTCTTGTGATTGGTCCTTGCAGTTCAGTGCGCGTCTCTGCTGTTGTGATGTCCTCATCACCTTAGGGGAGTCGGAGCTTAGTTAGCTCCGGCTTTTCTCCATCAATGTAGATTTTATTTTTCCTGCACACTTAAGCCAAGAAAAATGGTAAAATTTGTTTCTTGTCTATAACTTTGTCGCGGCTTATGACTCTCAAGAAGATTTTAAGTCAAACGTGATTCTAAATAAAGCCGAATGTGTTGTCTTTTCTTCTAGATCTAACTGTACACGGACCCGCCTTACTTTGGCCTGTCGGGGTGTAGGTAGAGTTGCGTACTTAGGGTGCTTGACCAGGCTAAGTCGATAGCACACTCCGGCCCTAGATTGGCTTGGCGGCTTTCAGGTGAGTTGGCCATGAACAATATTTGAATCCAAAAGAATTGACAATACAACTCGAATCGTATATAAACCGGTCGCACTAAAATTTCTTAAGAATTGCACGTCTTCGTTATAGACAAGAAAGAGAAAAATAAAAATGTTGAGCCTGTACAAAATAAATGCACGTGGAGTCTATTTCACATGAAAATGTCTTTCATTTTAGGTCCGGGGTACAGGGGAAACAAGTACACTCTTAGGGTACGGTACCAGGCTAAGGATGTTTCGTTTCTCGTTTGACCCAGGGTAGTTAGCGACACTTTTAGTCCTGATACTATGACAAGCGTTGCATGAGCTTTGCGGACCTTTCGGGAAAGGTCCGGCTGCTCTCCCGGAGGAACTACCCGACTCTGTACATTGACTCTATAACATACATCTCAAGTTACTCAAGACTCACCTCCGTGGTATTAAGTGTAGAACTTATGGAGGTGCTCGATGTTCCAAGGATTTGGGAGAGGTGTCCCATCCTCGGTAGCCAAGCGAACGCTTGCGGGACGGGATACTTTAATCACTCGGAAGGGCCCCTCCCAGCCGGGGGAGAGTTTGTTTAACCCTTCTCTGGATTGTATTCTCCGTAGCACCAGATTGCCTTCCTCAAGCTGTCGGTTGTGTACATGCCGCTAGTGATAACGCCGTAGGGCTTGACGATATCGGGCATTCTAAACAGCTGCTTGGCACCTTCCCTCCTCAAGGAGGTCTAGGTCTTCACGCCAGAGCTGGTCCTGCGCGGCTTCGTCGAAGGTCCGGACCCGGAGTGAACCCAAGGTGATTTCCGGAGGAAGGATTGCTTCAGCTCCGTACACCAGAAAGAAGGGTGTCTCTCCGGTTGACCGGTTTGGAGATGTCCTGTTGGCCCATAGAGTGGGCGGAAGCTCTTCATTCCAGTTGGCTCCATGTTTTTTCAAGCGCTCATAAGTGCGTGTTTTAAGTCCTTTAAGGATTTTAGCATTTGCTCTCTCGGCTTGGCCATTGCTGGCTGGATGAGCTACGGAGGCGTAGCAAACTTGTATGCCGAGATCTTCGCAATATCCTTGGAATGCGGAGCTTGTGAATTAGGTCCCATTATCAGCGATGATTTTGTTTGGGACTCCAAATCTGCATACAATGGACTGCAAAAAGTTGATAGCAGATTGTTTGTTGATTGTCACAACTGGAGTTGCTTCCGGCCACTTGGTGAACTTGTCAATGGCGACGTACAGGAACTTGTAACCTCCGACGGCTCTTGGAAAAGGTCCCAAGATGTCCATCCCCCACACAGTGAAGGGCCATGTAGGAGGTATCATTTGCAAGGGCTGAGCCGAAGTGTGAATTTGCTTTGCATGAAATTGACATGCTTTGCATTTTTTCACCAGCTCAGTTGCATCCTGGAGTGCTGTAGGCCAGTAGAAGCCATGCTGAAAGGCTTTACCAACCAGCGTGCGGGAAGACGCGTGGTTCCCACACTCGCCTCCATGAATTTCTGCGAGGAGCTCTCAGCCTTCTTCCCTTGTGATGCACCGCATTAGGATGCCGTTGGCACCGCGCCGGTAGAGATCCCTTTCTACCAGCGTGTATCTTTTAGCCAATCTGACTACCCGGTCAGCAGATACATCGTCGTCAGGAAGGATGTTGTCTTTCAAGTAGTTCCGGATCTCCGAGATCCATGCATCGGAACTAACTTGAGCATTTGAGTCTTGCGTGCTGGGTTGCTCGGAGCTTCCGGCAGCACCTACGACCCTTGATGGCTGCCATGGTAACAGGGCCATCGGGACCGTCAGCTTCAGGATGCTGATCTCGCCCCCTTCGCTCAGTTCGGCAGGCTGAGCTGTGGGTTTCGACAATCTCCGGACAAAAGTTCCATCAGGAGCCAGAGCTCCGGTTGACGCTTTCGTCGAGAGTTCGTCGGCTTCAGCGTTGTGGGCACGCTGAACATGATGGAGGTCTAGGACTTCGAAATCTTTCTGAAGCCTCTGGACTTCAAGGAGGTATGCAGCTAACTGGAGATTATTGCAGGAGCATTCACCCTTCACCTGCTTAATGATGAGCTGTGAATCTCCCTTGACCAGCAATTGCTTGACACCATATGACAGTGCCACCTTTAGTCCATAGATGAGTGCTTCATACTCCGCCATGTTGTTGGTTGCCTTGAAATCAAGGTGTACCATGTATTTCACCTTCTCCCCAGTCGGTGCAAGGAGAAGGATTCCATCTCCGGCCCCCTGCTTCTGCATGGAGCCATCGAAGTAGAGGGTCCAGTGAGGCTCGGTGAAGGTTGGAGCTTGATGCTCCGTCTTCTGCTCACTGGGGCCCCCAGGGTTTGATGGAGAGGGAGTCCATTCTGCCACAAAATCTGCCAATGCTTGACTCTTGACTGCTTGCCTTGAAATAAATTCAAGATCAAATTCAGCCAATTCTGCTGCCCACTTTGCAATATTCCCAGTTGAATTGGGATTACGCAAAATTGCTCGAAGTGGGTAAGAGGTCACCACTGAGACTTTTTGAGCTTGGTAGTAATGGCGAAGCTTCCTGGAGGCAATAAGAACTGCATAGAGCAGCTTATGCACCTCTAGGTATCAAGTCTTGGCATCATGTAGTACTTCACTAATGAAGTACACTGGGCGCTGAATGGTCCAGACCCTCGTGGAGGGGTCCGAAGCTTCTTCTTCACTGACCCGGATCCTCTCGGAGGAATCCGGATTTTCTTCAAAGATTTTCGGGTTCTGGCTGGAGGAGCCCGGAGCTTCCTCAGAAATGACATGGACCCTCCCTAAGGGGTCTAGGCTTCCTGAAGCGACTTCTTGTGGATTCGAATCTGGGAGCTGGGACCCAGACTCGCTTTCAGGAACCTCCGGACCCTCCCGAAGGGGTCTGGATTCCTGAGTATGGGGTAGTTCTGGTCTCTCCGCAACCAGAACCATGCTGACAACTTCGTCAGTAGCTGAAATATAAAGCAATAAAGGCTCACCAGGGTTCGGAGCTACCAGGATTGGTAGGGTGGTGAGGTACTGTTTCAGCTCCTGGAATGCCTTTTCTGCTTCTTCGGACCATTGGAATGGTCCGGACTTCCTCAATAACTTGAAGAAGGGGAGTGCTCGTTCCGCCAGTCTTGAGATGAATCGGCTGAGGGCTGCTAGACATCCAGTTAATTTTTGGACGTCCTTGATGCGGGTTGGTGGCCGCATGTCTTCAATGGCCTTAATCTTCGCCGGATTAGCTTCTATGCCCCGGTGACTTACCAGGAAACCAAGAAGTTTTTCGGAGCTAACCCCGAAGACACACTTGTCTGGGTTTAGCTTTGTGCGGGTGGCCCGCAGCTTGTCGAAGACAGCCTGCAAGGTGTCAAGGAGTGACTCCTTGTTCCTGACCTTGACCACGATGTCATCGACGTACACTTCCACTATGTCTCTAATAAGTTCTTCAAAAGTTTTGTACATAGCTCGTACAAAAGTTGAAGCTGCATTGTTGAGACCAAAGGGCATGGTTGTGTAACAATACAAGCCATCTACTGTGATGAATGAAGTATGTTCTTCATCTTCCCTAGACATCCTGATTTGATGATATCCGAAATATGCATCTAGGAAACACAGTAATTCACACCCGGAGGTGGAATCCACTATCTGATCTATTCTAGGTAGTGGGAATGGATCTTTTGGACATGCCTTATTTAGTGTGGTATAGTCGATGCACATCCGAAGCTTCCCGCCGGCCTTGGGCACAACGACTGGGTTTGCCAGCCATTTTGGATGGAAGACTTCTCGGATGAATCCAGCTTCGAGCATGATGAGGACATCACAACAGCAGAGACGCGCATTGAACTGCAAGGACCAATCACAAGAGCACGGGCACGGTTATTAAATCAGCAGGTGAATTCGTTCTTAACTTCTTTTGCATGTGAGTTTGAGAATAGATTGCTATGTGATGATTTAATTGTTATTAGGAATAATGGAGAAGATCAACAAGTGAAGGAAGGAGGCCTTGGGAGCATGGACAACCACCTGGGACGTCCACAAGTAGATGGAAATAGTTTACAACTCGGACTCGAGTTCAACTCGGAGTCCAGGAGCAGTCCACCTTAAAACAGACGCCCAGGAGGCATACGGACTCCGTTTTCGACGTTCTACATATGCACGGAAAGAGGAGAAGATAAACTTTCCAATGGTTCTGGTCCCACCTAAAAATTCCTCCGGAGTCATTGGGAATCGTCGAAACAAGTCGAGTCCAGATTTCTGTCCGGTGCTGCGCCACCGAATCGGGCCTTTGGGCCTTGTATCCCGTAAGAGTCCATTAGGGACGCGTCTAATCGTGTTTTGGTCGAACCCTAGCCTATAAATACTGCAGCCGCCGGTCATATTCGGTGGGTTTTGCTTAGATCAATAAAATCGCCGTTCTACGGTTTGTGAGACCCCAATTTCGCGATTTCCGATCGTGTCTTCTACGTTCTTGCTCGTGTTCTCGATTGCACTTGCAGGGATTAGCCTTCTTGGCGAGGTCAAGCGTGTGCAGCACGGTTGATAACCAACGGAGCCGTGGTGTAGTGATTGCAGGGGTACTCGAACCGCTCGAGTGGCGCGGATCATCAACGTCGAGTTCTCCACCCCAATCGACATACCTTTCGGAAGATCGGGCCTAAACCTACTCATCAATTGGTATCAGATTTCCAGGTTGCCCGTGAGGTATCTTTGTTTTCCTTCCTTCCATTAGATCGATTTTGTTTCGTACCTAGAGTCCACAAAAAAATCCACAAAAAAAATTAGATCGTTTTTACCGCTTCCCAGACTATAGTGCCTGCAGTTTCGTTTTTCAGTTTGCATTGTTGAGTTTGCATTCGTGTGGTTGAGTCTTGTTGCTGGTTTAGCTTTGTGTTTTTTGGTCCTATTTATCGTGTTTCGTCCTTGTTTTCTTGCTATTCGACACCTATTCCACAATCCCTAAATAACAAACCGATCCGCCACGTTCATCGGTTTGCCCTAGCTAGCCGCCTTGCGTGAACTCCCGCATCGCCAGCCCTAGATTAGGTGACAAATATTTGTGCCATTCATCCTTGAATCATCACACACCACCCCATTAGTTGCTGTGCAAATTCCCGATCGTTTTCGTATCCGTTTGCGAGTTCTGTTCTCAAACCGAGTTGGAATCAACATCCAAAAAAACGTAACTCGGACAGCCTACCTTAAAACGGCCATAACTTTCGCATACGAACTCGAAATCGGGCGAATTTTTTTTTCAAATTCATCTACGCGAAATTTCGAATCTGATTTTCCGCGGAGTAGCCGCGTTCGGCGAAATTATATTGCCCAAATTCCCCTCGGAAGATAGGCTATCCGGCCTCCGAAGTTTCAGCACGAATTTTAAAGAACCTTCTTGATTTTCTATAGGCCGCATATTACATCCAATTGAGCTGCAAATTTGTGTGCTTCCTATATTTTTGCTACTGAGTAAAGAAAAAATATCAAAAAAATATTACAAAAAAGAAAAAAAAATAGTGAAGAGCACGCATATTAAAGCAATTGGCCTATACCACTTGGTGCTGTTTGTTTGGTTATATCATTCTGTCTTTCTTTTGCCTTGATACTTCCTTGTGTTGTGCTAGGCTCTAGGGCACTCAGTTGACCAGCAACAGTTTCCTACATTGAATACTTATTCAACTTTGTTTAGCTGTTAACGATTTTCTGCTTATTAGCCACCATATTATACCATCCAAGCTCCACCTTTCTCTTGAGCATAACAGGTACCTTTGCAATCACCCCACGCTTCATTGGTTCATCTCACCGTCCACACCACCTGCTGTGTCGGTAAGAACACTTGTAAGAGCGTGGTAAGACGCTTGAGCGAGAGAGATTCTTTTCTTCCACCTTCCACATTGTCACTGTAGTTGATAGGGATAACATTTTTTTGTTGTCTTTTGTTTCTTACTAACAATGGCAGGAGAAGAAAATAATGACGAATGTGTTCAACATGTTGAGTTACGTGATATGTTCGCCAAATACAACGCATCAACGGAGGAGTCATTGGCGAACTTGACTCGCAAACTGGATGACCTTGCTCTTCGGATGAATACTTTTGAGGCTCGGTTGCCTCTCGCTGGAAGACAAGAAGACAATGCTTATGATGAACTGGAAGATCACAGTAATCAGCCAAGACTGCCACTTTATCGTCGAGGTATGGGAGGTAATAATCATAACAATTATAACCGCCCTCCTGATGATCCTTTTGCTAAAGTGAAATTTACTATACCCTCTTTTTCTGGTGCTTATGATGCTGAGGCTTATCTTGATTGGGAGATGACAGTAGAGCAAAAATTTAATTCCCATCTTGTTCCTGAACAACATAGAGTTCGTCAAGCCACTAGTGAGTTTAAGGACTTTGCTATCATATGGTGGAATGAACTTGTTAAAACTAGAACTGATCCTCCAACATGGGATGGATTAAAGGAAGCTATGCGTGTTCGATTTGTTCCTCCATCTTTTCAGCGGGACCTTCGCAAAAAATTGCAGCGTTTAGACCAAGGTAACATGTCCGTAGAGGAGTATTATCAAGAGTTACAAAAGGGTATGCTGCGTTGTGGGGTAGTGGAGGACATGGATGATAAAATAGCTCGTTTTTATGGGGGGTTGAGGCGTGAAATTCAGGACATTGTTGATTACAAAGAATATGATACTGTTAACAGATTGTTTCAGCTTGCTATGTTGGCAGAAAAAGAATTGCAGGGCCGACAACAACAGCAACAACGCACGAGGAGCAACTTCACGCCGCGTGCAGCAACTACACCATCCAAAACAGCACCATCTTCGGCCCCCCGTGCAGCGACTACACCACCCAATGGCGGCCAACGAACTATACCTGCTGCTCCACCTTCTCGCGTGCCGGAAGGCAGCAAGGCGACATCATTCAAGCCTTCGTCGTCCACTCCTTCTACGGGTCGTACTTCCGACATTAAGTGTCACCGCTGCCAGGGACTTGGTCATATGATGAGAGATTGCCCGAGCAAACGAGCATACAAAGCACGCGACGATGGCGGGTATGATAGTACTTCGGATGTTGAAGATGAATATTCTCTTGCTACTAACTTTAATGATCCAAATGATGAACACACCGAAGAAGAGGTACTTGGTGCAGCGGCGACGGAGAACTATAGGAGCATCATTGTGCAGCGTGCCTTGAGCTCCAAAGTGGAGACCGACGACAAGCTACAACGACACAACCTCTTCCACATGTTTCTCGTCGTCAAGGACTGCCGTGTACACACTATAATTGATGGAGGTAGCTGCAATAACTTGGTAAACACGGACGTCGTCAAGAAACTCGGTTTGACAACAAGAGCACACCCTCATCCGTACCACATTCAATGGTTCAACAACAGCGGTAAGGTTCGGGTAACACAAACAGCGAGAATCCATTTTTCAATTGGTTCATACCATGATTTTGCTGATTTTGATGTTGTTCCTATGGATGCTTGTTCTCTTTTATTGGGTCGTCCTTGGGAATTTGATACAGATGCTATTCATCATGGTAGAACCAATAAATATACTCTCATGCATAAGGGAAAGAAAATCACTTTGCTCCCCACGACTCCTGCTGAAATTGTGCATTTTGAGAAGAGTAAAATTCGTGAGGGCAACGCAACTAAATTAGAATCTGAAAAACAGCAAGTTATTAAGTTAAAATCACCATCATTGCTCGCAACTAAATCTGAACTTGCTGATTTATTCGATGCTAAGGGGATGTGCTATGCTTTAGTTTGCAAAGAAGCCATGTTTTCACTTCATGAATTGTCTATTGCATTGCCCCCTGCTGTTGCTAACCTTTTGCAGGAGTTTGAGGATGTGTTTCCCTCCGAGATACCCCCTGGTTTACCACCGATGAGAGGCATTGAACACAAGATCGATTTGATTCCAGGAGCAAGTTTGCCAAATCGTGCAGCTTACAGGGCGAATCCACAAGAAACTAAGGAAATTCAGCGACAAGTCCAAGATCTTTTGGACCGCGGGTACATTCGTGAAAGCCTTAGCCCTTGTTCTGTTCCTGTTCTTTTGGTTCCTAAGAAAGATGGTAGTTGGCGCATGTGTGTTGATTGTCGAGCGATTAATAACATCACCATTCGATATCGTTATCCTATTCCTCGATTAGATGACATGCTTGATGAATTGAGTGGTGCTATCATCTTCACAAAAATTGACTTGCGTAGTGGTTACCACCAAATTAGAATGGCACTAGGAGATGAATGGAAAACTGCATTTAAAACCAAGTTTGGACTTTATGAGTGGTTAGTCATGCCTTTTGGTTTAACTAATGCACCCAGCACCTTTATGCGATTAATGAACGAGGTTTTACGTGCTTTCATTGGACAATTTGTGGTGGTTTACTTTGATGATATCCTCATTTACAGCAAGTCATATGATGAACATCTTGATCATTTACGTGCTGTTTTTACTGTTTTGAGAGATGCACGTTTGTTTGGTAACCTCGAAAAGTGCGTTTTTTGCACCAATCGAGTCTCGTTTCTTGGCTATGTCGTTTCCTCGCAAGGAATTGAGATGGATGAGGCAAAAATTGAAGCAATCACCAGCTGGCCAGCCCCAACTACCGTCACACAGGTTCGTAGTTTTCTTGGTCTTGCAGGATTTTATCGGCGCTTTGTGCGGGATTTCAGCACCATTGCAGCACCTTTACATGAGCTAACGAAGAAGGGAGTCATGCCTTTTGGTTTAACTAATGCACCCAGCACCTTTATGCGATTAATGAACGAGGTTTTACGTGCTTTCATTGGACAATTTGTGGTGGTTTACTTTGATGATATCCTCATTTACAGCAAGTCATATGATGAACATCTTGATCATTTACGTGCTGTTTTTACTGTTTTGAGAGATGCACGTTTGTTTGGTAACCTCGAAAAGTGTGTTTTTTGCACCAATCGAGTCTCGTTTCTTGGCTATGTCGTTTCCTCGCAAGGAATTGAGATGGATGAGGCAAAAATTGAAGCAATCACCAGCTGGCCAGCCCCAACTACCGTCACACAGGTTCGTAGTTTTCTTGGTCTTGCAGGATTTTATCGGCGCTTTGTGCGGGATTTCAGCACCATTGCAGCACCTTTACATGAGCTAACGAAGAAGGGAGTTCCATTTCGATGGGGCGAACAGCAGCAACAAGCTTTTGATGCTCTCAAATTGAAGCTTACACAAGCACCATTACTACAACTTCCTGATTTTGACAAGACCTTTGAGCTAGAATGCGATGCAAGCGGCATTGGTATTGGAGGCGTTCTCATACAAGGAGGTAAACCCGTTGCTTTCTTTAGTGAAAAACTTCATGGTCCTTCTCTGAATTACTCCACTTATGATAAGGAATTGTATGCCTTAGTCCGTGTATTACAAACTTGGCAACATTATCTTTGGTCTAAGGAGTTTGTCATACATTCCGATCATGAATCATTGAAGTATCTTAAGTGTCAAACCAATCTGAATAAACGACATGCTAAATGGATTGAGTTCATAGAGTCGTTTCCATACATCATTAAGCATAAGAAAGGGAAGGAAAATATCATTGCCGATGCATTATCTAGGCGTTATACCATGCTGTCCCAACTTGATCATAAAATCTTTGGTTTGGAAACAATTAAAGCATTATATCCTACTGATTTGGACTTCAAAGTTGCTTTTGAAAATTGTAGAGAAGGAAGAACATGGAATAAATATGTGCTGCGAGAGGGTCTCCTCTATCGTGCTAACAAGCTATGCGTTCCAGCTAGCTCCGTTCGTCTATTGCTTTTGCAGGAAGCACATGGAGGAGGTTTGATGGGACATTTTGGAGTGAAGAAAACTGAAGACGTGCTGTCCACACACTTCTTTTGGCCAAAGATGAGGCGTGATGTCGAGCGCTACGTGTCACGATGCACTACTTGCAACAAAGCTAAGTCTCGTCTTAACCCACATGGTCTTTATATGCCTCTTCCTGTTCCTAGTGTACCTTGGGAGGATATTTCTATGGACTTTGTTTTGGGATTGCCTAGGACTAAGAGGGGGAGGGATAGTATTTTTGTAGTTGTTGATCGTTTTTCCAAAATGGCACACTTTATACCTTGTCATAAGAATGATAATGCCTCACACATTGCTGATTTATTTATGACGGAAATTGTTCGTTTACATGGTGTGCCAAATACCATTGTTTCTGATCGTGATGCAAAATTTTTAAGTCATTTTTGGAGAACTTTGTGGTATAAATTGGGAACCAAGTTGCTGTTTTCAACTACATGTCACCCACAAACGGATGGACAGACCGAGGTAGTTAATCGTACTTTATCCACTATGTTACGGGCTGTCTTGAAAACAAATTTGAAGTTGTGGGAGGAGTGTTTACCACATATAGAATTTGCTTACAACAGATCCGTTCACTCCACGACAAAGGTAAGTCCATTCCAGGTAGTGTATGGTTTCAATCCCCGTGCTCCTATTGATTTACTACCTTTGCCTCCTTCTGAAACTATAAATTTGGATGCTACACAACGATCTGAATTCATTCTTAAGATGCATGAAACTACAAAGAAAAATATTGAAATGATGAATGAGAAGTATAGGATTGCAGGTAGTAAAGGTAGAAAGGAAGTAAAACTTGAACCGGGCGATTTGGTGTGGTTACATTTGAGAAAAGAGCGATTTCCCGACTTGAGAAAATCTAAACTTATGCCACGAGCTGCTGGTCCTTTTAAGATCGTTGAAAAGATTAATGATAATGCATATAAGCTTGAATTGCCTCCCGATTTTGGGGTTAGTCCTACATTTAACATTTCAGATTTGCGACCGTACTTGGGAGAAGAAGATGAACTTGAGTCGAGGACGACTCCAATTCAAGAGGGGGAGGATGATGAGGACATCACAACAGCAGAGACGCGCATTGAACTGCAAGGACCAATCACAAGAGCACGGGCACGGTTATTAAATCAGCAGGTGAATTCGTTTTTAACTTCTTTTGCATGTGAGTTTGAGAATAGATTGCTATGTGATGATTTAATTGTTATTAGGAATAATGGAGAAGATCAACAAGTGAAGGAAGGAGGCCTTGGGAGCATGGACAACCACCTGGGACGTCCACAAGTAGATGGAAATAGTTTACAACTCGGACTCGAGTTCAACTCGGAGTCCAGGAGCAGTCCACCTTAAAACAGACGCCCAGGAGGCATACGGACTCCGTTTTCGACGTTCTACATATGCACGGAAAGAGGAGAAGATAAACTTTCCAATGGTTCTGGTCCCACCTAAAAATTCCTCCGGAGTCATTGGGAATCGTCGAAACAAGTCGAGTCCAGATTTCTGTCCGGTGCTGCGCCACCGAATCGGGCCTTTGGGCCTTGTATCCCGTAAGAGTCCATTAGGGACGCGTCTAATCGTGTTTTGGTCGAACCCTAGCCTATAAATACTGCAGCCGCCGGTCATATTCGGTGGGTTTTGCTTAGATCAATAAAATCGCCGTTCTACGGTTTGTGAGACCCCAATTTTGCGATTTCCGATCGTGTCTTCTACGTTCTTGCTCGTGTTCTCGATTGCACTTGCAGGGATTAGCCTTCTTGGCGAGGTCAAGCGTGTGCAGCACGGTTGATAACCAACGGAGCCGTGGTGTAGTGATTGCAGGGGTACTCGAACCGCTCGAGTGCCGCGGATCATCAACGTCGAGTTCTCCACCCCAATCGACATACCTTTCGGAAGATCGGGCCTAAACCTACTCATCAGAGCAACTTCTTTACTTCTTGTCGGATGAAGTTCTGTCGCTCTACGGATTGCTTCCGAGGCTTCTGATGCACAGGCCGAGCATCGGGGTAGATCTTCAGATTGTGCTCAATCACTTCCCTGGGGATCCCACGCATTTGTGACGGTTGCCAAGCAAACACGTCGACGTTAGCCCGGAGGAAAGTGATGAGCGCGAGTTCCTATTTGTCGTTCAATCCTCCCGATATACGGGTGGTTTGAGCGGCATCGGAACCAATTTGGACGACTTTGACGGGAATGTCAGTGTCGCCGCTTGGCTGCACTCGAGGTGCAGAAGTCGAGCCTCGTTGGCGAATGCTCGGGGGTTTTGGAGCTTGCTCCTGCCTGGAGTCCTCCTCTTGTGCCGTGGTGAGCGCATGGAGTTCCTCCAGTGTAGTTACTCCGGCAGTGCGATCTCCGCGGATCTGAAGAACGTCTACTGGCGTTGGCATCTTCAACACCAGATAGCCATAATGAGCAGCCGCCATGAATTTGTACAGGGCAGGTCTACCCAAGATGGCATTGAAGGGTAAGTTGATCTGCGCGACGTCGAAGACCAACTTCTCGGTGTGGTACTTACTCCGGAGAAAGGTCGAGAGGGGTGGAGATCCGAAGGTCGGAGCTGAAGCTTAGTGAAAGCTTCGAAGCTGATGAGGTTAAGCCCCGAACCTCCATCTACCATGACGTGGTGGAGCTGGATGTTGTTGATGGTAGGAGATACCATCAAAGGTAACTGTCCTGCTCCAACCATGCCCGGGGACAATCCGAAGCATCAAAAGTGATGGCTGTGTCCATCCACTTTCGATGAGGTTCCGGCCTGACAGTAGGAGCTACAACGGCCATATCCTGACGCATAGTCTTGATGACGCGACGGGAGGTGATATCCCATGATCCACCGAAAATGGTGTTCATGGTCTTTCGACGCTCGTTGTCAGAGACGTCAGAATCATCGTCGACTGAGGTGTAGACGGCCTTCAGGACCTTTTTGGGATCCTGAAACCCTAACTCCTCTTCAGCCGGAGCTTTGCCGACCTTTTGCTTTCCTTCCCTCTGTCGGAAAGGAGATTCTTCCCGGTGCTTGTTGTAGCGCTCGGCAAGGTTTTGGACCCCTCGACAGTCTTCCAAACTGTGGCTGCCCGTCATGTGAATGGGACACCACACTTTGGGTTTGCCACCATCTTCAAAAGACGGTCGAGGTCGCTTCTCGGGGTGTGGCCACCGGCCACCCGGAGCTGCAGCAGCTGCAACGTTGGATGTGTCGGCCGACGGCTTCTTCTTGCCGTTTGTCTTCTTTTTCTTCTTGCCACTCCCGGAGGTAGCGGCTTCTTCTTTGGAGGGTTTTTTGTGACCCTCCGAGGTTGGTTTGGAGTGCATCTCACGGCCCTCCGCAGCTCGGGCACATTTGTCAGCCAAGCTGAAGAGTTCCGTGACACTGGTGATCTCCTTGATCGCCAGTTTCTCCAACATCTTCTTGTCCGGTACGCCCTGTCTGAATGCCACAATGACAGAGGCGCTAGAGATAGAAGGGATAGTGTTTCGTACCTGAGAGAACCTCTGGATGAATGACCGCAAGGATTCTCCCCCTTTTTGCACGACCGCAAAAAGGTCCAGTTCAGTGCCTGGCCGGGTGTATGAACTCCCGGAGTTGGCAGTGAACTGATGGCACAGCTCCTCCCAACTGTTGATAGAGTTTGGTGGAAGGCTCATAAACCAGGACCTGGCAGTCCCAGTTAAGGCCACTGGAAAGTAATTGGCCATCATGGCCTCGTTTCCTCCTGCTGCTAAGATTGCAGTGGAGTATATCTGAAGAAATTCGGCGGGATTGACAGTCCTGTCGAATTTTTCCGGTAGGTGAGACCGGAACTTCTGTGGCCATCTAACCATGTGCAGATGCATGGCTAAGGCTGAACAGCCTCCTCTTACTCCTTCAGGAGTAGAAAGGTCCTAATCTTCCCATCTTTCATGGGCATGCTCAATATGGACTCGGTCGTCCTGCTCGCGGTATTGGCGATCAAGCTCCGCCCGGAGGTCGTGAGTCGAAAGCCTGTATACCGTGTGAGTGCGTCGAGCCCCGGAGGGCAACGACATTACTTGTTGTGACGCAACATGTCTCCTGCTATTAGAGACATGCGGACCAAGTCTTCCAGACAAAGTCCTCCGCTGTGACGGGGCTCTTCCTGAAGGAGGAGGACCCTGGTTGCTGAGGCGTTCGGCTACTGCTGCAACCAAATGCTCCACATCGGCCCTCCACTGCTCCAGTGCATCGCGAGATGCATCCGGAGGTGTTGGGCATTGGAGAAGAGCACGCGCTGCATGAAGCGCGTGTTCCGGATTGTCATAATTTGCCGACGCAGTGATTGACGCCGGTGCACCATCACGCTGCCCAGCACGATTTGCTGGAGGAGACGGTGGTGGTGGGAGTGTGACTCCTACTGGTGCTGAGGCTCCTGCTGGTGGCTGCCTATTGGAGGGATTGCCTCCAACAGCCTGAGCAGCAGGTTGGCCGTTGGATGATCCAGCAGTAGAATTCACCATTCTCAAAATCTCAGGCGCCCCCTTCCTGGCACGCCAACTGTCGGTGGTTTGGAACCGGCAGATCTCCCTACACTACTAAAGTGATAGGGGAGTTTGATGTTCGTTGTGGGCGCGCGGAGATTCAAGAAGGTGAATAAGAATTGACACAGGAGACACAAGGATTTACGTGGTTCGGGCCGCCTGAGCGTAATACCCTACTCCACGGGTGTGTTGGTGTTGTATTAGCAGTATGAGCTTGTGATGAGCGTATGAGGCGCGTGTCTGTGTGTTCTGCCCCATGTGTATCGTCAGCCTGTCCTTTTATAGTACAAGGGCAGGCCGTTACAGGTTAGCCTGGCCCGACATATGGCCCCGACGGTTACTAGTATTGATACACGTTTAATTTCTCTTAATGATCCTGTAACGGGCTTTGACAGCACCGTTACTGGTGTTAAGATCATCCATTTAAGTGTCATTAATATGGAATTAATGACACTTAATCGGGTCTTGAAGTCCTTGGTTCTCCTTTGAAGATCCAGAGCCGTTGCGGGGTCTTCCGCAGGTTAGAAGCTGAAGATCCGACGATCGGACACGTGGCAGCTCCGGAGCTTGCTGTGGGAAACAGGTAGCTCCGGGACTACCCGACACGTGTCAGGTCCGGAGCTTCTCTCGGTCAGGGGCTAAGTCCGGGGGTGCCATTTTGGTACCTTGTCCGGAGCTACCCCTTGTGGGCGGTAGCTCCGGTTTGGTAGTACACGTGGCGACCCAGGGATTAACCATGTTGGAGAAGCGGGTCCGGTTATGTCTGACATGTGGGCCTTCGAGGGTCTTCAAACCAAGTAGATGTTTTTCCTTTGAGATCTTTATAACCTCAAGGGGTGTACAGTTTTTAGGATACCGACAGACTCCAATTTTGAAACTTAGTCAAAATAAAAGCTCTATATGTAATAAATGTATTGTTACATATTCTTGGTCAATTTTACTTATTTTAAGAGTCACATCTCCGGCACGGATGTCGCTGTCGACGTGCCCTGTGAAACTCGAATGCAATGACAATACTACATCCTAACAAATTTTTTTTCTAAACCGGTATTCTGGCATACGTCTCAAAGGTGGCACTAATAACGTTCATTCTCAAACATGTTCCCAATGCAATACGATCACGAGGTTTGTGTAGCTGCACAAGAAAGACAATTTACAGAACACTCATTATGGTGTTGTACGGCACAACCCACATGGGCGATCATTTCAGGTAGTCACAATAATATATGTTCTAAACTAACGCCATGTATCATTCCATACAGAATGTCCTCAAGGAGCACACGTCTCGAGAAAGATGGTCGCATTTCAACACCACACGATGGAGAACCCGAGTAGAGCGCGAACGGGTCATCGCGATTGGGAACGTTATCAACCCAACGGATACCACCTACTGCTCCATAAAAGTTGAGGCACGCTGATGGCGAGCGCTACGTATGCCCCTTTGAACATTAACTCAAGAGTTTCATACTATCGCGTTCTTGACCACACGATGTGGTATCCATGATTGTCTTAAGCACGATGGGGAGTAGCGTTTTCATATATTCCCAGAACCATGAGAAAGTTAAGAGACTCATATTCACTCTCGTGCCAAGCCAAGGGGGACAATCACATATCAATTCTTGTATGGCAAGCTTACCTCAATTGATCCGCTTGCGGTGGCGTACCTTACCTCATACCTAACGTCAGAGAGTCGTTAAAGAATATAATAACAATATGTTAGCTTGCCACCTTAAGTAACTAGTACTAATGTAGACATTATGTGGGCATATAAACTAATTCTCACTCGACTACTTCGGAGTTTTCAAAATTAGGCTCTTTTTGAGCATGCTATTCCCAATGCGTCTCTAGTACCAGACTGTGAGTATCGGGTCCACACTTTTCAAGAATCACATTGGCTAGTGTCATGCGATGTGGCACACAACAGCACACATTAAAAGATGTAGTCAAAATACAAAGTTTTTATTTCTTAATAAGATATTGTTTACATTGGATAGTGTACAATAGTTGTACACATGTAGCAAAAAGTACATACTCACACTCTCAACCTATCTACACATAAAAGAATTTGTCCATGCCCGCGGACGCTTCTCCCTAGCAACACGAAGATCAGAAAGGAGAGGCATGGTGTCACGTGAGAGATACATCTCGACAACTCGAGGTCTCACAGACAATCTATAACAGCAACCATATAACAAAACATGCAAAACCACATATAAAGTAACCGTGAGCACGAAGGCTCAGCAAGACTTAACAGTCTCACCTAAACATAGAACTCTACATGCTTGAGAGTTCTATTAAGGAAAGCTGAATTTGCATAAAGGACTCGCCTATTTGTAAATCCTTAGCTCAGTTTTAAGGTATCAAATGACATTCTGTGAGCATTTCACATCATGGACTTCACAATCAGACAAGAAATGCTTCATCCCCGTTGTTACATGCTCAAAGTTGCATAATTTTTATTCAAGTTAAATGTTTAGAAAATGTTAACTTGATTGTGCTATTTCAATGCATACAAGTTGCAATACAATAATAATCATGGTAGCAGATTCATAATATTCCGACTACTCTTTATTACTATGTCACGACGACGTGAACAATACATCACCACAAGCAATGGTGATTTGAATCAATAACACCCAGATAGCATGACACATACATCTACACTCGGAGCTACAAAGGCACGCTCCACTGATGTTGTATGAAGCAACCTTTCACTTGACACCTACACGCTCAACCGGTCCCATTGCTACAAACGAAGGCCCCCACACGGATAAATTGATCCAAGAAAGATTAGACTAAGATTAGGGAGCTCCTCCTACTATACTTCTAGTATACATATACATAGTCTAGGTTAGATACTAATGAGCATGTAAATAATTAACTTTATGCTAAATTGTTCAACACACCGGGCATGGGCTTACCCCTAGAAACACTAGTGCAACTCCCGTAAAGGGATTGCGGCATAGCCAAACGTGGAATATTAAAAAGAACATACAGGGTTCTCCCCACCTACTGCCTACCTCTTCAATCTGTGAGTCTACGAGACATCCAACACTACTTAACCATCCTAGCACCAAGCTAGCATATTAAGTAAATACTTTAGGAGCCGCAACACATACCATTCTAATGCAATGACTAACCTAAACATCATTGAACCAATGTTGAAATATAGCATAAGTTATTCATATTAACATGATCACATCATAACTAGTTAGACTATAGTGGGTGTTTATAGTGTTTATGATGATAGTATAATGAATTAAGGCATGATCATAAAGAATATTCCTACCACAATCAAACAAGAGATGCTTCATCCAAGTATATGAACAAAAGAAGGCTGAAGATAACATCTTTATTATGCATAAATTCAAAAACACAATAAGGAATATGTGAGCCATACCTTTTCAAATTTTGAATTGGGAAGAGAGAGACTCCTTCTACTCCTTTTCTGATCCTTGCTGATGGGGGTGCGTCTCGTATTTCCAGATCGAAGACGGTGGCCTTTGTGCTTGTCTCTAATCTATGTCTCTTGTTTGAGGTTCTTACACAGTGTCAGGGCCGCCTTAATCTCCAACATAGCATCTGACAAATGCATCTTAACTTTAGCCATCATCTAGACTAGGTAGAGAACTTGAGGACCCAGAGTAAAATACTTCTCCGTGGTAGCTAATGCTGGAAACCTGATCCAACCTAGAGGTCAACATGCACATAGAGCATCACATTACCCCGAGGATTTACAGATCAGAATCCCAAACCAAACTAATATCAGTGTAAGATAGAATGAGGAATCCGCAACAAGCACCATCATGAATGGCACGGAATTTTTAATCAAATGAACAAAGCAACATACAAACCAAACCCAGCAAATAGATGTGCCTCCAACGACCAGGGATCAGATGATCCCAGTCCACTAAATTACCAATTTGTTCCATAAGAGGTACTTGGATAAGATAGAAGTTTAGAAGAGAAATAGGATCAGAGGCAAGAGCAGGAAGTGTTTGTTAAAAATAAAAACCTTTCTCTCATATAGCAATGACTCGGTATTTAAAAGCCATACAAGGGCATGGGCAGAAACATAATGAAGTAATAAGACGCAGTCAAATTCAAACACCAGCGATTGGTGCAAAGTTGTTTCCCACACTCACTTGATCAGTATCATCTGTGACAAAGCAGGAACCCACGAGGGGGGAGGGTGGCACAAGAAGATCTCAATCTGGCAGCGATCATGGAGGTAAGTGTGGAGAGAGAGAGAGAGAGAATAGAGGATGCGAACAATTCGGTGGGGTTGAAGAGATAAGGAAAAAGGAAGAGTGGGAAAAATAAAGAAAGATAGGTGAAAGAGAAAAGGTAGAAAATTAAGGAATTAAAGGAGATGGAGAAAGGGAAGGGAGAGGAAAAAAAGGAAAAGGTGAGAAAAATAAGGAATTAAAATAGATGGAAAAAAGAGAGAAAAGGAAACAAAGATTTATATATATAGACTTTTCAATATGCCAATTGATTATGACTCATTTTTGTTTATAAAATTGTCTTTATTTTAATGTATAATACTAGGGAATTTTACTTTAAAGGATGGATTTATGCCCCCTTCGGCAGAGTTTGACAGAGTTAATTCTCTAGTAGAGTCAGGTAGCTATGACAAATACTATTTTATGAAAAGTTATTTTACTCCATATTAGTTATTTTGTAAAATGGATTAACGAGTTAAATGGTGAAGGTTGCATTTGGTTCAGTTGTGGATTCTTGAAAATCCGATTTTCGTTGTGAGTTATGAAAAAGCATGTGTGAGCAGAGAGAAGGAACTATAACGAAAATTATTTGGGTATGTAACTATAATGACAGGTAAATAATTTTTTTCTAAAATTGGATCAAAATGTGACAAATCTAGGAATCACGGGGATTCATATTGTAGTAGGAAAATCTATAGGTTTTCATAAATCTATTTCATATGAAAACTCTTTTGATTGATATTTCAAGTTATTGCCTTGAATCTGCACTGTAAAGCTAAACCAAACAGACCTAAAGAGGTTACTTCTTCTTATTATACGAAGTGATTCCTATCCTTATTCTAGGAGTTTATACTACAGAATCATACAAAATCTATTTTAGCGACATAATTACTTTTTACAGAGAATCACATTCGGGGAAGCTATATCAAATAGACCCTTAGAGTCACACGAGTGTGGAATATAATGTCTAATCTGCCTCCAAAAGGGAAAAAAACTTTCAAAATTTCCCTAATGCGACGACGAAATTGTACACAAGAAAATATTGCTAAAAAATAGCTAAAATAAACAACTAAATCTTACAGTAACAGAGCTTGTAAACCAAGAACAAATAACCACCATCCCAAACTATAAATCCATCTCGCAGCAAGGAAACCAAAATTTTGAGCCCCCATTTCTTCAGAATGCATCAACAGAAAGCTCAAAACTATAATTTTAAATTATAAAGCACGAAAAACTCTTTTCATGCAAAGTTCCAAAGAAGGTAAGGCACCACAATGCTCCTCACAGCTCGTCCATGAGATTTGCTATCATGATGATTGTGACAGGCTTCTTCTATTCTTTCGATCGTTAGTGGGCAATGCAAGGGAGGTATCATCAGGGGTAGGTTCAACATGCCAATAGGAGGGTCTCAAGCCCATCATACTAGCCACCACACTAGGAACCCCTTGTTGGGTCTCTCCAAAAATATTGACAAGAGAAAGAAGAGAAGGGGAGATGTGGGGGGAAGAGGGACAGGATGGTAAGAACAATAAGAAAGAATAATACCAGCCTCTCTTATGTTTTTTGTCTCAACCGTCACTCGGTATCAAGATGTGCCAAGACTCTGGAGCTTGGGGATGCAGAGTTCATGGACTACACACATTAAGGTTAGTTGTTAGCCTCTTTTGAAGTAGTGTTCCATGTTATGGCCCTTACCTGTCCTAGCATTAGCTTTTTCCATGTCGTGTCAATGCATGCCACATTATAAGTGATGTACATCGAGAATGTGCACCACTCGTGACCCTAATTAAGCTAAATCAAAAAGGTAACAGATGAATCATTTAGCTAAATATTATCATATTAGAACACTGGACTAGGGCATACAAAGGAGATGCAGATGGAAGTGCACTTTTTTTATAAAAAGAAATTTGGAACTTGAATGAATTATTGGTTACAACCGGAGATCTACTCATGTCAACAGTATATTTCACACACAGATCATGGGCACTTATGCAAGTGTTTTAAAAGGTCGCCTTGATCCCTAGGCGACTGCTGTGCGCGTGGACGCCAAGGCGCCCACCTAGACGACTAGGTGCCCGCCTAGGCGCCCGACAATGGCATCCCGGTGGGAGCGCCTGGACGCCTAGGTGCCGCATAAGCGGCACCTCAAAAACAATGGAGATCGTTCTTGCTGGGTCCACCATAGAAGAAGTACATGCCCCAAACATCACTGCTGCCGCTCTCCACAGTGTAACAGTTAGGCTTCATGGCATGGTCGGTCACCTTGGGTGCACTCAGCTAGTTGTTGCTGTTCACCACCTGGATGTTCCAGAAGTAGGTTGCATATTCATACCCCGCCGCCGCGAAGACCACACTGCCCATTTGCGTCGACGTCTGCATGACGTTGGGCTTCAAGTTCATGACCTCACCATCCCACTCGGTCGATGATGCACTGTCGGCAGGGTTGGAAAAGAGAGAGGATGGCTAGTAGCCCGCGACATAATCATTAATATTCATCCACCAGTTCCCCATCTTTGGATCTTGCATACACAGAGCATCAGCAGAGCAGAAAAAATAGGTAGCATTTCATCATAGAAGTCTTGACTATGCGGTGGATGTGGTTTCGAGGAACCATTTTGAAACACTAGGAGTGGGCATCATCATGTGGTGATGTATAATTGTTAGTTTAGGTGCTCAATGCTTACCTTCCATATCAGTATGTTGAGGTCAAACTGGCATCTGCCGTATTCCGAGGTGGGAGAGAGGCTCGTCCCTATGGCATACTTGCTGGTGAGTTGGATGAATCCTGGGCACAAGAGGTTGTAGCACCCTGTTGACACGTATCCATCACGCTACAAAATGCGTAACACTGAAGCAATGCAACAGATAATGAGTTGATGTGTCAAGGCAAGGATGTTTTCCATGGAAGCGTGGAATTGTACTAATATAAGAATCGGTAATAGTGATACTTACGGTCCAGTAAAAAAATAGTCTATTGTTGTTGTCCCCGTAGATGTATGGTTAAACCTGATGAACCCAACATCAGATATAATGCTAGTAAGACCAATACAGATGGTGGCAAAAACATTCAAAATTTAGTTTACAAAAATATCATCTGAACGAACTCGAGCTCTGGTTCTTCGCATTACCTGCCAACCAGCTTCAATTGTGTTAAGATCTCCTTCCTGATATAATCCATAGGCGATCCACAGCTGGGGTAGGCTCAACTATAAACGCACCTGAACCTCGGGCTTCCATACATTAATCTTGTCCTTAGCACAAGGGTACTTATCGCCCTTGGTGTACACATGAATGTGGCCTAGGGGGGGAGGGGGGGTAAATAGGTTTTAAATCTTTTACTGCAACACTTAACAAATACGTTAAATACCGAGGGACCAAACTTGCACGATATGAGGAACAGACTAATCCGGTTATTCCATTACTACAAAAGGATTAAGTGTTTAGGCAGAACTTTCAAATAAAATGGTCGCGTAATGTAATTACTATTCATACAACTTGAACAAGAGATATGATTGATTAATTTTCACGTGGAACACAAATTACTTGATTGATCAATTCTAAATAATGAAACTTACAAAAGTAAAAGAATGGAACAGGTGATACACGAATATTTACCATGGTTCGATCTTATTAAAGCGATCTACTCCTTGTCGAGGAGGCCCACACAGAGGCGGGTCTCTTCAAACCCTTCCCTCGTCCATTCAGCACACAAGGCTGACTTGAGTTCCACTATCACGGGGTAATCACCAATTTTATGGGGCAACCTCACACCTTGAGTGCTCCCACAAAATTACAGCGAGAAAAGTATGATCTAATACACTCAAAAGAATACAAATAATGGACAAGTGTATAAGAGATCAAACCCCAAGAGCTCAATGATGCGTAGACGATGATCTCCATATCCCAAATCTGGATACCCAAAAGATTTGACTCATTAGGCTTTTAGATGTGTGGGGAGATGTGTTTTTGTGCTCTTGGGACGTGTGGCGGTGCTAGGGTTTATTTTTTTTACAGTTGTGTACGATGCTTGTTTTTGTGGGGTCGTGGATAACCTATTTATAGTGGTTCCAAAAATATTACCGTTAGGGATCCTGATGGTTGGCCTAGTCCACTCTGATGACCAGACTTGTTGAATGTGGCCTATAGGGGGGGGGGTGAATAGGCTTTGAAAATTTCCTACACACTTAACCAATTGGTCAAAACCTTGAATGACTGGACTTCTCCGGTTGCGTGGGTGAACTAGTCCGTTGTACCTGGTGTGTGCCAATTTGATCAAGTATATATACATGATTTAAATTCTTTTAAGCAGCGGAAATGTGAACAATAGATAAGATTACTTGAATTCGCAATTGATGTCGTGAAGTTGCACGTGAAAAATTAGCAATTCAAATTATGATATTGATCAACTATGTGCCCTAATCAAGATGCAAAATTAAAGAAGCACATGAAACACCGATTTTTACCAAGGTTCGATCTCACCAAAGAGATGTACTCCTCGTTGAGGAAGCGCACACAAAGTTGGGTCTCTTCAAACCCTTTCCCTCTTCAAGTCGACACACAAGGCCGACTTGAATCCACTATCACGGGCAATCACCGAGTTGTCAGAGTTTGATTCCGGCAATTCTCTCGGTACTACATTTGGCAGCCCATGGAGTTTGTAGTTCGGTTGGGGTGCGTGGAGATTAGAACAAGATGGCAAAATGACACATGGATTTACGTGGTTTGGGCTGCCTGAGCATAATACCCTACTCCACGGGTGTATGTTGTTGTTGTGTTGAGCGAGTGAGCGCTAATGGTCTCCCAGTGCCGAGAGTCTAGAGAGGCCAGAGAGTCCAAAAAGAAGAAGAGGATCCCCCTGTATATCGCTCGGCCAGTCCTTTTATAGTACAAGGGTTGGTCGTTACATCGTTAGCCAGGCCCGACATGTGACCCTGGCGGTTACTGATGTCTAATATACAGTTAATGCGCATAATACCCTTAATAGCATGGTAATGCCCCACGATGGTGGCGTTACTGGTATTAAGGGTCCTCTGATCGTGCGTCATTAAGATGGCATTAATGACGTGTAATCAGGTCTTGAAGTCTTCAATGTTCCTTGAAGGTCCGAGGCGTTGGAGATCCACCAATATGCTTGTTGAAGTTGAAGGTCCGACGGTTGGACGCGTGGCAGCTCCGGAGCTTACCGTCATGGACGGGTAGGTCCGGTGCTATTGTACACATGTCGGTACCAGAGCTTCCCTCTGTCGGTGGTTAGGTCCGAGGGTGCCAAACAAGTATCTAGTCCGGAGCTTTCCCATGTGTGGGCTGTAGCTCCGGTCTTATGATTCACGTGGCGACACTGGGACTAACCATATGAGGGAGGCAGGTCCGGTTCCGAGGGACACGTGGGGCCTTCGGGGGTCTTCAATTATGGTAGGTGGAGTTCCCTTGCGCTCTTCGCAGTCCCAAGGGGTATCCGGTGCGCAGGGTACCGACAGTGGCCCCCTGGGCCCACCTCTGGGAGATACCTTTTCGATTATGTCGTTCTGCCGGAGGTGGGTCCATCTTTCAATTTCTGCATCGTGTCTTCAAGGGTTTTTGGAGGTACCTTTGAGGGGATGGTTCGCAGTTAAACAATCGCCGTGTGGCACCTCTTGGATGGGGAAGGTGAGATCTTTGCATGCGAATCTCAGGCAATTGAAGGTCGCCGGTTCCTCATACGAAAACCATATCGGTTCGGCGCGCCCTGTCAGGTCGCCGCCCTTGGATTTCCCGCTGCCCATCATGACAACTGTTCGCCTGGGGTAAGGACCTCAACTTGATCGTCAAGGTGGCCCCGGGCCCCCTTGTCATTGGCAGGGTGAATTTTTTAAAATGCATCCTTGGCCCGATTGCATTTTCCATCCAAGCATTGCGAGGGCTTACTGAAGAAGGAAAGCGCACACAGTTTGGGGATTCCTTACGCCTTCATTTGAACTTGCGCTTGAATCCTCCAAACTTTCTCTTGCTTATTCCCTCTCTTGCCTCGCTGTGCTGCGATGGAGTTGGGTCTCCACAAGAGTCGTCTCATGACCAAGGATGACTTGAAGAAGGTCCGGACCTACATGGGGTGGTCCTGCGACTCCTTCAATCACTTGGTCCACGCCAGCGAGCTCCCGTTCAAGAAGAAGCGCGGCACCGACATGGTGTACTTTTCTGCGTATGCCATGTGGGGCTGATTCCACCTTTCTCAACTTTTCTCTTGATGCTGCTAGACTTTTATGGTCTGCACTTGTACCACCTTGGCCCCCACTCTATTCTTCTTGTGTCAACATCTGTCCACTTCTGTGAGATGTGGGTGGGTATTCCCCCTGCGTCGAGCTTTTCCATACCTTCTTCACCATTCACACCACCGGCAAGAGTAACGAGTACCTTGGCTTCTACTACTTTGTGAAGCGCAAGAAGTGCCCCCACAAGTACTTGAGGTTGTTTCCTTCCAGCAAGTGGGACGACTTGAAGAAGGAATTGATTATCATAACGGCAGAGGAGCACGAGAAGCTGGAGCTGCCTGATGGCCTCCCCAACATCGACACTAATGCCTGGAGTGAGGTTCCAGTGCTGTTAGAGGCCTTCAAGCCAGCCTTGACCAGGATCTGCCAATGTGTGGAAGGAGGGGTGACCCCCCAGACGGTCTTCTGCAACTTCCTGGTCAACAGGTGGGCTACGCTGAAGAGGAGGGAGAAGCTTGCCTTGGCCCTCAATAGCGTGATGGACGATGATCGGTTTGAGACCAGTTTGAAGTCCAATTTGAAAAGCTCTGCTTTGGAGCTTCATCTCAAGAAGTTCCAGCATGGCATCGATGTCGAGGATGACGACTTAACTTCGTCGGCGGCTTTCCTCCCTTTGAACACGGTGGCGGAGTTTAGCAGGGAGCTCTGGCGGACGATTCCGGTACTTGACGACCTCGGTGAGGTAGAGAGGCATTCTACCACCGGATTGGCGATTCCCGGAGCCTCCAAGGGTGGCTCCGCTTCCGCCCTGAGACCAAGAGCTGAAGTCATCGGCAAGGGAGAGAGTTGTCGGAGCCCTCCAGCTAAAAGAGGAAGTTGAAGCACTCTGACGGAAGGCCCGTCATACCTGCTCCTTCCACAGCAGCTCCTTATCCCCAGCGGGGGAGGTCTTCGACGGCGATGGCAACTCCAGCGGCGACGTCTTCCTCGGGCGCCAGCTCCGACCAGGCGACTGTGGCACCAGGGCCAGCCAAGGGCTCTAGGTCTGAGGGTCCTTCTTGGTCAAGGGGGGGCGGGGCTCAACCGAGACGTCATGGGCGGCAGCAACAAGCTTCGAGGATCGTTCTAGAGTTGCTACACCGGATGCAACTGGGTTGGGCTCCGAGCATCCGGCGAAGAGGTTCCGCGCTCGCTGGAGCGATAACCTTCCAAGGTAAATTTGCTTTTCTACCTCAGCTTGCTATTTTTTGTTGTAATCATATTTGGAGTTTCTCCATCCTTCGTCCACAGAGCATCTAAGATAGGGGCTGAAGCTCCGGCTCCTGTGATAGCAACTGATGCTGTGCAAGCGGAGGCTCTGGCTCCAGTTCCAGTGCCTCCCCAGGTGGTGGCTGAGGTTGCGGCAGCTCTGGCGCCAGCTGTCGTGGTCTTGGACCTCGACTCATCTCCAAAAGATCCCATGGTAGCGCCGGACCACGATGATGAAGACGTACCAGAGGCACCAATTCTAGAGGTTGAAGCTCCAGTTGTGGATGCTGTGATGACGGACGCTCCGGCCTCAGAGCCGGAGGTAGCTAAAGTTTGTCCCTTGAGCCGGATGTTGTTGAAGCCCCAGCGGCACAGCCGGCAGTTGATGAAGTTCCGCCGCTTGAGCCAGCTGACGTGGAGGTGCTGGCCCCCGAGCCGGCGAAGGTCGAACCGCCAGCGCCTAAACCAGCAATGGAGGGGGCACCAGCGGCGGAGCCGGAGGTGGCCTCAGCTCCGACCGAGTCTTCAACGCCTGCCCCGGAGGTAGTAGCCCCGGAGGTCCCCACGCATGAGCCAGGGTGCCAAGACGCGGCGGCCGGTTCCCCACGCGAGAGACCAGCTAATGATGACCTAGCGGCGGGACCTTCGGAGCCGACTCCAGAGGTAGAAGCTCCCGCTGTAGGACCTTCCTCGGCTTGAGCTGTTGGGCTCCGAGCATCCGGCGAAGAGGTTCCGCGCTGGCTGGAGCGATAACCTTCCAAGGTAAATTTGCTTTTCTACCTCAGCTTGCTATTTTTTGTTGTAATCATATTTAGAGTTTCTCCATCCTTCGTCCACGGAGCATCTAAGAAAGGGGCTGAAGCTCCGGCTCCTGTGATAGCAACTGATGCTGTGCAAGCGGAGGCTCCGGCTCCAGTTCCAGTGCCTCCCCAGGTGGTGGCTGAGGTTGCGGCAGCTCTGGCGCCAGCTGTCGTGGTCTTGGACCTCGACTCATCTCCAAAATATCCCATGGTAGCGCCGGACCACGATGATGAAGACGTACCAGAGGCACCAAATCTGGAGGTTGAAGCTCCAGTTGTGGATGCTGTGATGACGGACGCTCCGGCCTCAGAGCCGGAGGTAGCTAAAGTTTGTCCCTTGAGCGGATGTTGTTGAAGCCCCAGCGGCACAGCCGGCAGTTGATGAAGTTCCGCCGCTTGAGCCAGCTGACGTGGAGGTGCTGGCCCCCGAGCCGGCGAAGGTCGAACCGCCAGCGCCTAAACCAGCAATGGAGGGGGCACCAGCGGCGGAGCCGGAGGTGGCCTCAGCTCCGACCGAGTCTTCAACGCCTGCCCCGGAGGTAGTAGCCCTGGAGGTCCCCACGCATGAGCCAGGGTGCCAAGACGAGGCGGCCGGTTCCCCACGCGAGGGACCAGTTAATGATGACCTGGCGGCGGGACCTTCGAAGCCGACTCCAGAGGTAGAAGCTCCCGCTGTAGGACCTTCCTCGGCGACAACCGAGGCTACCCGGAGGGCAGCCCTAGTGCCGCGGAAGCTCAGGGAACCGCTCTTGTAGAGTGGGACCCAATTTTTGTTTTTGAGAACCCACTGGAGTCAGCGGAGAGGATCTCGATAGGTTCAGAGCCAATCCCACTGACATTATCTATCAACAACGCCTGCTCTAGTATTCGTCATGTCCAGCTGGCATTTTACCATGACAGCAAGGCCCTCGAGGAGGAGCGCCAAACCCTTAGGAGGTGGCGCAACCGGCTCCAAATCGAGAACAAGTTAGCACAATCAAGGCTGGCCGACGATAAGGAGTGGGTCAAAAGGGAGAAGGCTCAGATGGAGTACTGTGGTCAGCTCCTAGATGAGAGGGAGAACATGGTTCGATCCCTCGACAACCAATCCCGAGCTATATATGAACAAGCCCAGGGTATTAATGAAGCGGCGAATGATCGCCAGGAGAAGCTCGATGCCATCTACAAGAGTCTCGTCAAGTGCCGGGAGAACCTCGAAGAGCGAGGAAAAAGCTCGAAGAGGAGGAGCAGAAACTCCTGGAGGTGAGAGATGACCTCATGAAGAGGGAGGAGGAGCTTACTCAAAAGCTGACTTTGAGCGACAAGAGCCTTGCGGAGCGCACCCAGAAGCTGGAGGAGCACAGCAAGAGCGAGGAGGAGAAGTACTGGCAGCTGGGACAAGACCTTACCAATAGGGAGGTCGAAGTCTCTTCCAGGGAGAAGAAGGTGCGGGGCCGAGAGAAATACCTAGCTGACCACTGGAACAAGATTCACGTCCGGTAGAAGGATCTTGCCAACCTCGAAAAGCAAGTTGCTGAGGGTATTCAGCAGCACGCCAAAGAGATCGAGCGCCTTGCCCGGGAAGGTTCGGAACTTGCGGCGGCTCGGAGGTCCCTGGAGGAGATGCGAGGCTCGAGGGCTGTGGAGTCCCAACGAGTATGGGATTTTGTGGGAAAAGCCGATGTTGCGCTGGTGCCTCTGGGCTTTAGTTCCTTGCGTCCGGGCAATCCGGAGCCGGAGCTGGATCAAGCCTTGTGGGCGCTGAACTTGGTCAGCAACAAACTCGGCGCGATGGGTGATGTCATCGTGGATCAGTTGGAGACAGAAGGGAGATCCCTAGCGAAGAACATCACAGAGTACATGCTTACGTGCTACACAAGCCAGGATCCTCACTTCCCACTGAACCAGGTGCTGGAAGGTCCCATCAACGAAGAGGGAGATGCCGCCAAGACCAGCGTGTCGGAGGTTGCCCAAAAGGTTGCCTCGTTCTTCCGTAGGATTTAAGGCTTTTGAAAGTGCATCTAGGAATCCCTTGTGGGTTTGGATGATTTATGAAAGCAAATGATATCCTAACCTCTTTGTTGAGATGAGCACAGGTTTTAATAGTAAAATAAGCAAAGTGCCAAAAAAAAGGAGAATGAGGATCAAAGTGGAAATGAGCTCAAGAAAGAAGAATTGTAGATCATTGGTATAGAGCGTGTTAAGGAAACACACCCCAAGAGCTCAATCAAAATTAAACACACACATTGCACAAGTTTATACAGGATCGGACTAGTCCGAATGTCACCGGACTAGTCCGATATCTCTCTGCACAGGGTCGGACAAGTCCGATATCACATCGGACTAGTCTAATATCTTCTTGACTAAAATCGGACTAGTCCTCCCAAGTGCGGACTAGTCCTCAAAACACTTCACAAAGCTGCACACAATCAGACAAGTCCGATCCCCATCGAACTAGTCTGATATCTTTCTGATCGAAATCGGACAAGTCTGATATTTGCCCGGACTAGTTCGAAAAACCTTCTGACCTAAATCAGACAAGTCCTTCAAGTGCGTACTTGTCACCCAATTCACTTAGGGTTTCACATGTCCGAACAAGTCCGATGACTATCGAACTAGTCCGAAGATTTCCAGAAGCGAAATCGGACAAGTCCGCTCCTAGCCGGACTAGTCCAATATTTTGGGTCACTTAGGGTTTGCTATACACAGCACATTGGACTAGTCCGGTGACCACCAGGAACTAGTACGATATTCCTAAACCCTAACGGTCACTTTTAGAAACCCCTATAAATTAAGGTGCACGGCCCAAACTTCAACAACTCTCGAACCCTAGCGCTGTCACACCTCCCAAGAGCCTCAAAAACACATCTCTCCACAAAATTACGTGCTACAAAGATCAATCCCTCGAGGATACACTCTAGATCATTGTAGAGACACGTTCAACACTCATTGAGCTCTTGGTTTGATTTCTCTAACACACTCCTGTGATTTTCATTGTAATCTTTTGGGTGTGTTCTTGGTGGTGTTTCTTGTTGTAATCTAGGGAAGCCCTCAATGTTTCAGAAGACCCCTTGAATTCGGTTATTCACCCCTTTGTGATAAGTGGAAGAGGATGGCCTTCCTAGCGATCCAACGAGGGTAGGGTTGGAGAAGACCCGATCCCTTTGTGGACTCCTCAATGTGGACGTAGGTTGCCTCTGTGGGAACCGGACCACATGACAAATTGCTTGTGTTCTTGCTTTGTGTTCATTGTTCTTCACATCTTATTAATCTAGGGTTTCAATCAATCTTGCTCACTTTACATTGAAACATCATATTTAAGATTGACTTGTGATATACCCTAGTACATAATCTTGCAACACATCATTTACAAGTATATTTCCGCTGCATACATCCTAGAATCAAATTAATTGATCAAACTTGATTAACCTAGTTAGTACACACCGGACTAGTCCGCCCTTTACCGGATTAGTCCGATATCTCGTGATTTGATCAGGGTGTTAAGTGTTGCAGGTTCTGACAAAATTCAAAAGGCCTATTCACCCCCCACTTGGCCACATTCAATTGGTATCTGAGCAGGTTCTTCAAGAAAGAGACTAACCGCTCGAAGAGATCATGTCGGACATGAAGGACGTCCACAAGAGCAAAAACCAAGAAAAGGTTGATGATGACAAGAACCAAAAGGTGGACAACCTCCTCGAAGCTATTCAAGACTTCGAGGACGACGATGAGGAGACGCTAGAAATAAAGGCGCTCCTAAGAAACAAGATACTTTCCAAAGGGAAAGTGAAGACTGAAGAAAGAAGAAGTCCAAGGCTACTCCCGATATCCTTTCAACTATGATCGTCTTAATTCCAGCAACAATCATTATTTGTCTATCCCACTTGGAAAAGCCCCACATTTTTATGGAAATGATTACTCAATGTGGAGGAAAAATATGAAAATGCATCTAATCTCTCTCAATCCAAGTCTATGGCATATTGTGTGCACAGGAATAGACATTCCAGGTGATGACGAAGAACTCACACCATGCCAAGAACAGTCAATTCACCGAAATGCTCAAGACGCAGCAGTAATTACCTCTTCGCTCAGTCGGGACGAGTTCACCAAGGTGGATGGACTCGAGATTGCTAAGGAGATGTGGGACACACTGCAAACTGCACATGAAGGTGACAGACATGTGCGTGAAGCAAAGATCGAGATGATCGAAGGCGAATTAAGAAGATTCACAATCGAAGAAAACGAGTCACCTCAATATATGTACAACCGATTAAAGACGCTCGTCAACAAGGTTCGATCATATGGAAGCATGAAATTGAACGACCATGAGGTGGTAGAACTCATCCTTAGAGCTTTCATGCCTCGCAACATCACCTTATGCTCCATGATTAGAGAAATCCCCAGATACAAGAAAATGACTCCAGATGAATTACTCGAAAAAATCATCAATTTCGAGATGATGAAAAAACAAGCAAAGCATGTCAAGGAAATTGCAGACCTCACCGCGGCAAGGAAGAAAGGGGTTGCTTTGAAGTCCACCCTCAAGCCCCTATCTAAAGAAGCTCGAGAAGCTCAGCTAGAAGAAAACGATGATGACGGGAGCAGTGAATTAGATGAAGATGACATGATATTGTTCATGAAGAAATTCAAGAGAATAATGATGAAGAGACAAGGCAATAAATCAAATGAAGGAAAATACCAGGAAAGAACAAAGCCAAAGTTGAGGCGGGCATGCTATAATTGTGGTGAGTATAGCCACTTTATAGTTGATTGCCCATATGAAGAGAACAAGAAGAAGACCAAAGAAGCCAAGCCTCAACCCAAGAAATTCTTCAAGAAGAAGAAACAAGCCGAACAAGCGCACATAGGAAAAGAGTGGGACTCAAATGATGAGTCCTCATCATCCGAAGAAGAAGAGATGGCTAGCATAGCCATCGAGAAGACATCCGAGAAGTCTACTCTTTTCCCTACACTCGGCGCATGGAAGGGCAATGGCACTTGCCTCATGGCAAAGGAAGGTAAACGCGAGGTAACCATCAAAACTCCTTCCGTGCATTCCTATTCTAGTGATGATGAAATCAATAGTGAAAATGAGGATATGCATATCAGACTAGATAGGAAAATTGCGACAAAGATGAATTTTTTACTTGATCAACTTGTTGAGAAGGAGAGGTTGATACATCGTCAGGAGGACATGATCATCTCCCAAAAGGAGGAATATGTCAAACTTGACAAACTTCTAGAATTTGAAAAGGAGCGAAGCAAATCACTAGAGCTTGAGTTAGCTTCAAGCAAGGAAGCTTGCTTGGAGTTAACCGACTCAAATGCTGCAATCAAGGACCAACTTGCTAACCTGATCAAGGTTAACAAGACCCTTGAAGTGCAAGTTGAGTCACTCAAGCAAGGTGAACCTTCATACTCTTCAAGTTCACCTTCTCAACCCACTAAAACTAAGGTTGTCTCTACTTTTACATGTAATAAAGTTGACACCAGTTTAAAAGATAAGTCAACCTCTACAAAGGATAAGCATCCTGCCCAAAGTGCTATATTTGACAAGGAGAAGATCAAATATGCACGTAGTGCATACTTTGTCAAAAGACCTCCAAATGTCAAACATGGCATTGGTTACTCTTATGGTGAAAAGCAACATGCTAGAAGCCATATAACAAGGAGAGGATTGCCTTTGTAAAGGGGAGACCCTCTCAAACTGAAAAGTCAAAGGTTAAAACTTTGAACTCACATGAACATCGGACTAGTCCGGTCGGGGTCCGGACAAGTCCAGCCTCCCAGACTAGTCCTGTGTATAAACAACAACAGTTATTATTTAGAAACTTTGATGCATCATATGTCCTAATGAGAAATATTTTCGCAAAGTTTATGCTCATTATGTTGGGCCACACCATGGGAACACCAAGTCTCATGTGTGGGTGCCCAAATCTCTTGTAACTAACCTCCAAGGACCCAAGCAAGCTTGGGTACCTAGAACCAAGGCCCAAATTGTTTTTTCAGGCCTACTCCTCCGGTGGATCTAAATGGGTGCTAGACAGTGGCTGCACCAACCATATGACCGGAGAGAGAAGAAAGTTCGTTGAATATGAGGAAAATGATGATCCAGACGAAGGCATCTATTTTGGAGATAATAGTAAAGGAAAGTTGCTCGGTACCGGTAAAATTGCCATATCATCTAAACACACACATTCTCATGTATTACATGTTGAATCCTTAGATTATAACCTGTTGTCCATATCTAAATTTTGTGACAAAGGTTATAATTTCTTGTTCACTAACGAGGGTGTGACCGTCTCTAGGAGGAGTGATGGTTCCATTGCATTCAAGGGTATGTTGAAGGGAAAGCTTTACCTTGTTGACTTCAACAAAAATAAAACCGAACTTGACACATGCTTGATTGCAAAGACCAACATGGGTTGGTTCTGGCATAGACGGCTAGCGCGTGTTGGTATGAGGAATCTTCAAAAACTCCTCAAGGACGATCACATCTGAGGTTTGAAGGATGTTGTTTTGAGAAAGGTAGGCCTTGTAGCGCGTGCCAAGCCGGGAAGCAAGTTGGAGCACCTCATCCCGCGAAGAATGTCATGACTACAACAAGACCGTTCGAACTACTTCACATGGACTTATTTGGTCCAATTGCTTACATAAGCATCGGCGGTAACAAATATGGTTTAGTAGTTGTTGATGACTTTTCTCGCTTCACTTGGGTTTTCTTTTTGCATGATAAGTCAAAAACACAAGGAGTACTCAAGAAGTTCTTCAAATGAGCTCAAAATGAATTCTCAATGACAATCAAGAACATTCGAAGCGACAACGACACAAAGTTCAAGAATACACAAGTGGAGGAGTACCTAGATGAAGAAGGCATAAACCACGAGCTTTCAGCACCGTACTCCCCGCATCAAAATGGAGTAGCCGAAAGGAAGAACCGAACCCTCATAGAGATGGCAAGAACAATGCTCGATGAGTATGAGACCTCGGATCGATTTTGGGCGGAAGCGATTAACACCGCTTGCCACGCCATAAATCGACTTTATCTTCATCGACTACTCAAGAAGACATCCTATGAGCTATTCACCGGTAACAAACCCAACATTTCATATTTTTGAGTTTTTGGTTCTCCATGCTATATCTTAAACAGGAAGCCTAGGACTTCAAAGTTCACTTCGAAGTCTGATGAAGGTTTCTTGCTTGTTTATGATTCGAACACTTACGCCTATCGTGTTTTCAACAAGACCTCCGGACTTGTTGAAGTAGCACGTGATGTGGTGTTCAATGAGACTAATGGCTTCCAAAAGGAGCAATTTGATCCATGTGAACTAGGTAAAGAAGAAGCTCCTTGTCAAGCATTGAAAAGAATGGCTCTAGGTGAAGGTTGACCACAAAAGTCACCTCTACACGTGCATGAGGAAGATGAACCACAAGAGGAGGTCATTGATCAAGGGGGAGCTTCCACACAAGATCAACCACAAGAATTCAAAGATGATCAACAAATCAATGAGGACAACCATTTAGGGGGAGAAGAAAATGATCATGAAGATACAACACCTCAAGTGCCACACCCAAGAGTACACCAATGCGTCCAAAGGAATCACCCAATCGACAATATCATCGGTGACATCCAAAAGGGAGTAACCACTAGATCTCAAATAGCTAACTTTTGTGAGCACTATTCGTTTGTATCCTTTTTGGAACCACATAGGGTTGAGGATGCATTGAAGGATCCGGACTGGGTGGTGGCAATGCAAGAAGAATTGAACAACTTCAAGCGGAACGAGGTTTGGGAACTCGTGGCAAGACCCAATGCGAACATTATCAGCACCAAGTGGGTCTTCCGCAACAAACAAGATGAACACGGGGTGGTAACAAGGAACAAGGTACGACTTGTGGCCAAAGGATATTCACAAGTCGAAGGTTTGGATTTCGATGAAACCTTTGCTCCCGTAGCTAGACTTGAATCTATTAGAATATTACTTGCATATGCTACTCACCATGATTTCAAGCTCTATCAAATGTATGTGAAAAGAGCCTTCCTCAATGGACAAATCAAGGAGGAAGTGTATGTGGAGCAAACCCCTGGTTTTGAAGATGAAGAGTTCCCCGACCATGTATTCAAATTGCGTAAGGCTCTCTACGGCCTCAAAAAAACTCCTAGAGCTTGGTATGAGTGTCTTAGAGATTTCTTAATTGAAAATGGTTTTAAGATTGGCAATGTAGATTATACATTATTTACAAATAACTTCGACAATGATCTTTTTATTTGTCAAATCTTTGTTGATGATATAATCTTTGGTTCAACTAACCAATCTTTTTGTGAATAATTTAGTAAAATCATGACAAATAGGTTTGAAATGTCAATGATGGGAGATTTAAAGTACATCTTTGGATTCCAAGTGCGGCAGCAAAAGGAAGGGACGTTCATAAGCCAAACCAAGTACACAGAAGACATACTCAAGAAGTTTGGAATGGACAAGGCAAAGCCCATAAAGACTCCCATGGCAACAAATGGCCACTTGGATCTCAATGAAGATGGACCTAGTGTCGACCAAAAGGTATATCGCTCCATGATTGGATCTCTACTCTATTTATGTGCATCTAGGCCAAACATTATGTTGATTGTATGTTTGTGTGCAAGATTTCAAGCCAATCCTAAGGAGTGTCACTTGGCAGCCGTAAAAAGGATCTTGAGATATTTAGTTCATACACCCAACCTTGGTCTTTGGTATCAAAAAAGGCTCCAAATTCAACCTCATTGGCCACTCAGATGCAGACTATGCTGGATGCAAAGTAGATAGAAAGAGTACCTCCAGTACATGCCAATTACTAGGTAGATCCCTAGTTTCTTGGTCCTCCAAGAAACAAAATTCCATTGCCTTATCCACGGCCGAAGCGGAGTATGTTGCAGCCGGGAGTTGTTGTGCACAACTCCTTTGGATGCGACAAAATCTAAGGGATTACGGTTACCATATGAACCGTATTCCACTCCATTGTGATAATGAGAGTGCCATTAAAATTGCCTACAATCCAGTAGAGCACTCTAGAACTAAACACATAGACATAAGGCATCACTTTTTGAGAGACCATTCTATGAAAGGAGATATAGCCATTTCCCATGTCAATACCCAAAAGCAATTGGCCGACATATTCACCAAGCCACTTGACGAAAAACGCTATTGCGAACTCCGAAATGAACGAAATATCCTTGATGCTCGGAGTGTGGCTTGAAAAGTTGCATACCTGTATGAATTCTTCAAAATATGTTGATTGGATTGTGAAAATCATCTCTCTCAATTTTCACTAGAAAACTATGTTAATTACTTGATCTTGGTGAATTATGATCATTGCTTGATTGTTGTATGCTTACTGATCATATTCATCGAAATTATTTGATTTGATTTGCCCTCCTATTTTCTTGATATGTACCTTTAAATATATATGAATGGGCTAAGAAGTTTTTCCCTGGTGACCATGGACTAGTCTGTGGTTGCCCGGACTAGTCTGCCCATGTAGACTAGTCCATAGAGTGCCGGTTAGGCCGAACTAGTCCGGTAGACCATGGACTAGTCCGATATAGCCTCCGGAAAAGTCCGGACCAGTCCGGTTACCTCCGGACTTGTCCGATTTTCATGTCCATAACCCTAGTCGCCGCCAAACCATAATTTCTTCACCTCCACTCTTGCCTCACGCGTTCTCTCTCTCACACTCGAGCTCCCAAGGTGAATTTGCATCCCCTCCACTAAAAAATTCCACACTTGGGTGGAGATCAAGCCTCCTTGCTCGAAGATTAAATTTCTCGGACAAGTCCGGACTTCAACACCTCCTTCTTCGAGAATCAATCGATTTCTTTGGTAAATTTCTCCAAAACCCTAGAAATCTCAATTTTCTTCATTGTTGATCGAATAGCCTAGCATCTTTCACTATATACATGCCTCCTTGATGTATTACGTTTATGCTAAGCTAGTTGTGCATTAGGAATCCCCATTTGTATCGTTTCTTAGGTTTTTGAGGATGAACACCGGACTAGTCCGGTCCATGCACGGACAAGTCCAATTTCCCTGGACTAGTCCGTGCCTGTACACCGGACAAGTCTGCTTTTTCTGAACTCAAAACCTAAACCGTCAATTCCTCAATGCAATTCCTTATTATTCTTTCTCACCCATGCCTTGAATCATCAATTCTCATTCATGCCTTACACAACTCATTCTCAATACATGTCGAGCACGAATGATGAGATTTCCGATTTTGAGGCCGAGATGGACCATGAGGTGGCACCTCGGCCCTCAACGAGCCTTGGCAAGAAACGCCAAGAGCATCCTTGCGAGCCGGCTCCGTCTCCTCCATAGGCTCAGAGTAAAGTGCTAGAGAAGAAGCCGGCCTCCAAAGCTGCAGCAACTAGTGTCGTTCACCAAGCCAAGGGCAAGGGCAAGGGGATAGCAACGGGCCCGGTTGGCCCCCTGAGGCTGCATGCTCCAAGAGAAGGGGTCAGGGACGCCACTGAAGATAGGTTCAACGGAAAGGTCAGCGACTCGACTGCGATATTTAGAAGCTTTGATTGGTATGGCCGTCGAAAGCAAGCCACCGACAGAAGATTTTGGTGCAACTTCCATGCAGATTTCTACAAAACTGTGTATCTCCCAATGAAACACTGGTTGTGCACAGTCAATTTGTTGATTGGGCACATCTTGAGAAGAAGGACTGCTCCCCGTTCATTGAAGTGGTGGAAGCAATTGAGAGGCACGGAGTGAAGGATCTCTTTGACTTCAAAAATAATTGGAATGATAAAGTCATGTCGCAATTATTTGCGACGTGCCACTTCTCGAGTGAAGATGAGGAGAGTGTTCCTTGGATGACCCACGGATCCAAGTACAATATCACTCAAGAAGATTTTCCTAGCATGCTTCACCTTGACACCTTGAGACATGACAGCCTGATCATCCACAATATAGGTGTCATTGAGAAAGACAGGATGAAATTCCTTTATGAGCCAAACTCAAAGTTCAACCCTCCATCCATAAAGGACGTGAAGCCTTTCTTTGTGGTCCTAAACAGATTCTTAAGGAAGACTATTGCTCCTAAAGATGGAGATGATGGGAGTGTGCAGGGTTATCTCCGGACCCCGATAAGAGTGATAAGCAAGGACCACCAGTTTGATGTGGCGGACTATATTTGGAATGACATGGTGAACATTTCTTGCACACTCAACAGGTCCTGTGGGTATGCTCCATATCTATTGTTTGCGATTGAGAAAGTCACTAGGATTGAGTTCGTCAAAGATGTGGAGCACCTACCTTTGAGGCCTCAGATGCCTCAGAAGCCAAGCATCCAGGCTGCTCCTTCTCCGGCCTCCAGTCCTGAGGCTCCGGCGAGATTAATGTCAATTATGTCATTCTCATTGTTTCAATGTACTTAGTTATGCATCCCACCATAAAGAATGCACATATGGATTATGTTTTCATTGCTTGATGTATTTTAGACTCGTATGTGCATACTTTATGAAAATCTCAATTTTTATCATATTTTGTGAAATCTCAATTGGTTGTCAGCGATCACGAAAAAGGGGGAGATTGAAAGTGCATCTAGGAATCCCTTGTGGGTTTTGGATGATTTATGACAAGCAAATGAAATTCTAACCTTTTTGTTGAGATGAGCAAAGGTTTTAATAGCAAAATAAGCAAAGTGCCAAAAAGAAGGGAGAATGAGGAGCAATGTGGAAATGAGCTCAAGTAAGAAGAATAGTAGATCATTGGTATGGAGCGTTTTAAGGAAACACACCCCAAGAGCTCAATCACAATTAAACACACACATTGCACAAGTTTATACAGGATCGGACTAGTCCGAATGTCACCGGACTAGTCCGATATCCCTCTACACAAGATCAGACAAGTCCGATATCACATCGGGCTAGTCCGATATCTTCTTGACTAAAATCGGACTAGTCCTCCCAAGTGCGGACTAGTCCTCAAAACACTTCACAAAGTTGCACACAATCGGACAAGTCTGATCCCCATTGGACTAGTCCGATATCTTTCTGATCCAAATCGGTCAAGTTCGATATTTGCCCGGACTAGTCCGAAAAATCCTCTGACCTAAATCGGACAAGTATTTCAAGTGCGGACTTGTTACCCAATTAACTTAGGGTTTCACATGTCCGCACAAGACCGATGACTATCGGACTAGTGCGATGATTTCCAGAAGTGAAATCGGACAAGTCCGCTCCTAGCCAGACTAGTCCAATATTTCAGGACACTTAGGGTTTGCTATACACAGCACACCAGACTAGTCTGATAACCACCACAGACTAGTCTAATATTCCTAAACCCTGACGGTCACTTTTAGAAACCCTTATAAATAGAGGTGCACGGTCCAAACTTCAACAACTCTCGAACCATAGCACCGTCACACCTCCCAAGAGCCTAAAAAACACATCTCTCCACAAAATTAAGTTCTACAAATATCAATCCATTGAGGATACACTCTAGATCATTGGAGGGACACGTTCAACACTTGTTGAGCTCTTGGTTTGATTTCTCTAACACACTCCTGTGATTTTCATTGTAATCTTTTCGGTGTGTTCTTTGTGGTGTTTCTTGTTGTAATCTAGGGGAGACCTCAACATGTGATAAGGCCCCTTGAATTCGGTTATTCACCCCTTTGTGATAAGTAGAAGAGGATTGACCTTTGTGGCGATCCGACAAGGGTAGGGTTGGAGAAGACCCGGTCCTTTTGTGGACTCATCAATGTGGACGTAGGTTGCCTCTGTGGGAACCGAACCACGGGATAAATTGCTTGTGTTCTTGCTTTGTGTTCATTGTTCTTCACATCATATTAATCTTGGGTTTCAATCAATCTTGCTCACTTTACGTTGAAATATCATATTTAAGATTGACTTGTGATATACCCTAGTACATAATCTTGCAACACATCATTTACAAGTATATTTCCACTGCATGCATCCTAGAATCAAATTAATTGATCAAACTTGATTAACCTAGTCGGTACACACCGGACTAGTCCGCCCTTTACCGGACTAGTCCGATATCTCGTGATTTGATCATGTTGTTAAGTGTTGTAGGTTCCGAAAAAATTCAAAAGGCCTATTCACACCCCCCCCCTCTAGGCCATATTCAGCTTTCTCCATGTAACTCCCACTTGTATCTTCTCTTCTTCTCTCCAATTTTGTAATCTCTTGTCTTCAAATGAATGAAATCCAAGGAATTTATGAATTTCATTTTTTGTCTGCAACCCTTTGTCTCGCTTGGCCCCCTGATAGATGTACACAATTTGATTGCGAACATGTACCAAAGGATGCGGTAATTTGTCGAAGACTTGAGTGCTTCGAACTTGTAGAGCATAGGTCCGAAGTCTTGTTGCATCGACATCAGGGGCCCCCTGAGGTCATCGGAGCTTAGTAGCTCCGGCAGTGACCACAATCAACATGTAGAGCGTTGACAGCGGACCCCCTGGGGTGTCGGAACTTAGTAGCTCCGATAGTAACCTCTGTCAACACGTGGAGCGTCGACGGTAGACCGCGTTGGGATGTATTTCCACCATCTTCTCTTCGGCTCCTTTTATTTCTTCACGTTGACGACTGGCCCCGTGGATTTTTCAGAACTTGATAGCTCTGACGACGCCCACTATCAATGTTTAAAACATGACGGCGGACCTCCTTAGGGAATGTCGGAGTTTTGATAGCTCCGGCATCATTCACCATCATCATGGAATTCTTATTTTTCCTGCACACTAAAGTCAAGAAAAACAGTAAAATCCTATTCTCATCTATAACTCGTTCGCGGCTTACTATTCCTGTAAGAAATTTTTAGGTCGACAACAATCCGATGTACAATCAAACGCACTTGTCTGTTTTCTCCAGGTCCAATCGTTTTCTGAACCCGCCTTACTTCGGCCTGCTCGGGTGTAGATAGAGGGGCGTACTTAGGGTGCAGGATCAGGCTAAGTCGATAGCACACTCCAGACCTAGATTATCTTGGCGACATTCAGGCGAGTGGGCCATCCAACAATGTTAAGACCCAAAAGAATTAATAATGCGACTTGAATTATACATGAATTGTTCGAGCAAAAACTTCTTGAGAATTGCACAACCTTGTTATAGACATGAAGGAGAAAAATAAAAAGAATGAGCTTGTACAAAGTAAATGCACGTGGAGTCTGTTTTCACATAATGATGTTTTTCATTATAGTGTTTGGGGTACAGAGGAGACAAGTACACTCTTAGGGTACGGAACCAGACTAAGTGCGTTGTATTTCTTATTTGTCCCAGGGTAGCTAGCTACACTTTTAGTTCTGAGACTGTGACAAGTGTTGCCTGAAAATTGCGGACCTTACGGGGAAGGTCCGGCTGTCCTCCCGGAGGAGCTACCCGACTCTGTACAATGACGCTATAACATACATCATATGTAATTAAAGACTCACCTCCAGGACATTAATTGTAGAACTTACGGATGTGCTCAATGTTCCATGGATTAGGGAGAGGTGTCCCATCCTTAGATGCCAAGTGAACGCATCCGGGACGGGATACTTTAATCACTCGGAAGGGTCCTTCCCAACCGGGGGAAAGGTTTTTTAACCCTTCTCAAGTTTGTATTCTCCTTAGCACCAGATCGCTTCCTCGAGCTGTCAGCCATGCACATGCCTTTCGTGATAGCGCCAAAGAGCTTGGTGGTATCGTGCATCCCGAACTGCTACTCGACACCTTCCCTCTTCGACGAGGTCACAGTCTTCACGCCGGAGCTGGTCCAGCGTGGCTTCGTCGAAGGTCCGAACCCGCAGTGACCCCAAGGTGATTTCCGGAGGAAGGACTGCTTCGGCTTCGTACACCTGGAAGAAGGGTGTCTCTCCATTTGATCGGTTTGGAGTTGTCCTGTTCGCCCACAAGGTGTGCGGAAGCGCTTCGATCCAGTTGGCTCCATGTTTTTTCAGGCGCTCATATGTGCACGTCTTGAGTCCTTTCAGGATTTCTGCAATTGCTCTCTCAGCTTGGCCATTGCCTGCAGGGTGATCTACAGAGGCGTATCTGACCTGAATTCTGAGGTCTTTGCAATATCCTTGGAGTGCAGAGCTTGTGAATTGGGTCCCATTGTCGGTTATGATCTTTTTTGGGACTCCAAATTTGCATATTATGGACTGCAAGAAGTTGATACCTGATTGCTTGTTTATTGTCACAACTGGAGTTGCTTCCAGCCACTTGGTGAACTTGTCGATGGTGACATACAGGTACTTGTAACCTCTGACGGCTTTTGGGAAAGGTCCAAAAATATCCATCCCCAACATAGCGAATGGCCATGTAGGAGGTATCATTTGTAGTGGTTGAGCTGGTGTGTGAATTTTCTTCACATGGAACTGGCATGCTTCACATTTCTTCACCAGCTCGGTTGCATCCTGGAGTGTTGTAGGCTAGAAAAAGCCATGCCGGAAGGCTTTTACCGACCAACGTGCAGGAAGACGCGTGGTTCCCACACTCGCCTCCATGGATTTACGCGAGGAGCTCACGGCCTTCTTCCCTTGTAATGCACCGCATTAGGACGCCGTTGGCACCACGTCGGTAGTGATTCCCTTCTACCAGTGTGTATCTTTTAGCCAATGAGACTATCCGGTCAGCACATACATTATCGTCAGGAATGAAGTTGTCTTTCAAGTAGCTCCGGATCTCCGAGATCCATGCATCGGAGCTAACTTGAGCATCTGAGTCTTGTGTGCTGGGTTGCTCGGAGCTTCCTGTAGCACCTATGACCCTTGATGGCTGCCATGGTAACAGGGCCATCGGGACCGCCATCTTCGAGATGCTGGTCTCGCCCCCTTCGCTCAGTTCGGCAGGCTGAGCTGTAGGTCTTGACAATCTCCAGACGAAGGTTCCGTCCGGAACCGGAGCTCCGGTTGAAGCTTTCATCGAGAGTTCGTCAGCTTCAGCGTTGTTGAGACGCTGGACATGATGGAGGTCTAGGACTTTGAAGTCCTTCTGAAGCCTCTGGACTACAAGGAGATAAGAAGCTAGTTGAGGGTTGTTGCAGGAGCATTCACCCTTCACCTGTTTGATGATGAGCTGTGAATCTCCCTTCACCAACAGCTGCTTGACACCATATGATAGTGCCACCTTGAGCCCATAGATGAGTGCTTCATACTCCGCCATGTTGTTGGTCGCCTTGAAGTCAAGGTGAACAATGTATTTGACCTTCTCCCCGGTCGGAGCGGGGAGAAGGACTCCAGTTCCGGCCCCTTGCTTCTGCACAGAGCCGTCAAAGTAGAGAGTCCAGTAAGGCTCAGTGAAGACCGGAGCTTTGAGCTCTGGTTTCTGCTCACTAGGGCCCCAAGGATTTGATGGAGAGGGAGTCCACTCAGCCACAAAGTCTGCCAATGCTTGACTCTTGATCGCTTGTCTTGGGACGAATTAAAGATCGAATTTGGCCAATTCTGCCGCCCACTTTGCAATGTTCCCAGTAGAATTGGGGTTATGCAAGATTGCTCACAGTGGATAAGAGGTCACCACTGAGATCTTGTGAGCTTGGAAGTAGTGGCAAAGCTTCCTAGAGGCAGTAAGAACTGCGTAGAGCAGCTTATGCACCTTTAGGTATCGAGTCTTGGCATCATGGAGTACTTCGCTGATGATGTACACTGGGTGCTGGACTGTCCGGACCTTCCTGGAGGGGCCCGGAGCTTCCCCCTCATCAACCTGGACGTTCCCGGAAGGGTTGAGACCTTCTTCGGGGACCTCCAGGCTCTTGCTAGAGGAACCCGGAGCTTGTTCTTGAGTGACCCGGTCCCTCCTGGAGGGGTTCGGATCTTCTTGTTCAGCAACAGTAACTCCTTGTGGATCCAGGTCTAGGGGCTGGGACCCAGACCCGTCTTCAGGTACCTCCGGACGTTGCCAGAGGGGTTTGGATTCCTGAATTGGGCATGGTTCTTGTCTCTCCGCAACCAGGACCATGTTGATGACTTTGTCAGTTGCTGAAATCTAAAGCAGAAGTGGCTCACCAAGACTCGGAGCTACCAGAGTTGGTAGTGGTGATGAGTTACTTCAGCTCTTGGAATGCCTTTTCTGCTTCTTTGGACCATTGGAAAGGTACGGACATCCTCAATAGTTTGAATAAGGGTAGCGCCCGTTCTGCCAGTCTTGAGATGAATCGGCTGAGGGCAGCTAGACTCCCAATCAGCTTCTGGACAACCTTGATGCAAGCTGGTGGTCGCATGTCTTCAATAGCTTTAATCTTCGCTGGTTTTGCCTCTATTCCTTGGTGATTCACCAAGAATCCAAGAAGCTTCCCGGAGCTAACCCCGAAGACACACTTGTCTGGGTTCAGCTTTGTGCGTGTTATTCACAGCTTGTTGAAGACAACTTGCAAGGTGTCGAGGAGTGACTCCTTGTTCTTGATCTTGACAACGAAGTCATCGACATATACTTCCACTGAATCTCTAATGAACTCTCTAAAAGTTTTGTACATAGCTCGCACAAATGTTGAAGCAGTGTTTTCGAGACCGAAAGGCAAGGCAGTGTAACAATATAATCCATCTACAGTGATGAAGGCAGTATGCTCTTCATCTTCCCTAGACATTCTAATATGATGATACCCAGAATATGCGTCTAGGAAACACAATTATTCACACCCGGAGGTGGAATCCACTATCTGATCTATTCTAGGTAGTGGAAATGGATCCTTTGGACATGCCTTATTCATTGTGTTGTAGTCGATACACATCCGAAGCTTCCCGCCGGCCTTGAGTAAAGTTACTGGGTTTGCCAGCCATTTCGGGTGGAAGACTTCTTGGATGAATCCAGCTTCGAGCAACTTCTTCACTTCTTGATGTATGAAGTTCTGTCGCTCTACTGATTGCTTCTGAGGCTTCTGATGTATAGGCCGAGCGTCAGGATAGATCTTCAGATTGTGCTCAATCACCTCCCTAGAGATCCCAGGCATTTGTGATGGTTGCCAGGCAAACACGTCGACAATAGCCCGAAGGAAAGTGATGAGCGCGAGTTCCTATTTGTTGTTCAGTCCACCCGATATACGGGTTGTCTGAGCGGTAGCGGAACCAATTTGGACAACTTTGACGGGAATGTTGGTGTCGCCACTTGGTTGCACACGGGGTGCAGAAGTTGAGCCCCGATGACGAATTCTAGGGGGCTTCGGAGTTTGCTCCTTTCCGAATTCTTCCTCTGCGATGTAGCAAGCGCGTGGAGTTCTTTCAGAGCAGTAACTCCGACAGTGCGATCTCCACGAATCTGGAGAACACCTGAGGGTGTTGGCATCTTCAACACCAAGTAACCATAATGAGCAGCAACCATGAATTTGTACAGGGCTGGCCTGCCCAAGATGGCGTTGAATGGCAAGTTGATATGTGCCACATCGAAGACCAACTTCTCGGTCCGGTAATTAACCCGAGTCTCGAAGGTCACCGGGAGAGTAATGGCGCCGAGTGGGGTTATGGCCTCCGGACCTACTCCTGAGAAAGGTCGGGAGGGGCGAAGATCCAAAGGTCAGAGCTGAAGCTTGACGAAAGCTTTGAAGCTTATGAGGCTCAGCCCCAAACCTCTGTCCACCATTACATGGTGGATCTGAATGTTGTTGATGTTCGGAGATGCCATCAAAGGTAGTTGGCCAGCTCCAATCATGTTCCGAGGGCAGTCCGAAGCATCGAAGGTGATGGAAGTGTCTATCCACTTCCGATGAGGCTCTGCCCTGGCTGTGGGAGCTACAGAGGCCATGTCCTGCCGCATTGTCTTGAGGACACGGCGGGAAGTGATGTCCCACGAACCACCAAAGATGGTGTTCATGGTCTTCCGACACTCATTATCAGAGATGTCGGAGTCGTTGTTGACGGAGGTGTAAATGGCCTTCAAGACCTTTTTGGGGTCCTAAAATCTTAACTCCTCTCCAGCCGGAGCTTCGTCGACTTTTTGTTTTCCTTCCCTTTGATGGAAAGGAGCTTCTTCCCGGCGCTTGTTGTAGCGCTCAGCAAGGTTCTGGACCTCCCGACAGTTTTCCAGGTTGTGGCCGTCCGTCTTATGTATGGGACACCACATCTTGGAGTTGCCACCGTCTTCGGACGACGGTCGAGGCCGCTTCTCGGGCCGTGGCCCCCGGCCACCCGAAGCTGCAGCAGCTGCAGTAGTAGATGTGCCAGTCGACGACTTCTTCTTGCCATTAGACTTTTTCTTCTTCCTGCCACTCCCGGAGGTAGTGTCTTCACCCTTGGAGGACCTTTTGTTGGCCTCCGGAGGTGGTTGGGAGTGCATTGCATGGCCATCCGCAGCCTTGGAACACTTGTCTGCCAAGCTGAAGAGTTGCGTGACACTGGTGACTTCCTTAGTCGCCAGCTTCTCCCACATCTTCTTATCCCGAACGCCCTGTCTGAATGCTACAATAATATAAGCGCTTGAGATAGAAGGGATGGTATTTCGTACCTTGGAGAACTTCTGGATAAAGGATCGCAAGGATTCTCCCCCTTGTTGCTTGACAGCAAAAAGGTCCAGTTCTGTGCCTGGTCGGGTGTATGAACTCACAAAATTGGCGGTGAACTGTTGGCACAACTCCGCCCAACTGTTGATGGAGTCGGGTGGAAGGCTCATGAACCAGGACCTGGCGGTCCCAGTTAATGCCACAGGGAAATAATTGGCCATCACAGCCTCATTGCCACCGGCTGTGAGGATAGAGGTGGAGTAGATTTGGAGAAATTCAGCGGGGTTGACAGTCCTGTCAAATTTCTCCGGCAAGTGAGGCTGGAACTTTTGCGGCCATCTGACCATGCGTAGGTGCATGTCCAAGGCAGAACAGCCTCCTCCTACTCCCTCGGGAGCAGGACTGTCCCGAGCCTCTCACCTCTCGTGAGCATGCTCGATGTGGATGCAGCCGTCCGGTTGTTGATAACGGCGATCGAGCTCCGCCCGGAGGTCGTGAGTCGAAAGCCTTGTTACCGTGTGGGAATGTCGCGCCGCGGGAGGCAGCGACATCACTTGTTGAGATGCAGCACGTCTCCTGTGCTGCGAAGCTTGCGAATTGAGTCTACCTGACATGGTTCGACACTGTGATGAGGCCCGCCTCGAGGGGGGGAGGACCTTGGTTGCCGATGCCATTGGCTGCTGCTGCAACCAGATGCTCCACATCAGCTCTCCGCTGCTCCATTGCACCCTGAGGTGCTCCTGGAGGCGGTGGATGTTGGAGAAGAGCACGTGTAGCAATGAGCGCGTGTTCAGGGTTGTTGTTTGCCGATGCAGAGATCGACGCAGACACCCTGTCTCGGTGTCCGCACTGATTCGTCGGAGCGAACGGTGGTGGCAGTGTCATGGCTCTTGCTGGGGCAATGTCACCTGCTGGCTGCTGCATGTTGGAGGGATTGCCTCCAGTAGGCTGCACAGCGTGGTTACCGTTGGACGATCCAGTAGCAGAGTTCACCATCTTGAATCTCAGGCACTGCCACTACCTGGTGGTCCAACTGTCGGAGTTTGATTCCGACAATTCTCCCAGTGCGCGGAGCTTAGAACAAGATGGTGAGTTGACACGGGTATTTACGTGGTTCGGGCCGCCTGAGCGTAATACCCTACTCCACGGGTGTGTGTTGTTGTTGTATTGAGCGAGTGAGCGCTAATGGTCTCCAAGACCCGAGAGTATAGAGAGGCCAGAGAGTCCAAAAAGAAGAGGATCCCCCTGTGTATCGTTCGGCCAGTCCTTTCATAGTACAAGGGTTGGCCGTTACATCGTTATCTTGACCCAACATGTGGCCCTGGTGGTTACTGATGTCTAATACACAGTTAATGTGCTTAATACCCTTAATAGCGTGGTAACGCCCCATAATGGTGGCGTTACTGGTATTGAGGGTCCTCTAATCGTGCGTCATTAAGATGGCATTAATGACACATGATTAGGTATTGAAGTCTTTAATGTTCCTTGAAGGTTTGAGCCGTTGTAGATCCACCAATATGCTTGTTGAAGTTGAAGGTCTGGCGATTGGATGCGTGGCAGCTCTGGAGCTTACCGTCATGGATGGGTAGGTCTGGTGCTATTGTACACGTGTCAGTACTGGAGCTTCCCTCTGTCAGGGGTTAGGTCTGTGGGTGCCACACAAGTATCTAGTCCAGAGCTTTCCCTTGTGTGGGTTGTAGCTCCAGCCTTATGATACACGTGGCGGCACTGGGACTAACCATATGAGGGAGGCAGGTATGGTTCCGACTGACATGTGGGGCCTTCGGGGGTCTTCAATTCTGGTAGGTGGAGTTCCCTTGTGCTCTTCGCAGTCCCAAGGGGTATCCGGTACGTAGCGTACCGACACGAGTTTATAGGGAAACCTCACATGTTAAGGGCTCCCACAAAAATTACAATGAAAAGAAGACCAAATACACTCGAAAAAATTACAAGAGAGAGTATGAGTGTCAAGAGATCAAACCCAAGAGCTCAAAATGTGTAGACAACAATCTCCCAATCCCAAATCTAAGTGTTCAATTGGTTTTCACCTTTTTGTACTTTAGATGCATGGGGAGATGTGTTTTTTGGCTCCTGGGACAGATGACGGCGCTAGGGTTTATGATTTTTATAGTAGGAATTGAAAGTTGTGTTTGTGGGGCCGTGGATCTCCTATTTATAGGGTTTCCAAAAAGTTACCTTTAGAAACCCCGAGGGCCGGGCGAGTCTGTACCGGGTACCGGACTTGTCCGGTGTGCTGTGTAAAAGTCGGCGTGGAATGCAACACACTAGAAATCCTAATTGTGTGAGGTATACCGGACTAATCTGGTATATGTCCATACTTGTCCGGTGCTAGTGTAATTCAACTCTAGAGAGTTGCATGTACTAGCCCGATCTTAGAGCGGACTTGTCCGGTGCTATGTGTAATTGGACTCTAGAGAGTTCAACCGACTAGTCCTGTCCAATGGACGGAATTGTCCGGAGTGCACTGAACAGTATTTACAAAGACTTGAACGGACTAGTTCGGTCCATGATCGGACTAGTCTGGTGCACTTTGTTATTGGGTTCCAGAAAGGTTAACAACCTAGTCCGGTCAGTAGACACACTAGACCGATGCACAGTGTATTTGGACAACAGAGAGTTAAACGGACTAGTTCGGTCCATGAACAGAATAGTCCGGTGCTCAGTGAGTTTTTAGGTGTTTTTAAGCCCTTACCCATATGCAAATACTTGAGCTCTTGGGATGTGTCTCTCACTCACATCCTATACATTTAAATCTACTTTGTGTTTCAATTGATAGTTGGGCTTTTCTCTTTTGTACACCACTTCATTTTTCACCTTTTTGAGTGCACCAAACTATCTCATTTTGCTTATCCTGCAGTCATCTCAATAAATTCATTAAGATCTCATTTCCTTGTCATCTATTGTCCAAAACCCACAAGGCATTGCCTAGATGCACTTTCAATCTCCCCCTTTTTGGTGATTGATGACAACCAATTTAGATTTCAAAATTAAGAGTAAAAATTTGATTTTCATAAAGTGTGCATATATGAGAATAATGAATAATAACAAAATGCTTCTCACATATATGCACTCATTATGGTGGGGTGCCTAGCATGTGTGTGGTCAATAGATGTGATGGGCAATAGATAAGCATTTGAGAGTCATTGCAATAATCACCACATTAACATCAACTAAGCATGACACATTGAGTAAATTTCGCACATCCAAAATAAATTACAATAGTTTGAAAATGAGTACAAGTCCTCGATCACAGGTCCTTAATGGCTTAACCTAGACAACTAGTCTCAATATCTCCCCCTTTGGCATCAAGGCACCAAAAAGGGAAAAAATGAGTGAAATCATTCATCGTAACTACCTCTCTCACTCTCAGTCCTCTCTTCATATTCTTCTTCATCTTCAAGTGCTTGAGGAGCAGGAGGAGGAGCAGAGGTACCAGCCAGTCCAAATGATGCCAATTCTTGCTCAGTTAGAGGATGCATTTTAGTAAAATCTTCTTCTGAGTCCTCTAAAATCTGAAGTGACCCGACTAGCTACATCTCCAATTTGTCACTGATGGCTTTGATGTTGGCCTTTACATATCTTTGATGCTTCTTTCTGGCCACACTCTCCTTGTGCTCCTTGATTTCCACTTTGCGGCAAGAGGCAAAGATGGATCATAATCTCTTTAGCACTCCACTGGATGACTCTCTAGGAGGTGGAGGAGTTGGAGCAGCAGTCTCAGATCTTGTTCCCTCTTGAGCCCTCTTGGATCTTCTTTCCTCTCCGGTTGAGATGGGAGCTGAAGAAACGGTGTAGATGGTAGGCTTCTGGGGACTAAGTCTGGTATGAGGCACATCCTTTACAAATTCTAGTCCTGTCACCTTCTCAATCATATACATGATGTAAGGTGCATAGCCACAGGACCTGTTAGGAGTGATGGAGATATTGACAATGTCATTGTATATGTACTCAAAGTCATTGAAGGTCCTTTTCCTGTTATCACTTTCATCAATGTTCTAAGGGAGCCCTGAATTGTCCCTGCATCTCCCTCTTTGGGAGCAATTGTTTTCCTCAGTATCCTGTTGCGAACAGCAAAGAAGGGCATCAAGTACTTCGTAGTTGGGGGCTTGAATGACATCTTTGTATCATAGAGAAAGTCAAGCTAATATTTCTCAAGAGGTTTGAGATTGTGGATAATGATGTCATTCTCCATAGAATCTTCCAGGTGAAGAATTATTGCAAACTCCTCATAGGTGACAGTGTATTGTGCTCCATGGGTCATTCAAACCATCCTGTCACTATCATCACGAGCAAAATAGAGAGTAGGGTAGAATTGAGTGATGACCTCAATGATCTAGTCCCACTGAAAAGATACTAGATCCCTCAGTCCATGTAGCTCCAAGGCTTTCAGAACCTCTTGGTAGGCTTGACATCTCTTGGACTGAAGGTGAGTGATGTCCACCTATTGGCTTCCGATAACTGGGGTCTTCATCTTCAGATACACATGCTCATATTAGTTAGCATGGAAATTGCTCCAGAATCTAGGATCAGCTGACTATTTAGGCTGACTATAGACTTCTACCTTCCTGAATTTTTCAGCAAGCTCACCACCTTTGCTAGTCAAATCAGCACTAGAGGGCTGCCTGTTGCGATGAGTAGGAGCTTTCATCTTTAAGGGGCCAATGGGGCCACTAGCAAGTCCTTTGCCCTTGTTCAGAGTTCCCTTGGGCCCCAATTAGCTCTTAGCGGCATTCTTGCCCTGAGCCTTTTTCACTACCATTCTCCTTCTCTTAGTAAGAGTGTCGTCGGAAGGAGGAGAATGGACATTTACATCATGTATTTTCTTCATCACCCTCTCCTTAGCTCTTTGCACTCGAGCACGTTGTACCTCTTCATCATAGTGGAATGAACTGTCCTCAGAACTTGGAGACATCGTGCCTGACAAGGAGGTTCTAGGTTTAGATAATAATGGATTGAAGACTCAGTGCAAATAGGAATTTAGAAGTTCAAATGTCAGATGCCGGACTTGTCCGGTGCCTTGTCCGCACCAAGACACTGGACTATTCCGGTCTGGCATAAGAGCCCTAACTTTTCCTATTTTAACAAAATCTACTTCGAATTGATGCACAAGGACTAGGAAATGGTAGGAGTACATCTAGAGAAGTAGTGTATGCTCTAGGAATCGAAGGAAATAAGCTAGAATCAAGAAAAGTTGAGAGCTAGGGTTTGAGGAGAATTTTACCAAAATGTTCAAGATTCACGTTGAAGGAGCGGACTTGGGGGTGGATTAGTCAGGAGTGAAAAACCTTCACGCCAGGAGGGGATTTCTCTTGGAGAAATCCGCGTTTTTGGTGGCAAGATGTGGAAATCGCCCTTAGAGCTCGAGGGGAAGGAGAGAGAATGTGAAGGGCATTATGCAAGGTGGAAGATGAGCTCCTAGCAACGGACTAGGGTTAACCCCGACGAAACTGGACTAGTCCAGTAGGCCCCGAACAAGTCCGATGCAACAGAGAAGGTCTGAACTAGTCTGTATCAACAGACTAGTACGGTGCTAATCCCGGACAAGTCCGGTGTCAGCAGGATAGAACTTAGCTGAAACAACTAGATTTTGGTTGTTTGATCTAATAGTGATCTGAGGGACATTATTTCACAAATAATCTTGATGAACATGACCAGTAAGCACTCAACTACCATACAATTGCCATAATTCAAAAAGATTTACTCATTTAAATAGTTTTTGAGAGAAAATCGAGATAAGGGGGAAATTTTGGCAGACATGAGTAAACATTGAAATCACAATCAGATGTGCGGTGTTTCAAGGCACATTTCGAGAGTCAATTATATTTAGCTCATTTCTTAGCTCACAAAACCATTTCTCATCTAATGGCTTGGTGATAATATCTGCAAGTTGTGTTTCAGTCCTAACATGTGAAATTTCAATATCACCTTTTAATGAATGATCTCTTAGGAAATGGTGACGAATATATATGTGCTTAGTTCTTGAGTGCTCTACTGGGTTGTGTGCAATTTTTATAGCACTCTCATTATCACATAGGAGTCGAATATGGTTCAGATTCTAACCATAGTCACTTATAGTTTGTCGCATCCAAGGTAGTTGTGCGCAACATCTACCGGCTGCAACATACTCCACTTTATTTGTGGAAAGAGCAATGAAATTTTGCTTTTTAGATGACCATGAAACTAGGGATCTGCCAAGAAATTGACAGGTCCCGACGTGCTTGTTCTATTGACTTTGCATCATGCATAGTCGGCATAGGAATAACCTACTAAGTTAAACTTGGATCATTTGGGCCACCAAAGGCCCATGTTGGGTATGTCCAAAAGGTACCTTAATATTCTTTTTATAGCTATTAAGTTGCACTCTTTAGGTGTTGCTTGAAACCTTGCACACATGCATACACTAAGCATAGTATCTGGCCTAGATGCACATAAATAGAGTAGTGAGCCAATCATAGTGCGATATACCTTTTGATCCACATTTGGACGATCTTCATTAAGGTCGAGATGTCCGCTAGTCGCCATGGGCGTCTTGATGGGCTTCTTGAGGATGTCCTGCGTGTACTTGGTTTGACATGTAAACCTGCCCTCTGTTAATTTCTTCACTTGGAATCTCAAGAAGAACTTCAATTCACCCATCATCGACAACTCAAACCTATCTGCCATAATCTTACTGAATTCTTCACAAAAAGAATTATTAGTAGATCCAAAGATAATATCATCAGCATAGATTTGACAAACAAATAAATAATCATCAATTTGTGAATCAACTTTTGCAATTTTAAAGCCATTTTGAGTCAGAAAATCTCTAAGGCACTCATACCAAGCTCGAGGAGCTTGTTTGAGGCCATAGAGAGCCTTCCACAGTTTATAGACATGGTTGGTCTACTCTTGATCCTCAAATCCTGTTGGCTGCTCCACGTACACTTCCTCCTTGATCGGACTGTTGGGGAAGGCACTTCGACTTGTGAGTAACCTTTAGCCACAACTCTCACTTTATTTCTCGTTACCACTCCGTGTTCATCTTGTTTGTTTCGAAAGACCCATTTGGTTCCAATGATGTTCGCCATTGGTCTTTCCACCAGTTCCCACATTTTATTTCTCTTGAAGTTGTTCAACTCCACTCGCATTGCCATCACCCAATCTGGATCTTTTAAGGCTTTCTCTACCCTGTATGGTTCCATAAAAGATACAAAGAAGTAATATTAACAAAAATTTGCAATGCGAGATCTAGTAGTTACTACCTTAGCAATATCTCCAATGATGTTGTTGATGGGATGATCTCTTTGCACACTCTGATGTACTCTTGAGTGAGGGACTTGTGAAGTTGCTATCTCTTCATTTTCTTCATTGTCATTGTCTCCCCCTAAATCATTGCTTATGTGGTTGTATGGATCTTCTTGATCTTCCTTTATTTTGATCTTGTGCATGAGCTCCCCCTTGATCTTTGCTTCCTTGTTGACGTTCATCTTGTGCACTTGAGTCTTGTGGTTGCTCTTGAGGTAGAATATCACCAAGTGCCATTCTTCTCAACGCTTCACATGGGGCTTTTTCTTGATCTAGCACACACTTATCAACTTGCTCCACTTGGGAGCCATTAGTCTCACCAAAAACTTTGAAATATGAAACATTCGGCTTGTTATCGTTAAGAAGCTCATATGGCGTTTTCTTCAATAGTTGGTGAAGATACAACCGATTTGTGGCATGACAAGCAGTGTTCACGGATTCAGCCCAAAACCGGTTTGATGTCTTGTATTCATCCAACATTGTCCTTGCCATTTCAATCAGTGTTCTATTTTTCCTTTCGGTCACCCCGTTTTGTTGAGGGGAGTTGGGTGCCGAAAGCTCGTGCTTTATCCCTTCTTCATCAAGGTATTCCTCAACTTGTGTATTTTTGAATTTTGTCCCCTTGTCACTTCTAATATTCTTCACGGTTGATGAGAATTCGTTTTGAGCTCTTTTCAGGAACTTCATGAGGATTCCCCGAGTTTCTGATTTATCATACAAGAAAAATACCCAGGTGAATCTTGAAAAATCATCAACAATAACTAGACCGTATCGGTTACCGCCAATTCTTATGTATGCAATTAGAACAAAAAGGTCTATGTGAAGGAGTTCTAGCGGTCTTGTAGTAGTCATCACATTCTTGGCGGGCTGCGGTGCTCCAACTTATTTTTCTGCCTGGCAAGCGCTGCACGCCTGTCTTTCTCAAAGACAACATCCTTTAGACCTCGGATGTGACCACCTTTTAGAAGTTTTTGCAGATTTCTCATCCCAACAAGGGATAGCCGTCTATGCCACAGCCATCCCATGTTAGTTTTAGCAACCAAGCAAGTGTTGGGTAGTTTGGCTTTATCTTTGTTGAAGTGAACAAGATAAAGCTTTCACTTCAACATTACCTTGAATGCAATCGAGCCATCGCTTCTTCTAAAAACAGTCACACCCTCATTGGTGAATAAAAAGTTATAACCTTTGTTGCATAGCTGAGATATTGACAGAAGGTTATAATCTAAAGAATCTACGTGTAAAACATTCGAGAGAGTATGTTGACAAGAGATTTCAATTTTACCGCTACCAAGGACCTTGTCTCCAAAGTATATGCTCTCACTTGGATCTGCGTTGTGCTCATACTCCACAAACATATTCCTCTCTCCTGTCATGTGATTGGTGCATATGCTATTTAGCACCCATTTTGATCCACCGGAGGAGTAGGCATGCAAAACAAAATCATTCCTTGGTTTTAGGTACCCAATCTTGCTTGGGTCCTCTCAGGTTAGTTACAAGAGTCTTGGGCACCCACACACAAGTTTTAGAATTTTTGTGGTGCGGCCCTGCATATTTGGCAAACACATTTCCAACCTTGTCTTTCATTAGAACATAGGAAGCATCAAAGGTACAAAACAATATTTGCAAGTCAGATTCATGCAATTTTTCCTTAACAGAAGTGATTCTCTTCTTAGCATGGACATTAGTGGACATCTTTTTATTCTTGTCAAACCCAATACCATATTTGACGTTAGGAGGTCTAGTGACCATATATGCACTACGTGCATATTTGATCTTCTCCTTTTCAAAGATGCCACTTTGGGAAGGATGTGTTGCATGAGAAGTAGAAGAATCAGGTTTGACAACATTTTTCTTAATAGACATGTGCAAGTTGCAATAGTTGTCGAACTTGCACCTTTGGAAGGTGATCTGAGGAAGAGGAGTCACTTTGCTTGAGCGACTCAACTTGCACCTCAAGAATCTTGTTAACTTTTGACAAGTTAGCAAGTTCATCCTTGATTGCAACTTGTGAGTCTTCTAGCTTTGAGTAAGTTTCCTTTCTCAAGGCTAGATCATGCTCAAGTGACTTGTTCTTCTCTCTTTCGATCTCAAGGAGTTTCTCAACGTCTTTATATCTCTTCCTTTCACGGATGAGCATATCTTCTTGTCGGTTTACAAGCTCCTCCTCAAAGATTTCATCTGACAACATTTTCATTTTCTTTAGTGCAGTTTTAATTAATCCCCTAAACATCTCCTCATTTTCACTAGAGCTATCAAAATCTTCAATAGAGGAATGTAGCAAAGGAGGAGTAAGTCGAACCTTTTTCTTGCCCTCTTTGGCCATAAAGCAAGTGTGATTGTGTGTGTCACGTCCTCCCATGTTTGGGAGGAGTGTAGATCTCTTGGTGGGTTTCTTGATGGCAATGGTGGTCATTTCCTCTTCTTCATCGGAGGAGGACTCGTCGTTTGAGTCCAACTCCTTGTTGATGTGTGCTTGATGAGCTTGTTGCCTTTTTCGGAAGATCTTCTTTTCTTGAGGCTTCGTTTCTTTCTTCCTCTTACTTTCTTCATAGGTGCAGTCAACCATGAAGTGACCATACTCGCCACAGTTATAGCAGGTGCGTCAAGCATTGGATTTTCCTTTTTCCTTGCTCTTTCCTTCATTTGAGTTGATGCCATGTCTTCTTTTCATCACACTCTTGAATTTCTTCATGAAGAGTACCATATCTTCATCATCTAGGTCAGCGCTCACGTCACTTGTATCTTCTTCGTCTTGAGCATTACGAGTTTCTTTTTTTAGGCTTGCAAGTTGCTTTGAGAGTAACTTCCTTCTTTTTGGAGGAGGTGAGCTCAGCTAGATCTTTGACGTATTGGGCTTCCTTCTCCGTCATCTCATGGTTTATGATCTTGCCCAATAGCTCATCCGGGGTCATTTTGTGGAACTCAGGGCTTTCTTGGATCATTGAGCATCATGTGGCATTTCTTGGCATAAAGGCTCTAATCATCCTTTTAGCCACCTCATGGTCAGTACATTTCTTGCTTCCATAGGCGCCGATCTTGTTGATAAGCGCCTTCATCCGGTTGTACATGTCTTAAGGTGATTTGCCTTCCTCGATAGAAAATCTCCCCAACTCTCCTTCAAGCATCTCAATCTTGGCTTCACGGACTGACCTATTTCCTTCATGGGCTATTTTAAGTGTATCACAGATTGCTTTTGCGCTTTCCAATCCATAAATCTTGGTGAACTCCTCCCTTCTCAGTGATGATGTGATCACTGCAACAACATGTGCGTTGTTGTGAATCTCTTATTCTTGATCCGGAGTGAGTTCTTTGTCCGTGTCCAGGATATCTACACATGTGCACACAATATGCCAAAGGCTAGGATTCAAAGAGATGAGATGCATCTTCATATTGTATTTCCACATGGTGTAGTCGTTTCTGTCAAACTGCGGAGGCTTTCCCATGGGAATAGAAAGATAGTGATTATTTGAATAAGGACGATTATAATTGTAAGGATATCGGGAGTAGTCGTGATGACCACTCCCCGTTGTCTTATCTTCTTATTTTCCCTTTTGTGCAAGCAGTTTCTTCCTCAGAAGTGCCTTCAATTGACGTACATCGAAGGCTTTAGTTTCTTGCTCTTCATCGTTGTTGAGCACCTTCGGGTTCTCGTTGTTCTTCTCAGAGGCCATTAATCTCTCCGAGCGGTGAGTCTCGTTGATGAAGAACATTGCTCTGATACCAATTGAATGTCTCCTATAAGGGTGCTTAATAGGCTTTGAAAAATTCCTGCACACTTACTCGAACGGTCAAAAACTTGATTGACAGGACTTGTCCGACTGCGTGGACAGACTAGTCCAGTGTGCATGGTATGTGCCGATTGATCAAGTATATATACATGATTCACATTCATTTAAGCAGCGGAAATGTGAACGACATATAAGATTACTTGAATTCGCAATTGATGTTGTGAAGTTGCACGTGAAAAACAATTAGCAATTCAAATTATGATATTGATCAACTATTTACCCTTATCAAGATGCAAAAGTAAAGAAGCACATGAAACACCGATTTTTTACCGAGGTTCGATCTCACCAAAGAGATCTACTCCTCGTTGAGGAATTCCACACAGAGCTAGGTCTCTTCAAACTCTTTCCATCTTCAAGTCACCACACAAGGCCGACTTAAATCCATTATCACGGGCAATCACCGAGTTTATGGGGCAACCTAACACGTTGAGGGCTCCCACGAATTTACAACGAAAAGATGATCAAATACGCTCAAAAAGATTACAATAGGGAGAACGAGTGTCAATAGATCAAATCCCAAGAGCTCACAGCGTGTAGACGACGATCTCCCAATCTCAAATATAAGTATTCAATTGGTTTTCACCTTTTTGGATTTTAGATGTGCGGGGAGATGTATTTTTGGGCTCTTGGGCAGGTGGCGGTTCTAGGGTTTATGATTCTTACAGTAGGAATCGAAAGTTTTGTTTGTGGGCCCGTGGATCTCCTATTTATAGGGTTTCCAAAAAGTTACCGCTACAAATCCCGATGGCCAGACTAGTCTATACTGGGTACAGGACTTGTCCGGTGTGCTATGTAAAAGTCGGCGTGGAATGCATCACACTAGAAACTCTAATTGTGTGAGGTATACTGGACTAATCCGGTGTATGTCCGGACTTGTCCGGTGCCAGTGTAATTTAACTCCAGAGAGTTGAACGGACTAGTCCGATCCTAGAACGGACTTGTCCGGTGTTATGTGTAATTGGACTCCAAAGAGTTCAACAGACTAGTCCTGTCCCATTGACGGACTTGTATGCAGTGCACTGAAAAGGGTTTACAGAGACTTGAATGGACTAGTCCGAACCATGATCGGATTAGTCCAGTGCACTGTGTTATTGGGTTCCAAAAAGGTTAATGGACTAGTGTGGTGCGTAGACGGACTAGTCTGGTGCACACTATATTTGGACAACAGAGAGTTAAACAGACTAGTCCGGTCCACGAACAGACTAGTCCGGTCCATGAACGGACTAGTCCGGTGCTCCGTGAGTTTTTAGATGTTTTTAAGCCCTTACCCCTACGCAAAGACTTGAGCTCTTCGGATGTGTCTCTCACATACATCTTATACATTTAAATCTACTTTGCGTTTCAGTTGACAATTGGGCTTTTCTCTTTTGTACACCACTTCATTTTTCACCATTTTGAGTGTATCAAACTATCTCATTTTGCTTATCTTGCAGTCATATCAATAAATTCATTAGGATCTCATTTGCTTCTCATCAATCGTCCAAAATCCACAAGGGGTGCCTAGATGAACTTTAACTTGTCCAGTGTGCTATGTAAAATTCACGTGGAATGTACAATACACTAGAAACCCTAATTTGTGTGAGGTATACCAGACTTGCCCATATTGGAACACTGAGTTCATCGGACTAGTCTGTTGTGATTACATAAAGTTGATCGGAGTAGTCCGCAATGAGACGGACTTGTCTGGTGCAATGTAAATTGTGCTTTTCCAACATGTCTGAGTGAAACATTAGAAATGTGAACTGGCTTTTCTGGTCTGTGTCCAGACTTGTCCGGTGCAAGGTGAGTTGAAACATTAGAGAGTTTAACAAACTTGTCAGGTGCGTGTTCGGGCTGGTCTGTTTATCAGTGAACTGTGACATCAGAAAGTTACTCGGGATAGTGAGGTTTGTGTCTGGGCTAGTCTGGTGCTCAGTGAATTGCTTAGATTGATTTTAGCCCTTACTCTCTACGCAAAGACATGAGCTCTTGGGATGTGTCTCTCACACACATCCTATACATTTATGACTACTTTGCGCTTTCATTGATCATATGGGCTTCTTCCTTTCTTGCTTCTCATTTTTCACCTTTTTGGTTGCACCTTAATATCTAATTTTTGTTGACCTGCATTCATCTCAATGAATTCATTAGGATCTCATTTGTTTCTCATCAATCGTCCAAAACCCACAAGTGAATGCTTAGATGCACTTTCAATCTCTCCCTTTTTGGTGATTGGTGACAACCAATTGAGATTCCACAATAAAGAGTAAAAATTGATTTTCATAAAGTGGGCTTATATGAGAATGATAAATGGGCAATAAAAACTTGTCACATATATGCACTCTCTGTGGTGGGGTGCCCATAACATGTGTGTGATCAATTAATGTGACAAGCAAAATTAAGAGCATAGCAATTATAACAGCAACCATCACATTGATATTAAACTAAGCATCACACATTCATATTAAATAAAATAGGCACATCCAAAAGGGATTACAATAATTTGAAATTTAAGATATGTGTCCATGATCACTAGTCCTTAAGGCTTACAAGTAAATAATACTAGCCTCAATCTCTCCCCCTTTGGCATCAAAGCACCAAAAAGGGAAAATTGAAGGGAATTACTCATAGACAATCCCACCGTCACTCTCAGTTCTATCTTCATCTTCATGTTCATGCCAAAGAGGAGGAGCAGAGACACCTACTAGTCCAAAGAATGCCAATTCTTGCTCCTTGAGGGGTGCCATCTCTGTGATGTTCTCTTCTGAATCCTCTGAGATTTGAGGTGATCTCACTGGCTCAATATCTATCTTCTCACATATTGCTTTAATGTTTGCCTTCATGTACCTTTGATGTCTCTTTCTATCTAGAATTTCCTTGTGTTGTTTAATTTCCACTTTGTGGTAGCATGCAAAGATGAAGGAGAGCATTTTCAGTACACCACTGGAGGACTCTTTAGAGGATGGAAGAGTAGAGCTAGCAGCTGGAGTCCTTGTGCCTTCATTAGCATGCTTAGATCTTTGTTCCACTGCAGGTAAGGTAGGAGCAGAGGGAACAGTGTAGACTGTTGTATTTTGGGGCTTGAGGCCGGTATGCTCAACATTCTTAACAAACTCAAGGTCGGTGACCTTCACAATCATGAACATGATGTATGGTGCATAGCCAAAGGACCTATTGGGAGTGATTGATAAGTTCACAATGTCATTGTAGATATATTAAAAGACATTGAAGGTCCTTTTCTTGCTTATTACTTTCATCAATGTCCTTAGAGTTCCTTGAATTGTCCTTGCATCTCCATTCTTTGGAGCAATAGTCTTCCTCAAAATTTTGTTAAGCACAACAAAGAAATGCTTCAATTACTTGGTTGTAGGAGGCTTCTATGGCATTCTTGTATCATAGAGGAATTCTAGCTCATCCTTCTGCAAACGCTTCAAGTTATGAATAATGAGCTCATTTTTCAAGGTATCTTTAAGGTGAAGTATCCTGGCAAATTCCTCAGTGACACTATACTTGGATCCATGTGTCATCCAAATCATCTTATCCCCATCATCACGAGCAATGTAGAGAGTAGAGTAAAATTGGGTGATTACTTCATTGTTCCAATTATATTCGAAGGATAGAAGATCCTTCAAACCATGCCTCTCCAATGCCTCCAAGACTTCATGATATGCTTGACAATTCTTGTATTGCAAATAAGTCATGTCCACTATTGACTAGCAAGCACTGGATTTTGCATCTTCATGTACACATGCTCATAGTAGTCAGCATGTAAGTGGCTCCAAAATCTTTGATCAGCAGATTGCTCGGGCTTCTCATAAGCTTCAATCTTTTTGAACGTGTAAGTCCTTTCCCCTTGTTGGCGCTCCTTCTGGGTATGGTTGAGCTGGCACCAGCACCATCCTTGCTCAATGCTTTCTTTACTACTACATTCCTCTTTTTTCGGATGAGCATCATTTGGAAGAGAGTAGTGGGCATTGAAGTCATGACTGTTCATGCATACCCTTTCTTTTTCCCTTACAACTCTTTCACGTTCACACTCGACTTCATAGTCAAACATGTTGTCATCTGAAGCGGACGACATCGTGCCTGACACGGAAAATACAAGGAGTAGTAAGAATTATATGTAGACTTTGTGGAGATAAGTTTTTAGTGGTTCAAACTATCAGGGGACCGGACTTGTCCATTTGCAGAGTGCGGACTTGTCCGGTGCACCGTACTTGTCCGCACCGAGAATAGTACTAGTATGGTCTCATGTATTAATCATAACTTCCTATTCTAGCAAATCTAACGAAGATTGATGCAACAATGATAGGAATACAGTAGGAATACATTCAGCAACGTAATGTATGTCCTAGGAATTAAGAAAAATAAGCAAGATTTAAGGAAAGATGAGAACTAGGGTTAAGTGATATTTTCATCGAAAATCAAAGATTTGAGGTTGGAGGAGCAGAGCAGAGTTTGGATTAGTATGGAGAGGGATGCTTCATACCGAGGGAAAGAGTTCCCTTGAAGGGACCTTCGTTTTGGTGGTCAAAAGTGAAAGTTGCCGTGGGAGCTAGGGATTAAGGAGATAGAGTGCTATGACAATTGTGAGAGGAAGAGGTGGGTGTCCTAGCGGCTGGTTAGGGTTTAAGCCCGACATATACGGACTTGTCCGGTATGCTAGACTAGAGCCGGACTAGTGAGTAGTAACGGAATGGTCCGGTGCACACAGCGGACTAGTCCGGGTCTACTAAACAGAATTGGATTAGAAACAAGGTGAATTTTGGAAGTTTGATCTAATAGTGATCTAAAGGACATCATTTCACAAATAATCTTGATGAACATGACCAGTAAGCAATCAACAATCATACAATGACCATAATTCATCAAGATTCACTAGTTTAAATACTTTTCGAGAGAAAATCAAGATAAGGGCTAATTTTATGCAAAAATGAGTAAACTTTGAAGATTCAATCAGGTATGCAATGTTTCAAGCCACATTTTGTGAGTCCAGTATATTTAATTCATTTCATAGATCGCAAAATCTATTTTCATCTAGTGGCTTTGTGAGTATATTTGCTAGTTGTTTTACAGTTTAGCATGTGAAATTTCTATGTCACCTTTTAGTGAATGAACTATTACAAAATGATGACAAATGTCTATGTGCTTAGTTCTTGAGTGCTCTACTAGATTGTTTGCAATTTTTATGGCACTTTCATTCTAACATAGGAGTGGAATATGTCTCAGATGGTAACCATAATTCCTTATAGTTTGTCGCATCCAAAGTAGTTGTGCACAACAACTACCGGCTAAAACATACTCCGCTTCGGCTGTGAAAAAGAGCAATGAAGTTTGCTTTTTATATGACCATGAAACTAAGAATCTGCCAAGAAATTGGCAAGTCCTGATGTGCTTTTTCTATCGACTTTGCAGCCTGCATAGTCGTCATCAGAATATCCTATAAGGTAAAAATTGGATCCTTTAGGATAAAAAGGCACAAGTTAGGCATGTGCACATGGTATCTTAAAATTCTTTTTACAGTTGTTAAATGATACTTTTTAGGAGCAGCTTGAACTTTGCACACATGCAGACACTAAGCATAATATCTTGCCTAGATGCACATAAATAGAGCAGTGAACCAATCATAGATCGATATACCTTTTAATCCACATCTAGACCATCTTCGTTGAGATAGAGATGTCCAATAGTTGCCATGGGAGTCTTGATGGGCTTGGCTTTGTCCATTTTGAACTTTTTGAGGGTCTCCTTCGTGTACTTGGTTTGGCAGATGAAGGTGCATTCTCTCAATTGCTTCACTTGGAATCCCAAAAAGAACTTCAATCCACCCATCATAGAAATCTCAAATCCGTCTGTCATAATTTTACTAAATTCTTCACAAAAAGATTTATTAGTAGAACCAAAAATGATGTCATCAACATAAATTTCACATACGAATAGATGACCATCGAAATGTTTTGTAAATAAAGTAGAATCAGCTTTTCCTTTTTTAAAACCATTTTGGGTGAGAAAATCCATAAGACACCCATACAAGCTTGGGGAGCTTGTTTGATGCCATAGAGAGCCTTACGCAGTTTGTACACATGGTTGGGGTACTCTTGATCTTCAAATCCTGGTGGCTGCTCCACATATACATCCTCCTTGACGGGACTGTTGAGGAATGCACTTTTGACGTCCTTTGATACAGCTTAATATTTTGGTGAGTAGCATAGGCTAATAAAATACGAATGGACTCAAGTCTAGCTACGGGAGCATAAGTTTCATCAAAATCCAAACTTTAGACTTGTGAGTAACCTTTTGCCACAAGTCATGGCTTGTTTCTTGTTACAACTCCATTTTTATCTTGCTCTTTTCGAATGACACTTTTGGTGCCTACGATGTTTGCCTTTGGTCTTTCCACCAGTTCTGATACTTCATTTCTCTTGAAGTTGTTCAACTCCTCCTGCATTGCAATCACCTAATCTTAATCTTTTAGTGGTTCAGCAACCCTGTATGGTTTTTGAAACGAGACAAAAGAGTAATGTTCACAGAAATTAGCAATATGAGATATAGTGGTTACTCCCTTTGTAATATCTTCGATGACATTGTCGACGGGGTGATCTCTTTGTATACCACTTGTGAGGTCACTTGTTCTTCCTTATCATCATTGTCAATGTGTCCCCCTATATCATTGCTTCCATGATTATATTGAGCTTCTTGATTTTGCTGATGTTGATCTTGTGTTGATGCCCCCCCCCTTGATCATTGCTCCCTTATTGAGTTCTATATTGAGTACTTGGGTCTTGTGATTGCTCTTGTGGTTGAATATCACCAAGTGCCATCCTTCTCAACGCTTGACATGGAACTTCGTCTTGATCTAGCACACACTTATTTACTTTCTCCACATGGGATCCAGTAGTTTCATCGAACACTACGTCACGTGCTACTTCAACAATGACAGAGACTTTGTTGAGACACAATAGGCGTAGTCGTTCAATTGATAACCAAGCAAGAACCCTTCATCATATTTTGAAGTGAACTTCAAAGTCCTTGGTCTCCTGTTAAGATAAAACATTTGCTTCAAAATACTCTGAAATATGAAACATTAGGTTTGTTACCAATGAGGAGCTCATATGGCGTTTTCTTCAGAAGTCTGTGAAGATATAGCCGGTTTGTGGCGTGACAAGCGGTGTTTACCGCTTCAGTCCAAAACTGATCTAAAGTCCTGTATTCATCTAGCATTGTTATTGCAATCTCGATGAGCGTCTTGTTCTTCCTTTCAGCCACCCCATTTTGTCGTGGGGACTAGGGTGCCGAATACTCATGTTTTATTGCTTCTTCATCTAGGTACTCCTAAACTTGAGTATTCTTAACCCCTGTTCCATTGTCACTTCCAATGTTCTTGACGATTGAGGAGAATTCATTTTGCGCTCTTTTCAAAAATTTCTTGAGGATCCCCTGGGTTTCTGATTTATCAAACAAGAAAAACACCCAAGTAAATCTAGAAAAATCATCAACAATTACTAATACACATTTGTTACCGCCAGTTCTTATATAATCAATTGGACCAAAGAGGTCCATGTGAGGAAGTTCCAGCAGTCTTGATGTGGTGATCACGTTATTTTCAGGGTGTGGTACTCCAACTTGTTTTCCCGCCTGGCATGAGCTGCACGACCTATTTTTCTCAAACAAAACATCTTTTAAACCTCGTATGTGACCACCTTTTAGAAGTTTGTGCAGATTCCTCATCCCAACATGGGCTAGCCGTTTATGCCACAGCAATCCCATGTTAGTTTTTGCAACCAAGCAAGTGTTGAGTTCAGTTTTATCATTGTTGAAGTCAACAAGATAAAGCTTTCCCTTCAACATTCCCTTTAATACAATTGAGTTATCGCTTCTTCTAAAAACTGTCACACCCTCATTGGTGAATAAACAGTTGTATCCTTTGTCACATTGTTGAGATATGGACAAAAGATAGTAATATAAAGAATCAACATATAAAATATTTGAAAGAGTGTGTAGAGAAGAAACTTCAATTTTACCGCTGCCAAGGACTTTTCCTTGGCTGTTGTCTCCAAAATAGATTTCTTCACTTGGATCTGTGTTTCACTCATATTCTACGAACATACTCCTCTCTCCGATCATGTGATTGGTGCATCCACTGTCTAGCACCCATTTGGATCCTCCGGAGGAGTAGGCGTGCAAAACAAAGATTATTTCTTGATATTTGGTACCCAAGCTTGCTTGGGTCCTCAAAGGTTAGTCATAATAGTATTATACACCCACACACAAGTCTTTGAGTTCTTGTGGTGTGGCCCTGCATATTTAGCAAAAAGATGTCCATTTTTATCTCTCATAAGAATATAAGAGGCATCAAAAGTACAAAACAATGTTTGCATTTCAGATTCATGCAATTTTTCTTTAACAAACACAATATTAATCTTATTATGAACATTAGCGGGCATCTTTTTATTTTTTGTTTACCCAAGACCATCTTTGACGTTAGGAGGTCTTGTGACCATATATGTACTACGTGCATATTTAATCTTTTCCTTGTCAAAGATGCAACTATAGGATGTATGTTTAGCATGTGAAACAGATGAATCATCTTTAACAATCTTTTACTTAGTAGAGCATGTCCAAGTTTTAGTCGTTGCCGAATTTACACCTTGAGAATGTGAGCTCTTGGAGAAGGTAGTGCCACTTTGCTTGAGTGACTCAACTTGCACTTCAAGGATTTTTTTAAGATGATCATCTATTCGTATGTCAAATTTACGTTGACGACATTATCTTTGGATCCACTAACAAGTCTTTCTGTGAAGAATTTAGTAAAATTATTATAGATAGGTTCGAGACGTCAATGATGGGCGAATTGAAGCTCTTCTTGAGATTCCAAGTGAAGCAATTAAGAGAAGGTACATTTATAAGACCAAATATACACAGGACATTCTCAAGAAATGCAACATGGACAAAGCCAAGCCCAACAAGACACCCATGGCCACTAACGGACATCTCGACCTCAATGAAGACGGTCCCAATGTGGACCAAAAGGTATATCGGTCCATGATCGGCTCCTTACTGTATTTATGTGCATCCAGGCCAGATATTATGCTTAGTGTTTGCTTGTGTGCAAGGTTTCAAGTCGCACCCAAAGAGTGTCACTTAATTGCTATAAAAAGAATCCTAAGGTATCTTGTGCACACACCTAACTTGGGCCTTTGGTATCCCAAAGGATACAAATTTAACTTGATAGGGTATTCCGATGCCGACTATGCACGATGCAAAGTCGATAGAAAGAGCATATCAGGGACTTGTCAGGTTCTTGGTAGGTCCCTAGTTTCTTGGTCATCTAAAAAGAAAAACTCCATTGCTCTTTCCAAAGCAGAAGCAGAGTATGTTGCAGCCGGTAGTTGTTGCGCACAACTACTTTGGATGCGACAGACTCTTAGGGACTATGGCTACAATCTATGCCATATCCCACTTCAATGTGATAATGAAAGTGCTATAAAAATTGCACACAACCTCGTAGAGCACTCAAGAACTAAGCACATAGATATCCGTCATCATTTTCTTAGAGATCATTCATTAAAAGGTGACATTGCTATTTCACATGTTAGAACTGAAAAACAACTTGCAGATATTTTTACCAAACCATTGGATGAGAAAAGGTTTTGTGAGCTTAGGAATGAACTTAATATTCTTGACTCTCGAAATGTGGCTTGAAACATTGCACACCTGGTTGAAACTTCAAATGTTACATTTTATTGTTAAAACTGTCCCTCACCTCTTTTTCTTCTAAGAAAACTAATTTGAATGAAAAAATCTTGGAGTTTATGACCATTTTTCATTATTGATTGCCTTCTGGTCATAAGTACCAAGATTATTTGCAAAACTTGTCCTTGGATCACTATTAGTTATCTCTAAATACTTAGTTTTTCCAGGGGCACCGGACTAGTCCGTCCTCTGACCGGACTAGTCCGGGCGGCCGCTTATATAAGCAGCTAGCCAGCCCAAAGTCAAAATTTCAAACCTCCCTCCACTTTGAGTTGAGCCCTCACCTCTCAAACCCTAGCCCCCAAAAGTGATTTTCGAGTTGAGCCCTCAAAATCCAAGTTTTCTCCGTGGGAAATGCTCCCATCGATGAGTTGATTCTCAACTCCGAACTCATCCAGACAGATTCGTGCTACTTCAACATGAATCTTCAAATCTCGGTAAATTTCTTCCTAAAATTAAACTCTCAACTCGTCTAGTTCTAGCTTGTTTCCCTTGATTCTAAGGCAGTACATTAGCTTCAGAGATGTATTCCTTCCACTTTCATGCCCCCCTTGCATCCTTAGATAGAAGCTGTGATTCATAGGTTTTGTTAGGGTTCTTATTCCAGGCCAGACTGGTCCGGCTACCAGATACGGACTAGTCCGGTACACTGGACAAGTCCGCACTCTGAAACCGGACAAGTCCGGTATCTAACATTTGAATCCTCATATCTGCTTCAATTCTTGGTTCTTTCTCGTTTAATCCATGAACTCCTTATGAGGCATGATGTCTTCAAGCTCAGATGACCGCTCATTCCACGTTGATGAAGATGTTGAACGTAAAAAAGTGAAGAGAGCCAAGGAGAGGTACATGAAGAAAAGACATGATGTCAATGTGCACTCTCCACCCTCCAACGACAATTTGCCCAAGAAAAGGAAGGTGGTTATTAAGAAGGCCCAATGAAAAGCTAGTGAGAGCTGCTCAGGGCCAAAGAGGACTCTCTACAAAGTAAAGGGGCTTGCTAGTGGTCCCATTGGGCCACTGAAGATGAAGAACCCAAGTCACTGCAACAGGCAGCGCCCGAGTAAGGATTTCACCGGAAAAGGGGGTGAGCTTGCCGATAGCTTCAGGTAGGTTAATGTGTATGATCAACCTCGGCAATGCTCAGACCCAAGATTTTGGAGCAACTTCCATGCCGACTACTACGAGCACGTGTACATGAAGATGAAGAATCCCGTAGTAGAGAGTCAATGGGTGAATGTTGGATACTTACAGTCGAAGAGATATCCTGCCTTTCGTGAGGCGGTTGAGGCCCTGGAGAGGCACAGCTTGAAGGATCTGCTTGCCTTTGAGTATGACTGGAACAATGAGGTCATCACCCAATTTTACTCTACCCTCTATTTTGCTCGTGGTGATGGAGACAGTCTTACTTGGATGACTCATGGTTCCAAGTACAGTGTCACTTATGATGAATTTGAAAGGATCCTCCACCTTGAGCACACATTGGATCATGATCTTGTCATCCACAACCTGCAACCCTTGGAGAAGGATGAGCTCAAATTTCTCTATGATACAAGGATTCCTTATGTCCCTCCCACTATCAAATATTTGAAGCCCTTCTATGTGGTCCTCAACAGAGTTTTGAGGAAGACAATAGCCCCAGAAGATGGAGATGCGGGGACTATTCAAGGAACTTTGAGGACCCTAATGAAGGTCATTGGTGGGAGGAGACCGTTCAATGTCTTTGAATACATCTACAATGACATTGTGAACATCTCAATCACTCCAAATAGATCTTGCGGGTATGCCCTATACATCATGTACATGATTGAGAAAGTGACTGGACTTGAGTTTGTCAAGGATGTTCACCATACGGGGTTGAAGCCGCAAAAGCCCATCGAGTACACTCTACCCTCAGCTCCTAGTGCACCTCCCTCCCCTGAAGCTGAGAGGAGGTCAAAACAAGCTCGGGATGTGAATGTCTCAAAATCTGTAGCTACTCCTCCTAGCTCTGCACCTGCTCATGAACCCTCCAGTGGTGTGCTCAAAATGCTCACCTCTATCTTTGCCTGCTGCCGCAAGATTGAAGTCAGGCAGAAGAAGCGTCAAAAATATGTGAATGCCAACATCAAAGCTATTTGTGACAAGCTTGAGGTTAAGCCGTTTGGATCCCCACCTGCCTTCGAAGACTCCGAGGAAGAGCCTGCTCCAGCAAATGATGATGGTGGTGAAGATGAAGACCGGACCGAAACTGAAGAAGAGAGCGGCAATGAGTGATTCCCCTAATTTTTCCCTTTTTGGTGCCTTGATGCCAAAGGGGGAGAGATTGAGACTAGTAGTTTCTCTAGTTGGTGTCTTTTTTTTTTGTGATCGAGGACATGTACTTATTTTAAAAAAACCTTGTAATGCTCTATTTCTTCTCTTATGTGTGATGCTTATTGTTACTTGAATGATTATCTCTATGCTCATTATTGATTACCTTTATTTCATCACACCTTGTTGATCACACACCTGTTAGGCACCCCACCATAAGGTGTGTGCATATGTGAGAAGCTTTTTGTGGATTTATTGTTATTCTCATATGTGCACACCTTATGAAAATAAAGATTTTATTCTCAATTGTGATATCTCAAATGGTTGTCATCAATCACCAAAAAGGGTGAGATTGTAAGTGCATCTAGGATATCCCTTGTGGGTTTTGGCTAATTGATGACAAACATATGAGATCCTAATGAAACTATTGAGATGATTGCAGGACAAACAAGTGAAACAGCTCGGTGCACACAAAAAGATGGAAAATGAAGTGGTGTCCAAAGAGGGATACTTTGATGGAGCTTGGAAGACCAAATTAGATTTTGAATGTATAGGGAGTGTATGAAAGACACACTCCAAGAGCTCACAACTTTGCCAATGCAGCGAACTAGTCCGATCATGGACCGGACTAGTTCGTTTAACTTTCTGGAATCTCTCTTATTGGGAGACCGGACTAGTCTGTGTGTCCACCGGACTAGTCCGTTGAACTTTTTGGAGTCTCTCTCATTGAGGGATCGAACTAGTCCGTGTGTCCACCGGACTAGTCCATTGACCTTTCTGGAGTCTCCCATATGTGGAGATCGGACTAGTCCTTGGACTAGTCCATTGAACTTTCTGGAGTTCAACTTCACAAAGAACCGGACTAGTCCGAGCTTGGAGCGGACTAGTCTGGCAGACTTTCTGGACTTCAAAAGACACAGTGACTGGACAAGTCCGGACTTTCACCAGACTAGTCCGGTATTAGGGTTTTTCAACGGTTAATTTTTGGAAACCCTATAAATAGAGAATCCACGGCCTTCCAAAGTACATACACGTCGAATATTGCTGAAAACACAAACCCTAGTGCCGCCACTTCGTCCCAAGAGCCCAAAACACATCTCCCCACACATCTAAAGTGCAAAAAGAGTGAAATCAATTGAACACTTGGATTCAGGATTGGGAGATCGTCGTTCTTTCATTGCGAGCTCTTGGGGTTTGATCTTTCTACACTCATACTCTGCATTGTAATACTTTCGAGTATATTTGATCACTTCTTTCATTGTAGCTTTCGTGGGAGCCCTCAACGTGTGAGGTTGCCCCACAAACTTGGTGATTACCCGTGATAGTGGAATCAAGTCGGCCTTCGTGTTGACTTGAAGAGGGAAAGGGTTGGAGACCCGGGTCTGTGTGAGCTTCCTCAACGAGGACGTAGATCTCGTGGTGAGATCGAACCTCGGGAAAAATTCGTGTGTCTTGTGCCTTATTTCCTTTACATTTTGTTCATTAGATCACTTGATTGCTAGACATCAATCTAAGGCACTTATAGGTTTTTACTTGCATTCTTACATTAATCTCAAATAAAAATATTAGTTGTTCTCATTTCCGCTGCTAAAATAATTTGGTTTCCCAAATAACGCTTAATCAATACACATATTTCTAGCACAACGGACTAGTTCGCCCACGCAACCGGACTAGTCTGGTCAACCAATTTTTAACAATTCTATTAAGTGTGCAGGAAACTTTAAAGGCCTATTCACCCCCCTCTAGGCCACATTCAAGCGCTTATGAAGCTTTACGAGCTTCATCAAGATGCCATGGCTGGGACACAACTTTCTATTCTCCCGGTCTGTTGTGCGGCTGTACTTGAGTGGCAATGTCGTATGGTTGAGGCCTATCAACTGAACGGTGACACAACATCGATGACACTTGGGACTTATGCTGCTACATCTAGCATGGTGGTTCTTACGCAAAGTGCAATCCTTCAGCAGCAGGTCGAAGCCTTGAGGCAAGCGATTCAACGGGTGACACTCTTGATTACATCAATGAGAACCTACGTTCGTTCCTGGCTTCGACAAATTAATGGCTGAATCAATGCGAGAATTAGCTGCACCGCACTCGCACTAAACTGCGGAAAGCTCATGCCGAACAGAGGCAGACTCATAAGGAACTACAGAAAGCTCATGGTGAATTGCAGGGAGTCAACTGGTGGTGCAACAACAACAAGAGTAGCCGTTGGTGACCACCCAGGAACGAGATGAAGCCATCGTCAAGGCTTAGGGTTGGGAATTCAAGGCAGACCAACATCAAGAGGACTTGTGGGTGGTGGAAGCACAATTGTCGCAACCAGTCGTGTATCCACCGGCTCAGGACATGTCGCTGAACATGTGTGAGTAGGTATCTTCAGGTTCTGAGGAGGAGGAAGATCCTGAGATACTTGAGTACGTCGACGAGGATGCATCGGAGTAGGATGGGGCATCACTACTGCCATCACGGGTAACGTATAGTTAGTGGTTGCTTGTGTTTATTTTGTAGACATGTTTGTATCATATTATAAATAGTAGAGGGCGTGATTGTGATGACAATGTGTGTATGATGACTCATGGAGACCAAGTATAGTTGAGATACACTTCCGTAGTGGGAGTCCGTCATTTTGGAGTTCACTACTGTAATATCGGTCATGAGATAATATATCTTGTATAAAGTTTGTACTTTATCAATATATGTGAATATTATGCAATTATCACATTGTCAATACTTGCACTACTATGGTATAGAATGGATGAAGAAAACAAACATGTTGCTGATTTTTAAATCATGTGGATGCAGAATGGTGCATACACATTCTACGCCTGAGATGGGAGGTTCTAGCCGAGGTCGTGAGGATGAATCTCCGACCCGGGAGCAAACCACGACACCGCAGCAACAAGTTCCTCCACCACCACCACTACCACCTGAACCTCCAAGGACTCTCGCAGAGATTCTGGTCGCAGTGCTCGGCTCGTGTGACAAGCAAACCGAGTTACTGAGAATGTTGGTGCGGAATTGGTCCCGTCAAGGGGGCGACAAGACAATGGGCAACACCAGCCCACCAGAGTTCGTACTCGGACTTCTTGGCGACGCATCCACCGGTCTTCACGGAGGCCATGGAGCATCTGGAGGCGGACAACTTTATCCGCACACTCGAGGTGAAGTTCGGTCTGCTACGATGCACTGAACAGCAGAAGGCCCTGTTCGCAGCGCAACAGCTTCAGGGAACGGCTGGTGCTTGGTGGGCGAACTACATCGCGTCACTGCCGGCAGGTCATGTGGTCACGTGGAACGAGTTCCGGGAGGCATTCCGCGCTTACCATATATCTCCCAGTATAATGAAGATGAAGATTCAGAAATGTCTGGAGCTAAAGCAAGGCGGGAGGAGTGCTCATGAATACTCCCGCGGATTGAACCATCTAGCGCAGTACGCACCAGAGTATGTGAGAACGGAAGACAACAAGGGAGACACATTCTTCCGGGTCCTTAATCATAAGATGAAGGTCCAACTTGCACAATGCAACCGTGGCACCTTCAACGACATCGTCAATGCTATGATAGTGCAAGAAGATTCTCAGCGCGATTTGGGGACCGAAATCCTGACCTCCAAGGATCTTATTGGGTGGTGTCGTGCGATGCGACACCCAACAGTATACAAGAAGAGAAAGAGAACAAATTTACAATACCAAGTCATTATTGACAAGCACAGCGGAAGTTTAAAAGTACTAACGGAAGGAAAGAGAACTATACATCATAGCTACACTCTCAGCACTAGCTATGCAAAAGCAAAGTCATCCATGCCCTGGATACTTTGCACTAGCAACACAAAAATCACGGCGGCGTGCAGGGTTCCCACTCGGCTGTAAACCCTGGAGGGGGTGCAGCCTCGTCATTAAACCCATCATCAGTCGTATAATCTGCAAAAACTCATTAACTGCAAACGTGAGCATAAGGCTCAGCATGACTAACCCGTCTCACTAGACATATGCAAGGATGAGTACTAAACAAAGGTAAGTAAAGCATAAGGACCCGCCTAAAAGTGGATCCTTATAGTCATGTTTTATTTAGCACCTAACATTCCTCAGGCACGGCACATCATAGACTCTACAATCAAACAAGAAACGCTTTGCCGATGATATGACGTGCACAAGGCACATAATGCTATTACAGGTAAAGTATGGGGAAACTGTAAACTTTTAATTGTACTATCTCTAAGCCAAACAAGGTTGTTCAAGCGATTTATAAACCAATATATCATATTCTCCTGACATCTTTAGTATTTACTAGGACACGGCGCAGTGAACAAGTGGTACTCTATTACCGCGAGGGACGATGATTGCAATCAGGACATACCCGAAACAACACGACACATACGCACTTTTGGAAATGCCAGCAAGTACTTTCAGCAGTACCTACATAACAATTCAGTACTAGTCGTATATGGCCACCTTTCACTAAACACTCGAATGTCGAACCGGTTGACCCGTCACGAGCAGGAGGTCACTGCATGGGGCGTACTCTAACGTGCCCACCAGTTAATTTACACCTTGCTGCCCTCAACCCACGCCTATAAAATAGAACGAAATGCCTCAACAAACCAGTATCATGCTACATCAGTTTACTAGAGCCCATTCCTCTAGTATGTCGCCGGTACAATTCAAGCTTGTCTAGCAAGACCGCACACGAAACGATCCTCAATCGACACAAGCAGGGCTATGCACGTGAGACCACGTCTCACTGCATCCTATCCACTGCTCGGTCTCAATTTCATATTCATACACCATTTTCTTATTCTAGAATCTCCCGTGTGATAAAATTCCTATCTCGCGAGTAGATTCCGACTACTCGACTTCTACCGAATTCCTATGAGCATAAGCATAGAAGTGTCTACTCAACGGGCTGTAGACCTACCCAAAACTCCATAGGATTTGTGTGCCATGCAAGTGGGTGTCAAACACCTTAAACGTAATGCACAATCATCTGAAGACATAAGGTGAAATAAAACTGCAAAACACTGTAAGAAACTTAAATGCAAACTGGGGCTTGCCTGAATGCAAGTCTGAGTCTATGTTAGTTTCTGGTAGCTAGACCTCCAAGGCTTCCGGCTGCTCCTCGACTTCAGCAACTACACGATATGCATATACTAGGTATAAATGATTGTGTGAATAATTAATATTCTTAAGGTGGGGTGTGTATATTAAGATAAAATAAGAAAATTATCATATTTTACTTTGCGATTTTTATGGTGGATACTAGAGATTATGGAGAAGACTCTTGAAAAGAACAGGAGATGATAACGGATGTTTGTTATTCTTAACAATTATGGTAAGCAATAAGCTTCTCAATTTTGGTTGAAATTTTTGGAGATGTATTATGGCTACCAAGGGTTGTATCATGTAAAGGGGGTCTCACTGGTTCTAGAAAAATTTGATTCACAATTTTCTGAGCTTCCTACAGGAAGAAACTGATTTTTTAAAGTTTGGGTAAATTTCTGGAAATTGATTTTTTTTTCATTTTTCTCAATTTATTGCTACATAGAGATTTGGAACATGGATCAGCCCAGTATTTTAAGTCCAAAGAGCTTGAAACTTTTACTGGAGATCAATTGTATCAATTCTAAGGTTTTGACCAAAATTGGGAATTTTCCAATTAACAGAACTGCAGGAATGAATTCTTTAAGCATTTTGCTTATGTGAATTATGGAGAAATTTCTATGGCTTTTCATACAAATCCAAGTGTACCACTGGACTATATTCTTCATGCTGGTTCTAACAAAATTTATTTAATTTTTTTTGGGTAATTCTATTGGAAGTTATGGATTTTCTAATTTTGGATTGAATTTGGATTTATTTTCCTATTGGAAATTTTAAATCAAAGGGGCTGGTCCCACTTCATTTGAATTCGACCAATCGGAATGGAGCCACACCGGGAGCCACGGGGTTAACCTGCATAGCCACACTGGATCCTTATCCGCAACTGATCCCACGCGAGAGGGGTGTCACTGACTGGTGGGACCCACATCTTCGTCTACCACCCAACGAGGCGGCGCTCCTCGCCGGAACTGCGGCGGTGCCTCGCCGGACATAGGTGTGTCGACCTCCTCACGGCCTCGCCGTGACCGCTCCACCCTAAAATCGACTGCGCAAGCCGATGGTGGGGTCCAATCCTATCGGCGATGACCGAAGACGGCAGCGCGACGGCGACGGCGCAGCTAGGGTTTCGACGTTCGTCGGAAATGCTCGGAAATGGCTCAATAGCCTTGCGAAAAGCTCGGGAAGGTTCCTGGAAGCACCAGGAGTATGATTTGGAGGTCAGATTGGGGTGAAATCGCCGACACGGTTGAGTTCGATGATGAAGTGCGGTTTTTCAACCGGCGGCCTCGAAAACATGAAATCTAAGATACTCGGTTGATAACTCTCAGGGTTTTTGGGCATGGAGCTTCCTTAGGACACACAGAAACTATCTGCTAACCAGATTTAAGGATGAGTGCAAGAATGAAATGAATTTAAGCGTGAAGCTTTGCTGTTCTATCGAGAGACCGATCGGTTCTCGAACAAGAACTCAAGTTATACTTCATGTCATAAGCTTAGATTCTGTGAGCATGAACTAGAGAGGATTTCAAACCTTTTTTCTTAAAGGATCGAGGTGAGAGATGGTGTGGAACTGGTGTTCCACGGCGAGACAGTGAAGGTTCTCGGCGGCTACCTCGGCGGCGACTGGGAAACTTCAAAATATGCCAAGAAGAAGTTGTGTCACGATCAATGACCAAATGGAATACGTAGAGGAGTTTGTGACACGCCTTTTACCTACTTACAGCTCGGGAAGACACAACGTCAATCGTCGGTGAGAGCTCGATTTAACAGAGGTGGTGAGAATGGCCTGAATCAGGATGGAGCTCAACGGCGATAGCCAAGGGGTATTTATAGGGGCTAAGGGGAAAGGGGAGCGCGCCACGGCGTCAAGCAGGCAAGCAGCTCCGTGGATGCATGCTCGTCGCGGTGTCGCGTGCTGCCGGCGTCAAACGGCAGGGCGAGCTAGAGACAGAGCACCCATCGTGGGTTTCACTCGAGTGCTTTGGCTGACAGTGGGCCCCACCTCCTCTTGTCTACTCCTCTTCTCTATAACTTCAATTCTGCTAGCAAATTTTGTTCAACAATTCTAGATTTTTGTGGGGAGTCTCAAATAAATATCTAGAATTTGATTCTGCAATTGGATTTTTATTTGGAGCAGGTTTCAATTGAATTTCAAATTCAAATTTGAATTTGAAAGAATTCAATGGTGCCACTGTTTTAATTAGCAATTGAGTTCCAAAAATTGTGAAACTATGGGAATAAATCAAGCAAGTTATGATGACCATGAGTGTGTGTCCAAAATTTGATGTTCAAAAATTTTGAATTCAAAACAGGGTTTGAATTTGCTAAGTGTCTCAATTAAAATAGCAAATGGAGTTAAAATTTATGAAACTTTGCAGGAAGTCTATTTGGAATATTAGACAGCCATAGAAAAATTTATGGCCTCTGAATTGAATAATTTTGACAGGGCCAAATATACAATAGTATATATTCAATTTATATTAATTTGAATATCTATTTGGTACTGCATATTAAATTGGCCTAGCAATCTTTCTTCAAATAATTCCCAACTTTAGAGAGAGGTCAAAAGAAATAAATCTAAGTTTGTTGGCGAAGTTCATTCCTCATGTTAATAAATTTAAATATGAGTAGAAGAAAAGATTTGATGAGATCAAGTTTATAAGCATGGCTATAATTGGTCTCCATTAGGGTTAACAACCAATTTACAACTGAACCTCATATGAAGGAAAATGTGGGATTTTACATTCCTCCCCCCTTAAAAGAATCTCGTCCCGAGATTACAAAAGGAAGGATAAAAAGAAAATGGACCATCTTATCTGCTACTACTTTGCCTCCCGGAGAACAAATCATATATGGGGTTTTTGTGGAAATGATAACCAATTGGTATTGATTGACATAAGACTTGCTAATAAAATTATGGGAAGGACCGAAGTCAAAAAGGATGACTACAGGGTGACCAATGAGAGAGAACGTACCCATGAGTACGGGTGCACCTTTCGGAACGTCCTCGATGGCGAGGTGGTGGACGTTGCCGGTTCTGGTGGCTGGCTTCTTGGGCTGGTTGCGAGGCCTGTTTGCTCCCTGGTATGATGACTGTCCTCCGCTCTGCAGCCAGTCCTTGGAGAAGTGCCCCGTACGTCCACACGTATAACATGTGTATGGGGTCTGACCGACATGGAATGGAGGACGGAATCCTGGTGCACGTGGTGGAGGTAGAGGTGCACGTAGAATCATCCCCTGTTGCTATTGTGGACGGAAGCCGACGTTGTTGAATGGGAGACCACGAAACATTGGTAGTCGCAATGGCGGCTGCCACCTTTGGCCGGATGGTGATCGATACACCATGCGGTATTTCTGAGGAGTACCTCCTCTGCTGCCCTGCTGAGAACTCCTTTTCTTCTTGTCAGAGAACAGCTCCCTAGTAGCGTCCTTCTGTACCATTGCGGCATTGACCATATTGTTGAAGCTGCCGCTGTTGAACAAGGCAAGCTTGTCCTACATCTTGGGGTTCAAACCCCGATAGAAGCATTCCCGCTTCCGATCTTCAGTATTCACTTGGTCCTGAGCATATTGGGCCAAGTGGTTGAATATCTTGGAGTACTCATAAGCACTCCTTCCTCCTTGTTTCAGCTCCAAGAACTCTTGAAGCTTCCTCCTCATAACACCGAGAGGTATGTGGTAGGCGCAAAATGCCTCCCGGAACTCCTCCCAGCTCGCGGCGTAGCCTACTGGTCGTGCGGCAAGGTAATTCGCCCACCACGCACCAGCGGACCATTGTAGTTGTTGGGCCGCGAATAGGGTCTTCTAATGTTCGGTCACTCGTAGCAAACCGAAATTCCCTTCAATGGAGCAGAGCCAGTTGTCCGCCTCGAATGGTTCATCGGCCTCTATGAATACCGGTGGTGCGTTGACATGAAATCCGAGTACAAACTCGGAGAAGGTTGTCGTGGACCCACATCTGGTCGCTTTCCTTGACGGGACGAATGCTGGACCAGAGTCCGTAGTAACCCCGTTTGCTCGTCGCCCGAGCCAAGCACCGCGGCGAGAACCTCCACTAGACTCCTTGGAAGTTCCAGAGGTGGTGGTGGAGGAACTTGTTGCTGCGGTGTTGCAGCTGTCTCCTGGGTTGGAGATTCGTCCTCACGACCACGACTGGATCCCCCCATTTCAGGTGTCGAGCGAGTACACACCATTCTGCATCCAAATGACTTAAAATCAGCACATGTTTTCTTTCCATTATCCAGTTTATCATTCAGTAGCACGACTTTTTGATAAGGAAATAAGTTCATCACATTCACATATATTGATAAAATACAAACTTTATACAAGATATATTATCTCATGACCATGTTTACAGTAGTGTACTTCAAAATGATGGACTCCCACTATGGAAATACATCTCTACCATACTTGGTTCCCATGAGATGTCATACACATCTTATCATCTTAGACATACCCACTACTATTTTTAATATGACACAAATATGGTCACAAAAGAAACACACGAGCAACTATTAAACTATATGTTGCCTTGTGACGGCAGAAGTGCTGCCACATCCCACTCCAATACGTCCTACTCGACGTACTCGAGTTCCTCGGGATCTTCTTCTTCTTCGTAATTCGAAGTTGGTGCCATAGGTGTGGTTGCGGGAGCAAGAGTTGCTACCCACCCACCATAGATGTCTCGGCAACTAAAGATTTCACATCAGCCTGCAGAAGAAACATCCTCAAGTCTTCCAGTTCCTTCTGTGCATTTTTTCAACTGGCCTTCCAATCCTGAGTTGCCCCTCTGGATTGATACCTTTCTTGAGTCACCTCACTCAGCTTTTCATCCAACAGCTGCACCTCGAGTTGACTCGCTTCCAACGCGCTTTCTGCTTATTGTGCTTTCATGCGAGCCTCCGATCGAGCTTGAACAGCCTGGTGCCACTGCTTCTCCCTTAAGTTTAAACGGCGGTTTAGGGGAGCAACCGTGGCCCTAAGTGAGTCGTTGGCACCTACAAAGTGATCCCCTCGAATCAAGGCCTGCTTCAGGTCACTCATCATTTTTTCCAGGCTAACATGCTGATCAAGGCTCTCCTGACATGCTGATGCCGCATATGATGCTAAAATCATCTTGGGTAGTTCTTCATCATGCCCATATGCTGCAACCATCCGACTTGCCCACTCGTCACCGGCTCTACCGTCGATTGGAAAGAGCTCGAATGGAGTGCCAGCCATAGAATGGTAATGAAGTTTGCAAAACCTCATGATGGCCACACTTGCGGCATAACACCACGTGTCTTCCAATTGAATTCCTTGCACTTGGATGGAAAAGGGGGCCCATCAAATATTTAATGGAGCAGCAAGCACATCTACATAAATGGTGCACCTCGTTACCCTTCCATCCTCGATCTCCTTGCCCCAATAGTCCAGTATTTTGCGATATCCGAACCGTTGAAGCATTGCAATCAACAAATCTGGAAAACCCTTCAGAAGTGTACACTTCGTGAACACCCATCCGTTTGGTAAGTATACTATAGAATCAGCCATCTGTGAATGAGATACTAGAACAATGAGAAGGTTTCCAACTCTCAACAGCTTAAGAAAATTTAAAACTGGAGTTGTAATCACAGTCTGTTCCAGCTGACCTCCCTGTATAAATTCAAAATTTTCATACAGGAAACGTCAGAACCAGGTGAGGGATTTAATACAACAGTTGTAGTACACTTTACAACCTTTCCAGATTGTACTCATATAGATCCAGGTGAGCTAGTGAATTGAATCTATGCAGGTTTAAATAGGCCCAAATTTTCTGGAAATTTTGACAGAACCTCTCCTGTATATGTGGTGATTTCGACAATTTATACAGGTATATCATGACAATATTTTGAGGTAATGACAAAATAAACATTGTATAACATCAAGTTAACAATCCATTGGTAAAAGATTTCGGCCATGAAACATTTGTTACACAGGTATAGTGTGCTAATTCTAAACTAGGTGCCAACTGTTCAAGTTCTGATCTGCCAGAACCAAGTTTGCAACCATAGGAATTCAACCTGGCTATACAAAGATTTAGGCCACGAGTACAACACGAAGTTGATAGAGCACTTGCTAAGATTTCGAGAAATGTATATATATGACCATGTCACTATTCTGGATCAAAAGCTAAAGCTATCTAAACTTAACAGATGAACTGACTGTTGTTCAACCGCTGCCCTGCAGTTCACTGTTTTGAGCTCGAAATTTGAATTGCCTCCAATTTTGATCAAGAGGAACAGTAAATAACAAAACTGTATATATGCTTCTCCTCTTTTCAGATATATATCACAATAAGGCAGAAGACTTTTCTACAGTGAGTTATAGCAAAATTACTGAGACTGGTACAATGGTAGGGTTATCTGGAGTAGTTTAAGCATACTCCAAAATAAAATAGATGCTTTTCTGCCTCGATGGTCAACAGAAAAGTTGTAGTGGACTTCAAGAAATTTTCATCCATGTATCCTAACCCTGTGTTTATTTTAAACGATCCAAAATTACAACCTGGCGAAGTTGAGCAAACTTTGACCAGAAATCAAGAATCTTGGTGCTACCCCATGTTGAATCGAATTTGTATCTTTGCGGAGTCCAAACCTACCAGCACCTGATAGTCAGAATTTCCACAATACAATGCATCCAATTTTTGTCGTTGTTGGGGATGGTCAAGTATCAAAATTGATACCGATGGTACTACGTGCCTCACCAAAAAAAATTCTAACCGGTTATTTCCGGATACATTTATAGGTGGTCCTAGTATCAATCACTTGCAAACGTGTGCTACACGGGTTGCTACCGTAGTCAATGCTGCAAAAGACAAACAATCCCCTTTCACTTCTTCACACCTCAAGGGCGGCACGGGGAAACACGACAGGCAGTCACAATAATACATATGAAAATAAATGCATATGACTCTGGTGTGAGTCGCCCTCGAGCGAGGTCATGTCTCGAGGTACATGGCTGTAAATACGTCTGTACAGCAAAGACTCCCGTACGAACCGGCTTATACACGCTCAGGCATACATATTTCGCATACTCCCATAGAATATGAATGATTCTAGAGAGGCATACTATCGGGTTATACACCACTTGACGGGGGCTCCCACTAACTTTGAAGCACCCTGGGGGACCGCGTGTCATAGGTTCTCAGAAACATAGAAAGTTGCAGAGACTCCTATTAACATTTCCGTGCCAAGCCACGGAAAACTTCCATGCTACCTCTCGCATGGTGAGCTTACCGCAATTGATCCGCTTACGGTGGTGTACCTTACCTCTTACCTGACATCGGAGCGTCATTACAGAATTAATAACATATAAGTTAGTTTACCACCTGTATATCTTATTCTAATAATACTCCTTATAAGGGCATGTAGCTAATTCCTCACTCAAATCCTAATTTTTTAAAATATGTTCTTTTCAAGTACACTGTTCCCAATGATGCTCTGATACCATGCCTGTGGGGACCGAAATCCCGGCCTCCAAGGATCTCATTAGGTGGTGTTGTGCGATGCGACACCCAACAATATACAAGAATAGAACGAGAACAAATTTACAATACCAAGTATTTATTGACAAGCACAGGAAGTTTAAAAGTACTTACGGAAGGAAAGAGAACTATACATCATAGCTACGCTCTCAGCACTAGCTATGCAAAAGCAAAGTCATCCATGCCCTGGATACTTTGCACTAGCAACACACAATTCACGGTGGCGTGAAGGGTTCCCACTCGGCTGTAAACCCTGGAGGGGGTGCAGCCTCGTCATTAAACCCGTCATTAGTCATATAATCTGCAAAAACTCATTAACTGCAAACGTGAGTATAAGGCTCAGCAAGACTAACCCGTCTCAGTAGACATATGCAAAGATGAGTACTAAACATAGATAAGTAAGGCATAAGGACTCGCGTACAAGTGGATCCTTATAGTCATGTTTTATTTAGCACCTGACATTCCTCAGGCACGGCACATCATAGACTCCACAATCAAACAAGAAAAGCTTTGCCGATGATATGACGTGCACAAGGCACATAATGCTATTACAGGTAAAGTATGGAGAAACTGTAAACTTTTAATTGTACTATCTCTAAGCCAAACAAGTTTGTTCAAGCAATTTATAAACCAATATATCATATTCCCCTGACTTCTTTAGTATTTACTACGTCACGCCGCAGTGAATAAGTGGTACTCTATTACCGCGAGGGTCGGTGATTGCAATTAGGACATATGTGGAACAACACGACACATACACACTTTCGGAAATGCCAGCGAGTACTTTCAGCAGTACCTACATAACAATTCAGTACTACTCGTATATGGCCACCTTTCACTAAACACTCGAATGTTGAACTGGTCGACCCGTCACGAGCAGGAGGTCACTGTGTGGTGCGTAATCTGACGTGCCCACCAGCTGATTTGCACCTTGCTGCCCTCAACCCATGCTTATAAAGCGGAACGGAATGCCTTGACAAACCAATATCAAGTTACGTCAGTTTTTTGGAGCCTATTCCTCCAGTATGTCGCTGGTACAATTCAAGCTTGTCCAGCAGGACCGCACACGAAACGGTCCTTAATCGACACAAGCAGGGCTATGCACGTGAGACCACGTCTCACTGCATCCTATCCATTGCTCGGTCTTAATTTCATATTCATAAACCATTTTCTTATTCTAGAATCCCTCGTGTGATAAAATTCCTATCTCGCGAGTAGATTCTGACTACTCGACTTCTACCGAATTCCTATGAGCATAAGCATAGCAGTGTCTACTCAACGGGCCATAGACCTACCAAAGACTCCATAGGATTTGTGGGCCATGCAAGTGGGTGTCAAACACCTTAAATGTAATGCACAATCATCTGAAGACATAAGGTGAAATAAAACAGCAAAACAATGTAAGGAACTTAAATGCAAACCGGGGCTTGCCTGAATGCGAGTCTGAGTCTATGTTAGTTTCTGGCAGCTAGACCTCCAAGGCTTCCGGCTGCTCCTCGACTTCAGCTACTACACGATATGCATATACTAGGTATAAATGATTTTGTGAATAATTAATATGCTTAAGGTGCGGTGTGTATATTATGATAAAATAAGACAATTATCTTAATTGACTTTGGGATTTTCATGGTGGATACTAGATATTATGGAGAAGACTCTTGCAAAGAACAGGAGATGATAACGGATGTTTGTTTTTATAACAATTATGGTAAGCAATAAGCTTCTCTAAATTTTGGTTGAATTTTTGGAGATGTATTATGGCTACCAAGGGTTGTATATGTAGAGGGGGTCTCACTGGTTGTAGAAAAGTTTGTTTCACAATTTTCTGAGCTTCCTACCGGAAGAAACTGATTTTTAAAGTTTGGGTAAATTTCTGGAAATTGATTTTTCCATTTTTCTCAATTTATAGCTACATAGAGATTTCGAACATGGATCAGCCCAGTATTTTATGTCCAAAGAGCTTGAAACTTTTACTGGAGATAAAATGTATTAATTATAAGGTTCTGACCAAAATATGGAATTTTCGAATTCACAGAACTGTAGGAATGAATTCCTTAAGCATTTTGCTTATCTGAATTATGGAGAAATTTCTATGGCTTTTCATACAAATCCAAGTGTACCACTGGATAGTATTCATCATGCTGGTTCTAACAAAATTTATTTGGAAATTTTTTGGTAATTCTATTGGATGTTATGGATTTTCTAAGTTTGGATTGAATCTGGATTTATTTTCCGATTGGAAATTTCAAATAAAAGGGGCTGGTCCCACTTCATTTGAATTCGACCAATCGGAATGGAGCCACACCGGGAGCCACGGGGTTAACCCGCGCAACCACACCGAATCCTTATCCGCAACTGATCCCATGCGAGAGGGGTGTCGCTGACCGGTGGGACCCGCGTCTTTGTCTACCTCCCGACGCGGCGGCGCTCCTCGCCGGAACTGCGGCGGTGCCTTGCCGGACATAGGTGCATCGACCTCATCTCGGCCTCGCCGTGACTGCTCCACCCTAAAATCAACTGAGCAAGCCGATGGTGGGGTCCAATCCTGTCGGGGATGACTGGAGACGGCGGCGCGACGGCGATGGCGGAGCTAGGGTTTCGGCGTTCATCGGAAATGCTTGGAAATGGCTCAATAGCCTCGGGAAAAGCTTGGGAAGGTTGCTGGAAGCACCAGGAGTATGATTTGGGGGTCAGATTGGGGTGAAATCGCCGGCACGGTTGAGTTCGACGGTGAAGTGCGGTTTGTCAACCGGCGGCCTCGAAAACTTGAAATCTAAGGTACTCAGTCGATAAATCTTAGGGTTTTTGGGCATGGAGCTTCCTTAGGACAGAAAGAAACTATCTGCTAACCAGATTTAAGGATTATTGAAAGAATGAAATTAATTTAAGCGCGAAGTTTTGCTGTTCTATTGAGAGACTGAGACTGATCCGTTCTCGAACAAGAACTCAAGTTATACTTCATGTCATAAGCTTAGATTCTGTGAGCATGAACTAGAGAGGATTGAGAACCTTTTTGCTTAAAGGGTCGAGGTGGGAGATGGTCTAGAACTGGTGTTCGACTGCGAGACAGTGAAGGTTCTCGGCGGCTTCCTCGGCGGCGATTGGGAAAATTCAAAATATGCCAAGCAGAAGCTGTGTCACGATCAATAACCAAATGGAATACGTAGAGGAGTTTCTGACACGCCTTTTATCTACTTACAGCTCGGGAAGACATGGCGGCAATCGTCGGCGAGAGCTCGATTTAACAGAGGCGGTGAGAATGGCGTGAACTAAGATGGAGCTCAACGGCGACAGCCAAGAGGTATTTATAGGGGCTTAGGGGAAAGGGGAGCGCACCACGGTGTCGCGTGCTGCCGGCGTCGAACGGCGGGCTGAGCTGGAGACAGAGCACCCCCATGGGTTTCACTCGAGTGCTTTGGCTGACAGTGGGCCCCACCTCCTCCTATCTACTCCCCTTATCTGTAACTTCAATTCTCCTACCAAATTTTGTCCAAAAATTCTAGATTTTTGTGGGGAGGCTCAACTAAATATCTAGAATTTGATTCTGCAATTGGATTTTGATTTGGAGCAAGTTTCAATTGAATTTGAAATTCAAATTTGAATTTGAAAGAATTCAATGGTGCCACTGTTTTAATTAGCAATTGAGTTCCAAAAATTGTGAAACTATTGGAATAAATCAAGCAAATTATGCTGACAATGAGTGTGTGTCCAAATATTGACGTTAAATCTAGTTGAACAGAATTCAAAATTTTGATTTCAAAACAAGGTTTGAATTTGCTAAGCGTCTCAAATAAAATAGCAAATGAAGTTCAAAATTTATGAAACTTTGCAGGAAGTCTATCTGGAATATTAGAAAACCATAGAAAAATTTATGGCCTCTGAATTGAATAATTTCGACAGGGCCAAATATACAGTAGTATATATTCAATTTATATTAATTTGAATATCTATTTGGTACTGCATATTAAATTGTCCTAGCAATCTTTCTTCTAATAATTCCCAACTTTGAAGAGAGGTCAAAATAAATAAATCTAAGTTTATTGGTGAAGTTCATTCCTCATGTTAATAAATTGAAACATGAGTAGAAGAAAAGATTTGATGAGATCAAGTTTATAAGCATGGCTATAATTGGTCTCCATTAGGGTTAACAACCAATTTACAACTGAACCTCATATGAATGAAAATGTGGGATTTTACACGCAAGCTCGTTTCTGATAAGAGGAAACGGATCGCGCCTTCGAGCAGCAGCGGTGGTGGTCCCCAGAAGTACCGCGTGGTGTATCACTCACCATCCAGTCAGCGATGGCAGCTAACGGCGCGACCACAGCAGTTCCGCGGTTGTTCTTTCAACGCGCCGTGTTTCCGACCACCATTTCCACAGCAGTAGCAGCAGCAAAGTATGATCCCACATGCGTATCCACCTCCACCATGTGCACCGGGATTCCGTCCACAGCTTCGTGGGAACCTGACACAATACACGTGCTATACGTGTTGCCATGTTGGACATTTTGTGAGAGACTGTCCCGAGCAGCGATAGGGCAGCGGACAAGCACCATATCAGGGTGCAGCTCAACCCCGCAATCAGCCCAAGAAACCAGCAGCAAAACCCGGCAGCGTCCACCACCTAGCTATTGAATACGTGCTGGAAGGCGAACCTGTCCTCGTAGGTACATTTTCTGTACTCCAAAATTTCATAGTCATATTATTTGACTCTGGTGCCACCCATAATTTCATTTGCCAATCATATGTCATCAAATAGAAATTACCTATTATTCCAACAAAATGTCCATATTTGATTTGATCTGTTGGTGGGAAAGTAGCAGCTGATAGGATGATCTATAGAGCACAACTTCAGTTTGGGTGGGAATCTATATCCGACTTCTCTCATTATATTAGAGAGTTAGAAGCTTGATGTCATTTTAGAAATTTCGTGGGTACATCGTCATGGTGCTGTTCTCGACATTGTTCTACGTGTGGTTCATTTAAGTTCTCCACTACATGAACAACACAGTCTTATTCTAGACCACATTATCCAAGAAATTCCAGCCACATACAACATGGAAGCCACAAAGCTTGAGGACATTCGTGTGGTCTGTGAATATCCGGACGTGTTTCCCGATGAACTTCCGGGTATGCCACCGGATAGGGACATCGTGTTCAAGATTGAACATATTCCGGGAACCATGCCTATTTCTCGAAGGCCGTACAATATGGCACCTAATGAGTTGGCAGAATTAAAGGAGCATTTGAAGGACCTGCTGGACAAAGGTCTCATACGCCAAAGTTCATCACCTTGGGGATGCTCCGCTTTATTCGTGAAGAAGAAAGACAAGATGTTACGTCTATGTGTGGACTATCGTCCGCTCAACGCCATGATGATCAAGAACATGTATCCACTACCGCGCGTTGATATCTTATTCGATCAATTAGTGGGTGCTATGGTATTCTCGAAGATAGATCTTCGGTCCGGATATCATCAAATAAAAATCTGACCGGAGGATATACCAAAGACGACATTCTCGCCGAGATACGGGCTCTATGAATATCTCGTCATGTCGTTCGGACTGACCAACACACCGGCTCACTTGATGTATCTCATGAATTCTGTATTCATGCTGGAGTTGGACAAGTTTGTCATGGTCATCATCGATGATATTCTGGTTTATTCTAAATCGGAAGAAGAACACACCAAACACTTGCATATCGTGCTCCAACGATTGCGAGTTTACGAGCTTTATGCAAAATTCAGCAAGTGAGAGTTTTGGATCAGCCATGTACATTTTTTCTTGGTCACATTATTTCAGATGAGGGTAATGCTGTTGATCCAAGCAAAACTGTGCAAGTGCTGAAATGGAAGTCTCCAAAGTCCGTACCCGAAGTATGCAACTTCCTCGGGTTAGCGGGATATTATCGGAGGTTCATTCCGAGCTTCTCAAAAATCGCTGAAAAAGGGGACCAAATATATTTGGACCAGGGCATGTGAGGATGCATTTCAGGCATTAGTGAAGCATGTCACAACAGCCCCAGTGCTAGCTCAGCCGGATACGACCAAATCATTCGACATTTATTGTGATGCATCTAGCATTGGTCTTGGCTACGTGTTAATGCAAAAAGGCCATGTGATTGCATATGGCTTACGGCAGCTCCGAAATTATGAGCAGCATTATACAACTCATGACCTTGAGCTCGCAGTCGTGGTACTCGCTTTGAAAATGTGGAGGTAATATTTACTTGGAAATCTAGTGCATCTCTACACCGATCACAAGGGTCTAAAATATATATTCACTCAGAAGGAGTTGAATATGAGACAGCGAAGATGGTTAGAGCTGATCAACGATTATGAGATTGAAATTCATCACCATCTCGGCAAGGCAAATGTGGTTGCCGATGCGCTAAGCCGCAAGTCCCACATCAATTATTTGTCAATCCCTCCAATGGATGAGGAAGAGCCGAGTTTATACTTGGTTCCATATGGAGCGTTATGTCGCACATTTGTAGAAACCATACGAGAGGACATTATGGAAGCTCAGAAGAAAGACGTGGGTATGTCGCACATTCATAGGAGAATGAAGAATGGAGAAATGAATTGCTTTTGAAGTGATGCACTACAGGAATCACGATAATAGACGACGGCCAAGAACCGTCGTCTATAAGGACATTACCGTCGTCTATAACTTATAGACGACGGTATACACTTATAGACGATGGTTCCTGACCGTCTATGATAATTTGTCGTCTGTAAACTTATAGACGACGGTAACCGTCGTCAAATAGTTTATTGACGACGGCCGGACTTAGCTGTCGTCAATAAGTCAGCTCAGCCACGTGGCAGCGTGGAAACAATATAGACGACGGCCGCCGGGGTACTGTCGTCTATAAGGTCCACTATTGACGACGGCACAGAAAAACCGTCGTCCATTAGGGCTCCAAGTGACAATTGTTTCTTTTGCCCGTCGTCTATAAGGGTTCCTTATAGACGACGGTGTGTGTAAAACCGTCGTCTATAAGTTTTGCTTTAAAAAAATAGAAAATAGATATTACACAGATATCACAGTACAGATTTTACAGAATTCATATTAAACAGAATCACAGTAGACAGATCACAGATTTCACATATAGTTCACACATCACAGATTTCACATATAAGAGTTCACACATCACAGATTTCACATATAAGAGTTCACAAGAAGTGCTAGAAGTGCCTCGTCCCTGACCGCAGCGCGTCGTCCCACAAGATTGCCATCCCAACCTCCGAGTGCTCCAAGGAAGCAACACTGGTCACACACCACAAAAGAAGAATCAGCAGGCTCAAGTGTTTGAGTAAAACTTACAGGAAATGTGATTTCTAGGCATCTGTTTTCTCGCTTCCCTTGTTTTCTAGGCATCTGTTTATATCTTCTTTTATTATTCTCTCTGTTATTTTCTTACCTGTTAATGCTTCTGTAATCTGTAGTCTGTACTTAAGCCTCTGTAGGGATGATTCATGATTCTTTGATCTTTATGTAGATTAAGTTTTATTCTTGTTAAGCTCTGTTGTCTGTACTTAAGCATTCTATTATTGTTAAGCTCCGTAGTCTGAACTTAAGCCTTTGTAGATTAACAGACAAGAGTACAGAACGAAGGTATTAAAAGAATCACTCCTGTTATGTACCTTTAGATTAAGTATTAAAATTTTTGTGATGCAACATACTTGTCCATTTGGATGTACCTTCTTAATATCAATATGAAGCAAAGTGGGCAATTACTCCCTGTTTCTATGCTTGCCTATCTGTTTGAAATCAAGTTGTATTGAGGAAGCACCTTTATAACTGTAAGCTGAATAAGCTATGTTGCTACTGCATAAGATTGATCTAAATTTCTTGCAATGCCATTTGAGTGCTCTAAATTTCTGTGCATAGTTGTTTTTCTTTCATTTGGAGTTGTTGGCTTTGGGAAAATGAATATTACAGCAAGTGTATTACAATTGAAAAAGGATGCAAATAGATTTCAAATCGGCTAACCTGGCTATCACACGCTACCCCGTCCGCTGCCGCCGGAGTTCAGAAAATCTTCATCCGGCAGTCGTCCAAGCGCCGGAATCTGGGGCCACGGAGTTTGAGCCTCCGTCCCTTATCCCTGTGATATGCAAGTGTGGTTAGACAAGTTATCAGTATAAAAATGCATATTTTACTAAATTTGAACAAGTTTAACTAGTTTCTGTTATTTTGAATAATTTTGTACCTGTGCTCCTGTCGTCGGCACCAGTGGCAGCTCCGTTGATGGCAGCGCCCACTGCGGAAACACGGCCGGTTGTCCTGCACTCATAGCCTGCGAATACAAATCAAATCATTATAATTGTCATTTGTATATTACAAATGTTAAGTACAACATTCAGAACTTACCTGGAGGGCAGCTTGCCACTGTAGCATGTACGAGTTTTGATACTCGTCCCTAGCCCTAAGCGCCGCTGCCTGCATCTCGTCCCTAGTCCGGAGCGCCGCTGCCTGCATCTCGTCCCTAGTCCGAAGCGCTTCTTGCATCCTCTGGAGCTCCTCCCGAAGACTCTGGAGCTCCAGATCTCGTCCCGTACGGTTGCTGCTGGACCCGCCCTGCTGCGATGAAGAGGCTCTCGAGGAAGCCCGCGCCTGTCTCGAGTCGACCACTCCATCGAAGATGGCCAACCTGCACAACGAAGTAAGATGATTAAATTTTTGTAACTCAAAGTTCGTGACAGTAAATTAAAATTAACAAAACTCACCGTCTGTGAGGTTTCCCGCCACCGATTGCATACGCGGCTTCTGGTACAATTGGCGCGCTCTGCCAATCGAACTCTTCGCCTCGAAGCCTCCGCGCCTCCTGCTTGTACTTTGCCTGGAAACACAGTAAAATAACATTATTAAAACTATTAAAGAAAATTCAATTAAGTTAACGAAATAACTCACCAACGTCTGAGTCGCCATCTGAGAAGACAGCTGCTCAGGCTGCGACGGGTCACTTGCCAAGTGACCCCTCTTCCACACCTCAATAGGTGACGGCTCCTGACCCCTCTCGTGCTCCTATCGATACATGTTAGCACAATGAAAGATTATAAAATTACTTGAATAGAATTCAAGTCACACTTACCATCCGTTTAGCGAGACGTATGTAGCCGTCCCCACCCATACGGTGTTTTCCGTCCGTCCCTCTACTCTCTCGACGGGTTTTAGACACGCCCTGGAAGTTTTGGCTCCCCCAACGAGCACACAAGGCACAGTACGCGTCCGGACGGCTGTCAAGCCACGCTACACCAACCTGCACACATTTTATTATTAAATTAAAGCATTGATCACAATTATATAATGAAGTAAAGTACAATAAACACTTTACCTCTGCGTACTGCGCCTCCGTCAAGTACTTGTCGGCCCCTTCCCTGTACTTCCCCGGCTCACCCTCCTCTGGATGCAACTTGAAATACGCCTTCGTAGCTTGAATGTGAGCCGTCGATAGTGACTGAGTCACGAGCTTCCTGGCGCAGTTATGGAAGACGAGACGAGCAATCCTCCCAAGCCCTGATATATGATTCTCAATTAGTATGTATATAAGCCTTTAAATATCTGGATTGTTAAAGATTTACTTACTTCTCGCCAATAGGACGAATAACGATCCGATCGTTTGGGTTTGCAGGAGCCGGAGAAGGAGCCACGTAGTGGCTCCTCCTAGTCCGTCGCTGTGCAGCTGGCTCCACATCAGGTGACCCAGAAGTGGGGTCACCCGACTGCACTGGCTCTGAACAAGGTGGCACCGAAGAAGAAGGCTCTAAAGCAGGCACCGAAGAAGAAGGCTCTGAAGCAGGCACCAAAGAAGGAGGCTCCAAAGCAGGCACCGAAAGAGGCATCCTAGCATCTGAGTCCTGGGACATAGTGTCGTCCTGACAATTTCAAAGATTCATATTAGAGAATAAAGAATTAATTATATAATTTATGTAATTAAACGTTCTTTACCTGGCCACCTGACGACTGCGGCAGATGGCTCACCAACTGAGCCTGTCTACCTCCGCTAAGCTGACTGCCCTGGAAGACCTCGTCTCCTCTTGTGGCTCTCGGTGACAGAAAGCTCCGTGCCTCTTTCCCTCGTCGTCTGCTGCTCCTCGACGACATCCTGTTTAATAAAAAATTGTTAAAGAATGTAATGGGCAATATAGGAGAAGAAAGAAGAGATGAAGCAAACATTACTTGTACTCAATTTTAAAATTCATCAGCATCACGCTCATGTACTCTACTCCGTAAACCGGACCATCAATCTTCCGTCGTGGAAGTTGCCTGTTTTTTTTTCGTTTTCGCATCTTAGGAGTTTCTACATCTTCTGCATCTCCAACTAAGTCATCGAGTCCTAAACCAGGTTCAACGACAAAAGAGTCTGGCAACTCTTGTTCTTGGTAAACAACATCAACCTCATCATCAAGGTATACATCATTCTCTGGTGTATATAACCGCTCACGAGGATTCACCTTGTGTACAACCCACCAAGCATTAAGCTTTTCACATGGGTAATGTAGATAATACACTTGCTCGACTTGGTGTGCAAGGACGAAGGTGTCGCAGCCTTGTAGCCAATCCTTGTGTTTTACTTCTACCATGCCAAATTGGTTTTGTCGAGTTCCATGATTATGATCAAACCAATCGCAGTCAAAGAAGATTACTTTAAGGACCTTATTCCCCGCAAAACTAAATTCAAGGATATTTTTAATGATCCAATAATAATTAGTTTCACGTACTTCGGCGTCAACTACCCTCGTCACAACTCCGGTGTTACATGTTGCCCTCACAGGATGTTGAGTTTCAAATTGAGTGGAACGAAATCAGAACCCATTGGCATCGTATCGACCGTAACTTTTAATTTTAATGGATCCGTAGGACAGTTGTCGCAAATCTTCATGGACACCGGCTCGTTTTTTGCACTGTTCAACATATGAAGTTAGAAGACTATTTTATGTTATACATGCAATTACTAAGAGAAACAAAACATGAACACGTTACTTGTGCATGAAACCAGGATATGAAGTTAGGCCCTCCTTGTACTCCATAATATCGCATCGATTGTATTTGTCAAAGCGTAGGTTGCTGCTTCGATTTCCAATTTTGTTGATCGAACTCACTAAATAAGGAAAAAACAAAATAATTAGCATAGATGTATAACACAACATGCTAATTATTATAGATGTTGAACAAATACTTACCGAAAATATTCTTCCATCCCCTCTATATTAGCGTACATGTATAGTAAAGCAGCCGTCTTGTCATCTGTTTCAATATCGTAGCTCGTGCCGCTACCAACAGTAGTGCCTCTCGTTTGAAAAATTGAGAGGTTGCTACAAGGGGGTGCTTCATCAATATTGTACCGCAACGTGGAAGCATTAACATTGTTTTCTTCTGCAAAATATACACTTGAAAAGTATCCTATCTCTTGAATGGCGTATGCTTCGGCAATGCATCCTTCAACCCTTGCCTGATTGCGAACCATTTGTGTAAGACACCTGAGTGCTCTTTCAACGTGATACATCCACCTATATTGCACAGGGCCGCCCACTTTAGCTTCATACGGAAGATGAATTAGGAGATGTTGCATTGGATTGAAGAACCCTGGAGGGAAAACTTTTTCCTTCTTACATAAAAGCACTGGTATCTGCCTTTCCAACTTTTCCATCATTTCCCTTGTGATTTCTTTAGCACAAAGTTGTCTATAAAAGTAGCTAAGCTCGCTAACACCTTCCACACCGCATCGTCAATGTAGCCTCGAAACATAACTGGTAGTAGTCTTTCCATAATTATGTGATAATCATGACTCTTCAACCCTGTGAGATTTCCAGTCTTAACATTTACGGCTCGTCTCAGGCTAGCAGCATAACGATATGGCACTTTTTCTTAACTTTTGTACCGTCTTCATTAATAACTTCGACAAATCTCGCCTTATCACATTTTAAGCACTTGTTCTCGTTGGCATGCTCTTTCCAGAAAAGCATGCAGTGGTCTGGACACATATCAATCTTCTCATAGTTCATACCAAGATCAGAAATCAATTTCTTAGAATGATACATATCCTTAGGCAATTTATGGGCCTGCGGAAGGACATCGCTCATCAATTTGATGAGGTCGTTGTAGCAATTATTGGAGAAGAAATACTTAGACTTAATTGCCATAAATCTAGTCATGAAATTGAGGACCGTCATTTTGGTGTGTTCATGCACCGGTTGTTCTGATGTCTTGAGACGCTCGAAGAACTTCTTTGCCTCCGTTGTAGGAGAATCCTCCGTCAATTAGGGATTTATGGCTTCAAGCATCTCGTCCATCCTATCGACACCAGTGCTATCATCCCCATCTCGATCTTCTACGGCTTGAGAAGGTGTCTCGCCGTGAAAGGCCCATAACTCATAACGTTGCATAAAACCATTTCGACACAAGTGGAACGTCAATGTCACTTTGTCGAAACACTTCACATTTTGACATTTGATACATGGGCACCGCACCTTGCTGTTGTTTGACAACGAAAAAGCTCGTTGTATGAAACCATCCATCTTGGTGAACCACTCATCTAAGTGACTCCCATCCTTTTTCCAACCAGTATACATCCAAGTGCGATCTTCAGCCATGTTTGAGTGTATACCTTCAAAGCAGATAAATCATTATTAGTTTCATTGTTATGTTATGTCACAGCCCTATATCTAGGCAGATAGGTCCTAAACCCACCCAAGAGTGACCGAGCGGAGCGTGCTCATGACGGGACGCGCGGTCTGGATCCAGACGAAATTTTGGCAGCATAACCCTGTTGTTCTCCACTGCACGCCCAAAAATGGTGCAGCAGAGAACAACAGGGTTATGCCGTCGAAATCTCATCCAGATCCAGACCCGCGTCTCATCACAAGCCACGCCCCCTCGGTCACTTCCAGGCTGTCCAAAAAGGGACAATTCCGAACCTTCACGTCTCACATGCCAATAGCATGTGAGACGTGCCGATCCAAAACGGGTGACGCATTGCTATAGGTTACGTGCCTCATTTTCATTGTTAAGTCATTTACAAGAGGAAAGAACAAGAGAAAGAGGAGGAAAGTTGGTCTTAGATGACAATTCCACGTCCGGATCCACCGTCTGCACAATCGCGGGTGATTGACTTCCTCACCATCATCGTTCGCTTCCGAGTCGTCTCGACGCATACATTACGACTACAATTGTCTATATGGCACGGACGTATTTATTCCGTGTCATGTTGTGTCGGGTCGGGCCCGCCCAAAACCTGTATATTTACATATTAATAAACAAACCAACTAATAAACAATTACACGTTTAGTACAACTGAAAAGAGCAGAACTGTTATGCCTAATAACATCAAAAACAAAACTGCAGAACAGTAGTTAAAAGTAAGTGGTGTTTAGTCACTAAAAATAGCAAATTATTTTTAGAATTATGATCCGGATGATTTTCAGTTTACAATATCATGCAGGCTTAGCAATTCCAAAATTAACTACTTCCATGATTAACTAAGACCATGATTAACATGCAGGCTTAGCAATTCCAAAATTAACTACCAGCAGCTTATTAGCTGATGAAGGTATTTAGTCACACAATCGTATCCTAACTAGTAAATTATATTAAGTCTCCTAATTTGATGCTTCTGGCATTCTGTAACCTATAGATGGACTTGTGACAATAAAAAACTTCACAGCTTTACATAATAGTTACATTGAATCATTTTGCCTGTCTTTCGGCAAAACATGCTTATGGTTGTTTTTCAGAAGATGTATTTGGAAGAGTATATCCTTTACTACATGTATGAGTAAATGCAATGATACCATGTTATAAAACGACACTAAGCTAAGGGCAGTATACTGTCCAACCTTGCAGACAAAAAAAATATGGTAGTACAGAGAAACATGAAACCAGCCTTGTAAAATTTGGCATGGGTAAATTTGCAGCCTTGTAAAATCATTTTGTTGCAGATTTAACACAATGCAGAAGCAACCAAAAAAGATGAAACCAGCCATGCTAAATGCAAAAAATAAAGACGGAGGAGTTTGTATAACCTTAGCACGCAAGTCCTTCGATTCAGTAGCAGAAGAATTATCGCTGTTGATATTGTTCAGCCCTCTCGTGCTTCTAGCTGGTTAGGGAATAAAAGCAACACATTAACAAATTTTCCCCAACTACAAGTCACCCACACAACGCAGATCTATAGGCCGGGTACTTTAATTTAACACCACATCAATAACAAAATGTTACAATTGACTGTATAATACAATGAAACAACAAAACCACTCTTAACTCTATGTCATCCATCTAGAGTACATGAATCTATCATTCAAGTGTAATGAACGAGTACTTCAAACCAAGCTATTGCAATTCAATTCCTAGTACTTCTTTTGTTAAGGCAATACGACAAACACATAACAAGCAGCCAATGAACACATACTGCTGAGCAAGATGCAGCAAGTGAACACAATGGACTGGATCGAGCAGCAGCAACCTAGGGTTTCGGGGCGGCACGCCGGTGCCAAGAGAAAGCGAGAGGGGTCGGGAGTGCGAAACGAGTAGCTTCCGCCCGGGGCAAGTCAACATGGCGTTACGGCGGCGACCGGCTGCGGCACACGGCGGGGGGGTGGGGCGAGGGGGGAGTGGAGGGAGGCGATGGCGTACCTCGATGGTGCGGTCCTCCTTGGTGGATGGCGGCGGCCCTAGGCGACGGCTTCAACCGTGGCGGCAGAGGTGGAGACGCGAGGCGGTGGTGCAGGCCGCGGTGAGATCTCGGCGCGAAAATAGAACACGGGAGCAAATGAGGACCGAGCAGCACAGGGGGGGGGGTCGGAAAAGAATCCCTAATTGACGACAGTTTAGGTTAACCGTCATCTATAAGGGTTAAATAGACGACGGCCATAAGACATTGTCGTCTATAATGTCTCATGTGGGGCCAGAGTCTGGCCCATATTGACGAGGGCCTCTTTTGTCGACGGCCAACCGTCGTCTATAAGGCCTGAAAGTTATAGACGACGGTAGTGCTGTAACCGTCGTCAATTAAAGACCAATTGACGACAGTTGTTTCTAGCTGTCGTCAATTAATTAATTGACGACGGCCCCATCGTCAATAAATGTAGCCGTCGTCTATTGTCGTGATTCCTGTAGTGATGAGCATGGTACTCTATGTTTCCAAGATCGTATAGTGGTACCCCGTGATTTGACACTTCAGAAGAAAATCTTGGATGAAGCTCACTTATCCAAGTACTCTATTCATTCGGGCAGCTACAAGATGTATCCGAGTGTGATACGTGTAGGCGAGTGAAAGCTGACCGAATGAGGGAGGCCGGATAGCTGCAACCATTGAAAATCCCGGCGTGGAAATGGGAGGACATTAGTATAGATTTCATAGTCGGTTTGCCTCTCACATTCCAAAAGAATGATTCGATTTGGGTGATAGCCGATCAACTAACCAAATCAGGTCATTTCATCCCGGTACATACAAAGTACATTGCTAAGAAGTATGCGGAGTTGTATATTGCAAGAGTCATGTGTTTGCACGGAGTTCCCCAGAAAATTATTTTAGATCGCGGTGCACTGTTTGTTGCTCATTCTCGGGAACAGCTGCAGCATCATTGCAGACGAAATTGATCCAAAACTCCGCATATCACCTGCAGTCGGATGGTCAAACAGAACGGTTGAATCAAGTTCGAGAAGATATGCTACACGCTTGTGCCATCCACCACGATAAAAATTGGTATGATCATTTACCGTTGGTGGTGTTCTCATATAACAATGGCTATCAAGCTAGCATCAATATGGCGCCATATGAAGCTCTCTACGGCCAGAAATGTCGCACACCACCCAACTGGTGTGAATCCAGCGAGCGAGTGATATATTGTATTGATCTTGTGAATGAAGCTAAAGAACGAGTGCGAGTGATCCAATCCAATCTTAAGCCTGCTCAATCTCGTCAGAAAAGCTATGCGGATAAAAGACGTCGACCTCTCCACTTTGACATCGGAGACCCCGTTTATCTCCGTGTCTCTCCGATGAAAGGGACTCATCTTTTCGGAGGGAAGGGAAAGCTTGCTCCTCGATTCATCGGCCCATTCACTGTCATGGAATAAAGCGGACCCGTGGTCTATCGCCTAGAGTTACCGGTGTCGCTTGCTGGTATTCATAATGTATTCCACATGTCTCAGCTAAGCAAATGCCTTAAATCCCCAGCTGAAATCCACACTGAAGATCTTGAAGCTCTCCAAACGGATCTCACTTATTCGGAGTATCTGATCAGGATTATTGATGAAAAACTCGCACCACCAGGAATCGTACTTTGTACTTCTACAAAGTCTTGTGGAGTAACCATACCGCGGAGGAAGCGACATGTGAAAGCAAGGACTATCTCTGATCAAACTATCCGGATTTGTTATCATCTAATATCCGGTAATCTTTTTACCTCCATCTCTTCATTTGTAATCTCGGGATGAGATTCTTTTAAGGGGGAGGAATGTAAAATCCCTAAAATTTCGTAGTGCAAAGTTCAGAAAGGACAATTTAAAGGTTGAATGGAAAAGAGAAATAAACAGGGAATGGGAAAATGAAGTGAGTTAAACCCTATAAGAGGGAATTCAAAAATTCTAAATAACTCCTGTTCAAACCATGATAAAAATAAAAATTTGAGTTCACCATTAGCTTCCAAATATTCCAAATAGCATCCATGTCAAATTTCATAACATTTAGATCACAATTGCTTTTAAGTTCAATGTGTACATCAAATTCCATTCAAAATTAATTTTGAATTTGAATTTCAGATGAAAGTTGTCCAAATTTGAATACAAATTCCAGAATCTGAATCTGCACCTTTGATATGGTCCCTCCACAAAAATCTTGAATTTTTGGACAATTATTGGTAGGAGAATTAAGTAACCGGAGGAAGATAGAGATGAAAGACGCAGTGGGGCCACTGGTCAGTAGCACATATATGTCAGTGCTCTGTTTTCCCTGTCACCCCGCCGTTCAACGCCGGGAGGGCGTGCCACTGTGATAGGGGCATACACAGGCAAGCAGCTACGTTGCTAGGTGACTCCTCCACCTTCTTTTGGCATTGTTACGCCTCACCGACAATTACTTCGTCTTTTGTTTCACTGAAACGAAATCCCGGCGCCATTGTTGCCGCATCTTTGTTCTTGGCTTCGTCCAACTGTTCTGGCCATCGATTGATCGCGCTCCAAGAGGATAAAAGTACCCCCACTTGTTGCTCTACCTTCGCCCGCTTTTGGTTCCTTGTTTCGTCAGCTACAACGCGGTTATTTTGCAATTTTGCTGACGCCGCCGTTCTACCGCCGCAAGAAAGCCTACTGCCTCCCCGTCGCATCGGCACCACAGGCCACCTCTCGAGCTGCTCCCAGAAGAAAATAGGATCGCCAAGGAACCACCTTTCTCATGGTAAAAAATGTTCTTCGTTTCATCCTTCATCGAATGAGTAAGTTTACACTTCGAGCTAAGTTATCAATTAAAATCTGTTTCTATGCACAAATATTGTCTAATACAGTTAGGGGATATCTTCTACATGTCTGAACGCATCACCTAGATCAAGAACCAATGCAAATAATCAACCACATACAGAGTATTTTAAGTTTTCCTTGGCATCTTTGAAAAGCGCCGTGGTTCACCGTTGAAGTCAACTTTGTCGGCTATCTCATCCCTTTTCCTTTCCATGTTCACCTTCCTCATGCTCCGAGGAACCTCCCAAGCCCTTTCCCGGTGTGTTTGCACCATTTCCTAGTGGTTCCAACAAGGCCAAAACCCTAGCCGCCGCCGTCGCATTCGCGCACTGGCTTCCGGCCTCTGCCGGCGGGCGCCGACCCCACCACCGTGCTCAGCGCACAATTCTATGCTCAGGCAGCGAGTTTGAGGAGGGGTGATGGCCGGGAAAGCCGAGCCAGCGAGCTCGACGGCACTGCGCCGCCGCGGCAAGCCGAGCACCGCCCCTGTCATGAGGTAGACAAAGGAGTGGCGGGTCCCACCGGTCAGCGACCTTTTTTATTCCCTTCAGATCTGCTGTGGCCGCAGGATCAATTGTGGCTGCATAGGTTAAACCCTATGGCCCATATGTGGCTCAGTTGTGATTGGATCATTTTAAACAGTGGGGCCCAGTTTGATTATTTTAAACATTTCCAATTAAAATTAATTCCAGATTTCATCCAGACTTTGAAAATCAGTTACTCCTAGTATACTGGATCAAATAATTCCAAATAAATTCTGGTAGGCTTATCTTGAATTTAATTTTACAGTGGTGCAATTTGTTGGACATTAAAGTCCCAGAATTTGCATAATTATTCCTTTGATCTAACTTCTTGGGAAATTCATTATCCCTGCTCTGATAATTGGAAAATTACCAATTGTTGTCAGAACACTCTTAAAAATACCCTTGATCTCCAGTAAAAATTTCAGGTTCATTGGACTTCAATTACTGGGTAGATCAGTGTTCGAAATCTCTATGTAGCTAAAAATTTGAGAAATGTACAGAAACATTTCCAAAATTTTCCCAAACTTGTAAAATAAATTTCTCCCTCTAGGAAGCTCATAAAAATATGAAACAAATTTTACAAGAACCAGTAAAACCTCCTCTACCATGACCACCCACTGTTATCCATGACAGAGCTACAGATTTAATACCAAAATTCCGAGAAAGCTTTTAATTTTTGGAATTTTAGAGACAACTGGCATCCTTGAACATACCCAATTCTTGGTCCAGATCTTCCTCGTAGAACCTAGTATCCACTGTAAAAATCCCAAAGCCAATTAATATCATTTTCTTACCTGACCAGTAGTTATAATATCTTTTGTACAGTTTCACTATCACTCATGTACTTTATATTTTGCATGTCATATAGTGATCGAGATCGAGGAGGAGCCGAAGGCCTTGGAGAACATCATCCAAGGAACTAACTTTGATACTAACTCATAGCCAGGCAAGCCCCAGTTTGCATTTAAGTGCTATTTCAATGTTTCTATTTGTATCACTTATGTCTAGGATGAGTTTTGTGCATTAGGGCTAAGGTGCTTGTTACTCCACTTGAATGACCCACAAATCACATGGAGTATTGGGTAGGTCTACAGCTCGACGAGTAGAAAATGCCATGCTAATGTTTTGAGGAATCCGGTAGAAGTCGAGTAGTTCGAATCTAATAGCGAGATAGGATTTTATCACACGGGATGAATTTTATCAAAAAATTGTTTATGAATATGAAATTGAGATCGAGCAGCAAGATAGGATGTAGCGAGACGCGGTCTCCCGTGCATAGCCCTGCTTGGGTCGATTGAGGACCGATCTGTGTGCGGTCTTGCTGGACAAGTTTGAACTGTACCGGATGCATACTGGTTACATGGAAACCAGGAAACTGATGTAATTGGTTAACCTGGATGTCGAGGCTTACCCTACTGTTTTATATGAGTGGGTTGAGGGCAGCAAGGTGTAAATCTGCCAACGGACATAGAGATGATCCGCGCGGGGACCTTCTGCCCGTTACAGAAGGACCGGTTCGGCATTTGGGTTTCCTATAAAAGGTTGCTACATACAACATAGTATTGAAGTGTGATTTGCTCCACTTATGAGATGGGTGTATGTGACATGTTATCCGAGTGTATACTGATTGCAATCACCGTCCCTCACAGTTATTTCTGTACCACTTGTTCATCGATGTGACGTAGTAAATATTGAAGAAGCCAGGAGAATATGACGTATTGAATTATAATTTCTTTGCAACTATGATTGCTATAGAATATGCTCACTAAAGTTGCTTTATTGAACCTTTAAGCTGTTGTTAATAACTTGAAAGTTAAGGATCAACATGTAGGCGAGTCATTTACTGCTATATCTATTCCTATGTTAAGTATCCTTGCATGTAGAGTTCCTTGTTTAGGTGAGACGGTTAAGTCTTGCTGAGCATTCGTGCTCACAGGTGCTATATTAAGTTGTTTGCAGGTGAGACGTATGAGGAAGGGCCCGAGGATGAGGCGGTGCCCCCGTCGGTGTATACCGCTGAGTGGGAGCCCTGCACGCCGCCGTGATCTTTTGTGTGCTTCTAGTGTGTAGCATCCCCAGGCTGGACGGCTGCACTTTTGCATAGCTAGGACGAGAGTTTGGCTATTAGTATTACTTCCGCTGTACATTATGTAAAGTAAAATACTTCCGCTGTTTCTATAAATAAAACTTTGTATTTTGTTGTATTTTTTTCTTGTGTGTTGTTGGGTGCCACATCTTATGGCACCGCCCTCTGCGATATCTGGAATGTGTGGACCCGGTCCTTAAACACACATTTATGTTGGATCCAAGAACACATGAAAAACTATAAGTTGGGGAGTTGGATGAATGGTAGATAAAAAACTTTTATACGAAATCCTACAAAGTCTATCAATAGAAAATCAATCTTATAGAGAAAATTGATTTTGCCATTTCGAAGCTCGCCATCGTGCCATTTGTCGCCGCTGCCATGGAGGGCACTCCTCAGGATATTTCCTACTGTCCAGCTCCTTGTCAGATTCTAGGCACAGGCAACCACTGTAATGTGTAACGGAGCCAGGGGATCAACGCTGGCAAAGTGCCGCCATGTGCCTGTCGCCAATCGCTGCTACCCGAGGGTCTTACTGAGGTAGATGATGATGTCTTTGGGGCCGACCTACCAGTGGGTGATTACTGGAACAAAATATCTTCACTGGCCTTTACATCCGGTGTGTCTATGTGCGATAAGTATGTGAAGCACCATGCGGCCTCGCTGGGAGTGGCCCATTTGAATTGAGTGGGCCCAGTCCCTGTTTAATAATTTTACTTTTGAAAAATAATACGAGATTCTATTCAAACTATAGAAAAATCATATCTTCCAGAATATTTGGCCAACAATTCCCAAATAAATTTTGTTAGATTTCTTGTGACCTATATTTCCCATTAGTTTAGTTTAACTAATATGATAGTCCATAATTTTCCTTATTAGTTCCATGAATTAGAATGCTTTAGAACTTAATTCGTGATGATCCATTGATTGGAATAATCCAAAACTTGGCCAGAACCTTCCTCTTAATTTCTCTGAACTCCAGTATAAGTTTCAGATCCATTTGACTTTTTTGCTAGGTCGAATTGAGTTCCCAAATTGTATGTACCTGAAATTTTGCATAACTTCCAGAAACATTTTTAGAAAATTGTCCCAACATCAAAATAGTGGCTTTATATGTGATTTTACAGGTTTTTCTTATAGTGTTTCTTCTATAGGTTGTCCGCGAGACCTCGAGCTGTGGAGATGTGTCTCTTACGTGACAGCACGCCACTGCCTTATGATCTTCTTGTTGCTAGTGACAAGTGTCCATGGGCATGGACGACTTCTCTTGTTCCTAGATAGGTTGAGAGTGTGAGTATATACTTTCCTCTGCATGTGTACTATTGTTGTACACTATCTTCTAAAAAAAATCTTATTATGAAATGAAACTTTTTAACTTTACTATGTCTTTTTTTTTGTGTTGTTGGATGCCGCATCGCAAGACACCACCGAATAAGATTCCTAGAATCTCGGGACCCCGGTCCTCACAAAAATCTTTGGGTATTTGGGGATTTCTCACAAGTTGAGGGCTCCCACAAAATTTGGAGACGATCAACACGCTCAAAAATTACATAAGAATTAATAGAATTGTGTGAGATATCAAACCCAAGAGCTCAATTCTCGATGAGATCGTCATTCTCCCTTTCCCAATTCCCAACTCCCGATGATTTGACTCTTAGGGCCTAAGAATGTGAGCAGAGAAGTGTTTTAAGGCTATTGGATGCACTTGGGGCGCTAGGGTTCAATATCATGTGTCTCCCTTTTATTGATGTCCTGAAAAGTGACGTTTATGATTTTGTATGTCAGGACTAGTCCGTGGTGGACACCGGACTAGTCTGGTGTGGTGAGGTGTGAGTTCTAGTTGAAGTGTCACCACTGTTCTATGCCATTGTGTGCAAACCCTAATAGGTTGGACTAGTCCGCACAGAGGCCGAACTATTTTGAAATTGTACATTAAGGGAAAAAGGACCAGTCTGTGATAGAACGAACAAGTCCGATGTGCTACAATGAGTACATATGAACTAGGTTTTATGTTGTGAGACAACTCTGGTGTGTTTTGGTAGCATATAAAGGACTATTCCTTTCAAGAACAGACAAGTTGCTGACTGATTGTCAGTGGGAAAAGTGGCTAAGGGTGTGAAGTGTAGACTAGTCCGGTATGACACCAGACAAGTCCTATGTGTTACAGTAAGAACAATCAGATTAGTTCGGTTTGTGTATCAATTTTAGTTTATTATTAATCTCTCATTCTTGTCATGTAACAACTAAACTATTGAGACGATAATTCACACAAACCCAGATACTAGAATCTATGCTAAGTCTCCTCCTCCACTTTAGACTTTTTCAATCAAAATCTCTTTTTTCCATCAAGGTCTCATTATTTCCTTATTATGTTACTCACCTTTTTCTCCATTGTTACCTGCTCTCACTCAACTAAATTTATTGTCTCTTTACTTGTTTGTCATCGATTATCCAAAACCCACATAGGGGTGCCTAGATGCATTTACAGTCTCTCCATGTTTGTGGATTGATGACAACCAAGTGAATAGGAGATTAAATAAATATGATTTTAGTAAAGTATACACATATGAGGTAAAAGATACATGAAACATAGATAAAATATCATATGTGGATTCTTTATGGAGGGGTGTCTAACAATGTGAGTAAATAAGTAATATGATACATGTGTTCCAAGAGTAATAGCCATGAAAACATTACATTATAAATAAAGCACAAACATTAAATAACATAGTGTGCATAAGTATTACATAGCCTTGCATAAAACATAACAAGTTCTTAAACATGAAGCTTAACAAGTTTTTAAATAAAGTACATGTCCATCGAAAACAGAAACTAAAGAGATAAGACTACGACTACTCACCTGAAATCTCTCTCTCTTTGGCATCAAGACAACAAAAAGGAAAAAAAAACTAGGAAAACTACTCATCGTCTCCGTTGTCACGGTCCTCGCTCCTGTCACACTTGGTCCTCTCGATATCTTGATCCACTACTTCATCTTCATAGCCATGATTTTCTTAAGGAGCACGACAACGAATGGAGGAACCAATGCCAAAGAAAGGAAGATCGTCATTAGTAAGCTATGGAAACTCCATGTAATCCTTAACCATAGTGATTAGGTTAGTCTTGATTTAGAAATTCACGTGTCTCCTGTTAACAGTGGGACCAACAGGCACATTGTTAGAAGAGGGAGCCTAAAAGTCATGAAGGGTCTTCTAAGCCATTGGCATTTTGGTTGTTAGTGCAGAAGTGCTTGTTTCCTCTCCCGGACAAAGCTTCTGAGGAGTACTACTGTTGGTAGCCCGCGGATTTCGTAGTTCAGTAATGGGCACGCAGAGTTTCAAGAGATGATGGCAAATTGACATAGGGATTTACGTGGTTCGGGCCACCTGAGCGTAATACCCTACTCCACGGGATGTGTTGGTCTTGTATTGAGCATATGAACGCCTATGCTAAGGTGCAGAGTGCTCAGCTCAGAGTGTGTGTGTGTTCCAGAGAGTCTGGAAGTGATCCTTCTCTATCGTCTGACCAATCCTTTTATAGTACAAGGGCTGGCCATTATATCCTTAGCCTGGCCCGACAAGCGGCCCTGGCAGTTACTGATGTCTAATACACATTTAATGTGCTTAATTGCCCTTAATAGCGCTGTCACGTGCCTTGACAGTGCCGTTACATGTATTAAGGGCCCTCCGATCGTGTGTCATTAAGATGGCATTAATGACACTTAATCGGGTCTTGAAGTCCTTCATTGTCCCTTGAGGGTCCTAGCCGTTGGAGGTCTATCAGTCTGATTGATGAAGCCGAAGGTCCGGTGGTTGGGCGCGTGGCAGCTCCGGAGCTTACCGTCATTGACGGGTAGGTCCGATGCTATTGGACACGTGTCGGTACTAGAGCTTCCCTTTGTCTGGGGTTAGGTCCGGGGGTGCCATACTGGTATCTAGTCCGGAGCTTTCCCATGTTTGGGTTGTAGCTCCAGTCTTGTGATACACGTGACGGCCCTGGGACTAACCATGTCGGGGAGGTAGGTCCGGTTCCGGCTGACACATGGGGCCTTCGAAGGTCTTCAATTCTGGTAGATGGAGCTCCCTTATGGTCTTTGCAGTCCCAAGGGGTATCCGGTACGCAGGGTACCGACAGTGGCCCCCTGGGCCCACCTTTGGGAGAGACCATTAAGATTAGGTCGTTTTGCCGGAGGTGGGTCCATCTTTTGATTTATGCGACGTGTCTTCAAGGGTCTTCGGATGTACCATTGAGGGGACGGTTCGTAGTTAAACCATCGCCACGTGGCACCTCCTGGATAGGGCAGGTGTGATCTCTGCGTGCGGATCTCATGCAATTGAAGGATGTCAGTTCCCATTACGAAAACCGTATCGGTTCCACGTGCCCTGTCAGGCTGCTGCCCTTGGGTTTCCTGCCGCTCATGATGACAACCGTTCGCCTGGGGCAAGAACCTCGACTTGATCGTCGGGGTGGCCCTGGGCTCCCTTGTCATTGACAGGGTGAAGTTTTTGAAATATATCTTCGATCTTTCTGAGGTTTCCATCCAAGCGTTGCGGGGGCTTACATAAGAAGGAAAGCACGCACCGTTTGAGGGTTATTTACGCCTTCTTTATAACTTGCACTCAAATCTCCCAAACTCTTTCTTACCCTTCCTCTCTCGCCCCGCCATGCTACGATGAAGCTGGGACTCCCCAAGAGCCGCATCAAGAATGAGAAGGATTTGTCGGGGGTCCGGACCTACATGGGTTGGTCCAGTGACTCCTTCAACAACGACATTCGCTTCGGCACACTTCCTTTCAAGAAGAAGAGAGCCGGAGACATGGTGTACTTCCTTGGGTATGCCATGACAGGTTTGATCCCGCCTTTCTCCACCTTCTTTCTGATGTTGCTGGACTTTTATGGTCTGCAACTCCACCATCTTGGCCCCCACTCAATCTTGCTAGTGGCAACTTTTGTCCACTTTTGTGAGATGTGGGTGGGCGTGCCTCCTTGTGTGGAGTTGTTCCGGACCTTCTTCACGGTCCATTCCACCGGGAAGAGTGACGGGTTCATCGACTTATACTACTTCGTGTAGCGAAGGAATTCCCCTCTCAAGTACTTGAAGTCTTTCCCTTCCGGCAAGTGGAACGAATGGAAGAAGGATTGGGTGGTCATCACCGTGGAGGGACACGAAAGGTTGGAGCTGCCTGAAGGCCTCCCCCGCGTCGACACCGACACTTGGAGTGATGTCCCAGAGCTGTCGAGGGAGTATAGGACCATCTTGGACAGAATCCACGAGTGTGTCGAAGGTGGAGTGACCCCCTAAATGGTCTTCGGCAACTTCTTGACGAATAGGTGGGCCCCGATGAGGGCTAGGGGGCAACCTACCTGGGCCTTCAACAGGGAGATGGACACCAACTGCATCGAGTTTGGCGTGGGCATTAACTTGAACGATGGTGCCTTGAAGACTCATCTCAAGAAATTCCAGCACGAAAGCACTGGTCCCGGCGACGTGTCTACACCGGCGGACTTCCTGCCTCTGAATATGGTACCAGAGGAAAGCAGAGAGCTCCGGAGGAAGATGTCGCTGCTAGATGAGCTAGGCCTGGTGGAGAGGCGATCAACCTCCGGGGTCGTGATCTCCAAAGCTCATGAGGATGGCTTCGCTCCCGTCCCAAAGCCAAGAGTTGAAGTCGTAGGCAAGGGCAAAGAGCTGGCGCAGCCTTCCAGCCGATAGAGGAAATTGAAGCACTCTGACAGGAGGCCCATCAAACCTGCTTCTTCCACATCAGCTCCTTCTCCCCGGCGGGGGAGGTCTTCTTCGGCGACGGCGACTCCAGCGGTGGCATCCCCTCAGGGCTCCAGCTCTGGCCAGGCAGCTCTCGCCCCAGGACCAGTTGAGGGCCCTAGGTCCGAGGGGCCTTCTCGGTAAAGGGAGGCCCCAACCGAGACGGCACAGCCGACGGCTATAGGCTCCAAAGAGCCTTCCGGAGATGCTACTCTGGTTGCTTCCGGGTCGTGCTCCGAACGCCCGACAAAGAGGTTCCGCGCTAGCTGGAGCGGTAGCCTCCCAAGGTAAATTTATTTCTTTACCTCAGTTTGCTACTTTTTGTTGTAATCGTGTGTTGATTTTCTTCATCCTTCATTAACAGAGCACCCAAGAAAGGGGCTGAAGCTCCGAATCCTGCTTTAGCAACTGGTGTTGTGCAGGCGGAAGCTTCAGCTCTAGTTGCAGCGCTGCTCCAGGGTGTGGCTGAGGCTGCGACAGCTCTGGTGCCAGCTGTCATGGTCCTTGACCTCGAGTCATCGCCAGAAGCCCCCGTGGTAGCGCCGGACCACGGGAATGAAGATGTGCCAGCGGCACCAGCTCCAAAGGTTGAAGCTCCAGTTCTAGATGCTGTGATGGGGGATGCTCCGGTCGCAGAGCCGAAGGTAGCTGAAGTTCTGGCCCTAGAGCCGGATGTTGTTGAAGCCCCAACGATCGTTGAAGCCCCAGTGCCTAAGACTGCTACCGCGGAGGTGCCAGCCCCTGAGCCGGTGATCAAAGGTGTTCCGGCGCTTGAGCAAGCTGCTGTAGAGGTGCTGGCCCTCGAGCCAGTGGTGGTCAAAGCGCCGACGCCTAAGCCGACGGTGGTCAATGCGGCGAACGAACGCCGGGAGAAGCTCAGTGCTATCCACGACAGCCTCGTCAAGCGCTGGGAGGCCCATAAGGAGCGGGAGAAAAAGCTCGAAGATGAAATGCAAAAACTCCTGGAGCTGCAGGACAACCTCGTGAAGAGGGAGGAAGAGCTTTCTCAGAGACTGGCTCTGGGTGACAAGAATCTCGCAGAGCGCACCACAAAACTGGAAGAGCGGAGCGAGAAAGAGGAGAAGAAGGCCTGGCAGTGAGGACAGGACCTCCACAAGAGGGAGAATGAAGTTGTTGCTGGTGAGAATAAAGTGTGGGGCCGGGAGAAGGACCTGGTCGACCGCCGAAACAAGATCCACCTCTGGGAGCAGGAGCTCGGGAAACTCGAAAGGCAAGTTGCTGAGAAATTCAGCAGAACACCAAAGAGGTCGAGCGCCTTGCTCGGGAGAAACCGGAGCTTGCGGCGACCAGAAGATCCTTGGAAGAAATGCAAGGTTCAATGGTTGTGGAGTCCCAACAAGTTTGGGATTTCCTAGGCAAAGCCAATGACGCGCTGACGACAATGGGTATTAGTCCTGTGCGTCCGGATGATCCAGAGCCGGAGCTGGACAAAGCGTTGCTGGCGTTAAGCTCGGCGTGCAATAAGCTCACCAAGATGGGCGATGTCATCGCGGACCAGGTAGAGACCGAAGGAATTTCCCTGGCAAAGAACATCGCAGAGTACCTGCTGACATGCTACACCAGCCAAAACCCTCACTTCTCACTGAACCCGGTGCTTGAAGGCCCCATCGACAAAGAGGGAGAAGCCGCCCAAGCCAGCGTGTCGGAGGGTGCCTAGAAGGTTGCCTCGTTCTTCCATAGGGTCTAGGACTCTCTTTTTGTAGCTCCCGCTTGTATCTTCTCTTCTTTTGCTCCAATTTTGTAATCTCTTGTCTCCAAATTAATGAAAACCAAGAATTTGATGAATTTCATTTTTTGTTGTCTTCAACACCTTTGTCCCACTTGGCCCCCTGGTAGATGTCCACAATTTTATTGTGAACATGTACCAAGAGGATGTAACAATTGTTGAAGACTTGCGCGCTTTGAACTTGTAGTTTGTAGTTCCAAAGTCTTGTCATGTCGATAGTAGAGGCCCCCTGGGGCTGTTGGAGCTTAGTAGCTCCTGCAGCATCCACCATCAACACTTAGAGCGTCGACGGTGGGCCCCCTGGGACTATTGGAGCTTAGTAGCTCCGGCAGCATCCACCATCAAAGCGCAGAGTGTCGACGGCGGGCCCCCTGGGACTGTTGGAGCTTAGTAGCTCCTGCGGCGACCACCATCAATGTCTTAAAACATCGACGGCAGACCCCCTTGGAGGATGTCGGAGCTTTGATAGCTCCGGCATTGTCGACCATCGTCATGGGATCTTTATTTTTCCTGCACACTGAAGTCAAGAAAAACAGTAATATCCATTTCCTATCTATAACTCAATTGCGACTTACTATTCCCTTAAGAAATTTTTAGGTTGAACGCAATTCTACATACAATCAAGTGCATTGGGTTGATTTCTCCATGTCCAATCATTTTCAGGACCTGCCTTACTTCGGCCTGCCGAGGTGTAGGTAGAGTGGCGTACTTAGGGTGCAAGACTAGGCTAAGTCGATAGCACACTCCGGACCTAGATTGGCTGGCGACATTCAGGCGAGTGGGCCATTCGACAACGTGAAAACCCGAAAGAATTAACAATGCGACTCGAATTATACATGAATTGCTCGAGCTAAAAAGTTCTTGAGAATCACACAATCTTGTTATAGATAAGAAAGAGAAAAATAACAAAGATTGAGTATGTACAAAATAAATGCACGTGGAGTCTGTTTTCACACAATGATGTCTTTCATTATAGGTCTGGGGTACAGGGGAAACAAGTACACTCTTAGGGTATAAAACCAGGCTAAGTGTGTTGTATTTCTTGTTTGACCCAGGGTAGCTAGCTACACTTTTAGTTCTGGGACTGTGACAAGTGTTGCATGGACGTTGCGGACCTTAAGGGGAAATTCTGGCTGTCCTCCAGGAGGAGCTACCCGACTTTGTACAATGACTCTATAACATACACCACGTGTAACTACAGACTCACCTCCGTGATATTAAGCGTAGAACTTACAGAGGTGCTCAATGTTCCAAGGATTAGGGAGAGGTGTCCCATCCTCGGTTGCCAAGCAAACGCTTCCGGTACGGGATACTTTGATCACTCGGAAGGGACCTTCCCAGCTGGGGGAGAGTTTGTTTAACTCTTCTCGAATTTGTATTCTCCGTAACACAAGATCGCCTTCCTTGAGCTGTCGGCTATGAACATGCCTCTGGTGATAGCGCCGAAGAGCTTGGCGGTATCGGGCATTCCGAAGAGCTACTCGGCACCTTGCCTCTTCGACGAGGTCAAGGTCTTCACGCCAGAGCTGGTCCTGCATGACCTCGTCGAAGGTCCGGACCCGGAGTGACCCCAAGGTGATTTCTGGAGGAAGGATGGCTTCGGCTCCATACACCAGGAAGAAGGGTGTCTCTATAGTTGACCAGTTTGGAGTAGTCCTGTTCGCCCACAAGGTGGGCGGAAGCGCTTCAATCCAGTTGGCTCCATGTTTTTTAGGTGCTCATATGTGCCCGTCTTGAGTCTTTTCAAGATTTCTGCATTTGCTCTCTCAGCTTGTCCATTGCTTGCCGGGTGAACTACGGAGGCGTAGCTGACTTGAATGCCGAGGTCTTCGCAATATCCTTCAAATGCAGAGCTTGTGAATTGGGTCCCATTATTAGTTATGATCTTGCTTGGGACTCCAAATCTTCATACAATGGACTGCAAGAAGTTGATAGCTGATTGCTTGTTTATTGTCACAACTGGAGTTCCTTCCGACCACTTGGTGAACTTGTCGATGGCGGCGTACAAGTACTTGTAACCTCCGACGGCTTTTGGGAAATGTCCCAAATATCCATCCCCCACATAGAGAAAGGCCATGTGGAAGGTATCATTTGTAGTGGTTGAGTCGGTGTATAAATTTTCTTTGCATGGAACTAGCATGCTTCGAATTTCTTCACCAGCTCAGTGGAATCCTAGAGTGCCGTCGGCTAGTAAAAGCCATGCTGGAAGGCTTTACCGACAAGCGTGCGGGAAGCCGCGTGGTTCGCACACTCGCCTCCATGGATTTCCGTGAGGAGCTCATGACCTTCATCCCTTGTGATGCACGGCATTAGGACGCCGTTGGCACCACGCCGGTAGAGACCCCCTTCTACCAACGTGTATCTTTTAGCCAATCTGACTATACGGTGAGCGGATACATCATCTTCAGGAAGGAAATTGTCTTTCAAGTAGCTCCAGATCTCTGAGATCCATGAATTGGAGCTAGCTTGAGCATTTGAGTCTTGCGTGTTGGGTTGCTCGGAGCTTCCGGTAGCACCTACAACCGTTGATGGCTGCCATGGTAACAGGGCCATCGGGACCACCAGCTTCGGGGTGATGGTCTCGCCCCCTTCGCTCAGTTCAGCAGGCTGAGCTGTGGGTTTTGACAACCTCCAGACGAAGGTTCCATCGGGAGCCAGAGCTCCAGTTGACACTTTTGTCGAGAGTTCGTCAGCTTCAGCATTGTTGAGACGCTGGACATGGTGGAGATCTAGGACTTCGAAGTCCTTCTAATGCCTTTGGACTTCAAGGAGATAAGAAGCTAGTTGAGGATTGTAGCAGAAGCATTCACCCTTCACCTGTTTAATGATGAGCTGCAAATCTCCCTTGACCAACAGCTACTTGACACCATATGATAGTGCCACCTTTAGTCCGTAAATGAGTGCTTCATACTCTTCCATGTTGTTGGTCGCCTTGAAGTCAAGGTGGACCATGTATTTGACCTTCTCCCCGGTTAGGGATAGGAGAAGGACTCCAGCTCTGGCCCCCTGCTTCTGCATGGAGCCGTCTATGTGGAGAGTCTAGTGAGGCTCAGTGAAGACCAGAACTTTGGGTTCTGGCTTCTGCTCACTGGAGCCCCCAGGATTTGATGGAGAGGGGGTCCATTCTGCCATGAAGTCCGCCAATGCTTGACTCTTGATCGCTTGTCTTGGGACAAATTCAAGGTCGAACTCGGCCAATTCTGCTGCCCACTTTGCAATGTTCCCAGTGGAGTTGGGGTTATGCAAAATTGCACACAGTGGATAAGAGGTCACCACTGAGATCTTGTGAGCTTGGAAGTAGTGTCGGAGCTTCCTAGAAGCAATAAGAACTGTGTATAGCAGCTTATGTACTTCCACGTACCGAGTCTTGGCATTTTGGAGTACTTCGCTGATGAAGTACACTAGGCGTTGGACTGCCCGGACCCTCCCGGAGGGGTCCGGAGATTCCCCCTCATCGATCTGGACCCCCCTAGAGGGGTCCGGACCTTCTTCGGGGACCTCCGGGTCCTTGCTAGAGGAACCCGGAGCTTCTTCTGGAGTGACCCGGACCCTCCTAGTGGGGTCCGAATCTTCTTGCTCAACAAGAGTAACTCCTGGTTGACGAAAGTCTGGGGGCTAGGACCCAGACTCGCCTATAGGAACCTCCGAACCCTCAAGGAGGGCTCTGGATTCCTGAGCTATGGATGGTTCTGGTCTCTCCGCAACCAGGAACATGCTAACAACTTTGTCAGTTGCAGAGATGTAAAGCAGAAGTGGCTCACCAGGGTTCGAAGCTACCAAGGTTGGTAGGGTGGTGAGGAGCTACTTTAGCTCCTGGAATGCCTTTTCTGCTTCTTCGGACCATTGGAATGGTCCGGACTTCCTCAATAGTTTGAAGAAGGGTAGCGCCCGTTCTGCCAGTCTTGAGATAAACTGGCTGAGGGCGGCTAGACATCCAGTCAGCTTCTGGACGTCCTTGATGCGGGCTGGCGGCCGCATGTCTTCAATTGCTTTAATCTTCGCCGGATTCGCCTCTATGCCTCGGTGGTTCACCAAGAATCCAAGAAGCTTTCCAGTGCTAACCACAAAGACACACTTGTCTGGGTTCAGCTTTGTGCAGGTGACCCGCAGCTTCTCAAAGACAGCTTGCAAGGTGTCCAGAAGTGACTCCTTGTTCTTGATCTTGACGACGATGTCATCGACGTACACTTCCACTGAATCTCTAATAAGCTCTCCAAATGTTTTGTACATAGCTCGTACAAATGTTGAAGCAGCGGTTTTGAGACCGAAAGGCATGGCAGTGTATCAATATAATCCATCTATTGTGATGAAGGCGGTATGCTCTTCATCTTCCCTAGACATTCTGATTTTATGGTACCCAAAATATGCGTCTAGGAAACACAATATTTCGCACCCGGAGGTGGAATCCACTGTCTGATCTATTCTAGGTAGTGGGAATGGATCTTTTGGACACACCTTATTCAGCGTGATGTAGTTGATGCGCATCCGAATCTTTCCGCCGGCCTTGGGTACAATGACTGGGTTTGCCAGCCATCTGGGGTGGAAGACCTCTCGGATGAATCCAGCTTCAAGCAACTTCTTCACTTCTTGTCGTATGAAGTTCTGTCGCTCCACCGATTGCTTCCGAGGCTTCTGGTGTACGGGCCGAGCATCGGGATAGATCTTCAGATTGTGCTCGATCACTTCCCTAGGGATCCCAGGCATTTGTGATGGTTGCCAGGCAAACACACCAACATTAGCACAAAGGAAAGTGACGAGCACGAGTTCCTATTTTTCATTCGGACCTCCCGATATACGGCTAGTCTGAGCGGCATCGGAACCAATTTGGCGACTTTTACGGGAATGTCGGTGTCGCCGCTTGGCTGCACGCGGGGTGCAGAGGTTGAGCCTTGATGACGAATGCTCAGAGGCTTCGGAGCTTGCTCCTGTCCGGATTCTTCCTCCTGCGCTGTAGCAAGCTTGTTGAGTTCTTCTAGAGCTGTCACTCTTGCGGTGCGATCTCCACAGATCCGGAGAACACCTACTGTTGTTGGCATCTTCAACACCAAGTAGCCATAGTGAGCTGCAGCCATGAATTTGTACAAGGCTAGCCCGCCCAAAATGGCATTGAAGGGTAAGTTGATCTGAGCGACGTCAAAGACCAACTTATTAGTGCGATAATTCTCCCAAGTCCCGAAGGTTACTGGGAGAGTAATGGCACCGAGTGGATTTATGGCCCCCAGACCTACTCTCGAGAAAGGTCGGGAAGGGCGAAGATCTGAAGGTCGGAGCTGAAGCTTGACGAAAGCTTCGAAGCTTATGAGGTTCAACCCCGAACCTCCATCCACCACGACATGGTGGAGTTGGATGTTGTTGATGGTCGGGGATACCATCAATGGGAGTTGGCCAGCTCCGATCATGTTCCTAGGGCAATCCGAAGCATCAAAAGTGATGGCAGTGTCCATCCACTTCCGATGTTGCTCCGTCTTGGCGGTGGGAGCTACTGAGGCCATGTCCCACCGCATTTTCTTGAGGACACGGCGGGAGGTGATGTCCCACGAACCACCAAAGATGGTGTTCATGGTCTTCCGACACTTGTTGTCAGAGACATCGGAGTCGTCGTCAACGGAGGTGTAAACAGTCTTCGGGACCTTTTTGGTGTCCTAAAAGCCTAACTCCTCTTCAGCCGGAGCTTCGTCGTCTTTCTGTTTTCCTTACCATTGACGGAAAGGAACTTCTTCCCGATGCTTGTTGTAGCGCTCGCTAAGGTTCTGGACCTCCCGGCAGTGTTCCAGGTTGTGGCCGTCCGTCTCATGTCTGGGACACCACATCTAGGAGTTGCCACCATCTTGAGACGACGGTGGAGGTTGCTTTTCGGGGCGTGGCCCCCGGGCACCCGGAGCTGCTGCAGCTGCAGCTATAGATGTGTCAGCCGACGGATTTTTCTTGCCGTTGGACTTTTTCTTCTTTTTGCCACTCTCGGGGGTAGTGGCATCACCTTTGGAGGACTTTTTGTTGGCCTATTGAGGTTGTTGGGAGTGCATGGCACGACCCTCCGCAGCTTTGGCACTTTTGTCCGCCAAGTTGAAGAGCTCCGTGACGCTGGTGACTTCCTTGGTCGCCAGCTTCTCTAGCATCTTCTAGTCTCGTATACCATTTCTAAATACCACAATGACAGAAGCGCTTGAGATAGAAGGTATGGTGTTACATACCTGGGAGAACCTCTCGATGAAGGATCTCAAGGATTCCCCCCCCCTTGTTGCTTGACAACAAAAAGGTCCAGTTCAGTGCTTGGTCGGATGTATGAACTCTTGAAATTAGCAGTGAACTGTTGGCACGATTCTGCCCAACTGTTGATGGAGTTGGGCGGGAGGCTCATGAACCAGGACTTGGTGGTCCAAGTCAAAGCCACAGGGAAATAGTTGGCCATTACGGCCTCATTGCCTCCGGCCGCCAGGATAGCGGTGGAGTAGATTTGGAGGAACTCGGCGGGATTGACAGTCCCGTCAAATTTCTTCGGCAAGTGAGGCCGGAACTTCTGCGGCCATCTAACCATGCGTAGGCACATGGCCAGAGCAGCACAGCCTCCTCCTACCCCCTCAGGAGCAGGACTGTCCCGAACCTCTCGCCTCTCGCAAGCACGCTCGATGTGGACGCATCCGTCAAGTTGTCGATAATGACGATCAAGCTCCGCCCAAAGGCCGTGAGTTGAAAGCCTGGTTACCGTATGGGTACATCGTGCCTCAGAAGGCAGCAACGTTGTTTGTTGAGACGCTGCACGCCTCCTGTTTTGTGAAGCGTGCAGACCAAGTCTACCCGACAGGGTCCGACGCTGTGATGGGGCCTGCCCCGAGGGGGAGGACCTTGGTTGCTTATGCGATCGGCTGCTGCTACAACCAAACGTCTCCACATCAGCTCTCCACTACTCCATTGCACCCTGGGATGCCCCTGGAGGCAGTGGACTTTGGAGGAGAGCATGCGCAGCATGGAGCGCATGTTCGGGGTTGTTATTCGCCGATGCGATGACCGACGCAGAAGCTCCGTCTCGCTGCCTGGCTTGATTCACTGGTGTAGACGGTGGTGGTGGTGGCATGACTCATGCTGGAGCCACGGTTCCTGCTGGTTGCTGGATGTTGGAGGGGTTGCCCCAGCAGGTTGAGCAGTGGGGTTGCCGTTGGACGATCCAGCAGTAGAGTTCACCATCCTTGAAATCTCGGGCACACCCCCTACCTGGCGCGCCAGCTGCCAGAGGCTAATTCCAGCAGATCTCCCGATACTACTGTTGGTAGCCCATGGAGTTCATAGTTCGGTAATGGGCGCGCAGAGATTCAAGAGATGATGGCAAATTGACATAGGGATTTACGTGGTTCGGGCTGCCTGAGCGTAATACCCTACTCCACGGGATGTGTTGGTCTTGTATTGAGCATATGAACTCCTATGCTAAGGTGCAGAGTGCTCAGCTCAGATTGTGTGTGTGTGTTCTAGAGAGTCCGGAAGAGATCCTTCTGTATCGTTCGGCCAATCCTTTGATAGTACAAGGGCTGGCCGTTACATCGTTAGCCTGGCCCGACAAGTGGCCCTGGAGGTTACTGATGTCTAATACACAATTAAGAACATTAATTGCCCTTAATAGCGCTGTAACATGCATTGACAATGCTGTGACAGGTATTAAGGTCCCTCCGATCGTGTGTCATTAAGATTGCATTAATGACACTTAATTGGGTCTTGAAGTCCTTGATTGTCCCTTGATGGTCCTAGCTGTTGGAGGTCCACCAGTCTGATTGATAAAGCCGAAGGTCCGGCGGTTGGACGCATGGCAGCTCTGGAGCTTACCATCATGGACAGGTAGGTCCGATGCTGCTGGACACGTGTCGGTACCGGAGCTTTCCTCTTTCTTGGGTTAGGTCAGGGTGTGCCATACTGGTATCTAGTCCAGAGCTTTCCCATGTATGGGTTGTAGCTCCAGTCTTTTGATACACGTGGCGGCCCTAGGACTAACCATGTTGGAAAGGCAGGTCCGATTCTGGTTGACACGTGGGACCTTCGGAGGTTTTAAATTCTGGTAGATGGAGTTCCCTTACGGTCTTGGCAGTCCCAAGGGGTATCCGATATGCAGGGTACTGACAATAGCCATGTCTTGAACTCAAGCAACACCTGCACATGAATAAACAACCAATACTTCTGAACACAAGTCCTCGACTTGACTCTTGTTAGTTCTGAAACTGCAACATCTTATGTGAGCACCTCACATAAGCATGTTGCAAACCATAGAAAAATGATATAAGCCATAACCACCAAAACACACAAAAAACATAGTAAAAGAATACTAAGCAAACTTTCCATTATCCAAAAGGCAAGTTCGAAACATTGCAAGTTAAAAGCAGAACCACTGTGATCTAGCTCTGAACCTTGCCAAAGCTAACCGGACCTTGATACCAAAGCTAGCAAGACCTAGCACCGGACCTTACCAAAGCTAGTAGGACCTAGCGCCGGAGCTAACCAAAGCTAGTCGGACCTAGCGCCGGAGCTTACCAAAGCTAGTCGGACCTAGAGCCGGAGCTTACCAAAGCTAGTCGGAACTAGAGCTAGAGCTAACCAAAGATAGTCAAAGAGGTCGGACCTAGCCAAAGCAAGTCAGACCTTGCCGGAGCTACCCAAAACAAGTCGGACCTAACGTTGGACCTAGATGATAAAGGTGTTTTGGTAGTATTCAAAACTTTTATCGCTATAGCCAATGTATTCAGCACACACGCTACAGGAATTCCGACGATTTGCGATGGCCAGGGTCGTCGCAAATAAGGCAAATACCGTCGCAAATAAGCTATTTGCGATGGCTTTTCTTATTTGAGATGGCTTCTAGCCATCGCAAATTAGTCATCGCAATTAAGCTTATTTGCGACGGCCACCGTCGCAAATAAGCTTAATTGTGACGGCTCAAAGTGGTCATCGCAAGTTATTGCCAGGGGGCTGTAGGGCCCCGCAACAGTATTTGCGACGGCCACGCCGTTGCAATTAAAGCTTATTTCTGACGGCCAAGCCGTCGCAATTGAAGATTATTTTCGACGGCCAAGCCGTCGTAAATAAGTTCAGTCCGCAGGGCCCACGTGTCCTCCTCCGGGACCCACGCAGCTATTTGCGACGGCCTAGCTATCGCAATTAATGCTTATTTGCGACAGCTGGGCTGTCGCAAATAGCAGAGGCTTACTTGCGATAGCCTGGAGCCTTATTTGCGATGGTATTGTATAAAAAGCCGTCGCAAATAAGGTTTTTTATTTTTTTTTTTTCAAAACAAAAAATACTACCCGGCTCGATAGCCTGAATCACAGAACAAACAATATATATTACAAACAGTCATATAACAACAATCCAAACATGGCATCACAACACATCACAACACATCGTCGTTGAAACATGGCATCAACATCAACAAACCAAACAAGGGCCCACTCACCCTTCTGACCTCCGTAGCGACCTCCGAAGCCTTTTCTGAAGTCGAAGTCGTCGTCACGCCTCATTCCAGGTGGCGGTAGCGTCGGCGACATAGTTTGTGCAGCCGTCTTAGATCCCTGCATTTAATGAAACTTAGAGTTAGAATATAAATGCATCAAAATCTCTCCCTCCCTCTCCCTCTATCTCAATCTAGATCCCCTCTCTTCCTCTCTTCTTTCATCTCTCTATTGCTATCATTTTCCCTCTATCTTTCTGCCTCTATCTCAATCTACATCTCCCTTTCTCTCTCTCTCTCTCCGTCTCCTTCTATCTCCAATCTCCCTCTCTCTCGCCATTCCTCTTCCACTCTATCTAACTATCTCTCACTCTTTCTCATATCTCTCTTTCTTCCATCTCAATCCTTTTCTTCTATCTAACTATCTCCTCTCTCTTCTATTTCAACCCTTTTTTCTCTATCTTCCTCCCTCTTCTAACTTCATCTCTCACTCTATCTATGTTTCACTGTCACTCCATTTCCTCGCTTTATTTTGGTTAAGTTGAGTTAAAACTAAAATTGTAGGGTTGACATAGAAAATTACCTTACCCGCAGAAGAAGGATCGCCTGGAAGGACCGGTGGTGGTACCGGTAGCTGGATCACCAGACCTTGCGCCCGAGCCATGGCCTGTCATTGCAAATATTAAATGTTACCTATTAGTAAGTCATTTACGCTAAATTAATGAGAACTTTAGTTTATACTTTGTTACCTACATTGCTTCCCACATCTGCGCCATCCAGGCTACCTGGGTTTGGATCGTGACCTCCATCGTGACCCTTTGGCATTCTGCCTCCCTCCTTTCCTCCTCCTGTTGCCTGAAGTTGTTTTCTACAGTTTGTCGGAGTGACTGCATCTCAATGTCCCTCTACGAGGCGCGATGACCTGCCGTGCCCACCGAAGAAGCCTGCGTGGAGCTGCCTCTCACAGGTCTCCCCGCCCTCGAGTCGACAACTCCGTCGAATATGGCGAGCCTATAAAAAAGAGAGTCAGTAATATAAAATTGAAATATATTTAATACTTTCAATTGAAATGATAAAGTTACTTGTAAACTCACCTTCCGTGTGCTTTTCCACCTCTGCTTGCATACGCGGCTTGAGGATCGATTGGTTCACGTTCCCAATCAAAATCTTCGCCGTGTATCCTCATAGCCTCCTCCTTGTACTTAGCCTGTAAAACAATAAAACTGTGTAAGTTCAGCTATCTATATAGTTATATTTAATATGAATGATTTCTAAACTTACCAATTGCTCGGCTGCAACCTGACTGCACCCCGTCGGATGAGAAGGGTCCCTGTGACCTCTCTTCCAAATCTCAGCAGGGGTCGGCGGCACCCCCGTCTCGCGCTCCTGTCAATACGTGTTAGTATGAACAATATACTATGAATATATAAACATAAGTTACATACACTTACCATGTGTTTAGATAAATTCAAGTGGTTATCTTGGTCGTGCCTGCTCTTCCCCTCGACCCTCTGCACTCTCAAGCCTTCCCGGACTTAGCTTTAAACTCATCGCTAGCCCAGTACCGGCAAAGGGCCCGAAATGCATCGGACCGACCCTACAACCAGCTCACGTGGCCCTGCACATAGTTGTAGATCGTTAAAAATACCATCGAGGAAATTATCAGAAAAAATAGTTACTACACCGCACGTACCTGCGCGTACCCCTCCTCCGTTAGGTGCCGCTCACTCTCTTGCCAGAAGTGTAGCACGTGGTGCTGGTTCGCCTTCAAGTGCTCATTAATAATTTGAACACGAGCATTCGACAAAGCTTGTTGAAGCACCTTGGCAGCGTTGTAGTGAAACACTCTCCTCGCATCCTCAACCCTGCGAGGGTCGTTCGGGTCCTCTAAAATATACATTGCTTGTGATAAAGAATATATTGAAGAGATGTTAATTAAAAGAGTTTAAGAGTTCATACTTAGAAACTATTTTTAACATACTTACCATAAAATCGGCCCATACGGCCTCCTGAAGGTTGTCGTGCTCCTAGTGATGGACGCGTGCGTAGTCCTCCCACGAAAGAGAAGGCACCCTGTCGATGACCCCGGGATAGTGCAAACGCACTAAGGACCTGAGGAAACCGTTCACCGGTCTTTGGTATCTCTTACCGGTGAAAGAAGTGTAATCCCAAACCCTGCAACATATTTATTGATTCATTACTTAAGTAAACAAAAGAAACTTAAATTGAACACTATAATTTTTATTACCTGTCTCCGACTGGACGAATCACGATCCTCTGTGAAGGGACCACAGGAGGACTGACCAAGTGAGTCCTCCTTGTCCTTCGCGTCTGCTGGGGCCCACATCAGGTGACCCAGACGCCTCGTCACCAGCCGAGCCAAAGGCCTCCAGAATAGAAGGATCGCCAGCAGACCGAGGGCTGGCTGGCCAAGGGCTGGCTCCCCAAAGAGTAGCCAAGGTCAATTGGCACCGCAGCCTTTGAGTCAGCCGGTGAGGACAACAATGTTCAAATGATTCATGAGTAAGTTTAATTTGAAATTGAATTTAAAGAATTTGTCAAAAACAAGTGAAATTTACCTGTGACGAAGCTCTAGAGATGCTCTGAATGTGCCCCAGCAGCTGAGAGCGTCTGCTGCCAGTCGACGAGGCACCAGCGAAAGCTTCCTCAAGTTTAGAGGGGTAGAACCCCCTCGTCGGCGGCACCTTCTTACCCTTCTTTGACGACATCCTGTTTTAATTACATAATCAGTAAATATACAAATAAAATCTACAAAATTCATGTTACTATCTTCAAGAAAACATTACTTGTAATCACTTTCAAAATTCATCAACATCATTATCATGTGCCTGTGCCCTACTTCTTAAATCAGCCCAACGATCTTCCATTGTGGCATGTTCTAATTTTCGTTTTCGCATATCATCTATCCCTACATCTTCAATGTCTTCAACATCTCCAACTAATTGATCGAGTCTTGCACCAAGCTCGACGATAAAAGTGTCTTGCAACTCTTCTTCTTGGAACACTTCTTCAACGTCTTCGCTATCATGGTAACCATCATCCCCAGGAGTATATTACCGCTTACGAGGATTCACCTTATATACCACCCACCAAGCACTGAGCTTCGTGCATGGATAAGGTAGATTTACACTTGTTCAACCTTATGTGCAAGAACAAATGTATCGTAACCTCGTAGTCGGTCCTTATGTTTTACTTCCACCATTCAAAATTGGTTTTCTCGAGTTCCATGAGTGCGATCAAACTAGTCACAGTCAAAGAAGACAACTCGAAGGGTCTTATTTCCAGTAAAAGTAAATTCAAGGATTTTTTAATGATCCCATAATAACACGTTAAATTCCCTTGAGTGTCCACTGCTCTCGTCACAACACCGGAATTTGATGTTGCCGCGGGAGGACGAAGAGCTTCAAAATGAGTTGTACGGAATCGAAAGCCATTTACGTCATATCGACCATAGCTTTTAACATTCACCAATCCATAAGATAGCTGCCACAAATCTTCATGGACATTATGAGTCCAACACTATCATAAATGATCATGAGTTAAAATAATACTTCTTTAATAATAGTAATTTATAATACATAGAAGATGAGAGAATATTACATAATCACGAAACCAGGATAGGAAACTCTGCCCCCCATTTATTCTTTCTTTTTGCATCCCTTCTACTTGTCTGGCCGTAGGTTGATGCCTATGTGGCCAACATTGTCTGTGGAACTCACTGAACATGAAAAAACATCTTTTAGAATACATGTGTAGCAAAATATGTCGATTAGCATAAGTGTAGGACAAACACTTCCTCGAAGTATTCCTGCATGCCTTCTATATTTGTGTACATGTAGAGTAAAACAATAGTCCTTTGATGTTTGGATAGCACGTAGGTCGTGTAGCTACCAACGGTGGCACCTCTCGTTTGAAAAATGGAAAGGTCGCTTAGAGGGGGTGTTTCGTCCACATTGTACCGCATCGCCGACGTACTGATATTGTTTTTATCTGCAAAGTAGACACTTGAAAAGTATCCTACTTCCTTAAGAGCATATGCTTCAGCGATGCACCCTTCCACCCTTGCCCTGTTGCCAACCATTGGTTTCCGATATCGTAGCGCTCTTTCAATGTGATACATCCACCTATATTGCATAGGACCGCCAACTTTAGCTTCGAATGGAAGATGGATAAGCAGATGTTCTATTGGATTGAAGAAAACCGGTGGAAAAAATTATTCCATCTTACATAAAAGTATGGGTATCTCCTTCTCTAACTTATCCATCATCCCGATATTGATTTCTTTAGCACAAAGTTGTCTATAGAAATAGATGAGCTCGGCTAAAACCTTCCACACCGCATCATCTAGATATCCTCGAAACATAATGGGTAAGAGTCTTTCCATTATAATGTGATAATCATGACTCTTCAACCTAGTGAGGTTTCTTGTGTTAACATTTACGGCTCGTTTTAGGCTAGCTACGTAACCATCTGGGAATTTCAAAGTTTTCATCCATTTCATAACTTCTTTCTTTTCTTTCGATCGAAGACAAAAAGAAGCACGTGGCTTTTCACCACTTTCGGAGATTTCAAGAGTTGGACGGTGACAAATGTCTGCCAAATCTAGTCTAGCTTTATAATTGTCTTTCGTTTTGCCAGGTATATCCATGCAAGTGCTTATGATACTTTCACTCATGTTACGCTCCTGATGCATGACATCAATATTTTGCATTAGAATCAATGACTTCACATACAGTAGCTCCGAAGGTCCACATATGTGAGTCCAACTGTGTTCCTCTCCATAACCTACGAAATATCCAGGACGACCTTCATCAGGCACCTTCACTTGATGCTTGCTCTTCTTCACTTGAGCTAGGCTCGACCACTTTCTTTTTCTTGAGATTTTTTTTTCTTGGTGGAAGCCTTTAGAGAAATTATCTTTGAAGATGATTCCTCCATCATCCCAAGCACACTCATCTCATGAGTGTGAATCTCTTCAATAAGTTCCAAAACTTCAATGTGATCAAGAGATTCCTTTTGAAGCATGGAGTTGATGATGTTGTACTTTGGCTTAGGAAGGAGCATAAGAATCTTGCGGTTGTTGAGTCCCTTGCCAAGAGAAGCAATATAAAGATCATTAATTTCCTCAATGAGAACATTCAAGCAAGAAAACATTTCATTGACATTTTCATGAGGTAGCATTTTGAACTCATCATATTTGACCTTAAGCATATGATACTTTAGTTCATTAACACGAGAAGAACCCTCATGAATTTCAATCAAGCAAGACCAAATTTCACAAGCCTTTTCTTTGCTAGCAATCCTAGCAAACACATCTTGACTAATGCATTCGTAAATAGCATTTCTAGCATTTGCGTCCCACTTGACTTGATCACCTATATAGCTGTGCTCACCAAACCCCGCATGGGTCACTTCCCATACCTCGGGAGCAATAGCCTCTAGATAAGCACGCATACGTGCTTTCCAATAGGCAAAGTTCTTGCCCTCGAAGATTGGAACTGAACCCCCGATCTTGGCTATTTTAGCTCTCTAGCGGTGAAGCCAGAATGATCTAATGAGCAACCTTGCTCTGATACTAATTGTAAGGATCGAATGCCCAAGAGGGGGATGAATTGGGCTTCCTTAGAAAAATTAAAGCAATAAAAATTTAACAACTAAAAGCCCAATTCCCTATGCAAACAACCTATGCATTCAAGTGAATAATAAGTTTGCGGTATATGAAATGCATAAGGGTAATGGGAAAGGAAGAGTGGCAAACTCCCGAGGAGACACGAGGACACGGTGATTTATCCTGTGGTTCAGCAAGATCGTCAAGACCTTCCTACATCCACGTTGTGGGACCCACCAAAGGGTATAGACACACCCAAGTCACCGAGACCAGGGATCTTCACTAAAAGTCTCCGCTCGCCATCTCCGGCAAGGTGGAGCTCAAGCCTTGTACAAGTTTGATCTTCCGGGCTTCCACAACCGGTTTGGCAAGCTCCGGAAGGCACTATAAGAGGGAATTCAAAAATTCTAAATAACTCCTGTTCAAACAATGACAAAATAAAAATTTGAGTTCACCATTAGCTTCCAAATATTCCAAATAGCATCCATGTCAAATTTCATAACATTTAGATCACAATTGCTTTTAAGTTCAATGTGTACATCAAATTCAATTCAAATTCAATTTTGAATTTGAATTTCAGATGAAAGTTGTCCAAATTTGAATACAAATTCCAGAATCTGAATCTGCACCTTTTATTTGGTCCCTCCACAAAAATCTAGAATTTTTGGACAATTATTGGTAGGAGAATTAAGTAACCGGAGGAAGATAGAGATGAAAGAGGCAGTGGGGCCACTGGTCAGTAGCACATATATGTGAGTGCTCTGTTTTCCCTGTCTCCACGCCGTTCAACGCCGGGAGGGCGTGCCACTGTGATAGGGGCATACACAGGCAATCAGCTACGTTGCTAGGTGACTCCTCCACCTTCTTCAGGCCTTGTTGTGCCTCACCGACAATTACTTCATCTTTTGTTTCACTGAAACGAAATCCCGGCGCCATTGTTGCCGCCTCTTTGTTCTTGGCTTCGTCCAACTGTTCTGGCCATCGATCGATCGCGCTCCAAGAGGGAAAAAGTACCCCCAATTGTTGCTCTACCTTCGCCCGCTTTTGGTTCCTTGTTTCATCAGCTACAACGCGGTTATTTTGCAGTTTTGCTGACGCCGCCGTTCTACCGCCGCAAGAAAGCCTACTGCCTCCCCGTCGCATCGGCACCACAGGCCACCTCTCGAGCTGCTCCCAGAAGCAAATAGGATCGTCGAGGCACCACCTTTCTCATGGTAAAAATTGTTCTTCATTTCATCCTTCATCGAATGAGTAAGTTTACAATTCGAGCTAAGTTATCGATTCAAATCTGTTTCTATGCACAAATATTGTATAATCCAGTTAGTGGATATCTTCTACATGTTTGAACGCATCACCTAGATCAAGAACCAATGCAAATAATGGACCACATACAGAGTATTTTGAGTTTTCCTTGGCGCCTTTGAAAAGCGCCGCGGTTCACCGTCGAAGTCAACTTTGTCGGCTATCCCATCCCTTTTCCTTTCCATGTTCACCTTCCTCATGCTCCCAGGAACCTTCCAAGCCATTTCCCGGTGTGTTTGCGCCATTTCCTAGTGGTTCCATCAAGGCCAGAACCCTAGCCGCCGCCGTCGCAGTCACGCACTGGCTTTCGGCCTCTGCCGGCGGGCGCCGACCCCACCACCGTGCTCAGCGCACAATTTTATGCTCAGGCGGCGAGTTTGGGGAGGGGTGATGGTCGGGAAAGCCAAGCCAGTGAGCTCGATGGCACTGCGCCGCTGCGGCAAGCCGAGCACCGCCCCTGTCGTGAGGTAGACAAAGGAGTGGCGGGTCCCATCGGTCAGCGACCATTTTTATTCCCTTCAGATCTGCTGTGGCTGCAGGATCAATTGTGGCTGCACAGGATAAACCCTATGGCCCATATGTGGCTCAGTTGTGATTGGATCATTTTAAACAGTGGGGCCCAGTTTGATTATTTTAAACGTTTCCAAATAAAATTAATTCCAGATTTTATCCAGACTTTGAAAATTAGTTAGTCCTAGTATACTGGATCAAATAATTCCAAATAAATTCTGGTAGATTTATCTTGATTTTAATTTTAGAGTGGTGCAATTTGTTGGACATTAAAGTCCCATAATTTTCATAATTAATTCCTTTGATCTAACTTCTTGGGAAATTCATTATCCCTGCTCTGATAATTGGAAAATTACCAATTGTCGTCAGAACACTCTTAAAAATACCCTTGATATCCAGTAAAAAATTCAGGTTCATTGGACTTCAATTACTGGGTAGATCAGTGTTCGAAATCTCTATGTAGCTAAAAATTTGAGAAATGTACAGAAACATTTCCAAAATTTTCCCAAACTTGTAAAATTAATTTCTCCCTCTAGGACACTCATAAAAATATGAAACAAATTTTACTAGAACCAGTAAAACCTCCTCTACCATCATCTCCCACTGTTATCCATGACAGAGCTACAGATTTAATACCAAATTTCGAGAAAGCTTTTAATTGTTGGAATTTTAGAGACAACAGGCTTCCTTGAACATACCCAATTCTTGGTCCAGATCTTCCTCATAGAACCTAGTATACACTGTAAAAATCCCAAAGCCAATTAATATTATTTTCTTACCTGATCAGTAGTTATAATATCTTTTGTACAGTTTCACTATCACTCATGTACTTTATATATTGCATGTCATATAGTGACCGAGATCGAGGAGGAGCCGAAGGCCATGGAGAACATCATCCAAGGAACTAACTTTGATACTGACTCACAGCCAGGCAAGCCCCAGTTTGCATTTAAGTGCTATTTCAATGTTTCTATTTGTATTACTTATGTCTAGGATGAGTTTTGTGCATTAGGGCTAAGGTGCTTGTTACTCCACTTGAATGACCCACAAATCACATGGAGTATTGGGTAGGTCTACAGCTCGACGAGTAGAAAATGCCATGGTAATGTTTTGAGGAATCCGGTAGAAGTCGAGTAGTTGGAATCTACTAGCGAGATAGGATTTTATCACACAGGATGTATTTTATCAAAAAATTGTTTATGAATATGAAATTGAGACCGAGCAGCAGGATAGGATGTAGCGAGACGCGGTCTCCCGTGCATAGCCCTGCTTGTGTCGATTGAGGACCGATCCGTGTGCTGTCCCGCTGGACAAGTTCGAACTGTACCGGATGCATACTAGCTACATGGAAACCATGAAACTGATGTAATTGGTTAACCTGGATGTCGAGGCTTACCCTACTGTTTTATATGAGTGGGTTGAGGGCAGCAAGGTGTAAATCTGCCAACGGACATAGAGATACTCCGCACGGGGACCTTCTGCCCGTTACGGAAGGACCGGTTCGGCATTTGTGTTTCCTATAAAAGGTTGCTGCATACAACATAGTATTGAAGTGTGATTTGCTCCACTTACGAAATGGGTGTATGTGACATGTTATCCGAGTGTATACTGATTGCAATCACCGTCCCTCACAGTTATTTCTGTACCAATTGTTCATCGATGTGACATAGTAAATATTGAAGAAGCCAGGAGAATATGATGTATTGAATTATAATTTCTTTGCAACTATGATTGCTATAGAATATGCTCACTAAAGTTGCTTTTATTGAACCTTTATGCTGCTACTAATAACTTGAAAGTTAAGGATCAACATGTAGACAAGTCATTTATTGCTATATTTATTCCTATGTTAAGTACCCTTGCATGTAGAGTTCCATGTTTAGGTGAGACGGTTAAGTCTTGCTGAGCATTCGTGCTCACGGTTGCTATATTAAGTTGTTTGTAGGTGAGATGTATGAGGAAGGGCCCGAGGATGAGGCGGTGCCCCCGTCGGTGTATACCGCTGAGTGGGAGCCCTGCACGCCGCCGTGATCTTTTGTGTGCTTCTAGTGTGTAGCATCCCCAGGCTGGACGGCTGCACTTTTGCATAGCTAGGCTGAGAGTTTAGCTATTAGTATTACTTCCGTTGTACATTATGTAAAGTAAAAGACTTCCGCTGTTTCTATAAATAAAACTTTGTATTTTGTTGTATCCTTTTCGTGTGTGTTGTTGGGTGCCACATCTCATGGCACCGCCCTCTGCGATATCTGGAATGTGTGGACCTGGTCCTTAAACACACATTTATGTTGGATCCAAGAACACATGAAAAGCTATAAGTTGGGGAGTTGGATGAATGGTAGATAAAAAACTTGTATACGAAATCCTACAAAGTCTATCAATAGAAAATCAATCTTATAGAGAAAATTGATTTTGCCATTTCCAAGCTCTCCATCGTGCCATTTGTCTCCGCCGCCATGGAGGGCACTCCTCAGGATATTTCCTACTGTCCAGCTCCTTGTCGGATTCTAGGCACAGGCGGCCACTGTAATGTGTAATGGAGCTAGGGGATCAGCGCTGGCAAAGTGCCGCCATGTGCCTGTCGCCAATCGCTGCTGCCCGAGGGTCTTACCGAGGTAGATGATGAAGTCTTTGGGGCCGACCTACCAGTGGGTGATTACCGGAACAAAATATCTTCACTGGCCTTTACATCCGGTGTGTCTATGTGCGATAAGTCTGTGAAGTAACATGCGGCCTCGCTGGGAGCGGCCCATTTGAATTGAGTGGGCCCAGACCTGTTTAATAATTTTACTTTTGAAAAATAATACGAGATTCTATTCAAACTATAGAAAAATCATATCTTCCAGAATATTTGGCCAACAATTCCCAAATAAATTTTGTTAGATTTCTTGTGACCTATATTTCCCATTAGTTTAGTTTAACTAATATGATAGTCCATAATTTTCCTTATTAGTTCCATGAATTTGAATGCTTTAGAATTATTGCTAGTGACAAGTGTCCATGGGCATGGACGACTTCTCTTGTTCCTAGATAGGTTGAGAGTGTGCGTATATACTTTCCTCTGCATGTGTACTATTGTTGTACACTATCTTCTAAATAAGAACTTATTATGAAATGAAACTTTGTAACTTTACTATGTCTTTTTGTGTGTGTTGTTGGATACCGCATCGCAAGACACCACCGAATATGATTCCTAGAATCTCAGGACCCCGGTCCTCACAAAAATCACCGGGTATTTGGGGATTTCTCACAAGTTGAGGGCTCCCACAAAATTATAGACGATCAACACGCTCAAAAATTACATAAGAATTAATAGAATTGTGTGAGATATCAAACCCAAGAGCTCAATTCTCGATGAGATCATCATTCTCCCTTTCCCAATTCCCAACTCCCAAAGATTTGACTCTTAGGGCCTAAGAATGTGAGGAGAGAAGTGTTTTAAGGCTCTTGGATGCACTTGGGGCGCTAGGGTTCAATATCATGTGTATCCTTTTTATTGATGTCCTGAAAAGTGACATTTATGACTTTGTATGTCCGGACTAGTCCGTGGTGGACACCAGACTAGTCTGGTGTTGTGAGGTGTGAGTTCTAGTTTAAGTGTCACCACTGTTCTATGCCATTGTGTGCAAACCCTAATTGGATGGACTAGTCCGCACAGAGGCTGGACTATTCTGAAATTGTACAATAAGGAATAAAGGACCAGTCTGTGATAGAACGGACAAGTACGATGTGCTACAATGAGTACACGAACTAGGTTTTATGTTGTGAGACAACTCTGGTGTGTTTTGGTAGCATATAACGGACTATTCCTTTCAAGAACAGACAAGTTGCTGACTGATTGTCAGTGGGAAAAGTGGCTAAGGGTGTGAAGTGTAGACTAGTCCGGTATGACACCAGACAAGTCCTATGTGTTACTGTAAGAACAATCAGATTAGTTCGGTTTGTGTATCAATTTTAGGTTATTATTAACCTCTCATACTTGTCATGGAACAACTAAACTATTGAGACAATAATTCACACAAACCCAGATACTAGAATCTATGCTAAGTCTCCTCCTCCACTTTAGACTTTTTCAATCAAAATCTCTTTTTTCCATCAAGGTCTCATTATTTTCTTATTATGCTACTCACCTTTTTCTCCATTGTGACCTGCTCTCACTCAACTAAATTTATTGTCTCTTTACTTGTTTGTCATCGATTATCCAAAACCCACATAGGGGTGCCTAGATGCATTTACATTCTCTCCATGTCTGTGGATTGACGACAACCAAGTGAATAGGAGATTAAATAAATATGATTTTAGTAAAGTATACACATATGAGGTAAAAGATACATGAAACATAAATAAAATATCATATGTGGATTCTTTATGGAGGGGTGTCTAACAATGTGAGTAAATAAGTAATATGATACATGTGTTCCAAGAGTAATAGCCATGAAAATATTACATTATAAATAAAGCACAAACATTAAATAACATAGTGTCCATAAGTATTATATAGCCTTGTATAAAACATAACAAGTTATTAAACATGATGCTTAACAAGTTTTTAAATAAAGTACATGTCCATCGAAAACCAAAACTAAAGAGATAAGACTACGACTACTCACCTGAAATCTCTCTCTCTTTGGCGTCAAGACAACAAAAAGGAAAAAAAAACTAGGAAAACTACTCATCGTCTTCGTCGTCACTTTCCTCGCTCCTGTCACACTTGGTCCTCTCGCTATCTTGATCCAGTACGTCATCTTCATAGCCATGATTTTCTTAAGGAGCACGACAACGAATGGAGGAACCAATGCCAAAGAAAGCAAGATCGTCATTAGTAAGCTATGAAAACTCCATGTAATCCTTATCCATAGTGATTAGGTTAGTCTTGATTTCAAAATTCACGTGTCTCATGTTAACAGTGGGCCCAACAGGCACATTGTTAGAAGAGGGAGCCTAAAAGTCATGAAGGGTCTTCTAAGCCATTGGCATTTTGGTTGTTAGTGCAGAAGTGCTTGTTTCCTCTCCCGCACAAAGCTTCTGAGGAGTAACGACACGAGGTCAATCTCTCATAAGGTATTTGAGATCTTCAACAATGTTTTTCGACAAGCGAAACCCAGACATACACTACCCTGATTTCAAATTAAATCAAATGTGAAAACAAAGAAGGATTATCCTACTAAAAACCTACCTAGGGTCCTATCCTATTCACTCTATGATGCAATACTTCAACTTCCTTCCGCGGCAATGGTGCCAGAAATGCTTGATGATAGTTGTTAAGAAATACTAACAAATCATCCCCGACAACGGTGCCAGAAATGCTTGTTGACGTTTCTTACGTACAGATAAAAATCCGCAAGCACACTTAAACTATCTGTTGGATCAAAGAGCGTGTGAAAAGCTACAAGTGGGGGGGCTGAATGGTAGAATAAAACTTTTTCAGTGGAAGCAATGAAAACCCCTTGGCAGAAAAATGATCCGTTAAAGAAATCGAGTGTGAGACCAATATAAACGTATTTTGTAAGACCTATGTGTGCTGAATACATTGGCTTGTAATGAATACACTTGCTTTGACAATAAAAGTTATGAATATCACCAAAACACCTTTTTATTAGGGTCCGACTAGTTTTGGTTAGCTCCGGTGAGTTTTGTTTTTAGCTCCAACATGTCTTTGATAGCTCCGGCGTGTTTTTGCTAAGCTCCGAGTTGATTTTTCTAGCTCCTTCTTTTGGGTTTACTAGTTCCGACTAGTTTTGGTAAGTTCCGGCGCTAGGTTCTACTAGCTTTTGTTAGCTCCGGCTCAAGGTCCGGGTTGCTCTGGCAAGGTCTGGAACTTGACCACAATGCTTGCTTTACATCTCTGAAACGATTGCTTAGTATTCATTTGCTAAGTCTTTTGTGCGTTTTTGGTTGATATGGATGATATCGTGTTACTGTGGTTTTGCAACATGCTTATGTGAGGTTCTCACGTAAGGTGTTGTGTTCGAAACTAACTTGAGTCAAGTCGAGGACTTGGGCTCATATGGATTGGTTGTTTATTCATTGTGTAGGTGTTGCTTGAGTTCAAGACATGGCTGGTGATGGGATCCATTGGACTAGTATCAGGGAGGAGATGAGGTTCCAACAACCAAATTCATGAGGAATTGTGGTTTAGCTAATTAGGAGGTTGCACAACATGATTGAATCAAGAACAATGCATGTGAAGGTATCGTGGACGTCATTGGAAGATGTTTGCACGTGTGCAAGGAGTGCATGGACGTGGCTACATGGTTCCAAGACGTGATGAAGAGATGTGTACGTAAAGAGTTGGTCGGAAAGGTCCAACCGACTAGGTTATAGACTTAGGCTACGGCTGAGTCGGGTTTGACTCAAATATGGAAAGATTTGAGTTGGTAATAATAGGATTTCGTGTGGGTCACGAATTTGAGTTGTTTAGGAATGTGGGATATGTTCCTAAGGTGTTTGGAAGTCTTAAGATTGCTTCTATCTGCGTATAGAAGAATCCTAAGCAGTTATGGAAAGTTACGATTCGTGAGCAGAGTAGGATTAGGTTCCTGATCTGAGTTGAGTTGGCTTTCGAGCTGGTTATATAAGCAAGGGAGCCAAGAGCTCGTGGTGCACGACTTTGGATATTGAATAAAATTCGTAGTTTGAAGAAACTTTTGTGCCTTGTTCGTCTGACTTGTTCCAGACAAGTTTTACCCGTCGAGTTTCTGTACAGCACTACCTTTCGTTGGTGGTTTTACCATAACTCGAGTTTTACACATCCAATTGACCTGATTCTTTTTGAGTTGTCTTCAAAACTTGATTATCTATAATCTGTCAAAATTTCACGGTCATTGGATTTGTGGTCTATAATCTACATGAGTTTCTTTGCAGCGTTCCAGAACTGTTTTTTTTTCTCGGGTAAGGCAGATTGACCTTTGTTTGATCTTTTGATCATAACTTGAGTTTTTCTCAACGGATTTGAGTGATTCTTGTTGTGTTGTCTTCGTGACTTGATTCTCTCTGATATATATCACTTTTGTCACGTTGAAACACGTTTAGATTAGTCTCACACATGATTTCTTTAATAGATCGTTTTCTGCTGATGGGGTTGGGGTTTAATTGTTTCCGCTGTGTACGATTTTTAAATCTACCATTCACCCCCCCCTCTGGTAGCTTTTCATGTGCTCTTCGATCCTACATATTTCACCATAACAAAAGTTATAGAATCAGAGAGAATCAAGTCACGAAGACAACACAACAAGAATCAGTGAAATCCGTCTAGGGAAACTCAAGTTACTATCGAAAGATCGAACAAAGGTCAATCTGTTCTACCGAGTAAAAAACAGATCTTTAATACTGCAAAGAAACTCATGTAGATCAAAAACCACAAATCCAATGACCGTAAAATTTTGAAATATGATAGATAATCATGTTGTGAAGACAACCCAAAAAGAATCATGTCAATTGGATCTGTAAAACTCATGTTATGATGAAACCACCGAAGAAAGGTAGTGTTGTGCAGAAAACTTGACGAGAAAAACATGTCTCGAATAAGTCGGACGAACAAAGCACAAAAGTTCCTTTCAACTACAAATTTTATTCACTATAACACAAGAGGAACAGCCCCAAAGTCGTCTACCATGAGCTCTGGCCTCCCTTACTTATATAACCAGCCTTTAGGCCAACCCAAACCTAACTAGGACTCTAATCCTACTTAAATCACGAATCGAAACTTTCCATAACTGCTCAAGACTCTTCTATACGCAGATAGAAGCAATCTTAAGACTTCAAACACCTTAGGATCGTATCCCACATTCCTAAAACAACTCAAATTCGTGACCCACACGAAACCCTACCATAACCAACTTAAAATTTTCCATATTTGAGTCAAACACGACTCACCCACAGCCTGAGTCCATAACCTAGTCGGTTGGATCTTTCTGACCAATTATTTATGTCCACATCTCTTCATCACAGCTCAGATTCATGTAGCCATGTCCATGCACTCCTTGCATATGTGCAAACATCTTCCCATGACGTCCATGATACCTTCATATGCATTGTTCTTGATTAAAACATGTTGCGCAACCTCTCGATCAACTCAACCACAATTCCTCCCAAACTTTGTTGTTGAACCTCATCTTCTCCCTAAGACTAGTTAAATGGATCCTGTCACCAGCTGTCGGACTAATTTTGGCAGATCTCCCGGTACTATTGTTGGTAGCCCGCAAAGTCGTAGTTCAGTAATGGGCGTGCAGATATTCAAGAGATGATGGCAAATCGACACAGGGATTTACGTGGTTCAGACCACCTGAGCGTAAGACCCTACTCCACGGGATGTGTTGGTCTTGTATTGAGCACATGAACGCCTATGCTAAGGTGCAGAGTGCTCAGCTCAGAGTGTGTGTGTGTTCCAGAGAGTCTGGAAGTGATCCTTCTCTATCGTCCGACCAGTCCTTTTGTAGTACAAGGGCTGGCCATTATATCCTTAGCCTGGCCCGACAAGCAGCCCTGGTAGTTACTGATGTCTAATACGCAGTTAATGTGCTTAATTGCCCTTAATTGCACTGTAACGTGCCTTGACAGTGCCGTTATAGGTATTAAGGGCCCTCCGATCGTGTGTCATTAAGATGGCATTAATGACACTTAATCGGATCTTGAAGTCCTTCATTGTCCCTTGAGGGTCCTAGCCGTTGGAGGTCTACCAGTCTAATTGATGAAGCCGAAGGTTCGATGGTTGGACGCGTGGTAGCTCCGGAGCTTACCGTCATGGACGGGGTAGGACCGATGCTATTGGACACTTGTCGGTACCAGAGCTTCCCTCTGTCTGTGGTTAGGTCCGGGGGTGCCATACTGGTATCTAGTCCGGAGCTTTCCCATGTGTGGGTTGTAGCTCCAGTCTTGTGATTCACGTGGCGGCCCTAGGACTAACCATGTCGGGGAGGTAGGTCTGGTTCCGGCTGACACATGGGGCCTTCGGAGGTCTTCAATTCTGGTAGATGGAATTCCCTTATGGTCTTTGAAGTCCCATGGGGTATCTGGTACGCAGGGTACCGACAGTGGCCCCCTGGACCCACCTTTGGGAGAGACCATTAAGATTAGGTCGTTTTGCCAGAGGTGGGTCCATCTTTCGATATATGCGATGTGTCTTCAAGGGTCTTCGGATGTACCATTGAGGGGACGGTTCGTAGTTAAACCATCGCCGCGTGGCACCTCCTGGATAGGGCAGGTGAGATCTCTGCGTGCGGATCTCACGCAATTGAAGGATGTCGGTTCCCATTACGAAAACCGTATCGGTTCCGTGGGCCCTGTCAGGCTGCTGCCCTTTGGTTTCCTGCCGCTCATGATGACAACCGTTCGCCCGGGGCAAGAACCTTAACTTGATCATTGGGGTGGCCCCGGGCCCCCTTGTCACTGACAGGGTTATGTTTTTAAGATATATCTTCGGTCCTTTTGAGGTTTCCATCAAAGCGTTGCGGGGGCTTACTTAAGAAGGAAAGCACGCACCATTTGAGGGTTCTTTACGCCTTCTTTCAAACTTGCGCTCGAATCCCCCAAACTCTTTCTTGCCTTTCCTCTCTCGCCCCGCCATGCTACGATGAAGCTGGGACCCCACAAGAGCCGCATCAAGAACGAGAAGAATTTGTCGAGGGTTCGGACCTACATGGGTTGGTCCAGTGACTACTTCAACAACGACATTTGCTTCAGCACACTTCCTTTCAAGAAGAAGCGAGCCGGAGACATGGTGTACTTCCTTGGGTACGCCATGACGGGTTTGGTCCCTCCTTTTTCCACCTTCTTTCTGATGTTGCTGGACTTTTATGGTCTGCAACGCCACCATCTTGGCCCCCACTCAATCTTGCTAGTGGTGACTTTTGTCCACTTTTGTGAGATGTGGGTGGGCGTGCCTCCTTGTGTGGAGTTGTTCCGGACCTTCTTCACGGTCCATTCCACCAGGAAGAGTGACGGGTTCATCAACTTCTACTACTTCGTGAAGCGGAAGAATTCCCCCCTCAAGTACTTGAAGTATTTCCCTTCCGGCAAGTGGGACGAATGGAAGAAGGATTGGATGGTCATCACCATGGAGGGACACGAAAGGTTGGAGCTGCCTGAAGGCCTCCCTCGCGTCGACACCGACACTTGGAGTGATGTGCCAGAGCTGTCAAGGGAGTATAGGCCCATCTTGGACAGAATCCACGAGTGTGTCGAAGGTGGAGTGACCCCCCAAATGGTCTTCAACAACTTCTTGACGAACATGTGGGCCCCACTGAGGGCTAGGGGGCGACCTGCCTGGGCCTTCAACAGTGAGATGGACACCAACCGCATCGAGGTTGGCTTGGGCACCAACTTGAATGATGGTGACTTGAAGACTCATCTCAAGAAATTCCAGGACGGGAGCATTGGTCCTGGCGACGTGTCTACACCGGCGGACTTCCTTCCTCTAAATATGGTACTAGAGGAAAGCAGAGAGCTCCGGAGGAAGATGCCGCTGCTGGATGACCTAGGCCTGGTGGAGAGGCGATCAACCTCCTGGGTGGTGATCTCCAAAGCTCCTGAGAATGGCTCCGCTCCCATCACAAAGCCAAGAGTTGAAGTCATAGGCAAGGGCAAAGAGCTGGCACAGCCTTCCAGCGGAAAGAGGAAATTGATGCACTCTGACACGAGGCCCATCAAACCGGCTTCCTATACCTCAGCTCCTTCTCCCCGGCGGGGGAGGTCTTCTTCGGCGATGACGACTCCAGCGGTGGCGTCCCCTAAGGGTTCCAGCTCCGGCCAGGCGGCTCTGGCCCCAGGACCAGCTGAGGGCCCTAGGTTCGAGGGGAGGCCCCAACCGAGACGGCACAACCGATGGTGACAGGCTCCAAAGAGCCTTCCAGAGATGCTACTCTGTTTGCTTCCGGGTCGGGCTCCGAACGCTCGACAAAGAGGTTTCGCGCCAGCTGGTGCGGTAGCCTCCCAAGGTAAATTTATTTCATTACCTCAGTTTGCTACTTTTTGTTGTAATCGTGTGTTGAGTTTCTTCATCCTTCATTCACAGGGCACCCCAAGAAAGGGGTTGAAGCTCTGAATCCTGCTGTAGCAACTGGTGCTGTGCAGGCGGAAGCTTCAGCTCTTGTTCCAGCGCCGCACCAGGTTGTGTCGAAGGTGGAGTGACAGCTGTCATGGTCCTTGACCTCGAGTCATCCCCAGAAGCCCCCGTGGTAGCGCTGGACCATGGGAATGAAGATTTGCCAGTGGCACCAGCTCCGAAGGTTGAAACTCCAGTTCTAGATGCTGTGATGGGGGATACTCCAGTCGCAGAGCCGGAGGTAGCTGATGTTCTGGCCCTAGAGCCGGATGTTGTTGAAGCCCCGGCGATCGTTGAAGCCCCGGCGCCTAAGCCTGCTGCCGCGGAGGTGCCAACCCCCGAGCCGGTGATCGAAGGTGTTCTGGCGCCTGAGCAAGCTGCTGTAGAGGTGCTAGCCCTCGAGCCAGTGGTGGACGAAGCGCCGACGCCTGAGCAGATGGTGTAGGAGGCGCTAGCGGCGGAGCCAGAGGTGGCCTCAACTCCGGCCGAGTCTTCAACGCCTGCCCGAGAGGTGATAGCCCCCCAGGTTCCTGCGCCTGAGCCAAGGTGCCAAGATGAGGCAGCCGGTCCTCTGTCTGAGGGGCCGGTTGATGATGACCTGGCGGCGGGACCCTTAGAGCCAACTCCGGAGGTGGAAGCTCCCACTGTAGGGCCTTCCTCGGCAATGACCGAGGCTACCCCAGAGGGCAGCCCAAGCGTTGCGGAGACACAGGGGACCACTCTTGTTGAGTGGGACCTAATTTTTGTTTATGAGACCCCACTAGAGGCAGTGGAAAGGACCCCGGCAGGTCCGCACCCGATCCCCCTATCTCTCTCCATCGAAAACGCATGCTCCAGTCTTCGCCAAGTTCAGTTGGCCTTCTACCACAACAGCAAGGCCCTCGAGGAGGAGCGCCAAACCCTTATGAGGTGGCGCAACTGACTCCAATTCGAGACCAAGCTGGCGCAGGCGAGGCTAGCTGACGACAAGGAGTGGGTGAAGAGGGAGAAGACCCGGTTAGAATACTGGGGTCGGCTGTTGGACGAGAGGGAAAGGATGGTGCGATCCCTCGATGATCAGTCCCGGGCCATCCACGAGCACGCCGTGGCTGCCAATAATGCGGCGAACGAACACCAGGAGAAGCTCAGTGCTATCCACGACAGCCTCGTAAAGCGCCGGGAGGCCCTTAAGGAGCGGGAGAAAAAGCTCGAAGATGAAGAGCAAAAACTCCTGGAGCTGCGGGATGACCTCGTGAAGAGGGGGGAAGAGATTTCTCAGAGACTGGCTATGGGTGACAAGAATCTCGTAGAGCGCACCACTAAACTGGAAGAGCGCAGCGAGAAAGAGGTGAAGAAGGCCTAGCAGCGAGGACAGGACCTCCACAAGAGGGAGAATGAAGTTGCTGCTTGTGAGAAGAAAGTGTGGGGCCGGGAGAAGGACCTGGTCGACCGCCGAAACAAGATCCACCTCCAGGAGGAGGAGCTCGGGAAACTCGAAAGGCAAGTTGCTGAGAAGATTCAGCAGAACGCCAAAGAGGTTGAGCGCCTTTCTCGGGAGAATTCGGAGCTTGCGGCGACCAGAAGATCCTTGGAAGAAATGCGAGGTTCAAGGGTCGTGGAGTCCCAACAAGTTTGGGATTTCCTAGGCAAAGCCAATGACGCGCTGATGCCAATGGGTTTTAGTCCTGTGCGTCCAGATGATCGGGAGGTGGAGCTGGACCTAGCATTGCTGGCGCTAAGCTCGGCGTGCAATAAGCTCACCAAGATGGGCGATGTCCTCGCGGACCAGCTGGAGACCGAAGGACAATCCCTGGCAGACAACGTTGCAGAGTACCTGGTGACGTGCCACACCAGCCGAAACCATCACTTCTCACTGAACCCGGTGCTTGAAGGCCCCATCGACGGAGAGGGAGAAGCCGCCCAAGCCAGTGTGTCGGAGGTTGCCCAGAAGGTTGCCTCTTTCTTCCATAGGGTCTAGAACTCTCTTTTTGTAGCTCCCGCTTGTATCTTCTCTTATTTTTCTCCAATTTTGTAATCTCTTGTCTCCAGATTAATGAAATCCAAGAATTTGATGAATTTCATTTTTTGTTGTCTTCAACACCTTTGTCCCACTTGGCCCCATGGTAGATGTCCACAATTTTATTGTGAACATGTACCAAGAGGATGTAATAGTTGTTGAAGACTTGCGCACTTTGAACTTGTAGCTTGTAGGTCCAAAGTCTTGTCATGTCGACAGTAGAGGCCCCCTGGGGCTGTCGGAGCTTAGTAGCTCCGGCAGCATCCACCATCAACACTTAGAGCGTCGACGGCGGGCCCCCTGGGACTGTTGGAGCTTAGTAGCTCCGGCAGCATCAACCATCAAAGCGCAGAGCGTCGACGGCGAGCCCCCTGGGACTGTCAGAGCTTAATAGCTCCTGCAGCGACCACCATCAATGTCTTGAAACATCGAGGGCAGACCCACTTGGAGGATGTCGGAGCTTTGATAGCTCCGGCATTGTCGACCATCGTCATGGGATCTTTATTTTTCCTGGACACTGAAGTCAAGAAAAACAGTAATATCCATTTCCTATCTATAACTCAATAGCGACTTACTATTCTCGTAAGAAAATTTTAGGTTGAATGCAATTATACATACAATCAAGTGCATTGGGTTGATTTCTCCAACTCTAATCGTTTTCAGGACCCGCCTTACTTCGGCCTGCTGGGGTGCAGGTAGAGTGGCGTACTTAGGGTGCAGGACCAGGCTAAGTCGATAGCACACTCCGGACCTAGATTGGCTGGCAGCATTCAGGCGAGTGGGCCATTCGACAACGTGAAAACACGAAAGAATTAACAATGCGACTCAAATTATACATGAATTGGTCGAGCTAAAAAGTTCTTGAGAATCGCACAATCTTGTTATAGAAAAGAAAGAGAAAAATAAAAAAAGATTGAGCATGTACAAAATAAATGCATGTGGAGTCTGTTTTCACACAATGATGTCTTTCATTATCGGTCCGGGGTACAAGGGAAACAAGTACACTCTTAGGGTACGGAACCAGGCTAAGTGTGTTGTATTTCTCGTTTGACCCTGGGTAGCTAGCTACACTTTTAGTTCTGGGACTGTGACAAGTGTTGCATGGACGTTGCGGACCTTACGGGGAAATTCTGGCTGTCCTCCCGGAGGAGCTACCCGACTCTGTACAATGACTCTATAACATACACCACATGTAACTACAGACTCACCTCCGTGATATTAAGCGTAGAACTTACAGAGGTGCTCAATGTTCCAAGGATTAGGGAGAGGTGTCCCATCCTCGGTTGCCAAGCAAACGCTTCTAGGACAGGATACTTTGATCACTCGGAAGGGACCTTTCCAGCTGGGGGAGAGTTTGTTTAACCTTTCTCGAGATTGTATTCTTCGTAACACCAGATCGCCTTCCTCGAGCTGTCGGCTATGAACATGCCTCTGGTGATAGCGCCAAAGAGCTTGGCGGTATCGGGCATTCTGAAGAGCTGCTCGGCACCTTGCCTCTTCGACGAGGTCAAGGTCTTCACGCCGGAGCTGGTCCTGCGTGGCCTTGTCGAAGGTCCGGACCCGGAGTGACCCCAAGGTGATTTCTGGAGGAAGGATTTCTTCGGCTCCATACACCAGGAAGAAGGGTGTCTCTCCAGTTGACCAGTTTGGAGTAGTCCTATTGGCCCACAAGGTGGGCGGAAGCACTCAATCCAGTTGGCTCTGTGTTTTTTCAGGTGCTCATATGTGCGCGTCTTGAGTCTTTTCAGGATTTCTGCATTTGCTCTCTCAGCTTGGCCATTGCTTGCCGGGTGAGCTATGGATCCGTAGTTGACCTGAATGTCGAGGTCTTCGCAATATTCTTGAAATGCAAAGCTTGTGAATTGGGTCCCATTATCAGTTATGATCTTGCTTTGGACTCCAAATCTGCATACAATGGACTGCAAGAAGTTGATAGCTGATTGCTTGTTTATTGTCACAACTGGAGTTGCTTCCGGCCACTTGGTGAACTTGTCGATGGCGGCGTACAGGTACTTGTAACCTCCGACGGCTTTTGGGAAATGTCCCAAATATCCATCCCCCACACAGAGAAAGGCCGTGTGGGAGGTATCATTTGTAGTGGTTGAGCAGGTGTATGAATTTGCTTTGCATGGAACTGGCATGCTTCGCATTTCTTCACCAGCTCAGTGGCATCCTGGAGTGCCGTCGGTCAGTAAAAGCCATGCCAGATCCTTATTCGCAACTGATCCCACGCGAGAGGGGTGTCGCTGACCGGTGGGACCCGTGTCTTCATCTACCTCCCGACGCGGTGGCACTCCTCGCCGGAACTACTACGGTGCCTCGCCGGACTTAGGTGCATCGACCTCCTCTCGGCCTCGCCGTGACCGCTCCGCCCTAAAATTGAATGCGCAAGCCGATAGTGGGGTCCAATCCTGTCGGCGATGACCGGAGACGGCGACGCGACGGCGACGGCGGAGCTAGGGTTTCGGCGTTCGTCGGAAATGCTCGGAAATGGCTCAATAGCCTCGAGAAAAGCTTGGGAAGGTTCCTGGAAGCACCAGGAGTATGATTTGGGGGTCAGATTGGGGTGAAATCGCCGGCACGGTTGAGTTTGACAATGAAGTGCGTTTTTTCAACTGGCGGCCTCGAAAACATGAAATCTAAGGTACTCGGTTGATAAATGTTAGGGTTTTTGGGCATGGAGCTTCCTTAGGACACAAAGAAACTATCTGCTAACCAGATTTAAGGATGAGTGCAAGAATGAAATGAATTTAAGCGCGAAGCTTTGCTGTTCTATTGAGAGACCGATCTGTTCTCGAACAAGAACTCAAGTTATACTTCATGTCATAAGCTTAGATTCTGTGAGCATGAACTAGAGAGGATTGCGAACCTTTTTGCTTAAAGGATCGAGGTGGGAGATGTTCTGGAACTGGTGCTCGACGGCGAGACAGTGAAGGTTCTCAGCGGCTTCCTCGGTGGTGACTGGGAAACTTCAAAATATGCCAAGCAGAAGCTGTGTCACGATCAATGACCAAATGGAATACGTAGAGAAGATTGTGACACACCTTTTATCTACTTACAGCTCGGGAAGACACGGCGTCAATCGTCGACGAGAGCTCGATTTAACAGAGGCGGTGAGAATGGCGTGAATCGAGATGGAGCTCAACGGTGACAGCCAAGGGGTATTTATAGGGGCTTAGGGGAAAGGGGAGCGCGCCACGGCGTCAAGCAGGCAAGCAGCTCCGTGGATGCATGCGCGTCGCGGTGTCGCGCGCTGCCGGCGTCGAACGGCGGGCTGAGCTGGAGACAGAGCACCCCCCATGGGTTTCACTCGAGTGCTTTGGCTGACAGTGGGCCCCACCTCCTCTTATCTACTCCCCTTATCTGTAACTTCAATTCTCCTACAAAATTTTGTCCAAAAATTCTAGATTTTTGTGGGGAGGCTCAAATAAATATCTATAATTTGATTCTGCAATTGGATTTTGATTTGGAGCAAGTTTCAATTGAATTTCAAATTCAAATTTGAATTTGAAAGAATTCAATGGTGCCACTTTTTTAATTAGCAATTGAGTTCCAAAAATTGTGAAACTATTGGAATAAATCAAGCAAGTTATGCTGACCATGAGTGTGTGTCCAAATCTTGATGTTCGATCAAGTCTAATAGAATTCAAAATTTTGAATTCAAAACAAGGTTTGAATTTGCTAAGCGTCTCAAATAAAATAGAAAATGAAGTTCAAAATTTATGAAACTTTGCAGGAAGTCTATTTGGAATATTAGAAAACCATAAAAATATTTATGGCCTCTGGATTGAATAATTTTGATAGGGCGAAAGATACAGTAGTATATATTCAATTTATATTAATTTGAATATCTATTTGGTACTGCATATTAAATTGGCCTAGCAATCTTTCTTCAAATAATTCCCAACTTTGAAGAGAGGTCAAAAGAAATAAATCTAAGTTTATTGGTGAAGTTCATTTCTCATGTTAATAAATTTAAACATGAGTAGAAGAAAAGATTTGATGAGATCAAGTTTATAAGCATGGCTATAATTGGTCTCCATTAGGGTTAACAACCAATTTACAACTGAACCTCATATGAATGAAAATGTGGGACTTTACACGCACGCTCGTTTCTGATAAGAGGAAACGGATCGCGCCTTCGAGCAGCAGCGGTGGTGGTCCCCAGAAGTACCACGTGGTGTATCGCTCACCATCCGGTCAGCGATGGCAGCTACCGGCACGACCACAGCAGTTCTGCGGTTGTTCTTTCAACGTGCCGCGTTTCCGACCACCATTTCCACAGCAGCAGCATCAGCAAAGGATGGTCCCACATGCGTATCCACCTCCACCACGTGCACCGGGATTCCGCCACAGCTTCGTGGGAACCTGAAACAATACACGTGCTATACGTGTTGCCATGTCGGACATTTTGTGAGAGACTGTCCTGAGCAGCGACAGGGCAGCGGACATGCACCATATCAGGGTGCAGCTCAACCCCGCAATCAGCCCAGGAAACCAGCAGCAAAACCCGGCAACGTCCACCACCTAGCTATTGAATACGTGCCGGAAGGCGATCCCGTCCTTGTAGGTACGTTTTCTCTATTCCAAAATTTCATAGTCATATTATTTGACTCTAGTGCCACCCATAATTTCATTTGCCAATCATATGTCATCAAATAGCAATTACCTATTATTCCGACAAAATGTCCATATTTGATTTGATCTGTTGGTGGGAAAGTAGCAGCTGATAGGATGGTCTATAGAGCACAACTTCAGTTGGGTGGGAATCTATATCCGACTTCTCTCATTGTATTAGAGAGTTAGAAGCTTGATGTCATTTTAGGAATTTCGTGGGTACATCGTCATGGTGCTGTTCTCGACATTGTTCTACGTGTGGTCCATTTAAGCTCTCCACTACATGAACAACACAGTCTTATTCGAGACCGCATTATCAAAGAAATTCCAGCCACATACAACATGGAAGCCACAAAGCTTGAGGACATTCGTGTGGTCTGTGAATATCCAGACATGTTTCCCGATGAACTTCCAGGTACGCCACCGGATAGGGACATCGTGTTCAAGATTGAACTTATTCCGGGAACCATGCCTATTTCTCGAAGGCCGTACAATATGGCACCTAATGAGTTGGCAAAATTAAAGGAGCATTTGAAGGACCTGCTGGACAAAGGTCTCATACGCCAAAGTTCATCACCTTGGGGCTGCTCCGCATTATTTGTGAAGAAGAAGGACAAGATGTTACATCTATGTGTGGACTATCGTCCGCTCAACGCCGTGATGATCAAGAACATGTATCCACTACAGCGCATTGATATATTATTCGATCAATTAGTGGGTTCTATGGTATTCTCGAAGATAGATCTTTGGTCCAGATATCATCAAATAAAAATCTGACCGGAGGATATACCAAAGACGACATTCTCGCCGAGATACAAGATCTATGAATATCTCGTCATGTCATTCGGACTGACCAACACACCGGCTCACTTTATTTATCTCATGAATTCTGTATTCATGCTGCAGTTGGACAAGTTTTTCGTGGTCTTCATCGATGATATTCTGGTTTATTCTAAATCGGAAGAAGAACACACCAAACACTTGCATATCGTGCTCCAACGATTGCGAGTTTACGAGCTTTATGCAAAATTCAGCAAGTGCGAGTTTTGGATCAGTCAAGTAAATTTTTTCTTGGTCACATTATTTCAGATGAGGGTATCGCTGTTGATCCAAGCAAAATTGTGCAAGTGCTGAAATGGAAGTCTCCAAAGTCCGTACCCGAAGTTTGCAACTTCCTCGGGTTAGCGGGATATTATCGGAGGTTCATTCCGAGCTTCTCAAAAATCGCTAAACCAATGACGGAGCAGCTGAAAAAGGGGACCAAATATATTTGGACCAAGGCATGTGAGGATGCATTTCAGGCATTAGTGAAGCATGTCACAACAGCCCGAGTGCTAGCTCAGCCGGATAGACCAAATCGTTCGACGTTTATTGTGATGCATCTAGCATTGGTCTCGGCTGCGTGTTAATGCAAGAAGGCCATGTGATTGCATATGGCTCACGGCAGCTCCGAAATTATGAGCAGCATTATACAACTCATGACCTTGAGCTCGCTGTCGTGGTACTCGCTTTTAAAATGTGGAGGTAATATTTACTCGGAAATCTAGTGCATCTCTACAACGATCACAAGGGTCTAAAATATATCTTCACTCAGAAGGAGTTGAATATGAGCCAGCAAAGATGGTTAGAGCTGATCAATGATTATGAGATTGAAATTCATCACCATCTCCGCAAGGCAAATGTGGTTGCCGATGCGCTAAGCCGCAAGTCTCACGTCAATCATTTGTCCATCCCTCCAACGGATGAGGAAGAGCCGAGTTTATACTTGGTTCCATATGGAGCGTTATGTCGCACATTTGTAGAAACCATACGAGAGGACATTATGGAAGCTCAGAAGAAAGACGTGGGTATGTTGCACATTCATAGGAGAATGAAGAATGGAGAAATGAATTGCTTTTGAAGTGATGAGCATGGTACTCTATGGTTCCAAGATCGTATAGTGGTACCCCGTGATTTGACACTTCAGAAGAAAATCTTTGATGAAGCTCACTTATCCAAGTACTCTATTCATTCGGGCAGCTACAAGATATATTACGATCAGAAAACAAGATTCTTGTGGACACGGATGAAAAAGGAAATTGCAAAGTACGTATCCGAGTGTGATACATGTAGGCGAGTGAAAGCTGACCGAATGAGGAAGGCCGGACAGCTGTAACCATTGAAAATCCCGGCGTGGAAATGGGAGGACATTAAGATAGATTTTATAGTCGGTTTGCCTCCCACATTCCAAAAGAATGATTCGATTTGGGTGATAGCCGATCAACTAACTAAATCACGTCATTTCATCCCGGTACATACAAAGTACATTGCTAAGAAGTATGCGGAGTTGTATATTGCAAGAGTCATGTGTTTGCACGGAGTTCCCCAGAAAATTATTTTAGATTGCGGTGCGCTGTTTGTTGCTCATTTTTGGGAGCAGCTGCACGCATCATTGCGGACGAAACTGATCCAAAACTCCGCATATCACCTGCAGTCGGATGGTCAAACAGAACGGATGAAACAAGTTCGGGGAAGATATGCTACACGCTTGTGCCATCCACCACGATAAAAATTGGTATGATCACTTACTGTTTGGTGGTGTTCGCATATAACAATGGCTATCAAGCTAGCATCAATATGGCGCCGTATGAAGCTCTCTACGGCCAGAAATGTCGCATACCACCCAACTGGCGTGAATCCAGCGAGCGAGTGATATATTGTATTGATATTGTGAATGAAGCTGAAGAACGAGTGCGAGTGATCCAAGCCAATCTCATGCCTGCTCAATCTCGTCAGAAAAGCTATGCGGATAAAAGACGTCGACCTCTCCACTTTGACATCGGAGACCCGGTTTATCTCCATGTCTCTCCGATGAAAGGGACTCATCTTTTCGGAGGGAAGGGAAAGCTTGCTCCTCGATTCATCGGCCCGTTCACCATCATGGAAAAAGTGGACCCATGGCCTATCGCCTAGAGTTACCGGCGTCGCTTGCTGATATTCATAATGTATTCCACATGTCTCAGCTAAGCAAATGCCTTAAATCCCCAGCTGAAATCCACACTGAAGATCTTGAAGCTCTCCAACCGGATCTCACTTATTCAGAGTATCCGATCCGGATTATTGATGAAAAGACTCGCACCACCAGGAATCGGACTTTGTACTTCTACAAAGTTTTTGTGACGCCCGGTTCCGAAAATTGAACCAAGCTAACGCATATGTGTGCCCAGGATGTTCAACACACATACACGAGTGCAATCACAAAAGAGTATACAGAAAATTATTACAGAACAAGATTAATTATCAAATTTTATTACACAAACCATATTATCCTCGAATACAAGCTCTAATGAATATTAATGACAAGTTCAACTAATGCAGCGAAAATAAACTAATTAAGCAACTAAGCAAAAGGGATAGCACAGCTCCATGCAACACCACAGGCAAAGTTGACGGGAGACACGGCCTAGAACTCTGCATTATCGCCATTAAACTCACAATCCTGACCTGCAACTGTTGGGGGGGGGGGGGGGGGTTGCAAGAGTGAGTACATGTCGTACTCAGCAAGTGTGGAAAGTATGACATGTGGCTGATTCAAATGACGACAATAATAATGGCTACGTGCTGAAAAGTACAGTAAAACCATTTGGAAAAGCAATGTATCATATTTATGTGAAGTCAAGCCATCATAAACTATGTAACCATCATAATACCAGTCCATAATTTACCATTGCCAATAACCATAATCAATGTCATAAACCATGATTCCACCCCATATCTATAACCATAACCATAATATCAACCATAATCATTACCAAACCATAACCATCCCAAATCCCGAATTTCCCTCTAATCATGTAGGTCATCCAGGCGCTCATAACCGGGAGCACAGCTATCATGATAGTTTTAATACTCTGCAGAGTTTGTACCACTTTACCCACGTGTTTGTGATTTCATCACCCGTCGGTGACCAAAGAACCTCCCTTATGCCAATTACACTTCCTTTGGTGTATGGCCAAGAGATCACAAAATAGAATTTACAAAGGGATTACTAGCCTATTTAGACCCCACCGAGGTTTCACCGGTGGCGATGTCTACAACTGAGCACATCTTCAACCAAGGGCCCCCTCTTGAGCCATTCGGATCCTAGGGTAGTCCCACCAATCAATAACAAACCCAATCCGACAACCCCTTCCCCGAGCATCCTTAATGGTCCAAACAGCACCAACAAAGCCCTAATTAATCAGCTATGCTGCACCCATACTTGGCCTCATGGTGGCACTATAGTCCTGGCTTATTCTCGCATGAACCGGACCTTAGATCTAAAGCAAGCAAACCACCATAACGTCCAGCCCATCCACATAACAGGCTTGCTTAGATCACCCATTACCATATCATATTTAACTAGTCCATGTTAACCATAATCTCATCCATGCATAATTAAGTTGAGTGGTATAGTTGTTTCCCATCCCAGTTGATTAAGCAAAGCAAAAAGGTAAAAATCCCTTCCCGACTCTCTACCATATATTCCAGGTGACAAGGGTGGTCCAACAACGCTAGTAAACTTCCTACCATAGGATTCCCATCAAATTGACACAAGCAGGCAATTTTACAAACAAAACATTTATTTTAAAAATAGGATCAATATGCTTCAAGGACACTTGCCTTGTTCCGACGGATAGGGTTGCTCAAGCGCTTCGAAGTCTTGGTTCTCGAAATCCTCGTACATGACCTCTTGAGCACTTCCCTCTACTCGTGATAACACATACAATAATATACATACAAATCAATATGATGCACACATACCAATCAACATGCGATGATATGCATGCATGCAAGGTTCAATTATTAGTTAACTATGGTTGTTAATTAATTAGATGTAACTAGTTCATACGTGTTCATAAGAGTTTACGTGGGTTTTAGTGAGAATTAATGCGACTGAAAATAAAAAGACGATGCAACTAAAATAAATTTGCGTCTATCAGATCTAATACGTCGCTAAAATTCGCATCGGAAAAACGAATCCTACCGTAAATGTGATGGCTTCGAAGATCGTGGGATGATGGCGACGTGTAGACGAAGTAGATGGCGCAAGGGTCCTCCGACGGCACGACGACGGCGACGACGATCTCCGGCGGATGACAGCACCCTCCTCTTTTTCTTCCTCTTCCTCCTCTTTTTTCCTCTCTTTTCTTCCCTGGCGGCGCCTCTGTTCTTATCTATTTTTCCCTACCGGCGGCTAGGCTTTTCTAGTTGTCTGTCGTCAGGAAAATATGAAGCCTCGGTCCCTTTTTATAGCCGGCTGGGAACGGGACGCGCTAGGCAGGCGCTAGGGCCGGCGCTGGCAACACGCGGCACGCCAGGGCGTCGGGGTGGGGCCAGGCGCGTGCGGGGCGCGTGCGGGAGGCGCGCGTTCGGGTCAACGCGCGGGCGGCGTGGTGCGAGGCCGGGAGCGCGGGGCATCGGGGCAGGAGCGCGGTGCGGGGTGGGGCCATGCGCGGGGCCGGTGGCCAGGGTTCGCGGGGCGCGCGCGGGAGGGCATGCTGGCTGGGCCATTTGGCCTGGCCGGCGGTTGGTTTTTTTTCTTTTTTTTTTCTTTTTTTTATAAATATATTATTATTTATCTATTCTTTATATTATATTATATATATTTTTTCTTTTTTCTTTACATATATAAATATTATCATTAAATATATATTATTATATATATTTTTATTTTTTATTTTTTTATATGTTATTATTATTTTTATACTTATTCCCTATTACAAGTTTTATGCTATTATTTTCCTTTGCTTCTTTTGCTACTCATATTTGTATATGTATGTTCTATATTTTATTATCTTTCTTTTACTCTATTAATATTTAATGCATGAACATGTATGCAATGCATGATGCAAAGATTTAGGGTGTTACAAACCTACCCCCCTTAAAGTGAATCTCGCCCTCGAGATTCGTTAGCGTGGAGAAAAGATGAGGGAATTCCGTCTTCAGGTCTTCATCACGTTCCCACGTAGCTTCGGCTTCCGTATGGTGGTTCCATTGCACTTTGCACCAACGAACTTTCTTATTCCTCGTGACCCTTTCCTTCACGTCCAAGATCTTGATAGGTTGCTCAACATAAGACAAATCCTCCTGAAGTTCTAACTCGTCCATCGGCACTTGTTCTTCCGGCACCCTGAGACACTTCTTGAGTTGAAACACGTGAAACACGTCGTGTAGATCGGAGAGATACGCCGGTAGCTCAAGTCGATAAGCTACTTCTCCTCGCTTGTCCAGAATCTTAAATGGCCCAATATAGAGAGGTGCCAGTTTTCCTTTGATGTTAAACCATCGCTGACCTCTGATAGGTGACACTTTGAGGTATACAAAATCTCCAACTTCAAAAGTCAGACTCCTTCGCCTATTATAAGCATTACCTTTCTGTCGAGACTGGGCAGCCTTTAAGTTTTCCCGTATTGTTTGGACTTGCCTTTCAGCATCTTGTAACACGTTGGGACCAAACACTTGATTCTCTACGGTTTCATTCCAAAACAAGGGAGTCCTACACTTCCTTCCGTACAATGCTTCATAGGGCGACATTTTCAGACTTGCTTGGTAGCTATTGTTGTACGAGAATTCAGCATACGGCAAACTTTTATCCCAACTTTTCCCATGCTTTAATGCACAAGCTCTTAACATGTCTTCCAAAATTTGGTTGGTCCTCTCGGTTTGTCCATCTGTTTGAGGGTGATACGCCGAACTGAAGTTCAACCTTATTCCCATTGCTTCATGCAATTTCTGCCAAAATCTGGAGGTAAACTGAGAACCTCTATCCGAGACTATCTTCTTCGTTACTCCATGTCGGCACACAATATGCTCCATGTACAATTCTGCTAGCTTCGCGGTGGTATATGTGGTCTTGACAGGGATGAAGTGAGCTGATTTTGTCAACCAATCCACAATAACCCATATTGAATCATAGCCAGACTGAGTTCGCGGTAATCCAACTATAAAGTCCATACCAATCTCTTCCCACTTCCACTCCGGGATCTTCAATGGTTGTAACAATCCGGCTGGCCTTTGATGTTCAGCTTTAACTCGTCGGCACACATCACAAAATGCAACATATTCGACTATGTCCTTTTTCATGCTGGCCCACCAATAGCATGTCTTTAAGTCCTTGTACATCTTTGTACAGCCGGGATGAATTGAGTAATGTGAGTCATGTGCCTCCTTCAATATTGTTTCCCGAATATGCCTAACATTAGGTACCACAATCCTCTTTCCAAGCCATAAGGTACCATGTTCGTCCTCATCAAATCTGAATTCTCTTCCTTCTTGGATCTTTTCCTTGATTTCTTGTATTTCCTTGTCCTTTGTCTGTCCTTCCCGTATTTCCTGCTCTAATGTTGGGTTGACTTCCATCGTTCCCATCTCATTTATGAATCCAAGGTTCAACCGTTCAAACTCCTTGCATAACTCGGATGGCAGCTCCCGGACTGTGAGTTGGTGGCTTACTCCCTTTCTACTCAAAGCATCGGCCACTACATTGGCCTTTCTCGGATGATTGTTGATCCCCAAATCATAATCTTTGATGAGCTCCAACCATCTTTGCTGCCTCAAATTAAGATCCGTTTGTGTGAAAATATACTTAATACTCTTGTGATCCGTATAAATTTCACACCTATGTCCAAGAATATAGTGTCTCCAAATCTTCAATGCATGTACCACAGCTACAAGTTCTATATCATGTGTTGGGTAATTCTGCTCATGTTTCTTCAATTGTCTTGACGCATAGGCGACCACTTGACCTTCTTGCATAAGCACGCATCCGAGTCCTTGTCTTGATGCGTCACAATAAATATCAAAACTCTTGCTTACATCCGGCAATACTAAAACTGGGGCTGTTGTTAACCTCTTCTTCAACTCCTCAAAACTGTTTTGACAAGCCTGAGTCCATCGGAAAGCCTTTCCCTTCATTAGCAATTCCGTCATTGGCTTGGCTATCTTGGAGAAGTCCTTGACGAATCGACGGTAATATCCAGCCCTTCCAAGAAAACTCCTTATTTCCTTTACGTTTTGCGGTGGTTCCCACTTCAACACATCCCTCACTTTACCAGGGTGAATCGATACTCCTCCTCCTGAGATGATATGACCCAAAAATGGCACCTCTTTCAACCAAAACTGACACTTGTTGAACTTGGCATACAATTGATGCTCCCTCAATTTCTGCAACGTGAGCCTCAAGTGTTCCTCATGTTCTTTCTCATCCTTCGAGTAGATCATAATGTCATCAATAAACACCACGACAAATTTATCCAAGTACTCCATGAAGACCTTATTCATGAGATACATAAAGTAGGCAGTCACATTTGTCAATCCAAAAGACATCACGGTGTACTCATAAGATCCATATCGTGTCCTAAAAGCTGTCTTGGGTATGTCCGATGGTCTAATCTTCATTTGAAAGTATCCCGACCTCAAATCAATCTTGGAAAATACACAGGCACCTTTCATCTGATCAAACAAATCCTCTATATGGGGCAATGTGTAATTGTTCTTGATGGTCACCTCGTTGAGAGCTCGGTAATCCACACACATCCTTTGCGTTCCATCCTTCTTGTCCACAAATAGAACGGGCACTCCCCAAGGTGAAGAGCTAGGGCGAATAAAACCTTTCTCTAGTTGTTCTTGGATCTGCTTCTTGAGCTCCGCTAATTCCATAGGAGGCATCCTATACGGCCTCTTAGCTATAGGTGCAGTTCCAGGTATTAAATCAATAACAAACTCAATGTCTCGATCAGGTGGCATACCCGGCAACTCATCCGTAAAAACATCCAAAAATTCACACACCACCGGAATCTCCTCAATTGCGGCACAGTCCATATGATTCAGCTGCAATTGCTTCGGTGTGGTTTGAGATGCTTCAAACTCTATGGCGATCCCTTCCTCATTAGTCAACTTCACCGTCTTTGTGGCACACTCAATAACTCTATTTTGTATCCTCAACCAGTCCATAGCGAATATAATGTCCAATCCTTGAGAATCCAAAACAATGAGGTTGGCGGAGAAGTCTACCACCCTTATTCTAAGGCTTACTATTGGACATACTATATTTGTCCTCATCTCTCCTCCAGGAGACTTAACCAATGGAGTAAACTTCATATGAGAGATAGGCAAACTATACTTGGCAACATACTTCGATGCAATGAATGAATGCGATGCTCCAGAATCAAACAACATAGTCGCGGGGTTGGAGTTGGCGACTAACATACCAATGACCACGTCATCTGCTTGTTGAGCATCCTCCGTAGAGACATGGTTCACGTTGCCACGAGCGAAATTCTGTTGTCCATGGTTCCCTTGTGGCTGTCCTCCATTAGGTCTTGGGTTTTGCCTTGTTGCATTGCTTCCTTGACCAAGGCCTAACTTAGGACATTGATGCGCAAAGTGTCCAGCTTCTCCACAAGTATAGCACTTCTTAACTCCACCAGAATTGTTGGGACGAGCTTGGTTTTCAGCATTGGCTCCAAGAAAATCAGCACGAGGCGCATAAGGCATCAGAGGCCTAGGTGCTTGCATGACAGGGCGCTGCTTCACAAACTGAGTTGGGCGTGGTGCATAACCAGGGCGCTGAGCAGGAATAGAGGAGCTGTAATGAGGCGCATTGGGTGGCGCAAAGCGAGGGCGCACATTACTTCCTTGTTGCTGTCCTTGATATGGCGCCTTCATCTTGATTTCATGCTCCATCTCACGGATCTTGTTCTCAACCACAATTGCTTTGTCCACAAGCTTCTAAAAATTGGCATAATCGCAGTTGAGTAGTTGCACTTGGATCTCATTGTTCAAGCCCCTCATGAACAAGTATTGTTTCCGGCTGTCCCGACTAACATCCTCAGGCACGTATCTTCAGAGTTGAGTGAATTTATTGAGATATTCACTCACGCTTGATCTTTCTTGCCTTAAGTTCTCGAATTCTTGTCTCTTCAAGATCATAGCACCCTCCGGCACATAATGAGAACGAAAGTTCTCCTTGAATTTGGCCCAAGTAATTCTCTCTTAGTTCTCATGAGCATTGCAATAAGCATCCCACCAATTTGCAGCTGCTCCAACTAGTTGATGAGAAGCGAATAGGACCTTCTCTCGGCCACTACATTGGACAATAGCAAGTTTCTTCTCCACGAACTTCATCCAATCATCAGCATCCATAGGGTCGGCAGTTTGAGCAAAGGTTGGCGGCCTAGTCCTCATAAACTCTCCCAATCGGTTATGAGGAGGCGGGGGTGGTGGTGGAGGCATGTGGGCTGATTGTTGATGTTATTGCCAGCCTGCAGCTGTCCCATAGTTTGTATCATGGTCTGCATGAGCTGGTTCTGCATAGCTAGTAGCTGCTCGATATTGATGGCTCCATGAGCAGGTCCTTGTCCAGTATTTTTTTGAGGTACTCCATGGTTCTCCTCCTCACCATTGACATCCCCCTGATTGTAAGTCCTCACCATCTGAAGGAGAGCAATAGGTAAGAATTTAGAAACATCCCTAACTATATGCATCAAGGGATATGAAGCTAACAGCCTAGCTATACAAGCCTAGGTGGACATGGAAATACTAAATCATCCCAAAATCCTCTATTAAGCACACAAGCAACCAATATATATAGAAACAACACACCAAACAAAATCACAACGCTTCCTGAGTGCTCCTATGTGCTCTAAAGTGTCCATTCTATCTAGGCTACATCCTACGGTCAACCTTGCTCTGATACCAATCTGTGACGCCCAGTTCCGAAAACTGAACCAAGCTAGCGCATATGTGTGTTCGGGATGTTCAACACACATACACGAGTGCAATCACAAAAGAGTATACAAAAAATTACCATAGAACAAGATTAATTATCAAATTTTATTACACAAACCATATTATCCTCGAATACAAGCTCTAATGAATATTAATGACAAGTTCAACTAATGCAGCGGAAATAAACTAATTAAGCAACTAAGCAAAAGTGATAGCGCAGCTCCATGCAACACCACAAGCAAAGTTGACGGGAGACACGGCCTAGAACTCCGCATTATCACCATTAAACTCGCAATCCTGACCTGCAACTGTTGGGGGGGGGATTGCAAGAGTGAGTACATGTCGTACTCAGCAAGTGTGGAAAGTATGACATGTGGCTGATTCAAATGACGTCAATAATAATGGCTAAGTGCTGAAAAGTACAGTAAAACCATTTGGAAAAGCAATGTATCATATTTATGTGAAGTAAACCCATCATAAACCATGTAACCATCATAATACCAGTCCATAATTTACCATTGCCAATAACCATAATCAATGTCATAAACCATGATTCCATCCCATATCCATAACCATAACCATAATATCAACCATAACCATTACCAAACCATAACCATCCCAAATCCCAAATTTCCCTCTAATCATATAGGTCATCCAGGTGCTCATAACCGGGAGCACGGCTATCATGATAGTTTTAATACTCTGCAGAGTTTGTACCACTTTACCCACGTGTTTGTGATTTCATCACCCGTCGGCAACTAAAGAACCTCCCTTATGCCAATTCCACTTCCTTTGTTGTATGGCCAAGAGATCACAAAATAGCCTTTACAAAGGGATTACTAGCCTATTTAGACCCCACTGAGGTTTCACCGGTGGCGATGTCTCCAACTGAGCACATCTTCAACCAAGGGCCCCCTCTTGAGCCATTCGGATCCCAGGGTAGTCCCACCAATCAACAACAAAACCAATCCGACAACCCCTTCCCCCAGCATCCTTAATGGTCCAAACAGCACCAGCAAAGCCCTAAATAATCAGCTATGCCGCACCCATACTTGGCCTCGTGGTGGCACTATAGTCCTGGCTTATTCTCGCATGAACCGGTCCTTAGATCTAAAGCAAGCAAACCACCATAACGTCCAACCCATCCACATACTAGGCTTGCTTAGATCAACCATTACCATATCATATTTAACCAGTTCATGTTAACCATAATCTCATCCATGCATAATTAAGTTGAGTGGTATAGTTGTTTCCCATCCCAGTTGATTAAGCGAAGCAAAAAGGTAAAAAGCCCTTCCCGACTCTCTACGTATATTCCAGGCGACAAGGGTGGTCAAACAACGCTAGTAAACTTCCTACCATAGGATTCCCATCAAATTGACACAAGCATGCAATTTTACAAACAAAACATTTATTTTAAAAACAGGATCAATATGCTTCAAGGACACTTGCCTTGTTCTGACGGATAGGGTTGCTCAAGCGCTTCGAAGTCTTGGTTCTCGAAATCCTCGTACACGACCTCTTGAGCACTTCCCTCTACTCGTGATAACACATACAAGAATATACATACAAATCAATATGATGCACACATACCAATCAACATGCGATGATATGCATGCATGCATGGTTCAATTATTAATTAACTATGGTTGTTAATTAATTAGATGTAACTTGTTCATATGTGTTCATATGTGTTTACGGGGGTTTTAGCGAGAATTAATGCGACTGAAAATAAAAAGACGATGCAACTAAAATCAATTTGCGTCTATCAAATCTAATACGTCGCTAAAATTTGCATCGGAAAAACGAATCCTACCGTATATGTGATGGCTTCGAAGATCGCGGGATGATGGCGACGTGTAGACGAAGTAGATGGCGCAAGGGTCCTCCGGCGGCACAACAATGGTGACGACGATCTCTGGCGGATGACAGCACCCCCCTCTTTTTCTTCCTCTTCCTCCTCTTTTTTCCTCTCTTTTCTTCCCTGGCGGCGCCTCTGTTCTTCTCTATTTTTCCCTACCGGCGGCTAGGGTTTTCTAGTTGTCTGTCGTTAGGAAAATACGAAGCCGCAGTCCCTTTTTATAGCCGGCTGGGCACGGGACGCGCGAGGCAGGTGCTAGGGCCGGCGCTGGGAACACGCGGCGCGCTAGGGCGTCGGGGTGGGGCCAGGCGCGTGCGGGGCGCGTGCGGGAGGCGCGCGTTCGGGTCAACGCGTGGGCGGCGCGGTGCGAGGCCGGGAGCGTGGTGCGGGGTGGGGCCACGCGCGGGGCTGGCGGCTGGGGGTCGCGGGGCGCGCGCGGGAGGGCATGCTTGCTGAACCGTTTGGCCTGGCCGGCGGTTGGTTTTTTTTCTTTTTTTTCTTTTTCTCTTTTTCATAAATATATTATTATTTATTTATTCTTTATATTATTTATATATATATTTTCTTTTTCTTTACATATATAAATATTATCATTAAATATATATTATTATATATATATATATATTTATTTATTTTATTTTTTATATGTTATTATTATTTTTATACTTATTCCCTATTACAAGTTTTATGCTATTATTTTCCTTTGCTTCTTTTGCTACTCATATTTGTATATGTATGTTCTATATTTTATTATCTTTCTTTTACTCTATTAATATTTAATGCATGAACATGTATGCAATGCATGATGCAAAGATTTAGGGTGTTACAGTCTTGTGGAGTAACCATACCGCGGAGGAAGCGACATGTGAAAGCGAGGACTATCTCCGATCAAACTATCCGGATTTGTTATCATCTAATATCCGGTAATCTTTTTACCTCCATCTCTTCATTTGTAATCTCGGGATGAGATTCTATTAAGGGGGAGGAATGTAAAAGCCCTAAAATTTCGTAGTCCAAAGTTCAGAAAGGACAATTTAAAAGTTGAATGGAAAAGAGAAATAAACAGGGAATGGGAAAATGAAGTGAGTTAAACCCTATAAGAGGGAATTCAAAAATTCTAAATAACTCCTGTTCAAACCATGACAAAGTAATAATTTGAGTTAACCATTAGCTTCAAAATATTCCAAATAGCATCCATGTCAAATTTCATAAAATTTAGATCACAATTGCTTTTAAGTTCAATGTGTACATCAAATTCCATTCAAATTCAATTTTGAATTTGAATTTCAGATGAGAGTTGTCCAAATTTGAATACAAATTCCAGAATCTGAATCTGCACCTTTTATTTGGTCCCTCCCCAAAAATCTAGAATTTTTGGATAATTATTGGTAGGAGAATTAAGTAACCGGAGGAAGATAGAGATGAAAGAGGCAGTGGGGCCACTGGTCAGTAGCACATATATGTGAGTGCTATGTTTTCCCTGTCTCCCCGCCGTTCAACGCCGGGAGGGCGTGCCACTGTGATAGGGGCATACACAGGCAAGCAGCTACGTTGCTAGGTGACTCCTCCACCTTCTTCAGGCCTTGTGACGCCTCACCGACAATTACTTCGTCTTTTGTTTCACTGAAACAAAATCCCGGCGCCATTGTTGCCGCCTCTTTGTTCTTGGCTTCGTCCAACTGTTCTGGCCATCGATTGATCGCACTCCAAGAGGATAAAAGTACCCCCACTTGTTGCTCTACCTTCGCCCGCTTTTGGTTCCTTGTTTCGTCAGCTACAACGCGGTTATTTTGCAGTTTTGCTGACGCCGCCGTTCTACTGCCGCAAGAAAGCCTACTACCTCCCCGTCGCATTGGCACCACAGGCCACCTCTCGAGCTGCTCCCAGAAGCAAATAGGATCGCCGAGGCACCACCTTTCTCATGGTAAAAACTGTTCTTCGTTTCATCCTTCATCGAACGAGTAAGTTTACACTTCGAGCTAAGTTATCGATTCAAATCTGTTTCTATGCACAAATATTGTCTAATCCAGTTAGGGGATATCTTCTACATGTCTGAACGCATCACCTAGATCAGGAACCAATGCAAATAATCGACCACATACAGAGTATTTTGAGTTTTCCTTTGCGCCTTTGAAAAGCAATGCGGTTCACCGTCAAAGTCAACTTTGTCGGCTATCTCATCCCTTTTCCTTTCCATGTTCACCTTCCTCATGCTCCCAGGAACCTCCCAAGCCCTTTCCCGGTGTGTTTGTGCCATTTCCTAGTGGTTCCAACAAGGCCAAAACCCTAGCCGCCGCCGTCGCAGTCACGCACTGGCTTCCGGCCTCTGCCGGCGGGCGCCGACCCCACCACCGTGCTCAGCGCACAATTTTATGCTCAGGCAGCGAGTTTGGGGAGGGTGATGGCCGGGAAGCCGAGCCAGCGAGCTCGGCGGCACTGCACCGCCGCGGCAAGCCGAGCACCGCCCCTGTCGTGAGGTAGACAAAGGAGTGGCGGCTCCCACCGGTCAGCGACCGTTTTTATTCCCTTCGGATCTGCTGTGGCCGCAGGATCAATTGTGGCTGCACAGGTTAAACCCTATGGCCCATATGTGGCTCAGTTGTGATTGGATCATTTTAAACAGTGGGGCCCAGTTTTATTATTTTAAACGTTTCCAATTAAAATTAATTCCAGATTTCATCCAGACTTTGAAAATCAGTTACTCCTAGTATACTGGATCAAATAATTCCAAATAAATTCTGGTAGACTTATCTTGGTTTTAATTTTACAGTGGCGCAATTTATTAGACATTAAAGTCCCAGAATTTTCATAATTAATTCCTTTGATCTAACTTCTTGGGAAATTCATTATCCCTGCTCTGATAATTGAAAAATTACCAATTGTCGTCAGAACACTCTTAAAAATACCCTTGATCTCCAGTAAAAATTTCAGGTTCATTGGACTTCAATTACTGGGTAGATCAGTGTTCAAAATCTCTATGTAGCTAAAAATTTGAGAAATGTACAGAAACATTTCCAAAATTTTCCCAAACTTGTAAAATAAATTTCTCCCTCTAGGAAGCTCATAAAAATATGAAACAAATTTTACTAGAACCAGTAAAACCTCTTCTACCATGTTCACCCGCTGTTATCCATGACAGAGCTACAGATTTAATACCAAAATTCTGAGAATGCTTTTAATTGTTGGAATTTTAGAGACAACAAGCTTCCTTGAACATACCCAATTCTTGGTCCAGATCTTCCTCATAGAACCTAGTATCCACTGTAAAAATCCCAAAGCCAATTAATATCATTTTCTTACCTGATCAGTAGTTATAATATCTTTTGTACAGTTTCACTATCACTCATGTACTTAATATATTGCATGTCATATAGTGACCGAGATCGAGGAGGAGCCGAAGGCCTCGGAGAACATCATCCAAGGAACTAGATTTGATACTGACTCGCAGCCAGGCAAGCCCCAGTTTGCATTTAAGTGCTATTTCAATGTTTCTATTTGTATCACTTATGTCTAGGATGAGTTTTGTGCATTAGAGCTAAGGTGCTTGTTACTCCACTTGAATGACCCACAAATCACATGGAGTATTGGGTAGGTCTACAGCTCGACGAGTAGAAAATGCGATGCTAATGTTTTGAGGAATCCGGTAGAAGTCGAGTAGTTGGAATCTACTAGCGAGATAGGATTTTATCACACAGTTATCAAAAAAATTGTTTATGAATATGAAATTGAGACCAAGCAGCAGGATAGGATGTAGCGAGACGCGGTCTCCCGTGCATAGACCTGCTTGTGTCGATTGAGGACCGATCCATGTGCGGTCTTGCTGGACAAGTTTGAACTGTACCGGATGCATACTGGCTACATGGAAACCAGGAAACTGATGTAATTGGTTAACCTGGATGTCAAGGCTTGCCCCACTGTTTTATATGAGTGGGTTGAGGGCAGCAAGGTGTAAATCTGCCAACGGACATAGAGATGCTCCGCGCGGGGACCTTCTGCCCGTTACGGAAGGACCGGTTCGGCATTTGGGTTTCCTATAAAAGGTTGCTGCATACAACATAGTATTGAAGTGTGATTTGCTCCACTTACGAAATGGGTGTATGTGACATGTTATCCGAGTGTATACTGATTGCAATCACCGTCCCTCACAGTTATTTCTATACCACTTGTTCATCGATGTGACGTAGTAAATATTGAAGAAGCCACGAGAATATGATGTATTGAATTATATTTCTTTGCAACTATGATTGCTATAGAATATACTCACTAAAGTTGCTTTTATTGAACCTTTAAGCTGCTGTTAATAACTTGAAAGTTAAGGATCAACATGTAGGCAAGTCATTTACTGCTATATCTATTCCTATGTTAAGTATCCTTGCATGTAGAGTTCCATGTTTAGGTGAGACGGTTAAGTCTTGCTGAGCATTTGTGCTCACAGTTGCTATATTAAGTTGTTTGCAGGTGAGACGTATGAGGAAGGGCCCGGGGATGAGGCGGTGCCCCCGTCGGTGTATACCGCTGAGTGGGAGCCCTGCACGCCGCCGTGATCTTTTGTGTGCTTCTAGTGTGCAGCATCCCAAGGCTGGACGGCTGCACTTTTGCATAGCTAGGCTGAGAGTTTAGCTATTAGTATTACTTCCGCTGTACATTATGTAAAGTAAAAGACTTCCTCTATTTCTATAAATAAAACTTTGTATTTTGTTGTATTCTTTTCGTGTGTGTTGTTGGGTGCCACATCTCATAGCAACGCCCTCTGCGATATCTGGAATGTGTGGACCAGGTCCTTAAACACACATTTATGTTGGATCCAAGAACACATGAAAAGCTATAAGTTGGGGAGTTGGATGAATGGTAGATAAAAAACTTTTATACGGAATCCTACAATGTCTATCAATAGAAAATCAATCTTATAGAAAAAATTGATTTTGCCATTTTGAAGCTCGCCATCGTGCCATTTGTCGCCGCCGCCATGGAGGGCACTCCTCAGGATATTTCCTACTGTCCAGCTCCTTGTCGGATTCTAGGCACAGGCGACCACTGTAATGTGTAACGGAGCCAGGGGATCAACGCTGGCAAAGTGCCGCCAAGTGCATGTCGCCAATCGCTGCTGCACGAGGGTCTTACCGAGGTAGATGATGAAGTCTTTGGGGCCGACCTACCAGTGGGAGATTACCGGAACAAAATATCTTGACTGGCCTTTACATCGGTGTGTCTATGTGTGATAAGTCTGTGAAGCACCATGCGGCCTCGCTGGGAGTGGCCCATTTGAATCGAGTGGGCCCAACCCCTGTTTAATAATTTTACTTTAGAAAAATAATACGAGATTCTATTCAAACTATAGAAAAATCATATCTTCCAGAATATTTGGCCAACAATTCCCAATAAATTTTTTTAGATTTCTTGTGACCTATATTTCCCATTAGTTTAGTTTAAATAATATGATAGTCCATAATTTTCCTTATTAGTTCCATGAATTTGAATGCTTTAGAATTTAATTCTTGATGATCCATTGACTGGAATAATCCAAAACTTGGCCAGAACCTTCCTCTTAATTTCTCTGAACTCCAGTAGAAATTTCAGATCCATTTGACTTTTTTGCTAGGTCGAATTGAGTTCCCAAATTGTATGTACCTGAAATTTTGCATAACTTCCAGAAACATTTTTAGAAAATTGTCCCAACATCAAAATAGTGGCTTTATATGTGATTTTACTGGTTTTTCTTATAGTGTTGCTTCTATTGGTTGTCCGTGAGACCTCGAGCTGTGGAGATGTGTCTCTTACGTGACAGCACGCCACTGCCTTATGATATTCTTGTTGCTAGTGACAAGTGTCCATGGGCATGGACGACTTCTCTTGTTACGAAATTAAATCTCTATGTAGCTAAAAATTTGAGAAATGTATAGAAACATTTTCAAAATTTTCCCAAACTTTTAAAATTAATTTCTCCCTCTAGGAAGCTCATAAAAATATGAAACAAATTTTACTAGAACCAGTAAAACCTCTTCTACCATGTTCACCCACTGTTATCCATGACAGAGCTACAGATTTAATACCAAAATTCTGAGAATGCTTTTAATTGTAGGAATTTTAGAGACAACAGGCTTCCTTGAACATACCCAATTCTTGGTCCAGATCTTCCTCACAGAACCTAGTATCCACTGTAAAAATCCCAAAGCCCATTAATATCATTTTCTTACCTGATCAGTAGTTATAATATCTTTTGTACAGTTTCACTATCACTCATGTACTTCATATATTGCATGTCATATAGTGACCGAGATCGTGGAGGAGCCGATGGCCTTGGAGAACATCATCCAAGGAACTAGATTTGATACTGACTCGCAGCCAGGCAAGCCCCATTTTGCATTTAAGTGCTATTTCAATGTTTCTATTTGTATCACTTATGTCTAGGATGAGTTTTGGGCATTAGAGCTAAGGTGCTTGTTACTCCCCTTGAATGACCCACAAATCACATGGAGTATTGGGTAGGTATACAGCTCGACGAGTAGAAAATGCGATGCTAATGTTTTGAGGAATCCGGTAGAAGTCGAGTAGTTGGAATCTACTAGCGAGATAGGATTTTATCACACAGTTATCAAAAAAATTGTTTATGAATATGAAATTGAGACCAAGCAGCAGGATAGGATGTAGCGAGACGCGGTCTCCCGTGCATAGACCTGCTTGTGTCGATTGAGGACCGATCCATGTGCGGTTTTGCTGGACAAGTTTGAACTGTACCGGATGCATACTGGCTACATGGAAACTACGAAACTGATGTAATTGGTTAACCTGGATGTCAAGGCTTGCCCCACTGTTTTATATGAGTGGGTTGAGGGCAGCAAGGTGTAAATCTGCCAACGGACATAGAGATGCTCCGCGCGGGGACCTTCTGCCCGTTACGGAAGGACCGGTTCGGCATTTGGGTTTCCTATAAAAGGTTGCTGCATACAACATAGTATTGAAGTGTGATTTGCTCCACTTACGAAATGGGTGTATGTGACATGTTATCCGAGTGTATACTGATTGCAATCACCGTCCCTCATAGTTATTTCTGTACCACTTGTTCATCGATGTGACGTAGTAAATATTGAAGAAGCCACAAGAATATGATGTATTGGATTATATTTCTTTGCAAAAATGATTTCTATAGAATATGCTCACTAAAGTTGCTTTTATTGAACCTTTAAGCTGCTGTTAATAACTTGAAAGTTAAGGATCAACATGTAGGCGATTCATTTACTGCTATATCTATTCCTATGTTAAGTATCCTTGCATGTAGAGTTCCATGTTTAGGTGAGACGGTTAAGTCTTGCTGAGCATTCGTACTCACAGTTGCTATATTAAGTTGTTTGCAGGTGAGACGTATGAGGAAGGGCCCGAGGATGAGGCGGTGCCCCCGTTGGTGTATACCGCTGAGTGGGAGCCCTGCACGCCACCGTGATCTTTTGTGTGCTTCTAGTGTGTAGCATCCCAAGGCTGGACGGCTGCACTTTTGCATAGCTAGGCTGAGAGTTTAGCTATTAGTATTACTTCCGCTGTACATTATGTAAAGTAAAAGACTTCCTCTATTTCTATAAATAAAACTTTGTATTTTGTTGTATTCTTTTCATGTGTGTTGTTGGGTGCCACATCTCATAGCAACGCCCTTTGCGATATCTGGAATGTGTGGACCAGGTCCTTAAACACACATTTATGTTGGATCCAAGAAGACATGAAAAGCTATAAGTTGGGGAGTTGGATGAATGGTAGATAAAAAACTTTTATACGGAATCCTACAATGTCTATCAATAGAAAATCAATGTTATAGAAAAAATTGATTTTGCCATTTTGAAGCTCGCCATCGTGCCATTTGTCGCCGCTGCCATGGAGGGCACTCCTCAGGATATTTCCTACTGTCCAGCTCCTTGTCGGAGTCTAGGCACAGGAGACCACTGTAATGTGTAACGGAGCCAGGGGATCAACGCTGGCAAAGTGCCGCCAAGTGCATGTCGCCAATCGCTGCTGCCCGAGGGTCTTACCGAGGTAGATGATGAAGTCTTTGGGGCCGACCTACCAGTGGGTGATTACCGGAACAAAATATCTTCACTGGCCTTTACATCCGGTGTGTCTATGTGTGATAAGTCTGTGAAGCACCATGCGGCCTCGCTGGGAGTGGCCCATTTGAATCGAGTGGGCCCAACCCCTATTTAATAATTTTACTTTAGAAAAATAATAAGAGATTCTATTCAAACTATAGAAAAATCATATCTTCCAAAATATTTGGCCAACAATTCCCAATAAATTTTTTTAGATTTCTTGTGACCTATATTTCCCATTAGTTTAGTTTAACTAATATGATAGTCCATAATTTTCCTTATTAGTTCCATGAATTTGAATGCTTTAGAATTTAATTCTTGATGATCCATTGATTGGAATAATCCAAAACTTGGCCAGAACCTTCCTCTTAATTTCTCTGAACTCCAATAGAAATTTCAGATCCATTTGACTTTTTTGCTGGGTCGAATTGAGTTCCCAAATTGTATGTACCTGAAATTTTGCATAACTTCCAGAAACATTTTTAGAAAATTGTCCCAACATCAAAATAGTGGCTTTATATGTGATTTTACTAGTTTTTCTTATAGTGTTGCTTCTATGGGTTGTCCGTGAGACCTCGAGCTGTGGAGATGTGTCTCTTACGTGACAGCACGCCAATGCCTTATGATCTTCTTGTTGCTAGTGACAAGTGTCCATGGACATGGACGACTTCTCTTGTTCCTAGATAGGTTGAGAGTGTGAGCATATACTTTCCTCTGCATGTGTACTATTGTTGTACACTATCTTCTAAATAAGATCTTATTATGAAATGAAACTTTGTAACTTTACTATGTCTTTTTTTGTGTGTTGTTGGATGCCGCATCACAAGACACCACCGAATATGATTCCTAGAATCTCAGGACCCCGGTCCTCACAAAAATCACCGGGTATTTGGGGATTTCTCACAAGTTGAGGGATCCCACAAAATTAGAGACGATCAACACTCTCAAAAATTACATAAGAATTAATAGAATTGTGTGAGATATCAAACCCAAGAGCTCAATTCTCGATGAGATTGTCATTCTCCCTTTTCCAATTCCCAACTCCCAAAGATTTGACTCTTGGGGCCTAAGAATGTGAGGAGAGAAGTGTTTTAAGGCTCTTGGATGCACTTGGGGCGCTAGGGTTCAATATCATGTGTCTCCTTTTTATTGATGTCCTGAAAAGTGACATTTATGATTTTGTATGTCCGGACTAGTCCGTGGTGGACACCGGACTAGTCTGGTGTGGTGAGGTGTGAGTTCTAGTTTAAGTGTCACCACTGTTCTATGCCATTGTGTGCAAACCCTAATAGGTTGGACTAGTCCGCACAGAAGCCGAACTATTCTGAAATTGTACAATAAGGAATAAAGGACCAGTCCGTGATAGAACGGACAAGTCCGATGTGCTACAATGAGTACATACGAACTAGGTTTTATGTTGTGGGACAACTCTGGTGTGTTTTGGTAGCATATAACGGACTATTCCTTTCAAGAACGGACAAGTTGCTGACTGATTGTTAGTGGGAAAAGTGGCTAAGGGTGTGAAGTGTAGACTAGTCCGGTATGACACCAGACAAGTCATATGTGTTACAGTAAGAACAGTCAGATTAGTTCGGTTTGTGTATCAATTTTAGTTTATTATTAATCTCTCATTCTATCCATGTAACAACTAAACTGTTGAGACGATAATTCACACAAACCTAGATACTAGAATCTATGCTAAGTCTCTTCATCCACTTTAGACTTTTTCAATCAAAATCTCTTTTTTCCATCAAGGTCTCATTATTTCTTTATTATGTTACTCACCTTTTTCTCCATTGTGACCTGCTCTCACTCAACTAAATTTATTGTCTCTTTACTTGTTTGTCATCGATTATCCAAAACCCACATAGGGGTGCCTAGATGCATTTACAGTCTCTCCATGTTTGTGGATTGATGACAACCAAGTGAATAGGAGATTAAATAAATAGGATTTTAGTAAAGTATACACATATGATGTAAAAGATACATGAAACATAGATAAAATATCATATGTGGATTCTTTATGGAGGGGTGTCTAACAATGTGAGTAAATAAGTAATATGATACATGTGTTCCATGAGTAATAGCCATGAAAACATTACATTATAAATAAAGCACAGACATTAAATAACATAGTGTGCATACGTATTATATAGCCTTGCATAAAACATAACAAGTTCTTAAACATGAAGCTTAACAAGTTTTTAAATAAAGTACATGTCCATCAAAAACCAAAACTAAAGAGATAAGACTACGACTACTCACCTGAAATCTCTCTCTCTCTTTGGCATCAAGACAACAAAAAAGGAAAAAAACTAGGAAAACTACTCATCATCTTCGTCGTCACAGTCCTCGCTCCTGTCACACGTGGTTCTCTCGCTATATTGATCCACTACATCATCTTCATAGCCATGATTTTCTTAAGGAGCACGACAACGAATGGAGCAACCAATGCCAAAGAAAGCAAGATCGTCATTAGTAAGCTATGGAAACTCCATGTAATCCTTATCCATAGTAATTAGGTTAGTCTTGATTTTAAAATTCACGTGTCTCATGTTAACAGTGGGCCCAACAGGCACATTGTTAGAAGAGGGAGCCTAAAAGTCATGAAGGGTCTTCTAAGCCATTGGCATTTTGGTTGTTAGTGCAGAAGTGCTTGTTTCCTCTCCCGCACAAAGCTTCTGAGGAGTACTACTGTTGGTAGCCCGCGGAGTTTGTAGTTCAGTAATGGGCGCGCAGAGATTCAGGAGATGATGGCAAATTGACACCGGGATATACGTGGTTCAATCCACATGAGCGTAATACCCTACTCCACGAGATGTGTTGGTCTTGTATTGAGCATATGAACGCCTATGCTAAGGTGCAGAGTGCTAAGCTAAGAGTGTGTGTGTGTTCCAGAGAGTCTGGAAGTGATCCTTCTCTATCGTCCGACCAGTCCTTTTATAGCACAAGGGCTGGCCATTATATCCTTAGCCTGGCCCCGACAAGCGGTCCTGGCAGTTACTGACGTCTAATACACAGTTAATGTGCTTAATTGCCCTTAATAGCACTATAACGTGCCTTGAGAGTGTCGTTATAGGTATTAAGGGCCCTCCGATCGTGTGTCATTAAGATGGCATTAATGACACTTAATCGGTTCTTGAAGTCCTTCATTGTCCCTTGAGGGTCTAGCCGTTGGAGGTCTACAAGTCTGATTGATGAAGCCAAAGGTCCGGCGGTTGGACGCGTGGCAGCTCCGGAGCTTAACGTCATGGATGGGTAGGTTCGATGCTATTGGACACGTGTCGGTACCAGAGCTTCCCTCTGTCTGGGGTTAGGTCCAGGGGTGCCATACTGGTATCTAGTCCAGAGCTTTCCCATGTGTGGGTTGTAGCTCCAGTCTTGTGTTTCACGTGGCGGCCCTGGGACTAACCATGTCGGGGAGGCAGGTCCGGTTCCGGCTGACACATGGGGCCTTCGGAGGTCTTCAATTCTGGTAGATGGAGTTCCCTTATGGTCTTTGTAGTCCCAAGGGGTATCTGGTATGCAGGGTACCGACAGTGGCCCCCTGGGCCCACCTTTGGGAGAGACCATTAAGATTAGGTCGTTTTGCCGGAGGTGGGTCCATCTTTCGATTTATGCAACGTGTCTTCAAGGGTCTTCAGATACCATTGAGGGGACGGTTCGTAGTTAAACCATCGCCGCGTGGAACCTCCAGGATAGGGCAGGTGAGATCTCTGCGTGCGGATCTCACGCAATTGAAGGACGTCGGTTCCCATTACGAAAATCGTATTGGTTCCACGCGCCCTGCCAGGCTGCTGCCCTTGTGTTTCCCACCGCTCATGATGACAACCGTTCGCCTGGGGCAAGAACATCGACTTGATCGTCGGGGTGGCCCCGGGCCCCCTTGTCATTGACAGGGTGAAGTTTTTGAAATATATGGTCCTTTTGAGGTTTCCATCCAAGCGTTGTGGGGGCTTACATAAGAAGGAAAGCACACACCGTTTGAGGGTTCTTTACGCCTTCTTTCAAACTTGCGCTCGAATCCCCCAAACGCTTTCTTGCCTTTCCTCTCTCGCCCCGCCATGCTACGATGAAGCTATGACTCCCCAAGAGCTGCATCAAGAATGAGAAGGATTTGTCGAGGGTCCGGACCTACATGGGTTGGTACAGTGACTCCTTCAACAACGACATTCGCTTCGGCACACTTCCTTTCAAGAAGAAGCGAGCCAGAGACATGGTGTACTTCCTTGGGTATGCCATGACGGGTTTGATCCCGCCTTTCTCCACCTTCTTTCTGATGTTGCTATACTTTTATGGTCTGCAACTCCACCATCTTGGCCCCCACTCAATCTTGCTAGTGGTGACTTTGGTCCGCTTTTGTGAGATGTGGGTGGGTGTGCCTCCTTGTGTGGAGTTGTTCCGGACCTTCTTCACGGTCCATTCCACCGGGAAGAGTGTCGAGTTCATCGACTTCTACTACTTCGTGAAGCGAAAGAATTCCCCCCTCAAGTACTTGAAGTCTTTCCCTTCCGGCATGTGGGACAAATGGAAGAAGGATTGGGTGGTCATCACCGTGGAGGGACACGAAAGGATGGAGCTACCTGAAGTCCTCCCCCGCGTCGACGCCGACACTTGGAGTGATGTGCCGGAGCTGTCGAGGGAGTATAGGCCCATCTTGGACAGAATCCACGAGTGTGTCGAAGGCGGAGTGACCCACCAAATGATCTTTGGCAACTTCTTGACGAACAGGTGGGCCCTGCTGAGGGCTAGGGGGCGACCTGCCTGGGCCTTCAACAGTGAGATGGACACCAACCGCATCGAGGTTGGCTTGGGCACCAACTTGAACGATGGTGCCTTGAAGACTCATCTCAAGAAATTCCAGCACGGGAGCATTGGTCCCGGCGACGTGTCTACACTGGCGGACTTCCTGCCTCTGAATATGGTACCAGAGGAAAGCAGAGAGCTCCGGAGGAATATGCCGCTGCTGGATGACCTAGGCCTGGTGGAGAGGCGATCAACCTCCGGGGTGGTGATCTCCAAAGCTCCTGAGGATGGCTCCGCTCCCGTCCCAAAGCCAAGAGTTGAAGTTGTAGGCAAGTGCAAAGAGCTGGCGCAGCCTTCCAGACGAAAGAGGAAATTTAAGCACTCTGACAGGAGGCCCATCAAACCTGCTTCTTCCACCTCAGCTCCTTCTCCCCAGCGGGGGAGGTCTTCTTTGGCGATGGCGACTCCAGCGGTGGCGTCCCCTCAGGGCTCCAGCTCCGGCCAGTCGGCTCTGGCCCCAGGACCAGCTGAGGGCCCTAGGTCTGAGGGGCCTTCTCGGTTGAGGGAGGCCCCAATCGAGATGGCACAGCCAACGGTGAAGGCTCCAAAGAGCCTTCCAGAGATGCTACTTTGGTTGCTTCCAGGTTGGGCTCAGAACGCCCGACAAAGAGGTTCCGCGCTAGCTGGAGCGGTAGCCTCCCAAGGTAAATTTATTTCTTTACCTCAGTTTGCTAATTTTTGTTGTAATCGTGTGTTGAGTTTCTTCATCCTTCATTCACAGGGAACCCAAGAAAGGGGCTGAAGCTCTGAATCATGCTGTAACTACTGGTGCTGTGCAGGCGGAAGCTTCAGCTCTAGTTCCAGCGCCGCACCAGGTTGTGGGTGAGGCTGCGGCAGCTCCGGTGCCAGCTGTCATGGTCCTTGACCTCGAGTCATCCCCAAAAGCCCCCGTGGTAGTGCCAGACCACAGGAATGAAGATGTGCCAGCGGCACGAGCTCTGAAGGTTGAAGCTCCAGTTCTAGATGCTGTGATGGGGGATGCTCCAGTCGCAAAGCCGGAGGTAGCTGAAGTTCTGGACCTAGAGCCGGATGTTGTTGAAGCCCCAGCGATCGTTGAAGCCCCGACGCCTATGCCTGCTGCTGCGGAGGTGCCAGCCCCCGAGCCGGTGATCGAATGTGTTCTGGCGCCTGAGCAAGCTGCTGTAGAGGTGCTGGCCCTCGAGCCAATGGTGGTCGAAGCGCCGACGCCTGAGCCGACGGTGGAGGAGGCGCCAGCGGCGGAGCCGGTGGTGGCCTCAACTCCGGCCGAGTCTTCAACGACTGCCCCAGAGGTGATAGCCCCCCAGGTTCCTGCGCCTGAGCCCAGGTGCCATGATGAGGCAGCCGGTCCTCTGTCTGAGGGGTCGGTTGATGATGACCTGGCGGCGGGACCCTCGGAGCCAACTCCGAAGGTGGAAACTCCCGCTGTAGGGCCTTCCTCGGCAACGACCGAGGCTACCCCGGAGGGCAGCCCAAGCGTTGCCGAGACACAGGGGACCACTCTTGTTGAGTGGGACCTAATTTTTGTTTATGAGATCCCACTGGAGCTAGTGGAAAGAACCCCGTAAGGTCCGGAGCCGATCCCCCTATCTCTCTCCATCGACAACGCCTGCTCCAGTCTTCGCCAAGTTCAGTTGGCCTTCTACCACAACAGCAAGGCCCTCGAGGAGGAGCGCCAAACCCTTAATAGGTGGCGCAACCGACTCCAATTCGAGACCAAGCTGGCGCAGACGAGGCTAGCTAACGACAAGGAGTGGGTGAAGAGGGAGAAGACGCGGTTGGAATACTGGGGTCGGCTGTTGGATGAGAGGGAAAGCATGGTGCGATCCCTCGATGATCAGTTCGAGGCCATCCACGAGCAGGTCGTGGCTGCTAATAATGCGGCGAACGAACGCCAGGAGAAGATCAGTGCTATCCACGACAGCCTCGTCAAGCGCCGGGAGGCCCTAAAGGAGCGGGAGAAAAAGCTCAAAGATGAAGAGCAAAAACTCCTGGAGCTGCAGGACGACCTCGTGAAGAGGGATGAAGAGCTTTTTTAGAGACTGGCTCTGGGTGACAAGAATCTCGCAGAGCGCACCATGAAACTGGAAGAGCGCAGCGAGAAAAAGGAGAAGAAGGCCTGGTAGTGAGGACGGGACCTCCACAAGAGGGAGAATGAAGTTGTTGCTAGTGAGAAGAAACTGCAGGGCCGGGAGAAGGACCTGGTCGACCGCCGAAACAAGATCCACCTGCAGGAGGAGGAGCTCGGGAAACTCGAATGGCAAGTTGCTGAGAAGATTCAGCAGAACGCCAAAGAGGTTGAGCGTCTTGCTCGGGAGAATTTGGAGCTTGCGGCGACCAGAAGATCCTTGGAAGAAATGCAAGGTTCAAGGGTCGTGGAGTCCCAACAAGTTCGGGATTTCCTAGGCAAAGCCAATGACGCGCTGACGCCAATGGGTTTTAGTCCTATGCGTCCGGATGATCCAGAGCAAGAGCTGGACCAAGCGTTGCTGGCATTAAGCTCGGTGTGCAATAAGCTCACCAAGATGGGTGATGCCATCACGGACCAACTGGAGACCGAAGGACAATCCCTGGCAAAGAACGTCCAGAGTACCTGCTGACATGCTACACCAGCCAAAACCCTCACTTCTCACTGAACCCGGTGCTTGAAGGCCCCATCGACGGAGAGGGAGAAGCCGCCCAAGACAGAATGTCGGAGGTTGACCAGAAGGTTGCCTCGTTCTTCCATAGGGTCTAGGACTCTCTTTTTGTAGCTCCCGCTTGTATCTTCTCTTCTTTTTCTCCAATTTTGTAATCTCTTGTCTCCAGATTAATGAAATCCAAGAATTTGATGAATTTCATTTTTTGTTGTCTTCAACACCTTTGCCCCACTTGGCCCCCTGGTAGATGTCCACAATTTTATTGTGAACATGTACCAAGAGGATGTAACAGTTGTTGAAGACTTGCGCGCATTGAACTTGTAGCTTGTAGGTCCAAAGTCTTGTCATGTCGACAGTAGAGGCCCCCTGGGGCTGTTGGAGCTTAGTAGCTCCGGCAGCATCCACCATCAACACTTAGAGTGTCGACGGCGGGCCCCCTGGGACTCTTGGAGCTTAGTAGCTCCAGCATCCACCATCAAAGCGCAGAGTGTCGGCGGCTGGCCCCCTGGGACTGTCGGAGCTTAGTAGCTCCTGCGGCGACCACCGTCAATGTCTTAAAACATTGACAACAGACCCCCTTGGAGGATGTCGGAGCTTTGATAGCTTCGGCATTGTCGACCATCATCATGGGATATTTATTTTTCCTGCACACTGAAGTCAAGAAAAACAGTAATATCCATTTCCTATCTATAACTCAATTGCGACTTACTATTCCCGTAAGAATTTTTTAGGTTGAACGCAATTCTACATAAAATCAAGTGCATTGGGTTGATTTCTCCAAGTCCAATCGCTTTCAGGACCCGCCTTACTTCGGCCTGCCGAGGTGTAGGTAGAGTGGCGTACTTAGGGTGCAGGACCAGGCTAAGTCGATAGCACACTCCGGACCTGGATTGGCTGGCGGCATTCAGGCAAGTGGGCCATTCGACAAAGTGAAAACCCAAAAGAATTAACAATGCAACTCGAATTATACATGAATTGGTTGAGCTAAAAAGTTCTTGAGAATCGCACAATCTTGTCATAGACAAGAAAGAGAAAAATAAAAAAGATTGAGCATGTACAAAATAAATGCACGTGGAGTCTGTTTTCACACAATGATGTCTTTCATTATAGGTCCGGGGTACAGGGGAAACAAGTACACTCTTAGGGTACGGAACCAGGCTAAGTGTGTTGTATTTTTCGTTTGACCCAGGGTAGCTAGCTACACTTTTAGTTCTGGGACTGTGACAAGTGTTGCATGGACATTGCGGACCTTACGGTGAAATTCTGGCTGTCCTCCCGGAGGAGCTACCCGACTCTGTACAATAACTCTATAACATACATCACATGTAACTACAGACTTACCTCCGTGATATTAAGCGTAGAACTTCTAGAGGTGCTCAATGTTTCAAGGATTAGGGAGAGGTGTCCCATCCTCGGTTACCAAGCAAACGCTTCCGGGACGGGATACTTTGATCACTCGGAAGGGACCTTCCCAGCTGGGGGAGAGTTTGTTTAACCCTTCTTGAGTTTGTATTCTCCGTACCACTAGATCGCCTTCCTCGAGCTGTCGGCTATGAACATGCCTCTGGTGATAGCGCCGAAGAGCTTGGCGGTATCGGGCATTCCGAAGAGCTGCTCGGCACCTTGCCTCTTCGACGAGGTCAAGGTCTTCACGCCGGAGCTGGTCCTGCGTGGCCTCGTCGAAGGTCCGGACCCGGAGTGACCCCAAGGTGACTTCTGGAGGAAGGATTGCTTTGGCTCCATACACCAGGAAGAAGGGTGTCTCTCGAGTTGACCGGTTTGGAGTAGTCCTGTTCACCCACAAGGTGGGCGGAAGCACTTCAATCCAGTTGGCTCCGTGTTTATTCAGGTGCTCATATGTGCGTGTCTTGAGTCTTTTCAGGATTTCTGCATTTGCTCTCTCAGCTTGGCCATTGCTTGCCGGGTGAGCTACGGAGGCGTAGCTGACCTGAATGTCAAGGTCTTCGCAATATCCTTGAAATGCAGAGCTTGTGAATTGGGTCCCATTATCAGTTATGATTGTGCTTAGGACTCCAAATCTGCATACAATGGACTGCAAGAAGTTGATAGCTGATTGTTTGTTTATTGTCACAACTGGATTTGCTTCTGGCCACTTGGTGAACATGTCGATGGCGGCGTACAAGTACTTGTAACCTCCGACGGCTTTTGGGAAATGTCCCAAATATCCATCCCCCACATAGATAAAGGCCATGTGGGATGTATCATTTGTAGTGGTTGAGCCGATGTATGAATTTGCTTTGCATGGAACTGGCATGCTTCCCATTTCTTCACCAGCTCAGTTGCATCCTGGAGTGCCGTTGGCCAGTAAAAGCCATGCCGGAAGGCTTTACCGACACACGTGCAGGAAGTCGCGTGGTTCCCACACTCGCCTCCATGGATTTCCGTGAGGATCTCACGACCTTCTTCCCTTTTAATGCACCGCATTAGGACGCCGTTCGCACAGCACCGGTAGAGATCCCCTTCTACCAACGTGTATCTTTGAGCCAATCTGACTATACGGTCAGCGGATACATCATCTTCAGGAAGGAAATTGTCTTTCAAGTAGATCCGGATCTCCGAGATCCATGAATTGGAGCTAGCTTGAGCATTTGAGTCTTGCGTGTTGGGTTGCTCGGAGCTTCCGGCAGCACCTACAACCCTTGATGGCTGCCATGGTAACAGGGCCATCAGGACCACCAGCTTCGGGGTGATGGTCTCGCCCCCTTCGCTCAGTTCGGCAGGCTGGGCTGTGGGTTTTGACAACCTCCGGATGAAGGTTCCATCGGGAGCCGGAGCTCCGGTTGACACTTTTGTCGAGAGTTTGTCAGCTTCAGCATTGTTGAGACGCTGCACATGGTGGAGATCTAGGACTTCGAAGTCCTTCTAAAGCCTCTGGACTTCAAGGAGATAAGAAGCTAGTTGAGGATTGTAGCAGAAGCACTCACCCTTCACCTATTTAATGATGAGCTGCAAATCTCCTTTGACCAGTAGCTACTTGACACCATATGATAGTGCCACCTTTAGTCCGTAAATGAGTGCTTTGTACTCTTCCATGTTGTTGGTCGCCTTGAAGTCAAGGTGGACCACGTATTTGACCTTCTCCCCGGTTAGGGATAGGAGGACTCCAGCTCCGGCACCCTGCTTCAGCATGGAGCCGTCGAAGTAGAGAGTCTAGTGAGGCTTGGGGTTATGAAAAATTGCACGTAGTGGATAAGAGGTCACCATTGAGATCTTGTGAGCTTGGAAGTAGTGTCAGAGCTTCCTAGAAGCAATAAGAACTGCGTATAGCAGCTTATGTACTTCCAGGTAGTGAGTCTTGGCATCGTGGAGTACTTCGCTGATGAAGTACACAGGGCGTTGGACTGTCTGGACCCTCCCGGAGGGGTCTGGAGCTTCCCCCTCATCGATCTGGACCCTCCCAGAGGGGTCCGGACATTATTCGGGGACCTCCGGGTCCTTGCTGGAGGAACCCGGAGCTTCTTCTCGAGTGACCCGGACCCTCCCAGAGGGGTCCGAATCTTCTTGCTCAACAAGAGTAACTCCTGGTTGACAGAAGTCTGGGGGCTGGGACCCATACTCGCCTACAGGAACCTCCGAACCCTCCTGGAGGGGTCTGGATTCCTGAGCTATGGACGGTTCTGGTCTCTCCGCAACCAGGAACATGCTAACAACTTCGTCAGTTGCAGAGATGTAAAGCAGAAGTGGCTCACCAGGGTTCGGAGCTACCAAGGTTGGTAGGGTGGTGAGGAGCTGCTTTAGCTCCTGGAATGCCTCGTTTGCTTCTTCGGACCATTGGAATGGTCTGGACTTCCTCAGTAGTTTGAAGAAGGGTAGCGCCCATTTTGCCAGTCTTGAGATACACCGGCTGAGGGCGGCTAGACATCCAGTCAGCTTCTGGATGACCTTGATGTGGGCTGGTGGCTGCATGTCTTCAATAGCTTTAATCTTCGCCAGATTCGCCTCTATGCCTCGGTGGTTCACCAAGAATCCAAGAAGCTTTCCGGTGCTAACCCCAAAGACACACTTGTCTTGGTTTAGCTTTGTGCAGGTGACCCGCAACTTCTCGAAGACAGCTTGCAAGGTGTCCAGAAGTGACTCCTTGTTCTTGATCTTGACGATGATGTCATCGACGTACACTTCCACAAAATCTCTAATAAGCTCTCCAAATGTTTTGTACATAGCTCGTACAAATGTTGAAGCAACGTTTTTGAGACCGAAAGGCATAGCAGTGTATCAATATAATCCATCTACTGTGATGAAGGCGGTATGCTCTTCATCTTCCCTAGACATTATGATTTGATGGTACCCAAAATATGCGTCTAGGAAACACAGTAATTCGCACCCGGAGGTGTAATCCACTGTCTGATCTATTCTAGGTAGTGGGAATGGAACTTTTGGACACGCCTTTTTCAGTGTGGTGTAGTTGATGCGCATCCGAATCTTCCCGCCGGCCTTGGGTACAATGACTGGGTTTGCCAGCCATCTGATGTACGGGCCGAGCATCGGGATAGATCTTCAGATTTTTCTCAATCACTTCCCTAGGGATCCCAGGAATTTGTGATGGTTGTCAGGCAAACAAACAAACATTAGCCCAGAGGAAAGTGACGAGCGCGAGTTCCTATTTTTCATTCAGACCTCCCGATATACGGCTTGTCTGAGCGGCGTCGGAACCAATTTGGATGACTTTTACGGGAATGTTGGTGTCGCCGCTTGGCTGCACGCGGGGTGCAGAGGTTGAGACTTGATGATGAATGCTCGGAGGCTTCGGAGCTTACTCCTGTCCGGATTCTTCCTCCTGCGCTGTAGCAAGCGCGTGGAGTTCTTCCAGAGCTGTCACTCTGGCGGTGCGATCTCCGCAGATCCAGAGAACACCTAATGTTGTTGGCATCTTCAACACCAAGTAGCCATAGTGAGCTGCAACCATGAATTTGTACAAGGTTGGCCTGCCCAAAATTGCATTGAAGGGTAAGTTGATCTGAGCGATGTCAAAGACCAACTTCTTAGTGCGATAATTCTCCAAGTCTCGAAGGTTACCGGGAGAGTAATGGCACCGAGTGGAGTTATGGCCCCCAGACCTACTCTAGAGAAAGGTCGGGAAGGGCGAAGATCTGAAGGTCGGAGCTGAAGCTTGACGAAAGCTTCGAAGCTTATGAGGTTCAACCCCGAACCTCCATCCACCACGACATGGTGGAGTTGGATGTTGTTGATGGTCAGGGATACCATCAATGGGAGTTGGCCAGCTCCGATCATGTTCCTAGGGCAATCCGAAGCATCGAAAGTGATGGCAGTGTCCATCCACTTCCGATGTTGCTCTGCCTTGACGGTGGGAGCTGCTGTGGCCATGTCCCACCGCATTTTCTTGAGGACACGGCGGGAGGTGATGTCCCACGAACCACCAAAGTTGGTGTTCCTGGTCTTCCGACGCTTCTTGTCGGAGACATAGGAGTCGTCGTCAACGGAGGTATAAACAGCCTTCAGGACCTTTTTGGTGTCCTGAAAGCCTAACTCCTCTTCAGCCGGAGCTTCGTCGACTTTCTGTATTCCTTCCCTTTGACGGAAAGCAACTTCTTCCCGACGCTTGTTGTAGTGCTTGGCAAGGTTCTGGACCTCCCGGCAGTCTTCTAGGCTGTGTACGTCCGTCTTATGTATGGGACACCACATCTTGGAGTTGCCACCATCTTGAGACGACGGTGGAGGTTGCTTTTCGGGGCGTGGCCCCCGGCCACCCGAAGCTGCTGCAGTTGCAGCTATAGATGTGTCGGCCGACGGCTTTTTCTTGTCGTTGGACTTTTTCTTCTTTTTGCCACTCTCGGAGGTAGTGGCATGACCTTTGGAGGACTTTTTGTTGGCCTCCGGAGGTGGTTGGGAGTGCATGGCATGACCCTCCGCAGCTTTGGCACATTTGTCCGCCAAGCTGAAGAGCTCCGTGATGCTAGTGACTTCCTTGGTCGCCAGCTTCTCCAGCATCTTCTTGTCTCGTACACCATGTCTAAATACCACAATGACAGAAGCGCTTGAGATAGAAGGTATGGTGTTACGTACTTGGGAGAACCTCTGGATGAAGGATCTCAAGGATTCTCCCCCTTGTTGCTGGACAACAAAAAGGTCCAGTTCAGTTCCTGGTCGGGTGTATGAACTCTCGAAATTAGCAGTGAACTATTGGCACGATTCCGCCCAACTGTTGATGGAGTTGGGTGGGAGGCTCATGGACCAGGACCTGGCGGTCCTAGTCAATGCCACAGGGAAATAGTTGGCCATTACGGCCTCATTGCCTCCGGCCGCCAGGATAGCGGTCGAGTAGATTTGGGGAACTCGGCGGGATTGACAGTCCCGTCAAATTTCTTCGGCAAGTGAGGCCGGAACTTCTGCGGCCATCTAACCATGCGTAGGCACATGGCCAGAGCAGCACAACCTCCTCCTACTCCCTCAGGAGCAGGACTGTCCCGAACCTCTCGCCTCTCGCGAGCACGCTCGATGTGGATGCGGCCGTCCAGTTTTCGATAACGACGATCAAGCTCCACCCAAAGGTTGTGAGTTGAAAGCCTGGTTACCGTATGGGTACGTCGTGCCCCGGAAGGCAGCGACGTTGTTTGTTGAGACGATGGGCGCCTCCTGTTTTGTGAAGCGTGCAAACCAAGTCTACCCGACAGGGTCTGACGCTGTGATGGGGCCTGCCCCGAGGGGGAGGACCTTGGTTGCTTATGCGATCGGCTGCTGCTGCAACCAAATGTCTCCACATTAGCTCTCCACTACTCCATTGCACCCTGGGATGCTCCTGGAGGCAGTGGACTTTGGAGGAGAGCACGCGCAGCATGGAGCGCATGTTCGGGGTTGTTATTCGACGATGCGGTGACCGACGCAGAAGCTCCGTCTCGCTGCCCGGCTTGATTCACTGGTGCGGATGGTAGCGGTGGTGGCATGACTCATGATGGAGCCACAGTTCCTGCTGGTTGCTAGATGTTGGAGGGGTTGCCCCCAGCAGGTTGAGCAGCAGGGTTGCCGTTGGACGATCCAGCGGCAGAGTTCACCATCCTTGAAATCTCGGGCACACCCCCTACCTGGCGCGCCAACTGTCGGAGGCTAATTCTTGCAGATCTCCCGATACTACTGTTCGCAGCCCACAGAGTTCATAGTTCGGTAATGGGCGCGCAGAGATTCAAGAGATGATGGCAAATTGACATAGGGATTTACGTGGTTCGGGCCGCCTGAGCGTAATACCCTACTCCACGGGATGTTTTGGTCTTGTATTGAGCGTATGAACGCCTATGCTAAGGTGCAGAGTGCTCAGCTCAGAGTGTGTGTGTGTGTTCTAGAGAGTCCGGAAGAGATCCTTGTCTATCGTTCGGCTAATCCTTTTATAGTACAAGGGCTGGCCGTTACATCGTTAGCCTGGCCCGACAAGTGGCCCTGGCGGTTACTGATGTCTAATACACAGTTAATGTGCATAATTGCCCCTAATAGCGCTGTAACATGCCTTGACAGTGCCGTTAGAGGTATTAAGGGCCCTCCGATCGTGTGTCATTAAGATGGCATTAATGACACTTAATTGGGTCTTGAAGTCCTTGATTGTCCCTTGATGGTCCTAGCCGTTGGAGGTCCACCAGTATGATTGATGAGCCGAAGGTCCGGCGGTTGGACGCGTGGCAGCTCCAGAGCTTACCGTCATGGACAGGTAGGTCCGATGCTGTTGGACACGTGTTGGTACCAGAGCCTTCCTCTGTCTGGGGTTAGGTTTCGGGTGTGCCATACAGGTATCTAGTACGGAGCTTTCCCATGTGTGGGATGTAGCTCCAGTATTTTGATACACGTGGCGGCCCTGGGACTAACCATGTTGGGAAGGCAGGTCCGATTCTGGCTGACACGTGGGGCCTTCGGAGGTCTTCAATTCTAGTAGATGGAGTTCCCTTACGGTCTTGGAAGTCCCAAGGGGTATCCGATGTAAAAGCCCGCTCTTCGGAAGAACAAAAACGCAAAAATGCGAACTTAAAATTTTTTAAAGTGGACATGGAAATCCAAACTCACATGAACCATATGAGTTAACCCATGTTCACTAAAAATAGGAACTGTTAAAATTTTACATATAGAACATGGTTTCTAATGTATTTCGAACTTAAGGGGTAAAATCCTTAATTTCCAGGTATTCACATTTTCAATGAAAAATTAAAGGAGAAAAGAAAACAAAATGGAGAGAAAGAAAAAGAAATTATTCCAACCCTAAAATGGGACATTCAAAAAAAATTAAAATCTAAGGCTGTAAATTTTTCCATGACCTTCTAATATTCCAGATAGACTCTCGGTAAAGTTTCAGAATTTTTGAAGCACGTTTTCCATTTATTGGACACGTACTGAGAGTTTAATCACACGCAACTTGAAATTTAAACTTTGTACTTAACTTTGTCCAAATCCATTCCAAATTTTTCCTGAGGTCCCTTATGGTTCAAAAAGGTTAACTCTAAAGTTTCAGAATTTTTGAACCTAATCTACCATTTATTTCATTGAATCAAGTATCACCGCTTGAATTCAAATTCAAACCTGAGTTCAAAATTCAACTTGCTCAGTTTTGAAATCTGATTGCACCATAAAATTACCCACATTTTATTTGGTCATTGGGCCAAAGTTGACTTTTTTTAAGCATGTTTGCTAGTCCTATTTGAATTTTGGAAAGAAAGAGGGAAGTGGGTCCCACAAGTGGTCCCCACAGGTCAGGTCGGCACTTCCTTTCTCTTTCCTCCCCTGCCTCCACGCAGCCGCATGCAGCGCCACCGCGATGCAATTCGGTCTTTATATACCGCGCCCGACTCCTCCCGTCTGACCGCTACTCCCTCCGGCGCTCCTCATCGGCAGCCGCTCGCTCCGGCTCGCGTCCATCGCTGGCCCGCACGCCTCCCTCGCCGGCCACCCTGCCTCACTCGCTTCCCTCCGGTCGCGCTCCTCCTGGCCGCGCTCAACCCTCACCAATGCCGTTGGCAAAGCTCCCGTCGCTTGGCCTCCTCCTGGCTTCCGCTCAACCACTGCGGCCCTGCCGCTGCGCGCTCGCCGAGCCGCCTTAGCACCGTCGACCCGCGCCCTTGGCCGAGTCCCAGTCGCCATGGCACTCCGCCTCCTCACCGGCGCCGCCCCTTGCCTCCTCGCCGGAGCCGTACCACCCCGCACCGCCTGCAGTCCCGTTTTCCCGACGACGTCGGCACCCCGCCCAACACCGGCCACTGGTCGTCCGTCCGCTCGCCTGGCCGCCGGCGCCAGCACCACGGCGCTCTGCTCTATCCTCATCGTCCTCAAGGTGAGTGGCTTGGCTCGTTCTCCTCTCCTCCACCTCGCCGCCTCCTGGCCTCGTCCCTGCGCGCTGCTCTCCGCCGCCAGCGGCGTGCCATGGATGCCATCTGCTGTAACACCCCAGCCACTACGGGTCTGGCGGTCGTTACTCCTGGCAGCTCTATAGGATCACAGACTAGCCCCACAGACCAACACTAGTCTTTTCTGCGCACTTTGTCCTCACTCGTGCGCACCCGGGAAAACTTCCTTGTCGGTCACCCATCCACAAATTGTTCCAGGCCAAGCATGCTTAACCTCGGAGTTCTTTGCAGGTGAGCTTCCAGAAAAGAAGGTATACCTTGGTTGTATGAGTATTCTATCAATCCTATTAAGCCTTGAGCCAGAATGTCACAATCCACTCCCCTTAGAAGATCGGCGTCCTCGTCGGTCAACTGTCAAGCCAGGAACGTCCCCTCTTGGCCACGTCCATACGTTCAGTACTGGCATACATACCATACCGTGTCCCTCCTAGAGGACCCACGCGTCATGCGTATGTACCCACGTCCCTGACCCGTATGCACCCGTGAAACCGCGAGGGTCGGCTCTGATACCATTCTGTAACACCCCAGCCACTACGGGCCTGGCGATCGTTACTCCTAGCAGCTCTATAGGATCACAGACTAGCCCCACAGACCAATACTAGTCTTTTCTGCGCACTTTGTCCTCCTCGTGCGCACCCGGGAAAACTTCACGGTCGGTCACCCATCCACAAATTGTTCCGGGCCAAGCACGCTTAACCTCGGAGTTCTTTGCAGGTGAGCTTACGGAAAAGAAGGTATACCTTGGTGGTATGAGTATTCTATCAATCCTATTAAGCCTTGAGCCAGAATGTCACATCTGCTTGCCCAACCCATGCCGCTAGAACGCAAGCCGCATCTCGCCCGGCCCTTGCTGACCCATGCAGCGCCGTACCCCTATGTGCCTCGCCCCTGTGTCTCGTCTTCGTGCCACGCTGTGCGCTCCGCGCCACATCGTGCGTCGTGCAGTGCCTGCTCGACGAAATGCCGCTATGATGCTTCACTGCTATGTGTGTGCCACTGCTCGTCGCGCTCTAGTGCGCCATGGTCATCAACGTGTCGTGGTGACCATCACCGTGCTCACAATGTCAAAGCGACTGCACACTCTTATTCTCATCAACACCGGCCATGCTTTGTGATTCCCTTGTGTGTGTCACGTCGTCACCAGGGTTGTGTTGTTACCCTACTCGTGCCATGGTCACACCTGTGCGTTGACCATGGTGAGCGCGTTGCCCACCCTGCATCATAACTTTGATGCACAAAGGGGGGCCTAGCATATTGCGTTGTGCCGCTACACCCTACAACTCCACTAAAGTTTCCTTTAGGTCGTTTACCTTTCACTTGGCACACCATATCAAGCCAATGTTTTGCCATCGTTGTCCGCTTGACTTCGTCCCGACGTTCCACGTCATGGGTGTGTCCTGACAACAAGGCAAGGAATGTCAGGCATATAGATAGTGCGGGAACACAACCACGACACATTGGGTGATGGCCATTTGGCCAAATTACGGTTTAGTCAAGGTGAGATTCATCAAGTCCTAGGTGTAGCCAAGGTGCTCGATGAAATGCCTTCTAGGTCAAACTAGGTGTGTCGGTGATCACCGATGACCTAGGGTAGAGGTACGCAAGAACATTGCGACCGACAAGGAAAACTAGACCAAGGGGAACCTTGGATAAGAGTTACTTGGTTGTGTCGAGGATGTTCCCTAACCGATCATAGGATTGGTTAACTTGGTGTACCACTTCATCGACAGCAGGTTCGTCGAGTCGCTTATCGACAACCGAGTCAACATCACTAGGCTTAAGACTCACAAAGTGGTGTTCGGGATTCTGCTCACCCCACTGACGAGTCCGGGTTGATGTGGACGTCGCTAAGACGATGTTCTCAAGATGGCAAAGCATTCCTTCACGGCAAGGTCTCGCATCATGTTTAAGTCCCGAGAGCTTACCAAGCTAACCTAGACAGGCTTGCGGGAGACACTACATTAGTGTCATTGTGTAAGCACTTGAACAATGCTCGAGAAGCTTGCTGTAGAAACTACTTTACCTAAAAGTCACTTGAACATTGTCATGGTACTCATGCTAGGTTAACAGTGCTTGTAATGACTTCTTAAGTCCAAGCCATATTGGTCTCAATTCAGACCCAAGTGTCGTTAGGTTCCATCATGGTTCATCCTAAGGCGGGACCCTACGATGGCACTGCTCACTTAACTAGGTTTACTCATTTATGAGTTAAGTCAAGTTCATTGGTCGACTGCTAAATCGCGACCGTCGTCTTGTACACTCCACTCATACTTAAGTTTTCGATGTCCCCCCTTGATTCTTTAGTCATCCTTACACTACCAGTCCAACAATTCCACACCATTCAGCTTTATCATCCTTGAGTGGCATAGCATCGAGTGTTAAGTGCCAAGTTGCAATGTGTGCTTATGTTGCACCTTTCATTTCACATCTCTATACCACTATGACCACTGGACTCCATCCTTTGTTTATCCACACAATAGAGGCATATCTGTCCTTCCTAGTAAAACTCCTCATTCTTAGAGTTTACACAACCCCGTGGAGTCTATTATTAAACTACTTAATTACTTATATGCATATCATGTCGATAGGAACGTGATGATAGGTGATCGACGAGAAGTTTCGCTTGGAGGAGAAGGCCAAGGTGTTTCTACTGAAGTTCCATGGCAGGTTCTTTGGAGGAAGACTAAACCCTAACAATTGACATTTATTCAAGTCGCAAACTAAGGCAAGCCCCGGTTTGCATTTAAAAGCTTTACAGAGTTTTGCAGTATTTCTCACTTACGTCTTTTGTTGATATTGTGCATTACATATAAGGTGTTTGATACCCCACATGCATATCCATAAAATCCTATGGGAAGGTTGGGAAGGTTTACAACTTGACGTGTAGAACTGCTTTGCTAATGTATAGGAAATCCGGTAGAAGTCGAGTAGTTGGAATCTACTCGCGAGAGGATCACATTTTATTGACCGCAAGTCAAGTAGTTTATTCTACTTGCGAGAGAAGTCGGGTAGGGGAAATCTACTCGCGAGATGTTACCAAAATCTTCACTCTTAATAATTGGAGATGTGGACGGGGATGTTTCCGTAGGACGGGACGCACAAGGTTGTCTGATCCCGAATGAGGGGGAAAACGCTTGCGACCACATTTGGGCCTAGGCCGGTAAGGGTAAGTCAAATGTGGAGGTTGGTTGTAGCCATGTCTGTGTCGGTTAAGGACCGTCTCGTGTGCGGCCCTGTTGAGCAAGTTTGAAGAGTACCGGTTACATAATGGATTAATGGGGTCCATTAAACTGATGTAGCTCGGGCACCCTCGTGTCAAAACTTATACCGCCATCCTTCGGGGGAAGATGATCGTAAGGTGGGAACCTCTAAGAAGCAAATTCGACGTGCTCAGTTAGGGACCTTACTTTTGGGACGGTAGAACTGGTTCGACATCAGGATGACGGGTGAAAGGTGGCCACATACGACGTGGGAGAGGAGTACAGTGAAAGGTACTCCCGAGCGGGCGTATGTGTCGTGTATTTCGGGTGTGTCCTGATTGCAATCACCGTCTCTCGCGGTAATAGAGTACCACTTTTTCAATGAGTTGTGACGTAGTAAAAAAGAGCAATGGAATTATGATAAATATTACCGATCTGCTTAATTATTGTATTGAAACCTTGTTTGGCTTAGAGATAGTATAAATAAAAGTATACAGTTTCCCCATACTTTACTTGTAATAGCATTATGTGCTTTGGGCATGTCATATCATCGGCAAAGTGTTTCTTGTTTGATTGTGGAGTCCATGATGTGCCATGCTTGAAGAATGTCATTTGCTACTTAAAACATGATTATAAGGATCCACTTATAGGCGAGTCTATTTATGCTATTCCTTACCTATGTTAGTATTCACCCTACATATGTCTAGTGAGACGGTTAAGTCTTGTTGAGCCTTATGCTCACGTTTGCGCTTTAACGATTTTTGGAGGTATTAGTTTTATTTCTGCTGTTCAGGTTGTACATGAGACTCGAGGTGTCGAGATAAATCTCATGTGAACCACGCCGCTGCTGAATGTTCTTCTTGTTGCTAGTGAGAAGCGTCCTAGGGCATGGACGTCTTCTCTCCTACTTAATTAAGTAAGATTATGAGCATGTATTTTCCGCTGCATGTGTACTTCTGTTGTACACTCTTTTGTAAACTCTGATTATTATAAAATGAAAACTTTGTATATGTTTGGTATCCTTTTTGTGTGTGCTGTTAGGTGCCGCATCGCACGGCACCACCCATTGAGATCCTCGGATGTGTGGACTCCGGTCCTCACAGACATGGTATCAGAGCTTCATTGGGAATAGCACGCTCGAAAAGAGCCTATTTTCGAAAACTCCGAAGTAGTCGAGTGAGGATTAGCTATATGCCCATTAAGGACTATTACTAGTATAAGTTATAAAGGTGGTGAACTAACTTGTTATATTATTCTGTAACGACGCTCCGTCTTCAAGGTAAGAGGTAAGGTACGCCACCGAGAGCGGATCAATCTCGGTAAACTCTGCATACGAGATATGGTATGTGAAATTTTCGTGGCTTAGCATGGAAAGTCAATATGAGTCTCTGAAACTTTTCCATGTTTCTGAGAACATATGACACGCGGTACCCCAGTGTGACACAAAATTAGTGGGAGCCCCCGTCGGGTGGTGTATAGCCCGATAGTATGCATCTCTAGAACCATTCATGTTCTATGGGAGCATGCGAAACACGTATGCCCGAGCATGTATAAGCCAGTTCGTACGTGAGTCTTTGTTGTACAGACTTTTTTACAGCCATGTACCTCGAGAGATGACTTCGCTCGAGGGCAACTCACACCAGAGTCGTATGCATTTACTTTTGATTATATCTTATTGTGACTGCCTGTCGTGTTTCCCCGTGCCGCCCTTGAGGTGTGAAGGTGTGAAAGGGGATTGTTTGTCTTCTGTAGGTACACTAACTCCGGTAGCGACCCGTGTAGAATACGTTTGTGAGTGATCGATACTAGAACCACCTATAGACGTATCCGGATATACCGGGTTAGACTTTTCTTTTGGTAAAGCACGTAGTACCGTCAGTATCACATTTGATACTATGACCATCCCCCACGAAAGAATGGCTCATCATCATCTTGTAAGATTCAACTTCCAGTTGCTGGTAAGTTATGGGTCAAAGTTTCGACTTGGAGAGTACAATGTGAAGAAGGATGAAGATTAAGGATTTTGTGTACTCTTGACGGAATCTAGCTCGATTATGTCATGATGTGCTTCTAGTTAAACTTCATAGGACATCGTAGTATGCTATAGGAATGGGGGAGATCTTCAGGTCCTCGACGATTTCTCTACGGATGAGTTGGACAGAACAACACTGGGGAAATTCGTCCAAATCATTAGAAACCAGTGTTTCTTCACCTCTTTGATATAATGAACTAGCCTCGGCATTCCCGCGATAACTCTTTGCAGAATCGTCGAATACCTTCGTGTAATACATTTCCGGAAACCTTGCGACTTGTACAACAAGTTTGTAATGGGACTTGCGGTCAAATTGTGAGGTTATCCATCTGAAAATCAGTGGCCAAATCAGCTTTAAACAACCATGATCTATCAAACTAAATTCTGAAACCTGAACCGATTGTTCCACTTCAAAAATCTGTATCTCTTCAACCTGGAGGGCTTTGGAGGCAAGTGAATACTTTTTGGAAATCCTTTGAAGTATTCTATAAGTTTTCTATTGGTCTCCCAGCCAAGAGACGCTTTATGGTGATGAAAATGAACCGTTATCACAGCAGCTGCTGTTCTGAAACTACATGGACCAGCCTCTGAATTTTTGCCATATTTCCCTGTAGAAAGCTCTTATATTCCATTATGATAATTTCTGGAAAGGGGAAGAGCTATTATACAACTTCGTTATTCAGTGATACCTCAAATTCAGTTTATAACTATTTAGAAAACAGAGTTGAAGATAGTACATGTATATAGGTAATATCTGAAACAGTCAGAAAAATTCTGAACTTTGAACGGCCATAACTCTTAAACTAGAAATTCAATCTATGCATGTTTATACATACATGGAAAGCTTAAAGAGTCCTCTATCAACTTTCTATTCAACACGAAGTCTAAAACTCACATTAACAAGGTCTAAATTGAAGTTTCGTTTAAGAGGTTCTGCCAGCCCGGAAGAGGGGACAGAATCTGAACTCTTCACCAATTGAATCATAACATTTTGCAGACTTCACCTCTGCAGGCCTACTTCATGGGGATTGAAAGTATATAGAGTCCACTACAACGTTTCTATAGAACTACAACGTTTCTATAGAACTACAGAGCAGAATCCATTTCAAATTTCTAAACTTGATCAAATCTTAACAGCGAGTGGACAGGCCTGTATACAGTTACTGTTTCTCGCATAACTCGCTGTAGGATTGTCGAAAGACTTCACAATTTTCATTTATGGAATCTTGAGAATGTATGCAACAAGTTTGCTATGTATTGTTTTTGCAAATGTTGATGTTTGTATATCTGAAAATTGTGGACAAAATCAGCCTTAAACAAAGGAGGTGCTGTCCAAATTTTTTAGAAAAACTATCAATTTGCAAATGCCATATCTTCTCAACCAGAAGTGCTACGAGGGCAAGTAAGTACTCCATAGAAAGTTATGGAAGTACTTTACAAGTTCTCTATTCAGCTTGAGACCAAAATCCTTTTCTATGTGGGTGAAATTTGGATAATCGCAGAGACTGTCCAGGCACACCCAAACTGGACAGCAATCTGTACAATTATGAATTTAATCAATAGCTCGCAGACCCTTGATCCAATGGTGTTGCGCGAGTATCCGTTGGAAACGATAGAGAGTCAGCTACAATTTCTGAAATTGGCTCCAGACCTGAATCGGTCATCTACCTATCCCAAATCGAGTTTGAATGCAGAGGGGTCAACCTGAACTGAATTCAAATTCTGAATGCTGAAATTTAAGCCAAATTCAAAACTTCATATATTTTGAACCAGGACAGATATGAACACAAGTAAGTACATTCTGGAAAGATTATTACCTTGTCTACAACTTTGTTAATAAGAATATTTCCAGATTTCTAATGGAACAGTCTGAAAACTGTAGATCAAAACTGGTACTTTTTAAGCAGGTTCTGCTCAAAGTGCAGAAAATTCTGTTAACTTTAAAATAGCAAAACTTGAAATCCAGAGATAATATAGAGGCAAAACAATACTTCTTGGAAAGGTCTTCAACTTTACTTTAACTTTGTTATTCACCTCAAGATCTGATTTTGCCATTAACTGGATTAAAATCGACTTTGCGTTCAGACTGGTCGTTTGTCACCATAACCTGGCCAGTTTGAACCTTTTTGGTTTTTGTTAGGCATTTGGTTCTTGAGTTCAACTCGAGGAGTTTAATAACATCACAGGTGTTGTGATTCAAAAATAATTACCATTAGAGTTGAGTATTAAACTCAATCAAAATCTCTTGGGCTCGGTTGCTCATGATTAGTGTTCTAATTAGGCAACCGTGCACCTCACTCTTTAAGGGTGTATTGAGCATGTGCTGCACTTCCATTAGTCGACGACCCTCCCCGTAAGGATCGTTTGGGGTAAGTTTTTCGCTTAGCTAGCTTGAACATTAAGGGGGAAGGAGTGCACCTAGTAATCGAAGCGATACGTTCACCTAGGTGTCATACCAGGGTACATGGACACCGAACCAACGTGCTGGAAGTAATGCTCAAGTAAGTAGGACCGAGTACAACATTGACTCAATGGGTCAATGAGAAGCTTAATTAACGGATCTTATCGAACCTCATTTCTTGGGGAACTCAATCATCGAGTTAAAGAAGTCAGTTGATTCTTCACGCTAAACCACTCCCTTGCTTCAGTCTTTGAGACGAGAAGCCATAGGTGAGTAGTATGAGCTGGAAATTCTTTAGAAAGAACGTGGATCACTAACCAAGGTCGTGCCTAGCACAGTACCTTGTAAAACACTTAGTGTAACCTACGGAAGTGATGAGAACCTTACTCTTCAAAGGTTACTCTCTTTGCAACTTCTGAAGGCAACCCTACCGCACATTTTAAAGGTTAGACATACTACCTTAGGAATCCTACGTGATGAAAAACCTGACCCTTTGTTAAGAAATCACATCTACCTGTAAGCTGTGATTAGCAAGCTTAAGGGAACTTCACATCAACAAGAAGTTCCATCATTTTGTTCCATTATGTACACTCCGTTGCCTTGAGATGAACCTCATCATTCCTTTTTAATGTTCTTAATTTGAAATTCTTGAATTTGGTTAAGACGTGAAAGTGACATTCGTTGTTCGACACTTTTAATGACCAAGTCACTTAATCCTTCTGTATCTAGGGTACTTCTGTTTGTGTCTGAGTTGTCTTACCTATTTTTGCTCAAAGCATAATACTGAATGCACCATACCTTGCATAGTTATCCGCTGAGTTGCACTGTGTGTGCATAACACCATCCGGTTTGTGATGCATCATGAAACGTAATTACTAATGAGTTTTGAGCAAGAATATGTGACCCCGTTCAGATACTTAAGTAGTGCCTAACATTTTTAAGTTGTGATCAATTTTATCATTCGCAACGCCTTCGATTGGTTTCATTATCTTGAGTAGCACAAGGGACACATTGTGACTAAAATACAGTCGAGTCATTGTCCTTGACTTGTTGAAACTCAAATCGCCTTGAGTACTGGCAACTGAATGTTTCTAGCTGCGAGGAGTTTCTTATTGACTTCTCGACCTCGCTAGAACCTTAAAATCTTTCTATTCGCGAGATTATTATTGATTACCAAACTTGGGAACTCTTTGACTTGTACTGCCCGATGGCATTGCTTCGGCTACAAGACCAAAGCAGAAAAGTCTTCATAAGGGAAACATCCAGAGTTAAGGACGCTTAACTATCTTAGAACTCTAAGTACCTCTTCAATGAAGAAGGTTACTTCATTTTGACGGAAAGAAGCAGATCTCAACACCTCAACATAGCTTTTTAACACCTACGTTTTATGATGTGATATTTTCATATCGAGCATCCGGTCAAGGTTATCAACCTAAAGACTGGAATCACTTGAAGCAAACATTAGAATTTCTTAAGATGCCTGAAGATAATCACTATTTTGTAGAACCCAAGTCTTTAAGGGCATTGCCATTTTCCTTAGTCAATGACCCTCTTTTACGGATTGTCCCCTCATCGTTCCTGTTATTCTACTTCGTAGAATTTCGGGACGAGATTCCTTTAAGGGGGAAGGATTGTAAAAGCCCGCTTTTCGGAAGAACAAAAACGCAAAAATGCAAACTTAAATTTTTTGAAAGTGGACTTGGAAATCCAAACTCACATGAACCATATGAGTTAACCCATGTTCACTAAAAATAGGAACTGTTAAAATTTTACATATAGAACATGGTTGCTAATGTATTTGGAACTTAAGGGGTAAAATCCTTAATTTCCAGGTATTCACATTTTCAATGAAAAATTAATGGATAAAAGAAAACAAAATGGAGAGAAAGAAAAAGAAATTATTCCAACCCTAAAATGGGACATTCAAAAAAATTCAAATCTAAGGCTGTAAATTTTTCCATGACCTTCTAATATTCCAAATAGACTCTCAGTAAAGTTTCAGAATTTTTGAAGCACGTTTTCCATTTATTGGACACGTACTGAGAGTTTAATCACAGGCGACTTCAAATTTAAACTTTGTACTTAACTTGGTCCAAATCCATTCCAAATTTTTCCTGAGGTCCCTTATGGTTCAAAAAGGTTAACTCTAAAGTTTCTGGATTTTTTGAACCTAATCTACCATTTATTTCATTGAATCAAGTATCACCGCTTGAATTCAAATTCAAACCTGAGTTTGAAATTCAACTTCCTCAGTTTTGAAATCTGATTGCACCATAAAATTCCTCACATTTTATTTGGTCATTGGGCCAAAGTTGACTATTTTTGAAGCATGTTTGCTAGCCCTATTTGAATTTTGGAAATAAATGGGGAAGTGGGTCCCATAGGTGGTCCCCACAGGTCAGGTCGGCACTTCCTTTCTCTTTCCTCCCCTGCCTCCACGCAGCCGCATGCAGCGCCACCTCGATGCAATTCAGTCTTTATATACCGTGCCCGACTCCTCCCGTCCGCCCGCTACTCGTTCCGGCGCTCCTCACCGGCCGCCGCTTGCTCCGGCTCGCGTACATCGCCGGCCCGCACGCCTCCCTCGCCGGCTACCCTGTCGCACTCACTTCCCTCCGGTCGCGCTCCGCCTTGCCGCGCTCAACCCTCACCAACACCGTCAGCAAAGCTCCAGTCGCCTGGCCTCCTCCCAGCTTCCGCTCAACCACTGCGGCCCTGCCGCTGCGCGCTCGCCGAGCCGCCCTAGCACCGTCGACCTGCGCCCTTGGCCGAGTCCCAGTCGCCATGGTGCTCCGTCTCCTCACTGGCGCCGCCCCGTGCCTCCTCGCCAGAGCCGTACCACCCCGCACGGCCTACAGTCCCGTTTTCCCGACGACGCCGGCACCCCGCCCAACACCGGCCACTGGCCGTCCGTCCTCTCGCCTGGCCGCCGGCGCCAGCGCCACAGTGCTCTGCTCCATCCCCATCTTCCTCAAGGTGAGTGGCTTGGCCCGTGCTCCTCTCCTCCACGTCGCCGCCTCCTGGCCTCGTCCCTACGCACTGCTCTCCGCCGCCGGCGGTGTGCCATGGATGCCATCTGCTTGCCTAACCCATGCCGCCAGAACGCAAGACGCATCTCGCCCGGCCCTTGCTGACCCATGCAGCACCGTACCCCTATGTGCCTCGCCCCGGTGTCTCGTCTTCGTGCCACGCAGCGTGCTCCGCGCCACATCTCGTGGCGCTCTGGTGCACCATGGTCATCAACGTGTCGCGGTGACCATCACCATGCTGGCAATGTCACAGTGACTGCACACTCTTATTCTCATCAACATCGGCCATGCTTTATGATTCCCTTGTGTGTGTCACGTCGTCACCAGGGTTGTGTTGTTGCCCTACTCGTGCCATGGTCACACCTGTGCATTGACCATGGTGAGCGCGTTGCCCACCCTGCATCATAACTTTGACGCACAAAGGGGATCCTAGCATATTGCGTTGTGCCGCTACACCCTACAACTCCACTAAAGTTTCCCTTAGGTCGTTTACCTTTCACTTGGCACACCAGCTCAAGCCAATGTTTTGCCATCGTTGTCCGCTTGACATCATCACGACGTTCCACGTCATGGGTGTGTCCTGGCAACAAGGCAAGGAATGTCGGGGATATAGATAGTGTGGGAACACAACCACGACACATCGGGTGATGGCCGTTTGGCCAAATTAGGGTTTAGTCGAGGTGAGATTCATCAAGTCCTAGGTGTAGCCAAGGTGCTCGATGAAATGCCTTCAAGGTCAAACCAGGTGTGTCGGTGATAACCGATGACCTGGGGTAGAGGTCCGCAAGAACGTTGCGACCGACAAGGAAAACTAGACCAAGGGGAACCTTTGATAAGAGTTCCTTGGTTGTGTCGAGGATGTTCCCTAACCGATCATAGGATTGGTTAACTTGGTGTACCACTTCATCGACGGCAGGTTCGTCAAGTCGCTTATGAACAACCGAGTCGACATCACTAGCCTTAAGACTCACAAAGTGGTGTTCGGGATTCTGCTCACCCCACTAACGAGTCCGGGTTGATGTGGACGTCGCTAAGACGATCTTCTCAAGATGGCGAAGCATGCCTTCACGGCAAGGTCTCGCATCATGTTTAAGTCCCGAGAGCTTACCAAGCTCACCTGGACAGGCTTGCGGGAGACACTACATTAGTGTCGTTGTGTAAGCACTTGAACAATGCTCGAGAAGCTTGCCGTAGAAACTACTTTACCTAAAAGTCACTTGAACATTGTCATGGTACTCATGCTAGGTTAACAGTGCTTGTAATGACTTCTTAAGTCCAAGCCATGTTGGTCTCAATTCAGACTCAAGTGTCGTTAGTTTCCATCATGGTTTATCCTATGTCGGGACCCTACAACAGCACTGCTCACTTAACTAGGTTTACTCATTTAAGATTAAGTCAAGTTCATTGGTCGACTGCTAAATCGCGACCTTCGTCTTGAACAGTCCACTAATACTTAAGTTTTCGATGTCCCCCCTTGATTCTTTAGTCATCCTTACACTACCAGTCCAACACTTCCACACCATTTAGCTTTATCATCCTTGAGTGGCATAGCATCGAGTGTTAAGTGCCAAGTTGCAATGTGTGCTTACGTTGCACCTTTCATTTCACTTCTCGATACTACTATGACCGCTGGACTCCATCCTTTGTTTATCCACACAACAGAGGCATATCTGTCCTTCCTAGTCAAACTCCACATTCTTAGAGTTTACACAACCCCGTGGAGTCTATTATTAAACTACTTAATTACTTATATGCATAACATGTCGATAGAAACGTGATGATAGGTGATCGACGAGAAGTTTCGCTTGGAGGAGAAGGCCAAGGTGTTTCTACTGAAGTTCCATGGCAGGTTCTCCGGAGGAAGACTAAGCCCTAACAATTGACATTTATTCAAGTCGCAAACTAAGGCAAGCCCCGATTTGCATTTAAAAGCTTTACAGAGTTTTGCAGTATTTCTCACTTACGTCTTTAGTTGATATTGTGGATTACGTATAAGGTGTTTGATACCCCACTTGCATATCCATAAAATCCTATGGGAAGGTTGGGAAGGTTTACAGCTTGACGTGTAGAACTGCTTTGCTAATGTATAGGAAATTCGGTAGAAGTCGAGTAGTTGGAATATACTCACGAGAGGATCACATTTTATTGACCGCAAGTCAAGTAGTTTATTCTACTTCCGAGAGAAGTCGGGTAGGGGAAATCTACTCGCGAGATGTTACCAAAATGTTCACTCTTAATAATTGGAGATGTGGACGGGGATGTTTCTGTAGGACGGGACACACAAGGTTGTCTGATCCCGGATGAGGGGGACAATGCTTGCGACCACATTTGGGCCTGGGACGGTAAGGGTAAGTCAAATGTGGAGGTTGGTTGTAGCCCCGTCTATGTCGGTTAAGGACCATCTCGTGTGCGGCCCTACTAAGCAAGTTTGAACAGTACCGGTTACATAATGGATTAATGGGGTCCATTAAACTGATGTAGCTCGGGCACCCTCATGTCTAAACTTATACCGCTGTCCTTCGGGGGAATATGATCGTAAGGTGGGAACCTCTAAGGAGCAACTTCGACGTGCTCGTTTAGGGACCTTACTTTTGGGATGGTAGAACTGGTTCGACATCAGGATGACGGGTGAAAGGTGGCCACATACGACGTGGGAGAGGAGTACAGTGAAAGGTACTTCCGAGCAGGCGTATGTGTCGTGTATTCCGGGTGTGTCCTGATTGCAATCACCGTCCCTCGCGGTAATAGAATACCACTTTTTCAATGAGTTGTGACGTAGTAAAAAAGAGCAACGGAATGATGATAAATATTACCGATCTGTTTAATTATTGTATTGCAACCTTGTTTGGCTTAGAGATAGTATAAATAAAAGTTTACAGTTTCCCCATACTTTACCTGTAATAGCATTATGTGCTTTGGGCATATCATATCATCGGCAAAGCGTTTCTTGTTTGTTTGTGGAGTCCATGATGTGCCGTGCTTGAAGAATGTCATTTGCTACTTAAAACATGATTACAAGGATCCACTTATAGGCGAGTCTATTTATGCTATTCCTTACCTATGTTAGTATTCACCCTGCATATGTCTAGTGAGACGGTTAAGTCTTGCTGAGCCTTATGCTCACGTTTTCGCTTTAACAATTTTTGCAGGTATTAGTTTTATTTCTGCTGTTCAGGTTGTACATGAGACTTGAGGTGTCGAGATAAATCTCATGTGAACCACGCCGCTGCTGAATGTTCTTCTTGTTGCTATGAGAAGCGTCCTAGGGCCTGGACGTCTTCTCTCCTGCTTAATTAAGTAAGATTATGAGTATGTATTTTCCGCTGCGTGTGTACTTCTGTTGTACACTCTATTGTAAACTCTGATTATTATAAAATGAAAACTTTGTATATGTTTGGTATCCTTTTTGTGTGTGCTGTTAGGTGCCGCATCGCACGGCACCACCCAATGAGATCCTCGGATGTGTGGACTCCGGTCCTCACATCTGATACGGAGGGTACTGACACTAGCCATATCTTGAACTCAAGCAACACCTGCACATGAATAAACAACCAATACTTCTGAGCACAAGTCCTCGACTTGACTCTTGTTAGTTCTGAAACCGCAACATCTTATGTGAGCACCTCACATAAGCATGTTGCAAACCATAGAAAAATGATATCAGCCATAACCACCAAAACACACAAAAAACATAGTAAAAGAATACTAAGCAAACTTTCCATAATCCAAAAGGCAAGTTTGAAACATTGCAAGTTAAAAGCATAACCACTGTGATCTAGCTCTGAACCTTGCCAAAGCTAACCGGACCTTGATACCAAAGCTAGCAAGACCTAGCACCGGACCTTACCAAAGCTAGTAGAACCTAGCGCCGGAGCTAACCAAAGCTAGTAGGACCTAGCGCCGGAGCTTACCAAAGCTAGTCGGACCTAGAGCCGGAGCTTACCAAAGCTAGTCGGACCTACAGCTGGAGCTAACCAAAGATAGTCAAAGAGGTCGGACCAAGCCAAAGCAAGTAAGACCTTGCCGGAGCTACCCAAAACAAGCCGGACCTAACGTCGGACCTAGATGATAAAGGTGTTTTGGTAGTATTCAAAACTTTTATCGCTATAGCCAATGTATTCAGCACACACACTACAGGAATCCCGACGATTTGCGATGGTCAGGGCCGTCGCAAATAAGGGAAATACTGTCGCAAATAAGCTTAATTGCAACGGCTAAAAGTGGTCGTCGCAAGTTATTGCTAGGGGGCTGGTGGGCCCCGCAACAGTATTTGCGACGGCCACGCTGTTGCAATTAAAGCTTATTTCTGACGGCCAGGCCGTCGTAATTGAAGCTTATTTTCGACGGTCACGCCATCGTAAATAAGTTCAGCCGGCAGGGCCCATGTGTCCTCCTCCGGAACCCACGCGGCTATTTGTGACGGCCTAGCCATCGCAATTAATGCTTATTTGCGACAGCCGGGCTGTCGCAAATAGCAGAGGCTTACTTGCGACGGCCTGGAGCCTTATTTGCGACGGTACTGTATAAAAAGCCGTCGCAAATAAGGTGTTTTATCTTTTTTCAAAATAGAAAATACTACCCGGCTCGATGGCCTGAATCACAGAAGAAACAATATATATTACAAAAAGTTATATAACAACAATCCAAACATGGCATCATAACACATCACAACACATCGTCGTTGAAACATGGCATCAACATCAACAAACCAAACAAGGGCTCACTCACCCTTCTGACCTCCATAGCCACCTCCGAAGCCACTTCCGAAGTCGAAGTCGTCGTCGTGCCTCATTCGAGGTGGCGGTAGCGATAGTGACATAGTTTGTGCAGCCGTCTCAGATCCCTGCATTTAATTAAATTTACAGTTAGAATATAAATGCATCAACATCTCTTCCTCCCTCTCCCTCTATCTCTATCTAGATCCCCTCTCTTCTTCTCTTCTTTCATCTCTCTATTGCTATCATTTTCCCTCTATCTTTCTTCCTCTATCTCAATCTACATCTCTCTTTCTCTCTCTCTCCCTCTCCTTCTATCTCCAATCTCCCTCTCTCTTGCCATTCCTCTCACTCTTTCTTATATCTCTCTTTTTTTCATCTCAATCCTTTTCTTGTATCTAACTATCTCCTCTCTCTTCTATTTCAATCCTTTTTTCTCTATCTTCCTTCCTCTTCTAACTTCATCTCTCACTCTATCTATCTTTCACTGTCACTCCATTTCCACGCTTTATTTTGGTTAAGTTGAGTTAAAACTAAAATTGTTAGGTTGACATAGAAAATTACCTTACCCGCAGAAGAAGTATCGCCTGGAAGGACCGGTGGTAGTACCGGTAGCTGGATCACCAGACCTTGCGCCCGAGCCATGGCCTGTCATTGCAAATATTAAATGTTACCTATTAGTAAGTCATTTACGATAAATTAATGTGAACTTTAGTTTTTATTTTGTTACCTACATTGCTTCCCGCATTTGCGCCATCCAGGCTGCCTGGGTTTGGATCGTGACCTCCATCGCGATCCTTTGGCGTTCCGCCTCCCTCCTTTCCTCCTCCCGTCGCCTGAAGTTGTCTTCTACAGTTTGTCAGAGTGACTGCATCTCAATGTCCCTCTGCGAGGCGCGACGACCTGCCGTGCCCACCGAAGAAGCCTGCGTGGAGCTGCCTCTCGCAGGTCTCCCCGCCCTCAAGTCGACAACTCCGTCGAATATGGCGAGCCTATAAAAAAGAGAGTCAGTAATATAAAATTGAAATATCTTTAATACTTTGAATTGAAAATGATAAAATTACTTGTAAACTCACCTTCCGTGTGCTTTTCCACCTCCGCTTTCATACGCGGCTTGAGGATCGATTGGTTCACGTTCCCAATCAAAATCTTCGCCGTGTATCTTCCTAGCCTCCTCCCCGTACTTAGCCTACAAAACAATAAAACCTTGTAAGTACAGCAATCTATATAGTTATATTTAATATGAATGATTTCTAAACTTACCAATTGCTCGGCTGCAACCTGACTGCACCCCGTCGGATGAGAAGGGTCCCTGTGACCTCTCTTCCAAATCTCAGCAGGGGTCGGCGGCACCCCTGTCTCGCGCTCCTGTCAATACATGTTAGTATGAACAATATACTATGAATATATAAACATAAGTTACATACACTTACCATGCATTTAGCTAAATGCAAGTGGTTATCTTGGTCGTGCCTGCTCTTCCTCTCGACCCTCTGCACTCTCACGCCTTCCCAGACTTAGCTTTGAACTCATCACTAGCCCAGTATCGGCAAAGGGCTCGAAATGCATCGGACCGACCCTACAACCAGCTCACGTGGTCCTGCACATAGTTGTAGATCATTAAAATTACCATCGAGGAAGTTATCAGAAAAAATAGTTACTACACCCCACGTACCTGCGCGTACTCCTCCTCCGTTAGGTGCCGCTCACTCTCTTGCCAGAAGTGTAGCACGTGGTGCTGGTTCGCCTTCAAGTGCTCATTAATAATTTGAACACGAGCATTCGACAAAGCTTGTCGAAGCGCCTTGGCAGCGTTGTAGTGAAACACGCTCCTCGCATCCTCAACCCTGCGAGGGTCGTTCGGGTCCTCTAAAATATACCTTGCCTGTGATAAAGAATATATTGAAGAGATGTTAATTAAAAGAGTTTAAGAGTTAATACTTAGAAACTATTTTTAACATACTTACCATAAAATCAGCCCATACGGCCTCCTGAAGGTTGTCGTGCTCCTAGTGATGGACGCGTGCGTAGTCCTCCCACGAAAGAGCAGGCACCCCGTCGATGACCCCGGGATAGTGCAAACGCACTATGGACCCGAGGACACCGTTCACCGGTCTTTGGTGTCTCTCATCGGTGAAAGAAGTGTAATCCCAAACCCTACAATATATTTATTGATTCATTACTTAAGTAACCAAAAGAAACTAAAATTGAACACTATAATTTTTATTACCTGTCTCCGACTGGACGAATCACGATCCTTTGTGAATGGACCGCAGGAGGACTGACAAAGTGAGTCCTCCTTGTCCTCTGCGTCTGCTGGTGCCCACGTCAGGTGACCCAGACGCCTCGTCACCAGCCGAGCCAAAGGCCTCAGGAACAGAAGGATCGCCAGCCGAGGGCTGGCTGGCCGAGGGCTGGCACCCCGAAGGGTAGCCAAGGTCAACTGGTGCAGCGGGCTCTGAGTCAGACGGTGAGGACTACAACATTCAAATGATTCATGAGTAAGTTTAATTTGAAATTGAAATTAAAGAATTTGTCAAAACGAGTGAAATTTACCTGTGACGAAGCTCTAGAGCTGCTCTGAAAGTGCCCCAGCAGTTGAGAGCGTCTGCTGCCAGTTGACGAGGCACCAGCGAATGCGTCCTCAGGTCTAGAGGGGTAGAACCCCCTCGTCGGCGGCACCTTCTTACCTTTCTTTGACGCTATCCTGTTTTAATTAGATAATCAGTAAATATGCAAATAAAATCTACAAAATTCATGTTACTATCTTCAAGAAAACATTACTTGTAATCACTTTCAAAATTCATCAACATCATTATCATGTGCTTGTGCCCTACTCCTTAAATCTGCCCAACGATCTACCATTGTGGCATGTTCTAATTTTTGTTTTCGCATATCATCTACCCCTACATCTTCAATGTCTTCAACATCTCCAACTAATTGATCGAGTCCTGCACCAAGCTCGACGATAAAAGTGTCTTGCAACTCTTCTTCTTGGTACACTTCTTCAACGTCTTCGCTATCATGGTAACCATCATCCCCAGGAGTATATAACCGCTTACGAGGATTCACCTTATATACCACCCACCAAGCACTGAGCTTCGTGCATGGATAAGGTAGATTTACACTTGTTCAAGCTTATGTGCAAGAACAAATGTATCGTAACCTCGTAGTCGGTCCTTATGTTTTACTTCCAGCATTCAAAATTGGTTTTCTCGAGTTCCATGAGTGCGATCAAACCAGTCAAAGTCAAAGAAGACAACTCAAAGGGTCTTATTTCCGGTAAAAGTAAATTCAAGGATTTTTTTAATGATCCCATAATAACCAGTTAAATTCCCTTGAGTGTCCACTGCTCTCGTCACAACACCGGAATTTGATGTTGCCGCGGGAGGACGAAGAGCTTCAAAATGTGTTGTACGGAATAGAAAGCCATTTACGTCATATCAACCATAGCTTCTAACATTCACCAATCCATAAGATAGCTGCCACAAATCTTCATGGACATTGTGAGTCCGACACTGTCATAAATGATCGTGAGTTAAAATAATACTTCTTTAATAATATAAATTTATAATACATAGAAGATGAGAGAATATTACATAATCTCGAAACCAGGATAGGAAACTCTGCCCCCCATTTATTCTTTCTTTTCGCATCCCTTCTACTTGTTTGGTCGTAGGTTGATGCCTATGTGGCCAACATTGTATGTGGAACTCGCTGAACATGAAAAAACATCTTTCAGAATACATGTGTAGCAAAATATGTCGATTAGCATAAATGTAGGACAAACACTTACTCGAAGTATTCCTGCATGCCTTCTATATTTGCGTACGTGTAGAGTAAAGCAACAGTCCTTTCATGTTCGTATAGCACGTAGGTCGTGTAGCTATCAACGGTGGTGCCTCTTGTTTGAAAAATGGAAAGGTTGCTTAGAGGGGGTGTTTCGTCCACATCGTATCGCATCGCCGACGTACTGATATTGTTTTTATCCGCAAAGTAGACACTTGAAAAGTATCCTACTTCCTTAAGAGCATATGCTTCAGCGATGCACCCTTCCACCCTTGCCCTGTTGCCAACCATTGGTTTCATATATCGTAGCGCTCTTTCAATGTGATACATCCACCTATATTGCATAGGACCGCCAACTTTAGCTTCAAACGGAAGATGGATAAGCAGATGTTCCATTGGATTGAAGAAAACTGGTGGAAAAAATTTTTCCATCTTACATAAAAGTATGGGTATCTCCTCTAACTTATCCATCATCCCGATATTGATTTCTTTAGCACAAAGCTATCTATAGAAATAGATGAGCTCGGCTAAAACCTTCCACACCGCATCATCTAGATAGCCTCGAAACATAATAGGTAAGAGTCTTTCCATTATAATGTGATAATCATGACTCTTCAACCTAGTGAGGTTTCCTGTATTAACATTTACGGCTCGTTTCAGGCTAGCTGCGTAACTGAATGTAGGCCTAGAGGGGGGGTGAATAGGCCTTTTTTGATTTTTCTCGGTTCCTGTAACACTCAACAACATGGTCAATACCAGAGATATCGGACTAGTCCGGTAAAGTGCGGACTAGTCCGGTTTTCACGGGGTAAGTTGATCAAGTTCAGTCAATTTGATTGATTCGTAAATGTTTGCAGTGGAAATATAAACTTGAATGACAGTTTAATAGTTGTATGTCAAATTCTGTTACAATTAAGGCTCTTGTTCAACAAATTAACTCAAATTGAAAAAGGTGAATCAAACCCTAGATTAAGTTGATCAATTAAGATGAAGAACACAAAAGGACAAGACACAAGATTTATCCCGTGGTTCGGCTACCACGAAGGCAACCTACGTCCACGTTGAGGAGCCCACAAAAGGACCGGGTCTTCTCAAACCCTTCCCTTGTCGGATCGCCACGAAGGCCAATCCTCCTCCACTAATCACAAAGGGTAAATAACCAAGTTGAAGGGACGTTCTCACACGTTGAGAGCTCCCTTGATTACAACTTACAAAGCCACCAATAACACACTCAAAAATTACAAATTGAAACGCAAGAGTGTGTTAGAGAATCAAACCAAGAGCTCAATGATGTGTGCCAAGTGTCTCTCCAATGATCTAGAAGTGATCTTCAATAGATTGATCGATTTTGCACTTAATTTCGTGGAGAGAGGTGGTTTTTGAGTCTCTTGGGAGGTGTGACGGCGCTAGGGTTCGAGACAGTGTAAAAGTGGGCCGTGCACCTCTATTTATATGGGGTTTCTAAAAGTAACCGTTAGGGTTCAGAAAGATTGGACTAGTCCGTTGTGGTCACCGGACTAGTACGGTGTGCTGTGTGTAGCAAACCCTAAGTGTCTAGGAATATCGGACTAGTCCGGTTGAAAACGGACTTGTCCGATTTCACTACTGGAAATCTTCGGACTAGTCCGATTGCCATCGGACTTGTCCGGACATATGAAACCCTAAGTGTTTAGGATGACAAGTCCGCACTTGGAGGACTTGTCCGATTTAGATCAGTGTGTATATCGGACTAGTCCGTGTAGACATCGGACTTGTCCGAAGTGGATCAGAAAGAATATCGGACTAGTCTGGTGGAAACCGGACTTGTCCGATCTAGTGTAGAATGTGATATCGGACTAGTCTGGCTGTTATCGGACTAGTCCGGTCCTGTATAACTTTGTGCATTGTGTGTGTGTGCTTGAAAGTGATTGAACTCTTGGGTGTGTTTCCTTAACACAGTCCATACATAATAATCTACTATTTTCTTCTCCTTGAGCTCAAATTCACTTTGCTTCTCATTTCCCTTCTTTTTGGCATTTTGCTCATTTTTCATCATTTGCCTGCATTCATCTCAACAAAAGGATTAGGATCCCAATTGCTTGTCATAAATCATCCAAAACCCACAAGGGAGTTCTAGATGCACTTTCAATCTCCCCCTTTTTGGTGATTGATGACAACCAATTGAGATTTCACAAAATAAGGCAAAAAAATGAGATTTTCATAAAGTATGCACATATGACTCAAAAATACATCAAGCAACAAGAGTATTATCCATATGTGCATTCTTTATGGTGGGATGCATACTAAGTGCATGAATACATTGAGAATGACAGAATTTACATTAATCAACCAATACCAAGTGCATATGACATTCCATGAGCAAAAATGCAGTTTTCATCACATACTCGCAAATAAATTGAGCAATTCATCACAAGACCAAACTTAATAAGAAAATAGTGTTAAACTATTAAAATCACAAATAAAAGTACAGAGAAGGCTCTCTCCTCGCATCCTATTACAGCTAAGCTAAGACTGGACTCCCCCTCAATCTCTCCCCCTTTGGCATCAAGACACCAAAAAGAGAGAGAGGAAGGTCCTAGATTCTTCACTCTTCGCTGTCTGTCCTCTCGTCATCTTCTTCGTCTTCTTCGTTCTCCGCTTGAAGAGGAGGAGAGGGAGGATGAGGAGTGGAGCTGCTCGAGCCCCCAATGCCAAAATAGGCAAGCTCGGAGGGGGTCAAGGGCCCGAGCTCGGAGATGTCAAGATCAGAATCTTCAGAAATTACTGGAGATCCAATGGGGTTGATCTCCAGCTTTTCACTCAGTTGCTTCACATTGGCTTTGATATATCTCATATCCTCCTTCCTCTTCTGATTGAGTTTATGAAGCTTTACTTCAGTCTTCTTGTAGGAGGAGAATATCGCGGACAAGTATTTGAGGATCCCACTGGCGGATCCTCTCTGAGGGGCTTCCCTGGAGGGGGGAGGAGCCCTAGCAGCATCTCTTTCTCTTGCCGGTGCCTCAGGACTTGAGGCCGGCGAGGGAGCAGTCTAGACACTCACAGGCTGAGGCTTCTGAGGCCTCAGGGGAGTGTGCTCTACATCCTTCATAAATTCTATTCTTGTGACCTTCTCAATCATGAACATCAAGTAGGGAGCATAGCCATAGGACCGGTTGGGGGTGCTTGAGATGTTGACCATGTCGTTCCAAATGTAATCTGCAACATCAAACTGTCCCTTCTTGCTTATGACCCTCATTAGAGTCCGGAGGTAGCCCTGTACACACCCTGCATCACCATCCTTGGGGGCAATGGTCTTTCGGAGAACTCTGTTCAGATCCACAAAGAAGGGCTTCATGTTCTTTGTGGAGGGAGGAACATATTTAGAGTTGGGCTCATACATGAACTTCATTCCGTCCCTCTCAATGACCCCTATGTTGTGGATGATCAGGTGGTCATTTCCAGCAGAGTCTAAATGGAGCAAGCTTGCAAAATCCTCCTGAGTGATGGAGTACTTGGATCCACGGGTCATCCAAGTCACACTCTCTTCATCTTCACTCGAGAAGTGGCACGTTGCATAGAATTGTGCAATCACTTCATCATTCCAATTGTGTCTGAAGGCAAACAGATCCTTTAGACCATGCCTTTCTGCTGCAGCAATGACCTCATCAAAAGCTGAGCACTTCTTCTTCTCTAGGTGGGCCCAGTCAATCCACTGACTGCGCACCACCGGAGTCTTCATCGGCAGGTAAACCAGCCTGTAGAAATCTGCATGGAAGTTTGACCAAAACCTTCCATCAGCTGCCTGCTTTGGCCTTCCATAGCAATCAATGCTTCTGAGCTTGGCTGCCACATCGCTGCCTTTCCCATTGAATTTCTCATCATTGGGGTCCCGGACCCCTTCTCTGGGAGCATGAAGCTTCAAGGGCCCAACTGGCCCCGTTGTGACTCCCTTGCCCTTTCATTTTGCTTGACGAAGGCCGCTTGTAGACGCAGCAGCCTTCGAGGCGGGCTTCTTGACACAGACCTTCCTCCGAACCTGGGGAGGGGAAGTAGCAGGCTCGGAAGGTCTTTCTTGGCATTTCTTGCCAAGACCCGCTGAGGACCGAGGTGCCACCTCGTGGTCCAACTCGGCCTCAAAGTCGGAGATCTCGTTGTCGGAGCTCGACATGATCTGAGAATGATTGAGCAAGAATAATAACAAGTTATACAAGGCATAGGTAAGACAAGATAGATTTGGATGGCATTAAGGAATTAAGGAATTAGGTTTCAGGTTCAGAAACATCGGCCTTGTCCGGTGCTCAGGCACGGACTAGTCCGGGGTACCGGACTTGTCCGTGCATGGACCGGACTAGTCCGGTGTTGATCCTCAAAAACCTAACAGATTGGACAGGATACAATCCCTAATGCAAATCTAGTTTAGCGTACACATAGTACATCAACTAAACATGTAACTAGTGAAGGATGCTAGGCTATACGATCAACAATGGAGAAAAACAAGATTTCTAGGGTTTTGAAGAAATTTACCGAAGAAATCGATTGACGCTTGAAGGTTTGGGGGTTGGAGGGCGGACAAGTCCACTAGCATCAATCCCCAAGAGGTCAAGCTTGATCTCCGCCCAAATGTGTACTTTTTCGACGGAGGGAGGAGAAAATCGCCTTGATGGCTCGAGCGCAAGAGAGAGGAAAGCGTGAGCAAAAGTGGGGGTGAGGAGATTAGGTTTTGGTGGCGGCTAGGGTTATGGACATGAAAAATCAGACAAGTCCGGACGTGACCGGACTAGTCCGAAGTCATCCAGAGACCTATATCGGACTAGTCCGTGGTCTATCGGACTAGTCCGGCCTAACCGACACTCTGCGGACTAGTCTGCATGGGCGGACTAGTCCGGGTAACCACAGACTAGTCCATGGTGACCAGGAAAGAATTGCATAGCCCATTCATATATATTTGAAGGTTCAATAATAGAGAATAAAGAGGCAAAACAATTCAAGTAATCTTGATGAATCTGACCAGTAAGCATACAACAATCATACAATGATCAAAATTCATCAAGATCTAATAATTGACATAGTTTTTCGGGAGAAAAATGGAGAGGGATGATTTTCACAATTCAATCAACATTTTTGAAGCAATCATACAGGTATGTAACTTTTCAAGCCACACTCCGAGAATCAAGAATATTTAGCTCATTTCGGAGTTCGCAAAAACGCTTTTCATCAAGTGGCTTGGTGAATATGTTGGCCAATTGTTTTTGGGTGTTGACATGTGAGATGGTTATGTCTCCTTTCATGGAATGGTCTCTCAAGAAATGATGTCTTATGTCTATGTGTTTAGTCCTAGAGTGCTCAACTGGATTGTAGGCTATCTTAATGGCACTCTCATTATCACAAAGGAGAGGAATACGGTTCATATTGTAACCGTAATCCCTTAGAGTTTGTCGCATCCAAAGGAGTTGTGCACAACAACTCCCGGCTGCAACATACTCCGCTTCGGCCGTGGATAATGCAATGGAATTTTGTTTCTTAGATGACCAAGAAACCAAAGATCTTCCTAGGAATTGGCATGTGCCAGAGGTGCTTTTTCTATCAACTTTGCACCCGGCATAATCTGCATCGGAGTAACCAATGAGATTGAATTTGGAGCCTTTTGGGTACCAAAGACCAAGGTTGGGTGTATGAACTAAATATCTCAAGATTCTTTTTACGGCTGTCAAGTGACATTCCTTAGGGTTGGCTTGAAATCTTGCACACAAACATACACTCAACATAATATCTGGCCCAGATGCACATAAGTAGAGTAAAGATCCGATCATGGAGCGATATACCTTTTGGTCGACGCTCGGTCCATCTTCATTGAGATCCAAGTGGCCATTCGTAGCCATGGGAGTCTTTATGGGCTTTGCCTTGTCCATGCCAAACTTCTGAGTATGTCCTGCGTGTACTTGGTTTGGCTTATGAATGTTCCTTCCCTTTGTTGCCGCACTTGGAATCCCAAGAAGTACTTCAATTCTCCCATCATTGACATTTCAAACCTGTCTGTCATAATTCTACTAAATTCTTCACATAAAGATTGGTTAGTTTACCCAAAAATTATATCATCAACATAGATTTGGCAAATAAAAAGATCATTATCTAGATTCTTTGTGAATAATGTGTAATCTACTTTGCCAATTTGAAAACCATTATCAATTAAGAAATCTCTAAGACACTCATACCAAGCTCTAGGAGCTTGTTTGAGGCCATAGAGAGGCTTACATAGTTTATATACATGGTCGGGGAACTCTTCGACTTCAAACCCGGGTGGTTGCTCCACGTACACCTCTTCCTTGATCGGTCCGTTGAGGAAGGCGCTTTTCACGTCCATTTGATACAGCTTGAAATCATGGTGAGTAGCATATGCAAGAAATATTCTAATTGATTCAAGCCTAGCAACTGGAGCAAAAGTCTCATCGAAATCCAAACCATCGACTTGTGAGTAACCTTTGGCCACAAGTCGTGCCTTGTTTCTTTTCACCACTCCGTGTTTGTCTTGCTTGTTGCGGAAGACCCACTTGGTGCCCACTATATTTTCATTGGGTCTTGTCACAAGTTCCCAAACCTTGTTTCTCTTGAAGTTGTTCAACTCTTCTTGCATTGCCACCACCCAGTCCGGATCCTTCAATGCATCCTCAGTCCTGCGTGGTTCCAAAAAGGAGACAAACGAGTAATGCTCACAAAAATTAGCTATACGAGATCTAGTGGTTACTCCCTTTTGGATGTCACCGATGATGTTGTCGATTGGGTGATCCCTTTGAATGCATTGGTGTACTCTTGGGTGTGGCACTTGGAGAGTTGTGTGTTGGTTATCATTTTCTTCTCCCCCTGAGTGGTTGCCCTCGTTGATTTGTTGATCATCTTCATATTCTTGTGATTGATCTTGTATCGAAGCTGCCCCTTGATTGTTGATCTCCTCTTGTGGTTCACTTTCCTCTTGTATTTGTGACGATGACTCTTGTGGTCAAACTTCGCCTAGAGCCATTCTCTTCAATGCTTGATAAGGAGCTTCTTCTTTACCTAATTCACATTGATCAACTTGCTCCTTTTGGGAGCCATTAGTTTCATCGAACACTACGTCACGTGCCACTTCAACAAGTACGGAGGCCTTGTTGAAAACACGATAGGCGTAAGTGTTCGAATCATAACCAAGCAAGAAACCTTCATCGGACTTCGAAGCGAACTTTGAAGTCTTGGGCTTCTTGTTCAAGATATAACATGGAGAGCCGAAAACTCGAAAATATGAAATGTTTGGTTTGTTACCGGTGAGTAGCTCATAAGGAGTCTTCTTGAGTAGTCGATGAAGGTAGAGTCGATTTGCGGCGTGGCAAGCAGTGTTAATTGCTTCCGCCCAAAATCGATCTGAAGTCTTGTATTCATCGAGCATTCTTCTTGCCATCTCTATGAGCGTTCGGTTCTTCCTTTCGGCAACTTCGTTTTGTTGTGGAGAGTATAATGCTGAAAATTCGTGCTTGATTCCCTCCTCATCAAGGTACTCCTCCACTTGTATGTTCTTGAACTCCGTGCCGTTGTCGCTCCGAATACTCTTGATCGATAGTGAGAACTCGTTTTGCGCTCGCTTGAAGAATTTCTTGAGTGTCCCTTGTGTTTCTGACTTGTCATGCAAAAAGAACACCCAAGTGAAGCGGGAAAAATCATCAATAATGACCAAACCGTATTTATTACCGCCGATGCTTATGTAAGCAATTGGACCAAACAAGTCCATATGAAGTAGTTCGAGCGGTCTTGTCGTAGTCATGATGTTCTTTGCGGGATGATGTGCTCCAACTTGCTTCCCGGCTTGGCACGCGCTACAAGGCCTGTCTTTCTCAAAAAAAAACATCTTTCAAACCTCGGATGTGATCGCCCTTGAGGAGTTTTTGAAGATTCCTCATACTAACATGTGCTAGCCGTCTATGCCACAGCCAACCCATGTTGGTTTTTGCAATCAAGCATGTGTCGAGTTCGGCTTTATCCTTGTTGAAGTCAACAAGGTAAAGCTTTCCCTTCAACATACCCTTGAATGCAACGGAACCATCACTCCTCCTTGAGACGGTCACACCCTCGTTAGTGAACAAGCAATTGTAACCTTTGTCACATAATTGAGATATGGACAGCAGGTTATAATCTAAAGATTCAACATGTAAAACATGAGAAAGAGTGTGTTCAGAGGATATCGCCATTTTACTGGTACCAAGCACCCTTCCTTGACTATTATCTCCGAAGTAGATGCCTTCGTTTGGATCCTCGTTTTCTTCATATTCCACGAACATCCTCCTTTCTCCGGTCATGTGGTTGGTGCATCCACTGTCTAGCACCCATTTGGATCCACCGGAGGAATAGGCCTGAAGAAACAATTTATGCCTTGAGGTTAGGTACCCAAGCTTGCTTGGGTCCTTGGAGGTTAGTTACAATACATATGGGCACCCACACATGGGATTTTGTGTTCCCATGGCGTGGCCCAGCATAATAAGCAAAAACTTTACCAAGATTGTTTCTCATTAATACATAAGAGGCATCAAAGGTTTTGAACAAAAGTTGTTGTTGTTTATGGATCGGACTAGTCTGGGTGACCGGACTTGTCCGTATGACCGGACTTGTCCGGACCACAACCGGACTAGTCCGGTGTTCATGAGAGTTCAGGTTCTTAATTTTCGAGTTACCAAATTGTGAGGGTCCTCCCTTCACAAAGGTAATACTTCCCTGGTTATTCTTATGACTTCCAGCATTTTGCTTTCCATAATAGAGTAACCAATGCCATACTTGACATTTGGAGGTCTTTGGACCAAGTATGCACTACGTGCATAGTTGATCCTCTCCTTGTCAAATATTCCACATTGGGTAGGATTTTTATCCTTTGTGGAGGTAGACTTTTCCTTCAAACTGGTGTTGATTTTACCACATTTGCACATATGAACAAGATTAGTTGAAGTGGGTTGAGAAGGTAGACTTGAAGAGGAGGAAGATTCGCTTAGCTTGAGTGACTCAACTTGCACTTCAAGGATCTTGTTAACATTGATCAGGTTATCAAGTTGATCCTTGATTGCAACGTTTGAGTTGGTTAACTCCAAGCAAGTTTTCTTGCTTGAAGCTAGCTCAAGCTCTAGTGAGCTGTTTTTCTCCTTTTCAAGAACTAGAAGATTGTCAAGTTCGACATGCTTCTCCTTTTGGGAGATAATCATGTCCTCTTAACGATAAATTAGCCGTTCCTTCTCAACAAGTTGGTCAAGTAAAAATTTCATTTTAGCAGCAGTTTTTCTATCTAATCCAATTAACATATCTTCATCATCACTATCTAGTTCATCATTGCTTGAGTAGGAATGCATGGAAGGAGTTTTGATGTTTACCTTGCGTTTACCTTCCTTTGCCATGAGGCAAGTGCCATTTCCCTTCTTTGTACCGAGTGTGGGGAAGAGTATGGGTTTCTTGGAAGTCCTTTCAATGGCTATGCTAGCCATCTCTTCTTCATCGGATGATGAGGACTCATCGTTTGAGTCCCACTCCTTTCCAATGCGTGCTTGTTCAGCTTGTTTCTTCTTCTTGAAGAATTTCTTCGGTTGAGGGTTGGCTTCTTTATTATTCTTCTTGTTGTCCTCATACAGGCAATCGACTATAAAGTGGTTATACTCACCACAATTATAGCACGCCCGCCTCATCTTCGGCTTTTTCCTCTCCTTGTACTTGCCTTCACTTGATTTTGTTCCTTGTCTTTTCTTCATTATTCTTTTGAACTTTTTCATGAAAAAAAATCATATCCTCTTCGTCCAGCTCACTGCTTTCATCATCGCTGTCCTCCTCAAGCTGTGCTTCTCTTGCTTCTTTGGATAGAGGCTTGAGTGTGGACTTTAAGGCAACTCCCTTTTTCTTGGCCGATGTGAGGTCGGCTATTTCTTTGACGTGCTTGGCTTGTTTCTCCATCATTTCAAAGTTGATGATTTTGCCAAGAAATTCATCTGGAGTCATCCTCTTGTACCCGGGACTTTCTCTGATCATAGAGCATAGTGTGACATTGTGAGGCATAAAGGCTCTAAGGATGAGCTTTACAACCTTGTGGTCATTCCACTTATTGCTCCCATATGATTGAACCTTGATTACAAGTGTCTTCAATCGGTTGTACATGTCCTGGGGAGACTCGTCTTCCTCAATTGCGAACCTTCCTAGTTCGCCTTCGATCATTTCAATTTTCGCCTCCCGCACATGCCGGTCACCTTCATGGGCTGTTTGTAGTGTGTCCCATATTTCCTTGGCAATCTACAGTCCGTCCACCTTTGTGAATTCATCTCGACTTAGAGAGGAGGTGATTACGGCTGCGGCTTGAGCGTTTCTGTGGATGGCTTGCTCTTGACTTGGGGTGAGCTCTTCGTCGTCATGTGGGATGTCTATTCCTGTGCACACAATATGCCATAAACTTGGGTTAAGGGAAATCAAGTGCATCTTCATATTTTGCCTCCACATGGAGTAATCACTCCCATCGAAGTGTGGGGCTTTTCCAAGAGGAATAGATAGGTAATGGCTGTTGTTTGAATTTAAACGATCATAGTTAAAAAGATATCGGGAGTAGTCGGTGTGACTACTCCCCTTCTTCTTTTTTTCAACTTTAGCTTTCCCTTTGGAAAGTGCTTTCTTTATGAGGAGTGCTTTCAGCTCCAGTGTCTCCTCGTCATCATCATCGAAGTCTTGAATTGCTTCGAGATACTTTTCCAGCTTTTGGTTCTTGTCGTTGTTCACTTCTTCCTGGTTGTTGATTTTCTGAACTTCCTTCATGTCCGACATGATCTCTTCGAGTGGTTGCACTCTTTCTTGAAGAACCTGCTCTGATACCAATTGAATGTAGGCCTAGAGGGGGGGTGAATAGGCCTTTTTGATTTTTCTCGGTTCCTGTAACACTCAACAACAAGGTCAATACCAGAGATATCGGACTAGTCCGGTAAAGTGCGGACTAGTCCGGTTTTCACGGGCTAAGTTGATCAAGTTCAGTCAATTTGATTGATTCGTAAATGTTTGCAGCGGAAATATAAACTTGAATGACAGTTTAATAGTTGTATGTCAAATTCTATTACAATTAAGGCTCTTGTTCAACAAATTAACTCAAATTGAAAAAGGTGAATCAAACCCTAGATTAAGTTGATCAATTAAGATGAAGAACACAAAAGGACAAGACGCAAGATTTATCCCGTGGTTCGGCTACCACGAAGGCAACCTACATCCACGTTGAGGAGCCCACAAAAGGACCGGGTCTTCTCCAACCCTTCCCTCGTCGGATCGCCACGAAGGCCAATCCTCTTCCACTAATCACAAAGGGTAAATAACCAAGTTGAAGGGGCGTTCTCACACGTTGAGAGCTCCCTAGATTACAACTTAGAAAGCCACCAATAACACACTCGAAAATTACAAATTGAAACACAAGAGTGTGTTAGAGAATCAAACCAAGAGCTCAATGATGTGTGCCAAGTGTCTCTCCAATGATCTAGAAGTGATCTTCAATAGATTGATCGATTTTGCACTTAATTTCTTGGAGAGAGGTGGTTTTTGAGTCTCTTGGGAGGTGTGACGGCGCTAGGGTTCGAGAGAGTGTAAAAGTGGGCCGTGCACCTCTATTTATATGGGGTTTCTAAAAGTGACCGTTAGGGTTCAGAAAGATCGGACTAGTCCGTTGTGGTCACCAGACTAGTCCGGTGTGCTGTGTGTAGCAAACCCTAAGTGTCCAAAAATATCGGACTAGTCCGCTTGAAAACGGACTTGTCCGATTTCACTATTGGAAATCTTCGGACTAGTTCGATTGCCATCGGACTTGTCCTGACATATGAAACCCTAAGTGTTTAGGATGACAAGTCCGCACTTGGAGGACTTGTCTGATTTAGATCAGTGTGTATATCGGACTAGTCCGTGTAGACACCAGACTTGTCCGAAGTGGATCAGAAAGAATATCGGACTAGTCCGGTGGAAACCGGACTTGTCCGATCTAGTGCAGAATGTGATATCGGACTAGTCTGGCTGTTATTGGACTAGTCCGGTCCTGTATAACTTTGTGCATTGTGTGTGTGTGCTTGAAAGTGATTGAGCTCTTGGGTGTGTTTTCTTAACACACTCCATACATAATAATCTACTATTTTCTTCTCCTTGAGCTCAAATTCACTTTGCTTCTCATTTCCCTTCTTTTTGGCATTTTGCTCATTTTTCATCATTTGCCTGCATTCATCTCAACAAAAGGATTAGGATCCCAATTGCTTATCATAAATCATCCAAAACCCACAAGGGAGTCCTAGATGCACTTTCAGTAACCATCTAGGAATTTCAAAGTTTTCATCCATTTCATAACTTCTTTCTTTTCTTTCGATCGAATACAGAAAGAAGCATGTGGCTTTTCACCACTTTTGGAGATTTCAAGAGTTGGGCGGTGACAAATGTCTGCCAAATCTAGTCTAGATTTATAATTGTCTTTCGTTTTGCCAGGCATATCCATGCAAGTTCTTATGATACTTTCACTCATATTACGCTCCTGATGCATGACATCAATATTTTGCATTAGAATCAATGACTTCACATACGGTAGCTCCGAAGGTCCACATATGTTAGTCCAACTGTGTTCCTCGCCATAACCTACGAAATATCCAGGACGACCTTCATCAGGCACCAGTTTGTCCAACATATCAGAAATTTCTGACCCGTTGAGATGCTTTGCTGGTCCTTTAGTGACAACAATGTTCATTCGAAAGACATGCCTCATTATCGTCATCTTCACTTGATGCTTGCTCCTTTTCACTTGAGCTAGGCTCGACCACTTTCTTTTTCTTGAGATTTTTTTTCTTGGTGGAAGCCTTTAGAGCAATTGTCTTTGAAGATGATTCCTCCATCATCCCAAGCACACTCATCTCATGAGTGTGAATCTCTTCAATAAGTTCCAAAACTTCAATGTGATCAAGAGATTCCTTTTGAAGCATGGAGTTGATGATGTTGTACTTTGGCTTAGGAAGGAGCATAAGAATCTTGCGGTTGATGAGTCCCTTGCCAAGAGAAGCAATATCAAGAGCATTAATTTCCTCAATGAGAACATTCAAGCAAGAAAACATTTCATTGACATTTTCATGAGGTAGCATTTTGAACTCATCATATTTGGCCTTAAGCATATGATACTTTAGATCATTAACACGAGAAGAACCCTCATGAATTTCAATCAAGCAATGCCAAATTTCACAAGCCTTTTCTTTGCTAGCAATCCTAGCAAACACATCTTGACTAATACATTCGTAAATAGCATTTCTAGCCTTTGCATCCCACTTGACTTGATCACCTATATAGTTGTGCTCACCAAACCCCGCATGGGTCGCTTCCCATACCTCGAGAGCAATAGCCTCTTGATAAGCACGCATACGTGCTTTCCAATAGGCAAAGTTCTTGCCCTCGAAGATGTGAACCGAACCCCCAATCTTGGCTATTTTAGCTCTCTAGTGGTTAAGCCAGAATGATCCAATGAGCAACCTTGCTTTGATACTAATTGTAAGGATCGAATGCCCAAGAGGGGGGTGAATTGGGCTTCTTTACAAAAATTAAAGCAATAAAAACTTAACAACTAAAAGCCCAATTCCCTATGCAAACAACCTATGCATTCAAGTGAATAATAAGTTTGTGGTATATGAAATGCATAAGTGTAATGGGAAAGGAAGAGTGGCAAACTCCCGAGGAGACACGAGGACACGGTGATTTATCCTGTGGTTCGGCAAGATCGTCAAGACCTTCCTACATCGACGTTGTGTCACCCACCAAAGGGTATAGCCACTCCCAAGTCACCGAGACCAGGGATCTTCACTAAAAGTCTCCGCTCGCCATCTCCGGCAAGGTGGAGCTCAAGCCTTGTACAAGTTTGATCTTCCGGCCTTCCTCAACCGGCTTGGCAAGCTCCAGAAGGCTCTCTCCAATCACCGACTGTTACACGGTGAATGCAATCATTGAGAGACACTCCCTTACAGCTCTCACTGGACTAGAGACTCCAATCACCAAGAATGGAAGCAGACAAGCATCATCTCTAGCAAGTTCTAGCCTATCTCTTGGTGTACAAGTGGTGTAAATGATGTGGAAGTGGTTGCTCAATGTCTTGAATGCTTGGTAATGTGTAGGGTAGCTCAGGGCATCAAGACTTATTGAAATGACTGGTTGAAGGGGTATAAATAGTCAGCTTCCACGAGATAGCCGTTGGAAAAGTAGGCTGACATCACTGTTTTGCAAACACCGGATGATCCGATGTTCTCCCTTTAGTTGTCATCGGTTGAATACAAATTAGCTGATGTCACTGTGTCAGATATGACCGTTGATCGACCGATGTTGTATACACCTGTACATCGGATAATCCAGTGACACTTGATCCAGAATGGTCCAGAAATAATGCTTACTGGAGTGATTGACTGATGTGTTATAATTGTACATTGGATGGTCCGGTGTTACACTTAGTCCAGGGAAATTGCTTACTAGAATGATCGACCGATGTAACACTTGCTTCATCATCAGATTATCCGGTGTATACCCAAGGCCGAGGTCTTTTTCTGCTGTTGAGCCAACTCGACCGATGTAGTCTTTTCTAGATACATCAGATGATCCAGTGAGTAGATTTCGTCTGCTTCGAGTTGTTCTAAGTGATTCTTTTGGAATTTGTACGAGTGACCTCTTAGACATTAGTTTTAAATGTTCTTCTAATGACGACTAAGTCTTGTGTGTTGTCAATTTTGATGAAATAATTTTGACATATATGCTTTTTTCTTTTAGTCTTCATGAAAATCGATTGACCTCATAAAATGGTTTGTTGAGGGGTCTCCAATTGTGTCCAATGAGCAGTAGAAGATATAAATATAGAGTCCATTAAGTGTGATGAATTATATGAGAGACCTTTCATCATCAAACTTATTAGTGATATCCAACGGTTGTCATTAATCACTGAAATCATACCTTATGGGGGCCTAGATGCTTTCAGTCTCCCCCTTTTTGGTGATTGATGACAACACAACGAGTAAAGCATAACAGTAATGAAATTAAGAATACGATACTCAAAAGGATATGCAACAAGTACAAGATCAAGCACACGAAACTCAAAGGCTCAAAAACGATCAATAAAAAATGAGAGAATTAAGTGGCACACATATACACAAAGATAGCAAAAGAACATCAAAGCTCTCAAATTACAAAAGCTCCCAAATTACAAAAGCTCCCAAGACAAATACTCCCCCTACAACAAGGACTCCCCCTAGGACTAAGCTATCCCTCCCCCTGACTCTTCTCCCCCTTTGGCATCAAGACACCAAAAAGGGAAGCCGAGTGCCTAAGGATGCTGAGCGCTCGGGGCGATGATGAACTGGTCGCCGTCGGTGGTGCTGTCGTCGGAGTTGCTTCCTGCTGTGCTGAGGCTGGAGTGGAGGAGATCAGTGTTGTGGGAGCTGCTGTCGGTGCTGAGGGTGACTGCTGAGTCTAGACTGCCGGTAGTGGGGCACTGACAACTGAAGCCGTACTCTGCTGAAAGAGTGTCGAAGCCGGCAGGGGAGAGTGAATCAGTGCACCTAGAGCAAGTAGTGTGACATGTTGATAGTCGATATTGGTATGGTCGGCACTGGAGCTGAGACTGGTGCTAGAACAGGTGGACCTGGAGCTAGACCAGGAAGCTGTGAGGCCAGGGCAATCCCGGTCTGAATGTATAGGTTGGTGATCAACCCCATGATGCCCATCATGGCCTGCTGCGTCTGCTGCTGCTGGTCAAGAGAACACTGATGCATCTGGTCAATCAGTCCAGTGAGCCTGTCAATGTCCTCTTGCCTCTCGCGGGCTATCTGATGCTGCATCTACTGCTGCTGCTGGAGCTCCATAAGACACACAGCCTGCTCAGTTCTGGCCTGCTTAGCTGCAAGCCGATCCTGTTGGTGCTGCTCAACCATCTGCTGATGTAGAGAAGTGAGCTCGTATGGCTGAGAGACCTGCGCCTCAGACACCGGAGGTGGGGTAAGAGGTGGTGGTACAGTCGAGCCTCCAGCCTCTGCGTCATGCTGCCTGGGTGAGGGAAGATGTGGGAAGTACTCCTCGACACTGTAACTAGTGTCACTCTCTGACCAGATGTGCTACAAATCCCCTCCCTGAGCCTCAGCTTGTGCTATGATCTTGTCTTCCTTCTCTAAGTCTGACCAGTCTTCCTCTGAAAGTCGAGCTCGGACCTGACACTAACCTAGGCGGCCAAGGCGGCGGTCTCCAAGAGCTGGAGCACAGTAGTGTCCGAACGGAGTGACGCACTCGTAGGTGAGACTATCACGCACGGCGAACCCCTCTGGAGCCAACAGGTAGAGTAGGTGACTAATCCAGTGGCCAAACACAAGCTGCCTCATCAGCCCAACTCCATCGGTGATAACATCCTCCATCTCCTAGATGAGAATATCCACGATGTCGAACTCCATCCCGTTCATGACATAAAACAGGAGGGTCTGTTGCAGACTGGTGAAGCCCTCAAGGTATCTGGATCTGGGTAGAAGCGTGCAGCGCAAGGCAAGCTGCACAGTGCGCGTAGCTGGAGTGAGTAAAGCAGGTACCCTCGGCTGGTCAGGTGAGAAGGGCTGATCAAACAGTGACTGAATCTCCTCAAAAGGTGGTGCCACACCTCTAGTGAGCGGCCTCCTCGGTGGGTCACCCTGACCACATACTAACTCATGCAGGCAGGTGTCATGGAGATCCACGCCTAGTAGCTGTCCCAAGGTCTGTTGAGTCATATGTTGTAGGATCGAAGATCACGTGAAAAGCTACCAGAGGGGGGGTGAATGGTAGATTTAAAAATCTTACGCGGCGGAAACAATTAAACCCCAAACCCTTTTGGCAGAAAAACGATCTGTTAAAGAAATCGTGTGTGAGACTAACCTAAACGTGTTTCACTGTGACAAAAAGTGATAGATATCAGAGAGAATCAAGTCACGAATACATAACAAAAAGAATCACTCAAATCCATCGAGGAAAACTCATGTTATGATCGAAAGATCAAACAAAGGTCAATCTGCCCTACCTGAGGAAAACAGTTCTGGAACGCTGCAAAGAAACTCGTGTACATCATAGACCACAAATCCAATGACCGTGAAATTTTTATATATGATAGATAATAAAGTTGTGAAGACAACCCAAAAAGAATCACGTCAATTGGATCAGTAAAACTCGAGTTATGATAAAACCACCGACGAAAGGTAGTGCTGTCCAGAAACTCGGCGAGTAAAACTTGTCTGGAACAAGTCTGACGAACAAGGCACAAAAGTTCCTTCCAACTAAGAATTTTATTCAATAGAACACAAGAGGAACAGCCCCAAAGTCGTGCACCACGAGCTCTGATCTCCCTTGCTTATATAACCAGCCCTTAGGCCAACCCAATATCAACTAGGACTCCAATCCTACTCAGATCACGAATCGTAACTTTCCATAACTGCTTAGGATTCTTCTATACGCAGATAGAAGCAATCTTAAGACTTTCAAACACCTTAGGAACATATCCCACATTCCTAAACAACTCAAATTCGTGACCCACACGAAATTCTATCATAACCAACTCAAATCTTTCCATATTTGAGTCAAACCCGACTCAGCCGCAGCCTGAGTCCATAACCTAGTCGGTTGGACCTTTCAGACCAATTCTTTACGTCCATATCTCTTCATCACGTCTCGGAACCATGTAGCCACGTCCATGCACTCCTTGCACACGTGCAAACATCTTCCATCGATGTCCACGATACTTTCATATGCATTGTTCTTGATTCAATCATGCTGCGCAACCTCCTGATCAGCTCAACCACAATTCCTCCTAAATTTGGTTGTTGGAACCTCATCTCCTCCCTGATACTAGTCCAATGGATCCCGTCACCAGCCATGTCTTGAACTGAAGCAACACCTGCACATGAATAAACAACCAATCCATACGAGCCCATGTCCTCGACTTGACTCAAGTTAGTTCCGAACACAACACCCTACGTGAGAACCTCACATAAGCATGTTGCAAAACCACAGTAACACGATATCATCCATATCAACCAAAACGCACCAAAAACTTAGCAAATGAATACTAAGCAATCTTTCCAACAATGTAAAGCAAGTACGAAACATTGCAAATGAAAAGCAGAAGCACTACGGTCAAGTTCCGGACCTTGCCAGAGCAACCCGGAGCTTGAGCCGGAGCTAACAAAAGCTAGTAGAACCTAGCACCGGAGCTTACCAAAACTAGTACAACAAAGCTCCCGCCGGAGCTTACAAAACTAGCAGGACCTAGCGCCAGAGCTAACCAGAACTAGTCGGAACTAGTAAACCCAAAAGCCGGAGCTAGAAAAATCAACTTCGGAGCTTAGCAAAAGCATGCGGAGCTATCAAATATATGCCGGAGCTATCAAGGACATGCCAGAGCTAAAAGATAAAGCTCACCAGAGCTAACCAAAGCTAGTCGGACCTTACCAAGAAGTCGGACCTAGCATCTAACGTAACCGGAGCTACCCAAACCAAGCCGGACCTACAGTCGGACCTTGTTATAGCTCAGAGCTAGAGTCGGACCTTGATAAAAAGGTGTTTTGGTGATATTCAAAACTTTTATCATCAAAGCCAAGTGCATTCACTACATGCCAATGTATTCAGCACACATAGGTCTTACAATCTCCCCCTTGATAAATGCATTGGCAACACCATTTAAAATCCGAACATTGGCTTATTCAATAAAAAGTTTTGAAAACAATTTATCCCCCTTTGTAAATAAAAAGTAAAATGAGAAGAAAATCCAAAAATTATCCCATATTATCTCTCCCCCTTTATTATCTCTCCTTATGCACATATTCTCTTTCTCTTCATGCTTATCTCTCCCCCTTTGACAATGTATTCAACAAGTCATGAGCATATAAACAAATTATCTCTCCCTCTTTAGTTCTTATGAGCATATTATAACATATACATATAAAAAAAGCTCATCCAAGTCATACTATCAAGTACCTTACATTATCACATCAATGAAATACATAAAGTAGTGTAAGCCATGCTAGAGATCAAATGTAATTTTCAATTTAAGTAAGTCATGATCTCACAAACTTAACTATTTCAAAACATGAAAGCATGACACTATTTGCTGCATTTTATTATTTTTCAAAGCATAAATTTAGATCATATGATATTTGCAAGAGATTATATGCGCATCTGCCTTATTCTAACCAACCAAGCCAAGCCTATGTCATTTGACAATCAGAAGCTTAAGGACATGGTTTTAGTCATACACAACTTCTTCCAAGTTCATATCTAAGTGCAATGACAAGCCATCTCAAAAGAAGAAGTGCGATGCATGCATATTCTCTTGATCTTTTCTCAATTTATATTTGTTCATAAAAACCCAACATGTGAGTTGATTACTTGATGAATTCATAATGATTAAAAGCACTTGTGAACATGTAACAAGTTCAAAACAGCAAGAAAGTTCGACCATGACCAGTTTTAGTGTAAGTAATTATTCCAATTACTAGCATGGCAAAAACTACAAAATGTATAACACGAGTAATGTAGTAAGAACTTTCAGCATGTAAAAGGAATCACAAAGTCATATATGTATGAAATATTATGCTCATATTATTTTAATTTCAGATTCACACATAGACTTCCCAAATTTCAAAACTCCCCCTCAATTTAAGCCATGAGGATGCATAACCCCTTTTCAAGTAAGAATGTTTTTAACCTATCATACCATGCTCTAGGGGCTTGTTTGAGACCGTATAAGGCTTTGGACAGTTTGTAAACATGATTAGGAAAATCTGGATTTTCAAAACCCGGTGGTTGTTTGACATAAACCTCCTCATCTATGTAGCCATTAAGAAAAGCACTTTTAACATCCATTTGATATAGCTTAAAACCTTTAGATACTACAAAAGCTAACAAAATTCTTATGGCTTCTAATCTAGCGACAGGAGCAAAAGTTTCGTCAAAATCTAGACCTTCAGCTTGAGTGAAACCTTGAGCAACCAACCTAGCCTTATTCCGAACCACAACCCCATCCTCACTTTGTTTATTTTTAAATACCCATTTAGTTCCAATTAAAGTGTGACCTTGAGGTGGAGGTACAAGTTTCCAAACATTATTTCTTTCAAAATTTTCTAACTCTTCTTGCATGGCAATAATCCAAGATTCATTAGTGAGTGTGTGTGATATATCTTTGGGTTCAAAAGAAGCAACAAAAGCAGAATGAGCATGAGAGTTTGAATCGCAAAACCTGGACCGTGTGACTTGTTCGTGCAAGCTTCCAATCATCTATTGTGGGGGGTGATCTTTGTAAAATCGTAGGGGAACAGATGTCTCACAAGCTTCTTCTTCTTCATGTTCATCACAAATCGATGAGCTTGTGGCTTCAGGATGATTTGAATTTTCATTGATGGTTGTCGGTGCTGGTTGAGAATTAACATCCGGAGCTGAACCAAAGTCTTTAGCTACTGAATTTTCGGGCAGCAGCTCCAATTCTTCCTCATCTTCAACGAAAATGCTCTCCCCCCGAGGATACGGATCTGATCCTGCAACACCGGAGCTAGTACCTGGGCTAGCTTCATCAAAAGACACTTCACAAGTCTCCACAATTTTGTTAGTGTCAAGTAAAAGCACACGGTAGCCTATAGGATGAGATGGATAACCAAGAAACATGCCATCAAAGGATCTAGGTTCAAATTTATCAAGATTACAATGTTTCTTAACAAAGCATTTGCAACCAAATACCCAAAAGTGTGTAACACTAGGCCTATGTCCAAACCGGAGCTCATATGGTGTTTTACCTAGCTTAGCATGCAAGAAAACACGATTTGAGACATAACAAGCGGTTGCTAATGCATCAGCCCAAAATTTCCTAGGAGTTTGATATTCATCAAGCATAGTCCTAGCCATCTCAACTAAGGTTCTGTTCTTTCTTTCTACAACACCGTTTTGTTGAGGTACATGTGGTGAAGAGAATTGATGATCTATTCTATTTTCAGCACAAAAGTGATCAAAAGATTGATTTTTAAATTCAGTTCCGTTATCACTTCTAATTGCTTTTAATGATACTGGGTGATCAATTGGTAATCTAAGAAATAAAGTTCTAAAGTGACTAAAAACATTGTTCTTAAATGCCATAAAGTAAACTCAAGAGTATCTAGAATAATCATCAACGATAACAAGAACATACCATTTACCTCCGAAGGATTGAACACGTGAAGGTACTACGGTGTCAAGATGCAAAAGTTGACATGGTTCAGTTGTCATGATCATTGTGAGAGGAGTATGTGAACCTGCAACCATCTTAGCATGTCTACAAGAAGATCACACAATTTCTTTATCCCCTTTAAGCTTAGGCAGCCCACGTATGCGATCAAGAGCACTAACACGTGTTAGGTGATCAAAGCCTATGTGACCAAGTCTACGATGCCAAAAATATATGTCCATTGAATCATTAGCAACTAGACACCTATGCTTAGAGGAGGACATATCAAAAACAGCTTTAAAAACTCTTCCAAACCGAGACATGTTAGAAATAAGCTCACTATTTGAACCTACAACTTTGTAGTAGTTTTTATTGAAAATAATTTCTAGATTTTCATCTAGCAATTGTGCAATAGAAAGCAAGTTGTATTTCAAATTTTTGACAAGTGCCACATCCTTCAGAGTGTAGTGATCATTTACTCTAACCGAACCCTTAGCAATTATAGGAGTTGAAGAATTATCGGCAAAAGTAACATTCTCTACCCGTGACACAAAAGAGAGGGAGAAGAACCAATCTTTGTTACCGGTCATGTGGCGTGAGCAACCTGAATCCACAATCCAAATGTTCTCCTTCCTCAAATGTGTATCCTACATAAAAGCACAATACGTCGATAACTCAATACTGGTGTTAGTCAAAAGGCATTTAGGAATCCAGTACCTAGTCACGCGACGTGCAGTAGGAAAAACACGCGAAAGCTGAGACAAAACAGCAGGTTTATGAGTCAAAGTTTGAGATTTTTTATTCTTGACTACTGACCTATAAGATGTTACTTGTGTAGCACAAAAATCAGTAGCTCCGGAGACAAAAACAGAAGGTCTGGAGGTAAACTTTGAATGTTTTTGACTCAAAACAGCAGGTTGTACATTCGGTTCAATGTGTGTAGCAAATTTTGCATGAAAGTTATGAGATCTAGCAACCATTCTTTCCCTTTTCTGTTGTTTAGCTAGTCTATAACAAAAATCTATGACATGACCATCTCTACCACAAAAGGTACAATGAAATTTAACTTTGTGTTCATGTCTAGATGAGCAAGCAATATTTTTATTTGAAACCGAATGAGACAACACTCCTGCAGATTTGAAAACCACTCCTTTTTGTTTAGGAACTGTTTGAATCAAACCACTTCCTAATGACTTTACAATTTTAGGTGGATGTGCCTTAGCATGAGCATGAGAATCAAAACCTAAACCGGTTTTATCATTGCAAGACTTGGAAGAATTCAGCAGTAAGTTTAGGTTCTTATTCCCATTACAAAACCGATCTAATGTCCTATGCATGTCATCAAGTTTATTGGACAGATCAAGGCAATTTTCACATGAAGTTTTTCCTTTTAGTTTGCAATTGGAACAAAATTTAACTTCATGAGAATGTAAAGCATTGTTCAATATAGAAATTTCATTCATAGGATCCTATAGTTTCTTATCAAGATCATCACAAGTAGAACAATGCAAATCAATTGTAGAACAGCTAGCATCTTTCAAGTTTTTATCATTAAGTGCAGCAAGCTCTTTGTTCTTTTCAATTTCTAACTCAAGTTTATCAAGTGTGGAGGTGTGCGCACTTCTTAATAAGGACAATTGTTCATATATTAAATCACATGAGGAACATGCATCATCACTAGGAATCAAAGTCTTTAAACGGTTGATTTCAGATTCTAGTGATTCAATTTTAGCAGCACAATCCCTAAGCTTTTTGTCCTTTTTCTAACAATAATAGTGGCACGAGAAATAGCATCACACATTTCTTCGCAAGTAGGACATACCTCTTCATTGTCGCTGTTGTGTTCTGCCTCATCCATACTTAATCTTGACTTGCCCGCCATGAAGCACAAGTTTGCCAAATCATCTTCATCTTCATCACTTCCAATGTCCATGTCGCTTGAACTGAACTCTTGAAGCACAGTGATGAAACTGTTCATCATCTTGCATCCTATGGTACCTTTATTCTTCTTCTTGGAATTTCCAGAGGAGGTCCGAACCTTGCTTTGTTTTTCTTCCCGGGTGGTCGAACCTGAAAGGTTAGGGCATTCTGTACGAAAGTGTCCTGTTTTACCACATTCAAAACGGCGTTGAGGTCCGGAGCTTCCTCTCCTTCTAGTTCTCACATTTTGCAATGCTTTTGAGAATCTAGTAGAGATCAGTTCCAACTCCTCTTCTGGAAATTCTTCGATCTGCTCAATGGTTAGTGAGGACAACAAAGCAAGAGTATTGTAAGATGATGATTGGCCAGAGCTAGACATATCACGTTGTGAAACAAATGCAATAGACTTATTGGGGTTCTTACGTGAGATTATGTCAATTTCATGAGTTTTTAACTTGGAATATAGCACATCTAAATTAAGTGAACTCATGACAGTAGATTCACGAATAGATGTGACATTCATCTCCCAAATTGACATATCTAATGCACTTAGCAATTGCCTAGCATTTTCAGCATCTGAAAATTTAACATTGACACTACGCAAGTTGCTGAGAATCTTATTAAAGCGAGCAAAAAGGTCATCAATAGACTCACCTGGCTGCATCTCGAAGCGCATGTATTCTTTCTTGAACATGTCTTGCCTTACCTCTTTGATCGTGTTGGATCCTTCGTGATAGTCACAAAGTGCTTTCCACACATCGTATGCTGATCGGAGGTGTGCAACATGGTCGAAGTCGCTTTGTGTTAATCCTTGTATGATCAAGTTCTGAGCCTTGTTGTTGTTGTCGACATCTCTCAGATTTGTAGCTGTAACTTGATCGTTTGATGGCACTTCGTAAGGCTTGTATACCTTCTCCCATATTGCAAAACCTTGTGCCTGGATGAAAGCCTCCATGCATGCCTTCCAAACCTAAAAATCAATACCAGCAAACACACAAGGTTTGGCGGAGTACTTCTCCATGATGATTAGTCAAAAAAACGTGAAAATCACAAAGATTAGAGCAACGTGGCTCTGATACCAATTGTAGGATCGAAGCTCACGTGAAAAGCTACCAGAGGGGGGGGGGGTGAATGGTAGATTTAAAAATCTTACGCAGCGGAAACAATTAAACCCCAAACCCTTTCGGCAGAAAAACGATATGTTAAAGAAATCGTGTGTGATACTAAAGTAAACGTGTTTCACCATGACAAAAAGTGATATATATCAGAGAGAATCAAGTCACAAAGACAACACAAAAAGAATCACTCAAATCCGTCGAGGAAAACTCAAGTTATGATCGAAAGATCAAACAAAGGTCAATCTGCCCTACCCGAGGAAAACAGTTCTGGAACGCTGCAAAGAAACTCGTGTATATCATAGACCACAAATCCAATGACCGTGAAATTTTGATATATTACAGATAATCAAGTTGTGAAGACAACCCAAGAAGAATCACGTCAATTGGATCGGTAAAACTCGAGTTATGATAAAACCACCGACGAAAGGTAGTGCTGTCCAGAAACTCGACGAGTAAAACTTGTCTGGAACAAGTCTGACGAACAAGGCACAAAAGTTCCTTCCAACTAAGAATTTTATTCAATAGAACACAAGAGGAACAGCCCCAAAGTCGTGCACCACGAGCTCTGGGCTCCCTTGCTTATATAACCAGCCCTTAGGCCAACCCAATATCAACTAGGACTCCAATCCTACTCAGATCACGAATCGTAACTTTCCATAACTGTTTAGGATTCTTCTATACGCAGATAGAAGCAACCTTAAGACTTCCAAACACCTTAGGAACGTATCCCACATTCCTAAACAACTCAAATTCGTGAATCACACGAAATCCTATCATAACCAACTCAAATCTTTCCATATTTGAGTCAAACCCGACTCAGCCGCAGCCTGAGTCCATAACCTAGTCGGTTGGACCTTTCTGACCAATTCTTTACGTCCATATCTCTTCATCACGTCTCAGAACCATGTAGCCACGTCCATGCACTCCTTGAACATGTGCAAACATCTTCCATCGACGTCCACGATACCTTCATATGCATTGTTCTTGATTCAATCATGCTGTGCAACCTCCTGATCAGCTCAACCACAATTCCTCTTGAATTTGGTTGTTGAAACCTCATCTCCTCCCTGAGACTAGTCCAGGGGAACCCGTCACCAGCCATGTCTTGAAATCAAGCAACACCTGCACATGAATAAACAACCAATCCATATGAGCCCAAGTCCTCGACTTGACTCAAGTTAGTTCCGAACACAACACCCTACGTGAGAACCTCACATAAGCATGTTGCAAAACCACAGTAACACGATATCATCCATATCAACCAAAACGCACCAAAAACTTAGCAAATGAATACTAAGCAATCTTTCCAACAATGTAAAGCAAGTACGAAACATTGCAAATGAAAGGCAGAAGCACTACGGTCAAGTTCCGGACCTTGCCAGAGCAACCCGGAGCTTGAGCCGGAGCTAAAAAAAGCTAGTAGAACCTAGCACCGGAGCTTACCAAAACTAGTACAACCAAGCTCTTGCCGGAGCTTACAAAACTAGCAGGACCTAGCGCCGGAGCTAACCAGAACTAGTCGGAACTAGTAAACCCAAAAGCCGGAGCTAGAAAAATCAACTTCGGAGCTTAGCAAAAGCATGCTGAAGTTATCAAATATATGCCGAAGCTATCAAGGACATGCCGGAGCTAAAGATAAAGCTCACCGGAGCTAACCAAAGCTAGTCGGACATTACCAAGAGGTCGGACCTAGCATCTAACGTAACCGGAGCTACCCAAACCAAGCCGGACCTACCGTCGGACCTTGCTATAGCTCAGAGCTAGAGTCGGACCTTGATAAAAAGGTGTTTTGGTGATATTCAAAACTTTTATCATCAAAGCCAAGTGCATTCACTACAAGCCAATGTATTCATCACACATAGGTCTTACATATGGTGATGCTGGCCCATGAACATGAAGTCAATGGATCTATGGCCCTCTGAAATGTAGAGTGTGGCATAGAACACTCGGACCCAGTCCTCCACGAAGGCACTCCGCTGGAAAGACATCAGCTCCACTAGCCCTATGTACCTCTAAAAGAAAGGGCGAATCTCAGTCCCGACTGCAAGTGCGAGCTGATCCCAGCCAAGGAAGTTGTGCTGGAAAAGATTATGGCCCCGACGTCTGTAAGTCTCATACAGTGCCTGTGTCAGGGTCCAGAAGCGGCTGTCCAAAAGTGGCTCTCTGGGCTGCGGGAACCACTCCTCAAGCAGAATGCTCCATCGAAGCTTCCTGAGCAGCTTTGCCTTCAACTTCTTGTAGTTAGTCAGGCGGACACCCTCACCAACCCGGACATTGGTGTCCATCTCATAAAAGGCTCTCTTCGCCACTCTGTCCTCCCGAAGCTCAGCTGTAGAAGGTCTCTGTCTCGGGGCTGCAGCCGGTTGACCTCCATGGGTCCTAACTAAGCGCCGGCGAACAAGCGGCGGCTCAGGCTCCTCTGTCTCCTCTGGCTGCTGTGGTTGCCTCTGTCGGGCCTCCCGGATCCTCAGGGATCCACCTCGGCCACGCTGTAGCTCCTCAGCAACACGAGCGGCCATCAGAGCTTTCTTCACCTCTTTCGACAGCTTCTGCTTCTTAGCTGTTGGCTCCTCAATTGCCTTTCCTTTTCCTTTCTTGTCACATCCCATCTCGAGGAGAAGAGTGCCGTTGACGAAGATGCGATTGCGGGCTAGGGTTGACAACGGCGAATGGCGAATGTGTGACGGCATGTGGCCGGGCGAGCCCTAGCGGCGAAGAGGAGTGGTGGCGGCTCGAAGGACGGTGGCACGATGTGGAGCGCGGCAGCCAAAGGGCGGCGACGCGGCGCTTAGGGCGGCGGCAGTGCTGCGTGGGGCGGCGGCGGTGGTGGCGCTGAGGGTGGCAACGACAGCCGGAGCGCGAGGCCGAGCGGTGGCAGGGCGAGGGGCACAGAGCAGCGGCGGCGGAGGTGCTACGTCGGGGAGAGAGAAAATGAAAAACGAAGAGGCGCTAAATAGGTGGGTCCCGAACCCTAGTTTGATTTTTAACATCGGATGATCGGACGTCAGATGAGAGGTGCATCGGTCGAGGGGTACAATAAGGGTATTCTAGGGGCACCTTCAGCATCGAATGATTCGACGTGGAAACGATTATCATCGGTTGAATTTGGCACAACTCCAGAAATGCGAACATCGGATGCTCTGATGTTTCTCAGAATGAACGCATCGGTTGATTTGACTTCCTGTCTGAGCTGACCCTTGCACTTAAGCACAAACTGATCTGATGATGCGCCTGCCCTAAGCATCGAATAATCCGATGACTACAAAAGATCAGCAACATCCCATATATGTCCTTTGACTTAAACAAACAAAGAGAAACACAAGTCTTAGGACTTTTTGGGCAACCCCTAACCCCTCAAAAAGACATTAACACTAGTTGCCAATAACTTGGCTAAGCCCTAAAGCAAATAGAACACCGGAGAGATCAAGGAAAAAATCCAAATAAAACGTAAAGGTCATGCTTTGTGAGCTAGAGGATGAAGACTTCTATCTCTTTAAAGCATGTTCCTTTAGGCATTAACGCACCTAACACGTTGTTCTTTCCACATCATATGAGTTGAGATATTGCATTTCAAACAAGTCTCTTTCTCATGAGGTGGGTTCCCCTTTGTGACAATCTACCGTATGCAATGCCAAACAATTTTTAATGCAGAAAATTAAACGTGAGTGCAAGTCTATATGGCAGGCATCATGCAAGACATAAATTAAATCTATCTCGCCAAATTTGAACCTTTCAAAGGATTCTTCAGGGAGAGCCACTCTCCAAATCTTGGGGAAACCCAAAAGAACCTCCACCCCAAGCTAACCCTTGCTCGCCTCTATCCTTTGAGAAAGTTAGACAAGACCTATATCTGATGCATTCTTACATGACCATGGAAACTTACATGACGGTCGATGCATCTAGCACATTTAATTCACTCCTTAGTCTAGAAAAGGTTTTCTCATCAAGTGGTTTAGTGAAGACATCTGCCAATTGTTCTTCGGACCTAACACCTTGCAAGGAGATGTCTCCCTTAGCTTCATGGTCCTGCAAGAAATAATGGCAAATATCAATGTGATTAGTGCGAGAGTGTTGAACGGGGTTTTTAGTAGTCTTAACCACACTTTCATTGTCACAAAGGAGAGGCACACAACCAAATTTAACACCAAAGTTCAAAAGGGTCTGCTTCATATAAAGGATTTGGGCACAACATGCACCGGCCGCTATATATTCCGCTTCCGCAGTGGACAAAGAAACAGAGTTTTGATTCTTGCTAGACCAAGATACTAGGGAACGCCCAAGCAAATGGCACCCTCCGGAGGTACTCTTGTGGTCCACACGACATCCAGCAAAGTCCGAATCCGAGTAACCCAAGAGATGGAATTTAGCACCTTTGGGGTACCACATGCCTACACTTGGGTATGCTTGAGATACTGAAGTATCCTAAAGACCGCCTTCCAATGCGATTCTTTAGGTGCCGCTTGAAAGCAAGCACACAAGCATACACTAAACATGATATCGAGCCTAGATGCGGTAAGATAAAGCAATGAACCAATCATGGAACGGTAATTAGATTGGTCAACAGGTTTACCGTCCTTATCCGCGTTGAGATGACAATTTGTTGCCATTGGAGTACTTCTTGAGCTACAATCTCCCATCTCAAATTTCTTCAAGAGGTCCTTGGTATATTTTTCTTGATAGATGAAGGTCCCCTCTCAAAGTTGCTTAATTTGAAATCCAAGGAAGAAGTTGAGCTCTCCAATCATCGACATCTCAAATTCCCTAGACATCATTTTGCCAAACTCATGGCTAAGAGCTCTGTTAGTTGAACCAAAAATAATATCATTGACATAGATTTGACAAACAAATAGTTCTCCATCGATGTCTTTGGTGAAGAGTGTAGTGTCCACCCTCCCGATCCTGAATCCTTGCATGATCAAAAATCTTGTAGTCGTTCATACCACGCTCTAGGCGCTTGCTTGAGCCCGTAGAGTGCCTTGTACAACCTATACACATGATTAGGATTCCTCGGATCTTCGAACCCAGGAGGTTGTTCAACATAAACAAGCTCGTTAATGTAACCATTAAGAAAGGCACTTTTCACATCCATTTGATAAAGCTATATATTATGATGTGATGCAAAAGCAAGAAGTATACGAATGGCTTCTAGTCGAGCGACCGGAGCAAATGTTTCTCCAAAGTCTAGTCCTTCAACTTGTGAGAAACCCTTGGCCACAAGTCTTGCCTTGTTGCGGATCACAACACCATTCTCGTGTTGTTTGTCGCGGTACACCCACTTTGTCCCGATGACGTTCTTGTCCTTGGGTCGCTCCTCCAACACCCAAACTTCATTGCGGATGAAGTTGTTGAGTTCTTCTTGCATGGCCATTACCCAATTTGGATCTTGGAGTGCTTCCTCAATGTGAGTGGGTTCTACACATGAAACAAATGAGTAGTGCTCACAAAACATAGCGAAATGGCGAGAACGTGTTCTTACTCCCCTTGACGGACTTCCGATAATTTGATCAATTGGATGCGCCTTGGAGATGCGTCCATGCCTCATAAGTGGTTGTGAAGCACTTGGCGGTGGTGATGCGTGTTGCTCTTCTTGTGGTTGCACTTGATCATGGACTTGTTCTTCTTCTTGATGTTGAGTGGCTTGTGAATCTTGTGTCGACAATGGATCATCTTTTTCTTCTTTGTCAACTTGAGGTACCATAGATGTGTTGATGTTGGAACTTGAACCTCCCCCTTGATCATGGCTCTCCTCAACTTTAGGCTTGATGTCTCCAATGGTCATGTTCTTCATAGCTTCTTGTAGAGGCTCATAACCTATTTCATCATGACCAAAACTCTCCTCTTGGGAGCCATTAGTTTCATCAAAATCAACATCACAACTTTCCTCAATTAAACCGGAGGTTTGGTTGAATACTCGATATGCTTTTGAGTTTGATGCATAACCAAGAAAGATACCAACATCACATCTTATTTCAAACTTACCGAGCCTTTTCTTGCGGTAGATATAGAACTTGCACCCGAAGACTCGGGAAATAGGAGATGTTGGGCTTTCTCCCAATGAGGAGTTCGTACGGGGTCTTTTGAAGTAGTCGATGTAGATAGACCCGATTTGCGGCATGGCATGCCGTGTTGATTGCTTTGGCCCAAAACTTCTTGGACGTGCCATAGTCGTCAAGCATTGCTCGTGCAAGAATGATGAGAGTCTTGTTCTTCCTTTCAACAACACCATTTTGTTGAGGAGTGTATGTGGCTGAAAATTCATGCTTCACGGCTTCACATTCACACCACTCCCAAATGTTGTAGTTCTTGAGTTCGGTGCCGTTGTCACTCTGGACCTTGATGATGGGAAGTTGAAATTCCCTTTGGGCACGTTTAGCGAAGGTCTTGAACACTTCCGGAGTTTCACTCTTGTCACCTGGGAACAAAGTCCAAGCATACCGAGAGTAGTCATCAACTATAACAAGACAATAGAGATTACCACCAAGACTTTGATATGTGGACGGTCCGAGGAGGTCCATGTGGAGCAACTCATGTGGCTTGGAGGTTGACACCATTGTCTTCATCGGGTGGTGTGAAGCAACTTGTTTCCTGTCTTGACAAGCTTTACAGAGCTTGTTCTTCTCAAATGTGACATCCTTCACGCCAGTCACCATCCCGAGCTTGAATGACTTCTTGAGCTTGCTCATTCCAATGTGAGCGATGCGTCGATGCCATAGCCAACCCAAACTCGTCTTGGTGAAAAGACAAGTGGTCAAGCTAGCATCCTTGTCGGAGAAGTCTACTAAGTAGAGATGTCCATGCCGAAACCCTTTAAGGATTAGTTCTTTGCTTGTTTCAATAGTCACAACAACATCATTCTTGCTAAAGGTGCACGTTAGTCCAAGATCACAAAATTATGCAATAGAAAGCAAATTGAAACTAAGTGACTTAACGTACAATACATTGGAAATAGATAAATCATTTGAAATTGCAATCTTACCCGACCCAATTACCTTCCCCTTAGAGTTATCACCAAAGGTGACTTGTTTATGATTGTTGGGGTTCTCTATGGAGGTGAACATACCATCGTTGCCGGTCATGTGTTGAGTGCACCCGCTATCGATTACCCAATGCTTTCCTCCGGCTTTGTAGTTCACCTACACAAATGAATTCAATTTTTGATTTTAGGCACCCAAGCTAACTTAGGTCCTTGTATGTGTGATACAAGTATTTTTGGGACCCAAAGTTGCTTGGGAAGCTTCCCCTTCATGCCCTTCATGTCCTTGCCAATGAACCTTGCCTTCACCTTGCCATCTACTTTACTCAAGAGATAATAGTTATCATCAATGGTAGACTTGTAGTTAGTAGGCAATTTGGAGAAGGCCGGTTAGGAAGAGGACACTCCCTTGTATGGTGATCGGTGACCTCGCAATGTTGGCAATAAGAACCAACTTCCTTGATGAAGCTCGTTTTAAGCTCCGGTGAGGGCACCTTTCCTTTGTTATGCACCGGGAAGGATCCCAGTCCCCTCTTGTTGAAGGCCTTTGCTTGTTGGAAGAGGATTTCTTTGTGCTTGACTTCTCTCTTAGATATTCTTGCCACACTAGTGCAGAAAATTTCAATTTCATCCAACAAATCCTTCTCCCTAGCATTCTCTTTCAAAGGCAAAGACTTATGCAAGTCATTAGTGGCATGAGAAACAATAGATGCCTTATCATTAAGGGTTTATTTCTTTATAGTTTTCAATTTTTGATCAAGGACTTCATAAGCAAGGTTAAGTACTTGATGCTCTTGGATTAACTCATTGTGCTTTCCCAAGAGTGCTTGGTGTGCTACCTCAAGCTCATGATGATCTAGCTTGATTTGAGCCTTACCCTCCTCAACTTGCTTGACATGAGATTTTAGCGTGTCATGCTCCTTAAGTATGCTTCCATACTTGTCAAGCAAATCAAGGTTAACACTCTCGACCTTAGCACGAGCTTCTTCAAGAGACTTGACCTTACAATTTTCCCTTTTAATGATAGTGTGGTATTCATTTATCAATGAAGCTAAGTCATCGGGGAAAGCTCATCATCTGTAGAGTTATCGCATACCTTGGTGTTACCTTTTTCCATGAGGCACATGGGAGGTGGACGAAGAGATGAATCATCATTGTTGGCAATGGCAAGGACGGCCAAGCTCTCTTCTTCAACTTCACTCTCTTCATCACTAGATTCTTCATCGGTGATCCATTCATTTGCCTCACACATGAACACCTTTTGTGGACCTTTTCTCTTCTTTGGAAAGAGTTTTTCCTTTTTGCCTTTGTCATGCTTCTTCTTCCCGAAGAATCTTGGCTTAGGCTTGACCTCTTCTTCATCATCCTCACTATCCTCAAGCTTGCGATGCTTGCCCTTGTGGTTCTCTCTTCTTTCGTCTGGTTTTGGACAATCATAGGAGATGTGGCCTTGATCACCACAATTATAGCAAGTCTTGTTGTCATCTTTTCTTGGTAGAAATGATTCCTTTTTGGGATCAAATGGGTATCCCTTCTTGGCAATCTTGGAGTTCAAGCGAGAGAATTTTCTCATCATCAATGCAAGCTCATCATCGTCATCTTCACTTGATGCTTGCTCTTCTTCACTTGAGCTAGGCTCAACCACTTTTTTTTTTCTTGAGATATGTTTTCTTGGTGGAAGCCTTTAGAGCAATTGTCTTTGAAGATGATTCCTCCATCATCCCAAGCACACTCATCTCATGAGCATGAATCTCTCCAATAAATTCCGAAACTTCAATGTGATCAAGAGACTCCTTTTGAAGCATGGAGTTGATGATGTTGTACTTTGGCTTAGGAAGGAGCATAAGAATCTTGCGGTTGATGAGTCCCTCGCCAAGGGAAGCAATATAAAGAGCATTAATTCCTCAATGAGAACATTCAAGCGAGAAAACATTTCATTGACATTTTCATGAGGTAGCATTTTGAACTCATCATATTTGGCCTTAAGCATATGATACTTTAGTTCTTTAACACGAGAAGAACCCTCATGAATTTCAATCAAGCAAGCCCAAATTTCACAAGCCTTTTCTTTGCTAGCAATCCTAGCAAACACATCTTGACTAATGCATTTGTAAATAACATTTCTAGCCTTTGCATCCCACTTGACTTGATCACCTATATAGTTGTGCTCACCAAACCCCGCATGGGTCGCTTCCCATACCTCGAGAGCAATAGCCTCTTGATAAGCACGCATACGTGCTTTCCAATAGGCAAAGTTCTTGCCCTCGAAGATGGGAACAGAACCCCCAATCTTGGCCATTTTAGCTCTCTAGCAGTGAAGCTAGAATGATCCAATGAGCAACCTTGCTCTGATACCAATTGTAAGGATCGAATGCCCAAGAGGGGGGGGGGGTGAATTGGGTTTCTTTTCAAAAATTAAAGCAATAAAAACTTAACAAATAAAAGCCCAATTCCCTACGCAAACAACCTATGCATTCAAGTGAATAATAAGTTTGCGGTATATGAAATGCATAAGTGTAATGGGAAAGGAAGAGTGGCAAACTCCCGAGGAGACACGAGGACACGGTGATTTATCCCGTGGTTCGGCAAGATCGTCAAGACCTTCCTACATCCACGTTGTGGCACCCACCAAAGGGTATAACCACTCCCAAGTCACCGAGACCAGGGATCTTCACTAAAAGTCTCGGTTCGCGATCTCCGGCAAGGTGGAGCTCAAGCCTTGTACAAGTTTGATCTTCCGGGCTTCCACAACCGGCTTGGCAAGCTTCGGAAGGCTCTCTCCAATCACCGACTATTACACGGTGAATGCAATCACTGAGAGACACTCCCTTACAACTCTCACTAGACTAGAGACTCCAATCACCAAGAATGGAAGCACACAAGCGTCATCTCTAGCATGTTCTAGCCTATCTCTTGGTGTACAAGTGGTGTAAATGGTGTGGAAGTGGTTGCTCAATGTCTTGAATGCTTGGTAATGTGTAGGCTAGCTCGGGGCATCAAGACTTATCGAAATGACTGGTTGAAGGGGTATAAATAGCCAGCTTCTACGAGATAGCCATTGGAAATGTAGGCTGACATCACTGTTCTGCAAACACCGGATGATCCGATGTTCTCCCTTCAGTTGTCATCGATCGAATACAAATTAGCTGATGTCACTGTGTCAGATATGACCGTTGATCGACCGATGTTGTATACACCTGTACATCGGATAATCCTGTGACACTTGATCCAGAATGGTCCAGAAATAATGCTTACTTGAGTGATTGACCGATGTGTTACAATTGTACATCGAATGGTACGGTGTTACACTTGGTCCAGGGAAATTGCTTACTGGAATGATCGACTGATGTAACACTTGCTTCATCATCGGATGATCTGGTGTATACCCAAGTCTTAGGTCTTTTTCTGCTTTTGTGCCAACTCGATCGATGTAGTCTTTTCTGGATACATCGGATGATCCGATGAGTAGATTTTGTTTGCTTCGATTTGTTCTAAGTGAATCTTTTGGAATTTGTACAAGTGACCTCTTAGACATTGGTTTGAAATGTTCTTCTGATGATGACTAAGTCTTGTGTGCTGTCAATTTTGATGAAACAATTTTGACATATATGCTTTTTCTTTTAGTCTTCATGAAAATCGATTGACCTCATAAAATGGTTTGTTGAGGGGTCTCCAATTGCGTCCAATGAACAGTAAATGATATAAATATAGAGTCCATTAAGTGTGATGAATTATATGAGAGACCTTGCATCCACAAACTTATTGGTGATATCCAACGGTTGTCATTAATCACCGAAACCATACATTATGGGGGCCTAGATGCTTTCAGTCTGTCGCTAATCCGATGCGATCATTCCTCGCATCACGAGAAAAGTCTAGATCGAAACGATCTAGCGCCTTCCATGCATCACCGTCGGACGAATGCGTCAATAATTCTTTGTTCTCACATTTACCTTCTTTGTGTCATCTCATGTGTCCTGCGGTTCTCTTTGAAAGAAACAACCGCGTCAACCGAGGTGTCACAGGCAAGTAACGAAGTTGCTTGTGTGCGACATCTGTCATCACATTATCGCCATCGTCATTAACAAATTCGACATACCTCGGTTTACCACATTTCAAGCACATCTTCTCATTGGTGTGCTCTTTCTAGAATAGCGTGCAGTTGTCTGGGCACACATCGATTTTCTCATACTTCATACTGAGACCAGATATCTTGATCTTTGACTGATACATATCTGGTGGCGCTTTGTGAGGTTGTGGAAGGATATCGCAGATCAATTTCATGAGATCATTGTAGCAGTTGATGGAAAAAAAGTACTTGGACTTAATTTCCATAAATCTGGTCAAGAAAGCAAGTACGGTCAGAACCGTGTGTTCATGCAATGGCTCTTGTGATTTCTTCAGCTCCTCGAAGAACTTCTTTAGCTCATTTGTAAGAGGATCCTCCACTTCTAGAGCTTCTAGCATCTTATCCATCCTATCAACCACTATTATATCATCATCCTCATCCACTTCGTCTATGACTCGAGAATTAGTCTCGCCGTGAAAGGTCCACACTTCATAATGTGGAGTGAAACCGTTTCGACATAAGTGAAGCGAAAGCTCCAATCTTCCCAAAAACTTGGTGTTCCGGCATTTCGTACATGGGAACTGCACCATATCTTCTGTTGACAACGAAAATGCTAGATCCAAAAATTGATCTAACTTGATAAACCACTCATCCGAGTGACCACCAGTTCTGCTCTTCCAGCCAGTCGGTCTTCACCCATGTTTGGCTCTGCAGTTTAACATAAAATAAATTGTCGTTAATGTATTGCTATGTTATGTCACGGCCCTACAACCTAGGCAGATAGATCCTAAACCCACCCAAGAGTGACCGAGCAGAGCGTGCTCATGACGAGACGCGAGATGCGGATTCGAACGAAATTTCGGCAGCATAACCACGCTGTTCTCCACTGCACGCCCAAAAAAGGTGCAGCAGAGAACAACAGGGTTATGCCATCGAAATCTCGTCCAAATTCAGACCCGTGTCTCCTAACAAGCCACACCCCCTCGGTCACTCCCAGGCTGTCCAAAAAGGGACAATTCCGAACCTGCACGTCTCACATGCCAATGGCATGTGAGACGTGCCGATCCAAAACGGGTAATACATTGCTATAGGTTTCGTTGATCATTTTCAATTTGAAGTCATTTAAGAGAGAGGAAAGAACTAGAGAAAGAGTGAGAGGAAAGTTCGTCTTGGATGACAAATCCACATCCATTTTCACCGTCCATACAATCGCGGGTCATTGACATCCTTACTAAACTGTTCGCTTCCGTGTTGACTTGACGCATACAGTACCACTACAATGGTCTACACGGCACGATCACACTTATTACGTGCCGTGCCCTTCCGGGTTGGTCCGAGCCAACCCAAAACCCCTTTATTTATATATATTAAGTAGTCACTCAAAAACATTATATAAATGCACTAAAGTCCAAACATACAGTAAACATAATGGAAAAAAATATTAATTCTAAACACTCACACAATCAAAAGAACAAGAGAAAAAAATTATTAATTCTAGTAACCTGCATAATAAACATATTTACCAAAGCGTGAAAAAAAAATTTCTAAACCTAAAAAAACAAAATCATCTAGCAACATCTAGATCACACACTTGACATAGGCTGAAGTAGTAACATGGTGATGCGAATCTAAAGAAAATGTGTTACATCATTAAAAGTTTGATAAAAAACAGTTGGAACATTATACATATCAGGGCAGCTACTATAAGAGCAACAAGTCGTCATATATAGCTCAAAGCATTGTACTCCATCATATACAATATGAGAAGAATGATGGTGCCATACCTAAACAGTGATGTGGATTTGAGTGTGCACGGTGGGGAGGGGACCTGAGCAATGTAAAGAAAATGCATTATGTCAAGACCGATTTGATAAAAACAACTAGAACACTCAAAGAACCGAATATAATTGGGCCAGTTAGATCACCATATTATGATGCTTTTGGTTGATCCAGAAGCAAGTCCCTCACTTGCTAAAACACAATGGTTAATAACCTAATTTCAGCTTTAAGTGGTTACTCTAGTGCTAAACAAAAAAATTGTAGTAATTGTGTTTCCCTTTTATCTAATAATTACAAAACCTAATCGATCGTATGCTGATTACATTAGTGCGCCACTAAGAGTATCACCAAGGACAACTGTTCATGGCAGACAAATCACATGGATTCATTGTTTAACACAAATCACATGGACTAATTGTTTAACACAAATCACATGGACTAACTGTTCATGGCAAACAACTAATGGAGTTGATTATACGAAAAAGCAGAAACAAGGGAGCCTATACCGTAGGAGGGCTGGGAGGCGCTCTGGTGTCGGGTTGGAGGGACGTGAGGCACGCCAGCGTCGGCTTGGAGGGCCAGGAGGCGCACCAGCGTCGGGAGGAGAGGAGGAGCGCCAACGTCAGGAGGCGTGGTGCTGGGGGAGCTAGTGGCGGCGGGGCGCCGAGGGCGGCGAGGCCGGGTGTAACAGGGGGCCGGCGGCGGGAGGCACGGTGCTAGGGGAGCTGGTTGCGGCCGGGCCAGGGTGGCGAGGCCGGGGGTGGCATGTGGCCGGGGGCGCAGCGGGCCAACGGCGGGAGCTCGAGCGGCGGGGCGGTGAATGTGGCCTAGAGGTGGGGTGAATAGGCTTTTTTGAAATTTGTCGGAGCCTGCAACACTTAATCACCAGATCAAAACTTGAGATATCAGACTAGTCCGGTAAAGTGCGGACTAGTCCGGTGTGTACCAACTAGGTTGATTAAGTTTGATTGATTACTTTGATTCTACGATGTATGCAGTGGAAATAAAACATTAATTTAAGTGTTGCAAGATGATGTACTAGGATATATCACAATTCTATCTTATACCTAGTTATTCAATGTAAAGTAAGCAATATTGATTCAAACCCTAGATTGTTGTAATGAATAAGAACAATGAACACAAAGCAAGACACAAGTGATTTATCCCGTGGTTCGGCTCCCACAGAGGCAACCTACATCCACGTTGAGGAGTCCACAAAAGGACCGGGTCTTCTCCAACCCTACCCTCGTTGGATCGCCACGAAGGCCAATCCTCTTCCACTTATCACAAAGGGGTGAATAAACGAATTCAAAGGGGCCTTGTCACACATTGAGGGCTCCCCTAGATTACGACACGAAATACCACCAAGAACACACTCAAAAGATTGCAATGAAATCACAGGAGTGCGTTAGAGAATCAAACCAAGAGCTCAATGAGTGTTGAACGTGTCTCTCCAATGATCTAGAGTGTATCCTCAAAGGATTGATCTTTGTTGCACTTAATTTCGTGAAGAGATGTGTTTTTGAGGCTCTTGGAAGGTGTGACGGTGCTAGGGTTCGAGAGAGTTTCAAGTTGGGCCATGCACCTCTATTTATATGGGGTTTTTAAAAGTGACCGTTAGGGTTTAGAAAGATTGGACTAGTCCGTGGTGGACACCGGACTAGTCCGGTGTGCTGTGTGTAGCAAACCCTAAGTGTCTCGAAATATCAGACTAGTCCGACTAGGAGCAGACTTGTCCAATTTTGCTTCTAGAAATCTTCGGACTAGTCCGATAGTGATCGGACTTGTCCGGACAGTGAAACCCTAAGTGGTTATGAGGACATGTCCGCACTTGGAGGACTTGTTCGATTTAGGTCAGACTGTTTTTCGGACTAGTCCGTGCTAATATCGGACTTGTCCGATTTAGATCAGAATGAATATCGGACTAGTCCGATGGTGATCGGACATGTCCGATTTTGTGTGACTTGTGAAGTGTTTTGAGTACTAGTTCACACTGGGGAGAACTAGTCCGATTCTAGTCAGAGAGATATCAGACCAGTCCGATGGATATCGGGCTTGTCTGATTTTGTGCAGAGAGGATATCGGACTAGTCCGGTGACATTCGGACTAGTCCGGTCCTGTATAACTTTGTGCAATGTGTGTGTTTAATTGTGATTGAGCTCTTGGGATGTGCTTCCTTAACACACTCCATACACAATGATCTACTATTCTTCTTCCTTGAGCTCATTTCCACTTTGCTCCTCATTCTCCCTTCTTTTTAGCACTTTGCTTATTTTGCTATTAAAACCCGTGCGCATCTCAACAAAGAGGTTAGGATCTCATTTGCTTGTCATAAATCATCCAAAACCCACAAGGGATACCTAGATGCACTTTCAATCTCCCCCTTTTTGGTGATTGATGACAACCAATTGAGATTTCACAAAATGTGATAAAAATTGAGATTTTCATAAAGCATGCACATATGAGTCTAAAATACATCAAGCAATGAAAACATAATCCATATGTGCATTCTTTATGGTGAGATGCATACTAAGTTTATTAAAACAATGAGAATGACATAATTGACATTAATCAACCAAAACCAAGCATATATGTCATTCTAGGAGCAAAATCACATAACTCAACAATTACTTCTTGAAAGATCATAACATTGCATCACAGAACCATAATTAACTTAAGAACATAGTTAAAGCTTTACAACCCACAAAAAGTCAAAAAACATACAAGAGAGCTCTCTCCTCACATCCTATAGCTAATACTAAGACTCCCCCTCAATCTCTCCCCCTTTGGCATCAAGACACCAAAAAGAAGGAGAGGAGGGTCCTAAAGTCTTCACTCCTCGCTGTCGGTCCTCTCATCGTCTTCATCATCGTCTTCGGGCTGATGAGGAGGAGGAGGAGGTGCGGAGCCACTGGAGCCCCCAATGCCAAAGTAGGAAAGCTTGGAGGGGGTCAAGGGCCCGAGCTTAGTGATGTCAGGGTCGGAGTCCTCAGAAATCACTGGAGATCCAATGGGGTCGATCTCCAGCTTCTGGCAAATCTGCTTCACATTTGCCTTGACATACTTCATGTCTTCCTTTCTCTTCTTGTTCAGCTTGTGGGCCCGCACTTCGGCCTTTTTGCAAGTAAGTATTTGAAGATCCCACTGGTGGATCCCCTTTGAGGGGTTGCCCTATGGGCAGGGGCAGCTCTGGCATCTTCAGTTCTTCTTGCTAGTGCCTCAGGACTGGAGGCCGGTGAGGGAGCAGCCTGGACACTTGGCTTTTGAGGCATCTGAGGCCTCAAGGGTAGGTGCTCCACATCCTTGACAAATTCAATCCCGGTGACCTTCTCGATCACAAACATCAGATATGGGGCATATCCACAAGACCTGTTGGGTGTGTAGGCTATGTTGATCATGTCATTCCAGATGTAGTCCGCCACATCAAACTGGCGATCCTTGCTTATCACTCTCATCAATGTCCAGAAATAACCCTACACACTCCCGGCATCTCCATCCTTGGGAGCGATGGTCTTCCTCAAGACTCTATTAAGCACCAAAAAAAACGGCTTCATGTTCTTTGTGGATGGAGGATTGAACTTGGAGTTTGGCTCATATAGGAACTTCATCCTATCCTTCTCAATGACACCTATGTTATGGATGATTAAGCTGTCACGTCCGGAGGTGTCAAGATAAAGCAGACTTGCAAAATCTTCTTGAGTGATACTGTACTTGGATCCATGAGTCATCCAAGTAACACTTTCCTCATATTCACTTGAGAAATGGAATGTTGCAAAGAATTGTGCTATGACCTCATCATTCCAGTTGTTCCTGAAGGCAAAGAGATCCTTCAGGCCATGCCTCTCAATAGCTTCCACCACTTCAGTGAATAGGGAGCAGTCCTTCTTCTCAAAGTGTGCCCAATCAATCCATTGACTGCGCACAACCGGTGTCTTCATTGGGAGATACACAGATTTGTAGAAATATTCATGGAAGTTGCACCAAAATCTTCCAACGGCAGCTTGCTTTGGTCGGCCATACCAATCAATGCTTCTGAACTTTGCTGCCGAATCACCGCCTTTCCCATTGAATTTCTCTTCAGTGGGGTCCCGAACCCCTTCCCTCGTAGCATGCAGCTTCAACGGGCCAACTAGACCCGTTGCTATTCCATTGCCCTTGCCCTTGGCTGGGCGGGCACTTACCGAGCTAGGGCTACCACCGGTGGTAGCCCTAGAAGCTGGCACCTTGGAGGTCGGCTTCTTCGCTAGCACTTTCCTCCAAGCCTCTGGAGGAGACAGAGCTGGCTCGGAAGGACGGTCTTGGCGTTTCTTGCCAAGGCTCGTCGAGGGTCGAGGTGCCACCTCGTGGTCCATCTCGGCCTCGAAATCGAAGATCTCGTCATTTGTGCTCGACATATCCTGAGGTTGAATTGTGTAAGGCATGAATGAGTATGGATGATACAAGGCATGGTTGAGAAAGAATAACAAGGAATTGCATTTAGGAATTGATAGGTTAGGTTTTGAGTTCAGAAAAATCGAACTTGTCCGATGTACAGACACGGACTAGTCCCGGGAGATCGGACTTGTTCGTTCATGGATTGGACTAGTCCGGTATTCATCCTCAAAAACCTAAGCAACTGGACAAATGGTGATTCCTAATTCAGAACTAGCTTAGCATAAACGTAATACATCAAGGAGACATGTATGTAGTGAAATATGCTAGGCTATTCGATCAACAATGAAGAAATTTGGGTTTTCTAGGGTTTGAGTGAAAATAACCAAGGAATTCGCTTGATTCTCGAAGGAGTTGTTGAAGTCCGGACTTGTCCGAGAACTTCAATCTTTGAGGGAGGAAACTTGATTTCCACCCAAATGCGGAGCTTTTTGGTGGAGGGGATGCAAAATCCCCTTCGGAGCTCGATTTTGAGAGAGAGAACGTGTGAGGCAAGAGTGAGGATGAAGGGATTAGGGTTTTGCGGCGGCTAGGGTTAAGGACACGAAAAATCGGACAAGTCCGCAGATGACCGGACTAGTCCGAACTTTTCCAGAGGCTATATCGGACTAGTCCATGGTCTATCGGACTAGTCCGGCCTAACCGGCACTCCACGGACTAGTCTGCATGGGCGGACTAGTCCGGGTAACCACGGACTAGTCCGTGGTCACTAGGCAAGAATTTCTTAGCCCATTCATATATATTTGAAGGTACATATTTAGAAAATAGGGAGGCAAATCAAATCAAATAATCTTGATAAATATGATCAGTAAGCATACAACAATCAAGCAATGATCATAATTCACAAGGATCTAGTAATTGACATAGTTTTCGGAAGAAAACTGAGAGAGATGATTTTCACAATCCAATCAACATATTTTGAAAAATTCATACAGGTATGCAACATTTCAAGACACACTCCGAGGATCAAGGATATTTAGTTCATTTCGGAGTTCACAAAAGCTCTTATAATCAAGTGGCTTGGTGAATATGTCGGCCAATTGCTTTTGGGTGTTGACATGGGAAATTGCTATATCTCCTTTCATGGAGTGGTCTGTCAAGAAGTGATGCCTTATGTCTATTTGTTTGATTCTAGAGTGCTCAACGGGATTATGGGCAATTTTAATGGCACTCTCATTGTCACAAAGGAGTGTAATACGGTTCATATTGTAACTGTAATCCCTTAGAGTTTGTCACATCCAAAGGAGTTGTGCGCAACAACTCCCGGCTGCTACATACTCCGCTTCGGCTGTGGATTAGGCAATGGAATTTTGTTTCTTGGAGGACCAAGAAACTAAGGATCTCCCTAGAAATTGGCATGTACCGGAGGTACTTTTTCTATCTACTTTTCATTCGGCATAATCTGCATCGGAGTAACCAATGAGGTTGAATTTTGAGATTTTTGGGTACCAAAGACCAAGGTTGGGTGTATGAACTAAATATCTCGAGATCCTTTTCACGGTTGTCAAGTGACACTACTTAGGATTGGCTTGAAATCTTGCACACAAACATACACTCAACATAATATTTGGCCTAGATGCTCATAAATAGAGTAGAGATCCAATCATGGAGCGATATACCTTTTGGTCGACGCTAGGTCCATCTTCATTGAGATCCAAGTGGCCATTTGTTGCCATGGGAGTCTTTATAGGCTTCACCTTGTCCATACCAAACTTCTTGAGTATGTCTTGTGTGTACTTGGTTTGGCTTATGAACGTCCCTTCCTTTTGTTGCCGCACTTGGAATCCCAAGAAGTACTTTAGTTCTCCCATCATTGACATTTCAAACCTATCTGTCATGATTTTACTAAATTCCTCAAAAAAAGATTGATTAGTTGATCCAAAGATTATATCATCAACGTAAATTTGACAAATAAAAAGATCATTGTCAAAATTCTTTGTAAATAGTGTATAATCTACTTTGCCAATCTTAAAGCCATTTTCAATTAAGAAATCTCTAAGACACTCATACCAAGCTCTAAGAGCTTGTTTGAGGCCGTAGAGAGCCTTACGCAATTTAAATACATGGTCGGGGAACTCTTCGTCTTCAAACCCGGGGGGTTGCTCCACATACACCTCCTCCTTGATTGGTCCGTTGAGGAAGGCGCTTTTCACATCCATTTGATAGAGCTCGAAATCATGGTGAGTAGCATATGCAAGTAATATTCTAATAGATTCAAGTCTAGCTACAGGAGCAAAGGTCTCATCAAAATCCAAACCTTCGACTTGTGAATACCCTTTGGCCACAAGTCGTGCCTTGTTCCTTGTCACCACCCCGTGTTCATCTTGTTTGTTGCGAAAGATACACTTGGTGCCAACGATGTTCGCATCGGGTCTTGCCACAAGTTCACACACCTCGTTCTGCTTGAAGTTGTTCAATTATTCTTGCATTGCCACAACCCAGTTCGTATCCCTCAATGCATCATCAACCCTATGTGGTTCCAAAAAGGATACAAACAAATAGTGCTCACAAAAGTTAGCTATACGAGATCTAGTGGTTACTCCCTTTTGGATGTCACCGATGATATTGTCGATTGGGTGATCCCTTTGGATGCATTGGTGTACTCTTGGGTGTGGCACTTGAGGCGTTATATCTTCATGATCATCTTCGTCTCCCCCAAAATGGTTGCCTTCGTTTACTTGTTGATTATCTTCGTATTCTTGTGGTTGATCTTGTGTGGAGGATCCCCCTTGATCGTTGACCTCCTCTTGTGGCTTATCTTCCTCATACATGTGTAGAGGTGACTCTTGTGGTTGAACTTCACCTAAGGCCATTCTTTTCAATGCTTGACAAGGAGCTTCTTCTTTATAGAGCACACATGGATCAACGTGCTCCTTTTGGGAGCCATTAGTTTCATCGAACACTACGTCGCGTGCTACTTCAACAAGTCCGGAGGTCTTGTTGAAAACACGATAGGTGTAAGTGTTCGAATCATAACCAATAAAGAAACCTTCATAGGACTTTGAAGCGAACTTTGAAGTCCTAGGCTTCTTGTTCAAGATATAACATGGAGAACCGAAAACTCGAAAATATGAAATATTAGTCTTGTTACCGGTGAGTAGCTCATAGGATGTCTTCTTGAGTAGTCGATGAAGATAAAGTCGATTTACGGCATGGCAAGCGGTGTTAATCGCTTCCGCCCAAAATCGATTTGAGGTCTTGTACTCATCGAGCATTGTTCTTGCCATCTCTATGAGTTTTTGGTTCTTTCTTTCGGCAACTCCGTTTGGTTGTGGGAAGTACAGAGCTGAAACTCGTGCTTTATGCCTTCTTCATCAAGGTACTCCTCCACTTGTGTGTTTTTGAACTTCGTGCCATTGTCGCTTCGAATGTTCTTAATTGTCAATGAGAATTCGTTTTGAGCTAGCTTGAAGAACTTCTTGAGTATTCCTTGTGTTTCTGACTTATCATGCAAAAAGAAACCCAATGAAGCGAGAAAAATCATCAATAACTACTAAACCATATTTGTTACCGCCGATGCTTATGTAGGCAATTGGACCAAACAAGTCCATGTGAAGTAGCTCGAGTGGTCTTGTTGTAGTCATGACGTTCTTGGCGGGGTGAGGTGCTCCAACTTGCTTCCCCGCTTGGCACGCGCTACATGGCCTATCTTTCTCAAACACAACACCCTTTAAACCTCGGATGTGATCGCCCTTGAGGAGTTTTTGAAGATTCCTCATACCAACATGCGCTAGCCGTCTATGCCACAATCAACCCATGTTGGTTTTTGCAATCAAGCATGTGTCAAGTTCAGCTTTAGCCTTGTTGAAGTCAACAAGATAGAGCTTTCCCTTTAACATACCCTTGAAAGCAATGGAACCATCACTCCTCCTAGAGACGGTCACACCCTCGTTAGTGAACAAGCATTTATAACCTTTGTCACATAATTGAGATATGGACAGCAGGTTATAATCTAAGGATTCAACATGTAATACATGAGAAAGTGTGTGTTTAGATGATATGGCAATTTTACCGATACCGAGCACCTATCCTTGGCTATTATCTCCAAAATAGATGCCCTCGTTTGGATCCTCATTTTCTTCATATTCCACTAACATTCTTCTTTCTCTGGTCATATGGTTGGTGCAGCCACTGTCTAGCACCCATTTTGATCCACCGGAGGAATAAGCCTGCAAAAACAAATTATGCTTTGGTTTTAGGTACCCAAGCTTGCTTGGGTCCTCGGAGGTTAGTCACAAGAGATTTGGGCACCCACACATGAGACTTGGTGTTCCCATGGCGTGGCCCAACATAATGAGCATAAATCTTTCCATAATTATTTCTCATTAAGACATACGAGGAATCAAAAGTATTGAAAAGTAACTTTTGTTGTTTATACGCAGGACTAGTCTGGGAGGCCGGACTTGTCCGGAGTACCGGACTTGTCCGGACCCCCACCGGACTAGTCCGGCGGTCATGCGTTTTATACTTATTAATTTTTTATTTTCCAGCTTTGAAGGCTCCTCCCTTTACAAAGACATTGATATCCCTGTTATTCTTAAGGTTTCTAGCTTCTTGCTTTTCACCATGAGAGTAACCAATGCCATATTTGACATTTGGAGGTCTTGTGACCAAGTATGCACTACGTGCATATTTTATCTTCTCCTCGTCAAATATGCCACTTTGGGCAGGATGCTTATCTTTTGTAGAGGTTGGCTTGTCTTTCAAACTGGTGTCAAGTTCATTACATGACAAGTATAAGCAACCTGAGTTTTAGTGGGTCGAGAATGTGAACTTGAAGAGGATGAATGTTCACCTTGCTTGATTGACTTAACTTGCACTTCAAGGATCTTGTTAACCTTGATCAGGTCAGCAAGTTGGTTCTTGATGGCAGCAGTTGAGTCGGTTAACTCCAAGCAAGTTTCCTTGCTTGAATCTAACTCAAGCTCTAGTGAATTGCTTCGTTCCTTTTCAAGTTCTAGAAGCTTGTCAAGTTCGACATATTCCTCCTTTTGGGAGATGATCATGTCCTCTTGACGATGTATCAACCTCTCCTTCTCAACAAGATGGTCAAGTAGAAATTTCATTTTTTTGGCAGTTTTCCTATCTAGTCCAACAAGCATATCCTCATTATCACTATTAATTTCATCATCACTAGAATAGGAATGCACGGAAGGGGGTTTAGTGGTTACCTTGCGTTTACCTTCCTTTGACATAAGGCATGTGCCATCTCCCTTCCATGCGCCGAGTTTAGGGAAGGGAGTAGACTTCTTGAATGTCTACTCGATGGCTATGCTAGCCATCTCTTCTTCTTCGGATGATGAGGACTCGTCATTTGAGTCCCACTTTTTCCCTATGTGCGCTTGTTCGGCTTGTTTCTTCTTCTTGAAAAATTTCTTGGGTTGAGGCTTGGCTTCTTTGGTCTTCTTCTTGTTCTCTTCATATGGGCAATCAACTATAAAGTGGCTATACTCATCACAATTATAGCATGCCCGCCTCAACTTTGGCTTTGTTCTTTCCTTGTACTTTCCTTCGCATGATTTGGCACCTTTTCTCTTCTTCATTATTATCTTGAATTTCTTCATGAACAATATCATGTCTTCTTCATGTAATTCACTGCTCTCATCATCACTGTCTTCTTCTACCTAAGCTTCTTGAGCTTCTTTAGATAGGGGCTTGAGTGTGGACTTCAAAGCAACCCCTTTCTTCCTTGCCGAGGTGAGGTCGGCAATTTCCTTGACATGCTTTGCTTGTTTTTCCATCATCTCGAAATTGATGATTTTTCCAAGTAATTCATCCGGAGTCATTTTCTTGTATCCGGGGCTTTCTCTTATCATTGAGCATAGGGTGACATTGCGAGGCATGAAGGCTCTGAGGATGAGCTTCACCACCTCATGGTCATTCCACTTCTTGCTTCCATATGATCGAACCTTATTGATGAGCGTCTTTAATAAGTTATACATATCTTGAGGTGACTCATCTTCTTCGATTGCGAATCTTCCTAATTCTCCTTTGATCATTTTGGTCTTTGCTTCATGCACATGACGGTCACCTTCATGTGCAGTTTGCAGTGTGTCCCAACTCTCCTTAGCAATTTCGAGTCCATCCACCTTGGTGAACTCGTCCCGACTGAGCAAAGAGATGATTACTGCCGCAGCTTGAGCATTTCGATGAATAGCCTGCTCTTGGCTTGGTGTGAGCTCTTCGTCGTCGTCCGGGATGTCTATTCCTGTGCACACAATATGCCATAGCCTTGGATTGAGAGAGATTAGATGCATTTTCATATTTTGCCTTCACAATAAGTAATCACTTCCATCATGTGTGGGGCTTTTACGAGTGGAATAGACAAGTAAGGATTATTGTTGGAATTAAGACGATCATAGTTGAAAGGATATCGGGAGTAGTCGGTGTGACTAATCCCCTTCTTCTTTTCTTCAATCTTCAATTTCCCTTTGGAAAATATCTTCTTTCTTAGGAGCGCCTTTAGTTCTAGCGTCTCCTCATCGTCGTCCTCAAGGTCTTGAATGGCTTCGAGGAGCTTTTCCACCTTTAGGTTCTTGTCATCATCAACCTTTTCTTGGTTGTTGCTCTTGTGGATGTCCTTCATGTCCGACATGATCTTCTTTGAGCAATTAGTCTCTTTCTTGAAGAACCTGCTCTGATAACAATAGAATGTGGCCTAGAGGGGGGCTGAATAGGCTTTTTTGAAATTTGTCAGAGCCTGCAACAACACTTAATCACCAGATCAAAACTTGAGATATCAGACTAGTCCGGTAAAGTGCGGACTAGTCCGGTGCGTACCGACTTGTTTGATTAAGTTTGATCGATTACTTTGATTCTTCAATGTATGCAGCGGAAATATACAGTTAATTTAAGTGTTGCAAGATGATGTACTAGGATATATCACAATTCAATCTTATACCTAGTGATTCAATGTAAAGTAAGCAATATTGATTCATACCCTAGATTGTTGTAATGAATAAGAACAATGAACACAAAGCAAGACACAAGTGATTTATCCCGTGGTTCGGCTCCCACAGAGGCAACCTACATCCACGTTGAGGAGTCCACAAAAGGACCGGGTCTTCTCCAACCCATCCCTCGTTGGATCGCCACGAAGGCCAATCCTCTTCCACTTATCACAAAGGAGTGAATAACCGAATTCAAAGGGGTCTTCTCACACGTTGAGGGCTCCCCTAGATTACAACACGAAATACCACCAAGAACACACTCAAAAGATTACAATAAAATCATAGAAGTGTGTAACCAAGAGCTCAATGAGTGTTGAACGTGTCTCTCCAATGATCTAGAGTGTATCCTCAAAGGATTGATCTTTGTTGCACTTAATTTCGAGGAGAGGTGTGTTTTTGAGGCTCTTGGGAGGTGTGACGGCGCTAGGGTTCGAGAGAGTTTCAAGTTTGGCCGTGCACCTCTATTTATATGGGGTTTCTAAAAGTGACCATTAGGGTTTAGAATGACCGGACTAGTCCGTGGTGGACACCGTACTAGTCCGGTGTGCTGTGTGTAGCAAACCCTAAGTGTCCCGAAATATCGGACTAGTCCAGCTAGGAGCAGACTTGTCCGATTTCGCTTCTGGAAATATTCAGACTAGTCCAATAATGATCGGACTTGTCCGGACAGTGAAACCCTAAGTGGTTATGAGGACAAGTTCGCACTTGGAGGACTTGTCCGATTTAGATCAGAGAGTTTTTTGGACTAGTCCGTGCTAATATCGGACTTGTATGATTTAGATCAGAATGAATATAGGACTAGTCCGGTGGTGATCGGACTTGTCCGATTTTGTGTGACTTGTGAAGTGTTTTGAGGACTAGTCCGCACTAGGGAGAACTAGTCCGATTCTATTCAGAGAGATATTGGACTAGTCCGATGGATATCGGACTTGTCCGATTTTGTGTAGAGAGGATATCGGACTAGTCCGATGACATTCGGACTAGTCCAGTCCTGTATAACTTTGTGCAATGTGTGTGTTTAATTGTGATTGATCTCTTGGGATGTGCTTCCTTAACACACTCCATACACAATGATCTACTATTCTTCTTCCTTGAGCTCATTTCCACTTTGCTCCTCATTCTCCCTTCTTTTTGGCACTTTCTGATTTTGCTATTAAAACATGTGCTCATCTCAACAAAGATGTTAGGATCTCATTTGCTTGTCATAAATCATCCAAAACCCACAAGGGATTCCTAGATGCACTTTCAGGCAGCGACGGGGGCGTCGGCAGAGCGGAGCGGCGGCGGAGCGTAGTGACAAAGTGAGTTAAAAATGAGTTGGACCCGACAGTATAGGCTTTAACTTGCGAAGGCTAGGTTAATAGCGACGATGTTAGGTTTGGCCGTCGCAATTAACACTATTTGCGATGGCTAGTGGAAAAGGCCATCGCAAATAAGATTTATTTGCAACGGTCGTCGTATTCACGACGGTTCCTGTAGAAGCTGTCACAAATAAGGGTCTATTTGTGACGGCTTCTTTTATTTGCGACGGCCACTTGCGGGCCGTTGCAAATAGGTTTATTTGCGACGGCCGGCCGTTGCAAATTAATGCGGCCGTCACAAATGATCGTGTTTCCTGTAGTGACATAGGTCTCTGAATCTCCCCCTTGATGAATGCATTGTCTTATTCACATTAAAAGTTTTGAAAACAATTTCCCCTCCTTTGTAAAACATAAATAAAATGAGAAGAAAAACTTGTAAAACTGAAATAAAATGAGAAGAAAACAAATTCCCCCCTAAAAAGAATCGTGTCAAAACAATTGTGAATATGTGCGATGTGTAATTAATTCCCCCCCCTTGCATACTTATCTTTAAAAATTCACATATTATCTATTATGTCTCCCCCTTTGACAATGTATTCAGCAAGGTTCAAAAGAGAAATTTCAAATGTTATGAGCATATTATAACATATACATATAAACAAAGCTCATCCAAGTCATACTATCAAGTAACTTACACTATACATCAAAGAGATACATAAAGTAGTGTAAGCCATGCTAGAGATCAAATGTAATTTTCAATTTAAGAAAGTCATGATCTCACAAAATTAACTATTTTAATACCTGAAAGCATGACACTTGTTGCTACAATTTTTTCTTTAAAGCACAAATTTAGATCATATGATATTTGCAAGAGATTATATGTGCATCTGCCTTATTCTAACCAACCAAGCTAAGCCTATGTCATTTGACAATTAGAAGCTTAAGGACATGGTTTTAGTCATACACAACTTCTTCCAAGTTCATATCTATGTGCAATGATAAGCCATCTCAAAAGAAGAAGTGTGATGCATGCATATTCTCTTGATCTTTTCTCAATTTATATTTATTCTTGAAAACTCAACATGTGACTTGATTACTTGATTAATTATTTATGATAAAAAGCACTTGTGAGCTTACAACAAGTTCAAAACAGCAAGAAAGTTCGACCATGACAGATTTAGTGTAAGTAATTATTCCAATTACTAGACATGGCAAAAACTACAAAATGTATAACACGAGTAATATAGTAAGAACTTTCAGTATGTATCACAAAGTCATATATGTATGAAATACTATGCTCATATTATTTTAATTTCAGATTCACACATAGACTTCTAAAGTTTCAAAACTCCCCCTCAGTGTAAGCCATGAGGATGCATAACCCCTATTTCACTATGAATGAAACAAAAACGAGTGAAATCCAAAGGTTTTGTAAAAATGTCAGCCATTTGTTGTTCGGTATCTACATGGTGAAGCACAATGTTTCCTTTTTCAACATTATCATGGAGAAAGTGATACCTAATGTCAATGTGCTTTGTTCTTGAATGTTGCACATGGTTTTTAGCAATGCAAATGGCACTAGTGTTATCACAAAATAGTGGAACACTATCTAGATCAACCCCATAGTCTTCAAGTGTTTGAACAATTCAAAGAATTTGTGTAGCAGCAGCTACATATTCAGATTCAACCGTGGATTGTGCAACTGAGTTTTGTTTTCTAGAGGACCAAGCAACAAGTGAATTTCCAAGAAAATTAAAAGCACCCGAAGTACTTTTCGTATCAATCCTACAACCCCCAAAATTAGCATCCAAAAAAGCTTTCAAAGAAACGGTTGAGGAAGAAGGAAGAAAAATGCCAAATTCTTGAGTTCCATGTAAGTACTTGAGAATCCTTTTGACGGCTTGACGATGTGAAGCACGTGGGGAGGCTTGAAACCGTGCACAAAGACATACGCTGAATTGTATATTCAGTCTTGATGCCGCGAGATACAAAAGTGATCCGACCATGCTTCAATATTCTTTTTGATCAACCTGTTCACCATCTTCATCAAGATCAAGTGTAACTCTTGTTCCCATTGGTGTCCGAAGAGGCTTGCTTTTGTCCATGTTGAAGTGCTTGAGAAGGTCCCTTGTATACTTCATTTGATGCACAAAGGTACCTTCCTCGGTTTGCTTGATCTGCAGCCCCAAAAAGTACATGAGTTCTCCCATCATACTCATCTCAAATTCTAAACTCATCATAGCTGAAAACTTGGACACAAGATCATGAGAAGCACAACCAAAGATAATATCATCCACATACACTTGAACGAATAATGAGTTATCGCCATGCTTAAGCACAAAAAGAGTTTTATCAACCATGTCCGTGGTAAACCCCTTTTTAAGTAAGAATGTTTTAACCTATCATACCATGGTCTAGGGGCTTGTTTGAGACCGTACAAGGCTTTGGACAGTTTGTAAACATAATTAGGAAAATCTAGATTTTCAAAAACCGGTGGTTATTTGACATAAACCTCCTCATCTATGTAGCCATTAAGAAAAGCACTTTTAACATCCATTTTATATAGCTTAAAACCATTAGATGCAGCAAAAGCTAACAAAATTATTATGGCTTCTAATCTAGCAACAGGAGCAAAAGTTTCATAAAAATCTTGACCTTCAACTTTAGTGAAACCTTGAGCAACCAACGTAGCCTTATTCCTAAGCACAACCCCATCCTCACTTTGTTTATTTTTAAACACCCATTTAGTTCCAATTAAAGTGTCACCTTGAGGTGGAGGTACAAGTTTCCAAACATTATTTCTTTCAAATTTTCCTAACTCTTCTTGCATGACAATAATCTAAGATTCATTAGTGAGTGCATGTGATATATATTTGGGTTCAAAATAAGCAACAAAAGCAGAATGAGCATGAGAATTGGGGTCGGTAAACCTGGATCATGTAACTCGATCATGCAAGCTTCCAATTATCTGTTGTGGGGGATGATTCTTGTAAATCCATAGGGGAACATATGTCTCACAAGTTTCTTCTTCATTAGTTTCATCGCAGATTGAAGAGCTTGTGGCTTGTGGACGATCAGGACTAGCAGAGGTGGTAGTCGGAGCTTGTTCAATGTTTGGATCTAGACACATGTCAGCTTTGGAACTATCACGCAATATCACCAACTCTTCTTCTTCATCGAAATACCCTCCCCTTGAGGATATGGATCTGGTCCTGCAACATTGGAGCTTGTACCTGGGCTAGCTTCATCAAAAGAAACTTCACAAGTCTCCACAATTTTGTTAGTGTCAAGTAAAAGCACACAGTAGCCTCTAGTATGAGATGGATAACCAAGAAACATGCCATCAACGGATCTAGGTTGAAATTTATCAAGATTACCATGTTTCTAAACAAAGCATTTGCAACCAATGACCCGAAAGTGTGTAAAACTAGGCCTATGTTCAAATCGGAGCTCATATGGTGTTTTACCTAGCTTAGCGCGCAAGAAAACACGATTTGAGACATAACAAGCGGTTGCAATCGCATCAACCCAAAATTTCCTAAGAGTTTGATATTCATCAAGCATAGTCCTAGCCATCTCAACTATGGTTCTGTTCTTTCTTTCTACAACACCATTTTGTTGAGGTACATATGATGAATAAAATTAATGATCTATTTCATTTTCAGCACAAAAGTTGTCAAAAGATTGATTTTTAAATTTGGTTCTGTTATCACTTCTAATTGCTTTTAAAGATTCTGGGTTATCAATTGATAATCTAAGAAATAATGTTCTAATGTGACTAAAAGCTTCATTTTTAGATGCCATAATGTAAACCCAAGAGTATCTATAATAATCATCAACAATCACAAGAATATACCATTTACCTCCGAAGGATTGAACACGTGATGGTCCTACGGTGCCAAGGTGCAAAAGTTGACCCGGTTCAGTTGTCATGATCATTGTGAGAGGAGTATATGAACCTACAACCATCTTAGCATGTATACAAGAAGATCACACAATTTCTTTGTCCCCTTTAAGCTTAGGCAGCCCACGTATGCGATCAAGAGCACTAACATGCATTAGATGATCAAATCCTACGTGACCAAGTTTACAATGCCAAAAATATAAGTCCTTTGAATCATTAGCAACTAAACACCTATGCTTAGACGAAGACGTATCAAAATTAGCCATAAAACTCTATCAAACAGAGACATGTTAAATATAAGATCACTATTTGAACCAACAACTTTGCAGTAGTTTTTATTGAAAATAATTTCAGATTTTCATCTAGCAATTGTGAAATAGAAAGCAAGATGTATTTCTTATTTTTGACAAGTGCCACATCCTTCAAAGTGTAGTGATCATTTACTCTAACCGAACCCTTAGCAATTATAGGAGTTGAAGAATTATCGGCAAAAGTAACATTCTCTACACGTGATACAAAAGAGAGGGAGGAGAACCATTCTTTGTTACCGGTTATGTGGCGTGAGCAACCTGAATCCACAATGCAAATGTTCTCCTTCCTCTAGCGTGCAACCTACATAGAAACACAATACGTCGATGACTCAATACTGGGGTTGGTCAAAAGGCATTTAGGAATCAAGTACTGAGTCCCACGATGTCCAGCGGGGATAACAAGCGAAAGTTGAGGTAAAACAGCATGTTTATGAGGCAAAGTTTGGGAATTTTTGTACCCAACTACTGTCCTACGAGATGTTACATTTGTAGCACGAAAAACAGTAGGTTTGGGAGCAAACTTTGCATGTTTTTGACTCATTACAGCAGATTGCATGTTCCTATCATTCGGTTTAGCAAGTGCAGCAAATTTTGCATGAAAGTTATGAAATCTAGCAATCATTCATTCCTTTTCCTGTTGTTTAGCTAGTCTATAACAAAAATCTATGACATGACCATCCCTACCACAGTAGGTACAGGAAAATTTAACTTTGTGTTCATGTCTAATTGAGCAAGCAACATTTTTATTTCAAACCGAATGAGACAACACTCCTGCAGATTTCAAAACCACTTCTTTTTGTTTAGGAACTGTTTGAATCAAAACCTAAACCAGTTTTATTATTGCAAGGTTTAGAAGAACTCAACAGCAGGTCTGGATTCTTATTCCCATTACTAAACCGCTCTAGTGTCCTATTCATGTCATCAAGCTTTTTAGACAAGTTTAGGCAGTTTTCACATGAAGTTTTACCCTTGAGTTTGCAGTTAGAACAATTTTTAACTTTATGTGTTCGTAAAGCATTGTTAAGAATGGAAATTTCATTCATTGCATCTTTTAGTTTCTTATCAAGATTATCACATGCAGAGCAATGCAAATCATCTATAGAACAAGAAGAATTTTTTAAGTTTTTATCATTAAGTGCAGCAAGCTCTCTGTTCTTTTCAATTTCTAACTCAAGTTTATCAAGTGTGGAGGTGTGCGCACTTCTTAATGAGGACAGTTGTTCATATATTAAATCACATGAGGAATAAGAATCATCACTAGAAATCAAGGATTTTAAACGATTAATTTCATATTCTAGTGACTCAATTTTAACAGCATTGTCCCTAAGCTTTTTGTCCTTTTTCCTAACTATCACAGTGGCATGAGAAATAGCATCACACATTTCTTCGCAAGTAGGACATACCTCTTCATTGTCGTTGTTGTGTTCAACCTCCTCCATACTTGATCTTGACTTGCCCATCATGAAGCACAAGTTTGCCAAATTATCTTCATCTTTGTCACTTCCAATGTCCACATCACCTAAGCCATGTTCTTGAAGCTCGGTGATGAAGCTGTTTATCGTCTTGCGTCCTATGGAACCCTTCTTTTTCTTGTTGGAGTTTCCAGGGGTGACCTTGACCTTATTCTGCTTCTCTTCACGGGTAGTAGGACCTGAAAGGTTAGGATATTCTGTACGAAAGTTTCCTGTCTTACCACATTCAAAGCAGCGTTGGGGTCTGGAGCTTCCTCTCCTTCTAGTTCTCACATTTTGCAATGCTTTTGAGAATCAAGTAGAGATGAGTGCTAACTCCTCTTCTGGAAATTCCTCGATCTGCTCCGGGGTTAGTGAGGATAACAAAGCAAGAGTACTGCAAGATGAAGATTGGTCGAAGCTAGACATATCACGTTGAGAAACAAATGCAAGAGACTTGTTGGCATTCTTACATGAGATTATGTCAATTTCATGAGTTTTCAATTTAGAATATAGTACATCGAGAGTAAGTGTACTCATGACAGTAGATTCACGAAAAGATGTAACCTTCATCTCCCAAATTTACATGTATAATGCACTTAGTAATTGCCTAGCAATCTCGGCATCTGAAAAATTAACATTGACGGTACGCAAGTTGCTGAGAATTTTATTAAAGCGAGCAAAGAGATCATCAATGGACTCACCGGGTTGCATCTCGAAGCGCATGTACTCTTTCTTGAACATGTCTTGCCTTACCTCCTTGATCGTGTTGGATCCTTCGTGGTAGTCACAAAGTGCTTTCCACACATCGTATGCAGATAGGAGGTGTGCATCACAGTCGAAGTCGCTATGAGTTAATCCCTGTATGATCAAGTTCTTAGCCTTGTTGTTGTTGTCGACATATCTCAGATTTATAACTGTAACTTGATCGTTTGACAGCACTTCGTAAGGCTTGTATACCTTCTCCCATACTGTGAAGCCTTGTGCCTGGATGAAAGCTTCCATACGTGCCTTCCAAACCTGAAAATCAATACCACTAAACTTACACAGTTTGGCAGAGTATTTCTCCATGATGATTAGTCAAAAACATGTGCAAATCACAAATATTAGAGCACCGTGGCTCTGATACCAATTGTAGAATCGACGAGAACGTGAAAAGCTACCATAGGGGGGTGAATGGTAGATTAAAACTTTTTTAGCGGAAGCAATGAAAACCCCTCGGCAGAAAAATGATCCGTTAAAGAAATCGTGTGTGAGACTAATCTAAATGTGCTTCACCGTGGCAAGACTGATATATATCAGATAGAATAAAGTCATGAAGACAACACAACAAGAATCACTCAAGTCCATCAAGAGAAACTCAAGTTACGATCAAAAGATCGAACAAAGATCAATCTGTTCTACTGAGCAGAAAATATATCTGTAATACTGCAAATAAACTCGTGTAGATCAAAAACCACAAATCCAATGACCGTGAAATTTTGTTAGATGATAGATAATCAAGTTGTGAAGACAACCAAAAAGTAATCACGTCAATTGGATCTGCAAAACCCGAGTTATGATAAAACCACCAAAGAAAGGTAGTGCTGTGCAGAAAACTCGACGAGAAAAACTTGTCTGGAAGAAGTCGAACGAACAAGGCACGAAAGTTCCTTTCAACTATGAATTTTATTCAGTAGAACAGAAGAGGAACAGCCTCAAAGTCATCTACCACGAGCTCTAGCCTCCCTTGCTTTTATAACCAGCCTTTAGGCCAAGCCGAACCTAACTAGGACCCTAATCCTACTCAAATCACAAATTGAAACTTTCCATAACTGCTCAAGAATCTTCTATACGCAGATAGAAGCAATCTTAAGACTTCCAAACACCTTAGGAACGTATCCCACATTCCTAAAACAACTCAATTCGTGACCCACACAAAACCCTATCATGACCAACTCAAACTTTCCATATTTGAGTCAAACACGACTGAGCCGCAGCCTGAGTCCATAACCTAGTCGGTTGGACCTTTCCGACCAATTCTTTACATCCACATCTCTTCATCAAGCCCCAGAACCATATAGCAACGTCCATGCACTCCTTGCATACGTGCAAACATCTTCCAACGACGTCCATGATACCTCCATATGCATTGTTCTTGATTCAAACATGTTGCACAACCTCTCGATCAACTCAACCACAATTCCTCCTGAACTTGGTTGTTGAACCTCATCTTCTCCCTAAGACTAGTTCAATGGATCCCGTCACCAGCCATGTCTTGAACTCAAGCAACACTTGCACATGAATAAACAACAAATACTTCCGAGCACAAGTCCTCAACTTTACTCTTGTTAGTTATGAAACCACATCATCTTATGTGAATACCTCACATAATCATGTTGCAAACCATAGAAAAATGATATTAGCCATAACCACCAAAACACACCAGAAACTTAGTAAACGAATACTAAGCAAACTTTCCATAATCCAAAAGGCAAGTTCGAAACATTGCAAGTTAAAAGCGGAACCACTGTGATCAAGCTCCGAACCTTGCCAAAGCTAATCGGACCAAAGCTAACCGGACCTTGAACCGGAGCTTACAAGAGCTAGCAAGAGCTAGCGCCAGACCTTACCAAAGCTAGTTGGACCTAGCGCCTGAGCTAACCAAAGTTAGTCGGACCTAGCACCAGAGCTTACCAAAGCTAGTCGGACATAGAGCCGGAGTTTACCAAAGCTAGTCAGACATAGAGCCGGAGCTAACCAAAGCTAGTCAAAGAAGTTAGACCTAGCCAAAGCAAGTCAGACCTTGCCGGAGCTACCAAAAAAGCCGGACCTATCGGCGGACCTTGCTGGAGCTCCGACCTAGATGATAAAGGTGTTTTGGTAGTATTGAAAACTTTTATCGCTATAGCTAATGTATTCAGCACACATAGGTTTCACACTATCGATTTAGCATTTCCCACTTAAAGGGTATTCCAAGGGTGTCATTTATATTTTCCCAAAGGAAGGCTAACTGTAATTGTAGCAATCATCAAATGAAGAGGGTATATTGGTCTAGGTAAGATCCTTGTGAGGATGGGTAATAAATGATTGAAGGTAGTGTGACACACACATGAGCATTCTATTCTAAGGGGGATAAATGGATCTAAGGGAGATTAGACTAAGAGTAGGGATTTTCTCCTACTATGCTTCTAGAATACATATACATAACCTAGGTTAGATACTAATGAGCATGTCAATGATGAATTGCTATGCTAAGTTGTTCAACACATCGTACATGGGCTTACCCCTAACAATACTAGGGGACTCCCGCATAGAGCTTGTGGTATAGACGAACGTCGAGGATTACAAAGGACAGATAGGGTTGTCACCAATTACTACCTTTCTCTTCAATCCCTGGGTCTACGAGACATCCAGTGCTACTTAATTATCCTAGCAATATGCTTGCATATTAAGTAAATACCTTAGGAGCCGCAACACAAGCCATACTAAAGCAATGACTAAACTAAACATCGTTGAACGATGTTCAAACATAGCATATATTGTTCATATTAACTTGATCATGTCATATCTAATTAGACTATAGTGCGGGTTTATAGTGTTTATGATGATAGAATAATGACATTAAGGCATGATCATAATGAGTACTCCTACCATGTACATGGAATACAAAATCAAACAAGAAACACTTTATCCAAGTATATGAATAAAATAAGACACAAGATAACATCTTTATGATGCATAAAGTCACAAATAAAATAATGAATATGTGAGCCATACCTTCACGAATTTGGAATTTTGAAGAGAGAGACTCCTTCTACTCCTTTCCTAATTTGGACTAAGGACCAGAGACTCTCCACTCTACAGCCTAAACTCCTCTAAGACTATGGAAGATAGTGGATACAATAGAATCAGGCTAAAGTGGTGTGTGTCAGAAGTGAGGGTAGGGGGTCCTATTTATGATTGGAGAAGGGTCGGTTCCCACCACCAAAAGGGAAGGAATCAATCTTCATCGTGATCAAGGCACCACAGGGAGTCGACATGTGGAAGTTGACTGAGTTTGGCACCAGAATCACTTTGGTCGAACAATGTAATCAACCACACTAGAATGTTTACCAATTCCAGTATGCTTTCTCGGGCGCTACGTAAGAAACCCAAATAGGAGACAAAGATGGGCGATGCACTAAAAGGCGAGCGTCTCTGTAAGGTTAAGTGAGACACGCCCACTTCAGTGAGGAACTGACATGGCTCGGTTAAACATACAAGGAGATGTGTTACAGTAAAGCCCATCTCAGTTAATTAGGTATTCAAGACAGTCCTCCTCTTCCTCCTACGGGAGACGTGCGTCCACAAAGCGCGTCTCCTATTTTCGAAAGAAAAGAGACAGACTTTACCCAAAGCCCGTCTCCTTTGTCTTACAGACATGAACACGTCGATGAATGATGATCATTCATTCATAGTTGAAGACACAAGATAATTCATCACAGATGAACACAGATTCATTCATTAACAATATATTAGAAAACACAAGAAAAATACAAGAAACAAGAAAAGAAAAAACAACATCAACTAAAAACAACAAAAGAAAACCTAAATCATATACCTCCTCTCCCTCCTCCTCCGGCGGTCATACCGGTGCCGATGCAACAGGAGTCCTGGCTGACTGCTCCACCTGCTCCGCCAGTTGCTCCGGTTGGTTCGGATCCGGTGGTGGAACCTTGCGACTGAGGTTCCCTGCCATCGCCGCTAGGATACTGCGGCCCTCGGTACCAAGCACCTCGACTGTCATCTCAAGCAGCCTCTGGAACCAGTCAAATAGTATGTCGAACAACATCTCAAGAATCTCTTTGGTGAGGCTCTCGGTGGAGCGGCAACACTGTTTCTTGTAGGGTGGCTCCCTCGGCGGGCTTGGCGGTAGAACCTTGGCCATGGTGGGTTGTCTAAGCAGAACAGATCGAAGAGGAGAGATTGATGGCACTTTATATAAGGTATGTGTCGTAACGAAAAATGGAGAAATGCATCGTAGCAAAGCGCGTATCCTATGATCGACGTCTCCCTCTCCTCTGCTAAAAGAGAGACACACTCTAATGGAAAGTGTGTCTCCAATTCACACGTCACCTTTAGCTTCTTTATTTTCTCCATTTTACTTCTGGTCATTGTTGATATCACACATCACTGAACTTAGAGCACATTCTGTCTTGATAACTAAATCATTCACTTGTCCAGAATATATTCAAATCCTTCCTTATGATACCTGAGGAACACGATGAACACACCACACAATAATTCATTCACACAGTTGAAGAACACACGAGATAATATTCAATCTCATAGATGAACAAAGATAGAATTCTTTCATTAAAAATATTTTAAAAACAGAAGCAACTAAAAAAACAAAGAAAAAGTAAATCCTACTCCTACTCCTCCTTCTCGTCCTCCGGCAGCGACTCCGACACCGGTGCAACAGGAGCCTGGGCCGGCTACACCGGCGGTGCAACCCCAAGAATGAGGTTGCTCTCTGTCGCCTCCACCATGTTTCTGCGGCCCTCGTGGCCAAGCACCTGGGCCATCGTCTCGAATAGAATGTTGAGACGATCGGCCACCACCGTGAGGGCAAGGATGTAGTGGTCGATGGTACCCATTCCAATAAACTGAGGAAGGGTACCCAGACCCAAGGAACTCATGGCGCAGGACGTATTGTTGTACGCCTCTTACGCCATAAGGAGGTGCTGCTCGGTGTTGAACCTCTCAAGGGAGTTGCGACACAGTTTCTTGCACAGTGGATCCTTCGGAGAGCTTGGCAACGGAAGGTCGGCCATGATGGTGGTGGGTCATCGGGGCGGAGAAGACAAAGAAAAGAAGAGGATTCAAAGTGAGCAACGCGCTTGTGGAGAACTTACTGGTGATGGCGCGTCTTAAATAAGGTCCGCGCGGAGTCATTGATGGAGCAGTTGGTTTCCCGTGCATTGATAGAAAATTGGGACGTATTGATACCACTCGGGGAAACGAAAGGTCGCGCACGAACATCTCACGCATCTTTGCACCACGGCGTAGAAATTAAGTTCTCTGCAGACCTCGTGTTGCGCGTCTCTCCCTTTCGACAATGGAAGACACTCTTTAGCGTAACACTCGTCTCTCTTTGTTATAGGGCATCTCGCATTTATCTGCCCCGCATCTTCGTCTCTTCAACAATGGAAGACGCTCGTTAACTTAACGTGCTTCTCACATTTATCTCCCTCGTCTCTTCTTCGCCTCTGGTGCTCCTTTATTACTAATCTACCAAAGGTCCTTTACTAATCAACCAAGTCTAGTGCAACCGCCTCCTCTGTTTGCCATCACCATTGTCGTCGTCATCGTCGTTGTCGCCGCCGTCCTCCCCGTCATCGTCACTGTTCATGGCTGCTATTTGCTTGGTGTGTAGCCGACTAAAGGAGGAGCGCTTGGCGTGGCGCAAGAGCCATCCCCATGTATGTACATATGGCACACTGGTCGCATGGTTGTATTGTAGATATGCAATGGACTGATGAACTTAACTGTAGTTTTGTTTCTTCATCATGTTTGTTTTTTGTATTTTCAATTTCTCTGTGTAGGGTTTCTTAGTGAAGCCTGAATCAGGAGAATTTTTGAAGTGGCAGTGCATCGTCCCCGGTAAAGAAGGGGTAAGTCATGAAGAACAAGGACAATATGAGTTTAACTATCATCCTCCTATTAATGAATTTCCTTTGTAGACTGACTGAGAAGGTGGTTACTACCCCCTGACAATCTCCTTCTCAGAGGACTATCCATTAGTGCCTCCAAGATGCGCCTTTCCATGTGGTTTCTTCCACCCAAATGTCCAACGCTTAGGAGCACTCTGCATTGGGATTCTTGATCAAGAGATTGTATGATAGACCTATTTTTCTCATGTAATTAGTAATTGTTGCCGAACTTATTTTGAATTGGTTTCTTATGTCGCTTAAATTGATATTTCGTAGGGGTTGTGGACTGGTTTTACAATCAAAACTATACTACTTGAAGTTCAGTGTTTGCTGCATCAGCCAAATATGCCTGATGTTTTAAATGATTTCTATAATCTACTTATCAAGGTTAGACACTTTATGCTAGTGACCAACGTAGGTTACTCATTCCTCCTTCGACATTTGTTAATTTAAAGAATGTCAATATTTTCAGGATCCAGGGGAATATAAGAGACGTGTTCGGGAGCAAGCTGGATGGTACAGTTTAGATTGATTGATGGGAGCTTTAGGAATAAGTTTAGATTCAATATTAGTTTAGAGGCATGAAATGTATGAACTATGAAATTCATTGAGTTGCAAATTATCTCTGAATTGCAATGTCATTGCGTTTGTTTTGTCCCTGATTTCCAATTAATCCATAAATTACAATGTTATTGCGTTTGTTTATCCCTGCAACAAACGTTCATCATGTCGTGCGAGTGGCAATAGGGTGAAGAGTGCATGAGGGACGAACTTTAGAAAGGTGCATATTAGATACCTGAGATCCGGCAAAAGGGAGACGCGCCTCACTCAGGCTTGTCTCCTATTTGTTTCGAAGATCTTTTGTCCCACCTCGTAAAGTTGAGCACGTTGAAACGATTGTATAAGGCATTGCACATAGTTTCCAGTTGGAAACACCGGAATGTCCTGGATGTTGTTACTGGATTCAGCACACCGTGGCGCATCTTGGACACTCAAGCGTTTCCAGGGCCACAAAATAATGCAAGACGAGCCTTGCAGTGGCACGTCTCCAATTTATGCCGAAGATCTTTTGTTCCACCTCGGAAAGCAGAACGCAATGCAACAATCATATAAGGCATTACACACAGTTGCCAGTTGGACACGTCGGAATGTCCTAGATGTTGTTCCTGGCTTCAACACAACGTGGCGCATCTAAGACACTCGGGTGTGTCTGGGCCACATAATAATGAGAGATGCGCCTTACATTGGCATATCTCCAATTTATGCCGAAGATCATTTCTGCCACCTCAGAAAGATGAGCGCAATGCAACGATTATATAAGGCATTGTGCACAGTTGCCAGTGGTACATCCCCGCATGTGAAAGATGTTCCCGTCTTTAGCACACCATGGCTCGTCTTTTGCATGCGGGAAAATGCCCTGATGCGAAAGATGATAATGTGAGACGTGTGTTATATATGTGCGTCTCCAAGTTTTATTTTAAACTCCTCAAGCGCTCTATGGTGAAAATTTGGCGCTCTCTCGGCCAAAGAACGCTGAAATGTGAGGGACGGGTGCTATTTTTATCCATCGCACGCTCGGCTCTATGGATGGAGTCCACACATTCCAAGAATCGCAATTGGGTTGTGTCGTGCGATGCGGCACCCAATAGCACACAGAAAAAAGATACATCATATTACATAAAACAACATAGTGTTATACAAGCTTTGTCTTTTATGAATAATATACATTTAAATACACTACAATGGAAGATAAGTTCATAGCTCTTGACACTCAAGCCTAAGCTATGCAAAAGTCATTCCATTTAGTCCTAGAACAGAATCACACTGGCAGCACAAAGAAAACATCAGGGTGGCTTGCAGGGTTCCCACACGGCCGTGTACCCCAACGGGGGCAGCGCCTCACCGGTGAACCCTTTATCAAATACGTCATCATCTGCAAAAAAAATTTTTAAAATAGCAATCATGAGCACAAAGGCTCAACAAGACTTAACCATCTCCACTAAGCATGAAACTCTATATGCAGTATATACATAATATAGGACGGCAGTTTGCAATAAAAAACTCGCCTAAATGTTAGTCCTTACTTTCTGCTTTTAGCAGCAAATTAAGGCTTGATGAATATGAAATTTAGTGAACATCCTGCTTTAAACATACAAACCATAATTATTCCATATAGCATGATTTAATAATATTCAGCTCCAAATAATTAACTACGTCACGACTCAGTGAACAAGCGGTACTCAATAACCGTGAGGGACAGCGACTTGAATCGATATACACCTGCAGGGATATTCGAATAGCACAACGCATACACCCATACTCGCAGCTCCGTAGGCAAACTCCACTGATGTTGTATACAACAACCTTTTACCGCTACCTACACGCCGAACTAGTCCCACCGCTACGAGTAGGAGGCCCCCACACGGAGTCCGACATACCCGCTGGCAGGTTTACACCTTGCTGCTCTCAACCCACACCTATAAGGTGGTAGGGTATGCCTCGACGCTAAGGTAGACAAGTTACATCAGTTTACTGGGTCCCATATATCCAGTATGCCTTCAGTACATTCAAACTTACTCAAAAGGGCCACACACGGATCGGTCCTTGACCGACACAGGCACAGCTACAGCTCATAGGCCCCTATGTCCTACTGCTCCTACTCAATACCCGGTCTCATATTTAACCAAATGGTGAAAATCTCACTCGACCAATCTCGTGTGAACCCAATTCCTGGACTCACGAGTAGATCTCAACTACTTGACTTTTACCGAAGCAACTATAACATTAAGAATAGTATGGACACATCGAGTACTTAACCATCTACCCTTCTCTCATGGGTTGTCATGTCATGCATGTGGAAAACTCCAAGAAAATCCTAGACTTAATGCACATACATGCTAACCCATATAGTGTGATACAAATCAAAGTTTAAAATGTTGTTAAATGCGAACCGGGGCTTGCCTGGCTGTTAGATGGAGGTAAAGTTAGTCTCCACATTGATTACTTCCAATGGCTCTGGGGTCTCCTCGAGCTCGGCAACTATTCGATATGCAAAGAAAAATGCAATTAAATCAATATTGGTGTTATTACATAGCTTAAAGGAAAGATAGTTAAGTATATTATATGATGACCATTGGTCCTAGAAAATTTACATATGACACTAGGAAGTATGGGTGAGGTTGTGGCAAAATTGGGGCTAAGTTCATAGAAGTCCCTGTTGTATAAAATTCAATGTATATAAATGCTTCCCAGAATTTTCAATGGGCAACCTGGCACTTTAACATGGCTAAAAGTTGGTTTTATATTTAGAGTAGGTCAATAGTGACTAAGAAAAATTGGTTTAACAATTTTCTAAGCATTCTACTGTGAGATATTGAATTTACAAGTTTGGACAAATTTCTGAAATGTTTATGGACATTTTGGAATTTTCAGGTACATAGAGATTGGAAACAAAATTTTGCTATACAACTGAACTCAAATGGACCTGAAACTTTTACTGTAACTCAAGGGAATTATTTGAAATGATGTAGCTAAATTTGAGAATTTTTGAATTAATGGAGCACCAGTAATTAATTCCAAAAGCATTTTGCTTCATGGCATTATTGAGGATAATTTATTGATTTATATACAGATCCAAGCACACCACTTGACAGTAAAGATCATCCTGGTTCTAACAGAATTTATTTGGGAATTTTTGGACAATTATTCTAGGAGATATAGATTTTCTAAGTTCACCACAGAACCTGCATAGAGAAAATGATCTAATTCATTTAACTGTGGACCCCACTGGCAGGGTTGTCATCAACCTCCACCAGGGGAGCTCAACCAGCAGCTGAAACACCTAGGATGAGCTCGATTTCACTCATTTTTTCACCAAATCGAACGGGATTTTTACCAAATTAGCCTTGGAAACAAGGAGAACATGATTATAGATCAAAACGTGGATAAATTGGCCGGAGGTTGAGTCTTGACAGAGAACAGCGCCATTTTGGAAGGTGGTGGGGAAAACTCGTGGAACTCAGCAAATCCTTGATCGATGCTACTGAAATTTGACTGAGATATGCGCCATGAGGTGGTGAACAACATTCGTGAATGAATTAGAAAATGGTTGCACCTAGAAACGAAATTAAATCGACGACCTAGTGACCTAGGTATGAACTAGTTTTGATAAAATCTGAAAGTAACGAGCTAGGAGCCATGACGTGACCTGAAACTTTGCGAGCAGAATCTAGGAATGTTGGCGGACCTTTTTGATTCAAGGACTGAGGTGAAAATCATCCAGGAACAGCTGCTGCAAGGGAGCACAAGTGAGGTGGTTGCAGGGGAAAAAGAAAAACAGAGAAGGAGAATGCTTATTGCTGTGTTGCACCGTGAGCAAGTGAAAGGATCAGCTCTCCCCTTATCTGCAGCTCAGCTGGCTTCACAACAAAGGTATGAAGCAAGCACACAGGCAGCTGGGTGGATTTTGCATGCCGTGAGGTGTTGCTCTGTGATGAAACAGAGGAAAACAGAGAAGTCCATTACAGGTGGGTCATACTGCTTTCATCCTTATCTTCACTAGACAGTCAATTCTACCACCTAATTCAGTCCGAAAATTTCTAAATATTTGTGGAAAGGCTAAATTGAAGATGGAGAATTCGATTCTGAACTCAAATAATGGATTTGACAAAGTTTTGTTCGAATTCAAACTTGAATTCGAATTTAAGGGGAATTCAATGTAGCTATTAAATTTAATAGCAATCTTGCTTCAAAAATTATGAAAGTTTGCAGGGAGGCTATTTGAAATATTTGGAATCCAATGGTTGACTCAAATCTTTATGTCAACTTCATTTGAACAGTAGCTAAGTTTATTTTTTTGAATTCCCTAATTTGGAGTTTGAATTAATTTGTTTTGCTCATTTCCTTTTTATTGCTTTTTATCATTCAAATTTTTTTTGTCCTAACTGAACTTTGAATTATTGAAATTATGGATTTTACATTCCTCACCCCTTAAAAGAATCTCGTCCCAAGATTACAATGAAGAGACGAAAGTAAGAAATTACCGGATATGAGACGATAAGAAATCCGGATAGTTGGAGCAGAGATATTCTTCGGATTCCCATGTTGCTTCTTCAGCAGTATGGTTGCTCCATAACACTTTATAGAACCACAGCGTGCGATTCTGTGTTGTTCGAGTCTTCTCATCGAGAATCTGAACCGGATGTTCGGAGTATGTGAGATCCGGTTGCAACTCGGCGATTTCATCCGTGTGGAATGCAGCAGTGAACTTGAGACATTTCCGGAGCTGAGATATGTGGAAAATGTCATGGATACCAGCAACAGATGTTGGCAATTCCAATCTATAAGCCACGGGTCTGCACTTCTCCGTAATAGCAAACGAACCAATAAATCTTGGAGTGAGCTTCCCTTTTACTCCAAACCGATGAATTCCTTTCATCGGAGACACGCAGAGGTACACGTGATCCCCTACATCGAAGTGCAGTGGGCAATGACGCTTGCCCGCATAATTCTTCTGTCGAGATTGAGCCGCTCTCAAGTTCACTTGAATGATCCGAACTTGTCCTCGGCTTCATTGATTAGATCAATCCCGAATGTCACTCTTTCGCTTGACTCGCACCTATTCAGCGGTGTGCGGCATTTTTTGCCATAGAGGGCTTCATATGGTGCCATCTTTATACTCGCTTGATAACCATTGTTGTACGAGAATTCCGCCAACGGTAAATGATCATCCCTATTTTTACCATGGTGGATGGCACATGCACGCAACATGTCTTCAAGGACTTGGTTCACTCTCTTAGTTTGTCCATCGGTCTGTGGGTGATATGCGGAGCTTCTAATCATCTTAGTACCCAACGAGGCATGCAGCTGCTCTGAGAAACGAGCAACGAACAGCAAGCCTCGATCTAAAATAATCATTCGAGGAATGCCGTGTAGGCACATGATTCTTGATATGTACAACTCCGCATATTTCCTGACATTGAATCCGACATTTACCGGAATTAAGTTTGCTGATTTTGTTAGTAGGTCGTCTATCACCCAAATTGAATCATGCTTCCATAATGTGAGTGGCAATCCAATGCTGAAATCCATACTCACATCCTCCCATTTCTGTGCTGGAATATTCAGTGGTTGCAGCTGTCCCGCTTTCTTCATATGGTCGGCCTTCACTCGCCGACACGTATCACACTCAGATATGTACTTATCAATCTCACGCTTCATCCATGTCCACCAAAACATAGTCTTCAAGTCTTGATACATTTTATTACTGCCCGGATGAATAGAATATTTGGACAAATGAGCTTCGTTCAAAATTTTCTTTCGAAGTTCCATGTCACAGGGCACTACGACCCGATTCTTGAACCATAGAGAACCATGCTCATCTCTTCTAAAGCACTTCATCTCACTGCTATCCATTCTCTTGAGTATGAGAGACATACCCTTGTCCTTCTTTTGAGCTTCAATAATGCCATCTCGGATTGTGGGAATGAGAGCAATATTGTATAAAGCTCCATATGGAACCAAGTATAAACTTGGTTCTTCCTCTTCCGTAAGTGTGATGGTCAAGTTATTGACGTGAGATTTGCGGCTAAGCGCATCGGCAACCACATTAGCTTTGCCGGGATGATAGTGAATCTCAATCTCATAATCCTTGATGAATTCTAACCACCTTCGTTGCCTCATGTTCAGCTCCTTCTGAGTGAAGATATACTTAACACTTTTATGGTCGGTGTAGAGGTGAACCAAGTTTTCAAGCAAATAATGCCTCCACATTTATAGAGGAAGCACCACGGCAGGAAGCTCCAAGTCGTGAGTCGGATAATGCTGTTCATGATTCCGAAGCTGCCATGATCCATATGCGACCACACGTCCTTCTTGCATAAGAACGCATCCAAGACCAATGCCGGATGCATCGCAATAAACATTGAACGGTTTTGTCGTATCCGGTTGAGCTAAAACTAGGGCTGTTGTGAGATGCTTCACCAATGTTTGAAATGCCTTCTCACATGCGTCACTCCAATTATATTTGGTACCTTTCTTCAACAGCTCTGTCATTGGTTTAGCATTTTTCAAGAAGTTTGGGATGAACCTCCGATAATATCTTGCTAAACCAAAAGAAGCTTCGGACTTCATGTACGGACTTTGGAGATTGTCATTTCAGCACTTGAACAATTTCACTTGGGTCCACAGCAATGCCCCCGGCTGAAATAATGTGTCCCAAGAATGGCAGTTGACTGATCCAAAATTCACACTTGCTGAATTTTGCATAGAGCTTATGGTCTCGCAATCGTTGGATCACAATGTGCAAGTGTTCGGTGTGTTCTTCCTCCAATTTGGAATAAACCAAGATGTCATCAATGAAGATCACAACGAACTTGTCCAACTCCGACATGAACACTGAGTTCATGAGGTACATAAAGTGGGCTGGAGCGTTGGTGAGACCAAATGACATGACGAGATATTCATATAGTCCATATCATGTTGAGAATGACGTCTTCGGTATATCTTCCGTCTGAATTTTATTTGATGATATCCGGACCAAAGATCCATCTTGGAAAATACCTTAGCACCCACTAATTGATCGAAAAAGAATGTCGGTGCAAGGTAGTGTATACTTGTTCTTGATGGTCACAGCATTTAGCGGACGATAATTCAGCTAGCTCATTGGGCGCCATTCGATAAGGTCTTTGAGAGATCAGTGTGGTTCCCGGCGCAAGTTCAATCTTGAACTCGACGTCACGTTCGGGCGGCATGCCCGGTAATCATTGGGAAATACATCGGGGTATTCACGGACCACTGGAATGTCTTCCAACTTCATGGATTCAGAGTGGTACGCTGCTGCAATTTCTTGAGCGGGTCGATCAAGAATGAGAGTATGTGGTCTGTGTAGTGGGGAATCCAAATGAACGGTTCAAGAAATGATGTCCAAAACAGCACCGTGGTGATGTAACCACAACATACCTAAGATAACATCGATCTTTTGGCCATCTAAGATAATGAGAGTGGTTGGATATATTTTTCCACCCATGCACAGTGGTGCTTTAGGAATCACACTATGAGCTGATATTTTCCCGCCTGGGAAAAAATCATGTATGAATATTTAGAAGGAAATATTTGTAGTTGGTGCTTAACAACATATAAACTACTAATGAAATTGTGTGTGGCTCCAAAATATAAAAGTATGATAATGGGGTGATCGATGAGAGTGAACGTACCCGCGAGTACGGGTTCACCTTCTGGTACATCCTCAATAGAGATGTGGTGGATGTTGCCGGGTTTGGGATTTGGTTTCTTTGGCTGTTACGGGGTTCATTAGCACCCTGATACGATGCTTGCCTGCTGCCTTGCTTGTCCGGACAGTTGTAGGAGAGAAGTCCGACATGTCCACAGTTATAGCAGGTGTATTGTGCCAGACCACCATAAGCCGGGGGACGGAAACCCGGTGCATGCTGCTGTTGTGGTGGTGCACGAGGTATCATACTCTGTTGCTGCTGTGGCAGAGGTGGTCAGAAGCTTGTTGCGTTAAATGGACGGCCACGGAACATCGGCAGTCGTGCTGGTGGCTGCCACCTTTGACCGGACGGTGTTCGGTACACCATTCGGTATTTTTGTGGAGCTCCACTACTGCTGCCCTGCGGAGCACTCCTCTTCTTCTCAGTTACCAGCTCACGGGTTGCATCCTCTTGTACAATCACTGGATTGACAAATTCATTGAATGTCTCGCGATTGAACAAAGTGAGCTTGTCCTTCATTTTAGCATTTAAGCCTCTATAGGAGCAGTCCCGTTTCCTCTCCTCTGTGTTCACATGATCCAGCGCATATTGTGCCAAGTGATTGAAGGCCTTGGAGTACTCGTGAGCACTCCTCCCACTTTGCTTGAGGTCAAGAAATTCTTGAAGCTTGCGTTTCATGATCCCGGGAAGTATGTGATAGGCATGGAACGCCTCCCGGAACTCCGTCCATGTCATGGCGTGATCAGCCGGCAGAGAGGTGTCGTAATTCGCCCACCATGCGCCGGCGAAGCCGTGAAGCTGCTGTGGAAGGAAGAGTGCCTTCTTCTGTTCGGTGCATTGGAGCAACCCGAACTTTGCTTCAGTAGTGTGAAGCCAGTTGTCTGCCTCAAGAGGTTCATCGGCCTCCGTGAAGATCGGTGGATGAGTCACCAGGAAATCTGAGTAGGTGGTGTGTTGAGGCTGATGATTGCCTCCGTCTGGACGCCCCCACTAACGGGACGTATTCTGCATGAGGGTTCGTAGCAGCTCAGTCTGCTCGTCGTGCAAACCCACCATTGCTGCAATCATGTCCGCCAACGTAAGCGGAGGAGGAGGTGGCGGTGACGGTGTTGGCTGTCGCTGATCTTGAGTTCTCTGCTGCTGAGAGTCATCACCTCCCTGGCTCGTGCCACCGATCTTGAGTGTGTTACGGTTGCGCACCATTCTGCAGTCATAGTCATGAATCCAACATGAGACGTGATATTGTAAGATCACTCAAGGATAAAAACAATAGTGTGTGTATTAATAACCAAACTTGCATAATGGTAACATATATTGATAAAGTATATACTTTATACAAAATACATCATCCCTGGACCAATTTTACAATAGCGAGCTCCAAAATAATAAACTCCATGGATTGAAGTTCATTTCGACTATTGTTGGTCGCGACGGGATGTTATGCGCATTATCGTGCGAATACACCATCTTATCTTCAATATGATACAAACATGGTCACAAAAAGAAAATAGGTTCGAGTGGGTAAAACCCTCAATTCCACTGGTAAATGGTTGAGTATTGACAATTGGTCCGTTACGACACTTGTTGAAGTGAAATCGAGGACCAGATTCATAACAAGGCCAAACTGTGCCAAACCGATAAAGTTTCTGTTGAAACCTGACCAGCTTGTACTCAAACACAAATTGAACCCAGTAAATGGTAGAATCAGATCTCGAGGTGAACTACAAAGTTAAAGTACACTTCAAGGCCTTTCCAAAAAGTATTGGTTTTTCTCCATATAATTCTGGTTGAGAAGATATCACATTGTAAACCTGACAGTTTTTCTGGACATTTTGACAGCATCTCCTTTGTTTATGCTGATTTTGGGCCACAATTTCCAGATATAAAACTTCACAATTTACAGCAGCCACAGATTACAAAAATTGTAATACAAATTACAAGTATTCCAAAATTGTATTGCACGGCCCGGTTTGAATTTTTGAAAGGGAGATATGGTCAAAACAGTATGGAGTCCAGAGAGGGTTCCAGTTTCTGTCCAGTTTGGCAGATTTTGGAACTTTGAAATATTGAACAGGTTAGAGGAGAATTCAGTTCTGGAGATGAACATAACAGTTTTAAAGGACTTACTAAACTTTTCATCCATGTATGGTACACCTTCATTGGAGTTTTCTACTTGGAGATATGGTTTCTCAAAGTCAGGTTTTTTTCTGGCAGAAAACAGAACACTCTGATTTTGAATTGGTGACTTCAAAGCCTACTCCAAATTTGAAAACATAGTTCAAACTCAGAGCTCGATAGATAATATAAGTAGTTTTACATCTTGTCAGTTCAATTTTACAGAAAAGTGGTTAATGCATCAATGGAGTATATGTTGGTACTACGTGCCTCACAAAGTAAAAATTATAAGCCGATATTCCGGCATACGTCTCAACGGTGACCTTAATGACGTTCACTCGCAAACGATTTCTAAGCGCAATATGATTACGTGGTCAATGTACCTGTTACTACACACAAACTACTGATCAATCATATGGTGTCGTACGACACAGCCCACACGGGCGATAATTTCAACAGTCACAATATATATGAAAGCAAAAACATTCGTCCCGTATCGTTCCATACGGGCCGCCACGAGTTAAGCCACATATCAAGGCACATGACCGGATTTTCTACCACCCGACAGGGTCCCACCTCTTTGCAAAGCGCTGCACCAGTAGGGGGTGCATCGGGTTATGTCCCATCCGACGTGGGCTCCCACTAACTTTGAAGCACGCTGGAGTACCACGTGTCATATGTTCTCAGAAACATGGAAAGTTGCAGAGACACATATTGACATTTCCGTGCCAAGCCACGGAAACAATCACATGCTACCTCTCGCATGGTGAGCTTACCGCAATTGATCCGCTTGCGATGGCGTACCTTACCTCTTACCTGACGTCGGAGCGTTGTTACAGAATATAATAACATATATGTTAGCTTTGCCACCTTAAGTAACTATGCTAATAATAGTCCTTATGTAAGCTACTATAGACTCCTCACCGTAAACCTAAATTTTTCTTGTAATATGATCCTTTTTAAGCGTGCTATTCCCAATCCGGCTCTGATACTAGACTGTGGGGACTGGAGTCCACACATTCCAGGAATCACAATGTGGTGGTGCCGTGCGGTGCGGCACCCAACAGCACACAGAAAAAGATACATCATGTTACATAAAACAACGTAGTGTTATAAAAGCTTTGTCTTTTACAAATAATATAAATTTAAATACACTACAGGGGAAGATAAGTTCATAGCTCTCGACACTCAAGCCTAGGCTATGCAAAAGTCATTCCGTTCAGCCCTAAAATGGAATCACACTGGCAGCACACAAAAAACATCACGGCGGTGTGCACAGTTCCCATTCGGCCGTGTACCCCGACGGGGACAACACCTCACCGGTGAACCATTCATCAAATACGTCATCATATGTAGCAAAAACTTAAAATAGCAACCGTGATCATGAAGGCTCAGCAAGACATAACCGTCTCCACTAAGCATGAAACTCTATATGCAGAATATACATAATATAGGACGGCAGTTTGCAATAAAAGACTCGCCTAAATGTTAGTACATACTTTCAGCTTTTAGCAGCAAAGTAAGGCTTAATGAATCTGAAATTTAGTGAACAACCTGCTCTAAACATACAAACATCAATACATAATTATTCCATATAGCATGATTCAATAATATTCAGCTCCAAATAATTAACTACGTCACGACTCAGTGAACAAGTGATACTCAATAATCGCGAGGGACGGCGACTCGAATCAATATACACCTGCAGGGATATCCGAATAGCACAACACGTACACCCATAGTTGGAGCTGCGAAGGCACACTCGAATGATGTTGTATGCAGCAACCTTTCACCCGCTAACTACATGTCGAACCGGTCCCACTGCTACGAGTAGGAGGCCCCAACGCGGAGTACGATGTACCCGCTAGCAGGTTTACACCTTGCTGCTCTCAACCCACACCCATAAGGCGGTAGGGTATGCCTTGACGCTAAGGTGGACAAGTTACATCAGTTTACTGGGTCCCATATATCCAGTATGCCTTCGGTATATTCAAACTTTATCAATAGGGCCGCACACGGATCGGTCCTTGACCGACACAGGCACAGCTACAGCTCATAGGCCCCTATGTCCTGCTGCTCCTACTCCATGCCCGGTCTCATATTTAACCAAATGGTGAAACTCTCACTCGACCAATCCCGTGTGAACCCAATTCCAAGACTCGCGAGTAGACTCCAACTACTTGACTTCTACCGAAGCAACTATAACATTAAGCATAGCATGGACACATCGAGGACTTAACCATATACCCTTCTCTCATGGGTCCTCTGGTCATGCATGTGGAAAACTCCAAGAAAATCCTAGACTTAATGCACATACATGCTACCCCATATAGTGTGATACAAATCAAAGTTCGTTGTTGAATGCAAAGCAGGGCTTGCCTGGCTGTGATACGGAGGTAAAGTTAGTCTCCGGTTTGATTACTTCCAATGGCTCTAGGGTCTCCTCGAGCTCGGCAACTATTTGATATGAAAAGAAAAATGCAATTGAATCAATATTGGTATTATTACATAGCTTAAAGGAAAGACGGTTAAGTATATTATATTATGACCATTGCTCCTGGAAAATTTACATAGGACACTAGGCATATGGGTGAGGTTGTGGCCAAATTTGGGCTAAGTTCATGGAAGTCTCTGTTGTATAAAGTTTGGGCTAAGTTCATGGGCAAACTGGGTCTTTAACATGGCTAAAAGATGGTTTTCTGCTTAGAGGAGGTCAAGGGAGACTCCGAAAAACTGTTTTCACAATTTTCTAATCATTCTACTGTGAGATATTGAATTTACAAGTTTTGACAACTTTCTGAAATGTTTCTGGATATTTTGGAATTTTCAGGTACATAGAGATTGGAAACACAATTTGGCTATACAATTGAACTCAAATGGACCTGAAACTTTTACTGGTACTCAAGGGAATTATTTGAAATGATTCGGATAAATTTGAGAATTTTTGAATGAATGGAGAACCAGTAATTAATTCTAAAAATATTTTTCTTCATGGAATTATTGAGGATAATTTATGGATTTTAATACAGGTCCAAGAGCGCCAATTGAAAGTACAGATTATCCTGGTTCTAAGAAAATTTATTTGGGAATTTTTGGACAATTATTCTAGGAGATATAGATTTTTCTAAGTTCAGCACAGAACCTGCATAGAGAAAATGGTCTAATTCATTCAACCATGGACCCCACCAGCGGCTGAAGCACCTAGGGTGAGCTCGATTTCACTCATTTTTGCACCTTATCGAACGGTATTTTCACCAAATTAACCTTCAAAACAAGGAGAACATTATTATGGATCAAAATCGTGGATAAATTGGCCAGAGGTTGGGTCTCGATGGAGAACAGCGCCATTTTACAAGGTGGTGAGGAAAACTCGTGGAACTCAGCAAATCCTTGATGGATGCTACTGAAATTTGAATTATATATGCACCATGAGGTGGTGAACAACATTCATGAACGAATTGGAAATTGGTTGCAACAAGAAACGAAATTAAATCGACGACCTAGTGAACTAGGTATGTACTAGTTTTGATAAAATCTGAAAGTAGCGATCTAGGAGCCATGGCTTGACCTGAAACTTTGCGAGCAGTCTAGAAATGGTGGCGCACCTTCTTGCTTCAAGGACTGAGGTGAAAATCGGCCAGGAACAGCTGCTGCAAGGGAGCACAAGTGAGGTGGTTGCAGGGAAAAAAAAACAGAGAAAGAGAAAGCTTGCTGCTGTGTTGCACCGTGAGCAAGTGAAAGGATCAGCTCTCACCTTATCTGCAGCTCAGTTGGCTTCACAACTAAGGCATGAAGCAAGCACACAGATAGATGGGTGAATTTTAAATGCCGTGAGGTGTTGCTCTGTGATGAAACAGAGGAAAACAGAGGAGAAGTCCATGACAGGTGGGTCATACTGCTTTTATCCTTATCTTCACTCGACTGTCAATTCTAACACCTAAGTCAGTCCGAAAATTTCTAGATATATGTGGGAAGGCTAAATTGAAGATGGAGAATTCGATTCTGAACTCAAATCATTGATTTGACCAAGTTTCATTCGAATTCAAACTTGAATTCGAATTTAAGGGGAATTCAATGTAGCTATTGAATTTAATAGCAAACTTGCTTCAAAAATTATGAAAGTTTGCAGGGAGGCTATTTGGGATATTTGGAATCCAATGGTCTACTCAAATGTTCATGTCAACTTCATTTGTACAGTAGCTAAGTTTATTTTTTTGAATTCCCCCATTTGGAGTTCGAATTTATTTGTTTTGCTCATTTCCTTTTTATTGCTTTTTATCATTCAATTTTTTTGTCCTAACTGAACTTTGAATTATTGAAATTATGGCTTTTACTACCACCAAGTTATACCTTTTTTCCGGAAGCCCACCTGCAAAGAACTCTGAGGTTATGCGTGCTTGGCCTAGAGCAATTTACGGATGGGTGACCGACTGGGACGTTTTCTCGGGTGCGCACGAGTGAGGACAAAATGCGCAGAAAAGACTAGTGTTGGTCCGTGGGTCTAGTTTGTGATCCTAGAGAGCTTCAAGAAGTAACAACCCCTAGGCCCATAGTGGTTGGGGTGTTACATAATGGTATCAGAGCATCATTGGGAAGAGTGTGCCTGAAAAGAGCACATTTTCAAAAACTTAGGAGTATATGAGTGAGGAAATATTTATATGCCCATATAGGGAGTATTACTAGTATAAGATATAAAGGTGGTAAGCTAACATACTTGTTACTATTTCTGTAACGATGCTTCGACGTTAGGTAAGAGGTAAGGTACGCCATCGAGAGCGGATCAATCTCGGAAAACTCGTCCATACGGGATGTGTTATGTGATTGTTTCCGTGGCTTGGCACGTAAAATCAGTATGAGTCTCTGAAACTCTCTATGTTTCTGAGAACATATGACATGCGGTACCCCAGCGTGCTTCAAAATTAGTGGGAGCCCCCGTCGGGTGGTGAATAACCCGATAGTATGCATCTCTAAAACTATTCATGTTCTATGGGAGCATGCGAAACACGTATGCTCGAGTGTGTATAAGCCGGTTCGTGTGGGAGTGTTTGCTGTACAAACATAGTACAGCCATGTACCTTGAGACATGACATCGCCTGAGGGCGACTCGCACCAGAGTCGTATGCATTTGCTTTCATATATATTATTGTGGCTGCCTGACGCGTTTCCCCGTGCCGCCCTTGAGGTGCAAAGGAGTGAAAGAGGATTGTGTGTCTTCTGCAGCTACACTAACTATGGTAGCGACCTGTGTAGAACCCGTTTGCGAGTGAACGATACTAGGGCCACCTATGGACATATCCGGATATACTGGTTAGTTTTTTTTTTGGTGAGGCGCGTAGTACCGTTAGTATCACATTTGATACATTGACTATCCCCCATGACAGTATGGATGCATTATGTTTTGGAAAGTCCGACAATAAGTTGCTGGTATGTTTTGGACTCCATAGATTGAATTTTGACTTGACGAAGTTGTAGAACCAAGATTCTTTGTTTCTGGCAGAAGTTTCCTCAACTTCGCTAGGTTGCAATCTTGGTTAGTTGTTAGAAAACATAGGGATATGCTATACGGATGCAAAGCTCTTGAAGACCTCTACAAACTTTCTGTTGACCACTAAAACAGAAAGATTTTATAACCTGGTGAAAGTTGAACTCTACCAAAACTTTTCCAGATGCCTTTACCATTGCAAAAGTCTCTGTATTTCTGTTATAAGTTCCTGTAGAAAAATCTTCTGAACCATTCTGATGCATATATGGAAAGGGCAAAAAATTTCACAGTCATTGGATTTGTGGTCTATGATCTACACGAGTTTCTTTGCAGCATTCCAGAACTGTTTTTTTCCTCGGGTATGGCAGATTGACCTTTGTTTGATCTTTCGATCATAACTTGAGTTTTTCTCAACGGATTTGAGTGATTCTTGTTTTGTTGTCTTCGTAACTTGATTCTCTATGATATCTATTACTTTTGTCACAGTGAAACACGTTTAGATTAGTCTCACACACGGTTTATTTAACAGATCATTTTTTTGTCGAAGGGGTTGGAGTTTAATTGTTTCCGCTGCGTAAGATTTTTAAATCTACCATTCACCCCCCTCCGGTAGCTTTTCATGTGCTCTTCGATCCTACAGCTTCTTGTGGGGTTGAGAAGTCATAAGAAAACTCCTTGCAAACTAGAAACAATCAGCTTTGTGCAATCAAGGTGATTGAGCCTTAACAAGTCAAGGATAAAGACTAAACTGTGTTTTGGTCACAAGGTGCATCTATAGGTTGATAAATTGAGGAAGAACCTCATGAATCAAGAGTATGAGTGTTTACACAACCACGACAATTGAACCCACACAAATCAAGGACGAGGGTTCAGCTCATGGTTGTACTACAAAGAGGATTGAGTAATCAGTTTCCCTGATATTATTCAATGAAGGCAAATCAACTAGAACGTTGATCACAAGAGTTGGAAACAATCACGACAATCAGACATCACTTAAGTACTTGAATAGAGACATTCTTGCTCAAATTTAATTAAAACTCATGTATCATGATGCATTACAAACCGGCTGATGTTATGCAGACATAATGCAATCCCGGTAAAAACTATGCATAAGGTATGATGCATTCATTTTTGTGGTTTGAGCAAAAGTATGTATAACGATTCAAACACGATAAGCACTATCTCAAGCTCAAAATTTTTTAATCACTTTTCATGAGAAGTGGTGGACAAGGAACATCCTTCTCATAGGTTGATCAAGATAGAAGGATTCAAGTCTAACAATGGAAACAAGGAGCGGTGAGCAATATACTACACAGTCTTAACATTCGTAACTTCTACACATTCTAACCAGTATATCCACTTGTCTCTCTAGGTCCTTGTCGCATATGCCGAGTCACGGGCTCATATTTGCTTGAGAGATCCACTAACTAGGTTACCTTGATGACATGGTACTATTCAGTATGGGGTCAAAGTTACTAGAGTTCATATAGTGGTGTTTCGCTTAATCTTCTCTTCAATCATGTAGTGGTGATCGACATCTTCCATGATAACGCTGATGGATTTGAAGATGCACTTCATCTATGAGGTGCTAACCTCACGCTTGAGGTTGGTTTCTCTTGAAACTGTAGCTCCACTTGATCACTTAAGTTACTTGGACGCACACCATCCCCATTAAAGTTTTGAACTAAGATTTCGAAATGTTTTACTTCAACTAAACCTTATACGAAGGTTATGTGCAACTCCTGGAATTAAAACCACTGCTCAGATCCACCACACAGTGTCGAACACCAGTTGCGGAACATGAGCAATGATCCATGCAATTGAAGCCAAGACTGATCGAATTTCGAAATTCAAACCACTGTCCCGGTTCTGGTGCAGCTCACCACTATGGAAAAATTCAAAATTTTCGACTAGTTAGAGGCAAAATCTGGATTGGAGTTGAACTACAAAGTCGTAGTACACTCGATGAACTTTCCATAATGTCTTTCTTTACCCCCAAATCAGTTATGGTCCAGAAGATATGGCTTTGAAAAGTTGATCGACCTTCTGAAAATTTCCTGCAGCATCTTAGTCGTAGATACCCTCTTGATCCAACTGTTTCTTACTTTATCCAATTTCGATCCAAACTTACAACTACAAATTTATTGTATCACTCCTAAACTTTGTATACATGTTACATATAACTCTAAGTGACTTTTAGTTTGCAAACTATGGACCATATTCAGAAATGTACAGATCACTGTCCAGATCGGGTGGTTCCAGAAGATTTTCAAAATTTCACCAACTTAGGAAGTGATTCTGGTCTTGAGTTGAATAGAGAACTTGTAGAGGACTTCCAAAGATTTACAAAAAGTATTTATTCTTCCTCATAGCATCTCTGGTTGAGGAGATATGAAGTTTTAAAATTCGACTATGTTCCCAAATTTTTAATGAAATTTTGACAGAACTTCCTTTGTTTTTGCTGATTTTGTCCACAGTTTTTTAGATAGATAAACATAAATATTTGTAGAAACAAGTAATTACAAACTTGCTATATAAATCCTCAGGATTCCAGAAATGCAAACACAAAGCAATTGGATGATTCTTCTCGAAGGTATGGTCAAAACAGTAACTGAATGTAAATCTGTCCCGATTCTGTGCTGTCAAGACACCTTCTACGATACTTTGATTTAAACCCTTTTATTGCGAGTTTTAGCCTTAGTGCCAAATACAAACTTATTAGAGGACTCCTTAAAATTTCCAGACATGTATATACATTCCTATATTGCTGTTCGAATTTAGGACTTATGTCTGTTCAAAGTTCACAATTTTCCTGGCTGGTTCAGGTAGCACATACACTCTTGTTCCAGTTTTTAACTCAAGTTTATAAATACTTCTGATCTGAATTTGGGGCAACAATGAATTACAAAGTTGTAGAATAGATCCTTTACTTTCCGAAAATGCATCACAATGGCTTAGAAGAGTTTTCTATGAAGAGATATGGCAAAAAAACAGCTGCTGGTTCACACAGTTTCAGGACAACAGCATTTGTGATTATGGTGCACTTTCATCATCTTAGAAAGGTCTTTTGGTTTGGAGGCCAACAGAAAACTTATTGAAGACTTTCCAAAATTTTCAAATATTAATCAACTGCCTCCATAGCTTTTCTGGTATAAAAGTTATGGAAGTTTGATCACAGGGTACAAGATAATTAATAACTGGGGTATGAAACTCAGTTCTGTTCCAGCTGACCGTCCGGTATAAATTGGAAATTTTCATTCAGTAAAGGTCAGTAACAGGATTCGAGTTGAAATACAAAAGTTTTATTTCACTTCATAACCTTTCCATATTGTACTTGCCCACCTCCAGGTGAGCTCTGGATTAAATGTTCTGCAGGTTTGAAGTTGACTAAAATTTTCTGGAAATTTTGGCAGAACCTCTCCTGTATATGTGGTTATCACCAACAGTTTATACAGGTATATAAAAACAATATATTGAAGTAATGAAAAAAATAAACATGGTACAACATCATGTTAACATCCTAGAAATAAAATGGTTCAGCCTTACAAAGTTGTTATACAGGTCAAAGCGTGCAAATTCCTAACTATGCACAAATGGTTCCTGGTTCTGGACTGCCAAAACAGTGTTTGCGACAAATGGAATTAGAAACTGCTATTGCAAGATTCAGTCCAAGAGTCGAATAGAAGGTTGATAGAGGACTTCCTAAGATTTCCAGAAATGTATATGACTATGTCACCTATCTGGATTAAGAGTTATAACTATCTAAACATCACAAAGTGAGTAAAGGGTTTTTGCCAGCAGTCCTGTAGCTCTTTATATTAGACCCAGAATTTGATTTGGTTCAACGTCGAATTAGGGAACACTTTGAATTACCCAGTTGTAGAGCTGATTACAGATGATAGATAATCAATTTGTGAAGACAACCAAAAAAGAATCACGTCAATTGGATCTGTAAAACTCGAGTTATGATCAAACCACCGACAAAAGGTAGTGCTGTCCAGAAACTCGACGAGTAAAACTTGTTTGGAACAAGTCTAACGAACAATGCACAAAAGTTCCTTCAAACTACGAATTTTATTCAATAGAACACAAGAGGAACAGCCCCAAAGTCGTGCACCACGAGCTCTGGGATCCCTTGCTTATATAACCAGCTCGAAAGCTAACTCAACTCAAATCAGGAACCTAATCCTACTCTGTTCACGAATTGTAACTTTCCATAACTGCTTAGGATTCTTCTATACGCAGATAGAAGCAATCTTGACTTCCAAACACCTTAGAAACATATACCACATTCCTAAACAACTCAAATTCGTGACCCACAAGAAATCCTATCATAACCAACTCAAATCTTTCCATATTTGAGTCAAACCCGACTCAGCCTCAGCCTGAGTCCATAACCTAGTCAGTTGGACCTTTCCGACCAACTCTTTACGTCCACATATCTTCATCAGGTCTCGGAACCATGTAGCCACGTCCATGCACTCCTTGCACACATGCAAACATCTTCCAATGACATCCACGATACCTTCACATGCATTGTTCTTTATTCAATCATGCTGCGCAGCCTCTTGATCAGCTCAACCACAATTCCTCCTGAATTTGGTTGTTGGAACCTCATCTCCTCCCTGAGACTAGTCCAATGGATCCTATAACCAGCCATGTCTTGAACTCAAGCAACACCTGCACATGAATAAACAACCAATTCATACGAGCCCAAGTCCTCGACTTGACTCAAGTTAGTTTTAAACACAACACCTTACGTGAGAACCTCACATAAGCATGTTGCAAAACCACAGTAACCCGATATCATCCATATCAAACAAAACGCACCAAAAACTTAGCAAATGAATACTAAGAAATCTTTCCAACAATGTAAAGCATGTATGAAACATTGCAAATGAAAAGCAGAAGCACTGCGGTCAAGTTCCGGACCTTGCCAGAGCAACCCGGACCTTGAGCCGGAGCTAACAAAAGCTAGTAGAACCAAGCGCCTGAACTTACCAAAACTAGTATAACCAAGTAAACCCAAAAGCCGGAGCTAAAGACAAAACTCACCGGAGCTAACCAAAACTAGTCGGATCTTAATAAAAAGGTGTTTTGGTGATATTCAAAACTTTTATCATCAAAGCAAGTGTATTCACTACAAGCCAATGTATTCAGCACACATAGGTCTTACAATCTCCCCCTTGAGGAATGCATTGGCAACACCATTTAAAATCCGAACATTGGCTTACTTACATAAAAGTTTTGAAGACAATTTCTCCCCCTTTGTAAATCAACAGTAAAATGAGAAGAAAATCCATAAATTATCCCATATTATCTCTCCCCCTTTATTATCTCTCCTTATGCACATATTCTCTTTTTCTTCATGCTTATCTCTCCCCATTTGACAATGTATTCAGCAAGTCATGAGCATATAAACAAATTATCTCCCCCCCTTTAGTTGTTATGAGCATATTATAAAATATACATATAAACAAAGCTCATCCAAGTCTTACTATCAAGTACCTTACATTATCACATCAATGAAATACATATAGTAGTGTAAGCCATACTAGACATCAAATGTAATTTTCAATTTAAGTAAGTCATGATCTCACAAACTTAACTATTTCAAAACCTGAAATCATGACACTAGTTGATGCATTTTATTATTTTTGAAAGCATAAATTTAGATCATATGATATTTGCAAGAGATTATATGCGTATCTGCCCTATTCTAACCAACAAAGCCAAGCCTATGTCATTTGACAATCAGAAGCTTAAGGACATGGTTTTAGTCATACACAACTTCTTCCAAGTTCATATCTAAGTGCAATGATAAGCCATCTCAAAAGAAGAAGTGCAATGCATGCATATTCTCTTGATATTTTCTCAATTTATATTTGTTCATAAAAACTCAACATGTGAGTTGATTACTTGATTAATTCTTAATGATTAAAAGCACTTGTGAACATGTAACAAGTTCAAAACAGCAAGAAAGCTCGACCATGACCAGTTTTAGTGTAAGTAATTATTCCAATTACTAGACATGGCAAAAACTACAAAATGTATAACACGAGAATCCTTTTGACGGCTTGACGATGTGAAGCACGTGGGGAGGCTTGAAACCGTGCACAAAGACATATGCTGAATTGTATGTCTGGTCTTGATGCCGTGAGGTACAAAAGTGATCCGATCATGCTTCTATATTCTCTTTGATCCACGGGTTCACCATCTTTATCAAGTCCAAGTGTTGTTGTTGTTCCCATTGGTGTTCGAAGAGGCTTGCTTTTGTCCATGTTGAAGCACCTTAGGAGATCTTTTGTATACTTCGTTTGATGTACAAAGGTACCCTCCTTAGTTTTCTTGATTTGCAGCCCCAAAAAGTAAGTGAGTTCACCCATCATACTCATTTCAAAATCAGAACTCATCATTGCTAAAAACATGGACACAAGATCATGAGAAGCACAACCAAAGATAATATCATCCACATACACTTGAACGAATAATGAGTCATTGCCATGCTTAAGCACAAAAAGAGTTTTATCAACCTTGCCCATGGTAAACCCTTTCTTAAAAGTAAGAACGTTTTTAACCTATCATATGTCACAACTGGTAATAAGAAGACAACCAGATGCTTTCCACATGTATGCCAGGATCAGTTCAACTCATACATGTGTAGATGAAAGTGAAATACCAAATAAAATACCATGTTCGAGTACAACACCTTATTACATAAATGACCTTCCAGGTCTAAAAGAAAAGTACACAAGCAGCGAAAAAACATAACAAGGGCTCCAAACACAGGCGTTGCACGGGGGAGCGCTAGCCTAGAACATCTCTTCGGGATCTCCATAGAAGTCCTGGTTCTCCACCTCAGCGTCTTCATAGACTGGGGGGGGGAAAGTATGCAACAAACAAGTTTGAGTACCAACGGTACTCGCAAGTTGGGAAGTTATGACATGTGTGGTTCAAAACAAGGAAGGCAATTAATAGGTTAAGCACTATAGCAGTAACAACCTATTCTTAATTGTTTATTAAGCACCTGCATTTAGGTTAAATCCCAACCAACATCCTCAAAATTTATCCAGGTAAAACGAAACCCAAACCATCCATCATGTAACCATGTGCTAATTATGAATTTGGTTTCCAAGCCGCTCGTGTCCGTGAGCACGGCTGTATAGACAGTTTGACAAAACTCTACAGAGTGTGTATCCTTTACCCACAGTTCGTGATTTCGTCCTCTGTTGCCAAGTGGACTAAGGTAAACCTCCCTGATGGCCGTGGTAGCTAACCACAATTACACACTTCAGTAGGTGTGTGGCCAGGAGTTCACTACGAGGTGTTTCCGATGGTTCTCCCGACTTGCAATGGGTACTCTAAGGTTTCACCGCTCTGGCACCTAGATTCTATTTTCCCTCCGCCAGGAGAAGCCCCCTCTTGAGCCATGCGGATCCCAAGGCAAAGCCCATTCCCCGCCCGATCAATTACCTATGCTACATCGGGAGAGACCAAATTACTAAACTAAGTTGTCCTATATACAATTCTGTGGTGATACTAAAAGGCTTAGCAACTTCTTCCATAAACCGGTCCTTAGAATCCGATAGGTGTGAAGCCCCAAACCAAGGTCTTGTGCACGCATGCACCAATCCATACAAAACCCCCTATCAGATTCCTATCTACTAGTTCCATTATAGCCATCAATTCATGATTCAAAGTACTTCAAATGTAATATTGTAGAATAGACCATATTTCATTAAAGCATGGCTAAGCGTAAACTAATTTATTAGTAAATCACCCAAACCATGTTGACAAGGAATATTGTGGAAAATCTAGGAAAACATAACATAGGATTCATATTTTAATTTAGCATGCAACTAACTAAAACCTAACAAAAAGGGTGCAAGATGGTCAAGGAACTTGCCTCCAAATTGTGCTTTGGGGTCGTCGGGAAATTGTTCCTCTTGAAGATTAAAAGTGGCTTCTGGCCCCGACTCTAAAATTACGACGATGCACAAAAAATAACATACAATAAGAACATAATAAAACGCAAACAATTCAAATAAATGCAAATTCCTACGCAAAACTGATTTTAGGGTTGATTTATATTATGGACATACATCCATTGATGAGAATTTAAAGTTAAATGAAATTTATTGAGTAAAACATATTTTTATATATTTTTATACCATTTTTATATTTATTAGAACCCAAAAATTATTTTTTAGAAATTTTATCCTTCAAAATAAGCCTAAAATAGATTTATAATCAATAATGTAAATTTTACAATTTTTACATTATTTTTATTAATTATTTCTATGTGCAAAACAATTTTTATGAACTAAATATACTTAAAAGTATTTTTATGACCATTTCAGCAATTTAAATAAATTAATAAAAAATAATACAGAAATAAAAATAAATAAAACATATTTAAATCTGTTTTTCTAATTATTTTATACAAATTAAGGACTTTTATTTAATTTCTAGAACTAACAGGGGCTTTTCTGTAAAAACAGAACTGTTCCAGTGGTTAAAAATAATTTTTATTAAGTCTGGGGTTTATTCTACAATTTTCCAGAATTTATTTGCTATTTTATAATTTTCCAGGGGCTTTAAAACACTTTTTATTAATTTAACCAGTATTTTACTAATTTCTAGAAAGTCGAGGGGCTAGTTTGACATTTCTAGGGGCTAGACTTGAATTCCAGAGAAATCCAGGGGGTAGCCCGCAAGTTTCCAGGGGCTTGGGCGCAAAACAGGCGGCGGGAAAGGTGATTTGATCGTGGGCCGTTGGATTTAAAATGGACGGCCTGGATTTAATGTACCGAAACGGTATGGGATGTTTTAATCTTAGCCGCTCGTTCAAAATGAACGGCCGAGAGGGAGCCACGTCACCCCAAATGGCAGGAGCGACGGCGCAGGGCGGCGCGCTGCGGCAGCGACGCGCGCGCGGCGGCGATCTCGCCGGCGATGATAAAAAACAAGCTACAATGCTACGGGGTACATCTAATTGGCGCAAAATGTAGAGGGGATCAAGGGGGTCTCACCGGAGGTTGTCGCGCGGCCGGAGAATGGACGGAGGTGGGTCGGCGACGGTGAACGGCGGTGGCACTCCTCGGTGCCCGACAAAGTCGGCGACGCAAAGTCTGTCTCCCCCGACGAAGGTGTCTGGCGTGATCCTGAGAACAAGGTGAAGGTGTGAGGCTTGTTTTCGAGGCAAGCGATCGGGTGGAATGGCAGGAACATGGCCGACATTACTGAGCTCGGCGGCGCTAGGGTTTCGACTTCAGGTGAGGGGATTGGGGAGGGATTGGCCGGGTTTTTATAAGGGGTCTGGAGTACAAACGGCCAGCAGTCATGATGGGCACGTCGGGGCGTTTGATTAGGGTGAAACGGCCGACATTGAAAGGGGGGAGAAAGTGGGCGGCGCGGTGATGGCGCGACCGTTACGCGCGGGTGCGGCGGGAGGTGGGCAAAGGGTCTGACAAGCGGGGTCGGGTGGCAGCGAGGGGGAGAGAGAGAGCGGGTGCGGGCCAGCGCGGGAGAGAGGAGGAAAATGGGCCAGGGGCGGGAATTCGGCCCAGGGTCAATTTTTCTTTTTCTTTTCCCTTTTCTTTTTCTTTTCTGTTTTCTTTTTCTTCTATTTTATGTTTTGAATTTGTAAACCAAATCTCTAGCGAATTTGAATTTTCAAAAATTCACACAATCATTCAAACATGATACAACTTGCCTTATATGAATTTTATTCCCAAGAAAATGTTTTTATCTCTTTAAAATTCATTTACAAATTTTTTTTCTTTCTAAAAATAGTGGGTGTTACAATTCTACCCCCCTAAAAAGAAATCTCGCCCTCGAGATTTGGCCATCCTAAGAGAATAGATTGGGAAACTCTGCCTTGAGGTCTTCTTCTCTTTCCCATGTCGCCTCCTCTTCTGAGTGATGTTTCCATTGAACTTTGCACATACGAGTAACTTTATTCCTCGTGACTCGTTCTGACGTCTCGAGAATCTTAACAGGTTGTTCTGCATAGGTCAGGTCCTCTTGTTTGTCTACTGCTTCTAATGGCAATTGTTCTTCAGGGACTCTTAAGCATTTCTTCAATTGTGACACGTGGAATACGTCATGTACATCTGATAAGTGAGATGGTAGCTTGAACCGATAGGCTACTTCTCCTCTTTTCTCCAAAACCTTGAAAGGACCAATATATCGGGGTGATAATTTGCCCTTCACCTTGAATCGTCTCAACCCTCTCACGAGTGACACCTTGAGATACACATAATCACCAATCTCAAATGACAAATCACGACGTCGAGTATCAGAAGAACTCTTCTGCCTTGACTGAGCCATCTTCATATTCTTCCAGATTTCTTGTACTTGTCTCTCAGCTTCTCTTAACACTTCAGGCCCAAATACTTGGCTTTCCCCAGTTTGATTCCAAAATAATGGTGTTCTGCACTTCCGTCCATACAAAGCTTCAAACGGAGACATCTTCAAACTGGCTTGATAACTGATGTTATAAGAAAATTCGGCATACGGTAGGTTTTTATCCCAATTCCTACTATTTTTCAAAGCACAAGCTCTCAACATATCTTCAAGAATTTGATTAGTGCGCTCTATTTGACAGTCAGTTTGCGGATGAGATGTCGAGCTGAAATTCAGTCGGGTATCCATAGACTCATGCAACTTTTGCCAAAATCTGGAAGTGAACTGAGTACCCCTATCCGATATTATTTTCTTCGGTACTCCATGCAGGCATACAATTCTTGCCATATATAGTTCTGCGAATCTTAAACCAGAATAGCTTTCTTTTACTGGGATAAAGTGAGCCACTTTGGTCAAACGGTCCACTATGACCGATATAGAGTCGTATCCAGACTGAGTTCTCGGCAATCCCACAATAAAGTCCATACTTATTTCTTCCCATTTCCATTCAGGAATTTTAATTGGTTGAAGTAACCCTTCAGGTCTTTGATGTTCTGCTTTGACCTTCTGACATGTGTCACACAGAGCTACATACTCCGCCACATCACGCTTCATTCCATGCCACTAATACCGATCTTTTAGATCTTGATACATCTTTGTGCTTCCTGGATGAATAGAATATGACGAATCATGGGCTTCTCTCAGTTTCAGCTCTCGAATCTCCTTGATATCAGGTACACATATTTTCTTCCCCAGCCATAAAGTTCCCTGTTCATCTTCTTTAAAGTCTGGTGCTTTTCCTTCTTTCATTAGTTGCTTAATCTTCTGAATCCACTTATCATTCTTTTGCCCTTCACGAATATCCTTCTCCAGCGTGGAATCTACTTCCATAGACACTACCTGAGTATTAGTCACAATATTAAGGTTTAGCCTTGCGAATTCCCCACATAACTGCGGTTGTTGACCTTGCAGTGCCAAGCTATTGCATTGAGCTGATCCGCTTAATGCATCTGCGACCACATTAGCTTTCCCAGGATGATAGTTGATTCCGACATCAAAATCATTGATAAGTTCCAACCATCTACGTTGTCTGAGATTTAGATCTGGTTGGGTGAAGATATACTTCAAACTCTTGTGGTCCGTATAAATTTTAGTTCTTTTTCCAATCAGATAATGCCTCCATAATTTCAATGCATGCACTACAGCTGCTAACTCCAAGTCATGAGTGGGATAATTTCTTTCATGCTTTCTGAGTTGACGTGAAGCATAGGCTACTACATGTCCCTCTTGCATTAATACACATCCCAGTCCTTGGCTGGATGCATCACAGTAGACTGCAAATTCTTTCTGCATATTAGGCATATCAACACTGGAGCAGTGGTCAACCTTTTCTTTAGCTCTGTAAAATTGGCTTCACATTCTGGTGTCCACTTGTATACAGCTCCCTTCTCAAGTAACTTTGTTAACGGACGAGATATTTTTGAGAGTCCTTCGATGAACCGGCGATAATAGCCAGCCATACCCAAGAAACTCCTGATTTCCCCAACATTTTCTGGTGTCTTCCAATTCAGATCATTTTTCACCTTACTAGGGTCTACTGCTATTCCTCCTTGTGATATAACATGTCCCAGAAATGATACTTCCTTCAACCAGAACTGACATTTACTTAGCTTTGCATACAACTGATGTTCACGAAGTTTTTGTAAGGCCAGTCTTAGGTGCTCCTCATGTTCCTCTTCACTTTTGGAGAATATAAAACTGTCGTCAATAAACACCACGACAAACTTATCCAGGTATTCCATAAAAACCTTATTCATAAGGTACATGAAATAAGCTAGGGCGTTAGTCAAGCCAAAAGACATGACTGTATACTCATATATTTCATATCTCGAACAAATGTCATCTTGGGTATGTCCGAGGGTCTTATCTTCAATTGGTGATACCCTGAACGCAGATCAATCTTCGAGAACACACAAGCACCTGTGAACTGGTCAAACAAATCCTCAATCCTTGGTAAAGGATACTTGTTCTTGATAGTTACTGCGTTGAGTGTGCGATAATCCACACAGAACCTCTGTGTGCCATCTTTTTTGGGCACAAATATCACTGGAGCTCCACAAGGTGAGGAACATGGACGAATGTATCCTTTTGCTAACAACTCATTGATATGATCCTTCAATTTTGCCAATTGTTTAGCATCCATCCTGTATGTTCGCTTGTAAATTGGTGCTGTACCAGACACTAATTCAATGATGAATTCAATCTCTCTGTCAGGGGGCATACCTGGTAGTTCCTCAAGAAACACATCTGAAAAGTCACAAACAACTTTGATCTCTTATACTCCAACTTGATTGAGTCATATTTTCTGAACTGGTGCTTGCTCAGGACGAAACTCCACGTTTGTGCCATCTGTATAAGTTAAGCATACTGTTCTGGTGGCATAGTGGATCACACCTTTGTACTTGGTTAACCAATCCATTTTGAGAATAATGTCTATTCCTTGTGACTCCAGCACTATATGGTTTGCTAAGAATGCTACCCCCTAATGCTTATGCTTGCATTAGGGCATACTTGCCTTGTCAACATCTCTCCTCCAGGAGAGTTGACTACTAATACATGATTCATTATTGTAAAAATCATTCCATGTCTTCTTATGAATTCTTTTGCTATGAATGAATGTGTTGCACCAGAGTCAAACAATACTGTAGAAGGATGGGAATCAGCAGGGAATGTACCGATCACCACATCTGATGTGTCATAAGCTTCCTCCAAAACAACATGCTTGACCCTTCCTCTGGACTGGTTCTGCTGTCATAGCTTCTTGGGGCAAATGTTGGAGTAGTGTCCCTTGTCACCACATATGTAGCAAGCTCCCCGAGTACTGGTGTCTTGAGCCTTGTTTCGTTGTTGATTTTGCTGTGATTGCCCAGTTGGTCGAGGGTTTGAAGTCATAGGGCGCTGTTGATACATTTGAGGGCGTTGCAGTTGCATCTGCTGGTACTGTGGACGAGCATACTGAGCTTGAGGCCTGAATGAAGAGTTGTTGATGTACCGCTGACCTGGATTATTGCCTATGGGACGATTCATGTGTCCCGACTGTTGTGGGTTGAAGCGAGGACGATTGTTGCTCGAAGACTGCCCCATCATCATCTTCCTTTTGCGGTCTTCTCCTTCGCATTCCTTTTTCTTTCTTTCTACTATAAAAGATTTGTCCACGAGATGTTGGAAGCTAGCATAGTCACTGGAAGACATCATCAACTGTATCTCTATGTCCAGTCCCTCCTTGAAACAAAATAGTTTCTTGGCATCAGTGTCAACATCTCCAGGGGCGTACCGAGATAGTTGTGTAAACTTGTTCAAATACCCCCATATGTTCATGTTCCCTTGCTTCAGTGCTAGGAACTCCAGACGCTTGGCTTGAATTTCTCCTTCAGGCACGTGATGATTGCGGAAGCTTTCTCTGAATTCCCCCAAGTGATGTTGTCTGGGTTGCCATGAGCTGCAGTATAAGCGGTCCACCAATCAGCTGCAAGTCCATGGAGTTGGTGTGATGCCAATAACACCCTTTACCTTCCTTCGCATTGAACAATCCTCAGTTTACTTTCAGTCGTATTAATCCAATCATCAGCATCCATAGGTTCCACGGCGTTGGAAAAGCGTGGAGGTTGAGTGTTCATAAAGTCTCTTAAGCAAAACCTTGGAGGTGGGGGTGGTGGTGGTGGAGGAGGGTGTGGTGGTGCTTGTTGAGCCTGTTGCATGTTGTTCACAATTTGTGTTAAATTTTGCATCATTTGAAGCTGCATAGCCATCATATGCTGCATTTGATTTGCAGCTGGTGCTCCACGTGCACCTCGTCCATTCCATTGAGGCAGTTGGACATCATTGTCTTGATTGGGTGGCACACTACGTCCACGTCCTCTTCCTCTTCCTGCCATTTGAGATTGGGGCGTAGTTATAGAATGACGAGATAAGACAGAAGCTATTCTATACAACTTTCCCACTATATGCATCAATGAGGAATAAGAGAAATAAAGGTCATCTCATTAAGCAAACTCAAACATGAATAAACAAGTTCTCAAAGCAAAATCATATAACTCAAGATTACACAGATCGTTACTACATCGCTCTTATTACAACTCATGGGTAAGTGTCTTAATCTTGAGTCGTAGTGCTGGTCGAAGTCTACTCTCGCTCCTCGAGATCCTCCTCCTCGTCCGGGTCTTCATCATCATCTCCATCATATCTCGAGTTGCTGCCACGAGACTCATTGCCGTGCAGAGGAGAGTTGGCTGGCTGCTGCGGTACAGAAGGCTCCTCAGAATCTGGCTCCTCGTCTGAAGACTGGTCGAGAGAGTTAGTGTCGCCACGTCTGACACGTCGATCAGGAGAGTCTGGAATCCAAGTGGAGTTGTCTGAAGCATACCCATCTGGGTCCTCGTCGGTGATCCAACGATACCTCCTCACTTTCCTTTCATAATGTGCTACCAGGTCACGGACATACTGAATTTTTTGTTGAGCCTTGTGGAGGCGAATGCTGAGGCGCTCCACATCATCAACTGTCTGGTGAGTCTGTGGAAGGGTCAGGGGCCCCTCCACGTACCTGGTGACGAAGTTGCCAGTGCTGCTGGGACGCTGGGGAGTGTAGGCGTGCATCGAGTTCCGAAGCTGGTAGCGGTAAGTGTGACTCCAAAAGGTGATGGCCTCCCAACTGACATCCTGCTCAGCGTGACATCGGTAGCTCCTTGCGGCAGGAGTACGGTGCACCTTGAGTAGTTCATCCCCATAGTAGACAAATAGCTTGCATGACCACTCAATCCGGTAGGGGCGCTGCATCCCGATGGAGTGGTAGTGAGTGCCAGTCTCTCGTGCCTGTAGCCGGCATCATGCAATATGGCCTGAAGTCGACGTCAGAGTCGTCCTACAGCTCTCCCATCAGTACGTATCACCACTGCACGTCGAGGATCGTTGAGCGGGGTACGGCGGGCAGCAATCCTTCGGTTAGGGACATAGCCTCTAGTGGAAATGCGAGCGGTTCTCCTGAAGTTGGCCATCTAAAATTTTGAAACAAAAGAGTGTCAGTAATAAAACAAATTAAGGAGTAAGTGAAACAAGTACAAGGTAAAGAAAACAAAGAAATTTTATAATTAATAATATTTGAAAATAGTAAAGTCCTTAAATTGTCCTTTTCTATCTAGGCTTGCGTCCTACGGGCAACACGACTCTGATACCACTTTGTTACACCTGGTAATAAGAAGACAACCAGATGCTTTCCACATGTATGCCAGGAACAGTTCAACTCATACATGTGTAGACGAAAGTGAAATAGCAAATAAAATACCATGTTCGAGTACAACACCTTATTACATAAATGACCTTCCAGGTCTAAAATAAAAGTACACAAGCAGCGGAAAAACATAACAAGGGCTCCAAACATAGGTGTTGCACGGGGGAGCGCCAGCCTAGAACATCTCTTCGGGATCTCCATAGAAGTCCTGGTTCTCCACCTCAGCGTCTTCGTAGACTGGGGGGAAAGTATGCAACTAACAAGTTTGAGTACCAACGGTACTCGCAAGTTGGGAAGTTATGACATGTGTGGTTCAAAACAAGGAAGGCAATTAATAGGTTAAGCACTATAGCAGTAACAACCTATTCTTAATTGTTTATTAAGCACCTGCATCTAGGTGAAATCCCAACCAACATCCCTAAAATTTATCCAGGTAAAACCAAACCCAAACCATCCATTATGTAACCATGTGCTAATTATGAATTTGGTTTCCAAGCCGCTCGTGTCCGTGAGCACGGCTGTCTGGACAGTTTGACAAAACTCTCCAGAGTGTGTATCCTTTACCCACAGTTCATGATTTCGTCCTCTGTTGCCAGGTGGACTAAGGTAAACCTCCCTGATGCCCATGGTAGCTAACCACAATTACACAATTCCGTAGCTGTGTGGCCACGAGTTCACTACGAGGTGTTTATGATGGTTCTCCCGACTTGCAATGGGTACTCTAAGTTTTCACCGCTCCGGCACCTGGAGTCTATTTTCCCTCCGCCAGGAGAAGCCCCCTCTTGAGCCATGCGGATCCCAAGGCAAAGCCCATTCCCCGCCCAATCAATTACCTATGTTACATCGGGAGAGACCAAATTACTAAACCAATTTATCCCATATACAATTCTGTGGTGATACTAAAAGGCTTAGCAACTTCTTCCATAAACCGGTCCTTAGAATCCAAAAGGTGTCCAGCCTCAAACCAAGGTATTGTGCACGCATGCACCAATCCATACAAAACCCCCTATCAGATTCTTATCTACTAGTTCCATTATAGCCATAAATTCATGATTCAAAGTACTTCAAATGTAATATTGTAGAATAGACCATATTTCATTAAAGCATGGCTAAGCGTAAACTAATTTATTAGTAAAACACCCAAACCATGTTGACAAGGAATATTGTGGAAAATCTAGGAAAACATAACATAGGATTCATATTTTAATTTAGCATGCAAGTAACTAAAACTTAACAAAAAGGGTGCAAGATTGTCAAGGAACTTGCCTCCAAATTGTGCTTTGGGGTCGTCGGGAAATTGTTGCTCTTGAAGATTAAAAGTGGTTTCTGGCCCCGACTCTAAAATTACGACGATGCACGAAAAATAACATACAATAAGAACATAATAAAATGCAAACAATTCAAATAAACGCAAATTCCTACGCAAAAGTGATTTTAGGGTTGATTTATATTATAGACATACATCCATTGATGAGAATTTAAAGTTAAATGAAATTTATTGAGTAAAACATATTTTTATAGATTTTTATACCATTTTTATATTTATTAGAACCCTAAAATTATTTTCTAGAAATTTTATCCTTCAAAATAAGACTAAAATAGATTTATAATCAATAATGTAAATTTTACAATTTTTACATTATTTTTATTAATTATTTCTAAGTGCGAAACAATTTTTATGAACTAAATATACTTAAAAGTATTTTTAGACCATTTTGGCAATTTAAATAAATTAATAAAAAAATAATACAGAAATGAAAATAAATAAAACATATTTAAATCTATTTTTATAATTATTTTATACCAATTAAGGACTTTTATTTAATTTCTAGAACTAATATGGGCTTTTCTGTAAAAATAGAACTGTTCTAGTGGTTAAAAATAATTTTTATTAAGTCTGGGGTTTATTCTACAATTTTCCAGAATTTATTTGCTATTTTAAAATTTTCCAGGTGCTTTAAAACACTTTTTATTAATTTAACCAGTATTTTACTAATTTCCAGAAAGTCCAGGGGCTAGTTTGGCATTTCTAGGGGCTAGACTTGAATTCCAGAGAAATCCAGGGGGTAGCTCGCAAGTTTCCAGGGGCTTGGGCGCAAAACAGGCGGCGGGAAAGGTGATTTGAACGTGGGTCGTTGGATTTAAAATGGACGGCCTGGATTTAATGTACCGAAACGGTATGGGATGTTTTAATCTTAGCTGCTCTTTCAAAATGAATGGCCGGAAAAGAGGGTCTCACTGGAGGTTGTCGCGCGGCCGGAAAATGGACGGAGGTGGGTCGGCGAGGGTGAACGGCGGCAGCACTCCTCGGCGCCCGACGAAGTCGGCAACGCAGACCCTGTCTCCCCCGACGAAGGTGTCTGGCACGATCCTCAGAACAAGGTGAAGGTGTGAGGCTAATTTTCAAGGCAAGCAATCGGGTGGAATGGCGGGAACATAGCCGGAATTACCGAGCTCGGCGGCGCTCGGGTGAGGGGATTGGGGAGGGATTGGCTGGGTTTTTATAGGGTGTCCGCAGTAGAAATGGTCGGCGGTCATGATGGGCACGTCGGGGCGTTTGATTAGGGTGAAACGGCAGACATTGAAAGGGGGGAGAAAGTGGGCGGTGCGGTGATGGCGCGCGACCATTACGCGCGAGTGTGGCGGGAGGTGGGCGAAGGGTCTGACAAGAGGGGTCGGCTGGCAGCGAGGGGGAGAGAGAGAGCGGGCGCGGGCCAGCGCGGAAGAGAGGAGGAAAATGGGCCAGGGGCGGGAATTCGGCCCAGGGTCAGTTTTTCTTTTTCTTTTCCCTTTTCTTTTTCTTTTCTATTTTCTTTTTCTTCTGTTTTATGTTTTGAATTTGTAAACCAAATTTCTAGCGAATTTGAATTTTCAAAAATTCACACAATCATTCAAACATGATGCAACTTGCCTTATATGAATTTTATTCCCAAGAAAATGTTTTTATCTCTTGAAAAAATTCATTTTACAAATTTTTTTTCTTTCTAAAAATAGTGGGTGTTACATCATACCATGCTCTAGGGGCTTGTTTGAGACCGTACAAGGCTTTGAACAGTTTGTAAACATGATTAGGAAAATCTGGATTTTCAAAACCTGGTGGTTGCTTGACATAAACCTCCTCATATATGTAGCCATTTAGAAAAGAACTTTTAACATCTATTTGATATAGCTTGAAACCTTTAGATGCAGCAAAGGCTAACAAAATTCTTATGGCTTCTAATCTGGCAACGGGAGCAACAGTTTCATCAAAATCTAGACCTTCAACTTGAGTGAAACCTTGAGCAACCAACCTAGCCTTATTCCTAACCACAACCCCATCCTCACATTGTTTATTTTTAAATACCCATTTAGTTCCAATTAAAGTGTGACCTTGAGGTGGAGGTACAAGTTTCCAAACATTATTTCTTATAAAATTTTCTAACTCTTCTTGCATGGCAATAATCCAAGATTCATGTGAGTACGTGTGATATATCTTTGGGTTCAAAAGAAGCAACAAAAGCTGAATGAGCATAAGAGTTTGGATCGCAAAACCTGGACCATGTGACTCGTTCGTGCAAGCTTCCAATCATCTATTGTGGGGGATGATCTTTGTAAAACCATAGGGGAAGAGATGTATCACAAGTTTCTTCTTCTTCATGTTCATCACAAATCGTTGAGCTTGTGACTTGAGGATGATTTGAATCAGCATTGATGGTTGTCGGTGCTGGTTGAGAATAAACATCAGAAGCTGAACCAAAGTCTTTAGCTGCTGAATTTTCGGGCAGCAGCTCCAATTCTTCCTCATCTTCAACGAAAATGCTCTCCCCTACGGACATGGATCTGGACCCGCAAAGTTTGAGCTAGTACCTGGGCTAGCTTCATCAAAAGACACTTCACAAGTCTCCATAATTTTGTTAGTGTCAAGTAAAAGCACACGGTAGCCTCTAGTATGAGATGGATAACCAACAAACATGAGTGTCAAGTAAAAGCACACGGTAGCCTCTAGTATGAGATGGATAACCAAGAAACATGCCATCGATGGATCTAGGTTCAAATTTATCAAGATTACCATGTTTCTTAACAAAGCATTTGCAACCAAAGACCTGAAAGTGTGTAACACTAGGCCTATGTCCAAACCGGAGCTCATATGGTGTTTTACCTAGCTTAGCACGCAAGAAAACACGATTTGAGACATAACAAGCGGTTGCTAACGCATCAGCCCAAAATTTCCTAGGAGTTTGATATTCATCAAGCATAGTCCTAGCCATCTCAACTAACCTACATAGAAGCACAATACGTTGATGACTCGATACTGGGGTTAGTCAAAAGGCATTTAGGAATCCAGTACTGAGTCACGCGACGTGCAGCAGGAAAAACACGCTAAAGCTGAGACGAAACAGCAGGTTTATGAGTCAAAGTTTGAGATTTTTATTCTTAACTACTGACCTATAAGGTGTTACATGTGTAGCACAAAAATCAGTAGCTCCAGAGGCAAAAACAAAAGGTCTGGAGGTAAACTTTGAATGGTTTTGACTCAAAACAGCAGGTTGTACATTTGGTTCAATATGTGCAGCAAATTTTGCATGAAAGTTATGAGATCTAGCAACCATTCTTTCCCTTTTATGTTGTTTAGCTAGTCTATAACAAAAATCTATGACATGACCATCTCTACCACAGTAGATACAATGAAATTTAACTTTGTGTTCATGTCTAGATGAGCAAACAATATTTTTATTTGAAACCGAATGAGACAACACTCCTGCACATTTGAAAACCACTCCTTTTGTTTAGGAACTATTTGAATCAAACCACTTCCTAATGACTTTACAATTTTAGGTGGATGTGCCTTAGCATGAGCATGAGAATCAAAACCTAAACCAGTTTTATCATTGCAAGACTTGGAAGAATTCAACAGCAAGTTTAGGTTCTTATTCCCATTACAAAACCGATCAAATGTCTTATGCATGGGATCAAGTTTAATGGACAGATCAAGGCAATTTTCACGTGAAGTTTTTCCTTTTAATTTGTAATTGGAACAAAATTTAATTTCATGAGAACGTAAAGCATTGTTCAATATAGAAATTTCATTCATAGCATCCTGTAGTTTCTTATCAAGATCCTCACAAGTAGAACATTGCAAATCAATTGTAGAACAACTAGCATATTTCAAGTTTTTATCATTAAGTGCAGCAAGCTCTTTGTTCTTTTCAATTTCTAACTCAAGTTTATCAAGTGTGGAGGTGTGCACACTTCTTAATGAGGACAATTGTTCATATATTAAATCACATGAGGGTCATGCATCGTCACTAGGAATCAAAGTTTTTAAACGGTTGATTTCAGATTCTAGTGATTCAATTTTAGCAGCACTATCCCTAAGCTTTTTGTCCTTTTTCTTAATAATAATAGTGGAACGAGAAATAGCATCACACATTTCTTCGCATGTAGGACATACCTCTTCATTGTTGCTGTTGTGTTCTGCCTCCTCCATACTTGATCTTGACTTGCCACCATGAAGCACAAGTTTGCCAAATCATCTTCATCTTCATCACTTCCAATGTCCACGTCGCTTGAGCCAAGTTCCTGGAGTGCTGAGATAAAACTGCTCACCAATTGACATCCTGTAAAACCCTTCTTTTTCTTCGTATAGTAGGACCTGAAAGGTTAGGGCAATCTGAACGAAAATGTCCTGTCTTACCACATTCAAAACATCGTTGAGGTCTGGAGCTTCCTCTCCTTCTAGTTCTCACATTTTGCAATGCTTTTGAGAACCGAGTAGAGATTAGCGCTAGCTCCTCCGTTGGAAACTCCTCAATCTGTTCAAGGGTTAGAGAGGACAGCAAAGCAGGTGTACCACAAGTTGATGTTTGACCGGAACTAGGCATGTCACGTTGAGAAACAAAAGCAATAGACTTGTTGGGGTTCTTACGTGAGATTATGTCAATTTCATGAGTTTTTAACTAGGAATACAGCACATCTAAAGTAGTGAACTCGTGACAGTAGATTCATGAATAGATGTGACTTTCATCTCCCAAATTGACATATCTAATGCACTTAGCAATTGCCTAGCATTTCCAGCATCTGAAAATTAACATTGACACTACGCAAGTTGCTGAGAATCTTATTAAAGCGAGCAAAAAGGTCATCAATAGACTCACCGGGTTGCATCTCGAAGCGCATGTATTCTTTCTTGAACATGTCTTGCCTTACCTCTTTGATTGTTTTGGATCCTTCGTGGTAGTCACAAAGTGCTTTCCACACATCGTATGCAGATCAGAGGTGTGCAACATGGTCGAAGTCGCTTTGTGTTAATCCTTGTATGATCAAGTTCTGAGCCTTGTTGTTGTTGTCAACATCTCTCAGATTAGTAGCTGTAACTTGATTGTTTTATGGAACTTCGTAAGGCTTTTATACATTCTCCCATATTGCAAAGCCTTGTGCCTGGATGAAAGCCTCCATGCGTGCCTTCGAAACCTGAAAATCAATACCAGCGAACACACAAGGTTTGGCAGAGTACTTCTCCATGATGATTAGTCAAAAACACGTGCAAATCACAAAGATTAGAGCATCGTGGCTCTAATACCAATTGTAGGATCGAGGAGCACGTGAAAAGCTACTAGAGGGGGGGGGGGTGAATGGTAGATTTAAAAATCTTACGCAGCGGAAACAATTAAACCCCAACCCCTTCGGCAGAAAAATGATCTGTTAAAGAAACTGTGTGTGAGACTATTCTAAACGTGTTTCACCGTGACAAAAGTGATAGATATAAGAGATAATCAAGTCACGAAGACAACACAACAACAATCACTCAAATCCGTTGAGAAAAACTCAAGTTATGATCGAAAGAACAAACAAGGGTCAATCTGCCCTACCCGAGAAAAAAAAACAGTTCTGAAATGCTGCAAAGAAACTCGTGTAGATCATAGACCACAAATCCAATGACCGTGCAATTTTGACAGATGATAGATAATCAAGTTGTGAAGACAACCAAAAAAGAATCACGTCAATTGGATTTGTTAAACTCGAGTTATGATAAAACTACCGACAAAAGGTAGTGCTGTCCAGAAACTCGACGAGTAAAACTTGTCTGGATCAAGTCTGACGAACAAGGCACAAAAGTTCCATCAAACTACGAATTTTATTCAATAGAACACAAGAGGAACAACCCCAAAGTCGTGTGCCACGAGCTCTGGGCTCTCTTGGTTATATAACCGGCTCGAAAGCTAACTCAACTCAAATCAGGAACCTAATCCTACTCTGTTCACGAATCGTAACTTTCCATAACTGCTTAGGATTCTTCTATATGCAGATAGAAGCAATCTTAAGACTTCCAAACACCTTAGAAACGTATCCCACATTCTAAACAACTCAAATTTGTGACCCACACGAAATCCTCCTGAATTTGGTTGTTGGAACCTCATCTCCTCCCTTAGACTAGTCCAATGGATCCTATCACCAGCCATGTCTTGAACTCAAGCAACACCTGCACATGAATAAACAACCAATCCATATGAGCCCAAGTCCTCGACTTGACTCAAGTTAGTTTCGAACACAACACCTTACGTGAGAACCTCACATAAGCATGTTGCAAAACCACAGTAACGCGATATCGTCCATATCAACCAAAACACACCAAAAACATAGCAAATGAATACTAAGCAATCTTTCCAACAATGTAAAGCAAGTACTAAACATTGCAAATGAAAAGAAAAAGCACTGTGGTCAAGTTCTGGACCTTACCAGAGCAACCCGAACCTTGAGTCGGAGCTAACAAAAGCTAGTAGAACCTAGCGCCTAAACTTACCAAAACTAGTATAACCAAGTAAACCCAAAAGCCGGAGCTAAAGACAAAACTCACCGGAGCTAACCAAAACTAGTCGGATCTTAATAAAAAGGTGATTTGGTGATATTCAAAACTTCTATCATCAAAGCAAGTGTATTCACTTCAAGCTAATGTATTCAGCACACATAGGTCTTACGGAACCTTGTATTATTTCTATTCGCGAGATCATTAATTGAGAACCCTTTGACGGGTAATGCATGGTAACTTTGATTTGCCCGACGACCTTGTAGATGCCGTGTATTAGACATCTTTGTATTTTAACGACATAATATAAACCAAACCTTGAATTATCTTATATCAAGTACAAAACATTACATCCTTTGAGTAGTTTATTGAGATCACAATACCTTACGAGTGATCATTCCCAATAACCGTTGATCTTCTCGGTTTGCAAGCATTTCGTTTATGTTGAGCTTGCAAAACTCCTTGATTCATAGTGAATGTTGACATTGATATGTCAGGAACCTTGTGGTTTCCATACACATTGAAACTTTGCCGTTTTGACCACATAAGACAGATGGCATCTTTACTACTCTTATGTCACTGTAAAGTAATTCAATTATTGACTACCTAATTGCAAAACCCGATCGAGACAAGATTAACGATTCATTGTTTAATCTTGCAAACTCCCTTGATTCTATATGGAGTAATACTACACCCAACTTAAGGGACTCAGTACCCAAAGTCAAAGTTGAAAGCAACTGGTATCAAGGTGAGCAGGATACTCAAAAGAGTTGAAGAGCAAGTACTGACTCTCAGAATACAAGACTAGGACAGTAAGGCCTTCATGAGAAGGACGTCACGAGTTATGGATGCCCAATATCATAGAACCATTAGTATTCCTACTATGAAGAAGATTACTTCATTTTGACGTAAAGAAGAGGATCTCCACACAACCTAGCTACGTCAACATAATTTGCTAAGACACAAACTTTATGGGGTGATCTTTGTCATGCTGATCATCCGAATCTGCTCGGAGTACGAAGGCGCAAGCCAACAAAGCTAGACAATGTGGTTTACAGCATAAGCTGGACTAACCACAACTTCAAGAACCTGCAGAAAAAGACGAAATGTGTCATTCTTCCAATCACGTGGAAAGATAGAGTCATATCATCAACAACTCGTCCTCACTTTTTCATTTCTCTAGAATCTCGGGACAAGATTCCTTTAAGGGGGAAGGATTGTAAAAGCCATATTTGAATAAAGCAATAATTAGAAAATGTGAAAAAAAAATAAGTTAAACTGGAATTTCAACTCACATGAGCCATGTTTATTAACAAATAAAGTTAAAAATAGAACATCTAAAAGCTTCACATTTGAAAGAGAAATGTGAGTATATGTTTGCACTTAAGCACATGGAGAGAGAAGAGGAAAAGTATTCTGATGCACATGAGAAGGAAAAAAAAATCCTAATACGAGGTGTTAAAATTCAAAATCCAGATACAATTTGATCAAAATAACAAATTAGAATGTACAAAGGAACTCCTCGTGTTTCTAAGTATAGCCCTGCAAATTTCAATATTTTTAGGCATCATTTGCCAGGTTAATTAACTGAAGCCATTAGGATGTTTTAAAATACAAATTTGAATTTAAATTTCACATTCAATTTGTTTCAAAACACACACTGGGATTTATTAGTGGAATCACCATATGCAAATACTCCTAGCTGCCAAGTTTGGTTAATTATTGAAGACATTTGCTAAAATTAAATATAAGAGAAAAAGAAGATAAGGGAGAAATGATGTGTGTCCCACCTGTCAGATTTCCTTACCAGCCAGAACAGAGCAAATCCTATTTTCCTTCTCTGTTCCTATCCTAAACATCACGGCAGAAAGATGTTTACCTCCTCCTGTGTTTTCCATCACTCTGGAAAACAGCTGCTACTTCTCTGTCCTTATCAGCTCACGTTCTCATCACTTTACCAATTGCTGTGCTCTGTTTTTCTCCCTGTTTTCACTGAGAGCAGAGCTACTCGCCATTGTTGACACCACTCCTTGCTACATCGCCGCTCTCCCTGCCCTACCGCTTTCTCACCCACCGGTGGCCACTGAAGCACACACGAGATTCTCCTCTACCTCCCCGATGCACTCCAAGACGGCCTCCTGACTCCTCCTGCTGTCCCGAGCGAGTTCTTCATCTGCATCACGGTCGCCTCCGTTCCGGACATCACTGTGCCTCCACGTCGCACGGCCACACCAGAAACTCTCCAGCTGCTCCCAGCACGTCCTGAGGTTTGTGAGGCTGCTCTCTCCACGCTCCAACTGTCGATTGAACCACCATAGCTCAGTCAAGCCGATATACCAAATTTTCATGGCCACGGTACCTCAACTTAGATCGTCGGTGGACTTGATGTTTTCTCTGTGTCTCCGCAATTTGATGGCAGATTCGAGCTTACCGTGGTTCCAAGCTACTTTAGGATCAATTTACAAGCTTGTTACCCCATTCCCAAGCCTTGCCCCATGTCACCGTGGAGCTCACCGCCGCTGCCACCGTTGCTGGCAACGTTATCGTGGCAGCCACCCCTTGAAAGGATGTCCAACGCGTGTTCCATGGTGCAGGGAGCAATTCTTGTGTTTTGTGTCATTGCCTTTTTATGCTTCTAGGAGCGGGAACGGACGCACGAAGTCACTAGAAAGCCCCCAGTTCGAGCTGGCTGAAGGTTGAAGATGGACCTGCACGTGGGTCCCACTGTCAGCCTTTGATTTTTTTTTTTTTGCAAAGTTCAGAGAAGTTGCCCAACTTCAAAAATCAACTACTTGCAGTAGACTTGCTCCAAAAATCTCAAATAAATTCCTGCTGACTCCTTTTGACCTATATTTTGTAGTGGTGCAATTGGTTGAGCATGATAGCTCGAATTAATTTCTATGTAACTCATTTTCTCCAAACACATAAGGAATTATCACAGCTGACCCTTACACTAGAAATATACCAAAAATTACCAGAATCTCCACATAGGTGTTCCTGAACCCCAGTAAATGTTTAATAGACATTGGACCTCTATAATGTGCCCAGATTCCATTTCTTTGACTGCTGCATTAAAATTGTTGAATATTAACAGAACAACTTTATAATTCCATAGCAACTTGTAAAGTTCATATACCTATGTAGGAAGCTTAGAAAAATGTGAAACAAGTTCTCTTGAACTCTTCTTGATCTCTTGTAAACAGAAAACTAACTTTTGCCTGTGTCAAAACTCCAGTTTGGTGATGCAAATTCAGTAAAGTCTCAAGCTTTATAGAATTTTGTAGAACACAATAATTCATTGGTTGCTCTGAAACTTTACCAACATTTTCCACTGCCAGTATAGACTACTGTAAAATTCCCAGCTTCAGTAGGCTTGACCTTCAACAGAATCATCTCATTTGGTTTCTCCACTACATGAATGTCCCATTTGAAATTCATATTCACTATTCTTCTAAATCAACTTTGTGGAATCAATCCTTTCCACCAGAACCTGATTACAGTAGTAATCCACTCTGTAGTCTTTGTACAGCAGGTTAGCTTCTCTCTTAAGAACCATATAGATTTCTCCTTGCTAAACTATATGCTCATATGAATGTCATGTTGAAATTCTTAATTCCATGTCTCCAAATTCAGCTTTATTAACTACACTTCCATAAGGTTAAGACAATCAGAAAACCTGATCCAAGTCCATACATGTGATGTGATCCTGAGTATTCTTTGATTGTGCTCATATTATGTAGGTTGTACCAAAGATTTAGGACTATTTACATAGACTCAATTGAAATCAAGTTTGATCCTTTCACCTTAGGAGAGACCAGCAGATGACTTTAGTATTCCTTACCTAGCATGTGAAATTCTCCAGTGATACAACATCAAATTCTTATAGTGTTTTCTGTCTATCAAATATAACATGTGCATTTTCATATCGATAGCTTACACGTGATGAAGATTGACAAGGAGCACCTATGGAGGAGAAGGGAGCCGAGGTGGACTTGCTGCGACAAGCAATGAAAAAGGAGAACTAGACAAGAAGCTTGATTTGGAAGCTCAAGCACAGACTATATTGACTTTTATTTAGCTGCAACATAAGGCAAGCCCCAGTTTGCATTTAAGAGCTATTTTAAAGTTTCTATTTGTATCTTTATGTCTTGGGTGAATTTTGTGCATTAGGGCTAAGGTGTTTGTTACTCCACATGCATGAACCACAAATCCCATGGAGTATTGGGTAGGTCTATAGCGCGACGAGTAGAAAATGCCATGCTTCAGTTTTCAGGAATCCGATAGAAGTAGAGTAGTTGGAATCTACTCGTGAGATAGGATTTTATTACACGGGATGGAGTTTATCAAAGGATGGTTTATGAATATGAATTGGAGACAGAGCAGCGGGATAGGATGCAGCGAGACGTGGTCTCACGTGCGTCGCTCTGCTTGTGTCGATTGAGGACCGATCCGTGTGCGGCTCTGCTGGACAAGTTTGAACTGTACTGAATGCATACTGGGCATATGGAACCCAGAAAACCAATGTAACTTGATATCTTGGATGTCGAGGCATAGCCCACTATGGATAGGGGTGGGTTGAGGGTAGTAAGGTGTAAATCTGTCGGCGGGCACATACACGCTCCATGTGGGGACCTTATGCCCACGATGGTGGGACCGGTTCGGCGTTTGAGTTTCTTGTGAAAGGTTGATGTGTATGACGTGATAAGGAGCACATCACGCTCTTTATGCACGGGTGTGCGTGACGTGTTATCCGGATGACTACTGATTGCAATCACCGTCCCTCGCAGTCATTTGAGTACTGTTTGTTCACTGCGTCGGGACGTAGTAATAAAGAGTAGTGAAATTATTATGAAATTGTTGCCATGATTATTATTGTATTGCAACTTGTATGGATTAGAGATAGCACAATTAAAGTTTACAGTTTCTAAACACTTAGAATATAATAGCATTATGTGCTTTGGGCATGTCATATCATCGACAAAATGTTTCTTGTTTGATTGCAGAGTCTATGATGTGTCGTGCCTGAGGAATATCATTTGCTACTTAAAACATGACTATAAGGATCCACTTGTAGGCGAGTCTACTTATGCTATTTCCTACTTATGTTTAGTCTTTAGACCTTGCATATGTCTAGTGAGATGGGTCAGTCTTGCTGAGCCTTATGCAAACTTATGCTCACGTTTTCAGTTAACGAGTTTTTGCAGGTTATACCATTGATGAAGGGCTTGACGATGACGCCTTACCCTCATCAGGGTTCATGGCTGAGTGGGAGCCTTGCACGTCACCATGATCAGGAGAGTGAGTGCTGCTAGTGCGAAGCGTCCTAAGGGCATGGATGACCCTGCTTTTGCATAGCTAGAGCTGAGAGCGTAGCTATGATGTATAGACTCTTTTTTTCATTTAGTATTGTAAAAACTTCCGCTGTGTTTATAAATAAAAGAGTTAGTTTGTATGTTGTTCTGGTTCTTTTCATGTATACTGTTGGATGTCGCATTGCACGACACCACCCAATGAGATCCTTGGGTGTCGGGACCTTGGTCCCCACATCTTCCAACATTTGGCAAAAAAAATTTAGCTCTCGTGCGCTCTCTCGACCTAGAGACCGCAACTCCTGAGCTCGCCGCTGCCATCGACCCCGACCTGTGTCATCCGAGAGTTGAGCACGCTGGAGCACGCCGGCTCGTCAGATGTGCCCGGAGCACGCCACAGCCGTCCCTCTTTCTCAACTCCCTCTTCGTCATTGTCGCGCTGCCGTCGTCGACCCCTACCCCGTCGTCAACCCCGACCTTCATCATCAAGGAGTTGAGCACGATGGAGCATGCCATTGCCTTGATGCCGACCTCGATAATCGGTATGAGCATGCTGCCACCTTCACATAAGTAGAAATGTTCTCCCTGTCCTCGGAGCGCACCGGCCTGCTATCATCAGAGAGTTGAGGAACCGCCACTTCGACGCCTCCGCCAGCTCGTCCCGGAGCACGCCGCCGCGTCTCATGTGATTTTATTGAATTTGAAGATGTACAATAAAGACTCATCGTTATTAAAGTCATTGATCCAAAGGGAGAATTTTTATTACGGTATACATTCATATTCCTTGTTTATGTCTAATGCAAAAGTAATGTATTTGTTTTGACTATCAATGTATATAATGAATTCTGATTCGCAAACCCTTGAAACTGCAGGAACTGTGGTTGACACTAGCATTTGGCATCCTAGTGAGTTAGATTTCTACCTGGAATGAAGGTACCTATGCTGGAATCAGGCTGTAAAAGCATCTGTGGAATGTAAATTATTTGTTTTTTCATGGGACAAGCACACCAACTCACTACCATGACCTTTACCATGACAACAATTTCTCTGCTAATGCTTTGCAGATGCCCACCAATTGTATGTGCTACAAGTACACTCGGTTCTCCATTCACCAACAGATATTTGCTATCTTATGTGACTGGTTAAGCGAATGTGACTGTAATTTGATAATGTTTTATATGATTTTAGTGATTTTATTGAATTTGAGGATGTCTCAGTCGGAGCATTAGAGGCTGTGAAGGCTCATCGTTATTGAAGTCATTGATCGGGAGAATTTTCATTACGGTATAAAAGATTAGATGATGATAGTTATGATGTGTGTAGTTAGTTACATTGTCATAGGGATGAACAGTCTTTTTTGTGTAGTTAGTATACTTGATAACCACGATTGACACTTTATTAATATTTGATTGGTCAATATAATTTAATGTGTGATCTTTTTGGCTATACATATGTTAATGAACAGTATGAATAGTATGTTGCTGACACTGGTAATACGGTTGCAAAATCCTGGCTAGCTGCAGGATGCAGCCGACAATCAGGATCATCAGGGGTGGGGGCACCTAATAGGAGATTCTGCCTGTAAACAATCTGCGATGAGCTATAGCAAAGAGCGTCTCAGATAAACTACATAAAGGAGACAATCTTCCATAAAGCCCATGTCAGATAATTTAATAAATATGTGACATGCTACAATATAGAACGTCTCGGATCAGCCAATATATCTGTGATGCGCTTCGTAAGGGCCTATCACGCAAGTATGCTGATGGGCGACGAGCGCCACAGGCGTCTCCAATGACCCCGTACAGATCGTCTGTTATGATACAAAGAAAAGATACGCGTTTCTTTTAAGCATGTCTTGCACCTAGTCTGATGGGTGACGCGCCTTGCCGCCCGTCTCTGATGACAATGTAATGCGAGACGCAACGACGGAGACGCAAAATTTGTTCGTCTCCCTTCTTTGTTCGGGCGCTACTGTTTGTGGGGGTGACTTCCAAGTGAGTCCCATTGACTAATATGAGTGATACACCGTTGGATTGCGTTGGATACTACTGTTTGTGGGCCATTTGATCTTTGTGATGCCACATGTTGGTGCTTGATTGACTTGGATGATAATTTATAGGATTGCTCACCCTCTTTTACCTCATTTCCTCTATAAAATGTATGCATGCACTATTTTTCCAAAGACAAGTGAAAATAGGTTAAATAGAAAGGTCATGTGTGCAACAAATGATCTTCCATCACATAATTGAGTTATATTGACAGATGAAATTGGGATACAACAGTCGTCAACACCAGCTCTGATCCTTGCGGATGTGGGTGCGTCTCATTTTCAAGATCGAAAATGGTCACCTTTGTGCTCGTCTCTGATCTGTGTCTCTTATTTGAGGTTCTTACGTAGTGTCAGGGTCGCCTTAATCTCGAACATGGCATCCGATAAATGCGTCTCAACTTTAGCCATCGTCTAGACTATGTAGCGCGCTTGAGGACCCAGGGTAAAATACTTCCTTGTTGTAGCAATTGCTAGAAGCCTGATCTAAGCTAGAGGTCAACGTGCACATAGAGAATCACAATACCCCGAAAGATTTTTTAGATCGGAATCCCAAACCAGGCTGATATTAGTGTAAGATAGAACAAGAAATCCGCGGCAAATAGCATCAAGAATTGCATGAAATTTGAATCAAACGATCAAAGCAACAAACAAACTGAACACAGCAAATAGATGTGCCTCTGATGACCAGGGATCAGATGATCCCAGTCCACTATATTACCAACTTGTTTCAAAAGAGGTACTTGGATAAAATAGAGGTGGAGAAGAAAAAGAGGATCAGAGGTAGGAGCAGGAATAGTTTGTTGAAAATAACAGCCTTTCTCTCACAGAGGAGCAATGACTCGGTATTTAAAAGAGATACATGGGACTGGGTAGAAACATAATGAAGTAATAAGATACAGTAAAATTCAAATGTTGGCTCCTGGCGCAAAGTGGTTTCCCACACCTACTTGATCAGTTTGATTCTTTAGAGAATGCACCTTCCGTGTATCAGCTGTGACAGAGCAAGAACCCACGAGGGGGGACGGTGGCGCGGGATGATCTCACTACTACAAAAAGCATTTTTACAGGCGCCTCAATTTTTCAAACACAGGCGGTCCTTAAAAATATGCGACTGTGATGACGAATGATATAATAACCGTCTGTGATGAAAGAACAACACAGGCGGATTTTAAAGAACAACCGTCTGGGTAAATACATGATCTTCAGAATTGGTTCTTAATTAAGAACCGCCTGTAATGCAACGAACTTCACAGACGGATTTTAAGAAACAACCGTCTGGGTAAATACATGATCTTCATAGACGGTTATTAATTATTAACCGTCTGCAATGCAATGAACTTCACAGGCGGATTTTAAGAAACAACCGTATGGGTAAATACATGATCTTCACAGACGGTTATTAATTATTAACCGTCTGCAATGCCATGAACTTCACAGACGGATTTTAAGAAACAACTGCCTGGGTAAATACATGATCTTCGTTGGCGGTTCTTGATTAATAACCGTCTGTAATGCAATGAACTTCACAGATGGATTTTAAGGAACAACCGTCTGAGTAAATACATGATCTTCGTTGGCGGTTCTTAATTAATAACCGTCTGTAATGCAATGAACTTCATAGCCGGTTCTTGATTAACAACGGCCTGAGAAGATCATGTATTTTCAGTGGCGGTCATTGTTTAATTATCATAAGCGGTTTTCATTGAAATTACAGGGATGTAGTTGCAATTATATATCACAGCCGCATGTAGTCGTGCAGGCAAAATTGTATCAGGAAAAAAACACAGATGAGCTAGCGGATACTAGTACAGTAATGCATTATAGGAAATGCTCGATCACCAGTGAGGCTGGCTTAATTGTGATAATACACCATTAGAGGCTTTACAATTGTTCAAAGATAGTTTCTTTACACACTGAACAAAAATCATGCTACATTCATTGTAGATCGACGATGAAGCTCCCATCGATCAATCTAAATTGTACCGTCCTGCTTGCTCCCGAACACGTCTCTTATATTCCGCTGGATCCTGAAAATATTGACATTATTTAAATTAACAAATGTCGAAGGAGGAATGAATAACCTACATTGGTCACTAAGTCAAAGTGTCATCTAACCTTGATAAGTAGATTATAGCAATCATTTTCAACATCAGGCACATTTGGCTGATGCAGCAAACGCTGAACTTCAAGTAGTATAGTTTTGATTGTAAAAGCACTGCACCACCCCTACGAAATATAATTTAAGCAATATAAGAAACCAGTTCAAATAAGTTCGACAAAAATTATAAGTAATAATTACATGAACAAAATAGGTCTATCTTACAGTCTCTTGATCAAGAATCCCGATGCAGAGTGCTCCCGAACGATGGACATTTGGGTGGAAGAACCCAATTGGAAAGGAGCATCTTGGAGGCACCAAGGGATAGTCCTCAGAGAAGGAGATTGTCAGGGGGTAGTAACCATCTTCCCATTCAGTCTGCAAAAGAAATTTATTAATAGGAGGACGATAGTTAAACTCATATTGTGCTTGTTCTTCATGACTTACCCCTTCTTTACCGGGGACGATGCACTGCCACTTCAATAAATCTCCCGATTCAGGCTTCGCAGAGAAACCCTACGCGGAGAAATTGAAAATACCATGTATACACACAACACGGAAAAACAAACTACAGTTAAGTTCATCAGTCCATTACAGATACATATGTATATACAACCATGTGACCGGTGTGCCATATGTACATACATGGGGATGGTTCTTGCGCCACACCAAGCGCTCCTCCTTCAATCGGCTACACGCCCGAGACATCATTATCTTAAGAAAGACCAAACTTCCAAACTTCCAAATCATTGAGTCCAAACGCATATGTACACAAATGCAAAAGGACACAATCCATATACCAACATTGTTCTAAGTTGATTTCAGAAGATACAAATATATACAATATATATCATCTCGCATTGCTATATACATTTTTTCCAGCATTGACATCTTCTCGCATATAGGGTTTCAAATTCTTTTTAATGCTTCTCTCTACGCGCTTGATGTTTTCTGGTTCGGTGAAAAGGTACATCTCTTCATACTGATTATATTCCTCTTCATTATCTCCCACATTGTCAACCCCAACAATATTTTGCTTTCCAGAAACAACTACGTGCAACTTCTCAGTTTCTGGATCTTGAACATAAAAAACTTGTGCAACATTATCGGCGAGAACCCACAGGTCATCTTTGTAACCCACTTTATTCAAGTCTACCAGTGTCAGTCCGTAATTGTCCACTTTCAAACCATCAGGATGTTTGACCTATTGGCACTTAAATACGGGCATTACCATTCTTTTGCCATAATCGAGTTCCCATATTTCCTCTATGAACCCGAAGTATGTGGTCTTCTGCCCTTGTGAATCATAAGCCTCAATACGAACACCACTATTTTGTGCAACACTCTTACCGTCTTTTTCTTTAGTGTAAAATGTGTAACCATTGATGTCATGCCATGATGTTACCAAAGCAGATGGGCCACAAGCTAACTTTTTCATTGTTGCCTCTTCTATAGTGTTTCCGTATGATATATTTTTGTCCATTAACCATTCAGTGAAACATCTTCTGTGCTCTTTCATGATCCAGTCCTCTTTGCGGTCTTGGTTTTTATCACGAAGCTCAATTTGGTGTTCCTCGATGTACGGCTCAGCTATTGCGAGCTGTTGTAGTACACCAAAATGTGCACGGTGTACATTCTTGTAATCTTGAACAATAAAAGTTTTCTTACCCACTTTGCCTCTCCCACGTAGTCTACCCTCATGTACCGGTATAGGCACACCTATCGATTTTCCATCTTTGATGTAATCAGCGCAACCCTCAATCACTTTTTCAGTGGTGTATCCTTCCATAATTGAACCCTCTGGGTGAGCACGGTTCCGCACATAACCTTTTAATACTCCTAAATATCTCTCCAACGAAAACATATGATGTAAATATAGTGGCCCCAATGCTTTTATCTGATCAACAAGATGTATGATTAGGTGTACTTGCATATCAAAAAAGGATGGTGGGAAACACATCTCAAGCTTGCACATTGTCTCGACGATGTATGTTTTCAGATAGTCTAAATCTTCACGTGCTATCACCTTTTGCGATACTGCATTGAAGAAGTAACACAAACGTGTGATGACAACTTTTATATGCTCAGGTTTTATTACTCTTATTGCAATGGCAAGGAAAACTGTCATCATCATGTGACAGTCGTGAGAATTATAACCGAATAAAGACAAGTCTTTCATCGAGACTAGTTTGCGGATATTGGATGAGAAACTTGTGGGCACTTTGATCCCACGCAAGCATTCGCAAATTGCTTTTTTCTCTTCTAGCGTCAAGTTGTAGCTGGCTGGGGGAAGGTAATGCTTCCCGTTCGCCTTTTCTACTGGATGAAGCTCTGGTCTCAAATCAAGATTTACTAGGTCCATACGTGAATTTAATCCATCCTTTGTCTTCCTCGGCATGTCCAGCAAGGTCCCAATGATGCTGTCAAATACATTCTTTGTAACGTGCATCAAATCAATACTATGGCAAAATTCCAGATTCTTCCAATACGGAAGATACTTGAAAATAATTGATTGTTTCTTGAAAGCCATGTCAGTTGTATCATCCGAAGATGTACTTTTCTTTCTCTTAATTCCTTTACTCTTTTTTCCCTTACCGAAAGCAATATGAATGTTCTTGACCATTTCAAACACAAGTTTTCCACTGTAAGGTTTCGGTGCAGTATCTTTTTCAATTTTGTTATCAAATTGTTCTTTCATCTTCCTATACTTGTGTGTATCTGTCAAGAACCGTCGATGTCTCATGTACACCGTCTTTCTGGATGAAGTGAGGTATAGATATCCAGTTCTATCCACGCACCTAACGCAACCTTTCTTCCCTTTCATTTGTCCCGATAATGTAAACAGTCCGGGATAATCATGCACGGTAACGAATATCATTGCTCTTAGCGTGAAATACTCCCGCTTGTACTCATCCCATGTACGTACCCCTTCATTCCACAATTTCGCCATATCTTCCATTAAAGGTTCCAAGAACACATCAATTTTGATGTCGGGTTGTTTCGGAACTTGGATAAGAACAGATAATAAGATATATTTCCTTTTGTGACACAACCACGTCGGTAGGTTGTACATAGTTAAGACCACGGGCCATGTGCTGTGTATGCTCCTTTTTTCACCAAACGGATTCATTCCATCTGTACCCAAGGCAAACCTCACATTTCTGATTTCCTTCGCAAATTCTGGATACTGAATATCAAAATTTTTCCACTGCGTTGCATCACCAGGGTGTCGTATATGTTTTTCATTCTTCTTGCGTTCCTCGGAATGCCAACGCATAAGTTCAGCCTCCCTAGGGTTTGAGAACAAACGCTTCAAGCGATCAATTACCGGAAGGTACCACATCACCAATGCAGGAATTTTTCTCTTATTCTTCCCGTCTGCATCGCCAGAAGTATCGTCATCGTCACCTTCAGGACCAATAATAAACTTCTTATTCTTCTGAGTCTTTTTCATGTTGGTAACATACTAGTGATTGTAGTCCTTCTTATATCTACTGATACCACAAATGGGGCATCTAGTTGCGAGCTCATGCTCTTTGCGATACAGAATACAATGGTTCACACAAGCATGTATTTTTGTCACACCTAGTGTCATCGGGCAAAGAAGTTTCTTCGCTTTATAAGTGCTTCTAGGCAGTTTATTTGGATTTGGAAGAATTTCTGCCAGAAGATTCAAAAGATCAGAGAAACTACAATCGGACCATCCGTGCGTAGCTTTCAACTTTAGTAGTTCTAAGACTGCACACAATGTAGTAAACTCTTTATCACAACCGTTTGATTCATCATATAAAAGCTCTGTGGCCGCATTCTGCAATGTCTCCATTTTACTTAAACCTTTGCTTGCTCCCATAGAAGTCAGTACATATGGTTCAATGTGACGCAACATCTCCTCACAATCGAACTCATCATCATCATCACCAGCTTGATTGTCACTACCATCATCGATATGCACATTATCATCATCTGAGCCTCTCTCATCATCTTTATCCACATCATGTGTATCTAACTCACCATGCTCTGTCCATATTTTGTAGTTATTTTTGAAACCTCTTTTCACCAAATGAGATTGGATTACTATAGTATCCGTCCAAGCAATCTTATTTTCGCAGTCGATACATGGACATAATATGTCATCTATCTTTTGCAACTTCGCATGTCTCTTGGATGCTTCAATAAAATTTGCAACATTACGAATGTACATAGGATCGGGTCTTGGCATGTTATACATCCACGCTCGACGGTCCATGCTTCAATAATAGAATTTTTTGTCAGATTTACAAAATTTGGCCACAAATATTCTCTAAAGGTCTTCTATAAAATGAATTTACAGGGACATAACAAGTATGATTAGGGCGACTAATGTAGGAGACGGGCGACGTCTTGAGGCGGACGGAGTCAAAGGGGGAAACAGGCCCAACAGCATGGGCTAGGTCTGGGTGGGATCCAGTCCGTTATATCGGGAAACAAGGCCCAGATGCATCTTATATATATTACAATAGCATCTGTTAATTAAACATCATATTCATGTCACATAATAGGTACAAAAAGGAAACAATCCATATAGTCCATACATCAATATACCAGAACACAATCCATACAGTCCTTACACATGCAAAAGGACAGAATCCATATACCAGAACACACAAAACTAACAGCTTATCAGCTAATGAAAATATACAAAGAAAAAGTAAGGAAACTACATTTACCTTGCAGAGGCGTCAGCACGGTGGGGAGGCGTCAGCACGGTGGGCCGGCTGGGTGGAGAAGTGGCGGTGCGGGGTTGAGCGGCGGCGCGGCAGTATGGGCTGGGCGGCGGAGGGGCGGCGCGGCGCAGGGGAAATTTCAACAGCCTGGCGGCGTCGATATAAATTCTCCAGGGTTGCGTTTTGACTGCGGTGAGGGGTCCTTATATAGACGTAGGTTTTTCACAGGCGGTTTTTAACTTTATCGCAGACGGGTTTTACTTACCAACCGCCTGAGATGATGTTTATTAATTAAGAAGTAAATATCTTCACAGGCTGTTGGTACTTAATAACAGCCAAGGAAGATTTTTATCTCAGGCGGGTATTACTTAACAACCGTCTAAGATAATGCCAACTGAACAAAATATTTTTAAAACTTATATAGCTGACGTTGAAATGTTTTGGTAAATATCAAATTAATTTCTACTCACATATTATTCACATTTGTGTATCTCATAAAAAAAGATCTTTCACTCAAAATTGTTGGTACGAACATATTTGCATAATTTATACATGTATGAATTTTTTTAATTTTTTTAAAAGCACTCCAACATGTCAAACTTCAAATTATCCACCAGTATTCATTGGCACTTGATTGAAATATGTACAAAACACAAGAAAAATGTACAAGAACACTTGATTGAAATCCTAAAACTACACTACGGCCCCGCCTCCTCCATCCTCTCCGCCAGCTTCTCAAACCAAGCCAAGCGGTCCTCCTCCGACTCGTCGTCGTCGTCGTCGTAGTCGTCAACATGGTGGTGGTCGCCGTCGTCGTCGTCGCCGTTGTCAGTGGACGACTCGTCGTCGCCGTCGTCGGTGGACGACTCGTCGTCGCTGTCGTCGGAGGACGACTCGTCGTCATCATCGTCATCATCGTCGTCGTCGTCGAAGTCGTCCTCCTCCTCCTCCTCCTCCTCCGGCGACGATGCAGCAGGAGAGAGGGTCGGCTTCTCCGGCTGAGCCGATTGCTCCGGCTGTACCGGTGGCTCCCGCTGCACCGGCGGTGGAACGCGCTGGTCGTCATTCACCCTCTCGGGGGAGCTGCAGCGTATCCGCTTGCAGGGTGGCTGCCTCGGCGGGCTAGGTGGCGGAAGGTTGGCCATGGCTGTGGTGGTTAATCGGCGGCGGGCTAGGAGAGGTGGAACGATGGAAGAAGAAGAAAGGAGTGGAGAAAAGTTTTGTGCTTGTCCATAACCGACGACGCGCCTTATATAGGTCTGTGCGGAGTAGACGAGGGAGCGGTTCGTTTCCCGCGCATTGAACTCTTTGCAGACCTCGTGCGGTGCACAATTAAACCACTGTGGAAGACGATCTTGAGAGATCCTTCCACGCGTCCCTGCACCACGGCTTCTCAACTTCTCCGCAGACCTCGTGCGGCGCGTCAGTTAATTAACACTTCTCAGGCCGTTAATTAACATATTGTAGTTTCAAAAATGATTATCTCAGGCGGGTATTACATATAAACCGCCTGAGAAAAAAGAAGTAAAAATCTTCACGGACGTTGGTACTTAACAACCGTCTACAAATATGTTTATCTAAGGCGGGTATAACTTAACAACCGCTTGGGATAATGCCCAATACTGTTCTGCAGTTTCCTTATCCCTTGCTTCTTTTTTATTTAGATTCCAATATAAATACTCAAACATGTTTACATTCTGCAAATTGTGTTCAAATTCGATGATTCTTTCTTCTACATTTGTATTAAATTAACATCTACCAACTGAACAAAATATTTTGTTCATTGCGCATTGAACTCTTTGCAGACCTCGTGCGGCGCACAATTAAACCACTGTGGAAGACGATCTTGAGAGATCCTTACACTCGTCCCTGCACCACGGCTTCTCAACTTCTCCGCAGACCTCGTGCGGCACGTCAGTTAATTAACACTTCTCAGGCCGTTAATTAACATATTGTAGTTTAAAAATGATTATCTCAGGCGGGTATTACTTATAAACCGCCTGAGAAAAAAGAAGTAAAGATCTTCACAGACGGTTGGTACTTAACAACCGTCAACAAATATGTTTATCTGAGGCGGGTATAACTTATCAACCGCCTGTGATAATGCCCGATACTGTTCTTCAGTTTCCTTATCCCTTGCTTCTTTTTTATTTAGATTCCAATATAAATACTCAAACATGTTTACATTCTGCAAATTGTGTCCAAATTCGATGATTCTTTCTTCTACATTTGTATAAAATTAACATCTACCAACTGAACAAAATATTTTTAAAACTTGTATAGCTGACATTGTAATGTTTTGGTAAATATCAAATTAATTTCTACTCACATATTATTCACATTTGTGTATCTCATAAAAAAAAGGTTCCTTCACTCAAAATTGTTGGTATGAACATATTTGTATAATTTATACATGTATGAATTTTTTTAATTTTTTTAAAAGCATTCCAACATGTCAAACTTCAAATTATCCACCATTCTAACTAAATGCTCATATTCATATGAGGCATTCATCAAATTATGAACACACATTGATTCCAAAAAATTTAAAAATATATAAAAAAATCCGTAGATGTTGGTATGATGATTAAAAATGTCCACTGAAAAAATAAATGAAAAAAGAATTATATTCATCAAGATAGAAAAATGAAAAATAGCATTTGTTGTATGTTTTTTATGTTCTGACCAATTTCAAAGGATTTATGAAGTGAAATTTAATGGTAACCTTTACTTATCAATAATATTACAAGAAAGTGGATTTTTGCCTTTTTAAAGGACCACATTTAATCAAAAATATTAATTAAGAAGAAGTAAATATCTTCACAGGCGGGTATTGCTTAACAACCGCCTGTGATAATGCCCGATACTGTTCTTCAGTTTCCTTATCCCTTGCTTCTTTTTTATTTAGATTCCAATATAAATACTCAAACATGTTTAGATTCTGCAAATTGTGTCCAAATTCGATGATTCTTTCTTCTACATTTGTATAAAATTAACATCTACCACCTGAACAAAATATTTTTAAAACTTGTATAGCTGACATTGTAATGTTTTGGTAAATATCAAATTAATTTCTACTCACATATTATTCACATTTGTGTATCTCATAAAAAAAAAGGTTCCTTCACTCAAAATTGTTGGTATGAACATATTTGTATAATTTATACATGTATGAATTTTTTTAATTTTTTTAAAAGCATTCCAACATGTCAAACTTCAAATTATCCACCATTCTAACTAAATGCTCATATTCATATGAGGCATTCATCAAATTATGAACACACATTGATTCCAAAAAATTTAAAAAAATATGAAAAAATTCGTAGATGTTGGTATGATGATTAAAAATGTCCACTGAAAAAATAAATGAAAAAAGCATTATATTCATCAAGATAGAAAAATGAAAAATAGCATTTGTTGTATGTTTTTTATGTTCTGACCAATTTCAAAGGATTTATGAAGTGAAATTTAATGGTAACCTTTACTTATCAATAATATTACAAGAAAGTGGATTTTTGCCTTTTTAAAGGACCACATTTAATCAAAAATATTAATTAAGAAGAAGTAAATATCTTCACAGGCGGGTATTGCTTAACAACCGCCTAAGATAATGCCCGATACTGTTCTTCAGTCTCCTTATCCCTTGCTTCTTTTTTATTTAGATTCCAATATAAATACTCAAACATGTTTAGATTCTGCAAATTGTGTCCAAATTCGATGATTCTTTCTTCTACATTTGTATAAAATTAACATCTACCACCTGAACAAAATATTTTTAAAACTTGTATAGCTGACATTGTAATGTTTTGGTAAATATCAAATTAATTTCTACTCACATATTATTCACATTTGTGTATCTCATAAAAAAAAAGTTCCTTCACTCAAAATTGTTGGTATGAACATATTTGTATAATTTATACATGTATGAATTTTTTTAATTTTTTTAAAAGCATTCCAACATGTGAAACTTCAAATTATCCACCATTCTAACTAAATGCTCATATTCATATGAGGCATTCATCAAATTATGAACACACATTGATTCCAAAAAATTTAAAAAAATATGAAAAAATTCGTAGATGTTGGTATGATGATTAAAAATGTCCACTGAAAAAATAAATGAAAAAAGCATTATATTCATCAAGATAGAAAAATGAAAAATAGCATTTGTTGTATGTTTTTTATGTTCTGACCAATTTCAAAGGATTTATGAAGTGAAATTTAATGGTAACCTTTACTTATCAATAATATTACAAGAAAGTGGATTTTTGCCTTTTTAAAGGACCACATTTAATCAAGAATATTAATTAAGAAGAAGTAAATATCTTCACAGGCGGGTATTGCTTAACAACCGCCTAAGATAATGCCCGATACTGTTCTTCAGTTTCCTTATCCCTTGCTTCTTTTTTATTTAGATTCCAATATAAATACTCAAACATGTTTAGATTCTGCAAATTGTGTCCAAATTCGATGATTCTTTCTTCTACATTTGTATAAAATTAACATCTACCACCTGAACAAAATATTTTTAAAACTTGTATAGCTGACATTGTAATGTTTTGGTAAATATCAAATTAATTTCTACTCACATATTATTCACATTTGTGTATCTCATAAAAAAAAAAGTTCCTTCACTCAAAATTGTTGGTATGAACATATTTGTATAATTTATACATGTATGAATTTTTTTAATTTTTTTAAAAGCATTCCAACATGTCAAACTTCAAATTATCCACCATTCTAACTAAATGCTCATATTCATATGAGGCATTCATCAAATTATGAACACACATTGATTCCAAAAAATTTAAAAAAATATGAAAAAATTCGTAGATGTTGGTATGATGATTAAAAATGTCCACTGAAAAAATAAATGAAAAAAAGCATTATATTCATCAAGATAGAAAAATGAAAAATAGCATTTGTTGTATGTTTTTTATGTTCTGACAAATTTAAAAGGATTTATGAAGTGAAATTTAATGGTAACCTTTACTTATCAATAATATTACAAGAAAGTGGATTTTTGCCTTTTTAAAGGACCACATTTAATCAAGAATATTAATTAAGAAGAAGTAAATATCTTCACAGGCGGTTATTGCTTAACAACCGCCTGAGATAATGCCCGATACTGTTCTTCAGTTTCCTTATCCCTTGCTTCTTTTTTATTTAGATTCCAATATAAATACTCAAACATGTTTAGATTCTGCAAATTGTGTCCAAATTCGATGATTCTTTCTTCTACATTTGTATAAAATTAACATCTACCACCTGAACAAAATATTTTTAAAACTTGTATAGCTGACATTGTAATGTTTTGGTAAATATCAAATTAATTTCTTCTCAGACGTGAAATTTTAATTAACGATGAAAACACTACATTCATTAACAATATTCAATCATTCACACAGTTGAAGAACACACAAGATACTCATTCATTAACAATATGCACATCTCACAAAAGAACACACAAGATGCACAATATTTACACAAGAACACACAAGAACACAAAAGATACACAAGTAATATTCAATCACATAGATGAAAAAAGATAGATTTCATTCATTAACAATATTTACAAAACAGAAGCAACTAAAAACAACAAAAAGAAAAACTAATTAAATCCTACTCCTACTCCTCTTCCTTCTCCTCCTCCTCGTCCTCCGGCGGCGACTCCGGCACCGGTGCAACAGGAGACAGGGCCGGCTGCACCGGCTGCACCGGCGGTGCAACCCCGAGATTGCTAGCCGTCGCCTCCACCAGCGTTCTATGGCCCTCGGGGCCAAGAACCTGGGCCATCGTCGCGAACAGAATGTCGAGACGATCAGCCACCCCCACGAGGGCGTAGAGGTAGTGGCCCAAGGTACCCATTCCAGTATACTCTGGAAGGGTACCCAGCCCCAAGGCACTCATGGCGCGAGACGTATTGTTGTACGCCTCTCGCGCCATGAGGACGGGCTGCTCGGTGTTGATCTTCTCGGGGGAGCTGCAACATTGTTTCTTGCAAGGTGGCTCCCTCGGAGGGCTTGGCGGCAGAAGGTCGGCCATAGTGGTGTTGGGTCGTCGGAGCGGAGGAAGACGAAGAAAACAAGAGGATTCAAAGTGAGCGATGCGCTTGTGAGCAATAGCGCGTCTTTAAGGCTGCGCGGAGTGGAAAAGAAAGGTCGCACCTCGGGGAAAAGAAAGGTCGCGCACGCGTGACATGGTCACTGACGTGTGGGACCGGGTCCACATGTCAGTGACCGCTGATTAAGTCAGGGGATCCTCATCCCGGTTGGTGAGGGGTCTTTATGTAGGCGTTCATCAAATTAAGAAGAAGTAAATATCTTCACAGGCCCATGTTTAACTCAGGCGGGTGTTACTAACCAACCGCCTAAGATAATTGTATCTTCTCAAGCGGTTGGTAAGTAAAATCCGACTGAGGTAACAGTCTTCCCTGACGGTCGGTACTTAAAATCCGCCTGAGAAAATGTGAGTCTATATATACCCCTCGGCAGCATTGGAAAAACCTAACCCGGGCGAAACACTTAGACGCCGTTAGGCTGCCAAAATTTCGTTTGCCGCCAAGTGTTCCCCCTCGTCACTTCCAGGTACGCCGCCGAGCTTCGCCGTCGCCGAGCTTCGCCGTCGTCGCCGAGCTTCGCCGTTGCCGCCGAGCTTCGCCCTCCTCACTTCCAGGTACGCCGAGCGAAGCCATTTCCGTCGCCGCCGAGCTTCAAGGTAAACCCTAAACCCTTCGACCTTCCATCCTCCTTCGCCGTGCCGCCTCCCTCCCCGCCCTCGCTGCCGCCTTGCATATCCTTGGTTAGGGTTCGGGAATTAGATAATGGTAGGCATCCTTGGTTAGGGTTCGGTGGAATTCGAAAAACTGTCAAGCTCGGTGGCATCTTTGGTTAGGGTTCTGTGGGGCAATATCCTTACAACTATGAGCGATTAACTGCTAGCAATCACTATTTATCTATTCCTATTGGGAAACCTCCCCAATTTGATGAAAATGATTACTCTATGTGGAAGCATAACATGAAGATGCATCTCATTTCCTTAAACCCTAGCTTGTGGCAAATTGTCTTGACAGGTGTCCATCTTCCTAAGAATGATGAAGACGTTACCCCGAAGCAAGCCGTCCTACTCCATCGCAATGCTCAAGTGGTTGGAGTGATTACCTCCTCATTGACTCAAAAGGAGTTCAACCAAATTGAAGGTTTGGAGGTGGCGAAAGAAATATGGGACACACTCAAGACGGCACATGAGGGCAACCGTGTTATTAGGGAGGCAAAGATCGAGATGATTGAAGGAGAACTAGGGAGGTTCACTATCATGGATGGTGAGACCCCCCAAGACATGTACAACTGCCTCAAGACGCTCTCAACAAGTGGACAGACCACGAAGTGGTGAAAAGAATGATTCGGGCATTCATGCCTCAAAATGTTACTCTTTGCTTACTAATTCGTGAAAGTCTAGGATTCCATAAAATGACTCCCAAAGAAGTGCTAGGGAGAATCATCAACCATGAGATGATGGAGCAAGAGGCTATGTTCTACAACGATCTTCAAAAACTCTCCTCCTCCAAGAAGAGAGATGTTGCATTCAAGGCAACATCCTCAAGATCCCACAAAAATAATAGAATGATGAAGAGAGCCCCAACACCGATGAGGAAGGGGCACTCTTCATCAGCAACTTCAAGAGGATGTTGAGAAGGAGGAGGGGGAGCTACCATCGTCAAGGCAAGAGAATAGACAAGCCCAAGACAAGATCAAAGAGGGCTTGCAACAATTTTCGGGAATAAGGCCACTTCATTGTGGATTGCCCACAAGAAGAGAACAAGAAGAAGAAGGAGGGCAAGTCTTAAGAAAAGAAATACTTCAAGAAGAAGAAGCAATCTGGACATGCCCACCTTGGGAAGGAGTGGGATTCAAATGAAGAATACTCCTCCGATGATGAAGAGAAGATAACAACTATTGCTATGAAGAAATAAACCACGTAGAACAAGCTCTTCCCTAACTTGGAGAACTCATGGGAAGCTTGCCTCATGGCAGAGGAGGGAAGAAAGAAGGTTAAATCTAAATCATCCTCTTCAATTTTTTCACATGATTATTTGATAGTAGTAGTGAAATTGAATATATGCTTAAAGATATGAGTAAGAGTACTTTGAAAAGGTTGAAGTTGTTAACAGATGAGATATTTGAGAAGGAAGAGCTCATCAACCGTCAAGAGGACATGCTCATCCAAAAAAAGGAGAGATGTCAAGAATTTGTGGAGCTCTTGGAGCTTGAAAGAGAAAGAAGCAATGCTCTTGAGCGTGAACTTTCTTTGAGCAAGGAAACTTGCTCAAACATTGAGAACACCACAATTGTGCTAAAGGATGAACTTGTAAGCTTGACAAAAGTTAACAAGATCCTTAAAACACATGTGCAGTCTCTCAAGGTCAATGCACCTTCTTCCTCTAAAAGCTAACCTTCCACAAATGTCAAATCCGAAATATCTCAAACTTGCAAGTTCTCTATCTTGATCCTAAAACTTAAACATGAGCTTAAGGTGGCACAAAACAACCAAGCAACGAAAGGTGGCATCTTTGGCAAGGATAAGATGGCATATGCACATTGTGCATATAACAACACAAGACATCCACTTGTCAAAGATGGTCTTGGCTATTCTAGGCAGAAGAGGCAAAATGGCAAAACTCCAAAGAATGGCAAAGAATTGACTGTTTTTGTCAAAGGAGGTTCATACAATATGACAAATTAAAGAACATTGCTACATCTCATAACATGCCTAAAAAGGAACCTCATCCATTGTTGCATGATTTCGATGCTTCATAAGTATTGTTAAGAAACAAGTTTGGAATGCCTATGCTAAGTATGTTGGACCACACTGCAAGAGTCCAAAACCTTGTGTGTGGGTGCTCAAGTGCCTCTTGACTAACATCAAAGGACCCTACGTCGCTTGTTTACCTAAAGACAAGGCTTAATTATATTCTGTAGGCATACTCCTCCGGTATAACCAAGTGGGTTCTTGATAGTGGATGCACAACTCACATTACCGGATAGAGGAAGATGTTTGTGGAGTATGAGCAAAATGAAGATCCAAGTGAGGGGGTCTACTTTGGGGACAATAGCCATGGGAAAATCCTTGGCACCGGTAAAATTCCTATATCTCCTAATCATACTCTTTCCAATGTTTTACATGTTGATTTCCTTGACTATAAGCTCTTGTCCGTATCACAACTATGTGACAAAGGTTATAATTGTCTTTATACAAATGAGGGTGTGACCGTCACAAGGAGAAGCAATGACTCAATTGATTATAATGGTGTAAAGCTCTATCTTGTGGATTTCTCCGCGGATAAAGCCCAACTTGATACATGCTTAATTGCAAAAACCAACATGGGATGACTTTGACATAGAAGACAATCCCATATTGGGATGAGGAACTTGCAAAAACTTCTGAAAGGCGAGCACATCCGTGGTTTAAAGAATGTTGTGTTTGAAAAGGATAGGCCATGTAGCGCATGCCAGGTCGGAAAGCAAGTTGGAGCTCAACAACCATCCAATAACATCATGATGACAACAAGACCATTGGAGCTTCTACACATTGACCTCTTTGGTCCAATTGCCTACATAAGCATTGGCGGTAAGAAATATGGTCTTGTAATTGTTGATGATTTTTCACATTTCACTTGGGTGTTCTTTTTGCATGATAAGAGTGAGACTCAAGGTGTCCTAAATAAATACATGAGGAGAGCTCAAAATGAGTTCTCCTTAAGTATCAAGACCATTAGGAGTGACAATGGCACCAAATTCAAGAACACTCAAGTTTAAGAGTTTTTGGATGAAGAAGGCATCAAGCATGAGTTCTCGCCCCCCCTACTCCACTCAACAAAATGGGTGGCCGAGAGGAAGAATATGACTCTCATTGGGATGTCAAGAACCATGCTTGGTGAATACAAGACGTTGAACCGGTTTTGGGCAGCAGCGGTTAACACCGCTTGCCATGCCATAAACCAGTTATATCTCCATTGCATATTGAAGAAGACATCTTATGAGCTCCTAACTGGTAACAAACCCAACATCTCTTATTTTGTGTTTTTGGGATCAAATGCTATATCCTCAACAAGAAGTCTAGGACTTCGAAGTTCACTTCTAAGTCCAATGAGGATTTCTTGCTTGGCTACGACTCAAACATTTACGCCTATCGTGTTTTCAACAAATCCTCTGGAATTATTAAAGTAGCACATGACGTAGTGTTTTATGAGGCTAATGGCTCCCAAGTGGAGCAAGTTGACCGTCATGTGCTAGATCAAGAAGAAGCTTCACAAGTGGTGATAGGAAGGATGGCACTTGGAGACATTCGACCACAAGAACAACCTCAAGACTCAAGTGATCATCCCACACATAAAGCAAGCCCTTCCTTAAATAATCAAGCTCAAGACCCCCAAGATGTGCTTCAAGAAGATGAAAATGGAGGCATCGATCAAGGGGAAGACGAAGAAAATGAGGAAGATGAATATGAAGATTCAAGACCTCAAGCACCACACCCAAGAGTACATCAAAGTGTTAAATGGGACTATCCCGTTGACAACATCCTTGGGGACATCTCCAAGAGAGTAACTACTCGATCTCGTGTTGCAAATTTTTGAGCATTACTCTTTTGTTTCTTCTTTGGAGCCTGACAAGGTTGAAGAAGCACTACGAGATCTAGAATGTGTGATGGCCATGCAAGAAGATCTCAACAATTTTGAAATAAAACAAGTATGGGAGCTCGTGAGGAGGCCTAATGCGAATGTTGTGGACACCAAGTTGGTGTTTCACAACAAACAAGATGAGAACGAGGCGGTTACAAGGAAGAAAGCAAGACTTGTGGCCAAGGGGTACTCACAAGTCGAAGGTTTGGATTTTGATGAAACTTTTGCTCCCGTAGCTAGGCTTGAATCAATTTGTATATTACTTGCCTTTGCTACTCACCATGATTTTAATCTATATCAAATGGATGTTAAGAGTGCATTCCTCAATGGTCCAATCAAAGAAGAGGTGCATGTGAAGCGACCCCCCGGCATTGAAGATCAAGACTTCCCAAACCATGTCTACAAATTACGTAAGGCTCTATAGCCTCAAACAAGCTCCTAGAGCTCGATATAATTGCCTTAGAGACTTTCTAACGCAAAATGGTTTCAAAATTGGGAAGGTGGATAACACTTTATTTACAATGCATTTCAATGATGATTTGTTTGTTTACCAAATATATGTCGATGACATTATATTTGGTTCTACTAACAAAACTTTTTGTGATGAGTTTTCCAATATAATGACTAAAAGGTTTGAGATGTCCATGATGGGGGAGTTGAAGTTCTTCCTTGGTTTCCAAGTGAAGCAACTCAAGGAAGGCATATTTATTAGTCAAACAAAGTACACAGAAGAGATATTCAAAAAGTCATGGACAAAGCCAAACCCATCAAGACTTTAACGGGAACCAATGGACACCTCGACCTTAATGAAGATGGTTCAGGTGTGGATTAAAAGGTATATTGATCCATGATAGGTTCATTGCTTTACTTATGTGCATCTAGGCTCGATATAATGCTAAGTGTTGGTATGTCTACTCGATTCCATGCTGCTCCTATGGTGTGTCATTTGACCGCCGTTAAGAGAATTCTTAGATATTTGGTTCACACACCAACCCTAGGACTTCAATACCACAAGGGCTCTAAGTTTAATCTCATTGGATATTTCGGTGCAGATTATGCGGGGTGCATAGTAGATGAAAGAGTACCTCTGGGACCTGCCAATCCCATTGTAGATCCCTAGTGTCTTGGTCCTCAAAGAAACAAAACTCTATTGCTCTTTCCACAGCTGAAGCGGAGTATATCGCCGCCTGAAGTTTTTGTGCACAGCTTCTTTGGATGCGACAAACTCTTAGATACTATGGCATAAACTTGTTCCATATGCCTCTCCTATGTGACAATGAGAGTGCCATGAAAATAGCCCACAATCCAGTTGAACATTCAAGGACCAAACGCATCGATATCTGCCACCATTTCTTGAGAGATCACTCCATCAAAGGAGACATAGCAATTTCCCATGTGAGAACCGAAGAACAATTGCCCGATATCGTGACCAAGCCCCTAGATGAGAAAATATGTTGTGAACTTAGGAGTGAGCTCATTATCTTAGATTCTTGAAATGTGGCTTGAGTCTTGCACATATGATTGTTACATGTATTTGCTTCAAAATTCATGCATGGTTGCAAAAAACTCTTCCCCCTTAATTTTCTACAAAACCATTTTGAAATTATTGAATCTTTGTAAATAATGGTCATAGTTTGGTTGTTGATTGCTTACTGACCATGTTTGCAAAGATCTTTTGTGAAAATCTAGTCCAAAAGGACCAAATCTTCGATGAAAACCCAATATATATGTGTTTTTAGCCTTTGGACCGGACTAGTCCGCGCCCCAAGGCCGGACAAGTTCGGCACACCAGAATAGTCCGGATCCAGTTCGTAGGCCGGACAAGTCCGGGTATCAAACTGGACTAGTCTGGCCCTTGGGGATTTAACCTCCCGAGGGGACGCCCGACCTCTCACTTTCACTCAAGCACTCTCTCTCCTCAATGTGAAACCATACCCCAAATCGGTGATATTTTGTATCTTTCCACCAAACCTCGATTCCAATCCGTGGATTGAAGCCACAAGGTGTGTGGGAACTATTTCCTAAGCATCCTAGGCCAATTCTTCATCCACATCTTATCGATTTGATGATTTTAAGAGGTATTCTTAACCTAGCCCTAAATCCTCCAAAATGCCTTGAAGTCTTTTGATAGAAACCTTTTCACAAAGGCTATTCTACATGTCATTGTGATCCTATACTTGGAATATTGTGGTCGGAGCCGTAGATTTCTCCAAATCCTCAAGATTAGGGTTCTTACTGTGTAAACTGGACTAGTTCGGCCTTAGGGCGGATATGTCTGGCTCGTGTGGACTAGTTTGACCCTTTGGCGGGAAAGTTCAGATCTCACAGCGAAAACCCTAACCTCGATCAATTTTGTGAACTCTGACACAATATTCCACTTCCTTGGACTCACATACTCCCTTTTGCATCACTTCTTAGGGATGATGTCGGATTCTGACAACTCACCTCTATCCGATCCCGAGGTTGAGGCAAGGAGGCAAGAAACCCATCATCGGACTCGAGAGGAGCGAGAGCTTGCTATAGCTCTCCTCGAATCGAGGTCTGAAGCAAGGAATGAGAAGAAGAAGCAAAGAGAGGCACACAATTCAGCTGCTGCCGAGATTGCCCCAAGGAAGAAGAGATTTGTGACCATGGGCGAGGAAGCTAGAACTCAAGAGGATAGAAGTTCCAAGGACATGGGAAAAGCACTAGTTGTTGAGGCACCAAAGAAGAGAGCAACCAACTGTCCGGAAGCCAGCCAGCAAAGCAAAGAAGACATCCTCTCAACCCATTGGTCCATTGAGTATGTCCTCACCTGCAAGGAACCCCAGTCGCCAAGCCACCGTCAAAACCAATATTTTCAGAGGCAAAGGGGCTGAGAAGGCTAGAAGACTAAGAACGGTCAATGTGTATCAACGTGAGAAGAGCACCACCGACCATCACTTTTGGTGTGACTTCCACAGTGACTACTACCGGACTGCCGTCTACATGCCCAAGCAGACTCCAGTGACGGATGCCCAATGGATCGATTGGGACTACGTGGCACAGAAGAACCATGCTACATTCAATATCATGATTGAATCCATAGAGCGCCATGGACTGAAGAAACTCATGGCATTCAACTATGATTGGAATGTTGAAGTCATTGTGCAATTCTACTCAACTGTCTACTTTCACACTCATGGAGATCGGAGAATCACTTTGATGACTCATGGAGAGCAATACACTATCTCTTATTGGGAGTTTGCTCAGATTCTTGACTTTGAATATCAACTTGAAAATGAGATCATCATCTCCAACATCAAAGCAGTTGATAGAGATGTCTTGAATTACATGTATCCAAGTTTTATGAGGCGGGACACATTCGGAACATCAAGCATTTTTACATTCTCCTCAACCGTGTGCTCAGGAAGACAATTGCCCCTAAAGATGGAGATGCAGGCGTCATTCAAGGAAATTTGAGACATTTGATGGTGCTTATTGATGGAGATGTCTGATTCAATGTAGTGGCCTATATCTTTTATGACTTCTTCAAAATCTCTCACACACCCAATCGATCATGTGGCTATGAACCTTACATTATGTTCTTGATCGAGAAGGTGTCTGGGCTGAATTTCAACAAGGACATCACTCATAAGAGACTTCATCCTCAGATTCCTCCTCCGGAGCCTGTTGCACCAAGAAGGAAGAATGCGGATCCTCCTGCCTCATCCTCTCATACTGTGGCTTCTCCTCCTCCTCCTCCTCCATGACAATCCGGAAGTGGCTTCTTGAAGTGCTTAAATGCAATTTTTTGCCTCTTGCCGGAAGGTGGAAGTTCGGCAACATCGCATGGAGCGTCGCCAATAGAAGTATCTCAAGGCTATGTGCGACAAGCTCAAAGTTCCCATGTCTCCCGCTGCGGAGAGTGATGGAGAGATGATTCTGCTCACCAAGTTCACCGCCGAAGAACATGCTCAAATTGGTGATATTGGCACATCCACGGCACCCTCTGAAGAAGAAGGCGGTGATGAAAATGTCGAAGATCCAGAGGCAACAGAGAGTGACAGTGAGAAACAACAAGGGGACGACGATGAAGAGTGGTCTTAGGACTCTCCTCCTCTCTTTTTATTTCTGGTGTCTTGATACCAAGTGGGGAGAGATTGGAAGGGGGTACTTAGAGTTTTAACAGCCGTAGTCTCTTTTGATCCTCTATGGACTTGTACAATGTTTTAAAACTCTCGCATTTCAATTTGTGCAAGACTAATCTATTATGTGTTGTATGCACTTTACAATGTTTGCTATTCTGAATGATGATGTGATGCTTGAAATGTCCTACTTATCACTCATATTTATTGTCTTATCACAAATTATGAACACATCACATAGGCACCCCACCATAACATGTATATGTATGATAACTCTCTGAATTTCTTTATTCTTAATGCATACATTGAGGGGGAGTTACTTATACACATACATGTTATGAAAAACAATCATTATCCTTTTTGTTGAAGCTTAATGTGTTGTCATCAATCACCAAAAAAGGGGGAGATTGAAAGTGCATCTAGGCATCCCCGTGGGTTTTAGATGATTGATGATGACAATTAAGAGACTAATGGGCTGAGCTGATATTAAGCATAGGTGTGACAATTGACATGAGACAAAATCCCTCAAAAGGGAAAGGTTGAAACAGGCGTCGAAGACTCAAGCATAGAAATTAGGGTTTCTATTGTGTTGAGTTTAGACTAGCTGTATCAAGTGTGAGGGTGTGTGTATCATGTGCATTGAGATTATCAAAGAGGCCCCGAAATGGTGGGTGAGAGAAAAACCTTTGTGAGAATCCATAGAGAGAGAAAATTCCCCAGGGACTAGACTTGTCCGGGCCTCAGGCCACACTAGTCCGGATGGCTAGATTAGTTCATTTCAAGACGGACTAAAAGTCTCTGTTGGAGTTCCTTGTCTGTATGGGTACAAACTAGTCTATTCTACCATAATGAGCGTTTGTAGAACTATGTCCTGGGAGGCCGGACTTGCCCGCCCTAGAGGCCGGACTAGTCCGGACACCTAGAGTAGTCTGTTTTAGGACGAACCAAATGTTTGTGTTTGAGTTCGTACTTGTCCGTTTTGGTACGGACTAGTCCGTTTGATCCTTAGTGAGTGATCCTGAAGCCAAGTCCTCGGAGGCCAGACTTGTCCCCCCCCCCCCCCCAAAGGCTAGACTCGTCCGGGCTCTCCTTGACAAGTCCAGTTTCAGATGGACTAAAGTATTCTGTCAACTTCGGACTAGTCCGTTTTGGGTCGGACTAGTTTGGGTATACAGTGACCGTTTGAAATTCAAATGTTTGACAGGGACATCGCCTGTTTTGTTGATCGGTCACGTCGAATTGTTAGTGGTCCCAAAAGGACGGACTAGTCCATGGTCTAGGGCCGGACTAGTCCGGGGTTGTGTTGATGGCAACAGTTAGTTGTTGGGACCCCTATAAAAAGGGGGCACCCGGCTCCTATTTGAAGAATCTTAAAGCCTAGCACCACCATAACTGTCCTTGAGCCTTCCAATGCCTTCTACTCGTCCTACTTGCCCTCTAATACCAAATCTTGAAGAGATTAGGGTTTGGGAAGGAGAGTGAAGGAAGATTCTTGTGCTTTGGCTCTCGGTTTAATCTCTTGGACTTGGTGTTGCATTTTGTGGCTACTGTGAGTTGAGCTTTGTGTGCTCCTTGCGGTATTGATTTGTGGGAGCCTAATCTTGTGAGCAGACCCAAGAAACTTGGTGAGTACCCCTTTGATATAGTGAAAACAAGTAGGCCATTATGGTGGCTTGTGGAGAAAAGGCTCAAGTGAGACATGGTCTTTGTTTGGACTTCTCAACGTGGATGTAGCCTTCTTAGTAGAGCTGAACTACGGGATAAATCGTCTCTCGCTTATCGCTTTACATTTCGGTATTCACTAAAATTGCTATTAGGGTTCATATCATTTTTCAAGTCGTTCTTCATTGAAATCTTGCAAACTAATTGTTTACATTTGTTAATCCAAGTTGTATTATGTTGCTAGACATTGCATCTAACTTTCTTCAACCTAAATTCCACAAATAACTTGTAGAAACCAAGTTTTTAGATTTTCACCTCGTGTTGAGCGGACTAGTCCGTCCCATGACAGACTAGTCCGGCGATAGAAATTTAATCTCGTTAGATTAAGCGATTTCAGGTCATATTGCCTATTAACCCCCCCCCCCCCCCCCTCTAGGTGACTTTCAGTTTGCACATGTGCAAGGAGTGAATGGACATGCAACATGGTTCCAAGGCATGATGAAGAGAAGTGGACGTAAAGAATTGGTCGGAAAGGTCTAATCGGGTTGATTATGCCTCAGGTTGTGGCCGAGGTGGTTATGGTTCGTTTATAGAAAGTTTCGAGTTTGTTTTTGTTAGATTTTGTGTTGGTCACGAAGTTGAGTATTTTTAGGGATGTGGGATACTTTCCTAAGATGTTTGGAAGTTTTAAGATTGCTTCTCTGCGTATGGAAGAGTCTTAAGCAGTTACGGAAAGTTTCGGTCGAAATTGAGTAGCATTAGGGTCCTAGTTAGGTTTGGATTGGCCTAAGGGCTAGTTATAAAAGAAAGGGAGGCCAGATCTCATTGTGAGATGAGTTTTGGGCTGTTCCTCTTGTGTTCTATTGAATAAATATTGTAGTTTTAGAGGAGCTTTTGTGTCTTGTTCATCCATCTTATTTTAGACAAGTTTTTCTGGTCGAGTTTCTACACAACACTATGTTGCTTCGGTGTTTTTATCATACATCAAGTTTTATAGATCCAATTGATGTGATTATTTTTGGAATGTCTTCACAACTTGATTATCTACCATATGTGAGAATTTCGCTGTCATTGGATTTCTGGTTTCGGATCTACACGAATTTCTTTGCAGTATTGCAGATCTAGTTTTTTACTCGAGGTAGAACAGATTGACCGTTGTTCGATCATTCAATCATAACTTGAGTTTTTCTCAACGATTTTTCATGATTCCTGTTGTCGTGTCTTCGTGACTTAATTCTCTATAATATCTGCTACTTTTGTCATAGTAGAGCACATTTATATCGGTTGTACACACGGTTTCTTAATAGATTAATTTTCTACCGAGGGGTTTTGTTGTTTCCGCTGAAAAAGTTTTAATTTACCATTCACCCCCTTTGGTAGCTTTTTATGTGCTCTTCGATTCTACAATTGGCATCATATCCATGATGCTCTAATCTTTGTGATTTGCACGTGTTTTTAACTAAGCATCATGGAGAAATATTGTGCAAAACCTTTTGTGTTTAGTGGCATTTATTTTCTGGTTTGAAAGGCACGTATGGAGGCTTTCATCCAGGCACAAGGCTTCGCAATATGGGAAAAGGTGTATAAGAAATACAATGCACCACCAAATGATCAAGTCACGGCTACAAACATGAGAAATGTCCACAAAAGCAACAAAGCACAAAACTTGATCATACAAGGATTGACTCAAAGCGACTTCAATCGAGTTGCACACCTCCGATCTGCGTACGATGTTTGGAAAGCTCTATGTGATTACCATGAAGGATCCAACACTATCAAGGAGGTAAGACAAGACATGTTCAAGAAAGAATGCATGCGCTTCGAGATGCAACCCGGTGAGTCAATCGATGACCTTTTTGCTCGCTTTAACAAAATTCTCAGCAACTTGCGTAGTGTCAATGTTCATTTTTCAGATGCTGAAAATGCTAGGCAATCACTATGTGCATTAGACATGTCAATTTGAGAGATGAAAGTTACATCTATTTGTGAATCCACTGCATGAGTACACTTACATTAGATGTGCTATATTTCAAGTTAAAAACTCATGAAATTGACATAATATCACGTAAGAACCCCAACAAGTCTCTTACATTTGTTTCATAATGTGATTGACCTAGCTCTATACAATCTTCGTCATGTGGTACACTTGCTTTGTTGTCCTCTCTAACCCTTGAACAGAATGAAGAGTTTCCAAAGGAAGAGCTAGCACTTCTCTCTACTCGGTTCTCAAAAGCATTGCAAAATGTAAGAACTAGAAGGAGAGGAAGTTTCGATTCTCAATGATTCTTTGAACGTGGTAAGATATGACATTTTCCTACGTATTACCCAACCATTTAGGTACTACTTCCTGTGATAAAAAGCAAACAAGGACGAAACACTCCTCTGCAAACGATAAGAAGAAGGGTTTTATAGGTTGCCAATAGGTGAACAGTTTTATCTCCGCAGTTCAAGAACTTGGCTCGAGCGATGTGGACATCGAAAGTGAGGAAGATGAAGAGAATTTGGCAAACTTGTGACTCATGGCGGGTAACTCAAGATCAAGTATGGAGAAGGAAGAACACAATAGCAATGACGAAGAGGTATGTCCCACTTGTGATGAAATGTGTGATGCTATTTCTCGTGCACTGTTATAGTTAAGAAAAAGGACGAAAAACATAGGGACAATGTTGTTAAAATTGAATCACTATAATCTGAAATTAATCGTTTAAAATATTTGATTCCTAGTGATGATTCTTGTTTCTCATGTGATCTTATATATTAACAATTGTCTTCTTTAAGAAGTGCGCACACCTCCACACTTGGTAAACTTGAACTTGAATTAGAAAAGAACAAAAATCTTGCTGCACTTAATAATAAAAACTTGAAAGATGCTTGATGTTCTACAATTGATTTGCATTGTTCTACTTGTAATGATCTTCACAAGCAACTACACTATGCTATGAATGAGATTTCTATATTGAACAATGCTTTACGTTCTCATGAAGTCAAATATTCTTCGAATTGCAAACTAAAAGAAAAAACTTCATGTGAAAGCTGCCTAGACTTCTCTAAGAAACTTGATGATATGAATAAGACACTAGAGCGGTTTTGTAATGGGAATAAAAATCTAAACTTGCAACTAAATTATTCTAAGTCTAGCAATGATAAAACTGGTTTACGTTTTGATTCTTATGCTCATGCTAAGGCACATCCACCTAAAATTTTAAAGTCATTAGGAAGTGGTTTGATCCAAACAATTCCTAAATATAAAGAAGTGGTTATCAAATCTGCAGGGGTGCTATCTTATTCAGTTTCTAATAAACAAGTTGCTTGCTCATCTAGACACGAACACAAAGTTCAATTTTATTGTACCTACTACGGTAGAAATGGTCATGTCATAGATTTTTGTTATAGACTAGCTGAAAAACAGAAAAAGGAAAGAATGTAAGATAGATATCACAACTCTCATGCAAAATTTGCTGCTCGTGCTGAATTCAAAATTAGAAACATGCAACCTACTGTATTGAGTAAAAAACATGCAAAGTTTGCTCCCAAACCTACTGTTTTTTGTACTACACATGTAATACCTTGTAGGTCAGTAGTTGGGTACAAAAATACTAAAACTTTAGCTCATAAACCTGCTATTTTATCTCAGCTTTCACGTGTTATTCCTGCTGCACGTCGTGTGACTCAGTACTAGATTCCTGAATGCCTTTTGACTAACCCTAGTATTGAGTCATCGACGTATTGTGCCTCTATGTAGGTTACACGTTTGATCAAGGAGGACATTTGTATTGTGGATTCATGTTGCTTGCGCCACATGACCGGTAACATAGATTGGTTCTCCTCCCTCTCTTTCTTGTCCCGTGTAGAGAATTTTACTTTTGCAGATAATTCTTCAACTCCTATAATTGCTAAGGGTTCGGTTAGAGTAAATAATCACTACATTTTGAAGGATGTGGCACTTGTTAAAATTTTGAAATACAACTTGCTTTCTTTTCACAATTGATATATGAAAATATGGAAATTGTTTTCACTAAAAATTGCTGCAAGGTTGTAAATTCAAATAGTGAGCTCATTTTTAACATGTATCGGTTTGGAAGAGTTTTTAAAGCTAATTTTGATATGTCATCATCTAAGCATAGGTGTCTAGTTGCTAATGATTCAAAAGATTTATATTTTTGTCATCGTAGACTTGGCCACGTAGGCTTTGATCATCTCATGCGTGTTAGTGTTCTGGATCGCATACGTGGGCTGCCTAAGCTTAAAGGGGACATATAAATTGTGTGCTCTTCAGTCGACATGCTAAGATTGTTGCAGGTTCACATGCTCCTCTCACAATGACCATGACAACTGAACTAGTCATTTTGCACCTTGACACCGTAGGACCTTCACGTGTTCAATCTTTCGGAGGTAAATTGTATGTTCTTTTGATTGTTGATGATTTGTCTAGATACTCTTGGATTTACTTTATGGCATCTAAGAATGAAGCTTTTAGTTGCTTTAGAACATTATTTCCTAGATTATCAATTGATCACCCAGGATATTTAAAAGCAATTAGAAGTGATAACAGAATCGAATTTAAAAATCAATCTTTTGATCACTTTTCTGCTGAAAATGGAATAGACCATCAATTTTCATCACCCTATGTACCTCAACAAAATGGTGTCATAGAGAGAAAGAACAAAACCTTAGTTGAGATGGCTAGAACTATGCTTGATGAATATCAAACTCCTAGAAAATTTTGAGCAGATGCAATTGCAATTGCTTGTTATGTCTCAAATTGTGTTTTCTTGCGTGCTAAGCTAGGAAAAATACCATATGAACTTCGGTTTGGACATAGGACTAGTTTCACACACTTTTGGGTCTTTGGTTGTAAATGCTTTGTTAAGAAACATGGTAATCTTGATAAATTTGAACCTAGATCTCTTGATGGTATGTTTCTTGGTTATCCATCTCACACTAGAGGCTACCGTGTGCTTTTACATGATACTAACAAATTTGTAGAGACTTGTGAGGTTTCTTTTGATGAATCTAGCCCAGTACTAGCTCTAATATTGCAGGTCCTGATCCATATCCGCAGGGGAGAGTATTTTCAATGAAGAAGATGAAGAAGTGGTGCAGCTGCCCGACAATTCAGAAGCAAATGACGTTGATCACACTGCTAAGTTTGCACCACTACCAGTACCAACAACTACTGCAGTTGGTACACATCGTCCTGAAGCCACAAGTTCTTCAATCTATGATGAACATGAAAAAGAAGAAGCTTGTGAAGTATCTACTCCCCTCAGAGTTCTCAAAAGTCATCCTCCACAACAAATCATTGGTAGCTTGCACGAACGAGTTACACGGTCTAGGTTTTGCGATCCAAACTCTCACCCTCATTCTGCTTTTTTTCTCCTCTTTTGAACCCAAAGATATATCACACGCACTCACTAATGAATTTTGGATTATTGCCACGCAAGAAGAGTTAGAAAAATTTGAAAGAAATAATGTTTAGAAACTTGTACCTCCACCTAAAGGTCACACTTTAATTGGAACTAAATGGTTGTTCAAAAATAAACAAAGTAAGGATGAGGTTTTGGTTAGGAATAGGGCTAGGTTGGTTGCTCAAGGTTTCACACAAGTTGAAGCTCTAGATTTTGATGAAACTTTTACTCCTATTGCTAGATTAGAAGCCATAAGAATTTTATAAGTTTTTGCTGCATCTAATGGATTCAAGTTATACTAAATGGATGTTAAAAGTTCTTTTCTTAATGCTACATAGATGAGGAAGTTTATGTCAAGAAACCACCGGGTTTTGAAAATCCAAATTTCCCTAATCATGTTTTCAAACTGTCCAAACCTTGTACAGTCTAAAACAAGCCTCTAGAGCATGGTATGATAGGTTAAAACATTCTTAATTGAAAATGGGTTTACCATGGGCAAGGTTGATAAATCACTTTTGTGCTTAAGCGTGGCAAAGACTCATTATTCGTTCAAGTGTATGTGGATGATATTATCTTTGGTTGTGCTTGTCATGATCTTGTGTCCAAGTTTTTAGCTATGATGAGTCCAGAATTTGAGATGAGTATGATGGGAGAACTCACATACATTTTTGGGCTGCAAATCAATCAAACCAAGGAGGGTACTTTTGTGCATCAAACAAAATATACGAGAGACCATGTTAAGCGCTTCAACATGGACAAATGCAAGTCTCTTTGGACAACAATGGGAACAACGACAACACTTGTACTTGATGAGGATGGTGACCCGTTGGATAAAAAATAATATAGAAGTATGATTGGATCACTCTTGTACCTCACGACATCAAGACCAGACATACAACAGTTTCAAGCTTCCCCGCGTGCTTCACATCGTCAAGCCATCAAACAAATTCTCATGTATTTACATGGAACTCAAGAATTTGGCATTTTTCTTCCTTCTTCTTCAACTGTTACTTTAAAAGCTTTTTTGGATGCTGATTTTGGGGGTTTTAGGATTGATAGGAAAAGTACTTTGGGTTCTTGTCATTTTCTTGGTAGTTCACTTGTTGCTTGGACCTCTAAAAAACAAAGTTCAGTTGCACAATCCACAGCTCAATCTGAATATATAGATGCTGCTAGCGCTTGCTTGCAAATTCTTTGTATTGTTCAAAACCTTTGGATTTCACTTGTTTTTGTTTCTTTCGTGGTGAGATAGGGGTTATGCATCCTCATTTCTCAAATTGAGGGGGAGTTTTCAAACTTGGGAAGTCTATGTTTGAATAAGAACTAAAATAAGATGAGCATAGTATTTCATACATATATGACTTTGTGATTCCTTTTACATGCTGAAAGTTCTTACTACATTACTCATGTTATACATTTTGAATTTTTTGCTATGACTAGCAATTGGAATAATTACTTACACTAAATATTGTCATGATCAAACTTACTTGCTATTTTGAACTTGTTGCATGCTCACAAGTGCTTTTAATAATGAAAAATTTGTCAATCAACTATCCTGTGAGACCTATGTGTGCTGAATTCATTGGCTTGTGATGAATACATTGGCTTTGATGATAAAAGTTTTGAATACTACAAAAACACCTTTATCATCTAGGTCCGAGCACCAGCAAGGTCCGATGATAGGTCCGGCTTGTTTTGGGTAGCTCCGGCAAGGTCCGACGTAAGGTCTGACTATCTTTGGTTATCTCTAGCGCTAGGTCCGACTAGATTTGATAAGATCTGGCACTAGGTCCTACTAGCTTTGGTAAGCTCCGGTTCTAGGTCGAATTAGCTTTGGCAAGGTTCGGAGCTTTCTGCTTTTAACTTGCAATAATTCATATTTGCTTTACATTGACGGAAAGTTTCTTAGTAATCTTTTACTAAGTTTCTGGTGTGTTTTGGCGGTAATTGTTGTTATCAATTTGCTATGGTTTGAAACATGCTTATGTGACCTTCCCACGTAAGGTGTTGTGGTTTCGAAACTAACGTGAGTCATGTTGAGCACTTGTGCTCGGAAGTAGTGGTTGATTATTTATGTGCAGGTGTTGCTGGAGTTCAAGAGATGGCTGGTGACGGGATCCAATGAACTAGTCTTAGGAAGAACATGAGGTTCAACAACCAAGTTCAAGAGGAATTGTGGTTGAGTTGATCGGGAGGTCGCGCAACATGTATGAATCAAGAACAATCCATATGAAGGTATCGTGAACATCGTTGGAAGTTGTTTGCATGTGTGCAAGGAGTGCATGGATGTGGCTACATGGTTTTGAGGCGTAATGGAGAGATGTGGACGTAAAAAATTGGTCGGAAAGGTCCAACCAACTAGGTTATGGACTCAGGCTGCGGCTGAGTCATGTTTGACTCAAATATGGAAAGTTTTGAGTTGGTTATGATAGGATTTCATGTGGGTCACAAATTTGAGTTTTTTTAGGAATGTGGGATACATTTATAAGGTCTTTGGAAGTCATTAGATTGCTGCTATCTGCATATAGAAGAGTCTTGAGCAGTTATGGAAAGTTTCAATTCGTGAATTGAGTAGGATTAGAGTCATAATTAGGTTTGGGATGGCCTAAGGGCTGGTTATATAAGCAAGGAAGGCCAGAGCTCGTGGTGCACAACTTTTGGGCTGTTCCTTGTGAGTTTTGATCAATAAAATTGGTAGTCTAAAGGAGCTTTTGTGCCTTGTTCGTCCGACTTGTTTTTGTTGAAGTATTTCTCGTCAAGTTTTTTTACAACACTACCTTGCTTCGGTGGTTTTATCGTTACTTGAGTTTTACAGATCCTATTGACGTTATTCCTTTTGGGTTGTCTTCACAACTTGATTTTCTATCATCTGTCAAAATTTTACGGTCATTGGATTTGTGGTTTCTGATCTACACGAGTTACTTTGCAGTTTTCCATAACTGTTTTTATCAGGTAGGACATATTGACCTTTTTTGATCTTTTGATCATAACTTGAGTTTTTCTCAACGGATTTTTGTGATTCTTGTTGTGACGTCTATGTGACTTCATTCTCTACAATCTATACTAGTTTTTTCACAGTTGAACACGTTTATATTAGTCGCACACATGTTTTCTTTAACAGATCGGTTTTCTGCCGAGGGGTTTTTAGTTACTTCTGTTGAAAAAGTTTTAATGTACCATTCACCCCCTTTGGTATATTTACACGTGCTCTTCGATCCTACAATTGGTATAAGAGCCACGGTGCTCTGATCTTTATGATTTGCACGTGTTTTGACTAATTATCATGGAGAAATACTCCTCCAAACCTTATGTATTTAGTGGTATTGATTTTCTGGTTTGGAAGGCACGTATGGAAGCCTTCATCCAGGCGCAAGCCTTTGCCATATGGGAAAAGGTATAAAAACCTTATGAAGTGCCACCAAATGATGGAAAAGGTATAAAAACCTTATGAAGTGCCACCAAATGATCAAGTTACAACTATGAACCTACGGGACATTGACAACAACAACAAAGCCCGCAACTTGATCCTTCAGGGAATCACTCAAAGTGACTTTGATCGTGTCGTGCACCTCCGATCAACATACGATGTTTGGAGAGCTCTCTGTGATTATCACGAAGGCTCCAACACAATCAAAGAGGTAAAACAAGATATGTTCAAAAAGGAATACATGCGTTTTGAGATGCAGCCTGATGAGTCCATCGATCAACTTTTTGCCCGGTTTAATAAAATTCTCAGTAATCTAAGTAGTGTCAACGTAAACATTTCTGATGCTGAGAATGCTAAGGAACTCCTTAGTGCATTAGACATGACAATATGGGAGATGAAAGTAACATCCACTCGTGAATCGACTGTCATGAGTACTCTCACTTTAGATGTGCTTTACTCTAAACTAAAAACTCATGAAATTGACATTTTATCACGTAAGAATCCAAATAAGTCTATTGCATTTGTTTCACAACGTGATATGCCTAGTCCTGGCCATTTATCATGTTGCAATACTCTTTCTTTGTTGACCTCACCAACCCTCGAGCAGATCGAGGAATTTCTAGAAGAAGAGTTAGCACTCATCTCTACTAGATTCTCAAAAGCACTGCAAAATGTGAGAACTAGAAGGAGAGGAAGCTCCGGACCACAACGCTGTTTTGAATGTGGTAAGACAGGAAACTTTCGTACAAAATGGCCTAACCTTTCAGGTCCTACTACCCGTGAAGAAAAGCAAAATAAGGTTAAGATCACCTCTGGAAACTCCAACAAGAAAAAGAAGGGTACCATATGACACAAGATGATAAACAACTTCATCATCGCACTTCAAGAGCTCAGTTCAAGTGATATAGACATTGGAAGTGATGAAGATGATGACGATCTGGCCAACTTATGCTTCATAAGAGGCAAAACAAGATCAATATGAAATCAGGAGGATGCAAAACACAACAGTGACGATGATGAGGTATGTTCTACTTGTAATGAAATGTGTGATGCAATTTCTCGTGCAACTATTATTGTCAAGAAAAAGGACAGAATGCTTAGGGGCAATGCTGCTAAAATTAAATCACTAGAATATGAAATCAACCATTTAAAAACTTTCATTCCTAGTGATGATGCATGTACCTCATGTGACATAATCTATGAGCAATTGTCCACATTGAGAAGTGCACACTCCTCCACTCTAGATAGACTTGATGAAGAAATAGAAAATAACAAAAAGTTGTCTGATTTAAATGTTAAAAACTTAAAAGATGCTTCTTGTTCTACAAATGATCTGCATTGTTCTGCATGTGACAATCTTGACAAGAAACTAAAAGATGCAATGAATGAAATTTCCATTCTGAACAATGTTTTACATTCTCATGAAGTTAAATATTGTTCCCGATTGCAAACTAAAAGGAAAAACTTCATGTCAAAACTGCCAAGTTTTATCTAGAGAACTTGACAATAAAAATAAGATACTAGAGCGGTCCTACAATGGGAACAAGAATCTAAACTTGCTGTTAAATTCTTCTAAACCTTGCAATGATAAAACTGGTTTAGGTTTTGATTCCCATGCTTATTCTAAAATACATCCACCTCACGTTATAAGATCATTTGGAAGAGGTTTAATCAAAATTGTCCCTAAACAAAAGGATGTGATTTTTAAATCTGCAGGAGTGCTTTATAATTTTGTTTCTAATAATGGATGCTCATCTAAATTTGATTACAAAATAGAATTTCATTGTACTTATTGTGATAAAGATGGTCATGTCGTAGATTTCTATTATGGACTAGCAAAACAAATTAAAAAGGATAAAGTGTCTGCTAGATCTCATAACTTTCATGCTAAATCTTCTATGCATGCTAAATCTAAAATTAGAAACATGCAATTTGTTTTAGTGACTCGGAAATTTGGGAAAGTAGCTTTCGGATCTTCTGGTAAGAAATCTGCAAAGTCAGCTCCGGTTGTTCTGATACCTCAGAGAGCTCCCGGACCTTCTGTTGTTCCCTTTGGAACTTTAGTCTTTGCATCCGGAGCTTCAGCTCTCCTCTGGAACTACTGTGCTTAACTCTGGAGCTACTGGTTTGCGTGCTAAACGAGTAACAACTTTTAAATTAGTAGTTAAGAACAGAAAACCTCAACCCTTGACTCATAAATCTGCTATTTTGTCATAGCCTTCGCGTGTTGTTCCTAATGGACGTCGCATGGCCCAGTACTGGATTCCCAAATGCTTATTGACTAACAATAGTATTGAGTCATCTGCGTATTGTGCTTCTATGTAGATTACACGCTTGAGGAACTAGAACATTTGGATTGTGGATTCAGGTTGCTCACGCCATATGACTGGTAACAAAGGATGTTTCTCCTCCCTCTCTTTTGTGTCACGTGTAGAGAATGTTACTTTTGAGGATAATTCTTTAACTCCTATAATTGCTAAGGGTTTGGTTAGAGTAAATGATTCCTACACTTTGAAGGATGTGGCACTTGTTAAAAATTTGAAATACAACTTGCTTTCTATTTCACAACTGCTAGATGAAAATGTTGAAATTATTTTCACTAAAAATTGTTGCAAAGTTGTAAATTCAAATAGTGGGCTTATTTTTAACATGTCTCAATTTGAAAGAGTTTTTAAAGTTGATTTTTATATGTCTTCCTCTAAGCATAGGTGTCTAGTTGCCAATGATTTAAAGGACTTATATTTTTGGCATCGTAGACTTGGTCACGTAGGCTTTGATCATCTCACGCATGTTAGTGCTCTTGATCGCATACGTAGGCTGCCTAAGCTTAAAGGGGACAAGGAAATTGTGTGCTCTTATTGTAGACATTCTAATATGGTTGCAGGTTCACATACTCCTCTCACAATGATCATGACAACTGAACTGGGTCAACTTTTGTACCTTGACACCGTAGGACCTTCACGTGTTCAATCCTTCACAAGTAAATGGTATGTTCTTGTGATTGTTGATGATTATTCTAGATACTCATGGGTTTACTTTATGGCATCTAAGAATGAATCTTTTACTCACTTTAGAACCTTATTTCTTAGATTATAAATTGATCACCCAGGATCTTTAAAAGCAATTAGAAGTGATAACAGAAACGAATTTAAAAATCAATCTTTTGATCACTTTTGTGCTAGAAATGGAATAGATCATAAATTTTCTTCACCATATGTACCTCAACAAAACAGTGTTGTAGAAAGAAAGAACATAACCTTAGTTGAGATGGCTAGGACTATGCTCAATGAATATCAAACTCCTAGGAAATTTTGGACTGATGCGATTGCAACCGCTTGTTATGTCTCAAATCGTGTTTTCTTGCGAGCTAAGCTAGGTAAAACACCATATGAGCTCCGGTTTGTATATAGGCCTAGCGTTACACACTTTTGGGTATTTGGATGCAAATTCTTCGTTAAGAAACATGGTAATCTTGATAAATTTGAACCTAGATCCATTGATTGCATGTTTCTTGGTGATTCATCTTATACTAGAGGCAACAATGTTCTTTTACTTGGCACTAACAAAATTGTGGAGACTTTTGAGGTGTCTTTTGATGAAGCTAGCCCAGGTACTAGCTCAAACATTGCAGGTCCGGATCCATATCCTCAGGGGGGTATTTTCGAAGAAGAAGAAGAGTCAGTGATATTGCCTCATAGTTCCGAAGCTGACACATGTCCAACTCCGAACTTTGAACAAGCTCCGACTACCATCTCTGCTGGTCCTGATCGTCCACAAGCTACAAGCTCATCAATCCGCGATGAACATAATGAAGAAGAAGCTTTTGAGACATCTGTTCCTTCACTGATTTACACGAATCATCCCCCGCAACAGATAATTGGAAGCTAGCATGAACGAGTTACAAGATCCAGGTTTTCTTACCCCAATTCTCATGCTCATTCTTCTTTGGTTGCTTCTTTTGAAACTAAGATATATCACACGCACTCACTAATGAATCTTGGATTATTGCCATGCAAGAAGAGTTAGAAAATTTTGAAAGAAATAATGTTTGGAAACTTGTACCTCCACCTCAAGATCACACTTTAATTGGAACTAAATGAGTGTTTAAAAATAAACAAAGTGAGGATGGGGTTGTGGTTAGGAATAAGGCTAGGTTGGTTGCTCAAGGTTTGACACAAATTGTAGGTCTAGATTTTGATGAACCTTTGCTCCTGTTGCTAGATTAGAAGCCATAAGAATTTTGTTAGCTTTTGCTGCATCTAAAGGTCTGAAGTTATATCAAATGGATGTAAAAAGTGCTTTTCTTAATGGCTACATAGATGAGGAGGTTTATGTTAAGCAACCACCTGGTTTTGAAAATCCAGATTTTCCTAATCATGTTTTCAAACTGACTAAAGCCCTGTATGGTCTAAAACAATCTCCTAGAGCACGGTATGATAGGTTAAAAATATTCTTACTTGAAAGGGGGTTTACCACGGGCAAGGTTGATAATACTCTTTTTGTGCCTAAGCATGGCAATGACTCATTATTTATTCAAGTGTATGTGGATTATATTATCTTTGATTGTGCTTCTCATGATCTTATGTCCAAGTTTTCAGCAAAGATGAGTTCATAATTTGAAATGAGTATGATGGGTGAACTCTACTTTTGGGGCTGCAAATCAAGCAAACCGAGGAAGGTACCTTTGTGCATCAAACGAAGTATACAAGGGGCCTTCTCAAGCACTTCAACATGGACAAAATCAAGCCTCTTCGGACACCAATGGGAACAACATCAACACTTGAACTTGATGAAGATGGTGAACCCATGGATCAAAAAGAATATAGAAGCATGACCGGACATACAATTCAGCGTATGTCTTTGTGCACGGTTTGAAGCTTCCCCACGTGCTTCACATTGTCAAGCTATCAAAAGGATTCTCAGGTACATACATGGAACTCAAGAATTTGACATTTTTCTTCCTCCTTCTTCAACTGTGACTTTCAAAGCTTTTTCGGATGCTGATTTTAGGGGTCGTAGGATTAATAGGAAAAGTACTTCCGGTTCTTGACATTTTCTTGGTAATTCAATTCTTGCTTTGTCCTCTAGAAAACAAAACTCAGTTGCACAATCCACAGTCGAATCTGAATATGTTGCTGCTTGTAGTGCTTGCTCTCAAATTCTTTGGATTGTTCAAACACTTAAGTACTATGGGGTTGGTCTAGATAGTGTTCCACTATTTTGTGATAACACTAGTGCCATTTGCATTGCTAAAAACCTCGTACAACATTCTAGAACTAAGAACATTGATATTAGGTATCACTTTCTGCTTGACAATGTTGAAGAAGGAAACATTGTGCTTCACCATGTAGATACCGAACAAAAATTGGCTGACATTTTCACAAAACCTTTAGATTTCACTCTTTTTTGTTACATTCGTAGTAAAATAGGGGTTATGCATCCTCATGGCTCAAATTGAGGTGGAGTTTTGAAACTTGGGAAGTCTATGTGTGAATCTGAAGATAAAATAATATGAGCATAGTATTTTATACATATATGACTTTGTAATTACTTTGCATGCTTAAAGTTCTTACTACATTACTCATGTTATACATTTTGTAGTTTTTGCCATGACTAGTAATTGGAATAATTACTTACACTAAATATGGTCATGATCAAACTTTCTTGCTGTTTTGAACTTGTTGCATGCTCACAAGTGCTTTTAATCATAAAGAATTAAGTAATAAATTCACATGTTGAGCTTTTATGAACAAATGTAAATTGAGAAAAGATCAAGAGAATATGCATGCATCGAACTTCTTCTTTTGAGATGGCTTATCATTGCACTTAGATATGAACTTGGAAGAAGTTGTTTATGACTGAAACGATGTCCTTAGGCCTCTGATTGTCAAATTACATAGGCTTGGCTTGGTTGGTTAGAATAAGGCAGATGCGGCATATAATCTCTTACAAATAACATATATTAAAAATTTGGGCTTAAAAGAAAATAAAATTACAGCAACAAGTGTCATGCTTTTAGGTCTGGAAATAGTTAAGTTTGTGAGATCGTGACTTGCTTAAATTGAAAATTACATTTGCTCTCTAGCATGGCTTACACTACTTTATGTATCTCACTGTTGTGATAGTGTAAGTTACTTGATAGTATGACTTATATGAGCTTTGTTTTATATGTATATGTGTAAGACCTATGTGTGCTGAATACATTGGCTTGTAGTGAATACACTTGCTTTGATGATAAAAGTTTTGAATATAACCAAAACACCTTTTTATCTACATCTGACTTTAGCTCCAAGCTACAACATGGTCCGACGGTAGGTCCGACTTGTTTTGTGTAGCTCCGAGTACGTTCGATGCTAGGTCTGACTAGCTTTGGTTAGCTCCGGTGAAGCTTTGTTTATAGCCCCGGCATGTCTTTGATAGCTCCGACATGTTTTTGCTAAGCTCCGAGTTGATTTTTCTAGCTCCGGCTTTTGGGTTTACTAGTTTCGACTAGTTTTGGTAAGCTCCAGCACTAGGTCCTGCTAGTTTTGTAAGCTCCGGCGGGTTCTTCATTGTACTAGCTTTGGTAAGCTCCAGCTGAATGTAGGCCTAGAGGGGGGGGTGAATAGGCCTTCTTGAATTTCTCGGTTCCTGTAGCACTTCCACAAAAAGGTCAAATCCAGATATATCGGACTAGTCCGGTAAAGTGCGGACTAGTCCGGATTTCACGGGCTAGGTTGATCAAGTTAGGTCAATTTGATTGTTTCGTTGTCGTTTGCAGCGGAAATATAAACTATAATGACAGTTCAATAGTTGTAGATTAAGTTTTATTGCAAGTATGATTCTTGTTCACTATTTAACTTCAATTCAACAAAATGAGCCAAACCCTAGATAATGTTGATCAACTAGAATGATGAACACAAACGAACAAGACACAAGATTTATCCCGTGGTTCGGTTACCACGAAGGCAGCCTACGTCCACGTTGAGGAGCCCACAAAAGGACCGGGTCTTTACCAACCCTTCCCTCGTCGGATCGCCACGAAGGCCAATCCTCTTCCACTAATCACACAGGGGTAAATCACAAAGTTGAAGGGGCGATCTCACAAGTTGAGAGCTCCCTTGATTACAAGTTTCAAAACCACCAATAACACACTTCGAAATATACAAATTGAGATGCAAGAGTGTGTTAGAGATTCAAACCAAGAGCTCAATCGTGTGCAAAGTGCCTCTCCAATGATCTACAAGTGATCTTCAAAAGATTGATCGATTTTGCACTCAACTTCGTGGAGAGAGATGGTTTTTGAGTCTCTTGGGAGGTGTGACGGCGCTAGGGTTCGAGTCAGTTTAAAAGTGGGCCATCCACCTCTATTTATATGGGGTTTCTAGACATTACCGTTAGGGTTTAGAAAGATCGGACTAGTCCGTGGTGTAGACCGGACTAGTCCGGTGTGCTGTGTGAAGCAAACCCTAAGTGTCCAGGAATATCGGACTAGTCCGATTGAAAAACGGACTTGTCCGATTTCGTTGCTGGAAATCTTCGGACTTGTCCGGTTGACATCGGACTTGTCCGAACCTGTGAAACCCTAAGTGTTTTGAACGACAAGTCCGCACTTGGAGGACTTGTCCGATTTAGAACAGAGTGTAAATCGGACTAGTCCGTGTAGTCACCGGACTTGTCCGAAGTGGATCAGAAAGGGAATCGGACTAGTCCGGTTAGTGACCGGACTTGTCCGATCTAGTGACTTGTGCATTGTGTTGAGGACTAGTCCGCACTGGGGAGGACTAGTCCGAAGTGGAACAGAGAGATATCGGACTAGTCCGGTGGGGACCGGACTTGTCCGATCTTGTGCAGAATGTGATATCGGACTAGTCCGGCTGATATCGGACTAGTCCGGTCCTGTATGGTTTTGTGCATTGTGTGTGTGTGATAAAGTGAGATTGAGCTCTTGGGTGTGTTTCCTTAACACACTTCATACATACTAATCTACTAATTTCTTCTTCTTGAGCTCAAATTCATTCTCCTTCTTAACTTCCCACTTTTTGGCATTTTACTCATTTTCCATCATTTTCCTGCATTCATCTCAACAAACGGATTAGGATCCCAATTGCTTGTCATAAATCATCCAAAACCCACAAGGGAGTCCTAGATGCACTTTCAATCTCCCCCTTTTTGGTGATTGATGACAACCAATTGAGATTTCACAAAACGAGGTATAAAATGAGATTTTCATAAAGTATGCACATATGACTCAAAAATGCATCAGGCAACAAGGTAATTATTCATATGTGCATTCTTTATGGTGGGATGCATACTAAGAGCATGATTGCATTAAGAATGACAGAATTTTCATTTACCAACTAATATCAAGTGAATATGGCACTTCAGGAGCAAAAGCTCAGATTTCATCACACACTTACAAATTAATTGAGCAATTCATCACAGGACATGATATGAAAAGAGAGTTAAGCAAATACAATCACAATTAAAAAACATAGAAAGCTCTCTTCTCGCATCCTATTCAGCTAAAGCATAGACTAGAGACTCCCCCTCAATCTCTCCCCCTTTGGCATCAAGACACCAAAAAGAGAGAGAGAGAGGAAGATCCTAGGGCTTCACTCTTCGCTGTCAGTCCTCTCGTCGTCTTCATCATCTTCATCGCTTTCGGCTTGACGAGGTTGAGAGGTAGGAGGAGGAGCGGAGCTGCTCGAGCCCCCAATGCCAAAATAGGCAAGCTCGGAAGGGGTCAAGGGGCTGAGCTCGGTGATGTTTGGATCAGAATCTTCAGAAATTGCTGGAGATCCAATTGGATTGATCTCCAGCTTCTCACTCAGCTGCTTCACATTTGCTTTTATGTACTTCATGTCCTCCTTCCTCTTTTGATTTAGCTTGTGAAGCTTCACTTCAGTTTTCTTGCAGGAGGAGAAGATTGCAGCCAAGTACTTGAGGATCCCACTGGCGGATCCTTTCTGAGGGGCTTCCCTGGAGGGAGGAGTAGCCCTAGCAGCTTCTCCTTGCCTTGCCGGCACCTCGGGGCTTGAGGCCGGCGATGGAGCAGCTTGGACACTCACGGACTGAGGCTTCTGAGGCCTCAGTGGAGTGTGCTCCACATCCTTCACAAACTCTATCCCTGTGACCTTCTCAATCATGAACATCAAGTAAGGGGCATAGCCACAGGATCGGTTGGGGGTACTTGAGATATTGACCATATCATTCCAGATATAGTCTGCAACATCAAATTGTCTTTTCTTGCTGATGACCTTCATCAGGGTCCGGAGGTAGCCTTGCACACTCCCTGCATCACCATCCTTGGGAGCAATAGTCTTCCTGAGGACTCTGTTGAGGACCACAAAGAAAGGCTTCATGTTCTTTGTGGAGGGAGGGACAAACTTGGAGGAGGGCTCATACATGAACTGCATTCCATCCCTCTCAATGACCCCAATGTTGTGGATAATGAGGTGGTCATCTTCCTCGGAGTCAAGATGCAGCAGGCGGGCAAACTCTTCTTGAGTGATGGAATACTTGGATCCATGAGTCATCCAAGTCACACTTTCTTCCTCTTCACCTGAGAAGTGGCACGTTGCATAGAATTGTGCAATCACTTCATCATTCCAATTATATCTGAAGGCAAGCAAATCCTTCAGCCCATGTCTCTCTGCAGCTTGTATCACTTCATCAAAAGCTGCACATTTCCTCTTCTCAAGGTGGGCCCAGTCAATCCATTGACTGCGCACCACTGGGGTCTTCATCGGCAAGTAGACAAGCTTGTAGAAGTCAGCATGGAAGTTTGACCAAAATCTGCCATCTGCTGCTTGCTTGGGCCTTGCATAGTAATCCACACTTCTCAGCTTCATGGCCACATCGCTGCCCTTGCCATTGAATCTCTCCTCATTGGGGTCCCGGACCCCTTCTCTGGGAGTATGTAGCTTTAGAGGCCCAACAGGCCCTGTGGCAACCCCCTTGCCCTTCCCTTTAGCTTGGCGAGGGCCACTTGACTGAGGAGCAGCCTTGGAGGCGGCCTTCTTGACACACACCTTCCTCCGAACCTGAGGAGGTGAGGGAGCAGGCTCGGAGGGTCTCTCTTGGCGTTTCTTGCCAAGACCCGTCGAGGGCCGAGGTGCCACCTCGTGGTCCAACTCGGCCTCGAAATCCGAGATTTCATTGTCGGAGCTCGACATGATCTGAGAATGAGTGATCAAGAGAAAAGACAAGTTATACAAGGTATTTGTGAGGTAAGATGGCAATGGAAGGCAATAGGGAATTAAAGAATTAGGTTTTGGTTCAGAAACATCGGACTTGTCCGGTGCTCAGGCACGGACTAGTCCGGGGGACCGGACTTGTCCGTACCTGGACCGGACTAGTCCGGTGTTCATCAGCAAAAACCTAACAAACTGGATAAAAATTGATCCCTAATGAGATAGCTAGTCTAGCATACACATAGTACATCAACTGGACATGCAACTAGTGAAGAATGCTAGGCCAAACGGTAAGCAATGAAGAAATTTGAGATTTCTTAGGGTTTGAGGAAAATTTACCAAGAAATCCAAGGAAGCTTGAAAATGTGGGGGTTGGAGGCCGGACTTGTCCGCTAACTTCAATCCCCGAGTCTTCAAGCTTAATCTCCGCCCAAGTTTGAGGCTTTTCGACGGAGGAATCAAGGATTCACCTTGGGAGCTCGAGCGCAAGAGAGAGAAAGCTTGGAGGAGAGTGTGGGGTGAAGAGATTAGGGTTTGGTGGCGGCTAGGGTTATGGACACGAAAAATCGGACAAGTCCGGACATGACCGGACTAGTCCGAAGTCCTCCAGAAACCTAAATCGGACTAGTCCGTGGTCTGTCGGACTAGTCCGGCCTAACCGGCACACGGCGGACTAGTCTGCAAGGGCGGACTAGTCCGGGTAACCACGGACTTGTCCGTGGTCACCAGGAGAGAATGCATAGCCCATTCATATATATTTGAAGGTCCAATAATTGAGGGTAGAGAGGCAAAACAATTCAAATAATCCTGATGAATTTGATCAGTAAGCAAACAACAATCATACTATGATCAAAAATTCATCAAGATCTAATAATTGACATAGTTTTTCGAGAGAAAAATGGGGAGGAAAAATTTTCACAATTCAATCAATATTTTGAAGCAATCATACAGGTATGCAACTTTTCAAGCCACACTCCGAGAATCAAGGATGTTTAGCTCATTTCGGAGTTCGCAAAAACGTTTTTCATCAAGTGGCTTGGTGAATATGTCGGCCAATTGTTTTTGGGTGTTGACATGAGAGATGGATATGTCTCCTTTCATGGAATGGTCTCTCAAGAAATGGTGTCTTATGTCAATGTGTTTAGTTCTAGAGTGCTCAACTGGATTGTGGGCTATTTTAATGGCACTCTCATTGTCACAAAGAAGAGGAATACGGTTCATATTGTAACCGTAATCCCTTAGAGTTTGTCGCATCCAAAGGAGTTGTGCACAACAACTCCCGGCTGCAACATACTCCGCTTCGGCTGTGGATAATGCAATGGAATTCTGTTTCTTGGATGACCAAGAAACTAAGGATCTTCCTAGGAATTGGCAAGTGCCAGAAGTGCTTTTTCTATCAACTTTGCACCCGGCATAATCTGCATCGGAATACCCAATGAGATTGAATTTTGAACCTTTTGGGTACCAAAGACCAAGGTTGGGTGTATGAACTAAATATCTTAGGATTCTCTTTACGGCTGTCAAATGACATTCCTTAGGGTTGGCTTGAAATCTTGCACACAAACATACACTCAACATAATGTCTGGCCTAGATGCACATAAGTAAAGTAAAGATCCAATCATAGAGCGATATACCTTTTGGTCGACGCTCGGTCCATCTTCATTGAGATCCAAGTGACCATTCGTTGCCATGGGAGTCTTAATGGGCTTTGCCTTGTCCATGCCAAACTTCTTGAGGATGTCCTGTGTGTACTTGGTTTGGCTTATGAACGTTCCTTCCCTTTGTTGCCGCACTTGGAATCCCAAGAAGTACTTTAATTCTCCCATCATTGACATTTCAAATCTGTCTGTCATAATTTTACTAAACTCTTCACAGAAAGATTGATTAGTTGATCCAAAAATTATATCATCAACATAGATTTGGCAAATGAAAAGATCATTATTCAGATTTTTCGTGAATAGTGTATAATCTACTTTGCCAATTTGAAAGCCATTATCAATTAAAAAATCTCTAAGACACTCATACCAAGCTCTAGGAGCTTGTTTGAGGCCATAGAGAGCCTTACGCAGTTTATACACGTGGTCGGGGAACTCTTCGTCTTCAAATCCGGGTGGTTGCTCCACGTACACCTCTTCCTTGATCGGTCCGTTGAGGAAGGCGCTTTTTACGTCCATTTGGTACAGCTTGAAATCATGGTGAGTAGCATATGCAAGTAATATTCTAATTGATTCAAGCCTAGCTACTGGAGCAAAGGTCTCATCAAAATCCAAACCTTCGACTTGTGAGTAACCTTTGGCCACAAGTCGTGCCTTGTTTCTTGTCACCACCCCGTGTTCATCTTGTTTGTTGCGGAAGACCCACTTTGTGCCGACTATGTTTGCATTGGGTCTTTCCACAAGTTCCCAAACCTCGTTTCTCTTGAAATTGTTCAACTCTTCTTGCATTGCCACCACCCAGTCCGGATCCTTTAATGCATCCTCAGTCCTGCGGGGTTCCAAAAAGGAGACAAACGAGTAATGTTCACAAAAATTTGCTATACGAGATCTAGTGGTTACTCCTTTTTGGATGTCGCCGATGATGTTGTCGATTGGATGATCCCTTTGAATGCATTGGTGTACTCTTGGGTGTGGCACTTGGGGGGTCGTATGTTGGTGATCATCTTCTTCTCCCCCTGAGTTGTTGTCCTCAATGATTTGTTGATCATGTTCATATTCTTGTGATTGATCTTGTATCGGGGCTCCCCCTTGATTGTTGATCTCCTCTTGTGGTTCACTTTCCTCTTGTATTTGTGTCGATGACTCTTGTGGTCGTACTTCGCCTAGGGCCATCCTCTTTATTGCTTGATAGGGGGCGGTGAGTAGCTCATAGGGGGTCTTCTTTAGTAGTCGATGAAGATAGAGTCAATTTGTGGCATGGCAGGCGGTGTTGATTGCTTCCGCCCAAAATCGATCCGAAGTCTTGTATTCATCGAGCATTGTTCTTGCCATCTCTATGAGCGTTCGATTCTTCCTTTCGGCAACTCCGTTTTGTTGTGGAGAGTATGGCGCTGAGAATTCGTGCTTGATTCCTTCCTCATCAAGGTACTCCTCCACTTGTATGTTTTTGAACTCCGTGCCATTGTCGCTCCGAATACTCTTGATTGATAGTGAGAACTTGTTTTGCGCTCGCTTGAAGAATTTCTTGAGTGTTCCTAGTGTTTCTGACTTGTCATGCAAAAAGAACACCCAAGTGAAGCGGGAAAAATCATCAATAATGACTAAACCGTATTTGTTACCGCCTATGCTTATGTAAGCAATTGGACCGAAGAGGTCCATATGAAGTAGTTCGAGCGGTCTTGTCGTGGTCATGATGTTCTTTGCGGGATGTTGTGCTCCAACTTGCTTTCCTGCTTGGCACGCGCTACAAGGCCTGTCTTTCTCAAACACAACATCTTTCAAACCTCGGATGTGATCGCCCTTGAGGAGTTTTTGAAGGTTCCTCATACCAACATGTTTTAGCCGTCTATGCCACAGCCAACCCATGTTGGTTTTTGCAATCAAGCATGTGTCGAGTTCGGCTTTATCCTTGTTGAAGTCAACAAGATAAAGCTTTCCCTTTAACATACCCTTGAATGCAATGGAACCATCACTTCTCCTTGAGACGGTCACACCCTCGTTAGTAAACAGGCAATTATAACCTTTGTCACATAACTGAGATATGGACAGCAGGTTATAATCTAAAGATTCAACGTGTAAAACGTGCGAAAGAGTATGTTCAGAGGATATTGCAATTTTACCGGTACCGAGGACCCTTCCTTGACTGTTATCCCCAAAGTAGATGCCTTCGTTTGGGTCCTGGTTCACTTCATACTCCACAAACATCCTCCTTTCTCCGGTCATGTGGTTGGTGCATCCACTGTCTAGCACCCATTTGGATCCACCGGAGGAGTAGGCCTGCAAAAACAAGTTACGCCTTGGTTTTAGGTACCCAAGATTGCTTGGGTCCTTGGAGGTTAGTGACAATACATTTGGGCACCCACACATGGGATTTTGTGTTCCCATGGCGTGGCCCAGCATAATAAGCATACACTTTACCAACATTATTTTTCATTAAAACATAGGATGCATCAAATGTTTTAAACAGAAGTTGCTGTTGATTATGGGTCGGACTAGTCTGTGTGACCGGACTTGTCCGGATGACCGGACTTGTCCGGACCACAACCGGACTAGTCCGATTTTCATGAGAGTTCAGATTTTTAGTTTTCGAGTTACCAGGTTGTGAGGGTCCTCCCTTCACAAAGGTGATCCTTCCCTTGTTATTCTTATGATTTCCAGCTTTTTGCTTTCCATCACAAGAGTAACCAATGCCATACTTGACATTTGGAGGTCTTTGGACCAAATATGCACTACGTGCATAGTTGATCCTCTCCTTGTCAAATATTACACATTGGGTAGGATTTTTGTCCTTCGTGGAGGTAGGGTTTTCCTTCAACCTGATGTTAGTTTTATCACATTTGCAAACATGAGCGATATTAGTTAAAGTGGGTTGAGAAGGTAGGGTTGAAGAGGAGGAAGGTTCACTAAGCTTGAGTGACTCAACCTGCACTTCAAGGATCTTGTTGACCTTAATTTGGTCATCAAGTTGATTCTTGATTGCAACATTTGAGTTGGTTAACTCCAAGCAAGTTTTCTTGCTTGAAGCTAGCTCAAGCTCTAGTGTGTGATTTTTCTCCTTTTCAAGAACTAGAAGATTGTCAAGTTCGACATGCTTCTCCTTTTGGGAGATAATCATGTCTTCTTGACGATCAATCAGCTCTTCCTTCTCAACAAGTTGGTTAAGCAAGAATTTCATTTTTGCAGCAGTTTTTCTATCTAAACCAATTAGCATGTCTTCATCATCATTATCTAGATCATCATCACTTGAGTAAGAATGCGAGGAAGGAGTTTTGATGTTTACCTTGCGTTTACCTTCCTTAGCCATGAGGCAAGTTCCATTTGCCTTCTTTGCACCGAGCGTGGGGAAGAGTGTGAGTTTCTTGGGCATGCTTTCAATGGCTATGCTAGCCATTTCTTCTTCATCGGACGATGAGGACTCATCGTTTGAGTCCCACTCCTTTCCGATGTGTGCTTGTTCAGCTTGTTTCTTCTTCTTGAAGAACTTTTTCGGTTGAGGCTTGGATTCTTTACTCTTCTTCTTGTTGTCCTCATATGGGCAATCAACTATGAAGTGATTGTACTCACCACAATTATAGCATGCCCGCCTCATCTTCGGTTTTGTCTTCTCCTTGTATTTTCCTTCACTCGATTTTGCTCCTTGTCTTTTCTTCATAATTCTTTTGAATTTCTTCATGAACAGAATCATATCTTCTTCATCCAGCTCGCTGCTTTCATCATCGCTGTCCTCCTCAAACTGAGCTTCTTTTGCTTCTTTGGATAGAGGTTTGAGTGTGGATTTTAAGGCAACTCCCTTCTTCTTGGCCGATGTGAGGTCAGCTATTTCTTTGACATGCTTGGCTTGCTTCTCCATCATCTCAAAGTTGATGATTTTGCCAAGCAGTTCATCCGGAGTCATTTTCTTGTATCCAGGACTTTCTCGGATCATAGAACAGAGTGTGACGTTGCGAGGCATAAAGGCTCTAAGGATGAGCTTCACAACCTCGTGGTCATTCCACTTTTTGCTACCATACGATCGAACCTTGTTCACAAGAGTCTTTAGTCTGTTGTACATGTCCTGGGGAGATTCATCTTCCTCAATCGCGAACCATCCTAGTTCGCCTTCAATCATTTCAATCTTTGCCTCCCGCACATGCCGGTCACCTTCATGTGCTGTCTGTAGCGTGTCCCAGATTTCTTTGGCAATTTCCAATCCGTCCACCTTTGTGAATTCATCTCTACTTAGAGATGAGGTGATAACGGCTGCGGCTTGGGCATTCCTGTGGATGGCTTGCTCTTGACTTGGCGTGAGTTCTTCATCGTCATCAGGGATGTTTATTCCTGTGCACACAATATGCCATAAACTTGGGTTAAGGGAAATCAAGTGCATCTTCATGTTTTGCCTCCACATGGAGTAATCACTCCCATCGAAGTGTGGGGCTTTCCCGAGAGGGATAGATAGATAATGACTGCTGTTAGAATTTAAACGGTCATAATTAAAAGGATATCGGGAGTAGTCGGTGTGACTACTCCCCTTCTTCTTTTCTTCAACTTTAGCTTTCCCTTTGGAAAGTGCTTTCTTTCGGAGCAGTGCTTTCAGCTCCAATGTCTCCTCATCATCATCATCGAAGTCTTGGATGGCTTCGAGATACCTTTCTAGCTTTTGGTGCTTGTCATTGTTCATTTCTTCCTGGGTGTTGATTTTCTGGATTTCCTTCATGTCCGACATGATCTCTTTGAGTGGTTGCACTCTTTCTTGAAGAACCCGCTCTGATACCAATTGAATGTAGGCCTAGAGGGGGGGTGAATAGGCCTTCTTGAATTTCTCGGTTCCTGTAGCACTTCCACAAAAAGGTCAAATCCAGATATATCGGACTAGTCCGGTAAAGTGCGGACTAGTCCGGATTTCACGGGCTAGGTTGATCAAGTTAGGTCAATTTGATTGTTTCGTTGTCGTTTGCAGCGGAAATATAAACTATAATGACAGTTCAATAGTTGTAGATTAAGTTTTATTGCAAGTATGATTCTTGTTCACTATTTAACTTCAATTCAACAAAATGAGCCAAACCCTAGATAATGTTGATCAACTAGAATGATGAACACAAACGAACAAGACACAAGATTTATCCCGTGGTTCGGTTACCACGAAGGCAGCCTACGTCCACGTTGAGGAGCCCACAAAAGGACCGGGTCTTTACCAACCCTTCCCTCGTCGGATCGCCACGAAGGCCAATCCTCTTCCACTAATCACACAGGGGTAAATCACAATGTTGAAGGGGCGATCTCACAAGTTGAGAGCTCCCTTGATTACAAGTTTCAAAACCACCAATAACACACTTCGAAATATACAAATTGAGATGCAAGAGTGTGTTAGAGATTCAAACCAAGAGCTCAATCGTGTGCAAAGTGCCTCTCCAATGATCTACAAGTGATCTTCAAAAGATTGATCGATTTTGCACTCAACTTCGTGGAGAGAGATGGTTTTTGAGTCTCTTGGGAGGTGTGACGGCGCTAGGGTTCGAGTCAGTTTAAAAGTGGGCCATCCACCTCTATTTATATGGGGTTTCTAGACATTACCGTTAGGGTTTAGAAAGATCGGACTAGTCCGTGGTGTAGACCGGACTAGTCCGGTGTGCTGTGTGAAGCAAACCCTAAGTGTCCAGGAATATCGGACTAGTCCGATTGAAAAACGGACTTGTCCGATTTCGTTGCTGGAAATCTTCGGACTTGTCCGGTTGACATCGGACTTGTCCGAACCTGTGAAACCCTAAGTGTTTTGAATGACAAGTCCGCACTTGGAGGACTTGTCCGATTTAGAACAGAGTGTAAATCGGACTAGTCCGTGTAGTCACCGGACTTGTCCGAAGTGGATCAGAAAGGGAATCGGACTAGTCCGGTTAGTGACCGGACTTGTCCGATCTAGTGACTTGTGCATTGTGTTGAGGACTAGTCCGCACTGGGGAGGACTAGTCCGAAGTGGAACAGAGAGATATCGGACTAGTCCGGTGGGGACCGGACTTGTCCGATCTTGTGCAGAATGTGATATCGGACTAGTCCGGCTGATATCGGACTAGTCCGGTCCTGTATGGTTTTGTGCATTGTGTGTGTGTGATAAAGTGAGATTGAGCTCTTGGGTGTGTTTCCTTAACACACTTCATACATACTAATCTACTAATTTCTTCTTCTTGAGCTCAAATTCATTCTCCTTCTTAACTTCCCACTTTTTGGCATTTTACTCATTTTCCATCATTTTCCTGCATTCATCTCAACAAACGGATTAGGATCCCAATTGCTTGTCATAAATCATCCAAAACCCACAAGGGAGTCCTAGATGCACTTTCACCAGCCCAAGCTCCGGTTAGCTCTAGCAAGGTCCGGAACTTGACTGCAGTGGTTCTGCTTTTCATTTGCAAAGTTTCATACTTGCTTTAATCTGTTGGAAAGACTGCTTAGTATTCATTTGCTAAGTTTTTGGTGTGTTTTGGTTGATATTGTTTTACTTTGTTTTTGCAACTTGCTTATGTGAGGTGCTCACATAAGGTGTTGTGTTCAGAACTGACGTGAGTCAAGTCGCGGACATTGGCTCGTATGGATTGGTTGTTTGTTCATGTGCAGGTGTTGCTTTAGTTCAAGTCATGGCTGGTGACAGGATCCCTTGGACTAGTCTCAGTGAGAAGATGAGGTTCCAACAACCATGTTCAGGAGGAATTGTGGTTGAGCGGGTAAGGAGGTCGCGCAGGATGATTGAATCAAGGGCAGTGCATATGAAGGTCAAAGGAAAGTGTTCGCATGTATGCATGCGGTGCATGATGTGGCGACATGATTCTGGAGACGGGTTATGGAAAGGAGATATGATTGTAAGGATCGGGTCGTACTGGATGAAGACTTTGGCTACTGGCTGAGTCGGTTATGGCTCGGTATGGAAAGTATCGAGTTGGTTACGGTAGATTTTGTGTGTTGCACGAAAGTTGAGTTGTGTTTGGGAATACGAGATGTGTTTCTGGTTTGTTATGAAGTCTCGAGATTGTTTCTATCTGCGTATAGGAAGATCTTGAGCAGTTATGGTTAGGTGAGATTCGTGATCAGAGTAGGATCAGAATCCGGATCCGAGTTGAGTTGGCCTCCGGGCTGGTTATAAAAGCAAGGGAAGGCCAAGACTCGAGAAGCAACGGTGTAAGGGTTGCACGACAAATTTTGGGCTGTTCCTATTGTTCTCTATCGAATAAAATTCGTAGTTGAAAGAAACTTTTGTGCCTTGTTCGTCCGACTTGTTTCAGACAAGTTTTACTCGTCAAGTTTCTGTCCAGTACTACCTTTCATCGGTGGTTTTATCATAACTCGAGTTTTACATATCCAATCGACGTGATTATTTTTGCATTGTCTTAAAAACTTGTTTTTCTATCATCTGTGAAAATTTCACGGACATTGGATTTGTGGTTTTGGATCTACACGAGTTTCTTTGCAGAGTTACAGAACCGTTTTACTCGGTAGATCAGATTGACCTTCGTTCAATCTTTTAGTCATAACTTGAGTTTCTCTCGATGAATTTAAGTAATTCTTGTCGTGTTGTCTTCGTGACTTGAGTCTCACTGATATCTATCACTTTTGTCACGAAGAAACATGTTTAGATTAGTCTAACTCACGGTATCTTCAACAGATTGTTTTTTTGCCAAAGGGGTTGTGATTTCATTATTTCCGCCGCGTAAGATTTTTAAATCTACCATTCACCCCCCTCTGGTAGCTTTTCACGTGCTCTTTGATTCTAAGATTGGTATCAGAGCCAGGTTGCTCTAATCTTTGTGATTTGCACGTTTTTTCGACTAATCATTATAGAGAAATACTCCGCTATACCATGTGTGTTTAGTGGTATTGATTTTCAGGTTTGGAAGGCACGTATGGAAGCCTTCATCCAGGCTCAAGGCTTCATAATATGGGAGAAGGTATACAAGTCTTACGAAGTGCCATCAAAGGATCAAGTTACAGCTACAAATCTGAGACATGTCGACAGCAACAACAAGGCTCAGAACTTGATCATACAAGGATTAACTCAAAGCGACTTCGATCGTGTTGCACACCACCGATCTGCATACGATGTGTGGAAAGCACTTTGTGACTACCACGAAGGATCCAACACAAACAAGGAGGTAAGGCAATACATGTTCAAGAAAGAATACATGCGCTTCGATATGCAACCCAGTGAGTCTATTGATGACCTTTTTGCTCGCTTTAATAAAATTCTCAGCAACTTGTGTAGTGTCGATGTTAATTTTTCACATGCTGAAAATGCTAGGCAATTGCTATGTGCATTAGATATGTCAATTTGGGAGATGAAAGTCATATCTATTTGTGAATCTACTGTCATGAGTACACTTACTTTAGATGTGCTATATTCCAAGTTAAAAACTCATAAACTTGACATAATATCACGTAAGAACCCCAAAAAGTCTATTGCTTTTGTTTTTCAACGTGACATGCCTAGATCCGGCCAATCTTCATCTTGCGGTACACTTGCTTTGTTGTCCTCTCTAACCATGAACAGATTGAGGTGTTTCCAGAGGAGGAGCTAGCACTCATATCTACTCAGTCTCAAAAACATTACAAAATGTGAGAACTAGAAGGAGAGGAAGCTCCGGACCTCAACGATGCTTTGAATGTGGTAACACAGGACATTTTCGTTCAGATGCCCTGACCTTTCATGTCCTACTTCTCAGGATGAAAAGCAAACAAGGACAAAGCACTCCTCTACGAAAGATACGAAGAAAAAGAAGGGTTTTATAGGACATCAATTGGTGAGCAGTTTTATCTCCACACTTCAAGAACTTGGCACAAGCGATGTGGACATTGGAAGTGACGAAGAAGAAGATGATTTGGCAAACTTGTGCTTCATGGCGGGCAAATCAAGATCAAGTATGGAGGATGCAGAACAGAACAACGAGAATGAAGAGGTATGTCCTACTTGCGAAGAAATGTGTGATGCTATTTCTCGTGCCACTATTATAGTTAAGAAAAAGGACAAAAAGCATAGGGATAGTGCTGCTAAAATTGAATCACTAGAGTCTAAAATCGACCGTTTAAAAACTTTGATTCCTAGTGATGATGCATGTCCCTCATGTGATTTAATATATGAACAATTTTCCTCATTAAGAAGTGCGCACACCTCCATACTTGATAAACTTGAATTAGAAATTGAAAAGAATAGAGAGTTTGCTGCCCTTAATGATAAAAACCTGAAAAATGCTGGCTGATCTACAATTGATTTGAATTGTTGTACTTGTGATGATCTTGATAAGAAACTAGAAGATGTTATGAATGAAATTTCTATATTTAACAATGCTTTATGTTCTCATGAAGTTAAATATTGTTCCAATTGCAAATTAAAAGGAAAAACTTCATGTGAAAATTGCCTTGATCTGTCCAATAAACTTGATAACATACATAGGACATTAGATCGGTTTTGTAATGGGAATAAGAACCTATACTTGCTGCTGAATTCTTCCGAGTCTTGCAATGCTAAAACTGGTTTAGGTTTTGTTTCTCATGCTCATGCTAAGGCACATCCATCTAAAATTGTAAAGTCATTAGGAAGTGGTTTGATTCAAATAGTTGCTAAACAAAAAGAAGTGGTTTTCAAATCTACAGGAGTGTTGTCTCATTTGGTATCAAATAAAAATGTTGTTTGCTCATCTAGACATGAACACAAAGTTAGATTTCATTGTACCTACTGTGGTAGAGATGGTCATGTCATAGATTTTTGTTATAGACTAGCTAAACAATAGAGAAAGGAAAGAATGATTGCTAGATCACATAACTTTCATGCAAAATTTGATGCACATATTAAACCGAATGCCAGGAACATACAACCTGCTGTTATGAGTCAAAAACATTCAAAGTTTACCTCCGGACCTTCTGTTTTTGCCTCTGGAGCTACTGATTTTTGTGCTACACAAGTAACACCTTATAGGTCAGTCATTAAGAATAAAAAACCTCAAACTTTGACTCATAAACCTGCTGTTTTGTCTCAACTTTCGCGTGTTTTTCCTGCTGCACGTCGCGTGACTCAGTACTGGATTCCTAAATGCCTTTTGACTAACCCCACTATTGAGTCATCGACGTATTGTGCTTCTATGTAGGTTACACGTTTGAGGAAGGAGAACATTTGGATTGTGGATTCAGGTTTCTCACGCCACATGACCGGTAACAAAGAATGGTTCTCTTCCCTCTCTTTTGTGTCACGTGTAGAGAATGTTACTTTTGCCGATAATTCTTCAACTCCTATAATTGTTAAGGGTTCGGTTAGAGTAAATGATCACTGCACTTCGAAGGATGTGGCACTTGTCAAAAATGTGAAATACAACTTGCTTTCTGTTTCACAATTGTTAGATGAAAATCTGGAAATTATTTTCAATAAAAGTTGCTGCAAAGTTGTAGCTTCAAATAGTGAGCTTATTTTTAACATGTCTCGGTTTGGAAGAGTTTTTTAAGCTGACTTTGATATGTCTTCCTCTAAGCATAGGTGTCTAGTTGCTAATGACTCAAAGGACCTATATTTTTGGCATCGTAGACTTGGTCACGTAGGCTTTGATCATCTAACGCGTGTTAGTGCTCTTGATCACATACGTGGGCTGCATAGGCTTAAAGCGGACAAAGAAATTGCGTGCTCTTCTTGTAGACATGCTAAGATGGTTGCAGGTTCACATACTCCTCTCACAATGATCATGACAACTGAACCGTGTCAACTTTTGCACCTTGACACCGTAGGACCTTCATGTGTTCGATCCTTTGGAGGTAAATGGTATGTTCTTGTGATTGTTGATGATTATTCTAGATACTCTTGGGTTACTTTATGGCATCTAAGAATGAAGCATTTAGTCACTTTAGAACTTTATTTCTTAGATTATCAATTGATCACCCAGGATCTTTAAAAGCAATTAGAAGTGAGAACAGAACTAAATTTAAAAATCAATCTTTTGATCACTTTTGTGCTGAAAATGGAATAGATCATCAATTTTCTTCACCATATGTACCTCAACAAAATGGTGTTGTAGAAAGAAAGAATAGAACCTTTGTTGAGATGGCTAGGACTATGCTTGATGAATATCAAACTCCTAGGAAATTTTGGGCTGATGCGACTGCAACCGCTTGTTATGTCTCAAATCGTGTTTTCTTGCGTGCTAAGCTAGGTAAAACACCATATGAGATCCGGTTTGGACATAGGCCTAGTGTCACACACTTTCAAGTCTTTGGTTGCAAATGTTTTGTTAAAAAACACGGTAATCATGATAAATTTGAACCTAGATCCATTGATGGCATGTTTCTTGGTTATCCATCTCATACTAGAGGCTACCGTGTGCTTTTACTTGACACTAACAAAATTGTAGAGACTTGTGAGGTGTCTTTTGATGAAGCTAGCCAAGGTACTAGATCAAACATTGCAGGTCCAGATCCATATCCGCAGGGGAGAGCATTTTCGTTGAATATGAGGAAGAGGTGGAGCTGCTGCCCGAAAATTCAGCAACTAATGACATTGTTCCAGCTCCTGATTTTGATTCACAACCAGCACCAACGACCACCATTGCTGGTCCAGAGCCTCCTCAAGTCACAAGCTCATCGATTTGTGATGGACATGAAGATGAAGAAGCTTGTGAAGTGTCCACTCCCCTCCCGATTCTCAAAATTCATCCTTCACAACAAATTATTGGAAGCTTGCACAAACAAGTCACACATTCCAGGTTTTTGATCCAAACTCTCATGCTCATACTCCTTTTGTTGCTTCTTTTGAACCCAAACATATATCAAACGCACTCACTAATGAATCTTGGATTATTGCCATGCAAGAAGAGTTAGAAAATTTTGAAAGAAATAATGTTTGGAAACTTGTACCTCCACCTCAAGGTCACACTTTGATTGGAACTAAATGGGAGTTTAAAAATAAACAAAGTGAGGATGGGGTTGTGGTTAGGAATAAGGCTAGGTTGGTTGCTCAAGGTTTCACACAAATTGAAGGTCTAGATTTTGATGAAACTTTTGCTCCTGTTGCTAGATTAGAAGCCATAAGAATCTTGTTAGGCTTTGCTGCATCTAAAGGTTTCAACATATATAAAATGGATGTTAAAAGTGCGTTTCTTAATGGCTACATAGATGAGAAGGTTTATGTCAAGCAACCACCAGGTTTTGAAAATCCAGATTTTCCTAATCATGTTTACAAACTGTCCAAAGCCTTGTACGGTCTCAAACAAGCCCCTAGAGCATGGTATGATAGGTAAAAACATTCTTACTTGAAAAGGGGTTTACCATGGGCAAGGTAGATAAAACTCTTTTTTTCTTAAACATGGCAATGACTCATTATTCCTTCAAGTGTATGTGGATGATATTATCTTTGGTTGTGCTTCTCATGATCTTGTGCCCAAGTTTTCAGCTATGAGGATTTCAGAATTTGAGATGAGTATGATGGGAGAACTCACTTACTTTTTGGGGCAGCAAATCAAGCAAACCAAGGAAGGTACCTTTGTACATCAAACGAAGTATACAAAAGACCTCCTAAGGCGCTTCAACATGGACCAAAGCAAGCCTCTTTGGACACCAATGAATACAGCAACAACAGTTGACCTTGATGAAGATGGTGAACCGGTTGATCTGAAAGAATAAAGAACCATGATCGGATCACTTTTGTACCTCACGGCATCAAGACCGGACATACAATTCAGCGTATGTCTTTGTGCACGGTTTCAAGCCTCCCTGCGTGTCCCACATTGTCAAGCTGTCAAAAGGATTGTCAGGTACTTACATGGAACTCAAGAATTGGGCATTTTTTCTTCCTTCTTCCTCAGCCGTTACTTTGAAAGCTTTTTTGGATGCTAATTTTAAGGGTTGTAGGATTGATAGGAAAAGTACTTCTGGTGCTTGTCATTTTCTTGGTAATTAACTTGTTGCTTGGTCCTCTAGAAAACAATGTTCAGTCACACAATCTACAACCGAATCTGAATATGTAGCTGCTGCTAGCACTTGTTCATAAATTCTTTGGATTGTTCAAACACTTAAGGACTATGGGATTGATCTAGATAGTGTTCCACTGTTTTGTGATAACACTAGTGCTATTTGCATTGCTAAAAACCCCATGCAACATTCTAGAACAAAGCACATTGACATTAGGTATCATTTTCTGCGTGATAATGTTGAAAAAGGAAACATTGTGCTTCACCATGTAGATAGCGAACAACAATTGGCTGACATTTTTACAAAACCTTTGGATTTTACTCGTTTTTGTTATATTCGTAGTGAAATAGGAGTTATGCACCCTCATGGCTTAAATTGAGGGGGAGTTTTTGAAACTTGAGAAGTCTATGTGTGAATCTGATCTAAAAAAAATATGAGCATAGTATTTCATACATATGTGACTTCTGATTCCTTTTACATGCTAAAATTTCTTACTACATTACTCATGTTATACATTTTGTAGTTTTTGCCATGACTAGTAATTGGAATAATTACTTACACTAAATGTGCTCATGATCGAACTTTCTTGCTGTTTTGAACTTGTTGCATGTTCACAAGTGCTTTTAATCATAAAGAATTAATCAAGAAATCAACTCACATGTTGAGTTTTTATGAGCAAATATAAATTGAGAAAATATCAAGAGAATATGCATTCATCACACTTCTTCTTTTGAGATGGCTTATCATTGCACTTAGATATGAACTTGGAAGAAGTTCTGTATGACTAAAACCATGTCATTAAGCTTCTGATTGTCAAATGACATAGGCTTGGCTTGGGTGGTTAGAATAAGGCAGATGTGCATATAATCACCTACAAATATCATATGATCTAAATTTATGCTTTGAATAATAAAATGCAGCAACAAGTGTCATGCTTTCAGGTTTCGAAATAGTTTAGTTTGTGAGATCATGACTTGCTTAAATTGAAAATTACATTTGATCTCTAGCATGGCTTACACTACTTTATGTATCTCATGGATGTGATAGTGTAAGTTACTTGATAGTATGACTTCGATGAGCTATGTTCTATATGTATTTGTTATAATGTGCTCATAACAATTAAAATTTCTCTTTTGTACCTTGCTGAATACATTGTCAAAGGGGGAGAGATTAATCACACATTGTGTTTTTATTTCGCACGATTTTTCAAAGGGAGAGAGAGATAATGTGCATGGGGAGAGATATGTGAATTTTGAATTTTTGTCTTTGGGGAGAAATTGATTACACATTGCACATATTCAAAATTGTTTTGGCACGATTCTTCTTAGAGGAAGAATTTATGCTTCTTCTCATTTTATTTCTGATTTACAAAAGGGGAGAAATTGTTTTCAAAAATTTTAGTGTGAATAAGCCATTGTTCGGATTTTAAGTGGTGTTGCCAATGCATTCATCAAGGGGGAGATTGTAAGACCTATGTGTGCTGAATACATTGGCTTGTAGTGAATACACTTGCTTTGACGATAAAAGTTTTGAATATCACCAAAACACCTTTTTTATCTAGATCTGACTTTAGCTCCGAGCTACAGCAAGGTCTGACGGTAGATCCGACTTGTTTTGGGTAGCTCTGGGTTCGTTCGATGCTAGGTCCGACTAGCTTTGGTTAGCTCTAGTGAAGCTTTGTTTATAGCTCCGGCATGTCTTTGATAGCTCCAACATGTTTTTGCTAAGCTCCGAGATGATTTTTCTAGCTCTGACTTTTGGGTTGACTAGTTTCGACTAGTTTTGTTAAGCTCCAGCACTAGGTCCTGCTAGTTTTGTAAGCTCCGGCGGATGCTTAATTGTACTAGCTTTGGTAAGATCTGGCCCAAGCTCCGGTTAGCTCTGGCAAGGTCCGGAAGTTGATTGTAGTGGTTCTGCTTTTCATTTGCAAAGTTTTGAACTTGCTTTACTCTATTGGAAAGATTGCTTAGTATTCATTTGCTAAGTTTTTGGTGTGTTTTGGTTGATATGGTTGATATCGTGTTACTGTGTTTTTGCAACATGCTTATGTGAGGTGCTCATATAAGGTGTTGTGTTCGGAACTGACGTGAGTCAAGTCGTGGACTTTGGCTCATATGGATTGGTTGTTTGTTCATGTGCAGGTGTTGCTTTAGTTCAAGTCATGGCTGGTGATAGGATTCCTTGGACTAGTCTCAGGAAGGAGATGAGGTTCCAACAACCAAGTTCAGGAGGAATTGTGGTTGAGCGGGTCAGGAGGTCGCGTAGGATGATTGAATCAAGGGTAGTTCATATGAAGGTCGAAGGAAAGTGTTCGCGCGTATGCATGCGGTGCATGATGTGGCAACATGGTTCTGGAGACGGGTTATGGAAAGGAGATTTGATTGGAAGGATCGAATCGTACTGGATGAAGACTTCGGCTGTTGGCTGAGTCGGTTATGGCTCAGTATGTGTCGCTACCCTGCATAACGGATACCCCTTGGGGCTGCAAAGACCGTAAGGGAACTCCACCTACCAGAATTGAAGACCTCCGAAGGCCCCCACATGTCAGCCGGAACCGGACCTGCCTCCCCGACATGGTTAGTCCCAGGGCCGCCACGTGTATCACAAGACCGGAGCTACAGCCCACACATGGGAAAGCTCCGGACTAGATACCAGTATGGCACCCCCGGACCTAACCCCAGACAGAGGGAAGCTTCAGTACCAACATATGTATAACAGCACCAGACCTACCCGTCCATGACGGTAAGCTCCGAAGCTGCCACACGTCAAACCGTCGGACCTTCAGCTTCATCAATTAGACTGGTGGACCTCGAACGGCTAGGACCATCAAGGGACAATCAAGGACATCAAGACCCGATTAAGTGTCATTAATGCCATCTTAATGACACACGATCGGAGGGCCCTTAATTCCTGTAACGGCACTGTCAAGGCACGCTACATCACTGTTAAGGGCAATTAAGCATATTAAGTGTGTATTAGACATCAGTAACCGCTAGGGCCACTTGTCGGGCCAGGCTAACGATGTAACGGCCAGCCCTTGTACTATAAAAGGATTGGCCGAGCGATACAGAAGGACTTCTTTCGGACTCTCTGGAACACACACACACTCTGAGCTGAGCACTCTGCACCTTAGCATAAGCGTCCATACGCTCCATACAAGACCAACACATCCCGTGGAGTAGGGTATTACGCTCAGGTGGCCCGAACCACGTAAATCCTTGTGTCCATTTTCCATCATCACATGAATCTTTGCGCGCCCATTACCAAACTACGAACTCCGCGAGCTACCAACAGTAGTACCGGGAGATCTGCCAGAATTAGCCTCCGACAGTTGGCGCGCCAGGTAGGGGGTGTGCCCGAGATTTCAAGGATGGTGAACTCTGCTGCTGGATCGTCCAACAGCAACCCTGCTGCTCAACCTGCTGGTGGCAACCCCTCCAACATGCAGCAACCAGCAGGAACTATGGCTCCAGCAGGAGTCATGCCACCACCGTCACCGTCCGCACCGGCGAATCAAGCCAGGCAGCGAGACAGAGCTTCTACGTCGCTCACCGCATCAGCGAATAACAACCCTGAACACGTGCTCCATGCTGCACGTGCTCTCCTCCGACGTCCACCGCCTCCAGGAGCATCCCAGGGTGCAATGGAGCAGTGGAGAGCTGATGTGGAGCATTTGGTTGCAGCAGCAGCCAATCGCATCAGCAACCAAGGTCCTCCCTCCTCGGGGCAGGCCCCATCACAGTGTCGGACCCTGTCGGGTAGACTTGGTCTGCATGCTTCACAAAACATGAGGCGCGCAACATCTCAACAGGCAACATCGCTGCCTTCCGGGGTGCGACGTACCCATACGGCAACCAAGCTTTCAACTCACGACCTTCGGGCAGAGCTTGATTGTCGTTATCAACAACAGGACGGCCGCGTCCACATCGAGTGTGCTCACGGGAGGCGAGAGGTTCTAAAAGTGCATCTAGGACTCCCTTGTGGGTTTTGGATGATTTATGACAAGCAATTGGGATCCTAACCTTTTTGTTGAGATGAATGCAGGCCAATAATGAAAAATGAGCAAAATACCAAAAAGAAGGGATAATGAGGAGCAAAGTGAACTTGAGCTCAAGGAAAAGAAATAGAAGATTATTGTGTATGGAGTGTGTTAAGGAAACACACCCAAGATCTCAATCATATTTAAGCACACACACATATTGCACAAAGTTACACAGGACCGAACTAGTCCAATATCAACCGGACTAGTCCGATATCCTTTCTGCACTAGATCAGACAAGTCCGATATCTGTCGGAATAGTCCGATATCTTTCTGACTTGAGTCGGACTAGTCCTCCCCAGGGCGGACTAGTCCTCAACACACTTCACAAGTCACACAAAATCGGACAAGTCCGTTGTTAACCGGACTAGTCCGATATTCCTTCTGATCCACTTCGGACAAGTCCGATGTTTACACGGACTAGTCCGAAATACCCACTGATCTAAATCGGACAAGTCCTCCAAGTGCGGTCTTGTCATCCAACACACATAGGGTTTCACATGGTCGGACAAGTCCGATGGCTATCGGACTAGTCCAAAGATTTCCAGTAGTGAAATCGGACAAGTCCGTTTTCGACCGGACTAGTCCGATATTTCGGGACACTTAGGGTTTGCTACACACAGCACACCGGACTAGTCCGGTGACCACCACGGACTAGTCCGATCTTTCTGAACCCTAACGGTCACTTTTAGCCATATAAATAGAGGTGCACGGCCCACTTTTATACTCTCTCGAACCCTAGCGCCGTCATACCTCCCAAGAGACTCAGAAACCACTTCTCTCCACGAAATTAAGTGCAAGATTGATCAATCCATTAAGGATTACTTCTAGATCATTGGAGAGACACTTGGCACACATCATTGAGCTCTTGGTTTGAATCTCTAACACACTCCTGCGTTTCAATTGTAATTTCTGAGTGTGTTTTTGGTGGCATTGTGATTTGTAATCTAAGGGAGATCTCAACGTGTGAGAACACCCCTTGAATTTGGTTATTCACCCCTTTGTGATTAGTGGAAGAGGGTTGGCCTTCTTGGCGATCCGACGAGGGTAGGGTTGGAGAAGACCCGGTCCTTTTGTGGACTCCTCAACGTGGACGTAGGTTGCCTTCGTGGTAGCCGAACCACGGGATAAATCGTGTGTCTTGTCCTTTTTGTTTTCATCACTCAAATTGATCAACTTACTCTAGGGTTTGATACACATTGTTCAATTTACAATAAATTGTAGAACACAAGCCTTAATTGTGATACAATCCAATATACAACTGTTAAACTGTTGTTTGATTCTGTATTTCCGCTGCACACATTGAAGAATCAACCTAATCGATTAATCTTGATCAACTTAGTCTGTGAACACCGGACTAGTCCACACTTTACCGGACTAGTCCGATTTCTCTGGTATTGAACTTGTTGTTGAGTGTTGCAGGATCCGACAAAAATTCAAAAGGCCTATTCACCCCCCCTCTAGGCCTACATTCAATTGGTATTAGAGCCTGGTTCTTCAAGAAAGAGTTTAACCACTCGAAGAGATCATGTCGGACATGAAGGACGTCCACAAAATCAACAACCAAGAGGAAGTCAACAACGACAAGACCCAAAAACTGGAGAAGTACCTCGAAGCCATTCAAGACTTCGAGGACGATGATGAGGTGACGCTGGAGCTAAAGGCGCTCCTCAGAAAGAAGGCACTTTCAAAAGGGAAAGCGAAAGTTGAAGAGAAGAAGAAGGGGAGTAGTCACACCGACTACTCCCAATATCCTTTTAATTATGATCATCTAAATTCCAATAACAATCACTACTTATCTATCCCACTTGGAAAAGCCCCACACTTCGATGGGAGTGATTACTCCATGTGGAGGCAGAATATGAAGATGCATTTGATTTCCCTCAACCCAAGTTTATGGCATGTTGTATGTACAGGGATAGATATTCCGGATGACGACGAAGAGCTCACCCCAAGTCAAGAGCAGGCCATCCATAGAAATGCTCAAGCCGCGGCCGTAATCACCTCCTCTCAGTCGAGACGAGTTCACCAAGGTGGATGGACTCGAAATTGCTCAGGAGATATGGGATACACTACAAACAGCACATGAAGGTGACAAGCATGTGCGTGAGGCAAAAATTGAAATGATCGAAGGCGAAATAGGAAGATTCGCAATTGAGGAAGACGAGTCACCCCAAGATGTGTACAATCAATTGAAGACACTTGTCAACAAGGTTCGATCATATGGGAGCAAGAAGTGGAATGACCACGAGGTGGTAAAGCTCATCCTTAGAGCTTTTATGCCTCGCAATGTCACGCTATGCTCAATGATCAGAGAAAGCCCCGGTTACAAAAAGATGACTCTAGATGAATTGCTTGGTAAAATTATCAACTTTGAAATGATGGAGAAACAAGCCAAGCACGTCAAAGAAATTGCCGATCTCACCTCGGCCAAGAAGAAAGGAGTTGCCCTAAAATCTACTCTCAAGCCTCTATCCAAAGAAACAAGAGAAGCACAACTAGAGGAGGACAGTGATGACGAGAGTAGTGAGCTAGATGAAGATGATATGATTTTGTTCATGAAAAAGTTCAAGAGGATAATGAAGAAGAGACAAGGAACAAAATCAAGTGAAGGAAAGTACAAGGAAAGGATGAAGCCAAAGATGAGGCGGGCGTGCTATAATTGTGGTGAGTCTAACCACTTTATAGTCGATTGCCCGTATGAGGACAACAAGAAGAAAACTAAATAAACCAAGCCTCAACCTAAGAAATTCTTCAAGAAGAAGAAACAAGCCGAACAAGCACACATTGGGAAGTAGTGGGAATCAAACAATGAGTCCTCATCATCCGATGAAGAAGAGATGGCCAGCATAGCCATAGAAAGCACATCCAAGAAATCCACACTCTTCCCCACACTCGGTGCAAAGAAGGGAAATGGCACTTGTCTCATGGCAAAGGAAGGTAAACGCAAGGTAAACATCAAAACCCCTTCCATACATTCCTACTCTAGTGATGATGAACTAGATAGTCATGATGAGGATATGCTAAATGGACTAGATAGGAAAACTGCTACTAAAATGAATTTTTTACTTGACCAACTTGTTGAGAAGGAGAGGTTAATTGATCGTCAATAGGACATGATTATCTCCCAAAAGGAGAAGTATGTCAAACTTGACAAACTCCTAGAGCTTGAAAAGGAGAAAAACAGTTCACTAGAGCTTGAGCTAGCTTCGAGCAAGAAAACTTGCTTGGAGTTAACCGACTCAAATGTTGCAATCAAGGACCAACTTGCTGACCTGATCAAGGTTAACAAAATCCTTTAAGTGCAAGTTGAGTCACTCAAGCGAAGTGAACCTTCCTCCTCTTCAAGTTCACCTTCTCAACCCACTAAAATGATCTTGTTCATATGTGCACATGTAGTAAAATCAACACCAGTTTGAAGGAGAATCAACCTCCACAAAGGATAAAAATCCTACCCAGTATGGAATATTTGACAAGGAGAAGATCAACTATGCACGTAGTGCATACTTGGTCCAAAGACCTCCAAATGTCAAATATGGCATTGGTTACTCTTACGATGAAATGCAACATGCTGGAAGTCATAATAATAACAGGGGAAGGATCTCCTTTGTGAAGGGAAGATCCTCTCAAACTGATAAGTTGAAGAATAAGAAACTGAACTCGCATGAATACCGGACTAGTCCGGTCGGTGTCCGGACAAGTCCGGCCACCCAGACTAGTCCGATTCATAAACAACAGCAGCTTCTATTTAAAACTTTTGATGCCTCTTATGTATTAATGAGAAACAATCTTGGTAAGGTTTATGCTTATTATGTTGGGCCACGCCATGGGAACACAAAATCCCATGTGTGGGTGCCCAAATGTATTGTAACTAACCTCCAAGGACCCAAGCAAGCTTGGGTACCTAAAACCAAAGCATAATTTGTTTTTGCAGGCCTATTCCTCCGGTGGATCCAAATGGGTGCTAGACAGTGGATGCACCAACCACATGACCGGAGAAAGGAGGATGTTCGTGGAATATGAAGAAAATGAGGACCCAAACAAAGGCATCTACTTTGGAGATAATAGTCAAGGAAAGATGCTCGGTACCGGTAAAATTGTAATATCCTCTGAACACACGCTTTCTCATGTTTTACATGTTAAGTCTTTAGATTATAACCTGTTGTCCATATATCAACTACGTGACAAAGGTTATAATTGCTTGTTCACTAACGAGGGTGTGACCGTCTCAAGGAGGAGTGATGGTTCCGTTGCATTCAAGGGTATGTTGAAGGGAAAGCTTTACCTTGTTGACTTCAACAAGGATAAAGCCGAACTCGACACATGCTTGATTGCAAAAACAAACATGGGTTGGCTGTGGCATAGACGGCTGACGCATGTTGGTATGAGGAATCTTCAAAAACTCCTCAAGGGCGATCACATCCAAGGTTTGAAAGATGTTGTTTTTGAGAAAGACAGGCCTTGTAGCGCGTGCCAAGCTGGGAAGCATGTTGGAGCACATCATCCCGCAAAGAACATCATGACTACAACAATACCGCTCGAACTACTTCACATGGACTTTTTTGGTATAGTTTCTTACATAAGCATCAGCGATAACAAATATGGATTGAGGATGCATTGAAGGATCCGGACTGGGTGGTGGCAATGCAAGAAGAATTGAACAACTTCAAGAGGAACGAGGTGTGGGAACTTGTGGCAAGACCCAATGCAAACATAGTGGGCACCAAGTGGGTCTTCCGCAACAAACAAGATGAACACGGAGTGGTAACAAGAAACAAGGCGCGACTTGTGGCCAAAGGGTACTCACAAGTCAAAGGTTTGGATTTCGATGAGACTTTTGCTCCAGTAGCTAGTCTTGAATCTATTAGAATATTACTTGCATATGCTACTCACCATGATTTCAAGCTGTATCAAATGGACATGAAAAGTGCCTTCCTCAACGGACCGATCAAGGAAGAAGTGTACGTGGAGCAACCCACCAGGTTTGAAGATGAAGAATTCCCCAACCATGTATATAAATTGCGTAAGGCTCTCTACGGCCTCAAACAAGCTCCTAGAGCCTGGTATGAGTGTCTTAGAGATTTCTTAATTGAAAATGGTTTTCAAATTGGCAAAGTAGACTATACATTATTCACAAAGAATTTAGATAATGATCTTTTTATCTATCAAATCTATGTTGATGACATAATATTTGGGTCAACTAACCAATCCTTCTGTGAAGAATTTAGTAGAATCATGACAGACAAGTTTGAAATGTCAATGATGGGAGAATTGAAGTACTTCTTGGGATTCCAAGTGCGGCAACAAAGGGAAGGAACGTTCATAAGCCAAACCAAGTACACGCAAGACATACTCAAGAAGTTTGGCATGGACAAGGCAAAGCCCATAAAGACCCCCATGGCAACGAATGGCCACTTGGATCTCAATGAAGATGGACCTAGCGTCGATCAAAAGGTATATCGCTCCATGATTGGATCTCTACTTTACTAATGTGCATCTAGGCCAGATATTATGTTGAGTGTATGTTTGTGTGCACGATTTCAAGCCACCCTAAGGAATTTCACTTGACAACCGTAAAAAGAATCTTGAGATATTTAGTTCATACACCCAACCTTGCTCTTTGGTACCCAAAAGGCTCAAAATTCAATCTCATTGGTTACTCTGATGCAGATTATGCTGGGTGCAAAGTAGATAGAAAAAGCACCTCCGGCACATGCCAATTCCTAGGGAGATCCTTAGTTTCTTGGTCATCCAAGAAACAAAATTCCATTGCTTTATCCACAGCCGAAGCGGAGTATGTTGCAACCGGGAGTTGTTGTGCACAACTCCTTTGGATGCGACAAACTCAGAGATTACGGTTACAATATGAACCGTATTCCTCTCCTTTGTGACAATGAGAGTGCCATTAAAATAGCCCACAATCCAGTTGAGCACTCTAGAACTAAACACATAGACATAAGACATCATTTCTTGAGAGACCATTCCATGAAAGGAGACATTACCATCTCACATGTCAACACCCAAAAACAATTGGCCGACATATTCACCAAGCCACTTGATGAAAAGCGTTTTTGCGAACTCCGAAATGAACTAAATATCCTTGATTCTCGGAGTGTGGCTTGAAAAGTTGCATACCTGTATGACCTCTTCAAAATTTTGACTGAATTGTGAAAATCATCCCTCTTCATTTTTTCTCGAAAAACTATGTCAATTATTAGATTTTTATGAATTATGATCATTGTGTGATTGTTGTATGCTTACTGGTCAAATTCATCAAGATTAATTGATTTGTTTTGTCCCACCTATTCTCTATTAATGAACCTTCAACTATATATGAATGGGCTATGCAATTTCTCCTGGTGACCACGGACTAGTCCGTGGTTACCCGGACTAGTCCGCTCTTGCAGACTAGTCCGCAGAGTGCCGGTTAGATCGGACTAGTCCGATAGACCACGGACTAGTCCGATATAGCTCTCTGGATGACTTCGGACTAGTCCGGTCATGTCCGGACTTGTCCGATATAGCTCTCTGGATGACTTCGGACTAGTCCGGTCATGTCCGAACTTGTCCGATTTTTCGTGTCCATAACCCTAGCCGCCACCAAACCCTAATCTTCTCATCCCCACATTTGCTCACGCCTTCCTCTCTCTTGCGCTCGAGCTACCAAGGTGATTCTCTGCGCCCTCCGTCGAAAAAGTCCACATTTGGGTGGAGATCAAGCTTGACCTCTTGGGGATTGAAGCTAGCGGACTTGTCCGGCCTCCAACCCCCAAACCTTCAAGCTTCAATCGATTTCTTCGGTAACTTTCTTCAAAACCCTAGAAATCTTGTTTTTCTCCATTATTGATCGTATAGCCTAGCATCCTTCACTAGATACATTCTTATTTGATGTACTACGTGTATGCTAGACTAGATTTGCATTAGGAATCATTCCTTGACCAATCTGTTAGGTTTTTGAGGATGAACACCGGACTAGTCCGGTCCATGCACGGACAAGTCCGGTCCTCCGGACTAGTCCGTGCCTGTGCACCGGACAAGTCCGATGGTTCTGAACTGAAAACCTAATTTCTCAATTCCTCAATGCAATTCATTGCTATCTTTTCATACCTATGCCTTGTATCACTTACCATCATTCTTGCAAAATCATTCTCAGATCATGTCGAGCTCAAACAACGAAATCTCCGACTTTGGGGCCGAGTTGGACCATGAAGTGGCACCTCGGTCCTCGACGGGTCTTGGCAAGAAACGCCAAGAAAGACCCTCGGAGCCATCTCCTTCACCTCCTCAGGTTCGGAGGAAGGTGCTGGCAAAGAAGCAAGTGTCAAAGGCAGCAGCATCCTCAGGTGCCTCTCGCCAAGCCAAGGGCAAGGGCAAGGGGATAGCAACGGGGCCAGTCGGGCCCTTGAAGCTCCATGCTCCCAGGGAAGGGGTCCGGGACCCTACTGAGGAGAAGTTCAACAGCAAGGGCAGTGATTCTTCAGCCAAGTTCAGAAGCATTGACTGGTATGTCAGGCCAAAGCAAGCTGTCGATGGAAGGTTTTGGTGCAACTTCCATACAGACTTCTACAAATTGGTGTATCTACCGATGAAGACCCCCGTGGTGCGCAGTCAGTGGATTTACTGGGCACACTTTGAAAAGAAGGGCTGCTCACCGTTCACTGATGTAGTGAGAGCCATTGAAAAGCATGGACTGAGATACCTGTTTGCTTTCAGACACAACTGGAATGATGAAGTGATTGCGCAGTTCTTTGCGACCTGTCACTTCTCTAGTGAGGATGAAGAGAGTGTCACTTGGATGACCCATGGATCCAAGTACAGCATCACTCAAGAAGATTTCACTAGCTTGCTCCACCTTGACTCTACAAGGTCTGATTGCTTAGTGATACACAACATTGGGTTCATTGAGAAGGACAAGATGAAGTTTCTATATGAGCCAAACTCAAAGTTCAACCCTCGTTCCACCAAAACATGAAGCCATTCTTTGTGGTGTTGAACAAAGTGCTAAGAAAGACCATTGCCCCTAAGGATGGGGATGCAGGGAGTGTGCAAGGATACCTCCGGACTCTGATGAGAGTCATAAGCAAGGACCGCCCATTTGATGTGGCGGAATACATTTGGAATGATATGGTAAACATCTCCTGCACTCCCAACAGATCTTGCGGATATGCTCCTTACCTTATGTTTGTGATTGAAAAAGTCACCAGCATTGAATTTGTGAAAGATGTGGAGCATCTCCCCTTGAGGCCTCAAATGCCTCAAAATCCAAGTGTGCAGGCTGCTCCTTCGACGGCCTCTAGTCCAGAGGCACCTGCAAGATCAAGTGAAGGTGCCAGAGCTGTGCCTACATCAAGGGAAGCCCCTCAGAAAGGATCAGTTAGTGGGATCCTCAAGTAGCTGGCTGCTATATTCTCCTCCTGCAAGAAGGCCGAAGTGAAGGCCCACAAGCTCAACCAGAAGAGAAGGGAGGACATGAAGTACATAAAGGACAATGTAAAGCAAATTTGCTAGAAGCTGGAGATCGATCCCATTGGATCTCCAGTGATTTCTGAGGATTCTTACCCAGACTTTACTGAGCTCGCGCCCTTGAACCCCTCCGAGCTTGCCTACTTTGGCATTGGGGGCTCGAGTGGCTTCGTCCCTCCTCCTTCCCCTCCTCGTCAAGCTGATGATGATGAAGACGAAGACGACGACGAGATGACCGACAGTGAAGAGTGAAGACCCTAGGACCCTCCTCTCCTTCTTTTTGGTGTCTTGATGCCGAAGGGGGAGAGATTGAGGGGGAGTCTCAGCTTTAGTTGTGGTAGGGTGTGAGGACAGAGTTCTCTTTATCTTTCTTTGTGATTGTAACGCTTTAACGCTGTTTTCATGTTAACTATGGTTCTGTGTTGAAATGCTTAATTAATTTGCAAGTATGTGTTGAAATCTGCAACTTTGCTCCTGAAATGACATATGTACTTTGTATTGATTCATCAATGTAAATTATGTCATTCTCAATGTTTCAATGCACTTAGTTATGCATCCCACCATAAAGAATGCACATATGGATATTTCTCTTACTGCTTGATGTATTTTTGAGTCATATGTGCATACTTTATGAAAATCTCATCTCCTTTTGTCATATTTTGTGAAATCTCAATTGGTTGTCATCAATCACCAAAAAGGGGGAGATTGAAAGTGCATCTAGGACTCCCTTGTGGGTTTTGGATGATTTATGACAAGCAATTGGGATCCTAACCTTTTTGTTGAGATGAATGCAGGCCAATAATGAAAAATGAGCAAAATACCAAAAAGAAGGGATAATGAGGAGCAAAGTGAACTTGAGCTCAAGGAAAAGAAATATAAGATTATTGTGTATGGAGTGTGTTAAGGAAACACACCCAAGAGCTCAATCATATTTAAGCACACACACATATTACACAAAGTTACACAGGACCGGACTAGTCCGATATCAACCGGACAAGTCCGATATCCTTTCTGCACCAGATCGAACAAGTCCGATATCTGTCGGACTAGTCTGATATCTTTCTGACTTGAGTCAGACTAGTCCTCCCCAGGGCGGACTAGTCCTCAACACACTTCACAAGTCACACAAAATCGGACAAGTCCGTTGTTAACCGAACTAGTCCGATATTCCTTCTGATCCACTTCGAACAAGTCCGATGTTTACACGCACTAGTCCGAAATACCCACTGATCTAAATCGGACAAGTCCTCCAAGTGCGGACTTGTCATCCAACACAATTAGGGTTTCACATGGCCGGACAAGTCCGATGGCTATCGGACTAGTCCGAAGATTTCCAGTAGTGAAATCGGACAAGTCTGTTTTCGACCGGACTAGTCCGATATTTCGGGACACTTAGGGTTTGCTACACACAGCACACCGGACTAGTACGGTGACAACCACGGACTAGTCCGATCTTTCTGAACCCTAACGGTCACTTTTAGAAACCCCATATAAATAGAGGTGCACGGCCCACTTTTATACTCTCTCGAACCCTAGCGCCGTCACACCTCCCAAGAGACTCAAAAACCACTTCTCTCCACGAAATTAAATGCAAGATCGATTAATCCATTAAGGATTACTTCTAGATCATTGGAGAGACACTTGGCACACATCATTGAGCTCTTGGTTTGAATCTCTAAAACACTCCTGCGTTTCAATTGTAATTTCTGAGTGTGTTTTTGGTGGCATTGTGATTTGTAATCTAAGGGAGCTCTCAATGTGTGAGAACGCCCCTTGAATTTGGTTATTCACCCCTTTGTGATTAGTGCAAGAGGGTTGGCCTTCGTGGCGATCCGACGAGGGTAGGGTTGGAGAAGACCTGGTCCGTTTGTGGACTCCTCAACATGGACGTAGGTTGCCTTCGTGGTAGCCGAACCACGGGATAAATCGTGTGTCTTGTCCTTTTTGTGTTCATCACTCAAATTGATCAACTTACTCTAGGGTTTGATACACATTGTTCAATTTACAATAAATTGTAGAATACAATCCTTAATTGTGATACAATCCAATATACAACTGTTAACTGTTGTTTGATTCTATATTTCCGCTGCACACATTGAAGAATCAACCTAATCAATTAATCTTGCAACTTAGTCCATGAACACCGGACTAGTTCGCACTTTACCGGACTAGTCCGATTTCTCTGGTATTGAACTTGTTGTTGAATGTTGCAGGATCCGACAAAAAATTCAAAAGGCCTATTCACCCCCCTCTAGGCCTACATTCAGGTTCGAAACAGTCCTGATCCTGATGGAGTAGAAGGAGGCTATGCTGCTCTGGCCATGCACCTACGCATGGTTAGATGGCCACAGATGTTCCGGCCTCACTTGCCAGAGAAATTTGACGGGACTGTCAATCCCGCCGAGTTCCTCCAAATTTACTCCACCGCTATTCTGGCGGTCGGAGGCAATGAGGCCGTAATGGCCAACTACTTCCCTGTGGCTTTGACTGGGACCGCCAGGTCCTGGTTCATGAGCCTTCCTCCAAACTCCATCAACAGTTGGGCGGTATTGTGCCAACAGTTCACTGCCAATTTCGGGAGTTCATACACCTGACCAGGCACCAAACTGGACCTTTTTGCTGTCAAGCAACAAGGGGGAGAATCCTTGAGATCCTTCATCCAGAGGTTCTCCCAGGTACGAAATACCATACCTTCTATCTCAAGCGCTTCTGTCATTGTGATATTTAGACAAGGTGTACGAGACAAGAAGATGCTGGAGAAGCTGGCGACCAAGGAAGTCACCAGTGTCACGGAGCTCTTCAGCTTGGCAGACAAATGTGCCAAAGTTGCAGAGGGCCATGCCATGCACTCCCAACCACCTCCGGAGGCCAACAAAAAGTCTTCCAAAGGTGATGCCACTACCTCCGAGAGTGGCAAAAAAATGAAAAAGTCCAATGACAAGAATAAGCCGTCGGCTGGCGCATCTACGGCTGCAGCTGCAGCAGCTCCGGGTGGCCGGGGGCCACACCGCGAAAAACGACCTCGACCGTTGTCTCAAGATAGTGGCAACTCCAAGATGTGGTGTCCCATACATAAGACGGACGGCCACAACCTGGAAGACTGCCGGGAGGTCTAGGACCTTGCCGAGCGCTACAACAAGCGCTGAGAAGAAGTTTATTTATGTCAAAGGGAAGGAAAACAGAAAGTCGACGAAGCTCCGGCTGAAGAGGAGTTAGGCTTTCAGGACCACAAAAAGGTCCTGAAGGCTGTTTACACCTCCGTCGACGATGACTCCGATGTCTCTGACAACGAGCGCCGGAAGACCATGAAAACCATCTTTGGTGGCTCGTGGGACATCACCTCCCATCGTGTCCTCAAGACAATGCGGCGGGACATGGCCTCAGTAGCTCGCACTGCCAGGGCGGAGCCACACCGGAAGTGTATGGACACGACCATCACTTTCGATGCTTCGGATTGCCCTAGGAACATGATCGGAGCTGGCCAACTCCCATTGATGGTATCTCTGACCATCAACAACATCCAACTCCACCATGGGATGGTGGATGGAGGTTTGGGGTTGAACCTCATAAGCTTTGAAGCTTTCGTCAAACTTCAGCTCTGACCTTCAGATCTTCGCCCCTCCCGACCTTTCTCCGGAGTAGGTCCGGGGGCCATAACTCCACTCGGTGTCATTACTCTCCCAGTAACTTTTGGGACTCGGGAGAATTATCGCACTGAGATGTTGGTCTTTGATGTCGATCAGATCAACTTACCCTTCAAGGCCATTTTGGGCAGGCCAACCTTGTACAAATCCATGGCTGCAGCTCACTATGGCTACTTGGTGTTGAAGATGCCAACACCAGTAGGTGTTCTCCGGATCTGCAGAGATTGCACCGCCGAAGTGACAGCTCTGGAAGAACTCCACGCGCTTGCTACAGCGCAGGAGGAAGAATCCGGACAGGGGCAAGCTCCGAAACCCCCGAGCATTTGTCATCGAGGCTCAAGCATTGCACCCTGTGTGCAGCCAAGCGGTGACACCGACATTCCCGTGAAAGTCGTCCAAATTGGTTCTGACGCCGCTCAGACCTCCCGTATATTGGGAGGTCTGAATGACAAATAGGAACTCGCGCTCGTCACTTCCCTCCGGGCTAATGTTGGTGATGTTTGCCTGGCAACCATCACAAATGCCCGGGATCCCTAGGGAAGTGATCGAGCACAATTTGAAGATCTATCCCGATGCTCGGCTTGTACACCAGAAGCCTCAGAAGCAATCAGTGGAGCGACAGAACTTTATACGACAAGAAGTGAAGAAGTTGCTTGAAGCTGGATTCATCCGAGAGGTCTTCCACCCAGAATGGCTAGCAAACCCAGTCATTGTACCCAAGGCCGGCGGGAAGCTTCGGATGTGCATCGACTTCACCACACTGAATAAGGCGTGTCCAAAAGATCCATTCCCACTACCTAGAATAGATCAGATAGTGGATTTCACCTCCAGGTGTGAATTACTATGTTTCCTAGATGCATATTCTAGGTACCATCAAATCAAAATGTCTAGGGAAGATGAAGAGCATACCGCCTTCATCACAATAGATGGATTATATTGCTAAACTGCCATGCCTTTCGGTTTCAAAAACGCTGCTTCAACATTTGTACGAGCTATGTACAAAACCTTTGGAGAGCTTATTAGAGATTCAGTTGAAGTGTACATCGATGACATCATCGTCAAGATCAAGAACAAGGAGTCACTTCTCAACACCTTGCAGGCTGTCATCGACTAGCTGCGGGTCACCCGCACAAAGATGAACCCAGACAAGTGTGTCTTTGGGGTTAGCTCTGGAAAGCTTCTTGGATTCTTGGTGAACCACCGAGGCATAGAGGCAACCTTGGTAGCTCCAAACCCTGGTGAGCCACTTCTTCTCTACATCTCTGCAACTGACAAAGTTGTTAGCATGGTCCTGGTTGTGGAGAGACCAGAATCGTCCATAGCTCAAGAATCCAGACCCCTCCGGTAGGGTCCGGAGGTTCCTGAAGGCGAGTCTGGGTCCCAGCCCCAAGACTTGGGTCCACCAGGAGTTACTCTTGTTGAGTAAGAAGATTCGGACCCTTCCGGGAGTGTCCGGGTCACTCCACAAAAAGCTCCAGGTTCCTACAGCAAGGACCCGGAGGTCCGCGAAGAAGGTCTGGACCCCTCCGGGAGGGTCCAGATCAATGAGGAGGAAGCTTCGGACCCCTGCGGGAGGGTCCGGGCAGTCCAATGCCCAGTTTACTTCATCAGCGAAGTACTCCACAATGCCAAGACTTGGTACCTGGAAGTACATAAGCTGCTTACGCAGTTCTTATTGCTTCTAGGAAGCTCCGACACTACTTCCAAGCTCACAAGATATCAGTGGTGACCTCTTATCCACCATGTGCAATTTTGCATAACCCCAAATCCACTAGGAACATTGCAAAGTGGGCAGCGGAATTGGCTGAGTTCAACCTTGAATTCGTCCCAAGACAAGCGATCAAGAGTCAAGCATTGGCGGACTTCGTGGCGGAATGGACCCCCTCTCCATCAAATCCTAGGGGCCCCAGTGAGCAGAAGCCAGAACCCAAAGTTTCGGTCTTCACCGAGCCTCACTGGACTCTCTACTTCGACAGCACCATGCAGAAGCAGGGGGCTGGAGCTGGAGTCCTTCTCCTCGCCCCAATCGGGGACAAGGTCAAATACATATTACACCTTGACTTCAAGGCAACCAACAACATGGCGGAGTACGAAGCACTCATTTACGGACTAAATGTGGCACTATCATATGGTGTCAAGCAGTTGTTGGCCAAGGGAGTTTTGTAACTCATCATTAAACAAGTGAAGGGTTAATGCTCCCGCAACAATCCTCAACTAGCTGCTTATCTCCTTGAAGTCCAGAGGCTTCAGAAGGACTTCGAAGTCCTGGATCTCCACCATGTCCAGCGTCTCAACAATGCTGAAGCTGACGAACTCTCGACGAAAGCGTCAACCGGAGCTCCGGCTCCCGATGGAACCTTTGTCTGGAGGTTGTCAAAACCTACATCTCAGCCTACGCAACTGAGCGAAGGGGGCAAGACCAGCACCCCGAAGCTGGCGGTCCCAATGGCCCTGTTACCATGGCAGCCATCAAGGGTCGTAGGTGCTGCCGGAAGCTCCGAGCAACCAAGCACGCAAGACTCAAATGCTCAAGCTAGCTCCGATGCATGGATCTCGGAGATCTGGAGCTACTTGAAAGACAATTTTCTTCCTGACGATGATGTATCCGCTGATCGGATAGTTAGATTGGATAAAAGATACATGTTGGTAGAAGGGTATCTCTACCGACGTGGTGCCAACAGCGTCCTAATGTGGTGCATCACAAGGGAAGAAGGCCGTGAGATCCTCACGGAAATCCATGGAGGCGAGTGTGGGAACCACGCGGCTTCCCGCATGCTGGTCGGTAAAGCCTTCCGGCATGGCTTTTACTGACCGACAGCACTCCAGGATGGCACTGAGCTGGTGAAGAAATGCGAAGCATGCCAGTTCCATGCAAAGCAAAATCATACACCGGATCAACCACTACAAATGATACCTCCCACATGGACTTTCTCTATGTGGGGGATGGATATTTTGGAACCTTTCCCAAAAGCCGTCGGAGGTTACAAGTACCTGTACATCACCATCGACAAGTTCACCAAGTGGCTGGAAGCAACTCCAGTTGTGACAATAAACAAACAATCAGCTATCAACTTCTTGCAGTCCATTGTATGCAGATTTGGAGTCCCAAGCAAGATCATAACTGATAATGGGAACCAATTCACAGGCTCTGCATTTCAAGGATATTGGGAAGACCTCGGCATTCAGGTCAGCTACGCCTCCGTAGCTCACCCGACAAGCAATGGCCAAGCTGAGAGAGCAAATGCAGAAATCCTGAAAGGACTCAAGACGCGCATATATGAGCGCCTGAAAAAACATGGAGCCAACTTGATCGAAGCGCTTCCGCCCACCTTGTGGGCGAACAGGACTACTCCAAACCGGTCAACTGGAGAGACACCCTTCTTCCTGGTGTACGGAGCCAAAGAAGTCCTTCCTCCGGAAATCACCTTGGGGTCACTTTGGGTTCGGACCTTCGACGAAGCCATGCAGGACCAGCTCCAGCGTGAAGACCTTGACCTCGTCGAAGAGGCAAGGTGCTGAGCAGCTGTTCGGAATGCCCGATACCGCCAATCTCTTCGGTGCTATCACCAGAGGCATGTTCATAGCCGACAGCTCGAGGAAGGCGATCTGGTGTAACAGAGAATACAAACTCGAGAAGTGTTAAACAAACTCTCCCCCAGCTGGGAAGGACCCTTCCGAGTGATCAAAGTATCCCGTCCCGGAAGCGTTCGCTTGGCAACCGAGGATGGGACACCTCTCCCTAATCCTTGGAACATTGAGCACCTCCGTAAGTTCTACGATTAATATCACGGAGGTGAGTCTGTAGTTTCATGTGGTGTATGTTATAAAGTCATTGTACAGAGTCGGGTAGCTCCTCCGGGAGGACAGCCAGACCTTTCCTGTAAGGTCCGCAACTTCCATGCAACACCTGTCATAGTCCCAGAACTAAAAGTGTAGCTAGCTACCCTGGGTCAAATGAGAAATACAACACACTTAGCCTGGTTCTGTACCCTAAGAGTGTACTTGTTTCACCTGTACTCCAGACCTATAATGAAAGACATCATTGTAAGAAAACAGACTCCACGTGCATTTATTTTGTACAGGCTCAATGTTTTTTATTTTCTCTTTCTTGTCTATAACAAGATTGTGCGGTTCTCAAAAATTTTTAGCTCGACCAATTCATGTATAATTCAAGTCGCATTGTTAATTCTTTCGGGTTTTCATGTTGTTGAATGGCCCAATCGCTTGAGTGCTGCCGGCCAATATAGGTCCGGAGTGTGCTATCGACTTAGCCTGGTCCTCCACCCTAAGTACACCAATCTACCTACACCCCGGTAGGCAGAAGTAAAGCAGGTCCTGGAAGCGATTGGACATGGAGAAATCAACCCAGTGCACTTGATTGTATGTAGAATTGCGTTCAACCTAAAAATTTCTTTACGGGAATAGTAAGCACAATTGAGTTATAGATAGGAAATTGATTTTACTGTTTTTCTTGACTTCAGTGTGCATGAAAAATAAAGATCCCATGACGATGGTGGACAATGCTGGAGCTATCAAAGCTCCGACATCCTCCAAGGGGTCCTACCGTCGACGTTTTAAGACATTGATGGTGGTCGCTGCCAGAGCTACTAAGCTCCGACAGTCCCAGGGGGCCCGCCGTCGACTCTCTAAGTGTTGATGGTGGATGCTGCAGGAGCTACTAAGCTCCGACATCCCCAGGGGGCCTCTACCGTCGACGTGACAAGACTTCGGACCTACAAGCTACAAGATCGAAGCACGCAAGTCTTCAAAAACTGTTACATCTTCTTGGTACATGTTCACAAACAAATTGTGGACATCTACCAGGGGGCCAAGTGGGACAAAGGTGTTGAAGACAACACAAAATGAAATTCATAAAATTCTTAGATTTCATTAATCTTGAGACAAGAGATTACAAAATTGGAGAAAGAGAAGAGAAGATACAAGCGGGAGCTACAAAAAAAGAGTCCTAGACCCTATGGATGAATGAGGCGACCTTCTGGGCATCCTCCGACACGCTGGTTTGGGCAGCTTCTCCCTCTCCGACGATGGGGCCTTCAAGCACCGGGTCTAGTGAGAAGTGAGGATCACGGCTGGTGTAGCACGTCAGCAGGTACTCTACGTCGTTACTCGCCAGGCATTGTCCTTCAGTCTCCAGCTGGTCCGTGATGACATCACCCATCTTGGTGAGCTTGTTGCCCGCCGAGCTTAATGCCAGCAACGCTTGGTCCAGCTCCGGCTCCAGATCATCCGGACGCACAGAACTAAAACCCATTGGCGTCAGTGCATCATTAGCTTTGCCTAGGAAATCCCAAACTTTTTGGGACACCACGGCCCATGAATCTTGCATTTCTTCTGAGGATCTTCAGGTCGTCGTAAGCTCCCAATTCTCCCGAGCAAGGCGCTCAACCTCTTTGGCGTTCTGTTGAATCTTCTCAGCAACTTGCCTTTCGAGTTTCCCGTGCTCCTACTTCCGGAGGTGGATCTTGTTTCAGTGGTCGACCAGGTCCTTCTCCCGGCCCCGCACTTTCTTCTCCCTGGCAGCAACTTCATTCTCTCTTTTTTGGAGGTCTTGTCCTCGCTATCAGGCCTTCTTCTCCTATTTCTCGCTGCACTCTTCCAGTTTCCTGGTGCGCTCTGCAAGACTCTTGTCACCCAGATCCAGTCTCTGAGAAAGCACTTCCGCCCTCTTCATGAGGTTGTCCCGCAGCTCCAGGAGTTTTTGCTCTTCATCTTTGATCTTTTTCTCCCACTCCTCAAGTTCCTCCCGACGCTTGACGACGCTGTCATGGATAGCACTAAGCTTCTCACGGCGTTCGTTCGCCGCCTTGTTGACAGCTTCGGCCTGCTCGTGGATGGCCCAAGACTGATCATCGAGGGATCGCACCATGCTTTCCCTCTCGTCCAACAGCCGACCCCAGTATTCCAACCGGGTCTTCTCCCTCTTCACCCACTCCTTGTCGTCAGCTAGTCTCGTTTGCGCCAGCTTGGTCTCGAATTGGAGCCGGTTGCACCACCTCCTAAGGGTTTGGTGCTCCTCCTCGAGGGCCTTGCTGTCGTGGTAGAAGGCCAACTGAACTTGGCGAAGACTGGAGCAGGCGTTGTCGATGGCGAGAGACAGGGGGATTGGCTTCGGACCTGCTGGGGTCCTTTCCACTGGCTGCAGTGGGTTCTCATAAACAAAAATTGGGTCCCACTGAACAAGAGTGGTCCCCTGTGCCTCCGAAGCGCTAGGGCCTCCCTTCGTGGTAGCCTCGATCATCGACGAGGAAGGCCCTGCAGCGGGAGCTTCCACCTCCGGAGTTGGCTCCGAGGGTCCCGCCGCCAGGACATCATCAACCGGCCCCTCTGACAGAGGACCGGTTGCCCCATCTTGGCACCTTGGCTCAGGCGCGGGAACCTCCGGCCCTATCACCTCCGGGCCAGGCGTTGAAGACTCGGTCGGAGTAGAGGCTCCTCCGGCTCCGCCGCAGGTGCCTCCTCCACCGCCGACTCAAGCATCGGCGCTTCGGCTTCCACTGGCTCAGAGGCTAGCACCTCTGCGGGAGACGGCTCAGGCGCCAGAACACCTTCGATCACCAGCTCGAGGGCCAGCACCTCCGCAGCAGCAGTCTCAGGCGCCGGGGCTTCAACAACCGCCGGCTCTACCGTTGGGGCTTCAACAACATCCGGATCTAGGGCTAGAACTTTAGCTACCTCCGGCTCTGCGGCCGAAGCGTCCACCATCACAGCATCCAGGACCGAAGCTTCAACCTCCAGAGCTGGTGCCGCTGGTACATCTTCATTCCCGTGGTCCGGCGCTACCACGTGGGCTTCTGGGGATGGCTTGAGGTCAAGGACCACGACAGCTGGCACCGGAGCTGACGCAACCTCAGCCAGCACCTGGGGCGGCGCGGGAACTGGAGCCGGAGCTTCCGCCTGCACAGCACCAGTTGCTGCAGTAGGAGCCGGAGCTTCGGCCCCTATCTTGGGTGCCCTGTGGATGAAGGATGAAGAAACTGAACACACGATTACACAAAAAGTAGCAAACTAAGGTAAAGAAATAAATTTACCTTGGGAGGCTACCACTCCAGCTAGCGCGCAACCTCTTCGCCGGGCGTTCAGAGCCTGACCCAGAGGCAACCGGAGTAGCAGCTCCGGAAAGCTCTTTGGAGCCTATCGCCACCGGCTGTGCTGTATCGGTTGGGGCCTCCCTCGACCGAGAAGGCCCCTCGGACCTAAGGCCCTCAGTTGGTCCTGGGGCCAGAGCCGCCTGGTCGAAGCTGGAGCCCTGTGCGGACACCGCAGCTGCAGTCGTCATCGCCGTAGAAGATCTCCCCCGCCGGGGAGAAGGAACTGTTGGGGAAGGAGCAGGACTGACGGACCTCCCGTCAGAGTGCTTCAACTTCCTCTTTTGGCTTGAGGGCTCTGCCGGCTCTTTGCCCTTGCCAACAACTTTGGCTCTGGGTCTCGGGGCAGGAGCAGAGCCACCCCCGGAGGCTCCGGGGATCGCCAACCCGATGGTCAGGTGCCTATCTACCTCGCCGAGGTCGTCAAGCACCGGCATCTTCCTCCCTAGCTCCCTGCTGAACCCCGCCTCCATGTACAAGTGGAGGAAAGCCGCCAACGCATCTAAATAATCACCCTCGATGTCGATGCCATAATGGAACTTCTTCAGGTGAAGATCCAAGGCAGGGCCTCCCAAGTTGGACATCAAGCCGGTCTCGATTCGGTCATCGTCCATCACGCTGTTAAGGGCCCAGGTGAGCTTCTCCCTCTTCTTTAGCAGAGCCCACCTATTGACTAGGAAGTTACAAAAAAACTGCCTGGGGGGTCACACCTCCTTCCACACAAAGGCGGATCCTGGTCAAGATGGGCTTGAAGGCTTCTGACAGCTCCATAACTTCACTCCAGGCTTCAGTGTCGACGTTGGGAAGGCCTTCGGGTAGCTCTAACTTCTCATGCCCCTCTGTCGTGACGAGAATCAAATCCTTCTTCTAGTCATCCCACTTGCCAGAAGGGAACGGCCGCAGGTACTTGTACGGGCACTTCTTGCGCTTCACAATAAAATAGAAGCCAAGGTACTCGTCACTCTTGCCGGTGGTGTGGATGGTGAAGAAGGTACGGATAAGCTCGACGCAGGGGGGAATGCCCACCCACATCTCGCAGAAGTGGACAAATGTGGACACGAGAAGAAGGGAGTGAGGGTTAAGGTGGTACAGCTACAAACCATAAAAGTCTAGTAGCATCAAGAGAAAAGTGGAAAAAGGTAGGATCAATCCCACCATGGCGTACGCGGAGAAGTACACCATGTCCTCGGCGCGCTTCTTCTCGATTATGAGCTCGCTGGCGCGGACCAGGTGGTTGAAGGAGTCACTGGACCATCCCATGTAGGTCCGGACCTTCTTCAAGTCACCCTTGGTCGTCAGACGGCTCTTGCGGAGACCCAACTCCATCGCAGCACAGTTGGGCGAGAGAGGAAAGGCAAGCAAGAGTTTGGGGGATTCGAGCGCAAGTTTGAAATGAAGGCGTAAAGAACCCTCAAACGGTGCGTGCTTTCCTTCTACGTAAGCCCCCGCAACGCTTGGATGGAAACCGCAAAAGGACCAAAGATATATTTCAAAAACTTCACCCTGCCAATGACAAGGGGGCCCGGGGCCACCCCGATGATCAAGTCGAGGTTCTTGCCCCAGGCAAATGGTTGTCATCATGAGCGGCGGGAAACCCAAGGGCGGCGGCCTGACAGGGCACGCGGAACCGATATGGTTTTCGTATTGGGAACCGGCGACCTTCAATTGTGTGAGATCCGCACGTAGAGATCTCACCTGCCCCGTCTAGGAGGTGCCACACGGCGATGGTTTAACTACGAACCATCCCCTCAACAGTACATCCGAAGACCCTTGAAGACACGGCGCATAAATCGAAAGATGGACCCACCTACGGCAAAACGACCTAATCTCAAAGGTCTCTCCCAGAGGTGGGCCCAGGGGCCACTGTCGATACCCTGCGTACCGGATACCCCTTGGGACTGCAAAGATCGTAAGGGAACTCCATCTACCAGAATTGAAGACCTCTGAAGGCCCCACGTGTCAGCGGGAACTGGACATGCCTCCCCGACATGGTTAGTCCCAGGGCCGCCACGTATATCACAAGATTGGAGCTCCAGCCCACACATGGGAAAGCTCCGGACAAGATACCAGTATGGCACCCCCGGACCTAACCCCAGACAGAGGGAAGCACCGGTACCGACACGTGTCCAACAGCATTGGACCTACCCGTCCATGATGGTAAGCTCCGGAGCTGCCACGCGTCCAACCGCCGGACCTTCGGCTTCATCAATCAGACTGGTGGACCTCCAACGGCTAGGACCATCAAGGGACAATCAAGGACTTCAATACCCGATTAAGTGTCATTAATGCCATCTTAATGACACACGATCGGAGGGCCCTTAATACCTGTAACGGCACTGTCAAGGCACGTTACAGCACTATTAAGGACAATTAAGCACATTAACTGTGTATTAGACATCAGTAACCGCCAGGGCCACTTGTTGGGCCAAGCTAACGATGTAACGGCCAGCCCTTGTACTATAAAAGGATTTGCCAAACGATACAAAAGGATCTCTTTCGAACTTTCTAGAACACACACAAACTCTGAGCTGAGCACTCTGCACCTTAGCATAGGCGTTCATACGCTCAATACAAGACCAACTTATCCCGTGGAGTAGGGTATTACACTCAGGTGGCCTGAACCACGTAAATCCCCGTGTCAATTTGCCATGATCTCTTGAATCTCTGCGCGTCCATTACCGAACTACGAACTCCGCAGGCTACCAATAGTAGTACCGGGAGATCTGCCAGAATTAGCCTCCAACAGGGGGAAATTTATTTACAAAAGGGGGAGAAATTATTTTCAAAACTTTTCATGACAATGTTTGGATTTTAAGTGGTGTTGCTAGTGAATTCATCAATGGGGAGAATGTGAGGCCTATGTGTGCTGAATACACTGGCTTGTGCTGAATACATTGGCTTTGATGATAAAAGATTTGAATACTACCAAAACACCTTTATCATCTAGGTCTGAGCTCCAGCAAGGTCCGACGTTTGACCCAACTTGTTTTGGGTAGCTCCGGCAAGGTCTGACGTAAGGTCCGACTAGCTTTGGTTAGCTACGATGCAAGGTCCGACTAGCTTTGATAAGCTCTGGCGCTAGGTCCTGCTAGCTTTGGTACGCTCTGGTTTAAGGTCCGGTTAGCTTTGGCAAGATTTGGAGCTTTCTTCTTTTAACTTGCAATGATTTGTATTTGCTTTATATTGATGGAAAGTTTCTTAGTAATCTTTTACTAAATTTTTGGTGTGTTTTGGTGGTAATTGCTGCTATCAAATTGCTACGGTTTGCAACATGCTTATGTGAGGTTCTCACGTAAGGTGTTGTAGTTTCGGAACTAACGTGAGTCAAGTCGAGGACTTGTGCTCGGAAGTATTGATTGGTTATTCATGGGCAGGTGTTGCTTGAGTTCAAGACATGCGAGGTGATGGAGTCCATTGTACTAGTCTTAGGGAGAAGATGAGGTTCAAGAACCAAGTTTGGGAGGAATCGTGGTTGAGTTGATCGGGAGGTCGCACAACATGTATGAATGAAGAACAATGCATATGAAGGTATTGTGGACGTCGTTGGAAGGTGTTTGCACGTGTCCAAGGAGAGCATGGACGTGGCTACATGGTTCAAGGCGTGATGAAGATATGTGGACGTAAAAAATTGGTCGGAAAGGTCCAACCGACTAGGTTATGGACTCAGACTACGGCTGAGTCGTGTTTGACTCAAATATGGAAAGTTTTGAGTTGGTCATGATAGGATTTCATGTGGGTCACGGATTTTAGTTGTTTTAAGAATGTGGAATACGTTCCTAAGGTGTTTGGTAGTCTTAAGATTGCTTTGATCTGCGTATAGAAGAGTCTTGAGCAGTTATGAAAAGTTTCGATTTGTGAATTGAGTAGGATTAGAGTCCTAGTTAGATTTGGGTTGGCCTAATGGCTAATTATATAAGCAAGGGAGGACAGAGATCGTGGTGCACAACTTTGGTGCTGTTCCTTGTGACTTTTACACAATAAAATTCGTATTCTAAAGGAGCTTTTGTGCCTTGTTCGTCCGACTTGTTTTGTTCAAGTCTTTCTCGTCGTGTTTCTGCACAGCACTACCTTGCCTCGGTTGTTTTATCATAACTCGAGTTTTATAGATCCTATTGATGTGATTCTTTTCGCGTTGTCTTCATAACTTGATTTTCTATCATCTGTGAAAATATCGCAGTCATTGGATTTTTTTTCTGATCTACACGAGTTTCTTTGTAGTGTTCCAGAACTATTTTTCTCGTGTAGGACAGATTGACCTTTGTTCGATCTTTCGATCGTAACTTGAGTTTTTCTCCATGGATTTTCGTGGTTCTTGTTGTGACATCTACGTGACTTGATTCTCTACAATCTATTCTAGTTTTGTAACAGTTGAACAAGTTTAGATTAGTCGCACATTCGATTTCTTTAACATATCGATTTTCTGCCGAGGGGTTTTTAGTTGCTTCTGCTGAAAAAGTTTTAATCTACCGTTCACCCTCCCTCTGGTAGCTTTACATGTGCTATTCGTTCCTACATATACACATGTTGAGATTTTAAGTTCAAATAGAAAAATGAGAAAATATTAAGAGAATATGCATGCATCACACTTCTTCTTTTGAGATGGCTTATCATTGCACTTAGATATGAACATGGAAGAAGTTGTGTATGACTAAAACCATTTCATTAAGCTTTTGATTGTCAAATGACATAGGCTTGGCTTGGTTGGTTAGAATAAGTCAAACGTGACCTACAATCTCTTTCAAATGTCGTATGATCAAAATTTATTCTTTAAATGATATTAATAATAATAAAAAGTAGTCACTAGTGTCATGCCTTCAAATCTTGAAATAGTTAAGTTTGTGAGATCATGACTTCCTTAAATTAAAAATTACACTTGACCTCTAGCACGGCTTAAACTACTTTATGTATCTCATTGATGTGATAGTGTAAGTTACTTATATGATTTGGATGAGCTTTGTTTTATATGTACATGCTATAATATCCTCATAATTATTGAAAATTTTGTTTTGAACCTTGTTGAATACATTGTTCAGATTCTACGTTGTGTTGCCAATGCATTCATCAATGGGGAGATTGTGAGACCTATATGTGCTAAATACATTGGCTATTATGATAAAGTTTTGATTTTTGCCAAAACATCATTTTCATCGAGGTCCGACTCTAGGTTTGAGCTCCGGCAAGATCCGATGATACGACCGACATGTTTTAGGTAGCTCTAGCAACGTCCGATAATAGGTTCGGCATGCTTTGGCTAGGTCCAATGTAAGGTCCGATAAACTTTTGGTATGTCCAGCGCAAGGTCCAGTTAGTTTTGGCTAGGTCCGGCGCAAAGTCTAGTTAGCTTTGGCTAGGTCCGGCGCAAGGTTCGTTTAGGTTTGGCAAGGTTCAATGCAAGATCGCAGTGGTTTTGCTCTTAATTTGCAATGTTTCAAACTTGCTTTACGCTTATGGTAAGGTTTGCTTAGTATTCTTTTGCTATGTTTTTGGTGTGTTTTTGGTGGTTAAGTCTAGTATTATCTTACAATGGTTTGCAACATGCTTATGTAAGGTGATCACATAAGGTGTTGTGTTTTTCGGACTAACGTGAGGCAAGTTGAGGACTTGTGATCAAAAGAATTGGTTATTTGTTCATATGCAGGTGTGCTTGAGGTCACGACATGGCTGGTTATGGGATCCATTGAACTAGTCTTAGGTAGAAGATAAGATTTAACAACCAAGTTTGGGAGAAATTGTGGTTGAGTTGATCAAGAGGTCACACAACATGTTTGGATCAAGAACAATGCATATGAAGGTATCATGGACGTTGTTGGAAGGTGTTTGCACGTGTGCAAGGACTGCATGTACGTGGCAACATGGTTCCAAGGTGTGATGCACAGTAGTGGACATAAAGAATTGGTCGGAAATGTCAAACCGGCTGGATTATGCCTCGGGCTGTGGCTGAGGTGGTTATGGTTCATTTATGGAAAGTTTCGAGTTTGTTTTGGTTAGAATTCATGTGGGTCACGAAGTTGATTTTCTTTAGGAATGTGGGATATGTTCCTATGGTGTTTGGAAGAATTAAGATTGCTTCTATCTACGTATGGAATAGTCTTAAGCAGTTATGGAAAGTTTCAATTGAAATTGAGTAGGATTAGAGTCCTAGTTAGGTTTGGGTTGGCCTAAGGGCTGGTTATAGAATCAAGGGAGGCTAGAGCTCATTGTCAAACAACTTTTGGGCTGTATACAGAAATTTATTTGGTATTTTGGAGCAGTTGTACTATGAGCAATTGAATTATGAAGTTGGAATCAAAATCTGAAAATAATGTTTCTGGTAATATTGAACATCGAAGAATATAAGTATTGAAATACGCTAGTTACAATGAAAATGAAACTCAAAAGTAAGAAAATAAGATATCGATATTAAGGATAACTTACATCCTCATGATTCACTCTATATTCGTTGGCAGTCTGAAGATGCTCGCATACATAATAGCCGCATAAGACACTCCCACCATGCTGCTTCGGACAAGAATAATATATTTTAATGTCCAATGCATTCGTATTAGGAGGTCTCTGACCGACAAGCTGTTCGTCATAAAACCGCCAAGCGCTGTACTACAAGAAATATCATATAAAACTTGTAACCACATTCTAAATGTGTGTAAATTATAAATATTTAATAAACGTATAGTTTCAAAATAGAAAGGAAATCTTTGTAACGATCTGGTGGGTAATCAGCTGAGTCCAAGACTGTTGCCAAACTCTACTTTGGCTTGATGAAGATCATTATGTATTGTTTACTGCACACGTACAAACACACGTGTTAACAATTAGCAATAATTGCTATGTCAATGTCATGTGTCAAACTTACTCGAAGTGGTATAGAGCCTTTACGAGGTCCTTGCCTCCTCTTACAAAGTTACACATTGCAATCCTATGTAAGCGGCAACTTCTGTCCTTATATCCTTCTTAAGTTTTGCGATTGATTTTTCAAATTCTTTGTTTTTTTCATGTGCTTTATTGTACTGAGTCTCGATCTGCCTTAACGTCGAATATCATCTTTGCAATCCGTGTAGGGTCAAGGATAGTTGTCTTCCGTTTCATCTTTACATTATCCATGTATTGCATTCCATTGAAGAAGTCTAGAATTGTTATAATCTCATGAAATGTGTATGCGTGTAGTAAGAAAAGAAAATGCAAAATATTAGAGGCACTTACAAGCACCAGAAGAGTAGCAGGTTGATTTCGAGCATGCCCCAATGGAAAAGGGTATGCAACTCTTCAAATAAAATGACTCTTTTATCTGCTCCAGTGCTCCATAATGCATCATTTGGAACACGAAATGTGACGCAATAAATATTTGCTGGCAGTGATGCACCACTCGTGCATTCTTTTGAGCAGGGAAGGTTGTTTGCTAAGTTGTGCGGATGTCATGAACGGCTTCCTATTCTCCAACTCAAGAGGAACATCCTCAAGCTTGTATATTGGAACTCCTGGTTTAACTAAAGCCGTCCGCCGATTATACATGACACCGTCTTCTTCCCACTCCTCGATATCTTCTAATGCGAGCTCATGAGAAGACCGAGATGCACTCGATTTTCTAATATTTTCCAAATACTTTGACACTTCTGATGAAGGTTTCTTAATTTCGTATGAGCTAACTTTGATAGGCACTGATGATCGAGGAGTATTCATCGGAAGTTGGACACTGGCTTGTTGTTGAACCTATTGTTCCACTGATTGATCTTTACTCCCAGCAGCTGGCTCTAGTACTACTTCAAGCTGTTGCTCAACTGGTTGCTCTTTACTAGCAACAGCTTGCTCTGGTACTTCTTGAGCTGTTGTCTAGCTTGTTGCTCTTGGTTATGTTTACTAGCAAGGTTACTATGATCCTTGCTGAGACATAGGGGAGTGGGTCTTCCTGGACTCGGAGTGAATCTTCCTGGACTTTTGCCTTAGAAGACGGGGTTGCAGTTTTTTGAGATGCGATGGGGCTAAAAATTGGCTCATTGTCCAACACGATATCGCGACGGTGCCAAAGTATTAATTGGTTGACAGGCTGCCCCAGAGTCCTGATCCCCTCACGTGTGATGTGGTCTATTTCATAATCTTCGTAATCATTATCAATGATGTGAAGAACTTGCACCACAACATAATACAACGGAAGTGGATTGTCATTGAAGTCACGATCAGGCCTTGCCATAGCAGTGACAACATGTATTTTTTTGTTCCCTGCTCTGCTGATCGGGACAAGAAGACGACAAGATCTATCCTTAGCAATATCATCGACAGCGAACTTACAGATTGACCCTAAGCCTGGCACAGAACCTACGCTGCTAGGGTAGGCAATTGGAGATACCAAATGCTCCTTTGGCACGAGAACCATTGCTGTACTTGGTGCCACTAATTGTCCCTATTATCTAAGTTGTTCCATTATTTCTTGCACATTTACTTTACCTTTTGAGCAATCGTTTTATCAAGTGTTTTCTCAAACTTCTCACGTCTTCTATATGTCTCTTTATCTTTTGGGAAACCATCTAGCCAAGACATTTGAGAAGAGATTGCTCGAACCCGTCCACTGTGTTCACGATCTCCTAGGATAGCGGTTAGTTGGTCATTCTCCCTCTTCGGCTTGAAGAGATCCTTCTGCTGCTTTTCAATTACTTCTTTCATTTTATGCTCTACTTCATTCACAGAGTTGGGATTTTCAAGTTTACCCTCGCTGGCCAAACCTGACCGAGCAAAGACCCATCCCTGAGTTCTCTCATTGCAGCCTTCTTATTGGTAATTTCGTCTAATATTTTATTCAATTTCTGCACTTTTGGGGCATATCCGGCAGACCTCAAGTGATGATGGTATTTGTTCTTTTTGGCAAGCTCTGACCTAGTTGCACTTAGGGCTTTAGCACTAGGTGTGCTCTTTTGCTGAACAATTTCTTGCCACTGAGCCTGTGTGATTTTTCCCGTCTTCCTCGGGCTAGGGACCTTTTCGGCCTTAACATAAGAATTCATTTCACTCTTCCAGCCACGAAACTTCTTGCCGCAAGAGACCAATGTTGCTTTCTTTACAACTCCTTCTTTGCCTTTCGGGAATTTGAATTGTTTCTTTATCCTTTCCCACAACTCATACTTGGTCTCCTCAGGTAATTTTCTCCAATTCTCGATTGTGATCGGCACGAGCTCTCTAACAAGAAAACCGCACGCATTTCAGTACTTGGTAACTGAATCCAGTGGTTCTTGGGGAAGCCCACCTGGACCGACCCTTGTTATGTACATGATGCAGTCCAATGGACCCTTATTGGGACCTCATTGCCCTTGTTTCAGCTTGTGTGAACTTGAGGGTTCATCCATTGGAGAACCTTCTGCGGTTTTAGGACCGAAGTCACCTTGTTGTCTTCGCAATTAATCTAGGTAGAAAAGAATCATAAGACTTCGTATACTTGACAACCAACATTAACTTGAACTGTTGAATTTAAGATTCGTCATCGATACCTCGTCTGCAGGATCATGTTCTGGGTCCCGATCCTCTGAAGTCTTTTAAATTTTTATATTTGGAATGGGATCCGATGGACTGTGAAAGGAGCCTGAACTGCTGGAGTCACAAACTCCATATTGCCTTCTTTATTCTTACTACCATCAATAGTCTTCTTAGGGCTTTCCATGCTAGAACGAACAAGACAAAAAATATAATGAATGACATACTAACTCCAATGAAGTGTTGCATGAAGAAGAAGATGGAAGCATTCTAGGGTTTGATAAGGCATTCTAGGGTTTAAGGCGACTGCCCAAGGTGATTGACCAAGTTCCATTCTAGGGTTTAAGGCGATTGACCAAGGTGATTGACCTAGTTCCATACCTTTATGATCAACCCACCTTTCCTCTTATTTTTAAAAATATTTTCCCATTTTACTAGAGGGTATTTCTTTTTAACTGACCTCCTTGCCATAAAAACCTTATTCTAAGTAACTCCAACTTTTCCACCATAGTTTTTTGCAAAAGAAACATTGATATATGATAAATTGGAATACTAGAGAGATTGACATTAATCAGGAGAACTCTCCCTGCCATAGACAAGTTTGACTGTTTCCAACCAGCCAATCTCTTAGTCACCTTTTCTTCTAATTTATTCCAGTCTTTTACATAGAGCCTACCGGTAGACACTAGAACACCTAAGTAACTAATAGGCAAACTACCCACTTTACAATTAAAAAATGTCAACAATATTTTTGGCTAAATTCTGGTCACCCCCAATGTTGTAAACTTCACTTTTTCAAAGTTTATTTTAAGACCTAATAGATTTTCATACAAAGCGAGAAGTAGTTTCATATTTCTAGCCCCCATTAAATCATTTGTGATACATAAAATTGTATCATCTGCATACTGTAAAACTGCCACAACATTATGCACTAGATCATTAGCTAAACCTGAAAATAAAAATAATTTATTTTCCTGGGCCTTATATATCATCCTAGAAAAACAACCAACAACAATGTTAAATAAAAGATGTGACAAAGGATCACCTTGTCTAACCCCCTAGAAACTTTTAAAGTAAAGACCAATCTCATTATTGATTCTAACACTCAAGGCCTTACATATATAACTATATATTAGGAGCATAAAACACTGATAATGCTTCGATAAGGAAATCAACCACTGATAATGTTTGGAACAATAAGCAAATTTAGTATAAACCACTGATAATGCTTCTATAAGGAAATCAACCACTAATAATGTTTGGAACAATAAGAAGATAGAGCTAGGGTTTGAGGCCACTGACCAAGGCACTGAACAACCACTCATAAACCTATGATAATTCTTTGATTAATGAAAATTAGATAGGAACATAGGGGTTGATGCCACTGACCAAGGCACCTAGGGTTCAAAACTATTGATTAAGGAAATCTAGGGTGCGGCGGTTATGTGGGCATCACTCGGCCGGCGGCGAGGGCGAGGAGGGAGGCGGCACGGGGACGGAGGAGGAAAGGAAGCAGCAGCGTAAATGGCAGCAAGGTCGAAGCTCGGCGGCGATGGCGAGGGCAATGCTCGACATACCTGGAAGGAAAGAAGTGGCGAGGGTGAAGCACAGTGACAACAGCGAAGCTCTGCAGCGTCGGGGAAGCTCAGCGGTAAAAGCGGCAAGGACATGGCAGCAAACAAAAATTTGGCAGCCTAACAGCGTCTAAGTGAATTCGCTCGGGTTAGGTTTTTCCAACGCAGTCGAGTGCTATATATAGACGCCTATCTTCCCAAGCAGTTATTAAGTACCAACCGCCTGAGAAGATGATTATCCTAGGCAGGTGCTAATTACCATCCGCCCGATAAGATTTATTTATCTCAGGCAGTTGATAAGTAATAACCGCTTGAGATAAGCTTTTTCTCAGGCGGTTATTCAGTACCAACCGGCTGAAAAAATCTTTATGTAAGCTTGATTAATATTCTTGATTAAATTTGGGGCCTTTCAAAAGCCCAAATTCCACTTTATTGTAATATTATTGAGTATTAAAGGTTAATTTCACTTCATATAGCTTTTGAAATTGGCCAGAACATAAAAAACAAATAACAATTGCTATTTTTCATTTTCTCTTGATGAATATAATGTATTTTTTCATTTAGTTTTTCATTGGACCTTTTAAGTCATCATACCAGCCTTTATGAATTTTTCCAAATTTTTTTAAATATTTTTTAATCAATGTGTGTTCAAAATTTGATGAATGCCTCATTTGTATATGAGCATTTGGTTAGATTGATGGATAATTTGAATTTTGACATGTCGGAATGCTTTAAAGCATTAACAAAATTCATACATGTATAAATAATACAAATATGTTCATACAAACCATTTTTAGTGAAGGATCCCTTTTTTTAGGAGATACACAAATGTGAATAATATGTGAGTATAAATTAATTTGATATTTACCAAAACATTATAATGTTAGCTATACAAGTTTTAAAATATTTGATCCAGGTGGTAGATGTTAATTTTTGAAAAATATAGAAGAAAGAATCATCGAATTTGGACTCAATTTGCGGAATCTATACATGTTTGAGTATTTATATTGGAATCTAAATAAAAAAAGAAGAAAGGGAAAAGAAAACTAAAGAACAGGCTCGGGCAATTATCCCAGGCGGTTGGTAAATAATACCCGCCTGAGATAAGCATCTTGTCAGGTTATTCTTTCGGTACCCTGCGTACCAGATACTCCTTGGAACTACAAAGAGTGCAAATGAACTCCATGTATCCAAGTTGAAGACCTCCGAAGGCCCCACGTGTCACTCGTAACCGGACCTGCCTCCATCAAATGGTTAGTCCCAGTGCCGCCACGTGTATCATAAAACCGGAGCTACAATCCATAAATGGGAAAGTTGAGGACTCGATACCTGTATGGCACCCCCGGACCTAACTCCCGATAGAGGGAAGCTCTGGTACCGACACGTGTACAACGGCACCGGATCTACTCGTCCAAGACGGTAAGCTCCGAAGCTGCCACGCGTCCAACCGTCGGACCTTCAACCTCAACTGGCAGATTGGTGGACCTCCAACGGCTCGGACCTTCAAGGGACATTTAAGACTTCAAGACCTGATTATGTGTCATTAATGCTATCTTAATGACACACGATCGGAGGACCCTTAATACTAGTAGCACCACTATTAAGGCACGTTACCACACTATTATAGGTAATTAAGTACATTAAATTGTGTATTAGGCATCAGTAACCGCCAGCGCCACATGTCGGGCCAGGCTAATGATGTAACGGCTAGCCCTTGCACTATAAAAGGACTGGTCAAGCGATACACAGGGAGGCTAGACTCTCTGGCTGGCTGAGACCTCTTTGGCCTCTCTCACACACACGCTCATACACTCAATACAACAACAACAACACACCCGTGGAGTAGGGTATTACGCTCAGGCGGCCCGAACCACGTAAATACTCGAGTCAAATCACTATCTTGTTCTGAATCTCCGCGCGCCCTAACCGAGCTAAGAAACTCCGCGGGCTACTATTAGTAGTATCGGGAGAATTGCTGGAACCAGGCTCCGACATATTCAGTACCAACTGCCTATGAAGCAGTTAAAAACCGCGTGAACTTTATTAATTTTTTATCACAGGCAGTTGCTTCATTAAGAACTGCCCGGGAACACGGACACCTATATAAAGACCCCTCGGGCACCACATAAATTCTAACTCTGGAGATTTTTTATCGACACCACGAGGCTGCCAAAATTTTCCACAGTGCGCAAGCCAGTACTGCATTCATCAGTTGATCAAGCTTTGAACAAAGAAAGGTTAGAAGAGACCTCTTCTTCACTATCATGTTTTCAATTTGTTCTGTTTTCAGTTTCTTTTGTTGAGTTTCCATATGCCCCCGCTCCCCCCCCCCCACCACCACTTGAGATTTGTAGAAGATTTGAAGGATTAAAGGTTGAAAGATGTAGTTGAGTCTCCCCTTGAGCTCACCCATGAATTTTACAGAACAAGAAGTAAATTTGAAGGATTAAAGGTTGAAGATGAATACAAGCACATCACGTGTTCGGTGAAATGTTTTAATGAATAAGCCTAACTTCAAAAACCCATTATAGCCACTAGGAATTTGAGAAAATTATGAAACAAATTATCTTGGAACCCTTATGAACAGACCTAAGTGATACCATTATTCACTCATATGATACAGGCTTGTTATATCTCTTTAAATTCATGTTATAGAAGACCTTTAGAGAATATCTGTGGCCAAATTTTGTAAATCATACAAAAAATCTGTTATTGAAGCATGGACCGTCGAGCGTGGATGTACAACATGGCAAGACACAATCCTATGTACATTCATAATGTTCTAAATTTTATTGAAGCATCCAAGAGACATGTGAAGTTGCAAAATATAGATGACATATTATGTCCATGTATCGACTGCGTAAATAAGATTGCTTTGATAGATACTATAGTAATCCAATCTCATTTGGTGAAAAGAGGTTTCAAAAAAAACTACATAATATGGACAGAGCATGGTGAGTTGGAAACACATGAAGTGGACAAAAATGATGAGAGGGGTTCAGATGACGATAATGTTCATATCGATGATAGTAGTGACAATGAAGATGGTGGTGATGATGATGAGTTTGATTGTGAGGAGATGTTGCGTCACATTGAACTATATGTATTGACTTCTATGGGGGCAAGTAAAGGTTTAAGTAAAATGGAGACATTGCAGAATGCGGCTACAAAGCTTTTATATGATGAATCAAACAGTTGTGATAAAGAGTTTACTACATTGCGCATAGTCCTAGAACTACTAAAGTTGAAAGCCATACACGGATGGTCCGATTGTAGTTTCTCTGATGTTTTGAATCTTATGGCATAAATTCTTCCAAATCCAAATAAGCTACCCAGAATCACTTATAAAATGAAGAAACTTATTTGCCCGATGACACTAGGCGTGACAAAAGTACACACTATTGGTCCTTAAGGTGACGATGATGATACTTGTAATATGTAGAATATTTAAGGAAAAAACATCACATTAGAAATAATAAACGGTTGACCAAACCTTGACTCATTGAATCATTCCTCTCATGGATGATCAGAAACCGTATGTGCATTGGGTTCATCGAAACCATTTAAGAAAAATGAACATTGTGATGAGAAACACTAGAGGGTTGACCAAAGGTTGATTTCTTGAAGTTTTGATCCGATGGACGATCGGAGACCGTAGATGCGTAGAGCTCGTCGAGACAATTTCGTTTCACTATTCATACACTTGATTCGGAGAACGGATGAGTTGATTACGTGTCGGTTTATTATAGATCATTAGATGTAAAACTAGGTTAGACATGTAATATATAAAAAGAAACCATATACCTCTCCCCCAGCGCCGCCGTACCACCCCGTAATTTTCTTTTCCCCGTCTCTGTTGCCTGCCATGGAGAAGTAGCTCCTGCTACTGCTCTCCATCGAAGAGGTGGAGCTGCTGCCTTGCCGGGGGAAGGGAGCCGCTTTGCTGGCTGTCTGCTTGCCGACTTGTTGCTGCCTGATTCTGCCGGCTGCCACTGCGAATCTGCTATTGCCCTTGCCGTAAGTTTTTTTTTTCCTCTGGATGTTGGTTGTCTTGCCATGAACTCAGCTGGAGTACTCCTGCCTCATATAGCTGCGCCTGTCTCTGTTTTGTACTGCTGATCTTGCAGCCCTGCCGGGGAAAAGAAAAGAAAATGAAATCATGTAATACTTAACATTAGATTGCCGGTTTCTCAACCCCTGTTTGCAAGTATCGTGAGTTGCTCTGCCTGCTTGCTTGCATTCTTGCCGCTGTTTGCTTGTTTATGTCTGATTGCTTCTCCCTGCTGGAAGGATGCTGCGGTGCTGCAGTAGGAGCAGCAAATGCTAAAGAAAAAAATACGTTAATTTATAATTCATGCGCGTCTTAGCATGAGTAATCTATCACTAAATCGTAGAATTTTAGTACAGTTGCATAAGTCAGATTAAATCACAGTTTAGATTGAGGTGAATTATTAGAAAAAATATTTTTTTTATATATGTTCATAAAGTATTCATTTACATTAATCCGTTAAGTAAATGAAAGAATTTATATTTATAGGCTTTGAGGGTTCCGGTGTAGAGAGGACATCTACGGATTCTCGCCGAGGTTAAGGCAAGTGCATGATGAGTTGTTTTCTGATATGTGTGGTTTGCTCATTATTAAGTCCTCTCGTCTTGTCAATTCATTATTTGAGTTTTCAAGATTCAATTGTTTTATGATTATTTTCTTCAAACTTCAAGATTCAAGTTGTTCATTGAATTATCATTGAAGTAACGGTTAAGTCCGAAGTCGTTCTTATGTTCAAGTTCCTGTGAGTAAGTGTTGGACCCACTTGCTCAGCTTTACTGGTAAATGCTAAGGAGAATTCAAGTGTCATCTGTTTCAGATGAAAACTACTATTTCATTGTTCCTTAATTCAAGTTCAAGTATCGCTATGTTTCATTCGGTTGATTCTAATGTTCTTCAAGCTCTAAATATACTTGCTGAGTGTTTTTACTCACTCTTGTATTTATTTGGTTTTAGGTACCTGTTGATCAAGCATGCATTGGGAAGAGGGTAACATCTGCACTTGAGCACGCAAACCATTTAATAAGCTTAGTTTATTAAAATTCTTAGTTAATTAGATACTTTTTGTGTCGTTGAGACTGCGGTGTGGTTATTTGAGTCTTTAGTTCTCTTGTGGAAATGAATATGAGTTTAATAGTGTTGCTATAGAATGTTATGCATACTATTGAGTTTTGTTACCCGAGGATGATAGAGTTTTCAAAGGAGACTCTGCCGAAATTTTTAATATTTTTCATGCTTACTGATAATGTTTAAATGTTTTTAGTAGTGCCCAGGGTGCTCATACCCGGGGGCGTTACAATACTTCTAGCGATGCAGACGGGAAGAATAAGAGAAAAATTCTTGTCTTGATGATGTGATACCTTCCGGTAATTGATCGCTTGAAGCGTTTGTTCTCAAACCCTAGGGAGGCTGAACATATGTGTTGGCATTCCGAGCAGCGCAAGAAGAATGAAAAACATTGTCGACACCCTGGTGATGCAACGCAGTGCAAAAGTTTTGATATTCAGTATCCAAAATTTGCAAAGGAAATTAGAAATGTAAGTTTGCCTTGGGTACAGACGGAATGAATCCGTTGGTGAAAAAATTAGCATACACAACACACGGCCTGTGGTCTAAACATGTACAACCTACCGACGTGGTTGTGTCACAAAAGGAAATATATCTTGTTCTATGTTCTTATCCAAGTTCCGAAACAACATGGCATCAAAATTGATGTGTTCTTGGAACCTTTAATGGAAGATATGTCAAAATTGTGGAATGAAGGGGTACGTACATGGGATGAGTACATGCAGGAGTCTTTCACGCTAAGAGCAATGATATTCGCTACAATGCATGATTATCCCGGACTGTTTACATTATCGGGAAAAATGAAATGGAAGAAAGGTTGTATAAGGTGCGTGGATAGAACTGAATTTCTATACCTCACTTCATCCAAAAAGATGGTGTACATGAGACACCGGCGGTTCTTGATAGATACACACAAGTATAGGAATATAAAAGAACAATTTGATAACAAAATCGAAAAAGATACTACACCAAAACCACACAATGGAAAACTCACGTTCGAAATGGTCAAGAACGTTCATATTGCTTTCGGTAAGGGCAAAAAATGTAAAGGAACAAAGAGAAAGAAAAGTACATCTTCGGGTGATACAACTGAAATGGCTTTCAAGAAACAATTAATTTTTTCAAGTATCTTCAATATTAGAAGAATCTGGAATTTTGCCATAGTACTGATTTGATGCACGTTATAAAGAATGTATTTGACAATATCATTGGGACCTTGCTAGACATGCTGAGGAAAACAAAGGACGGATTAAATTCACATATGGACCTAATAAATCCTGATATGAGACCAGACCTTCATCTAGTAGAAACGGCGAATGAGAAGCATTACCTTCCCCCAACCAGCTACAACTTGACACTAGAAGAAAAAAAATTTGCGAATGGTTGCGTGGGATCAAAGTGCCCACGAGTTTCTCATCCAATATCCGCAAACTAGTCTCGATGAAAGACTTGTCTTTATTTGGCTATAATTCTCACGACTGTCACATGATAATGACAGTGTTCCTTGTCATTGCAATAAGAGTCATCAAACCTGAGCATATAAAAGAAATCATGAGACGTTTGTGTTACTTCTTCAATGCAGTATCACAAAAACTTGATATGTGTTTCCCACCATCCTTTTTTGATATGCAGGTACACCTAATCATACATCTTGTTGATGAGATAAAAGCATTGGGCCCACTATATTTACATCATATGTTTTTGTTGGAGAGATATTTAGGAGTATTTAAAGGTTATGTACGGAATCGTGCTCACTCAGAGGGTTCAATTATGGAAGGATACACCATTGGATAAGTGATTAAGAGTTGTGCTTATTATATCAAAGATAAAAAACGATAGGTGTGCCTATACCAGTACATTAGGGTAGACTACGTGGGAGAGGCAAAGTGGGTATGACAACTTTTATCGTTCAAGATTACAAGAATGTACACCGTGCATATTTTGGTGTACTATAATAGCTCGCAATAGCTGAGTCGTACATCAAGGAACACCAAATTGAGCTTTGCAAAAAAAACTAAGACCGCACTGAGGACTGGATCATGAAAGATCACAGAAGATGTTTCACTGAATGGTTAATGAACAAAAATATACCATACGGAAACTCTATAGAAGAGGGAACAATGAAGAAGTTAGCTTCTGGCCCATATGCTTTGGTGACATCATGGCAAGCATATGACATCAATGGTTACACATTTTACACTAAAGAAAAAGACGGTAAGAGTGTTGCACAAAATAGTGGTGTTCGGATTGAGGCTTATGATTCACAAGGGCAAAAGACCACATACTTTGGGTTCATAGAGGAAATATGAGAACTCTATTATGGAGAAAATATGGTAATGCCCGTATTTATGTGCCAATGGGTCAAACATCATGATGGTGCGAAAGTGGACAACTACGGGTTGACACTGGTATACTTGAATAAAGTGGGTTATAAAGATGACCTGTGGGTTCTCGTCGATCGTGGTGCACAAGTTTTTTATGTACAAGATCCAGAAACTGAGAAGATGCACGTAGTTATTTCTGGAAAGCAAAATATTGTTGTAGTTGTGAATGTGGGAGATAATGAAGAGAAATATAATCAGTATGAAGAGATGTACCTTTTCACCGAACCAGAAAACATCAAGCACGTAGAGAGAAGTATTAAAAAGGATTTGAAACCCTATATGCGAGAAGATGTAAATTCTGGAAAAAATGTATGATATATATTGTATATATTTGTATCCTCTGAAATCAACTTAGAACAACGCTATATTTCAGCTTTCGATAGCATGTTTCGAACATTATTAAATTCACTTTTTGTATAGAAGACTAATTTGGACAAGTGATCCTTTTCTACTTGTTGACTATCATATTTATAACCTTCACCTGTTCCATAAGTTATCAAATTTTATGTGTATATAAATTTCTTCTGAACTATGATGACCAGACTTGCCTTCCAATAGCTTGGTTCCAAACAACATCTAGAAGCACACCCTTTGAAGCTTCTAACAAGTTAATCACTTCACAGCAAGCTCTTGTAGATGCAAGTAACACCCAAGACTCATCATTTGGATTGTTAAGAACTTCAATTGAAGTTTGACGATAATTCACATCCATTTGAGGGCTTCTTTGGATAGGAGTGGATCCACTTCAATAGAAGTGGATTGAGGTGGATTGAGGAGAAATATAGTTCATTCTTCACTCCAATCCACTTCAATCCAATTAGATTGAGTACACCCAAACAAGTCCTGAAAGATTTCTTTCTCTTCTCTTCATTTTAAAAAAATTACAAAGATGCTACTTTATCAGTTCTAATGGCTGAATATATTGACTACAAATAAGTACCATCTCTCTTAGTGCTTCACACAAGCGACAAAGTGAGCAACTTCAATCACAAATCTTGTTTTTACCCTTTTAATAGGAATTTGACCTTAATCTTTCAAGCACACATTCATCAATAAGTGAAGCTTCCTCATCGGACATGTTAATGGCAGTTACAAGTGAAGGGTGTGTCGAAGCTAACGAAATCTCAATGGGACAGAAGACATAGAGATGCTGCATATGAGTGACAATGTCCAGGTTAGACAACATGAAGCTATGATGGCAGCCTTCAACAACATGAAAAGTAATGCCAAGGTTATGCTTGCATCAACCAAGGCATGTTTTGAGGGCATAACACTTGTTGGAGCATCACAGTTATGCTTGCCCCAACAAGTGTTATACCCTCACAACATGCCTTGGTTGATGCAAGCATAACCTTAACATCACTTTTCATGTTGTTGAAGGTTGCCATCATAGCTTCACGCTGTCTAACCTGGACATTGCCACTCATATGCAGGATCTCTTTATCTTCAGCCCAATTCTGATTCGTTAGCTTCAGCACATCCTTCGCTTATAACTGCCATTAACATATGTGCTAAGGAAGACTCACTTATTGATAAATCTATGCTTGAATGATTAAGGTCAAATCCCTGTGAAAGGGTAAAAACAAGATTTGTGATTAAAGTTGTTTGCTTTCTCGCTTGTGTGAAGCACTAAAAGAGTAGGTACTGATTTTTAGTCAATATATTTAGGCATTAAAACTATGAAAGGAGCATTTTCCTAAGTTTTCAAATGGACAGGAGGGAAAGAAATCCTTCAAATGGATGGGAAAATCCTTTCAAGGATCGTCACACTTCTATTGAGGCCTTCAACAATCCAAATGATGAGCCACGGGTGGTGTTACTTGCATCTACAAGAGCTTGCTGTGCAGGGATTAGCTTTACAAGAGCTTATCAGCATCACAGACGGTTCTTAACTAATAAGCAGCTAGTGAAAACAATGACTTTCCCCAAGCTGTTCTTCAACAAGAACTCGTTGTGATGATTGAACCAGAACATACGGTTCTTAAACAATGACCGCTTGTGAAAATCATTTATTTACCCATGCAGTGGTTAATTAAGAACCGCCCGTGAAGTTTGCTAGAGTACATGCAGTTCTTAATTAATAGCCACCAAGAAAATCATGTATTTACAAAAGCGGTTGTTTTTTAAAATTCAGCTGTGATGTTCTGTCATCACAGGCGGTTATTTTATCATTCATCATCACAGTCGCATTTTTTACAGACTGCCTGTGTTTGAAAAATCGAGGCGCCAGTGAAAATGCTTTTTGTATTAGTAAACTATCACTGCTACAATAAGAATCATCTCAGGCGGCTCCAAACGTATTATCTTGTGTGGTTTCAAAAACTGCCTGAAATGAAGAGTCTGTGATAATTGCAATATCACAACGGAAAATGAAACCGCCTATGATAATGGTGTTATCACAGGCGGTTCTTTACTTACGAATAGCCGCCTGTGAATACATTATCACAAGCGGGTCGTACAGTATATTTAACCGCCTGGAATAATTGTGTTATCACAGACGGATCTTTACCTATGACAAGCCGCTTGTGGAGATAATTTATCGCAACCAGTTTGTACCGCAATAGTAACCGCATGTGATAATGGAGTTATCACAAGTTGTTCTTCACCTATGTATAGCCGCCTGTGATAATATAATTTGACAGGCAGGTCTAGCCGTAAGTAAAGAACCGCCTATGATAATGTATATGCTATGCAATACTACCTGCTGTTATTTCTAATTTCCAGGTCAATTCAATATAATCACAAAAGTGAACAATATAATCGCAGAAGTAAACAATATAATCACATAAATCATCTCATATAAGTCAATTTCACTAAAACAATATACATATGTACAAGTTACACATACAAGTCATCTCATAGTTTACAAGTTTCACTAAAAAACTGTTTCTATTGTCATAGTCGCAAAGTTCTAGCACATCAACAATTACACCATCCTCATCAAATAACACCCCTCTTTTGTACAAAATTCCGCAATGCATGAATTGACACGGTGAATCGGCAATCTTGTCGGCTCCTCCACCTGGCATACTTCTGGAAACTAGTCATTCTTGGTACACATTCTTCGTGTGCTGCAATGAAACAGATAACAAAGTTTAGAATGTGTTGGTTTGAACAATCTAAAAGTATAGATCAAAGTGAGTATACAAGAATTTATTTGGTATTTTTGGAGCAGTTGTACTATGAGCAATTGAATTTTGAAGTTGGAATCAAAATCTGAAAATAATGTTTCTGGTAATATTGAACAGCAGAGAATATAAGTATTAAAATACGCTAGTTACAATGAAAATGAAACTCAAAAGTAAGAAAATAAGATATCAACATTAAGGATAACTTACATCCTCACGATTCACTCTATATTTGTTGGCGGTCCGAAGATGCTCTCATACATAATACCCGCATAAGACGCTCCCGATAGGCTGCTTCGGATAAGGATAGTTTTAATGACCAATGCATTCGTATTAGGAGGTATCTGACCACCAAGCTGTTCCACGTAAAACCGCAAAGCATTGTAATACAAGAAATGTCCTATAAAACTTATCAATACATTCCAAATGTGTGTAAATTAAAATTATCGAATAAACGTACAGTTTCAAAATGGAAAGGAAATCTTTGTAATGATCTGGTGGGTAATCGGCTGAGTCTAAGACTGTTGCCAAACCCTGCGTTGGCTTCATGAAGATTATTATATAGTGTTTACTGCACACGTACAAACACACGTGTTATGTTAGCAGTTAGCAATAATTGCTATTTGAATCTCATGTGTCGAACTTACTCAAAGTGGTACGGAGCCTTTATTAGGTCCTTGTCATCTCTGACAGAGTTAAACATGACATGTCCTATGTAAGTTGCAACCTCTGTACTTTTATCCTTCTTCTGTTTTACGATTGATTTACCAAATTCTTTTTTTTTTTCATGTGCTTGTACTGTTATGAGTCTCGATCCACCTTAACGTCGAATAGCATCTTTGAAATCCGTGTTGGGTCAAGGATACCTATCCTGCATTTCATCTTTTTATTATCCATGAATTGCATCCTATTGAAGAAGTCAAGGATTGTTAAAATCTCATGAAATGTGTATGCATGTAGTAAGAAAAGCAAAAAAAGAATATTAGAGGCACTTACAAGCACCAAATGAGTAGCAGGTTGATTTCAAGCATGTCTCGATGGAAAAGGCTATGTAGATATTCGAAGAAGAGGGCTCGTTTATCTACTCCAGTGCTCTAGAATGCTTCTTTTGGCACACGAAATGTGACGTAAGAAAGTTCATATTTTGTGCTGACAGTGATGTATCACTCGTGCAATCTTTTGATTGGGACGGATTGTTTGCTAAGTTGTACCGATGTCATGAACGGCTTCCCATTCTCATATTCAGGAGGAACATACTCAAGCTTGTATATTAGAACTCCTGGTTTAACTAAAGTAGTCCACCGATTATACATGACACCATCTTCTTCCCACTCCTCAATATCTTCTAATGCTGCCTCATATGTAGAACGAGATGCACTCGATTTTCTAATATTTTCCTTTAGATTTTCCAAATATTTTGAGACTTCTTTAGAAGGTTTCTTATTTTCATTTGAGCTAACTTTCATTGGCGCTGATGACCAAGGAGTAGTCGTCAGATGTTGGACACGGGCTTGTTGTTGAACCTGTTGTTCAACTGATTGCTCTTTACTACAAGCAGCTTGCTCTAGTACTACTTCAAGCTATTGCTCAACTGGTTGCTCTTTACTAATAACAGCTTGCTCTGGTACTGCTTCAAGCTGTTGTTCAACAGGTTGCTCTTGGTTATCTTTACTAACAAGGTTACTATCATCCTTGGTGAGACATAGTGAGAGTGAATCTTCCTATACTTGGAGTGGACCTTCCTTGACTTTCGCCTTAGAAGACGGGGTTGCATTATTTTGAGATGTGACGGGGCTAGAAATTGGCTCATCGTCCAACACGATATCGTGTAGGTGCCAAAAGATCAATTGGTTGATAGCCTGCCCCAGAGTTGTGATACTTTCATGTATGATGTGGTCTATTTCATAATCTTCAAAATCATTATCAATGATTTGAAGAACTTTCACCACAACATAATACAAAAGGAAGTGAATTGTTGTTGAAGTCACGATCAGGTATTTCCATAGTAGTGGCATCCTGTTTGGTTTTGTTCCCTGCTCTGTTGATCGGGACAAGAAGACGACAAGATCTATCCTTAACAATATCATCGACAACAAACATATGGGTTGACCCTAAGCCTAGCAGCTACGCTGCTATGGTAGGTAGTTGGAGATACTAAATGCTCCTTTGGTATAAGAACCATCGTTGTACTCGGTGCCACTAATTGTCCTGATTGTCTATGTTCTGCCGTTTATGTTTGCACATTTTCCTTGACCTTTTGATCAATCGTTTCATCAAGTTTTTCTTGAACTTCTCACGTGTTTTATATGTCTCTTTATCTTATTGGAAACCATCTAGGCAAGACATCTGAGAAGAGATTGCTCAAACCCGTCAACTATGATCAGGGTTTCCTAGGATAGCAGTAAGTTGTTCATTCTCGCTCTTCAGCTTGAAGAGACCCTTCTGTTGTTTTTCAATTAATTCTTTCATTTTTTTTGTACTTCATTCACAGAGTCAGGCTTTTCAAGTTTGCCCTCGCTGGTCAAACCAAACTGAGCAATGACCCACCGCTGAGTTCTCTCATCGCAGCCTTCTAACAATTGAGGATTGCCCTTACTGGTAATTTCCTCTAATATCTTATTCCAATTCTAAACATTGGGGGCATATCCGACAAAACACAAGATATGATGGTATTTGTCCTTTTTTGGCAAGCTCTGACCTAATTGCATTTTGGGCTTTAGCATTAGGTGTGGTATTTTCATGAACATATTTTTGCCACTTAGCTTGTGTATTTTTTTCCATCTTCCTCGGCCTAGGGACCTTATCGGCCTTAACAAAAGAATTCATTACACTCTTCTAGCCACAAAACTTTTTGCCGCAAGAGACCAATGTTGCTTGCTTTACAGCTTCTTTCGTGCCTTTAGGGAAGTTGAATTGTTTCTTTAACCTTTCCCACAACACATTTTATTCTCCCCAGGTAATTTTCTCAAATTCTTGGTTGTGATCGGCACGACTCTCTAACAAGACAACCGCATGCATTTCCGTACTTTGTAATTGAATCCAGTGGTTCTTGGGGAAACCCACCTGGACCGACCCTTGTTATGTACATGATGCGGTTCAATGGACCCTTATTGGGACCTCGTTGCCCATGTTTTCACTTGAGTGAACCTGAGGATTCATCCATTGGAGAACCTTCTGCTATTTTAGGAGCCGAAGTCACGTCGTTGTCTTCGTGATTAAGCTAGGTGGAACAGAATTATAAGACTTCATATACTTGACAACCAACATTAACTTGAACGGTTGGAGTTAAGATTCGTAATCCATACCTTGTTGGCAGGATCATATTCCAGGTCGAGATCCTCTGAAGTATTTTTAATTTTTATATTTGGAAAAGGATCTGATGGACTGTGAAAGGAACCTGAACTGCTGGAGTCACTAAACTCCATATTGCCTTCTTCATTGTTACTACCAGCAACAGTCTTCTTAGGGCTTTCCATGCTAGAACTAATAAGACAAAAAATATGTCTCACTTCAATGAAAGCTACAAAAATAAATGATCTCAAAAGTTTAAACTTCATTTTGATTTATACTGGCTAAAAAATCCTGAATTTCTCAAAATGGTGGACGAGATATGGTCTGAGCCAACCAGAGATAGAGAGGCTTGAATGGCATATTAACTCTATATAAAGTGTTGCACGAAAGAAAAAAAATGGAAGCATTCTAGGGTTCGATAAGACATTCTAGGGTTGAAGGCGACTGACCAAGACGACTGACCAAGTTCCATTCTAGGGTTTGAGGCGACCGACTAAGGAATTATCTAGGCATGCATATTGCTTGTATCAAAGGCCGATAAGAAAATCTTTGGTGCGGCGGTGGAGAGGACTTGACTCGGCCTGGTTAGTTATTGATATTGCTGTAAAATCCCACTTAATTCTAAATATGAAATTCAGTTGTCAGTTAAATTCAAATTTAATTGGGTTCAAGATATGGTCATGTACATAAATTTGAACCTATTCAATTCCCTTTTCTTCTCATGTTTAAAAATTTTATTAACATGAGAAACATACTTCACCAATAATCTTAGAAAAATTCAAATATCATCTCTACAAAATTTTGGAATATTTGAATGGGGTTTGCTTGGGCAAATCAATTTATAGTACCTCATATACTTAAGTAGTCAAAATAGAATATAGCTACTGTATACACATATCCTGTCAAAAATATTCAAATCTAAGGCTATTAAATTTTTTTCTATAGTCTTCCAAAGTTACAAATAAGCTCCTTGAAAAGTTTCATGAATTTTGCAATCCATTTGCTATTTTATTTGAGACGCTCAGCGAATTTGAATCAAGTTTAAATTCAAATTCAAAATCTGGTCAAAATATACTTGAACATCAAGATCTAAACACACCATTGTGTTCAGCACATTTTTCTTGACTTATCCATGAAGTTTCATGAGCTTCGGAGTTCATTTACTATTTTAAAATGAATTACTAAGTGGGCAGTGACTGTGAGGCTGACTGGTGGGGCCCACAAGTCAGTAGCCCACGTGCAGCCGCAATCCAGCGCACCGCGACGGCATGCATGCCCAGCGCGACAGCAGCGAGCTGCTTCCGTTTGAGCTCTACAAATAGCGCTCCCCACTCTTCCTTATCACTCTCCCGATGGATTTTTCTTCCCTCCTCACGTCGAGCCGACGCTCTGCTCCCTTTCGCCCCCGTGCACAAGATTCCGACTGCCGGCGCTGCGCGTCCGTTGCCGACCAACCGGAAGCCTCTCGCGCCAAGCTCTCAACAGCGAAGTTGTTCCCCACTCCCTCCTCTAGCCTCTGGTTCAATCCTTTCGTTCTTTCAATCATATTTTGGCCGGTATTTTGAAGCTAAACCGGAGCTCGTCGTCGAGGTTGCCGTGCACCGTCTCTGTTCCACGGTGCCAGGCTGCTGCGAGCCGCTTCGTTCTCCGACTCCAATGGCAAGAAGGTGCGCCCAGGCACTATGGCTCACGGTGAAAGCCGTTCCGCATTTACATGAGTATCGAGCAAATTATTCAAGTTTTACTCTCGGTCGAAGTTTATGAACTAGCTAGGTTTTTCTTTCATTTCGGTTTCCACACTTAATCACTCTTCACAATTGCTAGGAAATAGTTTCTACACTTCCTTGCGCATCATCTCGAACTGGAATTTCCAAAAATGATGGACCGTAGCTCAATAGTCACGAGTTCTTCCCTCCGCAATTGAAAAGTTACCTCTATTGCTGTCAACGGATGTTTTGCCGGCCGTTGCACAATGATTTCACCTTCCTATCCTTTCCCTCATTGTTCCAGAAGACTTCCCCAACCTTTTCCGATAGTTTTAAGCCACGGGGCGACGGTTCCGACATGGCCGGAACCCTAGCCGCCGCCGATGCGCCGCCGTTTCCGACCATCGGCAAGCTTCACCGACTCCACCATCGTGCTCAGCGCATGATTTTATGGTTGGGCCCCCAAGACTAGGCGCTGCGGTGGAAGGGAACTTGGTTCCGGCGAGGCTCGCCGGAGCGCGCCGCCACTGTAGCCCCGCGCGCCGCCTGCGTCTGGAGGTTGACGATGACACCACGGGCCCCGCGTGTCAGCGTCTGTTAGCCCCCGTCGGATCAGCTATGGCCACGGGATTTGTTGTGGCTACGCGGTGTTTATCTGTGGTCCCCGTGTGGTTTGAATGCTACTGGTCCATTTTAAAATGGTGGGGCCCACTGTTTAATTCAAACTAGAATTTAATTTCAGATTTGGCTCCAACTTAGAAAATCCATAACTCCCTGTAGACTGCTCCAAAAATCTTCAAACAAATTTTGTTTGAAAGCCCCTGAGCTCTAGTTTCTGTTAGAACCAATTAGGTTTTGTGAACCTTAATTTTAAATTCTGTACAAAACAATATTTCCAAACACCAATACAACTTTCCCAAATGAACTTTCCACTATAAAAATCCCAAATATTCACATAAAATACACTGCCCTATTCTTAATTCCCCAAAAAATTTTGTGAGCCATTGCACCTGTATAACCCTCTGTATAATTCAAATACCTTTTTTGAGCATTGAATTATTATAGATGATCAGTTGCTTTATTGTGTCCCAAATTGGGACTGGGCCTTACTTTAGTCATACACTAGCTCCTATAAAAATTTGGGATTTAATTGACTTATTCTCCTGGTCCTAATTCAGTTGCCAACTGAATGTTAATTGAAAAGCTAAAATTCAGTTATAAAATAATTCCAGAAATTCTTGCAAACTTTGAAATTTAATCTATCCTTCACCAAGGCTTATAAATTTATGAAACCAATATTGCTAGAACCAGGACAACATCTTCTATCATGATCATCAACTGGCAGCTATGTTCAAACTACAGTTTCTTCTCTAAAATTCTTGAAAGTTTATTGCTTACCATAATTCTTTAGACAACAAACAACTCTGATCATCTCCTGTCCTTTGCAAGAGTATTTCTTGTAGTCCCTAGCATCTACCATAAAAATCCCAAAACCGAAGAAGATCATTCACTTACTATAACCATAGTTAGAAGCTTATGAACTATATCTACATTATAATTTACTAGCATTCACATATGCATGTCGTGTAGTGATCGGTATTGACAAGCAGTGTCACTTGGAGGAGAAGGCCAGGGTGTCCACTTGAAGTCCTTGGCGGAGTTTTCAGTGAAGGACTACTAACAACTGACATTTAATCGAGTCGCAAACTAAGGCAAGCCCCGATTTGCATTTAAGAGCTTTTCAAAGTTTTCCAGTTTTATTCATTTACGTCTTCAGTTTATATTGTGCATTACGTATAAGGATTCTGATACTCCACCTGCATATCCACAAATACTATGGGAGGGTTGGAAAGGTTTACAGCTTGACGTGTAGAATTGCCAATGCTAATAGTGTAGATATACTTGTAGAAGTCGAGTAGTTGGAATCTACTGGCAAGATAGGAATAACAGTTCAGGGGAAAGATGACAAAATGGCTTATTAAATGAATATGAGACCGGGCAGGGAGAATAGAGTTGACGAGATGGAGTCTCGGGTGCATAGCCCTGCCTATGTCGCTTGAGGACCGTGCCGTATGCGGCACCGCTGGGCAAGCTTGAACTGTACCGGTTGCATAATGGTATATGGGACCAATAAACTGATGTAACTCCAGACTGTAGTGTGGAGACTCCTCGGTTGTCCTTGAATGGAGATGCGAAGGCATAAAGGTGTAAATCTTCTAGAGGGCAACTTCGACGTGTCCGTGTAGGGGACCTTTTGCTCGGGATGAAGAGGTTTGTCGACATTGGGGTCTTGGGTGAAAGGTGGCCACGTATTACGCGGGGAGGAGAGCATGTATGTGTCTCCCACGCGGGTGTGCGTGTCATGCAGTTTGGGTGTGTCCTGATTGCAATCACTGTCCCTGGAGGTTATTTGAGTACCACTTGCCCGTCGCTGTCGTGACGTAGTAAATACTAAAGAAGCCAGAAGAATACGTTGTATTGAATTATAATTGCTTTGCAACAATGTGTGACTTAGAGATAGCAAAATTAAAGATTACAGTTTCCCCATACTTTAGCTGTAATAGCATTATGTGCTTTGGGCATGTCATATCTTCGCCAAAGCATTTCTTGTTTGATTGTGAAGTCTATGATGTGCCGTGCCTAAAGAATGTCATTTGCTACTTAAAACATGATTATAAGGATCCACTTGTAGGCGAGTCTATCTACACTATTCCATACCTATGATTAGACTTTACCTTGCATATGTCTAGTGAGACGGGTCAGTCTTGCTGAGCCTTATGCTCACGTTTGCAGTTAACGAGTTTTTGCAGGTGATAACAATGATGAAGGGCCTAACGACGATGCCTTACCCTTTTGGGTTCACGGCTGAGTAAGAGCCCTGCACGCCGCCAATTGGGATACAACACCCGTGTCAACACCAACTCTGATCCATGTTGATGCGGGTGCATCTCGTTTTTCGAGATCAAAGACGGTCGCCTTTCCGCTCGTCTCTTATCTATGTCTCTTATTTGAGGTTCTTATGTTGTGTCAGGGTCGCCTTAATCTCCAACATAGTATCCAATAGATGCATCTCAACTTTAGCCATCTTCTAGACTAGGTAGCGTGCTTGAGGACCCAGAGTAAAATACTTCTCCGTAGTAGCAATTGTTGGAAGTCTGATCCAACCTAGAGGTAAATGTGCACATAGAGAATCACATTACCCAAGAGATTTTACATATTGGAACCCCAAACAAGACCGATATCAGTGTAGGATACAACAAGAAATCCATAACAAACAACATCAAGAATGGCACAAAATTTGGAATCAAACGAACAAAGCAACATACAAACCAAACCCAGCAACCAGATGTGCCTCAGACGACCAGGGATCAGATGATCCGAGTCCACTATATTACCAACTTGTTCCAAAAGAGGTACTTGGATAAGATTGAAGTGGAGAAGAGAAAGATGATCCGAGGTAGGAGAAGGAATAGTTTGTTAAAAATAATAGCCTTTCTCTCACAAAGCAATGACTCGGTATTGAAAAGCAATACATGGGCCTGGGGATATACATAAATAATAAGATGTAGTCAAATTCAAACAGTGACTCCTGGCGCAAAGTTGTTTCCCACACCCAATTGTTCACTTTGATTCTTCAAATAATCCACCTTCTGAGTATCAGCTGCGGCAGAGCAGGAACCGGCGAGGGGAGAGGATGGTGCAGGATGATCTCAATCCGGCGGCAACCGTGGAGGTAAGCTGTGGAGAGAGAGAGGGAATAGAGGATGTGAACAATTCGGTGGGGGAGAAGAGAGAAGGAAAAAATGAAGAGAGGGGAAAAGGAAGAAAGATAGGGGAAAGAGAAAAGGTTGGAAATTAAGGAATTAAAGGAGATGGAGAATGGGAAGGGAGAGAAAAAAATAGAAAAAAGTGAGAAAATTAAGGAATCAAAATAGATGGAGAGAGAAAAGGAAACAAAGATTTATGAATATAATATTTTAAATATGCCATTTAATTATGATTCATTTCTTGTTTATAAAATTGTCTTTATTTTAATGTATAATACTGGGGAATTTTACTTTAGAGGATGGATTTATGCCCCCTTCAGCAGAGCTCGACAGAGTTGATTCTCTAGTAGAGTCAGGTAGCCACGTCAAATACTATTTTTAGGAAAAGTTTTTTCACTCCATATAAGTGATTCTCCAGAATGGATTAACGAGTTACATGGTGAATGTTGCGTTTGGTTCAGTTGTGGATTCTTGAAAATCCGGTTTTCGTTGTGAGTTATGGAAAAGCTTGTGTGAGCGGAGAGAAAGAACAATAACGAAAATGATTTGGGTATGTAACTATAATGGTTGGTGGATAATTATTTCTAATAATTGGATAAAAATATGAGAAATCTGGGATTCACTTGGATTCATATCGTAGTAGAAAAATCTATCGGTTTTCATAAATCTATTTCATATGAAAACTCTTTTGGTTGATATTTCAAGTTATTGCCAGTGAATCTGCATTGTAAAGCTAAACCAAACAGACCTAAAGAGGTTACTTCTTCTTATTATACAAAGTGATTCCTATCCTTATTCTAAGAGTTTATACTAGAGAATCATACAAAATCTATTTTAGCGACACAATTACTTTTTATAGATAATCACTTTTAGGGAAGCTATATCAAATAGACCCTTAGAGTTGCACGAGTGTGGAATGTCTAATCAACCTCCAAAAGGCAAAAAAAAACTTTCAAAATTTCTCTAATGCAACAACAAAATATTACACAAGGAAATATTGCTAAAAATAGCTAAAAAAATACATAACTAAATTTTAGAGTGACAGAGCTAGTGACCCAAGAAAAAATAACCACCATCCCAAACTATAAATCCATCTCGCAGCAAAGAAACCACAATTTTGAGCACCCATTTCTTCTGAGTGCATCAACACAAAGCTCAATACTATAATTTCAAATTACAAAGCACAAAAATCTCTTTTCATGCAAAGTTCCAAAGATGTTAAGGCACCAAGATGCTCCTCACAGCCCGTTCATGCAATTTGCTTTCATTATGATTGTGACAGGTTTCTTCTATTATTTCAATGGTTAGTGGGCAATGCAAGGGATGTATCATCAGGGGCATGTTCAACATGCCCATAGGAGGGTCTCGAGCCCATCATACTGGCCACCGCACTAGGAACCCCTTGTTGTGTCTCTCCAAAAAATTTGAAGCCTAAATAAGCTAAATCAAACAGGTAACTGATGAATCCTTTAGCTAAATATTATCATATTAGAACTCTGAACTAAGGCATACAAAAGAGATGCAGATGGAAGTGCACTATTTTATAAAAAGGAACTGCGAACTTGAATGATTATTGATTACAACCGGAGATCTGCTCATGTCAACAATATATTTCGGACATAGATCATGGGCACTTATTGCAAGTGTTTTAAAAGGTCGCCCGGATGCCTTGGCGACTGCTGGGCGCCTGCCTAGGCACTCGTGGCGCCCACCTAGGCAACCAGGCGCCCGCCTATGCGCCCGGTCATGGCATCCAGGCGGGAGCGCCTGTACGCCTAGGCACCGTCTAGGCAGCGCCTCAAAAACACGCCTGACCGTTTTCCCTGGTCCACCATAGAAGAAGTACGTGCCCCAAATGTCATTGCTGTTGCTCTCCACATTGTAGCACTGAGGCTTTGTGGCACTGTCGGTCACCTTGGGTGCAATCAGCTGGTTGTTGCTGTTCACCACCTGGATGTTCCTGAAGTAGCTTGCATATTCGTACCCTGCCGCCGCGAGGACCCCACTGCCCATATACATCGATGTCTGCATGCCGTTGGGCTTCGAGTTCACGATCTAACCACCCCACTCCATCGACGATGCACTGTCGGCAAGCTTGGAAAAGAGGGAGGATGGCCAGTAGCCAACGACATAATCATTAATCTTCATCCACCAGTTCCCCGTCTTTGGATCCTGCATACACAGAGCATCAGCAGAGCAGAAAAATAGGTAGCGATTCATCATAAAAGTCTTCACTATGAAGTGGATGTTGTTTGGAGGAACCATTTGGAAACACTAGGAGTGGGCATTATCATGTGGTGATGTATAATTGTTAGTTTAGGTGCTCAATGCTTACCTTCCAGATCAGTATGTTGAGTTCATACTGGCGTCTGCCCCATTCCGAGGTGGGAGAGAGGGTTGACCCTATGGCGTACTTGTTGGTCAGTTGGATGAATCCTGGGCACAAGAGGTTGTAGCACCCTGTTGACACGTATGCATTACGCTGCAAATGCGTAACAGTGAAGCAATGCAACAGATAATGAGTTGATGTGTCAAGGCAAGGATGTTTTCCATGCAAGTGTGGAACTGTACTAATATAAGCATCATCAATAGTGATACTTACCGTCCAGTATATGAATAGTCTAGTGTTGTTGTCCCCGTAAATTTTTGGGTAAACCAGTCGAACCAAACATCAGATATAATGCTAGTAAGACCAATACAGACAGTGGAAAAAACATTCAAAATTTAGTCTGCATAAATATCATGTGAACAAACTCATGAGCTATCGTTCTTTGCATTACCTGCCAACCAGCTTCAATGGCGTTAAGATCTCCTTCCTTATATGAACCACCTACGATCCACATCTGGGACAGGCTGAACTCTTTAGGCACCTGAACCTTGGGCTTCCATACATTAATGTTGGCCTTACCACCATAGTACTTATCGACGTCGGTGTACACAATTGTGTACTAAATTCCTCAATGACAGCAGTTCAGTAATCAGAGCATAACAATGAAATTCCTATGATGTTCGATCTCGACAAGATAAAACACATACCTGATGTTCGTGACCACTTGTAGACAATTGCATTGAAGCGGGATGCGATTTCCTGCAATACTGCCACATGGAGCTCGCTCGGAGCAGGTCATCCTTCTTTGTCCTCCTGATCGGTACGGTGCCCTCTGGAGAGCTACCCTTTTGATGCCTCAGCTGGAGCATTGGTTTCTCACCCATGCTGCTCTTGGCATCATCGTATAGACCTTCGGGGTAGTAGGTCGGCTTAAACTGAAACGAGTAAGATTTTGGGCAAAATAAATATGGTGGTTGGACAAAATAACCAGTTGAAAGTGTTAGGAAATCAGCGGAAAGCTACTCTAGCAACTCTACCGCATCACCCAGGAAACATGCGAGTACAGCGGTCATGGATCGTTACCACTAGATGCGCAGCGCAGCGGAACGTTGATGCGCGTCGGTGTAAGGGAAGTAGACGATCTCGTTCGTCTTCTCCTCGTCCTCGTCACAGCAGCAGGTAGACGATCATGATCGTCGTAGCCGATCAGCGCAGCAGTAGCAGCAACGCCTCCACGGAGTCCACACGTACGGAGAGGAACACCGTGCAACGGTGTGCTAGCACTGCGTGCGCGGTAAGGGTCTCGGCGTGAGGCCTGCGAGGGGTGGCGGCTAGGGCTGTCACGTGGTGGGATGATTAGCCCCTAACCCTACCTCTCATATTTATAGGCGTACTAATGGGCTTTTAGGTCGCAGGCCCATTAGTACCCTAATTGCTTATGGATCAAATATCCAATAGGCCTGAACCCGAATTGTTATGATTGCCTCTTGGGCACATCACCAACAGAAAGTTCATTTTGAGACTGTCCACATTTGTGTTCTCTTTATCCAACCTCAAGAAAAATATTCCAAACCGTTGACAGTGCATTCTGAAATATTCTCAACTTTACTGCTCAGTTTATTGTACTTGTTGATCTATAAACCCAACTTCCAGATCAACTAATATTTATTTTATCATATCATTTCAGTTAAGTTTATGCTTCTGGTATGCTTTTATTTCTTTATTCTCTTTTTTTTTCCCGTTCTCTCTTCTTTCCTTTTTCTCCTATTTTTTTCATCTCTTATTCTTCTAGTTTTCTCACTTTTTTCCTTTTTACTTTCATTGTCTCTCTGTATCACTGCTACAATAAGCCTCATCACAGGCGGCTCCAAACCTATTATCACAGGCGGCTTTTAAAACCGCCTGAAACGAAGAGTCTGTGATAATCCGCAATTTCACAGGCGGAGAAGTGAAACCGCCTGTGAAGACTAATTATCATAGGTGGTTCTTCACTAAGGCTAGCCGCCTGTGAAGACATATTATCATAGGCGGTTCTTTACTTAGGCTAGCCGTCTGTGAAAATACTTTATCAGAGACGGGTCGTGCAACATATATAACCGTATGTGATAAACGTCTTATGACAGACGGTTATTGAAGAATAACTAACCGCCTATGATAATAAGTCTTCACTGGCGGGTATTGAAGCATAACTAACCGCCAATGATAATGTGTCTTCACAGGCGGATTTTGAAGCATAACTAACCGCCTATGATAATGAGTCTTCACAGTCGGGTATTGAAGCATAACTAACCGTCTATGATAATGTGTCTTCACAGGCGGATTTTGAAGCATAGCTAACCGCCTATGATAATGTGTCTTCACAGACGGGTGTTGAAGCATAACTAACCGTCAATGATAATTTGTCTTTACATACGGTTATTGAAGCATAACTAACCTGTCTATGATAATGAAGTTATCACAGACGGAGTTTACCTATATCAGCCGTCTGTGAACACCCTTTAACGCAGCCGGTTTCTACCATAACAGACACCGCCTGTGAAAATTAGGTTATCACAGATGTTTCTTTACTTGTATCTAGCCGCCTGTGATAATTGTTTTTCACAGTCATGCAGTACTACTGCTGTTATTTCTAATTTCCAGGTCAATTCAATATAATCACAGAACAAAAAACAACAATCATCACAGAACAAAAGACAACAATATTATCATCACAGAAGTCAATTTCACTAAAACAATATACATATGTACAAGTTACAGATACAATTCATCTCAAAGTTTACAAGTTTCCACTAAAAACTGTTTAGATTGGCATAGTCGCAAAGTTCTGGCACATCAGCTGCTGAACCTCTCTTATCAAAGAACTTCCCCTTTTTGTGCAAAATTTCGCGACGAAAGAACTGACAGAGTTCAGAAGCAATCCTGTCGGCTCCTCCATCAGGAATACTTCTACAAACCGGCCATTCTTCGTTCAGATTCTTCTTGTGCTGCAATATAACACATAACAAGGTTTAGAATGTGTTGGTTTGAACAATCTCAAAGTATAGATCAAAGTGAGAGTATACAAGAATTTAGTAGGTATTTTTGGAGCAGTTGTACTATGAGCAATTGAATTTTGAAGTTGGAATCAAAATATGAAAATAATGTTTCTGGTAATATTGAACAGCAGAGAATATAAGCATTAAACTATGCTAGTTACAATGAAAATGAAACACAAAAGTAAGAAAATAAGGTATCGACATTAAGGATAACTTACATCCTCACGATTGACTCTATATACGGCGGCGGTCCGAAGATGCTCGCATACATAATACCCGCATAAGACACTCCCAGCAGGCTGCTTCGGACAAGCATAATACGTTTTAATGTCCAATGCATTCGTATTAGGAGGTCTCTGACTACCAAGCTCCGCGTAAAACTGCCAAGCGCTGTAATACAAGAAATGTCATATAAAACTTGTCAACACATTCTAAATGTGCGTAAATTAAAATTATTGAATAAACGTACTTTTTCAAAATCGAAAGGAAATCTTTGTAACGATCTGGTGGGTAATCGGCCGAGTCCAAGACTGTTGCCATTCCCTGCGTTGGCTTGATGAAGATCATTATGTAGTGATTACTGCAAACATACAAACACACGTGTTAACAATTACCAATAATTGCTATTTCAATGTCATGTGTCGAACTTACTCGAAGTGGTACGGAGCCTTTACGAGGTCCTGGCCGTCTCTGACAAAGTTAAACATCGCATGTCCTATGTAAGCTGCAACTTCTGCCTTTCTATCCTTCTTAAGTTTTGCAATTGCTCTTTCAAAATCTTTTTTTTTCATGTGTTTGTACTGGCTTGATTCTCGATTCGCCTGGACGTCGAATAGCGACTTTGCAATCCTAGTAGGGTCAAGGATACCTGTCTTGTGCACCAACTTTACATTATCCATGTATTGCATCCTATTGAAGAAGTCCAAAATTGTTATAATCTCATGAAATGCGTAAGCGTGTAGTAAGAAAAGCAAATACAAAATATTAGAGCACATACAAGCACCAGACGAGCAGCAGGTTGATTTCGAGCATGCCCCGATGGAAAAGGGAAAGCAGCTCGTCAAATAAAATGACTCGTTTATCTACTCCAGTGCTCCAGATTGCTTCTTTTGGAATACGAAGACGCAATTAAGACCATATTTTGTGCTGGCAGTGATGTACCACTCATGCATTCTTCTGAGCGCGACGGGTTGTTTGCTAAGTTGTACGGATGTCATTAACGGCTTCCCATTCTCAAATTTAGGAGGAACATCCTCAAGCTTGTATATTGGAACTCCTGGTTTAACTAAAGCCGTCCGCCGATTATACATGACACCGTCTTCTTCCCACTCCTCGATATCTTCTAATGCTGGCTCATGAGAAGAACGAGATGCACTCGATTTTCTAATATTTTCCTTCATAGCTTCCAAATACTTTGTCACTTCTGATGAAGGTTTCTTATTTTCGTATGAGCTAACTTTGACAGGCACTGATGATCGAGGAGTAGTCGTCGGAAGTTGGACACTGGCTTGTTGTTGAACCTGTTGTTCAACTGATTGCTGTTTACTCCCAGCAGCTGGCTCTAGTACTACTTCAAGCTGTTGCTCAACTAGTTGCTCTTTACTAGCAATAGCTTGCTCTGGTACTGCTTGAAGTTGTTGTCCAACTTGTTGCTCTTGGATATCATCATCCTTGCTCAGACATAAGGGGAGTGGATCTTCCCGGACTGGGAGTGGATCTTCATGCACTTTCGCCTTAGAAGATGGGGTTGTAGTATTTGGAGATGCGACGGGGCTAGAAATTGGCTCATCGTCCAACACGATATCGCGTCGGTGCCAAAGGATTAATTGGTTGACAGCCTGCTCCAGAGTCGGGATCCCCTCAGGTGTGACGTGGTCTATTTCATAATCTTCATAATCATTATCAATGATCTGAAGAACTTGCACCACAGAATAATACAACAGAAGTGGACTCCCGTTGAAGTCACGATCAGGCTTTGCCATAGCAGTGGCAACCTGTTTGGTTTTGTTCCCTGCTCTGCCTATCGGGACAAGAAGACGACAAGATTTGTCATTAGCAATATCATCGACAGGGAACTTATGGGCTGACCCTGAGCCTGGCACGGAACCAACGCTGCTAGGGTAGGCAGTTGGAGATACTAATTGCTCCTTTTGCACCGGAACCATCATTGTACTCGGTGCCACTAATTGTCCTGATTGTCTAAGTTGTTCCATTATTTCTTGCATATTTTCTTTGACCTTTTGAGCAATTGTTTCATCAAGTGTTTTCTTAAACTTCTCATGTCTTCTATATGTGTCTTTATCTTTAGGGAAACCATCTAGCCAAGACATTTGAGAAGAGACCGCTCGAACCCGTCCGCTGTGTTCAGGGTTTCCCAAGATAGCGGTAAGTTGGTCATTCTCCCTCTTCAGCTTGAAGAGACCCTTCTGTTGCTTTTCAATTACTTCTTTCATTTTATCCTCTACTTCATTCAGAGAGTGGGGCTTTTCAAGTTTGCCCTCGCTGGTCAAACCTGACCGAGCAAAGACCCACCGTTGAGTTCGCTCATCGCACCCTTCTAATGGGTGATGATTGCCCTTACTGAGAATTTCGTCTATTATCTTATTCCATTTCTAGACTTGGGGGGCATATCCGGCAGACCCCAAGCGATGATGGTATTTGTTCTTTTTTGCAAGCTCTGACCTAGTTGCACTTAGAGCTTTAGCATCAGGTGTGCTCTTTTGACGAATAAACTCTTGCCACTGAGCTTGTGTGATTTTTCCCATCTTCCTCGGGCTAGGGACCTTATTGGCCTTAACATAAGCATTCATTTCACTCTTCCAGCATCAAAACTTCTTGCCGCAAGAGACCAATGTTGCTTTCTTTACAACTTCTTCTGTGCCTTTCGGGAACTTGAATTGTTTCTTTATCTTTTCCCACAACTCATTCTTGGTCTGCTCGGGTAATTTCCTCCAATTCTCGGTTGTGATCGGCACAACCTCCCTAACAAGAAAACCGCATGCATTACGGTACTTGGTAACTGAATCCAGTGGTTCTTGGGGAAGCCCACCTGGACCGACCCTTGTTATGTACATGATGCGGTCCAATGGACCCTTATTGGGACCTCGTTGCCCTCGTTTCCGCTTGAGTGAAGCTGAGGATTCATCCATTGGTGAACCTTCTGCGGTTTTAGGAGCCGATGTCACCTCATTGTCTTCGAGATTAATCTAGGTAGAAAAAAATTATAAGACTTCGTATACTTGACAACCAACATCAACTTGAACTGCTGAAGTTAAGATTCGTGATCCATACCTCGTCGGCAGGATCATATTCCGGGTCTAGATCCACTGAAGTCTTTTTAATTTTTATATTCGGAAAAGGATCCGAAGGACTGTGATAGGAGCCTGAACTGCAGGAGTCAGTAAACTTCATATTGTCTTCTTTGTTGTTACTATCAGGACCAGTCTTCTTAGGGCTTTCCATGCTAGATCTAATAAGACAAAAAATCTAATAAATGGCATAACTAAATTTGGTCATATTAAAAAAAAATTCTCAATTTTGGCTCAATTAAGTAAATTTAGCCAAAACACATTTTTGAAGTTATATAGGTCTAACTAAATTCTTGTATCATAGAGATCGACATCATATGCTCAGACTCCATCGCCACACCTAGTGTTAACTAGATATGGGCGTGAGGATGCTCCTGGCATCACAAATGAGTTGGCCAGCAACTTTTGTTTGGCTTCAGAGCTAAATATAGCATAACATTGGTAGCTCAGATTAGGTACAATTGCTCAAATGAAGCTAATGGAGCCACAAGTGCAGACATCTTTGGTAGCACAGATTAGCTACAATTGCTCAAATGAACCTTAGAGAAATAAAAGCAAACTTAGCCAAACTTAGTCTAGCATAGCTAACTCTAAGCAAAAGTAGCCAAATATAGCTAAATATAGCATAACTTAGTCAAAATTAGTCAAGTATAACTATATCTAATGTAACTTAGCCAAAATTAGCCAAATTTGGTCAACTTAACCAAATATAGCTAAATCTTGCCCCTAATAGAGAATTATGTGGCATATGCAAGGCCGATGACAGAAATAGGGAATATACTGCTGTTACTAGAGTCTAGAATCATGTTTACCACTAATGTGTCAGAACAGTTTCAGACACACAGAACCAACTACCAATTTATCGTGATATAACCATCCACATAAATCTTGCCCCACCGAACCCTAACCAAAGATGCCACCGAACTTGACAGTTTTTCAAATTCCACCGAACCCTAACCAAGGATGCCTACCATTATCTAATTCCCGAACCCTAACCAAGGATATGCAAGGCGGCAGCGAGGGCAAGGAGGGAGGCGGCACGGCGAAGGAGGATGGAAGGTCGAAGGGTTTAGGGTTTACCTTGAAGCTCGGCGGCGATGGAAATGGCTTCGCTCGGCGTACCTGGAAGTGAGGAGGGCGAAGCTCGGCGGCGACGGCGAAGCTCGGCGGCGTACCTGGAAGTGACGAGGGGGAACACTTGGCGGCAAACGAAATTTTGGCAGCCTAACGGCGTCTAAGTGTTTCGCCCGGGTTAGGTTTTTCCAATGCTGCCGAGGGGTATATATAGACTCACATTTTCTCAGGCGGATTTTAAGTACCGACCGTCAGGGAAGATTGTTACCTCAGTCGGATTTTACTTACCAACCGCCTGAGAAGATACAATTATCTCAGACGGTTGGTTAGTAACACCCGCCTGAGTTAAACATGGGTCTGTGAAGATATTTACTTCTTCTTAATTTGATGAATGCATACATAAAGACCCCTCACCAACCGGGATGAGGATCCCCTGACTTAATCAGCGGTCACTGACATGTGGACCCGGTCCCACACGTCAGTGACCATGTCACGCGTGCGCGACCTTTCTTTTCCCCGAGGTGCGACCTTTCTTTTCCACTCCGCGCGGCCTTAAAGATGCGCTATCGCTCACAAGCGCATCGCTCACTTTGAATCCTCTTGTTTTCTTCGTCTTCCTCCGCTCCGACGACCCAACACCACTATGTCCGACCTTCCGCCGCCAAGCCCTCCGAGGGAGCCACCTTGCAAGAAACTATGTTGCAGCTCCCCCGAGAAGATCAACACCGAGCAGCGCCTCCTCATGGCACGAGGGGCGTACAACAATACGTCTCGCGCCATGAGTGCCTTGGGGCTGGGTACCCTTCCAGAGTATACTGGAATGGGTACCTTGGGCCACTACCTCTACGCCCTCATGGGGGTGGCTGATCGTCTCGACATTCTGTTCGCGACGATGGCCCAGGTTCTTGGCCCCGAGGGCCGTAGAACACTGGTGGAGGCGACGGCTAGCAACCTCGGGGTTGCACCGCCGGTGCAGCCGGTGCAGCCGATGCAGCCGGTGCAGCCGGTGCAGCCGGCCCTGTCTCCTGTTGCACCGGTGCCGGAGCCGCCGCCGGAGGACGAGGAGGAGGAGAAGGAAGAAGAGTAGGAGTAGGATTTAATTAGTTTTTCTTTTTGTTGTTTTTAGTTGCTTCTGTTTTGTAAATATTGTTAATGAATGAAATCTATCTTTTTTCATCTATGTGATTGAATATTACTTGTGTATCTTGTGTGTTCTTGTGTGTTCTTGTGTAAATATTGTGCATCTTGTGTGTTCTTTTGTGAGATGTGTGATTGAATATTGTTAATGAATGAGTATCTTGTGTGTTCTTCAACTGTGTGAATGATTGAATATTGTTATTGAATGTAGTGTGTTCATCGTTAATTAAAATTTCACGTCTGAGAAGAAGATTATCTCAGGCGGTTGGTAAGTATATTCTCAGGCGGTTGGTAATCACCAACCGCCTGTGAAGATATTTACTTCTTCTTAATTAATATTCTTGATTAAATGTGGTACTTTAAAAAGGCAAAAATCCACTTTCTTGTAATATTATTGATAAGTAAAGGTTACCATTAAATTTCACTTCATAAATCCTTTGAAATTGGTCAGAACATAAAAAACATACAACAAATGCTATTTTTCATTTTTCTATCTTGATGAATATAATGTTTTTTTCATTTATTTTTTTCGGTGGACATTTTTACTCATCATACCAACCTCTACGAATTTTTTCATATTTTTTTAAATTTTTTTGGATTCAATGTGTGTTCATAATTTGATGAATGCCTCATATGAATATGAGCATTTAGTTAGAATGGTGGATAATTTGAAGTTTGACATGTTGGAATGCTTTTAAAAAAATTAAAAAAATTCATACATCTATAAATTATACAAATATGTTCATACCAACAATTTTGAGTGAAGGAACTTTTTTTTATGAGATACATAAATGTGAATAATATGTGAGTAGAAATTAATTTAATATTTACCAAAACATTACAATGTCAGCTATACAAGTTTTAAAAATATTTTGTTCAGGTGGTAGATGTTAATTTTATACAAATGTAGAAGAAAGAATCATCGAATTTGGACACAAATTTGCAGAATCTAAACATGTTTGAGTATTTATATTGGAATCTAAATAAAAAAGAAGCAAGGGATAAGGAAACTAAAGAACAGTATCGGGCATTATCTCAGCCTGCCCACGGTGGGATCACGGCACGCCGCGTGCATGGCCTTGCAGGTGGCGTGCAGACTGGAGAGGTCGTCCATGGGCTGGGTGGAGGTTGCGGCGACCCACCCCGCGATCAGGACCGCAATATCGTGCGGCAAGGGGTACTCCATGGGCTTATCTCAGGCGGTTGGTAAGTAACAACCGTCCCCGAGATAAATATATTCTCAGGCGGTTGGTAAGTACCAACCGCCTGAGAAGATGTTAATTAACTGACGCGCCGCACGAGGTCTGCTGAGAAGTTAAGAAGCCGTGGTGCAGGGGATGCGTGCGACGGAAGGATCTCTGAAGATCGTCTTCCACAGTGGTTTAATTGTGCGCCGCACGAGGTCTGCAAAGAGTTCAATGCGCAATGAACAAAATATTTTGTTCAGTTGGTAGATGTTAATTTAATACAAATGTAGAAGAAAGAATCATCGAATTTGAACACAATTTGCAAAATGTAAACATGTTTGAGTATTTATATTGGAATCTAAATAAAAAAGAAGCAAGGGATATGGAAACTGAAGAACAGTATCGGGCATTATCCCAGGCGGTTGTTAAGTTATACCCGCCTCAGATAAACATATTTGTAGACGGTTGTTAAGTACCAACCGTTTGTGAAGATTTTTACTTCTTTTTTCTCAGGCGGTTTATAAGTAATACCCGCCTGAGATAATCATTTTTGAAACTACAATATGTTAATTAACGGTCTGAGAAGTGTTAATTAACTGACGCGCCGCACGAGGTCTGCGGAGAAGTTGAGAAGCCGTGGTGCAGGGACGCGTGCAAGGATCTCTCAAGATCGTCTTCCACAGTGGTTTAATTGTGCGCCGCACGAGGTCTGCAAAGAGTTCAATGCGCGGGAAACGAACCGCTCCCTCGTCTACTCCGCACAGACCTATATAAGGCGCGTCGTCGGTTATGTACAAGCACATAACTTTTCTCCACTCCTTTCTTCTTCTTCCATCGTTCCACCTCTCCTAGCCCGGCGCCGATTAACCACCACAGCCATGGCCAACCTTCTGCCACCTAGCCCGCCGAGGCAGCCACCCTCCAAGCGGATACGCTGCAGCTCCCCCGAGAGGGTGAATGACGACCAGCGCGTTCCACCGCCGGTGCAGCCGGAGCCACCGGCTCAGCCGGAGCAATCGGCTCAGCCGGAGCAGCCGACCCTCTCTCCTGCTGCATCGTCGCCGGAGGAGGAGGAGGAGGAGGAGGACGACTTCGACGACGACGACGATGATGACGACGAGTCGTCCTCCAACGACGGCGACGATGAGTCGTCCTCCGACGATGGCGACAACGAGTCATCCACTGACGACGGCGACGACGACAACAGCGACCACCACCATGGTGACGACTATGACGACGACGACGACGAGTCAGAGGAGGACCACTTGGCTTGGTTTGAGAAGCTGGCGGAGAGGATGGAGGAGGCGGGGCCGTAGTGTAGTTTTAGGATTTCAATCAAGTGTTCTTGTACATTTTTCTTGTGTTTTGTACATATTTCAATCAAGTGTCAATGAATACTGGTGGATAATTTGAAGTTTGACATGTTGGAGTGCTTCTAAAAAAATTAAAAAAAATTCATACATGTATAAATTATACAAATATGTTCGTACCAACAATTTTGAGTGAAAGATCTTTTTTTATGAGATACACAAATGTGAATAATATGTGAGTAGAAATTAATTTGATATTTACTAAAACATTTCAACGTCAGCTATACAAGTTTTAAAAATATTTTGTTCAGTTGGCATTATCTTAGACGGTTGTTAAGTAATACCCGCCTGAGATAAAAATCTTCCTTGGCGGTTATTAAGTACCAACAGCCTGTGAAGATATTTACTTCTTAATTAATAAACATCATCTCAGGCGGTTGGTAAGTAAAACCCGTCTGCGATAAAGTTAAAAACCGCCTGTGAAAAAACTACGTCTATATAAAGACCCCTCACCGCAGTCAAAACACAACCCTGGAGAATTTATATCAACGCCGCCAGGCTGTTGAAATTTCCCCTGCACCGCGCCGCCGCTCCGCCGCCCAGCCCATACTGCCGCACCGCCGCTCAACCCCGCACCGCCACTTCTCCACCCAGCCGGCCCACCGTGCTGACGCCTCCCCACTGTGCTGACGCCTCTGCAAATTAAATGTAGTTTCCTTACTTTTTCTTTGTATATTTTCATTAGCTGATAAGCTGTTAGTTTTGTGTGTTCTGGTATATGGATTCTATCCTTTTGCATGTGTAAGGACTGTATGGATTGTGTTCTGGTATATTGATGTATGGACTATATGGATTGTTTCCTTTTTGTACCTATTATGTGACATGAATATGATGATTAATTAACAGATGCTATTGTAATATATATAAGATGCATCTGGGCCTGTTTCCCGATATAACGGACTGGATCCCACCCAGACCTAGCCCATGCTGCTGGGCCTGTTTCCCCCTTTGACTCCGTCCGCCTCAAGACGTCGCCCGTCTCCTACATTAGTCGCCCTAATCATACTTTTTATGTCTCTATAAATTCATTTTATAGAAGACCTTTAGAGAATATTTGTGGCCAAATTTTGTAAATCTGACAAAAAATTCTATTATTGAAGCATGGACCGTCGAGCGTGGATGTATAACATGCCAAGACCCGATCCTATGTACATTCGTAATGTTGCAAATTTTATTGAAGCATCCAAGAGACCTGCGAAGTTGCAAAAGATAGATGACATATTATGTCCATGTATCGACTGCGAAAATAAGATTGCTTGGACGGATACTATAGTAATCCAATCTCATTTGGTGAAAAGAGGTTTCAAAAATAACTACACAATATGGACAGAGCATGGTGAGTTAGATACACATGATGTGGATAAAGATGATGAGAGAGGCTCAGATGATGATAATGTTCATATCGATGATGGTAGTGACAATCAAGCTGGTGATGATGATGATGAGTTCGATTATGAGGAGATGTTGCGTCACATTGAACCATATGTACTGACTTCTATGGGAGCAAGCAAAGGTTTAAGTAAAATGGAGACATTACAGAACGCGGCCACAGAGCTTTTATATGATGAATCAAACGGTTGTGATAAAGAGTTTACTACATTGCGTGCAGTCTTAGAACTACTAAAGTTGAAAGCTACGCACGGATGGTCCGATTGTAGTTTCTCTGATCTTTTGAATCTTCTGGCAGAAATTCTTCCAAATCCAAATAAACTGCCTAGAAGCACTTATAAAGCGAAGAAACTTCTTTGCCCGATGGCACTAGGTGTGACAAAAATACACGCTTGTGTGAACCATTGTATTCTGTATCGCAAAGAGCATGAGCTCGCAACTAGATGCCCCATTTGTGGTGTCAGTAGATATAAGAAGGACTACGATCACCAGTATGTTACCAACATGAAAAAGACTCAGAAGAATAAGATGTTTATTATTGGTCCTGAAGGTGACGATGACGATACTTCTGGCGATGCAGACGGGAAGAATAAGAGAAAAATTCCTGCATTGGTGATGTGGTACCTTCCGGTAATTGATCGCTTGAAGCGTTTGTTCTCAAACCCTAGGGAGGCTGAACTTATGCGTTGGCATTCCGAGCAAAGCAAGAAGAATGAAAAACATATACGACACCCTGGTGATGCAACGCAGTGGAAAAATTTTGATATTCAGTATCCAGAATTTGCGAAGGAAATCAGAAATGTGAGGTTTGCCTTGGGTACAGATGGAATGAATCCGTTTGGTGAAAAAAGGAGCATACACAACACATGGCCCGTGGTCTTAACTATGTACAACCTACCGACGTGGTTGTGTCACAAAAGGAAATATATCTTATTATCTGTTCTTATCCAAGGTCCGAAACAACCCGGCATCGAAATTGATGTGTTCTTGGAACCTTTAATGGAAGATATGGCGAAATTGTGGAATGAAGGGGTACGTACATGGGATGAGTACAAGCGGGAGTATTTCACGCTAAGAGCAATGATATTCGTTACCGTGCATGATTATCCCAGACTGTTTACATTATCGGGACAAATGAAAGGGAAGAAAGGTTGCGTTAGGTCCGTGGATAGAACTGGATATCTATACCTCACTTCATCCAGAAAGACGGTGTACATGAGACATCGACGGTTCTTGACAGATACACACAAGTATAGGAAGATGAAAGAACAATTTGATAACAAAATCGAAAAAGATACTGCACCAAAACCTTACAGTGGAAAACTTGTGTTTGAAATGGTCAAGAACATTCATATTGCTTTCAGTAAGGGAAAAAAGAGTAAAGGAATTAAGAGAAAGAAAAGTACATCTTCGGATGATACAACTGACATGGCTTTCAAGAAACAATCAATTTTTTTCAAGTATCTTCCGTATTGGAAGAATCTGGAATTTTGCCATAGTATTGATTTGATGCACGTTACAAAGAATGTATTTGACAGCATCATTGGGACCTTGCTGGACATGCCGAGGAAAACAAAGGATGGATTAAATTCACGTATGGACCTAGTAAATCTTGATTTGAGACCATAGCTTCATCTAGTAGAAAGGCGAACGGGAAGCATTACCTTCCCCCAGCCAGCTACAACTTGACGCTAGAAGAGAAAAAAGCAATTTGCGAATGCTTGCGTGGGATCAAAGTGCCCACAAGTTTCTCATCCAATATCCGCAAACTAGTCTCGATGAAAGACTTGTCTTTATTCGGTTATAATTCTCACGACTGTCGTATGATGATGACAGTTTTCCTTGCCATTGCAATAAGAGTAATCAAACCTGAGCATATAAAAGTTGTCATCACACGTTTGTGTTACTTCTTCAATGCAGTATCGCAAAAGGTGATAGCACGTGAAGATTTAGACTATCTGAAAACATACATCGTCGAGACAATGTGCAAGCTTGAGATGTGTTTCCCACCATCCTTTTTTTGATATGCAAGTACACCTAATCATACATCTTGTTGATCAGATAAAAGCATTGGGGCCACTATATTTACATCATATGTTTTCGTTGGAGAGATATTTAGGAGTATTAAAAGGTTATGTGCGGAACCGTGCTCACCCAGAGGGTTCAATTATGGAAGGATACACCACTGAAGAAGTGATTGAGGGTTGCGCTGATTACATCAAAGATGGAAAATCGATAGGTGTGCCAATACCGGTACATGAGGGTAGACTACGTGGGAGAGGCAAAGTGGGTAAGAAAACTTTTATTGTTCAAGATTACAAGAATGTACACCGTGCACATTTTGGTGTACTACAACAGCTCGCAATAGCTGAGCCGTACATTGAGGAACACCAAATTGAGCTTCGTGATAAAAACCAAGACCGCAAAGAAGACTGGATCATGAAAGAGCACAGAAGATGTTTCACTGAATGGTTAATGGACAAAAATATATCATACGGAAACACTATAGAAGAGGCAACAATGAAGAAGTTAGCTTGTGGCCCATCTACTTTGGTAACATCATGGCAAGCATATGACATCAATGGTTACACATTTTGCACTAAAGAAAAAGACGGTAAGAGTGTTGCACAAAATAGTGGTGTTCGTATTGAGGCTTATGATTCACAAGGGAAGAAGACCACATACTTCGGGTTCATAGAGGAAATATGGGAACTCGATTATGGCGAAAGAATGGTAATGCCCGTATTTAAGTGCCAATGGGTCAAACATCCTGATGGTTTGAAAGTGGACAATTACAGGCTGACACTGGTAGACTTGAATAAAGTGGGTTACAAAGATGACCTGTGGGTTCTCGCCGATAATGTTGCACAAGTTTTTTATGTTCAAGATCCAGAAACTGAGAAGTTGCACGTAGTTGTTTCTGGAAAGCAAAATATTGTTGGGGTTGACAATATGGGAGATAATGAAGAGGAATATAATCAGTATGAAGAGATGTACCTTTTCACCGAACCAGAAAACATCAAGCGCGTAGAGAGAAGCATTAAAAAGAATTTGAAACCCTATATGCGAGAAGATGTCAATGCTGGAAAAAATGTATATAGCAATGCGAAATGATATATATTGTATATATTTGTATCTTCTGAAATCAACTTAGAACAATGTTGGTATATGGATTGTGTCCTTTTGCATTTGTGTACATATGCGTTTGGACTCAATGATTTGGAAGTTTGGAAGTTTGGTCTTTCTTCAGATAATGATGTCTCGGGCGTGTAGCCGATTGAAGGAGGAGCGCTTGGCGTGGCGCAAGAACCATCCCCATGTATGTACATATGGCACACCGGTCACATGGTTGTATATACATATGTATCTGTAATGGACTGATGAACTTAACTGTAGTTTGTTTTTCCGTGTTGTTTGTTTTTGGTATTTTCAATTTCTCCGCGTAGGGTTTCTCTGCGAAGCCTGAATCGGGAGATTTATTCAAGTGGCAGTGCATCGTCCCCGGTAAAGAAGGGGTAAGTCATGAAGAACAAGCACAATATGAGTTTAACCATCGTCCTCCTATTAATAAATTTCTTTTGCAGACTGAAAGGGAAGATGGTTACTACCCACTGACAATCGCCTTCTCTGAGGACTATCCCTTGGTGCCTCCAAGATGCGCCTTTCCAATTGGGTTCTTCCACCCAAATGTCCATCGTTCGGGAGCACTCTGCATCGGGATTCTTGATCAAGAGACTGTAAGATAGACCTATTTTGTTCATGTAATTATTACTTATAATTGTTGTCGAACTTATTTGAACTGGTTTCTTATATTGCTTAAATTATATTTCGTAGGGGTGGTGCAGTGCTTTTACAATCAAAACTATACTACTTGAAGTTCAGCGTTTGCTGCATCAGCCAAATGTGCCTGATGTTGAAAATGATTGCTATAATCTACTTATCAAGGTTAGATGACACTTTGACTTAGTGACCAATGTAGGTTATTCATTCCTCCTTCGACATTTGTTAATTTAAATAATGTCAATATTTTCAGGATCCAGCGGAATATAAGAGACGTGTTCGGGAGCAAGCAGGACGGTACAATTTAGATTGATCGATGGGAGCTTCATCGTCGATCTACAATGAATGTAGCATGATTTTTGTTCAGTGTGTAAAGAAATTATCTTTGAACAATTGTAAAGCCTCTAATGGTGTATTATCACAATTAAGCCAGCCTCACTGGTGATCGAGCATTTCCTATAATGCATTACTGTACTAGTATCCGCTAGCTCATCTGTGTTTTTTTCCTGATACAATTTTTCCTGCACGACTATATACGGCTGTGATATATAATTGCAACTACATCCCTGTAATTTCAATGAAAACCGCTTATGATAATTAAACAATGACCGCCACTGAAAATACATGATCTTCTCGGGCCGTTGTTAATCAAGAACCGGCTATGAAGTTCATTGCATTACAGACGGTTATTAATTAAGAACCGCCAAAGAAGATCATGTATTTACTCAGACGGTTGTTCCTTAAAATCCATCTGTGAAGTTCATTGCATTACAGACGGTTATTAATCAAGAACCGTCAACGAAGATCATGTATTTACCCAGACGGTTGTTTCGTAAAATCCAGCTGTGAAGTTCATTGCATTACAGACGGTTAATAATTAATAACCGTTTGTGAAGATCATGTATTTACCCAGACGGTTGTTTCTTAAAATCCGTCTGTGAAGTTCGTTGCATTACAGGCGGTTCTTAATTAAGAACCGATTCTGAAGATCATGTATTTACCCAGACGGTTGTTCTTTAAAATCCGCATGTGTTGTTCTTTCATCACATACGGTTATTATATCATTCGTCATCACAGTCGCATATTTTTAAGGACCGCCTGTGTTTGAAAAATTGAAGCGCCTGTAAAAATGCTTTTTGTAGTAGTGTATTCTTCCACTCTATTCTTGCGCTACAGTATCAACTGTAGCAGCCGCTTCTTTCAGGCAGCTGTACTGTAGGGGGGCATGACCGGCCGAACTGTAATTACCTGGTCTGGCCGCCTCACAGTGTCTTGCTATTAGTTGCATTGAAGCTTGAAATGATTGTCAAGGTTGACTCACCTGTATTGTGTGGTTCTTGAGCACTGGATGATCAAAGGCTGGTTGCTTGGAGATATGTACGCAGTCGATTATGTCTCCGTCTGGGCTCTGCATGAGTTGCAAAAAATCATTGTCAAAAATATAGTATTTTTAGTTGCAATGTAATGACACTGCCAACTTCCTATAATACTTAAAAAATGCAAACTCCTTCCTAAGGAAACTTCGATATTGCAATTTTTACGACAATGCGGTAAAAAAGGGGGCTAACTATACTGGGCTGGTATTTTCGAACTAAAACTCATTCTATGATCTCCAAAAAATCTCACCTCAAAGGAGGGTATGAAATTTACAAAAGACAAGAATTTACCCCCTTTTCCACCAAAGAATATCATTTTGCCAGAGCCAGTCTGAATGCACCACTTTACCTGAATTTGCTTAAGACTGTGCACTGTGTGACTGTAAACTGGTCCTTCAAATTAGCATAGAGGCCGGAAGTATGGGCCCGAGCAGAGAGGATAAACCGACCTTTGTACCTTTGGTAGCTACAGTGTTACGCCAAACATAGACATTACTATAGTAAGGGAAAAAGACAATGAATCCTATGCGATGCCAGATCCACTTCATGCCACACTTGGCAACGACGGCGGCTACCGCAAGAGGTCAAACACCTGGCCCAGCAGTACACAGATGCAGAACCAGGATCTTCCTTCCTCACAATGTGGAGGATGGAGAAGACCTCGGCGAGCGGGTACTTGTCATGTAGCGGGAGGCACGTTTCGGCTGGCTAAATTAGTTGGGGGGTGGGGCAGCACTACTGCATGTTAGGAGAAGGATCCCACAAAGGGGTAGGGTAGCACTGCACGGTCTGAATCCAACAGCGACCATGGAAGTGAGCTGTGGAGAAGAGAGAATAGAAGATGTGAAAAGCTTGGTGGGGAAGAAGAGAGAAGGAAAAAAGGAAAGGAGGGAAAAAGGAAAGGAGAGGGAAAAGGTAGAAAAATAAGAAATAAAAAAGATGCAGAAGAAAGAGGAAGGGAGAGGGAAAAAGGATAAAAGTTAGAAATTGAATGAATTAAAATAGAGGGAAAAAAGAAAGAAAAGGAAACAAAATTATATGGAAATAGTTTTTTCAATATATTGTTAACTATTATTTATTTTGTTTAAAACTTTGCTTTTACTTTATTGAAAACTATTGAAAATATTACTTTAAGGATGGATTTAAGCCCCCTTCGGCACAGCTTGACGGAGTTGATTATCTAGTAGAAACAGGTAGCTATTTCAAATACTACTTTCAGGAAAAGTTATTTTTCACTCCAGATAAGTGATTTCCATAAATAGATTAAAGACTTATGCCCTGAAAGTTGTGTATAGTTCAATTGTGACTTCTTGAAAATCCGAGTTTTGTTATGAGTTATGGAAAAGCTTATGTGAGGAGAGAGAAAGAATGATAATAGAAATGATTTGCGTATTTAAATAATGGTAGGTGGATAATTTTTTCTAATAGTTGGATAATAATATGGGAAATTTAACGTCTGCAGGGATTCAAGTTGTAGCAGGAAAATCTATAGATTTTCATAAACCTATTTCATATGAAAAATCTTTTGATTGAGATTTCAAGTGCTTGCTCGTTAACGTGCACTGTAGAGCTAAACCAAACAGACATAAAATGGTTACTTCTCCTTGTTATGTGAAGTGATTTTTTTCCATTGTAGAAGTTCCTCCTAGAAAACCATATAGAATAACTTTTAACGATATAATTAATTTCTTCAGAGCTCACTTTTACGGAATCTATATCAAACGGATCCTTAGAGTTGCACAAGTAAGGAATGTCTAATCTACGACCAAAAGGTAAAAAAATATATAAATTTTCTCTAAAGCTACAGTAAAATTGTATACAAGAAATAATTACTCAGAAGAAAGTAGATAAAAATAAAAAACTAAATTTTAGAGCAACAAAGCTAGTGACTCAAGAACAAATAAGCACCATCCCAAACTATGCATCCATCTCGCTGCAAAGAAACCACAATTTTGAGCTCCCGTTTCTTCCAAATGGATTACCAGAAAGATCAAAACTATCATTTCAAATTATGAAGCCCCCAAAGACACTTTTCATGCAAGTTCCAAATATTGTAAGGCACCTGAATGCTCTTCACAGCCGGCTTGTTGAGCCGCTTCAGGTGCTGGTGCACCCTTGCAGCCTGTAACCTGCCTTCCGTCGCGGCGGCCCACAACATCACACAAACTGACATTATGGAGAACACCGATGTGAGGCCACTGTCGTGACTCATCCTCGCCATGCGCGCACCGCTGGAGCTTCTGACTCAGCCACTCACTGTCAAGAGCTATCAAAATTCACTGGTGTTTAGACTGCACTGTGAGCAAGTACAAAGACTTAAAATTGGCGTTGCTCAAATATTTGTGTTTTTCTAGGTATTTTCTTGAACTATATAAAGGAAAAACATTTGTAGCTTAAGGCCTAACATGAACAAATATGCACATTGACTTAGTATAGTTGTGTGTAATAATATGCACTTTAACCTAGTATAGTTGCGTCATAATATTCCTAATACGCACATTAACCTACTATAGGTTGTTAATATGCACTAATATGCACATTAATTTAATAGAAATGTGTCATAACAACTAATACGCACAATAACTTTGTATAGTGCATCATAACACATGCACTAATTAATATGCACATTAACTCAATACAATTACATAGTAATGTGCACTAATATCTACATTAATTCAGTACAATTGTGTCATAACGTGCACTAATACGCACATTAACCTAGTACAGTTAGCATCATAATATTCACTAACGCACGCATTAACTTATAAAAATTTACATGTGTATATACTTATATGTTTATTAACTTGGTGCACTAATGTGTGCATTGACTTAGATATTACATTTGCAGCACTGGGGAGATACTTTCGTGACAGGCTATGCAAGGTTTAATTTTTTTTCATAAACAGTAACATGAACTGTTCATTGACTTGTAAATAAAAATGTCAGAAATAGAGTGCCACGAGTTGTGTAACAGGATCCATGTCCTATGTTGATCATATCATGACAGGACATAGGAATGTCACACTTTGCCAATCCAACTGAAACAAACACGCTAAGCACTAAAGAAGAGTTTGGGTCAGAAATTTCAGGTCATTTTGCCCACACCACAATGGCTGATACCGAACATGAGCAATAATAATAGAAGTACGTGCTATTTTTGTCATCCAAGATGGCTGCTGGTAGTCAAACACATCAAGCATATTGAGTAGAGAGGAGGGTCCCGTCATTCTCATCTAACTGCTGTGTTGCCTTGCATGGTAGGGTCATCACTCACTGCTGGGACAACATAGGTTTGGGAAGAAGAACGACCTTGCTTGTTGCTCTCTGCGCCCACTTGAGGATGTCCAACCGAGCAGCTATATACGTAGGGATGTGAACTGTGAAAGCTACAGGATAACAAATAGCCACATTAAGTTAGACATTAATATACATATATTAACTTAGATGTTGCATGCATTAATATACATATTAACTTATTTATTACACAGCTGCATATAGCAGCATTAACTAAGATACTACAGCTGCATATAACTGCATTGATCGTACTTAGATATTACATCTACCCATTATTTTTTACTAATTCATGTATTAACTTATCAGTAAGACATGCACACATTTATGTAGGATCCAAGAACACATGAAAAGCTATCAGATGGGGAGTGGGGTGAATGGTAGATAAAAAATTTTTATATAAAAGCCTAAAAAGTCTATCAATAGAAAATCAATCTGATAGAGAAAATTGAGTTTGCCATTTCCAAGCTCGCCATCGTGCCATTTGCCGCCGCCGACATGGAGGGCACTGCTCCGGCCATTTCCTTACCTTCGAGCTCCTTGCCGAGTTCACTACAGCAACCCTGATCAATTACGTCGGCCAGGGCAGATGTAAATAAGGCCTAAACCGACGTAAGTTACTTAATTACGTCGGTTTTCCCTTTATTACGTTGGTTGCCGGCCGACGAATCAGTTTGGACGTAATTAAGGTAACTTATGTCGGCCGCAAACGTAAGTTACTTAATTACGTCGGTATCCGGCAAGCGATATAAGTTATTTACCAAGATGGGCCGTGGGCTGGGCCAGAGTACTTACATCAGCCGCTGCCGGCCGATGTAAGTTAAGTGGTATAGCTTACGTTGGTTGCGCAAAACCGACGTAAGTTAAGTGGTTTAACTTACGTCGGTATGGTCTGACCGACGTAAGTTAAACTGGGCTAACTTACGGCGGCTTGGACATAGCCGACGTAAGTTAACTTTTCATTTTTTTAAAAAAAAAAGAAACAAAAACGGACTACCTCGCAAGATTGCGAGCTCCAGACAGATCAAAAAATAGTGCACAAACATTTCATACAATACACAGATCACAAAATAGTCCAGAAATAAATCAAAACATCCACAACAACACAAAACAGTTTCAAAACCATTCACTGGGCTACACGCTAGCCCTTCCACTACCTCTAGAGCCAAGATCTTCTCGGTGCGTTCCTCCGGGTGCCTGTAGATATGACGAAGGAGTTTAAGCCGCCGTTCCCAGACCCTGCAAAAGAACCATATATTCCCTGTATTAGCCTGTAAGGAATTGCACAACCATATTATACTTCTACGGATCCATTTAAAGCATGAGTTATCACATACTATGAAATGAAACAAATTTTACAAAATTCCACTTACTGCATACGAAGTTATGGATATTTCGATATTGAATGATGCATGCAAGCAACAAGTGGATATAAAACTTTGTAAAGGAGGAAAATTAGAAGGTTCTGCTCTAGCATTAGAAGGTCCTGCTCTCCTCTGCACAGCGCAACAAGGATATGTTCTGTTCTCCAGAACCGATCAACACCTGTGCAGAGATAAAACAGAGGTTCTACAGACTATATTTCTAATAGTTTACATTGCTCATTCTACAAAGAGCTGGATTGAAACGAGGGGGGAAATAACATAGAAGCTACTAACGACCAGTTGACCACAAAGCTTCTTGTGAGATCACAACTACATGATCAGGTGTATACTCTAGAAGTAAGGTTCATTTCATAGCAATTGTTCATCCCAACAACAGGATAGGATCTTGCCGACTCCTAGAATGTGAAAGAGTGGATAATTCATTTAAGAAGCTTAGCACAATATTAAAGAAAGAGTTTATTACCCGCTCTGGTATCTACTGCGGCGGAATCGTAGGAATCTCGATATTCTGACCGCTGTTTCGAGAAAGAGTCTGCTATTGCAAAGTATTAGAAGATATATGTTATTGAAATGCTATGAAATTTAACTACGATACTTTAAATGACTTACCGGCACAGTTGCTTGCATCTGGGCCAGCATTAAGGCCGTCCTCCGCTACTCCTCCCTTGCCTCTGCCCTCGACCTCTCCAGCTTTGCTTGGAGCGTCTCCTTCAAGGCGAGGAGCTCCATCTGGGTCTGCGAGAGACGATCACTGGTGGTCCCAACAGGCGAGGCCTGCAACGATGAAGCGCCTCTCAAAGGTCGCGTCGACCTTGAGTCGACAACTCCATCAAAAATGGCAAACCTGTAAAAGAATGAAAACACTAAGTAGAAGAAGATAAATTGAAAAATAAATGAAACACATGAACAACTCAGTGTCCATCGGCCTTCCTGCCTCCTCGCGTACGCGGCTTGGGGGTCGATCAGCGCACTTTCCCAATCGTAATCCGCACCGTGTATATTTGCGACCTCCTGCGCGTACTTTGCCTACAAAACAAAGAAATCCTGTAAGCATGCCAATAATAGTATTAGTTATAATGAAATTGATGAATTTTGAAAACTTACCAGTCGGTCGGCTGCGACCTGACTAAACTGCCCATGCTGAAAAGGGTCACTTCCCTTGTGACCTCTCTTCCAAGCCTAGGTTGGTGTCGTCTCCTGACCCATCTCTCGCTCTTGTGTAGCCGTGTTAGTGAGATAAATATATTAGGAACACATAAATAAATTGAAAAAGTACTTACCATGCATTTAGCCAAACACAAGTAGCCGTCGCTGCCAAACTTGTGCTTGTTGTCGGACCCCATGCGGCACTGTCTAGTCTTTGTGGACTTATTGATGGAAGCTTCGCTAGCCCAGTACCGACAGAGAGCTAAGTACGCCTCGATGTTACCCTATAACCATAAAATACTAACCTGCACATATTTCATTTTTCATCAATGCAATTAACATACATAGATATTGTAAATATATAACAATATTAAAAACTTACCTCCGCGTACTGCTCCTCTGTCAAGTACGCGTTGGACTCCTTCCTAAATGGACCCATATGCCGCTCCTGCTCACGGGGGTGCCGCTTGTAGTATGCGTTGACGGCCTGAATCAGGCTGTTTGACAACGCCGCCGTCATGAGCTTCCGAGCTTTGTATTGGAACACGCGTCTCGCGTGGTCCTCCATGCCCGGTTTCTCTACTTGGTACATCAGCTTTAAGAAAACAAACTTTAAGTGATATGCATTAACAATTCAAACGAGTTGAAAAAATGAAACAGTTAAACTTACCATAAAATCATGCCATATGGCTCCCTGAACTGTGTCGTGGACCGGGTGAGAGACACGAGCGTATTTATCCAACGACACTACTGGGAAGCCGTCAATGACATCAGGGTTGTGCAACTTCACTATAGCACCCATGACACTATTAACCTGCCTGTGGTGTTTCTCGACCCCCGTGAACAAACAGTTGTACCAACATCTGCAAAATATATTAAGTCATTAAGTATAGGAAAACAACATCTAATATTAATATACTATGTATAGTTTTTACCTGTCTCCGACAGGACGCATCGTGGTCCGCTGAGAAGTAACCAGAGGAGGAGCCGCAAAGTGGGTCCTCCTTGTCCATCGCTTCTGCTGCGACGCCGCCGCATCCTGTGACCTTGAAGGCTCTGCGGAATCACCGGAGTCAAAAGAAAGGCTAGCAGTAGCCGACTGTAGAGGGAGGCTAGTGCTAGCTGGCTCCGAAGGGACGGTAGCGCTAGAGGGCTCCTGTAGCGGACTCGCCTCTGACTCGGGCTCCTATAGTGGCCCCCAACCTCTGACTCGGACTCGGAAGACGTGAGTCAGACTGCACAAAAGAAAAAGATTGACAATAAATAATTATTAACAACTGCAATTTATAAAATAACTTTATTGTAAACTAAAATTTACCTCCGTCTGCTGAAAGAACACATGAGCTGAGGGTGGAGCGTGCGCCAGAAAGAGGGAATGTCAGCTCGAAGGTAGCGAGGTCTGAGAGCAAGGGTCTCGTGGCGGCTCAAACCCTCTCACTGGCTTCCTCTTCCCTTTCCCCTTCGACGACATCTTGTTGCAAGGAATAAATTATTAATATGCAAAGATAATATAAAAAATCAATGTTAAGTTAGTGAATAAGACGTTACTTCAAAATTCATCAACATCACGGTCATGCACCCTACTCCTTAAACAAGCCCATCAATCTTATTCTTTCACATATTGTTTTCGTTTGCGCAAATTAGCAGGTTTGACCTAGATTGATATCTTCAGTTTTCAATTCTGATTCTGTTTCTGCTTCTGTTCCAGTCTCGATATCTTGAGCATCTCTAACTAAGTCATCGAGTCCTACACCGGGCTCGACGGAGAAGGAGTCTGGCAACTCTTCCTCTTGGTAGACCACATCGGCCTCAGCTTCCTCATGGTAATCATCATCTCCTAGAGCGTATAACCGCTCACGAGGATTCACCTTATGTACCACCCACCAAGCTTTGAATTTATTGCTTGGGTAAGGTAGATAGTACATTTGCTCTACTTGGTGTGCAAGAACTAATGAATTGAATCCATTCAAATGTTCTGTCGGTACCCTACGTACCGGGTACCCCACGATACCGCAACAAGTGCAAGAATGTTCCACCCGTCAGAGTCGAAGGCCCTAATAGGTCCCACATGTCACGTTGCACCGGACCTGCTACCCTCACATGGCTGGCTCCCGGGTTAACATGTGTAAAATAAGCCCGGAACAAAACTCCCAACCAAGGGAAGGTCCGGAGACTACACGTGTACAACAGTCCCGGACCTAGCCCCCGTCGGAGAGGAGCTTCGGTACCGACACGTGTACATCAACCCTGGACCTACCCTCCCGCAAGGGAAAGATTCGGATCTGCCTCGTGTGGAGCCTCCGGACCTTCGTTATCAACAGAAATACAAGCCGACCATGACCATTACAAATATTCAAGGATGGTTAAAGCGGCAGTTATGAGGTCTGATAATGTGTCATTAATGCCATATTAATGACACACGATGAGTGCACCGTTAATAGGGGTAACGCTGCCATGAAGGCACGTTACCACACTATTAATTGTACTTAGTACTCTTTAGACAGTGCATTGGATCATTAAGCACGCTAGGGACACATGTCGGGCCAGGCCAACTTTGTAACGGTCAGTCCTTAGAACTATAAAAGCGCCGCACCGCACGAACATAGGGACATTCTGATTCAGATCTAGGCTATTGTGATCTGACCCTAGCGAACGTACTCGCTCAATACAATTACACAAACCCCATGGAGTAGGGTGTTACGCTCAGGCGGGCCGATCCACGTAAATCTCTGAGGTCACCATCTTGATATTGATCTCTGCTTGCCCCAACCATAAAAGAACCTTCGCGGGCTGCTTCTCAGCGGGTTCAGGTGAAGTGTCGTATTCAACACTTCGACATTTGGCACGCCAGGAAGGGAAAGCACTCGTAAATCCCGAGATCACAAGATGGTGAATTCAATTGTTGGATCATCGAACAACGATCATGCTCAACAATCAATAGGTGTCAATGCTCCGGTAGGAACTGTAGCACCATATGTCCCGGCAAACAATGCCAATCAACGAGATGGGGCATCTGCGTCGATCATCGCATCGGCAAACAACAACCCCGAGCATGCGCTCATTGCTGCGCGAGCTCTTCTGCAACATCCACCACCTCCAGGTGCACCCCAGGGTGCTATGGAGCAGTGGAGGGCTGATGTCGACCATCTGGTCACAGCTGCGGCTGCAGGCATCAGTAACCAAGGTCCTCCACCTTCAGGGCGAGCGCCTTCAGAACGACGGACCCTTTCTAGCCAGCTTGGTGCACAAGCCTCTCAGCAAAGGAGACGTGCTGCCACCTAGAAGGTGACTTCGTTGCCCCTCGGGGCACGACGCACCCATACCATCACCAGGATCCTGACTCATGACCTGCGGTCGGAACTAGATTGCCGTTACTGGCAACAAGATCGACGAGTCCATATCGAGTGTGCTCGTGAAAGGCGAGAGGCTCGGGACAACCCTGCTCCACAAGGAGTAGGAGGAGGTTGTTCTTACTTGGCCGTGCACATCTGTATCGTCATATGGCCACATAAGTTCCAGCCTCACTTGCGGAAAAATTCGACGGGACAGTCAACCCCGCCGAATTTCTTCAAATCTACTCAACCGCCATATTGGCAGCGGGAGGTGATGATGCTGTAATGGCCAACTATTTCCCGGTGGCCTTAACTGGGACTTCAAGGTCCTGGTTCATGAGTCTTCCACCCGATTCCATTAATAGTTGTGTGGAGTTATGCCAGCAATTCACTTCCAACTTCGGGAGCTCCTACACGCGACCCGACACTGAATTGGCTCTGTTTCCTATAAAGCAAATGTCGGCAAAATCGCTACGGTCCTTCATCCAGCGATTATCTCAGGTACGAAATACCATTCCTTCTATATCGAGCTCTACTATTATCGTTGCATTCAGACAGGGTGTTCAAGATAAGAAGATGCTAGAGAAGCTGGCTATTAAAGAAGTTACCAGCGTCACGGAACTCTTCAGCCTAGCCGACAAATGCGCTAGAGCTGCGGAGGCTAACCAGAATTCCTCCAAAACTGAAGCCGCTACCTCTGGTAGTGGTAAGAAGAAGAAGAAGCCCAACGGCAAAAAGAAGCCGTCGATCGGAGCTCCAGCTGCTGCTGCTGCAGCCCTTGGAAGACGGGGGCCACGCCCCGAGAAGTGACCTCGACCATCATCAGACGACGACAACATTTTCAAAGCATGGTGTCCGATTCACAGGACGAACCGACACAGCTTGGAAGAATGCCGGGTGGTCCAGAACCTTATCGAGCGATACAACAAGCACCAGGAAGAAGTTCCATTCCATCAAAGGGAAGGAAAACAAAAATTCGACGAAGCTCAAAATTTATACAAGAATTAACATAATTGTGTGAGATATGAAACCCAAGAGCTCAATTCTCGATGAGATTGTCATTCTCCCTGGCGCAATTTTGAACTCCCAAAGATTTGATTCTTAGGGCCTTAGAATGTGTGGATAGAGTGTTTTTAGGCACTTGGATGCAGTTGGGCGCTAGGGTTGAAGATCGTGTGTCTCCTTTTTATAGAGGTCCCGAAAAGTGACATTTATGATTTTGTATGTCCGGTCTAGTCCGTGGTGGACATGAGACTAGTCTGGTGTGGTCTAGTGTGAGTTCTAGTTTAAGTGTCACCAGTGTTCTAAGTCTTTGTGTGCAAACCCTAACAAGTTGAGCTAGTCCTCATAGAGAGGCCGGACTAGTTTGAAGTTGTACAGTATGGAATAACGGACTAGTCCGTGGTAGAACAGACAAGTTCGATGCGCTGCAATGAGTACCTTTGAACTAGGGTTTATGTTGCGAGACAACTCTGGTGTGTTATGGTAGCATATAATGAACTATTCCATTCAAGGACGGACAAGTCGGCAAGTGATTGTCGGTGGGAAAAGTGGCTAAGGGTGTGAAGTGCGAACTAGTCCGTTGTGACACCAGACAAGTCCTATGTGTTACAGTAAGGACAATCGGATTAGTTTGGTTGATAATTCACACAAACCAGTGATTGCTGTCACACATACAAGACTTGTCATGTAACAGTTTAGTTGTAATTTTAGTTTATTATAACCTCTTATTCTTGTCATGTAACAGCTAAACTATCGAGATGATAATTCACACAAGCCAAGATACTAGAATCTATGCTAAGTCTCGTCCTTCACTTTAGCCTTTTTTCAATCAAAATCTCTTTTTTTCATCATGGTCTCCTTATTTCCTTTTTAAGTTATTCACCTTTTTCTCCATTGTTACCTGCTCTCACTCAACTAAATTTATTATCTCTTTACTTGTTTGTCATCGATTATACAAAACCACATAGGGGTGCCTAGATACACTTACAATATCTCCGTGTTTGGGGATTGATGACAACCAAGTGAAGTATAATCATAGGAGACTAAATACATATGATTTTAGTAAGGTATACACATATGAGTTAAAAGATACGTGAAACATAGATAAAATATCATATGTTCGTTGTTTATGGAGTGGTGTCTAACAATGTGAGTTAGCAAGTAATATGATACAAATAATGTGTTCCAAGAGTAATAGCCATGAAAACATTACATTATGAATAAAGCAAGGACATTAAGATAACATAGTGTGCATAAGTATTACATAGTCTTGCATAAAACATAACAAGTTCTTAAACATGAAGCTTAACAAGTTTTCAAATAAAGTACATGTCCATGGAAAACGAAAAACTAAAGAGATACGACTACGACTACTCACCTTAAATATCTCTGCCTTTAGCATCAAGACACCAACAAGGGAAAAAAACTAGGAAAAACTACTCATCGTCTTCATCGTCACGGTCCTCGCTTCCGTGACTCTTGGTCTTCTCGCTATCTTGATCCACTACGTCGTTCTCATAGCCATGATTTTCTTAAGGAGCACAAGAATGAATGGTGGAATCAACGCCAAAGATAGCAAGCTTGTCATTAGTAAGCTGTGGCAACTTCGTGTAATACTTATCTATAGTGATTAGGCAAGTCTTGATTTCAAAATTCTCGTCTATCGTGTTAACCAGTGGGCCCAACAGGCACATTGTTAGTAGAGGGAGCCAAAAAGTCACGAAGGGTCTTCGAAGCCATTGGCGTTTTGGTTGTTAGTGCAGAAGCGCTGGTTTTCTTCGCTACACGAAGCTTCTGAGGACTAACAACACGAGGTCGATCTCTCAAAAGGGTTCACAATCTTCAACAATGTTTTTCTACAAGCGGAAACCGGACATACACTACCCCGTTTTCACATTAAAATAAATGCAAAAGCAAAGAAGGGTTATCCTACTAAAACCTACCTAGGGTCCTATCTTATTCACTCTATCATGCAATACTTCAACTGCCTTCTGCGGGGACGGTGCTAGAAATGCTTGTTGATAGTTGTTAATAAACACTAACAAATCATCCCTGGCAATGGTGCTACAATAGGTTGTTGACATTTCTCACATACAGATAAAAATCCGCAAGCGCACGGAAACTATCGATTTAGCATTTCCCACTTTTAAAAGGGTATTCCAAGGGTGTCATTTATATTTTTCCAATTGAAGGCTAACTGGAAGTGTAGAAACCATCAAATGAAGATGGTAGATTGGTCTAGGTAAAGTCCTAGTGATAATGGGTAATAAATGATTGAAGGTAGTGTGACACACACATGAGCATTCTATTCTAGGGAGGTAAATGGATCTATGGGAGATTAGACTAAAAGTAGGGAGTTGCTCCTACTATGCTTCTAGTATACATTTACATAGCCTAGGTTAGATACTAATGAGCATGTCAATGATGAATTCTTATGCTAAGTTGTACAACACATCGGACATGGGCTTACCCATAGCAATACTAGGGCGACTCACGCATAGAGCCTATGGCATAGCCAAACGTGGAGGATTACAAAGGACGGATAGTGCTGTCACCACCTACTGCCTATCTATTCAATCCGTGGGTCTACGAGACATCCAACGCTAATTAACTATCCTAGCACTATGCTAGCATATTAAGTAAATAACTTAAGAGCAGCTGCACAAGCCATACTAAAGCAATGACTAACCTAAACATCATTCAACCAATGTTGAGACATAGCATAAATTTATTCATATTAATGATCATATCATATCTTATTAGACTATAGTGCGGGTTTATAGTGTTTATGATGATAGTATAATTACATTAAGGCATGATCATAAAGACTATTCCTACTACATACATGGAATATACGATCAGACAAGAAACGCTTCATTGAAGTATACTAATAAAAGTAGACTAAAGATGACATCTTTATTATGCATAAAGCCACAAATAAAATAAAAATATGTCAGACATACCTTCCCTAATTTTGAATTGGGAAGAGAGAGACTCCTTCTACTCCTTTCTTAATTTGGACTAAGTACCAGAGACTCTCCTCTATACATCCTAAACTCCTCTAAGACTTTAAAAAAAAAACAAAAACTGACTACCTTGCAGGATTGCGAGCTCCAGACAGATCAAAAAATAGTGCACAAACATTTCATACAAATCACAGATAACAAAATAGTCCAGAAATAATTCTAAACATCCACAACAACACAAAACAGTTTCAAAACCACTCACTGGGCTACACGCTAGCCCTTTCACTACCTCCAGAGCCGAGATCTTCTCGGTGCGTTCCTCCGGGTGCCTGTAGATGTGACGAAGGAGTTTAAGCCGACGTTCCTGAACCCTGCAAAAGAACCATATATTCTCTGTATTAGCCTTGTAAGGAATTGCACAACCATATTATACTTCTATCGATCCATTTAAAGCATGAGTTATCACATACTATGAAATGAAACAAATTTTACAAAATTCCACTTACTGCATATGAAGTTATGGATATTTCGATATTGAATGATGCATGCAAGCAACAAGTGGATATAAAACTTTGTAAAGGAGGAAAATTAGAAGGTTCTGCTCTAGCATTAGAAGGTCCTGCTCTCCTCTGCACAGCGCAACAAGGATATGTTCTGTTCTCAATAACCGATCAGCACCTGTGCAGAGATAAAACAGAGGTTCTACAGACTGTATTTCTAATAGTTTACATTGCTCATTCTACAAAGAGCTGGATTGAAACGAGGGGGGAAATAACATAGAAGCTACTAATGACCAGTTGACGACAAAGCTTCTTGTGAGATCACAACTACATGATCAGGTGTATACTCTAGAAGTAAGGTTCATTTCATAGCAATTGTTCGTCCCAACAACAGGATAGGATCTTGCCGACTCCTAGAATGTGAAAGAGTGGATAATTCATTTAAGAAGCTTAGCACAATATTAAAGAAAGAGTTTATTACCTGCTCTGGTGTCTGCTGCGGTGGAATCGTAGGAATCTTGATATTCTGACCGCTGTTTCGAGAAAGAGTCTGCCATTGCAAAGTATTAGAAGATATATGTTATTGAAATGCTATGAAATTTAACTATGATACTTTAAATTACTTATCGGCATAGTTGCTAGCATCTGGTACAGCATTAAGGCCATCCTCCGCCGCTCCTCCCTTGCCTCCACCCTCCACCTCTCCAGCTCTGCCTGGGGCGTCTCCTCCAAGGCGAGGAGCTCCATCTGGGTCTGCGAGAGACGATCATTGGTCGTCCCAACAAACGAGGCCTGCAACAATGAAGCGCCTCTCAAAGGTCGCGTCGACCTCGAGTCGACAACTCCATCAAAAATGGCAAACCTGGAAAAGAATGAAAACACTAAGTAGAAGAAGATAAATTGAAAAATAAATGAAACACATGAACAACTTAGTGTCCATGGGCCTTCCCGCCTTCTCTCGCTTACGCGGCTTGGGGGTCGATCGGCGCGCTTTCCCAATCGTAATCCGCACCGTGTATATTTGCGACCTCCTGCGCGTAATTTACCGACAAAACAAAGAAATTTTGTAAGCATGTCAATAATATTATTAGTTATAGTGAAATTGATGAATTTTGAAAACTTACCAGTCGGTCGGCTACGACCTGACTAAACTGCCCATGCTGAAAAGGGTCACTTCCCTTGTGACCTCTCTTCCAAACCTAGGTCGGTGTGGTCTCCTGACCAATCTCTCGCTCCTGTGTAGCCGTGTTAGTGAGATAAATATATTAGAAACACATAAATAAATTGAAAAAATACTTACCATTCGTTTAGCCAAACACAAGTAGCCGTCGCTGCCAAACTTGTGCTTGTTGTCGGACCCCATGCGGCACTGTCTAGCCTTTGTGGACTTATTAATGGAAGCTTCGATAGACCAGTACCGACAGAGAGCTACGTACGCCTCGGTGTTATCCTGTAACCATAAAATACTAACCTGCACATATTTCATTTTTCATCAATGCAATTAACATACATAGATATTGTAAATATTTAACAATATTAAAAACTTACCTCCGCAAACTGCTCCTCTGTCAAGTACGCGTTGGACTCCTTCCTAAATGGACCTAAATAATTATTAACAACTGCAATTTATAAAATAACTTTATTGTAAACTAAAATTTACCTCCGTCTGCTGAAAGCACACATGAGCTAAGGGTGGAGCGTGCGCCAGAAAGAGGGAATGTCGGCTCAAAGATAGCGAGGTCCCAGAGCAAGGGTCTCGTGGCAGCTCAAACCCTCTCACTGGCTTCCTCTTCCCTTTCCCCTTCGACGACATCTTCTTGCAAGGAATAAATTATTAATATGCAAAGATAATATACAAAATCAATGTTATGTTAGTGAATAAGACGTTACATCAAAATTTTCAAAATTCATCAACATAACGGTCATGCACCCTACTCCTTAAACAAGCCCATCAATCTTCTCCTTTCGCATATTATTTTCGTTTGCGAAAGTCAGCATGTATGACCTAGTTATTGATATCTTCAGTTTTCGATTCTGATTCTGTTTCTGCTTCTGTGCCAGTCTCGGTATCTTGAGCATCTCTAACTAAGTCATCGAGTCCTACACCACGCTCGACGGAGGAGTCTGGCAACTCTTCCTCTTGGTAGACCACATCAGCCTCAGCTTCCTCATGGTAATTATCATCTCCTAGAGCGTATAACCGCTCACGAGGATTCACCTTATGTACCACCCACCAAACTTTGAATTTATTGCATGAATAAGGTAGATAGTACATCTGCTCTACTTGGTGTGCAAGAACTAACGAATCGAATCCTTTCAAACGTTCTGTCGGTACCCTACATACCGGGTACCCCACGATACCGCAACAAGTGCAAGAAAGTTCCACCCGTCAGAGTTGAAGGCCCTTATAGGTCCCACATGTCACGTTGCACTGGACATGCTCCCCTCACATGGCTGGCTCCCAGGTTAACACGTGTAAAATAAGCCCGGAACAAAACTCGCAACCAAGGGCAGGTCCGGCGACTACACGTGTACAACAGTCCCGGACCTAGCCCCGGTCAGCTCGGGTACCGACACGTGTACATCAACCCTGGACCTACCCTCCCGCAAGGTAAAGCTCCGGATCTGCCTCGTGTGGAGCCTCCGAACCTTCATTACCAACAGAAATACAGGCCGACCATAACCATTACAGATATTCAAGGATGGTTAAAGCGGTAGTTATGAGGTCTGATAATTTGTCATTAATGTCATATTAATGACACACGATGAGTGCACCATTAATAGGGGTAACGCTACCATGAATGCACGTTATCACACTATTAATTGTACTTAGTACTCTTTAGACAGTGCATTGGGTCATTAAGCTCGCTAGGACCACATGTCGGGCCAGGCCAACTTTGTAACGGTCAGTCCTTAGAACTATAAAAGCGCTGCACCGCACGAACATAGGGACATTCTAATTCAGATCTAGGCTACTGTGATCTGACCCTAGCAAACGTACTCGCTCAATACAATTACACAAACCCCATGGTGTAGGGTGTTACGCTCAGGCGGGCCGATCCACGTAAATCTCTGAGGTCACCATCTTAATATTGATCTCTGCTTGCCCCAACCACAAAAGAACCTTCGCGGGCTGCTTCTCAGCGGGTTCAGGGGAAGTGTCGTATTCAACACTTCGACATTTGGCACGCCAGGAAGGGGGAGGGCTCGTAAATCCCGAGATCACAAGATGGTGAATTTAGCTGCTGGATCATCGAACGATGATCATGCTCAACAACCAATAGGTGCCAATGCTCCAGTAGGAACTGCGCGTACTTTGCCTACAAAACAAAGAAATTCTGTAAGCATGTCAATAATAGTATTAGTTATAGTGAAATTGATGAATTTTGAAAACTTACCAGTCGGTCGGCTACGACCTGACTAAACTGCCCATGCTGAAAAGGTTCACTTCCCTTGTGACCTCTCTTCCAAACCTAGGTCGGTGTGGTCTCCTGACCAATCTCTCGCTCCTGTGTAGCCGTGTTAGTGAGATAAATATATTAGGAACACATAAATAAATTGAAAAAGTACTTACCATGCGTTTAGCCAAACACAAGTAGCCGTCACTGCCAAACTTGTCCTTGTTGTCAGACCCCATGCGGCACTGTCTAGCCTTTGTGGACTTATTGATGGAAGCTTCGCTAGCCCAGTACCGACAGAGAGCTACGTACGCCTCGGTGTTATCCTGTAACCATAAAATACTAACCTGCACATATTTCATTTTTCATCAATGCAATTAACATACATAGATATTGTAAATATTTAACAATATTATAAACTTACCTCCGCAAACTGCTCCTCTGTCAAGTATGCGTTGGACTCCTTCCTAAATGGACCCATATGCCGCTCCTGCTCACGGGGGTGCCGCTTGTAGTGCACGTTGATGGCCTGAATCAGGGTGTTTGACAACGCCACCATCATGAGCTTCCGAGCTTTGTATTGGAACATGCGTCTTGCGTGGTCCTCCATGCCCGATTTCTCTACTTGGTACATCAGCTTTAAGAAAACAAACTTTAATTGATATGCATTAACAATTCAAACGAGTTGAAAAAATGAAACAGTTAAACTTACCATAAAATCACGCCATATGGCTCCCTGAACCGTGTCGTGGACCAGGTGAGAGACACGAGCGTAGTCATCCAATGACACTACTGGGAAACTGTCAATGACACCGGGGTAGTGCAACTTCACGATAGCACCCATGACACTATTAACCTGCCTATGATGTTTCTCGACCCCCATGAACAAAAAGTTGTACCAACATCTGCAAAATATATTAAGTCATTAAGTAAAGGAAAACAACATCTAATATTAATATACTATATATAGTTTTACCTGTCTCCGACAGGATGCATCATGGTCCGCTGAGAAGTTACCGGAGGAGGAGCCGCAAAGTGGTTCCTCCTCGTCCGTCCCTTCTGCTGCGACGCCGCCGCATCCTGTGACCTTGAAGGCTCTGCGGAATCACCGGAGTCAAAAGGAAGGCTAACGGTAGCCAGCTGTAAAGGGAGTCTAGCGCTAGCCGGCTCTGAAGGGATGGTAGCGCTAGAGGGCTCCTGTAGCGGACCCGCCTCTGACTCGGGCTCCTATAGTGGCCCCCTAGCCTCTGACTGGACTCAGAAGACTCTGAGTCAGACCGCACAAAAGAAAAAGATTGACAATAAATAATTATTAACAACTGCAATTTATAAAATAACTTTATTGTAAACTAAAATTTACCTCCGTCTGCTAAAAGCACACATGAGCTAAGGGTGGAGCGTGCGCCAGAAAGAGGGAATGTCGGCTCGAAGATAGCGAGGTCCCAGAGCAAGGGTCTCGTGGCAGCTCAAACCCTCTCACTGGCTTCCTCTTCCCTTTCCCCTTCGACGACATCTTGTTGCAAGGAATAAATTATTAATATGCAAAGATAATATACAAAATCAATGTTATGTTAGTGAATAAGACGTTACATCAAAATTTTCAAAATTCATCAACATCACAGTCATGCACCCTACTCCTTGAACAAGCCCATCAATCTTCTTCTTTCGCATATTATTTTCGTTTGCGCAAATCAGCATGTATGACCTAGTTATTGATATCTTCAGTTTTCGATTCTGATTCTGTTTCTGCTTCTGTGCCAGTCTCAGTATCTTGAGCATCTTTAACTAAGTCATCGAGTCCTACACCAGGCTCGACGGAGAAGGAGTCTTGCAACTCTTCCTCTTGGTAGACCACATCAGCCTCAGCTTCCTCATGGTAATCATCATCTCCTAGAGCGTATAACCGCTCACGAGGATTCACCTTATGTACCACCCACCAAGCTTTGAATTTATTGCATGAATAAGGTAGATAGTACATTTGCTCTACTTGGTGTGCAAGAACTAATGAATCGAATCCTTTCATACGTTCTATCGGTACCCTACGTACCGGGTACACCACGATACCGCAACAAGTGCAAGAAAGTTCCACCCGTCAGAGTCGAAGGCCCTTATAGGTCCCACATGTCACATTGCACTGGACATGCTCCCCTCACATGGCTGGCTCCCAGGTTAACACGTGTAAAATAAGCCCGGAACAAAACTCCCAACCAAGGGCAGTTCCGACGACTACGCATGTACAACAGTCCCGGACCTAGCCCCGGTCAGCTCGGGTACCGAGACGTGTACATCAACCCTGGACCTACCCTCCCGCAAGGGAAAGCTCCGGATCTGCCTCGTGTGGAGCCTCCGAACCTTCGTTACCAACAGAAATACAAGCCGACCATGACCATTACAGATATTCAAGGATGGTTAAAGCGGCAGTTATGAGGTCTGATAATTTGTCATTAATGTCATATTAATGACACATGATGAGTGCACTGTTAATAGGGGTAACGCTGCCATGAAGGCACGTTATCACACTATTAATTGTACTTAGTACTCTTTAGACAGTGCATTGGGTCATTAAGCTCGCTAGGGCCACATGTCGGGCCAGGCCAACTTTGTAACGGTCAGTCCTTAGAACTATAAAAGCGCCGCACCGCACGAACATAGGGACATTCTGATTCAGATCTAGGCTACTGTGATCTGACCCTAGCGAACGTACTCGCTCAATACAATTACACAAACCCCATGGAGTAGGGTGTTATGCTCAGGCGGGCCGATCCACGTAAATCTCTGAGGTCACCATCTTAATATTGATCTCTGCTTGCCCCAACCACAAAAGAACCTTCACGGGCTGCTTCTCAGAGGGTTCAGGGAAAGTGTCATATTCAACACTTCGACATTTGGCACGCCAGGAAGGGGAAGGGCTCGTAAATCCCAAGATCACAAGATGGTGAATTCAGCTGCTGGATCATCGAACGATGATCATGCTCAACAACCAATAGGTGCCAATGCTCCGATAGGAACTGAACACCATCTGTTCCGGCAAACAATGCCAATCAACGAGATGGGGCATCTGCGTCGATCACCGCATTGACAAACAACAACCCCGAGCATGCCCTCATTGCTGCGCAAGCTCTTCTGCAACATCCACCACCTCCAGGTGCACCCCAGGTACTATGGAGCAGTGGAGGGCTGATGTCGACCATCTGGTCGCAGCTGCGGCTGCAGGCATCAGTAACCAAGGTCCTCCACCTTCAGGGCGAGCGCCTTCACAACGACGGACCATTTCTAGCCCGCTTGGTCCACAAGCCTCTCAGCAAAGGAGACGTGCTGCCACCTAGCAGGTGACTTCGTTGCCCCCCGGGGCACGACACACCCATACCATCACCAGGATTCTGACTCATGACCTGCGGTCGGAACTAGATTGCCGTTACTGGCAACAAGATCGATGAGTCCATATCGAGCGTGCTCACGAAAGGGAGTAGGAGGAGGTTGTTCTTCCTTGGCCGTGCACTTCCGTATCGTCAGATGGCCACATAAGTTCAGCCTCACTTGTGGAAAAATTCGACGGGACAGTCAACCCCGCCGAATTTCTTCAAATCTACTCAACTGCCATATTGGCAGCGGGAGGTGATGATGCTGTAATGGCCAACTATTTCCCGGTGGCCTTAACTGGGACTTCAAGGTCCTGGTTCATGAGTCTTCCACCCGATTCCATTAATAGTTGGGCGGAGTTATGCCAGCAATTCACTTCCAACTTCGGGAGCTCCTACACCCGACCCGACACTAAATTGGCTTTGTTTCCTATAAAGCAAATGTCGGCAGAATCGCTACGGTCCTTCATCCAGTGATTCTCTCAGGTACGAAATACCATTCCTTCTATCTCGAGCTCTACTGTTATCGTTGCATTCAGACAGGGTGTTCGAGATAAGAAGATGCTAGAGAAGCTGGCTATTAAAGAAGTTACCAGCGTCACGAAACTCTTCAGCTAGCCGACAAATGCGCTAGAGCTGCGGAGGCCAACCAGAATTCCTCCAAAACTGAAGCCGCTACCTCCGGTAGTGGTAAGAAGAAGAAGCCCAACGGCAAAAAGAAGTCGTCGGCCAGAGCTCCAGCTGCTGCTGCTGCAGCCCCTGGAAGACGGCGGCCACGCCCCGAGAAGCGACCTCGACCATCATCAGAGGACGGCAACATTTCCAAAGCATGGTGTCCGATTCACAAGACGAACCGACACAGCTTGGAAGAATGCCAGGAGGTCCAGAACCTTATCGAGCGATACAACAAGCGTCGGGAAGAAGTTCCTTTTCGTCAAAGGGAAGGAAAGCAAAAAGTCGACGAAGCTCAAACTTTATACAAGAATTAACATAATTGTGTGAGATATGAAACCCAAGAGCTCAATTCTCGATGAGATCGTCATTCTCCCTGGCCCAATTTTGAACTCCCAAAGATTTGATTCTTAGGGCCTTAGAATAGATAGGAGTGTTTTTAGGCTCTTGGATGCAGTTGGGTGCTAGGGTTGAAGATCGTGTGTCTCCTTTTTATAGAGGTCCCGAAAAGTGACATTTATGATTATTTATGTCCGGTCTAGTCTGTGGTGGACATCAGACTAGTCTGGTGTGGTCTAGTGTGAGTTCTAGTTTAAGTGTCACCACTGTTCTAAGTCTTTGTGTGCAAACCCTAACAGGTTGAGCTAGTACGCATAGAGAGGCCGAACTAGTCTGAAGTTGTACAGTATGGAATAACGGACTAGTCCATGGTAGAACAGACAATTTCGATGTGCTGCAATGAGTACCTTTGAACTAGGGTTTATGTTGCGAGACAACTCGGGTGTGTTATGGTAGCATATAATGAACTATTCCATTCAAGGACGGACAAGTCGGTGAGTGATTGTCGGTGGGAAAAGTGGCTAAGGGTGTGAAGTGCGGACTAGTCCGTTGTGACACCAGACAAGTCCTATGTGTTACAGTAAGGACAATCGGATTAGTTCGGTTGATAATTCACACAAACCAGTGATTGCTGTCACACAAAAAAGACTTGTCATGTAACAGTTTAGTTCTAATTTTAGTTTATTATAACCTCATATTCTTGTCATCTAACAGCTAAACTGTCGAGATGATAATTCGCACAAACCAAGATACTAGAATCTATGCTAAGTCTCGTCCTTCACTTTAGCCTTTTTTTAATCAAAATCTCTTTTTTTTTTCATCATGGTCTCCTTATTTCCTTTTTATGTTATTCACCTTTTTCTCCATTGTTACATGCTCTCACTCAACTAAATTTATTATCTCTTTCTTGTTTGTCATCGATTATACAAAACCACATAGGGGTGCCAAGATACACTACAATCTCCCCGTGTTTGGGGATTAATGACAACCAAGTGAAGTATAATCATAGGAGACTAAATACATATGATTTTAAACATAGATAAAATATCATATGTTCATTGTTTATGGAGGGGTGTCTAACAATGTGAGTGAGCAAGTAATATGATACAAATAATGTGTTCCAAGAGTAATAGCCATGAAAACATTACATTATGAATAAAGCAAGGACATTAAGATAACATAGTGTCCGTAAGTATTACATAGTCTTGCATAAAACATAACAAGTTCTTAAACATGAAGCTTAACAAGTTTTTAAATATAGTACATATCCATGGCAAACCAAAAACTAAAGAGATACGACTACGACTACTCACCTTAAATATCACTGCCTTTAGCATCAAGACACCAACAAGGGAAAAAACTAGGAAATACTACTCATCGTCTTCATCGCCACGGTCCTCGCTTCCGTGACTCTTGGTCTTCTCGCTATCTTGATCCACTACGTCATTTTCATAGCCATGATTTTCTTAAGGAGCACAAGAACGAATGGTGGAATCAACGCCAAAGATAGCAAGCTTGTCATTAGTAAGCTGTGGCAACTCCGCGTAATCCTTATCTATAGTGATTAGGCAAGTCTTGATTTCAAAATTCACGTCTCTCGTGTTAACCAGTAGGCCCAATAGGCACATTGTTGGTAGAGGGAGCCAAAAAGTCACGAAGGGTCTTCGAAGCCATTGGCGTTTTGGTTGTTAGTGCAGAAGCGCTGGTTTTCTTTGCTACACGAAGCTTCTGAGGACTAACAACACGAGGTCGATCTCTCAAAAGGGATTCGCAATCTTCAACAATGTTTTTTTGCAAGCGGAAACCAGACATACACTACCCCGTTTTCACATTAAAATAAATGCAAAAGCAAAGAAGGGTTATCCTACTAAAACCTACCTAGGGTCCTATATTATTCACTCTATCATGCAATACTTCAACTGCCTTCTGCGGGAACGGTGCTAGAAATGCTTGTTGATAGTTGTTAAGAAACACTAACAAATCATCCCTGGCAACGGTGCTAGAAAAGGTTGTTGTCATTTCTCACATACAAATAAAATCTGCAAGCGCACAGAAACTATCAATGTAGCATTTCCCACTTTTAAAAGGGTATTCCAAGGGTGTCATTTATATTTTTCCAATTGAAGGCTAACTCGAAGTGTAGCAACCATCAAATGAAGAGGGTAGATTGGTCTAGGTAAGGTCCTAGTGATGATGGGTAATAAATGATTGAAGGTAGTGTGACACACAAATGAGCATTCTATTCTAGGGAGGTAAATGGACCTAAGGGAGATTAGACTAAAAGTAGGGAGTTGCTACTACTATGCTTCTAGTATACATTTACATAGCCTAGGTTAGATACTAATGAGCATGTAAATTATGAATTCTTATGCTAATTTGTTCAACACATCGGGCACGGGCTTACCCATAGCAATACTAGGGCGATCACGCATAGAGCCTATGGCATAGCCAAACGTGGAGGATTACAAAGGACGGATAGTGCTGTCTCCACCTACTGCCTATCTATTCAATCCGTGGGTCTACGAGACATCCAACGCTAATTAACTATCTTAGCACTATGCTAGCATATTAAGTAAGTACCTTAAGAGCAGCTGCACAAGCCATACTAAAGCAATGACTAACCTAAACATCATTCAACCAATGTTGAGACATAGCATAAATTATTCATATTAATGATCATATCATATCTTATTAGACTATAGTGCGGGTTTATAGTGTTTATGATGATAGTATAATGACATTAAGGCATGATCATAAAGACTATTCCTACTATATACATGGAATATACGATCAGACAAGAAACGCTTCATCGGAGTATACTAATAAAAGAAGACTAAAGATGACATCTTTATTATGCATAAAGCCACAAATAAAATAAAAATATTTCAGCCATACCTTCCCCAATTTTGAATTGGGAAGATAGAGACTCCTTCTACTCCTTTCTTAATTTGGACTAAGTAACAGAGACTCTCCTCTCTACATCCTAAACTCCTCTAAGACTACGGAAGATAGTAGATAGAATAGAATGAGGCACAAGTGGCATGTATGAGAAGTGAGGGTAGGGGCTCCTATTTATAGCCGGAGAAGGGTCGGTTCCCGCCACCAAAAGCACATAAATCAATCTTCATCGAGATCAGGGCACCACAGAGAGTCGACACGTGGAAGTTGACTGAGTTTGGCGCCATAATCACTTCGACTGAATAGGTTGTTCAGCCACACTGGAATGTTTACCAATTCTAGTGTTCTTTCTCGGAGTGACTTCCAGGTGGGCCCCATTGACTGATATGAGTGATACACCGTTGGATTTCCTCATACTACTGTTTCTGGGCTATTTCATCCATGTGATGCCACATGTCAGTGTTTGATTGGCTTGAATGATAATTTATAAGATTGCTCCCCCTCTTTTACCCCAATTACTGCATAAAATGCCTGCATGCACTATTCTTCAAAAAGCTAGTGCATATATGTTAAATAGAAAGGTCATGTATGCAAGAAATGATCTTTCCTTTACATATTTGAGTTATATTGACGGATGAAATTGAGATACAACACCCGTGTCAACACCAGCTCTGATCCATGCTGATGCGGGTGCATCTAATTTTTCGAGATCAAAGACGGTCGCCTTTGCGCTCGTCTCTGATCTATGTCTCTTATTTGAGGTTCTTATGTTGTGTCAGGGTCGCCTTAATCTCAAACATAGTATCCAACAGATGCATCTCAACTTTAGCCATCTTCTAGACTAGGTAGCGTGCTTGAGGACCCAGAGTAAAATACTTCATAGTAGCAATTGCTGGAAGTCAGATCCAACCTAGAGGTAAACATGCACATAGAGAATCACATTACCCAAGAGATTTTACAGATCGGAACCCCAAAAAAGACCGATATCAGTGTAAGATAGAACAAGAAACCCATGACAAACACCATCAAAAATGGCACGAAATTTGGAATCAAACGAACAAAGCAACATACAAACCGAACCCAGCAAACAGATGTGCCTCAAACGACCAGGGATCAGATGATCCCAATCCACTATATTACCAACTTGTTCCAAAAGAGGTACTTGGATAAGATTGAAGTGGAGAAGAGAAAGAGGATCCGAGGTAGGAGAAGGAATAGTTTGTTAAAAATAATAGCCTTTCTCTCATAGATCAATGACTCGGTATTTAAAAACAATACATGGGCCTGGGGAGATACATAAATAATAAGATGCAGTCAAATTCAAACACTGACTCCTGCCGCAAAGTTGTTTCCCACACCCAATTGTTCACATTGATTCTTTAGAGACCGCACCTTCTGAGTATCAGCTGCGGCACAGCAGGAACCGGCGAGGGGAGAGGATGGCGCAGGATGATCTCAATCCGGCAGCGACCATGGAGGTAAGCTGTGGAGAGAGAGAGGGAATAGAGGATGTGAACAATTCGACAGGGGAGAAGAGAGAAGGAAAAAATGAAGAGAGGGGAAAAGGAAGAAAGATAGGGGAAAGAGAAAAGGTTGGAAATTAAGGAATTAAAGGAGGTGGAGAATGGGAAGGGAGAGAAAAAAAAAGAAAAAAGTGAGAAAATAAGGGATCAAAATAGATGGAAAAAGAGAGAAAAGGAAACAAAGATTTATGAATATAGTATTTTAAATATGCCATTTAATTATGATTCATTTTTTGTTTATAAAATTGTCTTTATTTTAATGTATAATACCAGGGAATTTTACTTTAGAGGATGGATTTATGCCCCCTTCGGCAAAGCTCGACAGAGTTGATTCTCTGGTAGAGTCACGTAGCCACGTCAAATACTATTTTTAGGAAAAGTTTTTTCACTCCTTAAAAGTGATTCTCTAAAATGGATTAACGAGTTACATGGTGAAGGTTGCGTTTGGTTTAGTTGTGGATTCTTGAAAATCCGGTTTTCGTTGTGAGTTATGGAAAAGCTTGTGTGAGCGGAGAGAAAGAACAAAAACGAAAATGATTTGGGTATGTAACCATAATTGTTGGTGGATAATTTTTTCTAATAATTGGATAAAAATATGAGAAATCTGGGATTCACTGGGATTCATATCGTAGTAGAAAAATCTATCTGTTTTCATAAATCTATTTCATATAAAAACTCTTTTGGTTGATATTTCAAGTTATTGCCAGTGAATCTGCATTCTAAAGCTAAACAAAACAGACCTAAAGAGGTTACTTCTTCTTATTATACGAAGTGATTCCTATCCTTATTCTAGTAGTTTATACTACAGAATCATACAAAATCTATTTTAGCGACACAATTACTTTTTTCTAGATAATCACTTTCAGGGAAGCTATATCAAATAGACGCTTAGAGTTGCACGATTGTGGAATATCTAATCAACCTCCAAAAGGGAAAAAAACTTTCAAAATTTCTCTAATGCAACAGCAAAATATTACACAAGAAAATATTGCTAAAAAATAGCTAAAAAATACATAACTAATGTTTAGAGTAACAGAGCTAGTGACCCAAGAAAAAATAACCACCATCCCAAACTATAAATCCACCTCGCAGCAAAGAAACCACAATTTTGAGCACCCATTTCTTCTGAGTGCATCAACACAAAGCTCAATACTATAATTTCAAATTACAAAGAACAAAAATCTCTTTTCATGCAAAGTTCCAAAGATGTTAAGGCACCAAGATGCTCCTCACAGCCCATTCATGCGATTTGCTATCATTATGATTGTGACAGGTTTCTTCTATTCTTTCAATGGTTAGTGCGCAATGCAAGGGATGTATCATCAGGAGCATGTTCAACATGCCCATAGGAGGGTCTCGAGCCCATCATACTAGCCACCGCACCAGGAACCCCTTGTTGGGTCTCTCCAAAAAATTTGACAACAGAAAGAAGAGAAGGGGAGATGTGGGGGGAACATGGACAGGAGGGTAAGAACAAAAGGAAAGAAGAATAACAGCCTCTCGTATGTTTTTTGTCTGAACTGTCACTGGGTATCGAGATGTGCCAAGACTTTGGAGCTTGGGGATGCAGAGTTCATGAACTACACAGATTCAGGTTAGTTGTTAGCCTCTTTTGAAGTAGTGATTTTCGTTATGGCCCCTCCCTGTTCCGGCGTTAGCTTTTTCCATGTCGTGTCAATGCTTGCCACATTATCAGTGATGTACATCGAGAATGTGCACCACTCGTTACCCTAATTAAGCTAAATCAATAAGGTAACAGATGAATCCTTTAGCTAAATATTATCATATTAGAACTCTGAACTAAGGCATACAAAAGAGATGCAGATGGAAGTGCACTTTTTTATAAAAAGGAACCGCGAACTTGAATGATTATTGATTACAACCGGAGATCTGCTCATGTCAACGGTATATTTCGGACATAGATCATGGGCACTTATTGCAAGTGTTTTAAAAGGTCGCCTGGATGCCTTGGCGACTGCTGGGCGCCTGCCTAGGCACCCGTGGCACCCACCTAGGCAACCAGGCGCCCGCCTATGCGCCCGGTCATGGCGTCTAGGCGGGAGCGCCTGTACACCTAGGCACCGTCTAGGCAGCGCCTCAAAAACACGCCTGAACGTTTTTGCCGGGTCCACCATAGAAGAAGTATGTGCCCCAAATGTCATTGCTGTTGCTCTCCACATTGTAGCACTCAGGCTTTGTGGCACTGTCAGTCACCTTGGGTGCAATCAGCTGGTTGTTGCTGTTCACCACCTGGATGTTCCTGAAGTAGCTTGGATATTGGTACCCTGCCGCCGTGAGGACCCCACTGCCCATATACGTCGATGTCTGCATGCCGTTGGGCTTCGAGTTCACGATCTCACCACCCCACTCGATCGACGATGCACTGTCGGCATGCTTGGAAAAGAGGGAGGATGGCCAGTAGCCAACGACATAATCATTAATCTTCATCCACCAGTTCCCCGTCTTTGGATCCTGCATACACAGAGCATCAGCAGAGCAGAAAAATAGGTAGCAATCCATCATAAAAGTCTTCACTATGCAGTGGATGTTGTTTGGAGGAACCATTTTGAAACACTAGGAGTGGGCATATCATGTGGTGATGTATAATTGTTAGTTAGGTGCTCAATGCTTACCATCCAGATCAGTATGTTGAGTTCATACAGGCGTCCGCCCCATTCCGAGGTGGGAGAGAGGGTCGACCCTATGGCGTACTTGTTGGTGAGTTGGATGAATCCTGGGCACAAGAGGTTGTAGCACCCTATTGACACGTATGCATTACGCTGCAAATGCATAACAGTGAAGCAATGCAACAGATAATGAGTTGATGTGTCAAGGCAAGGATGTTTTCCATACAAGTGTGGAACTGTACTAATATAAGCATCGGCAATAGTGATACTTACCGTCCAGTATATCAATAGTCTAGTGTTGTTGTCCCCGTAAATTTTTGGGTAAACCTGTCGAACCAAACATAAGATATAATGCTAGTAAGACCAATACAGACAGTGGAAAAAACATTCAAAATTTAGTCCGCATAAATATCATGTGAACAAACTCATGAGCTATCGTTCTTTGCATTACCTGCCAACCAGCTTCAATGGTGTTAAGATCTCCTTCCTTATATGAACCACCTACGATCCACATCTGGGACAGGCTGAACTCTTTAGGCACCTGAACCTTGGGCTTCCATACATTAATGTTGGCCTTACCACCATAGTACTTATCGACGTCGGTGTACACAATTGCGTACTAAATTCCTCAATGACAGCAGCTCAGTTATCAGAGCATAACAATGAGATTCCTATCATGTTCGATCTCGACAAGATAAAACACATACCTGATGTTTGTTACCACTTGTAGACAATTGCTTTGGAGCGGGATGCGATTTCCTGCCATACTGCCACATGGAGCTCGCTCGGAGCAGGTCATCCTTCTTTGTCCTCCTGATCAGTACGGTGCCCTCTGGACAGCTACCCTTTTGATGCCACAGCTGGAGCATTGGTTTCTCACCCATGCTGCTCTTGGCATCATCGTATAGAACTTCGGGGTAGTAGGTCGGCTTAAACTGAAACGAGTAAGATTTCGGGCAAAATAAAAATGGTGGTTGGACTAAATAACCAGTTGGAAGTTCATTTTGAGACTGTCCACATTTGTGTTCTCTTTATCCAACCTTAAGAAAAATATTCCAAACCCTTGACAGTGCATTCTGAAATATTCTCAGCTTTACTGTTCAGTTCATTGTACTTGTTGATCTATAAATCCAACTTCCAGATCAACTAATATTTATTTTATCATATCATTTCGGATAAGTTTATGCTTCTGGTATGCTTTTATTTCCTTGTTCTCTTTTTTTTTTCTCGTTCTCTCTTCTTTCCTTTTTCTCCTATTTTTTCATCTCTTATTTTCTAGTTTTCTCACTTTTTTCCTTTTTACTTTAATTTTCTCTCTGTCTTCTTTCACTCTATTACTGCACTACAGTATCAACTGTAGCAGCTGCTTCTTTCAGGCAGCTGTACTGTAGGGGGGCATGACCGACCGAACTGTAATTACCTGGCCTGGCCACCTCACAGTGTCCTGCTATTAGTAGCATTGAAGCTTGAAATGATTGTCAAGGTTGACTTACCTGTATTGTGTGGGTTCTTGAGCACTGGATGATCAAAGGCTGGTTGCTTGGAGATATGTACGCAGTCGATGATGTCTCCGTCTGGGCTCTGCATGAGTTGCAAATAATCATTGTCAAAAATATAGTATTTTTAGTTGAAATGTAATGACACTGCCAACTTCCTATAATACTTAAAAATGCAAAATCCTTCCTAAGGAAACTTTGATATTGCAATTTTTACGACAATGCGGTAAAAAAGGGGGCTAACTATACAGGGCTGGTATTTTTGAACTATAACTCATTCTCTGATCTCCAAAAAATCTCACCTCAGAGGAGGGTACGAAATTTACAAAAGACAAGAATTTACCCCCTTTTCCACCAAAGAATATCATTTTGCCAGAGCCAGTCTGAATGCACCACTTTACCTGAATTTGCTTAAGACTGTGCACTGTGTGACTGTAAACTGGTCCTTCAAATTAGCATAGAGGCCAGAAGTACGGGCCCCAGCAGAGAGGATAAACCGACCTTTGTACCTTCGGTAGCTACAATGTTACACCAAACATAGACATTACTATAGCAAGGGAAAAAGACAATGAATCCTATGCGATGCCAGATCCACTTCGTGCCACACTTGGCAATGACGGCGGCTACCGCAAGAGGTCAAACACCTGGCCCAGCAGTCCACAGACGCAGAATCAGGATCTTCCTTCCTCACAATGTGGAGGATGGAGAAGACCGCGGCGAGCGGGTACTTGTCGTGTAGCGGGAGGCATGTTGCGGCAGGCCAAATTAGTTGGAGGGTGGGGCAGCACTACTGCATGGTAGGAGAAGGATCCCACAAAGGGGTAGGGTAGCACTGCACGGTCTGAATCCAACAGCGACCATGGAAGTGAGCTGTGGAGAAGAGAGAATAGAAGATGTGAAAAGCTTGGTGGGGAAGAAAAGAGAAGGAAAAAAGGAAAGGAGGGAAAAAACAAAGGAGAGGGAAAAGGTAGAAAAATAAGAAATAAAAAAGATGCAGAAGAAAAGGGAAGGGAGAGGGAAAAAGGATAAAAGTTAGAAAATGAATGAATCAAAATAGAGGGAACAAAGAAAGAAAAGGAAACAAAATTATATGAAAATATTTCTTTCAATATATCGTTAACTATTATTTATTTTGTTTAAAATTTTGCTTTTACTTTATTGAAAACTATTGGAAATATTACTTTAGAGGATGGATTTAAGCCCCCTTCGGCACAGCTTGATGGAGTTGATTATCTAGTAGAAGCAGGTAGCTATTTCAAATACTACTTTCAGGAAAAGTTATTTTTCACTCCAGATAAGTGATTTCCATAAATAGATTAAAGACTTACGCCCTGAAAGTTGTGTATAGTTCAATTGTGAATTCTTGAAAATCCGAGTTTTGTTATGAGTTATGGAAAAGCTTATGTGAGGAGAGAGAAAGAATGATAACAGAAATGATTTGCATATTTAAATAATGGTAGGTGCATAATTTTTTCTAATAGTTGGATAATAATATGGGAAATTTAGGGTCTGCAGGGATTTCATATGAAAAATCTTTTGATTGAGATTTCAAGTGCTTGCTTGTTAATGTGCACTGTAGAGCTAAACCAAACAGACATAAAACAGTTACTTCTCCTTGTTATGTGAAGTGATTTTTTTTCCATTGTAGAAGTTCCTCCTAGAAAGCCATATAGAATAACTTTTAGCGATATAATTAATTTCTTCAGAGCTCACTTTTACGGAATCTATATCAAACGGACCCTTAGAGTTGTACAAGTGAGGAATGTCTAATCTACCACAAAAAGGTAAAAAAATATTTAAAATTTTCTCTAAAGCTACAGTAAAATTGTATACAAGAAATAATTACTCAGAAGAAAAGTAGATAAAATAAAAAACTAAATTTTATAGCAACAAAACTAGTGATCCAAGAACAAATAAGCACCATCCCAAACTATGCATCCATCTCGCTGCAAAGAAACCGCAATTTTGAGCTCCCGTTTCTTCCAAATGGATCACCAGAAAGCTCAAAACTGTCATTTCAAATTATAATGCCCCGAAAGACACTTTTCATGCAAGTTCCAAATATTGTAAGGCACCTGAATGCTCTTCACAGCCGGCTTGTTGAGCCGCTTCAGGTGCTGGTGCACCCTTGCAGCCTGTTACCTGCCCTCCGTCGCGGCGGCCCACAACATCACACAAACCGCCACCATGGAGAACACCGATGTGAGGCCACTGTCGTGAATCATCCTCGCCATGCGCGCACCGCTGGAGCTTCTCACTCAGCCACTCACTGTCAAGAGCAATCAAAATTCACTGGTGTTTAGACTGCACTGCGAGCAAGTACAAAGACTGAAAATTGGCGTTGCTCAAATATTTGTGTTTTTCTAGGTTTTTTCTTGAACTATATAAAGGAAAAACATTTGTAGCTTAAGGCCTAACAAGAACAAATATGCACATTAACTTTAGTATAGTTGTGTGTAATAATATGCACTTTAACCTAGTATAGTTGTCTCATAATATGCCTAATACGCACATTAACCTACTATAGGTTGTTAATATGCACTAATATGCACATTAACTTAATACAGTTGCATCATAACACGCACTGATATGCACATTAATTTAATAGAAATGCGTCATAACAACTAATACGCATAATAACTTAGTATAGTGTGTCATAACACATGCACTAATTAATATGCACATTAACTCAATACAATTACATTGTAATTTGCACTAATATCTACATTAATTCAGTACAGTTGTGTCATAACGTGCACTAATACGCACATTAACCTAGTACAGTTAGCATCATAAGATTCATTAACGCACGCATTAACTTATAAAAATTTACATTTGTATATACTTATATGTTTATTAACTTGGTGCACTAATGTGTGCATTGACTTAGATATTACATTTGCAGCACTGGGGAGATACTTTCGTGACAGGCTATGCAAGGTTTAAATTTTTTTCATAAACAGTAACATGAACTGTTCATTTACTTATAAATAAAAATGTCAGAAATAGAGTGCCACGAGTTGTGTAACAGGATCCATGTCCTATGTTGATCATATGATGACAGAACATAGGAATGTCACACTTTGCCAATCCAACTGAAACAAACACGCTAAGCACTAAAGAAGAGTTTGGGTCAGAAATTTCAGGTCATTTTGCCCACACCACAATGGCTGATACCGAACATGAGCAATAATAATAGAAGTACGTGCTATTTTTGTCATCCAAGATGGCTGCTGGTAGTCAAACACATCAAGCATATTGAGTAGAGAGGAGGGTCCCGTCATTCTCATCTAACTGCTGTGTTGCCTTGCATGGTAGGGTCATCACTCACTGCTGGGACAACATAGGTTTGGGAAGAAGAACGACCTTGCTTGTTGCTCTCTGCGCCCACTTGAGGATGTCCAACCGAGCAGCTATATACGTAGGGATGTGAACTGTGAAAGCTACAGGATAACCAATAGCCATATTAAGTTAGACATTAATATACATATATTAACTTAGATGTTGCATGCATTAATATACATATTAACTTATTTATTACACAGCTGCATATAGCAGCATTAACTAAGATACTACAGCTGCATATAACTGCATTGATCGTACTTAGATATTACATCTACCCATTATTTTTTACCAATTCATGTATTAACTTATCAGTAAGACATGCACACATTTATGTAGTATCCAAGAACACATGAAAAGCTATCAGATGGGGAGTGGGGTGAATGGTAGATAAAAAACTTTTATATAAAAGCCTAAAAAGTCTATCAATAGAAAATCAATCTGATAGAGAAAATTGAGTTTGCCATTTCCAAGCTCGCCATCGTGCCATTTGCCGCCGCCGACATGGACGGCACTGCTCCGGCCATTTCCTTACCTTCGAGCTCCTTGCCGAGTTCACTACCGCAATCCAGATCAATTACGTCGGCCAGGGCAGATGGAATTAAGGCCTAAACTGACGTAAGTTACTTAATTACGTCGGTTTCCCCTTTATTACGTTGGTTGCCGGCCGACGAATCAGTTTGGACGTAATTAAGGTAACTTATGTCGGCCGCAAACGTAAGTTACTTAATTACGTCGGTATCCGGCAAGCGACATAAGTTATTTACCAAGATGGGTCGTGGGCTGGGCCGGAGTACATACATTGGCCGCTGCTGGCCGATGTAAGTTAAGTGGTATAACTTACGTCGGTTGCGCAAAATCGACGTATGTTAAGTGGTTTAACTTACGTCGGTATGTTTTGACCGACGTAAGTTAAACTGGGCTAACTTACGGTGGCTTGGCCATAGCAAAGTTAAGTTTTCATTTTAAAAAAAAAAAAATTGACTACCTCGCAGGATTGCAAGCTCCAGACTGATCAAAAAATAGTGCACAAATATTTCGTACAATACACAGATCACAAAATAGTCCAGAAAAAATTCAAAACATCCACAACAACACAAAACAGTTTCAAAACCATTCACTGGGCTACACGCACTACAGGAATCCCGACGATTTGCGACGGCCATGGCCATCGCAAATAAGCCAAATGTCGTCGCAAATAAGCGATTTGTGATGGCTTTCCTTATTTACGACGGTTTTTGGCTGTCGCAAATAAATCGTCGCAATTAAGCTTATTTGCGACGGCCACCGTCGCAAATAAGCTTAATTGCGACGGCTAGGAGCGGCCGTCGCTAGTTATTGTCGTGGGCCGGTGGGCCCCGCAGCTTTATTTGTGATGGCCGGGCCATCGCAATTTAAGCTTATTTGCGACGGCCAGGCTGTCGCAATTAAGTGCCTCTATTTGTGACGGTCGGGCCGTCGCAAATAAGTTCAGTGGGCAGGGCCCACGTGTCCTCCTCTGGGACCCACGCCGCTATTTGCGACGGCCAGGCCGTCGCAAATAGCAGTGGCTTAATTGCGACGACCTGGAACCTTATTTGCGACGGTACTGTATAAAAAGCCGTCGCAAATAAGGTTTTTTATTTCTTTTTTAAAAACAGAAAATACTACCCGGCTCGATGGCCAGAATCACAGAACAGATACAATACACACAGTATATACACACACAAACATCATCACAATCACAAACTAATAAGTTCCGATACCTCTCACATCGTCATCAACAAAGAAAACAAAAGGGCTCACTCGCCCATCTGACCTCCGTAGCCACCTCCGGAGCCACCTCCAAAGTCGAAGTCGTTGTCGCGCCTCATTCCAGGCGGCAGTAGCGACGGCGAGGGTGTTTGTGAAGCCGTCGCGGATCCCTCCAATTAATGAAACTTAGAGTTAGAATATAAATGCATCAACATCTCTCTCCCTCCCTTCCTCTCCCTCTATCTTCATCTAGATCCCCCTCTCTTCCTCTCTCTTTTCATTTCTCTCTTTGTCTCTCACTATATCTTTCCCTCTCACTCTATCTCTCTATCACTATGCTTTTCCCTCTATCTTCCTCCCTCTATCTCCATCTACATCTCCCTCCCTCTATCTTCCCCTCTCTCTATCTCCATCTACATCTTACTCTCTCTCTTCATTCCCATCCTACTCTATCTATCTTTCACTCTTTCTTCTGTCTCTCTTTCTTCTATCTCTATCTTTCTTCTATCTCAATCATTTTCTTCTATCTAACTATCTCTTTCTTTCATCTATCTCAATCTTATTACGCTGGAGAAGAAGGATTACATAGAAACTTACCTGACCCGCTGAAGAAGGATCGCCTAGAAGGACCAGTGGTAGTACCGGCAGCTGGATTCCCAGACCTTGCGCCCGAGCCATAGCCTGTCATTGCAAACATTAAATGCTACCTATTATTAAGTCATTTACGCTGAATTAATGAGAATTTTAGTTTTTATTTTTTTACCTCCATTGCTTCCCGCATCTGCGCCAACGCTGCTGCCTGGGTTTGGATCGTGGTCTCCATCGGGATCCTTTGGAGTTCCGCCTCCCTCCTTTCCTCCTCATGTCCCCTTTCGTTTTCTTCTACAGTTTCTCTGAGGGACTGCATCTCAATGTCCCTCTACGATACGCGGCGACCCGCCGCGCCCACCGACGAAGCCTGCGTGGAGTTACCTCTCGCAGGTCTCCCCGCCCTCGAGTCGACAACTCCGTCGAATATGGCGAGCCTATAAAAAAGAGAGTCAGTAATATGAAATTGAAATATCTTGAATACATTGGATTGAAAACGATAAAATGACTTGTAAACTCACCTTTCGTGTGCTTTTCCACCACCGGTTGCATACGCGGCTTGAGGATCGATCAGTTGACGTTCCCAATCGAAATCCTCGCCGTGTATCTTCCTAGCCTCCTCTCCGTACTTAGCCTGCAAAACAAGAAAACTGTGTAAGTTCAACAATCTATATAGTTATATTTAATATGAATGATTTCTAAACTTACCAACCGCTCAACTGCAGCCTGACTGCATCCCGTTGGCTAAAGGGTCCCTGTGACCTCTCTTCCAGACCTCAACAGGGGTGGGCGGCACCCCGTCTCGCGCTCCTGTCAATACATGTTAGTTCGAACAATATATTATTAATATATACACATAAGTTACACACACTTACCATGCGTTTAGCTAAACGCAAGTGGTTATCTTGCCCGTGCCTGCTCTTCCCCTCGACCCCTCTGCAGTCTCGAGCCTTCTCAGACTTAGCTTTAAACTCATCGCTAGCCCAATAGCGACAAAGGGCCCGAAATGCATTGGTCCAACCCTGCAACCAGCTCACGTGGCCCTGCACATAGTTGGAAGTCGTTAAAAATACCATCGAGGAAATTATCAGAAAAAATACTTACTACACTCCACGTACCTGCGCGTACTCCTCCTCCGTCAGGTGCCTCTCGCTCTCTTGCCGGAAGTGTAGCACGTGCTACTGGTTCGCCTTCAAGTGCTCATTAATAATTTGAACACGGGCGTTCGACAAAGCTTGTCGAAGAGCCTTGGCAGCGTTGAAGTGAAACACTCGCCTCGCATCCTCAAACTGGCGACGGTCGTTCGGGTCCTCTAAAGTATATCTTGCCTGCGATAAAGAATATATTGAAGAGATGTTCACTAAAAGAGTTTAAGAGTTGAAACTTAGAAACTTTTTTAACATACTTACCATAAAATCGGCCCATACGACCTCCTCAAGGTTGTCGTGCTCCTGGTGATGGACGCGTGCGTAGTCCTCCCACGAAAGAGCAGGCACCCCGTCGATGACCCCGGGATAGTGCAAACGCACTATGGACCCGAGGACACCGTTCACCGGTCTGTGGTGTCTCTCACCGGTGAAAGACGTGTCATCCCATAAGTAATCAAAAGAAACTAAAATTGAACACTATAATTTTTATTTCCTGTCTCCGACTGGACGAATCACGATCCTCTGTGAAGGGACCGCGGGAGGACTGACAAAGTGAGTCCTTCTCGTCCTCCGCATCTACTGGGGCTCCACGTCAGGTGACCCATGCGGCTCCTCACCAGCCGAGTCAAAGGCCTCAGGAACAAACTCATCGCCAGCCGGGGGCTGGCTGGCCGAGGGCTGGCTCGTCGAGGGCTGCCTCACCGAGGGCTAGCTCACCGAAGGCGCCGCAGCCTCTGAGTCAGCTGGTGAGGACTACAACATTCAAATGATTCATAAGTAAGTTTAATGTGAATTTGAATTTAAAGAATTTGTCAAAAACAAGTGACATTTACCTGTGACGAAGCTCTAGAGCTGGTCTGAACGTGCCATAGCAGCTGAGAGCGTCTGCTGCCAGTCGACGAGGCACCAACGAGAGCTTCCTCAGGTCTAGAGGGGTAGAACCCCCTCATCGGCGGCACCTTCTTACCCTTCTTTGACGCCATCCTGTTGTAATTAGATAATTAGTAAATATGCAAATAAAATAGACAAAATTCATGTTACTATCTTCAAGAAAACATTACTTGTAGTCACTTTTAAAATTCATCAACATCATTGTCATGTGCCTGTGTCCTACTCCTGAAACCAGCCCAATGATCTTCCATCGTGGCCTGTTCTAATTTTCGTTTTCGCATATCACCTGCCTCTACATCTATAACATCTTCAACATCTCCAACTAATTGATCGAGTCCTGCACAAAGCTCAACGATAAAAGTGTCTGGCAAATCCTCTTCTTGGTACACTTCTTCAACGTCTTCGCTATCATGGTAACCATCATCCCCAGGAGTATATAGCCGCTCACGAGGATTCACCTTATATACCACCCACCAAGCACTGAGCTTCGTGCATGGATAAGGTAGATAATACACTTGTTCAACTTGATGCGCAAGAACAAATGTATCGTAACCTCGTAGTCGGTCCTTATGTTTCACTTTCACCATTCCAAATTGGTTTTCATGAGTTCCATGAGTACGATCAAACCAGTCACAGTCAAAGAAGACAACTCAAAGGGTCTTATTTCCGGTAAAAGTAAATTCAAGGTTTTGTTAATGATACCACTATAATCAGTTAAATTCCCTTGAGTGTCCATTACTCTCATCACAACACCGGAATTTGATGTTGCCGCGAGAGGACGATGAGCTTTAAAATGAGTTGTACGGAATCGGAAGCCATTTACATCATATCGACCATAGCTTCTAACATTCACCAATCCATAAGATAGCTGCCGCAAATCTTCATGGACATTGTGAGTCCGACACTGTTATAAAAGACGAGAGAATATTACATAATACTTCTTTAATAATAGTAATTTATAATACATAGAAGACGAGAGAATATTACATATTCTCGAAACCAAGATAGAAAACTCTGCCCCCCCATTTATTCCTTCCTTTCGCATCGCTTCTACTTGTTTGGCTGTAGGTTGATGCCTATGTGGCCAATATTGTCTGTGGAACTCGCTAAACATGAAAAAACATCTTTTAGAGTACATGTTTAGCAAAATATGTCGATTAGCATAAACATAGGAGAAACACTTACTCAAAGTATTCTTGCATGCCTTCTATATTTGCGTACATTTAGAGTAAAGCAACAGTCCTTTCCTGTTCAGATAGCACGTAGGTTGTGTAGCTAACAACGGTGGCGCCTCTCGTTTGAAAAATGGAAAGGTCGCTTAGAGGGGGTGTTTCGTCCACATTGTACCGCATCGCCGAAGTATTGATATTGTTTTCTTCCGCAAAGTAGACACTTGAAAAGTATCCTACGTCCTTAAGAGCATATGCTTCAGCGATGCACCCTTCCACCCTTGCCCTGTTGCCAACCATTGGTTTCAGATATCGTAGCGTTCTTTCAATGTGATACATCCACCTATATTGCACAGGACTGCCAACTTTAGCTTCGAATGGAAGATGGATAAGCAGATGTTGCATTGGATTGAAGAAACCCGGCGGAAAATTTTTTTCCATCTTACATAAAAGTATGGGTATCTCCTTCTCTAACTTATCCATCATCCTGATCTTGATTTCTTTAGCACAAAGCCGTCTATAAAAATAGCTGAGCTCAGCTAAAACCTTACACACCGCATCATCTAGATAGCCTCGAAATATAATAGGTAGGAAACGTTCCATTATAATATGATAATCATGACTCTTCAACCCAGTGAGGTTTCCTGTGTTAACATTTACGGCTTGTCTCAGGCTAGCTGCGTAACCATCTGGGAATTTCAAAGTTTTCATCCATTTCATAACTTCTTTCTTTTCTTTCGATCGAAGACAAAAAGAAGCACGTGGCTTTCCACCACTTTCAGAGATTTCAAGAGTTGGACGGTGACAAATGTCTGCCAAATCTAGTCTAGCTTTATAATTGTCTTTCGTTTTGCCAGACATATCCATGCAAGTGCTTATGATACTTTCGCTCATATTAAGCTCCTGATGCATGACATCAATGTTGTGCATTAGAATCAACGACTTCACATGTGGTAGCTCCCAAAGTCCACATATGTGAGTCCAATTGTGTTCCTCTCCATAACCTACAAAATATCCAGGACGACCTTCATCAGGCACCAGTTTGTCCAACATATCAGAAATTTCTGACCCATTGAGACGCTTTGGGGGTCCTTTAGTGACAACAGTGTTCTTTCGAAAGACATGCCTCTGCTGCCTAAATATATGATTCGAGGGCAGCCAACGTCTGTGATAATCGAAGTAAGATATTTTGCCTCCATGAGTTAGTCGAAAGCAATCTGTGTCTGAAGCACATATCGGACACGTCAGACGACCGTGAGTGCTTCATCCGGAAAACATGCCGTATGCCAGCAAATCATGGACGGACCACAAATAAGCAGCTCGAAGGTTGAATTTCTTCTTCTTGTAACTGTCGTATGCTTCGACTCCTGTCCACAAGACTTTCAATTCTTCGATCAGCGGTTTTAACATCACGTTGAGACGTGACCCGGGATGATCAGGTCCAGGTACAATGAGGCTGAGAAACATGAACTCGTTCTTCATACAAAAAGCAGGTGGCAGGTTGTATGGAGTGATAAAGACAGGCCACCATGAGTATGGTGTGGCATTCGTACTGAATGGTGAGAATCCGTCTGTCGCTAATCCGATGCGAACATTCCTCGCATCACGAGAAAAGTATGGATCAAAACGGTCTAGCGCCTTCCATGCATCACCGTCGGACGGATGCGTCAAGAATTCTCTGTTCTCACGTTTACATTCTTTGTGCCATCTCATGTGTCTTGCGGTTCTTTTTGAAAGAAACATCCGCTTCAACCGAGGTGTCACAAGCAAGTTACGAAGCTGCTTATGTGCGACATCTGTCATCACATTATCGCCATCGTCATTAACAACTTCGACATACCTCGATTTACCACATTTCAAGCACATCTTCTCATTGGCGTGCTCTTTCCAGAATAGCATGCAGTTGTCTAGGCACACATCGATTTTCTCATACTTCATACCGAGACCAGATATCTTGATCTTTGTCTGATACATATCTAGTGGCGCTTTGTGAGGTTGTGGAAGGATATCACAGATCAATTTCATGAGATCATTGTAGCAGTCGATGGAAAAAAGTACTTGGACTTAATTGCCATAAATCTGGTCAAGAAAGCAAGTACGGCCACAGCCGTGTGTTCATGCAACGGCTCTTGTGATTTCTTTAGCTCCTCGAAGAACTTCTCTGCCTCATTTGTAAGAGGATCCTCCACTTCAAGAGCTTCTAGCATCTCATCCATCCTATCAACCTCTGTTATATTATCATCCTCATCCACTTTGGCTATGACTCGAGAATTAGTCTCGCCGTGAAAGGTCCACACTTCATAACGTGGAGTGAAACCGTTTCGACATAAGTGAAACGAAAGCTCCAATCTTCTCAAAAACTTGGTGTTCCGGCATTTTGTACATGGGCACCGCACCATATCTTCCGTTGACAATGAAAATGCTCGATCCAAAAATTGATCTAACTTGATAATCCACTCATCGGAGTGACCACCAGTTCTGCTCTTCCAGCCAGTATACATCCAACAGCGGTCTTCACCCATGTTTGACTCTGCAGTTTAACGCGAAAAAAATTGTCGTTAATGTATTGTTGTGTTATGTCACGGCCCTACAACCTAGGCAGATAGATCCTAAACCCACCCAACAGTGACCGAGCGGAGCGTGCTCATGATGAGACGCGTGATCCGGATTCGAACGAAATTTCAGCAGCATAACCCCGCTGTTCTCCACTGCACGCCCAAAAATGGTGCAGCGGAGAACAACAGGGTTATGCCACCGAAATTTCGTCCAAATTTGGACTCGCGTCTCGTCACAAGCCATGCCCACTCGGTCACTTCGAGGCTGTCTAAAAAGGGACAATTCTGAACCTGCACGTCTCACATGCCAATGGCATGTGAGACGTGCCAATCCGAAATGGGTAATACATTGCTAAAAGTTACATTGCTCATTTTCATTTTCAGGTCATTTAAGAGAGAGGAAAGAACTAGAGAAAGAGTGAGAGGAAAGTTGGTCTTAGATGACAATTCCACATCCATCTCCACCGTCCACGCAATCGCGGGTCATTGACGTCCTTACCAACCCGTTCGCTTCCATGTCGCCTTGACTACTATGGTCTACACGGCATGATCACACTTATTGCGTGTCGTGCTCTTCCTGGTTTGTCCGAGCCGGCCCAAAACCCCTTTATTTATATATATTAAATAGTCACTCAAAAACATTATCTGAATGCACTAAAGTCCAAACATACACTAAACAGAATAGAAAAAACTATTAATTCTAAACACTCACGCAATCAAAAGAACAAGAGAAAAAAATTATTAATTCTAGTAACCTGCATAATAAACATATTTACCAAAGCATGACAAAAAGTTATCTAAACCTAAAAAAACATAATCATCTAGAAACATCTAGATCACACACTTGACATAGGCTGAACTGGTAACATGGTGATGCAAATCTAAAGAAAATGTGTTACATCACTAAAAGTTTGAAAAAACAGTTGAAACATTATACATATTAGGGCAGCTACTATAAGAGCAACATGTCATCATATACACAGCTAAAAGCACTGTACTCTGTCATATACAATATGAGAAGAATGATGGTGCCATACCAGAGCAGTGAAGTGGATCTGAGTGTGCACGTTGGGGAGGGGACCTGAGCAATGTAAAAAAATGCATTATGTCAAGACCAGTTTGATAAAAACAGCTAGAACACTCAAAGAACTGAATATAATTGGACCAGCTAGATCACCATATTATGATGCTTCTGGTTGATCCAGAAGCAAGTCCCTCACTCGCTAAAACACAATGGATAATAACCTATTTTTCAGCTTTAAGAGGTTACTCTAGTGCTAAACAGAAAAAATTGCTAGTAATTGCGTTCAGTGTTGTCCAGGCATCGCCCAGGCGGACAGTCGCCATCCATGGTGCCGCGAAGACGCAGGGTCGCCTGGGACGTCTGGAGGTCACGCGAGGGGACAATGCCGCCGGTGAAGCTAGGGCGGTCTCGGCGGTGGAGGCGCTTGGGGAGGGGGAGCGAGGGGGTGGGGAGCGGGACGATTTCACTAAATTGTCAACTGTACATGTTCCATAAGATTGTCAGAACTTAACAGAATTGTGTAGTAGTGCATCATTTCATTGAGCTGGGTTGGCAGTCAGCATCACCCGCAAGCAAGCGGTGATGTGCTGCCTGAGATCAGGTTGTAGCCGTATTGCATCCAGATAGCTAGCTATGTAACTGAGTTGTGGATATATGATTGCACTGGAATTTGCATTTTGTAAGCAAAAGTCTGGCATTCAAGTCATGTTACAACAATAACAAGATTCAGTAAGGTAGTGCAGCGCTGACTCGTGATCGATGACGAACGCGGTTTTTGTGTGGCTTTCTTGCAGTTTACCAGGAGTAGTGCTAATTGATGATGGCGAACGCGCTAGATCGATCGGCATCATCACAAGAGCTGGTCAAGAATTAAGAGGTCGAGAGCTCCATTTAGCATTGTCGTCTGTGCCTGTATAGAATGGATGCGACACGCACACACACACATACAAAATGAATTGATGGAATGAAAAAAGATGAATTGATGGGGGCATGCGGGGAGTGAGATGAGGCTAATCATCTGCTGGAGCTCACGCCTGCACGCGCTTGCCCCATGCCCCGGCCAGCCCTATTTCTTTTGACAGGAGCTAGCAGCAGCAGCTGGGAAATTGATGCATGCATGCCATGGATGGATAAAACTATACCGATCTGCCGGCCTGCTATCTTTTTAGTAAAAGCCAGGCCTCTCTTCTCATCTCTTCTCCCATACACTTCTCTGCCTTTTCATTTCCTAAAATAATTAACCTTTTCATGGACAGCTCCTCGGAAGAAAAGATCTATGTATATAAAGTCATAGTAATTAAAACCATCTTTTGTGGGGGCATTCAGATTACCCATCCCATCATCATATGTCATTATCTCGCTAGATAGGACTAGCTTTTTGTTTCTTACAACTCCGAGATATAACACCTTTAATTTACACTAGACAGGAAACACGGTCACGTCAAAAACCAAACACAAGTAGTACTTTTCATACTAGCAGTACTTTCCAAATTTGGAGCTTCGCGGAGGAGGGAGAGCAGCGAGGAGCGTGAGCAAACGGAGAAGAGATGGCACAAGCCATGGCATCCATGACCGGCCTGTCGCAGGGTGTGCTGCCTGGCCGGCGCGTTGGCAGGGCCAGGACGGCCGTCAGGGCGTCAGCGGCCGAGGGCGAGACCGCCGCCATGGCGGGATGCCGCGCCGTGCTAATAACAATTGGCGCGCATACAAGGACAACAAGCATAATTCTAAGTTTTATATTCTACTCCCGCAGCAAAACAACACTAACAAATGAACAAAAATGCACAAAACAAAGAAGCAATGAAGCCACTTATGGTGGGCCGTCGGTGGGGTGGTGCCGCGGGCAGGGCAGCGACATGGCTCAGGGATGGGGGTGCGGTGGGCCGGGGCGGCGGGGGCGCGGCGATCCGAGGCCGGGGGCGCGACGGACCGGGGGCGGCAAGCTGGGGTGGCGGCGGGGCGGCGACGGCGGGGCAGCGACGGTGGGGCGGCAGGGCGGCGGCAGCGTGACGACGGCGGGCAGCGACGGCGCGCGGCAGGGCGGCGGGCAGGTGGCGGGGCAGTTGTCGAGTGGTCGAGAATGAAGACGAGAATGAAGTGTCGGGTCGGGATAAAGGCCCCTATTTGCGACGGCCCACTAAATTGTGACGGCCCGACCATACGGCCGTCGCAATTAATGTTACTTGCGAGGGTCCTTTTAGCATCCATCACAAATAAACACTTATTTGCGACGGCTTTCTTAGTTGCGATGGTACTAGGGTTTGCCGTCGCAAATAAGTTGTTATTTGCGATGGCACCGGGATTAGCCGTCGCAAATAAGCTGTTATTTGTGACAGCCATGTTATTTGCGATGGCCAGAGGCGGGCCATCGCAATTTATTCTATTTGCGACGGCTGGCCATCGCACGCAAATATAGCCGTCGCACGCAAATATAGCCGTCGCAAATGATCGCTTTTCTTGTAGTGACGCTAGCCCTTCCACTACCTCCGGAGCCGAGATCTTCTCGGCGCGTTCCTCCGGGTGCCTGTAGATGTGGCAAAGGAGTTTGAGCCGCCGGTCTCGAACCCTGCAAAAGAACCATATATTCCCTGTATTAGCCTTGTAAGTAATTGCACAACCATATTATACTTCTATCAGTCCATTTAAAGCATGAGTTATCACATACTATGAAATGGAACAAATTTTACAAAATTCCACTTACCGCATATAAAGTTATGGATATTTTGATATTGAATGATCCATGCAAGCAACAAGTGGATATAAAACATTGTAAAGGAGGAAAAATAGAAGGTTCTGCTCTAGCATTAGAAGGTCCTGCTCTCCTCGGCACAGCACAACAAGGATATGTTCTGTTCTCCAGAACCGATCAACACCTCTGCAGAGATAAAACAGAGGTTCTACAGACTGGATTTCTAATAGTTTACATTGCTCATTCCACAAAGAGCTGGATTAAAATGAGGGGGGAAATAACATAGAAGCTACTAATGACAAGTTCACCAGAAAGCTTCTTGTGAGATCACAACTACATGATCAGGTGTATACTCTAGAAGTAAGGTTCATTTCAAAGCAATTGTTCGTCCCAACAACAGGATAGTATCTTGCCGACTCCTAGAATGTGAAAGAGAGGATAATTCATTTAAGAAGCTTAGCACAATATTAAAGAAAGAGTTTATTACCTGCTCTGGTGTCTGCTGCAGCATAATCGTAGGAATCTCGATATTCTGACCGCTGTTTCGAGCAAGAGTCTGTCATTGCAAATTATTAGAAGATATATGTTATTGAAATGCTATGAAATTTAACTATGATACTTTAAATTACTTACCGGCACTATTGCTTGCATCTGGGCCACCATTAAGGCCGTCCCCCACTGCTCCTCCCTTGCCTCCGCCCTCGACCTCTCCCGCTCTTTCTGCGGCGTCTCCTTCAAGGCGAGGAGCTCCATCTGGTTCTGCGAGAGACGATCACTGGTGGTCCCAAAAGACGAGGCCTGTGACGATGAAGCGCCTCTCAAAGGTCACGTCGACCTCGAGTTGACAACTCCATCAAAAATGGCAAACCTGAAAAAGAATGAAAACACTAAGTAGAAGAGGATAAATTGAAAAATAAATGAAACACATGAACAACTCAGTGTCCATGGGCCTTCCCGCCTTCTCTCGCGTACGCGGCTTGGGGTCGATCGGCACACTATCCCAATCGTAATCCGCATCGTGTATATTTGCGACCTCCTGCCCATACTTTGCCTACAAAACAAAGAAATCCTGTAAGCATGTCAATAATAGTATTAGTTATAGTGAAATTGATGAATTTTGAAAACTTACCAGTCGGTCGGCTGCGACCTGACTAAACTGCTCTGGCTGAAAAGGGTCACTTCCCTTGTGACCTCTCTTCCAAACCTAGGTCGGTGTCGTCTCTTGACCCATATCTCGCTCCTGTGTAGCCGTGTTAGTGAGGTAAATATATTAGGAACACATAAATAAATTGAAAAAGTACTTACCATGCGTTTAGCCAAACACAAGTAGCTGTCGCTGGCAAAGTTGAGCTTGTCATCGGACCCCATGCGGCACTGTCTAGCCTTTGTGGACTTATTGGTGAAAGCTTCGCTAGCCCGTTACCGACAGAGAGCTAAGTACGCCTCGGTGTTACCCTGTAACCATAAAATACTAACCTGCACATATTTCATTTTTCATCAATGCAATTAACATACATAGATATTGTAAATATTTAACAATATTAAAAACTTACCTCCGCATACTGCTCCTCTGTCAAGTACGCGTTGGACTCCTTCCTAAATGGACCCATTTGCCGCTCCTGCACACAGGAGTGTCGCTTGTAGTACGCGTTGACAGCCTGAATCAGGGTGTTTGACAATGCCGCCATCATGAGCTTCCGAGCTTTGTAATGGAACACGCGTCTCGCGTGGTCCTCCATGACCGGTTTCTCTACTTGGTACATCAGCTTTAAGCAAACAAACTTTAAGTGATATGCCTTAACAATACAAACGAGTTGAAAAAATGAAACAGTTAAACTTAACATAAAATCATGCCATACGGCTCCCTGAACTATGTCGTGGACCGGGTGAGAGACACGAGCGTAGTCATCCAACGACACTACAGGGAAACCGTCAATGACACCGGGGTAGTGCAACTTCACGATAGCACCCATGACACTATTAACCTGCCTGTGGTGTTTCTCGACCCCTGTGAACAAAAAGGCGTACCAACATCTGCAAAATATATTAAGACATTAAGTAAAGGAAAACAACATCTAATATTTAATATACTATATATAGTTTTTACCTATCTCTGATAGGACGGATCGTGGTCTGCTGAGAAGTAACCGGAGGAGGAGCCACAAAGTGGGTCCTCCTCGTCCGTCGCTTCTGCTACGACACCGCCGCGTCCTGTGACCTTGAAGGCTCTGCGGAATCACCGGAGTCGAAAGGAAGGCTAGCAGTAGCCGGCTGTAGAGGGAGGCTAGCGCTAGCCGGCTCCGAAGGGACGGTAGCGCTAGAGGGCTCCTGTAGAGGCCCCGCCTCTGACTTGGGCTCCTATAGTGGCCCCCTAGCCTCTGACTCGGACTCAGAAGACTTTGAGTCAGAATGCACAAAAGAAAAAGATTGACAATAAATAATTATTAACAACTACAATTTATAAAATAACTTTATTGTAAACTAAAATTTACCTCCGTCTGCTGAAAGCACACATGAGCTGAGGGTGGAGCGTGCACCGGAAAGAGGGAATGTCGGCTCGAAGGTAGCAAGGTCCCTGAGCAAGGGTCTCGTGGCGGCTCAAACCCTCTCACTGTCTTCCTCTTCCCCTTCCCCTTCGAATACATCTTGTTGCAAGGAATAAATTATTAATATGCAAAGATAATATACAAAATCAATGTTAAGTTAGTGAATAAGACGTTACTTCAACAATTTCAAAATTCATCAACATTACAGTCATGCACCCTATTCCTTAAACAAGCCCATCAATCTTCTTCTTTCGCATATCGTTTTCGTGTGCGCAAATCAGCAGGTTCGACCTAGTCATCGATATCTTCAGTTTTCGATTCCGATTCTTTTTCCGCTTCTGTGCCAGTCTCGATATCTTGAGCGTCTCTAACTAAGTCGTCGAGTCCTACACCGGGCTCGACAGAGAAGGAGTCTGGCAACTCTTCCTCTTGATAGACCACATCAGCCTTAGCTTCCTCATGGTAATCATCATCTCCTAGAGCGTATAACCGAGCACGAGGATTCACCTTATGTACCACCCACCAAGCTTTGAATTTATTGCATGGATAAGGTAGATAGTACATTTGTTATACTTGGTGTGCAAGAACTAATGAATCAAATCCTTTCAAATGTTTTGTCAGTACCCTACATACCGGGTACCCCACAATACCGCAACAAGTGCAAGAAAGTTCCACCCGTCAGAGTCAAAGGCCCTTATAGGTCCCACATGTCACGTTGCACCGGACCTACTCCCCTCACATGGCTGGCTCCCGAGTTAACACGTGTAAAATAAGCCGGGAACAAAACTCCCAACCAAGGGAAGGTCCAACGACTACACGTGTACAATTGTCTCGGACCTAGCCCCCATCAGAGAGGAGCTCCGGTACCGACACGTGTACATGAACCCCGAACCTACCCTCCCGCAAGGGAAAGCTTCGAATCTACCACGTGTGGAGCCTCCAGACCTTCATTACCAACAGAAATACAAGCCGACCATGACCATTATAGATATTTAAGGATGGTTAATGTGGCAGTTACGAGGTTTGATAATGTGTCATTAATGCCATATTAATGACACACGATGAGTGCACCGTTAATAGGGGTAACACTGCCATGAATGCACGTTACCGCACTATTAATTGTACTTAGTACTCTTTAGACAGTGGATTAGGTCATTAAGCACGCTAGGGCCACATGTCGGGCCAGACCAACTTTGTAACGGTCAGTCCTTAAAACTATAAAAGCTCCGCACCGCACGAACATAGGGACATTCTGATTCAGATCTAGGCTATTGTGATCTGACCCTAGTGAACGTACTCACTCAATACAATTACACAAACCCCATGGAGTAGGGTGTTACGCTCAGGCGGGTCGATCCACGTAAATCTCTAAGGTCACCATCTTGATATTAAACTCTGCTTGCCCCAATCACAAAAGAACCTTCGCGGGTTGCTTCTCTGCGGGTTTGAGGGAAGTGTCGTATTCAACACTTCAACATTTGGCGCGCCAGGAAGGGGAAGTACTCATAAATCTCGAGATCACAAGATGGTGAAATCAACTGCTGGATCATCCAACGATGGTCATGCTGAACAACCTGCTGCGGCAACCCCTCCAATGTTTAGCAACCAACAGGTGCCAATGCTCCGGTAGGCACTATAGCACCATCTGTTCTGGCAAACAATGCCAATCAACGAGATGGGGCATCTGCGTCGATCACCGCATTGGCAAACAACATCCCCGAGCACACACTCATTGCTGTGCGAGCTCTTCTGAAACATCCACCACCTCTAGGTGCACCCCAGGGTGCTATGGAGTAGTGGAGGGCTGATGTCGACCATTTGGTCGCAGCTGCGGCTGCAGGCATCAGTAACCAAGATCCTCCACCTTCAGGGCGAGCGCCTTCACAACGACGGACCCTTTTTGGCCGGCTTGGTCCACAAGCCTCTCAACAAAGGAGATGTGCTGCCACCCAGCAGGTGACTTCGTTGCGCCCCAGGGCGCGACGCACCCATACCATCACCAAGATCCTGACTCATGACCTGCGGTCGGAACAGGATCGCCGTTACTGGCAACAAGATTGCCGAGTCCATATCGAGTGTGCTCGTGAAAGGCGAGAGGCTCGGGACAACCTTGCTCCACAAGGAGTAGGAGGAGGTTGTTCTGCCCTGGCCGTGCACTTACGTATCGTCAGATGGCCACATGAGTTCCAGCCTCACTTGCCAAAAAAATTCGATGAGACAGTCAACCCGCCGAATTTCTTCAAATCTACTCAACTGCCTTATTGGCAGCGGGAGGTGATGAGGCTGTAATGGCCAACTATTTCCCGGTGGCCTAATCTTGGACTTCAAGGTCCTGGTTCATGAGTCTTCCACCCGACTCCATTAATTGTTGGGCGGAGTTATGCCAGCAATTCACTTCCAAGTTGGGAGCTCCTACACTCGACCCGACACTTAATTGGACTTGTTTGCTATAAAGCAAACGTCGGTAGAATCTCTACGGTCCTTCATCCAGCGATTATCTCAGGTACGAAATACCATTCCTTCTATCTCAAGCTCTACTGTTATCATTGCATTCAGACAGGGTGTTTGAGATAAGAAGATGCTAGAGAAGCTGGCTATTAAAGAAGTTACCAGCATCACAGAACTCTTCAGCCTAGCCGACAATTGCGCTAGAGCTGCGGAGGCCAACCTGAATTCCTCCAAAACTGAAGCTGCTACCTCCGATAGTGGTAAGAAGAAGAAGCCCAACGGCAAAAAGAAGTCGTCGGCCGGTGCTCCAGCTGCTGCTGCTGCTGCTGCAACACCTGGAAGCTGGGGGCCATGCCCCGAGAAGTGACATTGACCTTCATCAGAGGACGGCAACATTTCCAAAGCATGGTGTCCGATTCACAAGATGAACCAACACAGCTTGGAAGAATGGCGGGAGGTCTAGAACCTTGCCGAGCGCTACAACAAGTGTCGGGAAGAAGTTCCTTTCCGTCAAAGGGAACGAAAACAAAAAGTCGACGAAGCTCCGACTGAAGAGGAGTTAGGTTTTCAGGACTCTAAAAAGGTCTTGAAGGCCATCTAAAATACTGTCGACAACGACTCCAAGACCTGTGACAACGAGCGTCAGAAGACCTTGAACACCATGTACGGTGGTTCTTGGGACATCACCTCTCGTCGCATCCTCAAGAAAATGCAGCGGAACATGGCTATGGTAGCTCCTGCTGCTAAGGCAGAACCACATTGGAAGTGGATCGACACACCCATCATTTTCAATGCTTCGGACTGCCACCAAAACATGATTGGGGCTGGTCAACTCCTGTTGATGGTGTCACCCACCATTAACAATATCCAAATCCACCATGTAATGGTGGATGAAGGTTCCGGGCTAAACCTCATAAGCTTCAAAGCTTTCGTTAAGCTTTAGCTCTGGCCTTCAGACCTTCGCCCATCCCGACCTTTCTCCGTAGTAGGTCCGGGAACCATTACTCCTCTCGGTTCCATTACACTCCCAATGACCTTCAGGACCAGGGAGAACTACAGAATCGAGAAGCTGGTTTTCGATGTAGTGCAGATCAGTCTGCCTTTCAATGCCATTCTAGGTAGGCCAGCTTTATACAAGTTTATGGCTGCTGCCTATTATGGTTACTTGGTGTTGAAAATGCCAACACCCACGGGCGTTCTCCGGATCCGTGGAGATCATACAGCAGGAGTCACTGCACTGTAAGAACTCTATGCGCTTCCCACAGTGCAAGAGGAAGCATCCGGTAAGGAGCCAACTATAAATCCTCCAAGCATTTGTCACAAAGGCTCTACCTCCGCACCTCGTGTGCAACCAATCGGCGACGCCGACATTCCTGTCAAATCATCCAAATTTGTTCCGATGCTGCTCAGACTACACGTATATCGGGGGGTCTGAACAACAAATAGGAACTTGCGCTCATCACTTTCCTCCGGGCTAATGTCGACATGTTTTCCTGGCAACCATCACAAATGCATGGGATCCCTAGGGAGGTGATTGAGAACAATTTGAAGATTTACCCAGACGCACGGCTTGTACACCAGAAGCCCTAGAAGCAATCAATGGAGTGGCAAAACTTCATCCGATAGGAAATAAAGAAGTTGCTCGAAGCTGGATTCATCTAGGAAGTCTTCCATCCAAAATGGCTGGCAAACCTAGTTGTTGTACCCAAGGCCTGTGGGAAGCTTCTGATGTGTATCGACTACACCTCCTTAAATAAGGCATGTCCAAAAGATCCATTTCCGCTACCTAGAATAGATCAGATAGTGGACTCCACCTCCGGGTGTGAACTACTGTGTTTCTTAGATGTATATTCTGGATATCATCAAATCCATATGTCTAAGTAAGATAAAGAGCATACTTCCTTAATAACAGTAGATGGATTGTATTGTTACACCGCCATGCCATTTGGTCGTAAAAATGCTGCTTCAACATTTATGCGAGCCATGTACAAAACATTTGGAGAGCTAATTAGAGACTTGGTGGAGGTGTATGTTGATTACATCGTCGCGAAGATCAAAAACAAGGAGTCACTCCTTGACAACTTGCAAGCCGTCTTCGATAAGCTACGCACTACGCGCACCAAGCTGAACCTGGACAAGTGTGTCTTCGAGGTTAGCTCCGGAAATCTTTTAGGTTTCTTGGTGACTCATCAAGGAATCGAAGCAAATTCGGCGAAGATCAAGGCTATAGAAGAAATGTGGCCCCCCAGACCGCATTAAAGATGTCCAAAAGTTTACTGGATGTCTAGCTGCGCTAAGCCGATTTATATCAAGACTGGCAGAACTGGTGCTACCTTTCTTCGAACTCTTGAGGAAGTCTGGACTATTTCATTGGTCTGAAGAAGCAGAAAAGGCGTTTCAAGAGCCGAAACAACTCCTCACCATACTAGCAATCCTGGTAGCTCCGAATCTTGGTGAGCCTTTACTGCATTACATTTCGGCAACTACTGAAGTTGTCAGTATGGTCCTGGTCGCGAAAAGACCAGATTCATCCCCAATTCAGGAGTCTAGACCCCTCCGGGGGGGCCTGGAGCTACCTGAAGGTGAGTCTGGGTGTCAACCCTCAGACATGAATCCTCAAGGAGAGATGCTAGAAGATCAACCTCCTTCAAACGAAGGAGTAACTGATGATGAACAAGAAGATTCAGAACTCTCTGGGAGGATCCGGGTCACTCCAGAAGAAGCTCCGAGTTCCTTCAGCAGGGACCAGAAAATTCCAGAAGAAGGTCCAGACCCCTTTGGGAGTGTCTGGTTAGATGAGGAGGAAGCTCCGGGCCCCTCTGGGAGGGTCCGGACAGTCCAATGCCCTGTGAACTTCATCAGTGAAGTACTCCATGATGCCAAGAAAAGATATATTGAGGTGCATAAACTGCATTACGCAGTTCTTATCGCTTCAAGAAAGCTTCGTCATTACTTCCAAGCACACAAAATATCAGTGGTAACCTCTTTTCCACTACGTGCAATTTTGCATAACCCTAATTCTACTGAGAATATTGCAAAGTAGGTAGCGGAGCTGGCAGAATTTGATCTATAATTCGTGTCGAGACAAGCAATTAAAAGTCAAGCATTGGCTGACTTTGTGGCAGAATTTACTCCCTCTCCATCAAACCCTGGGGGCCACAGTGAGCGGAAACCAGAATTCAAAGTTCCGGTATTCACTGAGCCTCACTGGACCCTCTACTTTGATGGCTTCGTGCAGAAGCAGGGGGCCAGAGCTAGAATCCTTCTCCTGGCTCTGACCGTAGAGAAGGTCAAGTACAGGGTACACCTTGATTTCAAGGCAACCAACAATATGGAAGAGTATGAAGCCCTCATATATGGAGTCAAGGTGGCACTATCTTATGGTGTAAAACAGCTGTTGGTAAAGGGATATTCAGAGCTTATCATCAAACAAGTGAAAGGTGAATGCCCCCACAACAATTCTTAATTAGCTGCTTATCTCCTTGAAGTCCAAAGGCTTCAGAAGGACTTCGAAGTCCTAGATCTCCATCATATTCAATGCATTCATAACTCCGAAGACGATGAACTCTTGACGAAAGCCTCAACCGGAGCTCTGGCTCCTGACAGAATCATTGTCCCGAGGTTATCAAAACCGACAGCTCACTTTGCCGAACTGAGTGAAGGGGGCGAGACCAGCACCTCGAAGCTAGCGGTCCCGGTGGCCCTGTTACCATGGCGTTCACCAAGGGTCGTAGGTGCTGTCGGAAGCTCCGAGCAACCCAGCACGCAAGACTCAGAAGCTCAAGTTAGCTCCAATGAATGGATCTTGGAAATCCAGAGCTACATGAAAGACAATATCCTTCCTGAGGATAGTGTATCCGCTGACCAGATTGTCAGATTGGCTAAAAGAACACGTTGGTAGAAGGGGATCTATAACGACGCAGTGCCAATGGCATCCTAATGCGGTGCATTACAAGGGAAGAAGGCCACGATCTCCTTGCGGAAATCCATGGAGGCGAGTGTGGGAACCACGCAGCTTCCCACTCGTTGGTTGGTAAAGATTTCCGGCATGGCTTTTACTGGCTTTTCGGCATGGCTTTTACTGGCCTACAGGACTCTAGGATGTGGTTGAGCTAGTGAAGAAATGTGAAGCATGTTAGTTCCATGCAAAACAAATTCCCACACCGCCTAAATCACTACATATGATACCTCCTACATGGCAATTTGCTGTGTGGGGCATGGATATCTTGGGACCTTTCCCAAAAGCCGTCAGAGGTTACAGATTCCTGTATGTCACCATCGACAAATTCACCAAGTGGTCGAAAGCAACTGTAGTAGTAACAATCAACAAACAATCGACAATCAAGTTCTTGAAGTCCATTATATGCAGATTTGGAGTTCCAAACAAAGTCATAACTGGTAATGGAACTCAATTTACAAGTGCTGCATTCCATGAATATAGCAAAGACCTCAGCATTCAACTTAGCTATGCTTCAGTAGCTCATCTAGCAAGCAATGGCCAAGCCGAGAGAGCAAATGCAGAAATTTTAAAAGGACTCAAGACGCGCACATATGAGCGATTGAAAAAGCATGGAGCTAACTTGATTGAAGAGCTTCCGTCCACATTATGGGCGAATAAGAAAACACATAACCGGTCAACTGGGGAGACTCCATTCTTCTTGTTGTACGGAGCTGAAGCAGTCCATTCATCGGAGATCACCTTGGGGTCCCTCTGGGTCCGGACCTTTGATGAAGCCACGCAGGACAAGCTCCGGCGTGAAGACCTTGACCTCGTCGACGAGGGAGGGTTCCAAGCAGCTGTTCGAAATTCACGTTATCGTCAAGCGCTCCGGCGCTACCATCAAAGGCATGTGCACGACCGAAAGCTTGAAGAAGGCGACCTGGTGCTCCGGAAGATACAAACTCGTGAAGGGATGAACAAGCTTTCCCCCAACTGGGAGGGTCCTTTCCGAGTCATTAAATTATCCCGACCAGGGTGCGTTCGCTCGGCAACTAAGGATGGGATCCCACTTCCCAACCATTGGAACATCGAGCACCTCCGTATGTTTTATGCTTAGAATCACGGAGATGAGTCTGTACTTACACACAATGCATGTTGTAGAGTCATTATACCAGAGACGAGCAAGTCCTCCGGGAGAACATTTGGACCCCTCCGGGAGGGTCTCGGAAGTTCAAGTAACACTTGACACATTCACAACACTAAAAGTATAACTACTTTCTCTGGGCTAGCACAAGATGTATAGCACATTTAGCAGGGTCCAGCACCCTAAGAGTGTCCTTGTCTCCCCTGTAATCCAGACTCCACGTGCATTTACTTTTTGTACAAGGCTCAATATATCAAATTATTTTTACCCCGCTTGTCTATAATGAAGTTGTAAAATCTTTTTGAGCTTTGTTCCAAGTAATTCACATGCATTACAAGCCTTATTTATAGTCTTTTTGGATCTTAACACTGTTACATAGTCTACTTGCCTGAACGTCAAGCCAACATAAGTCCGGAGTGTGCTATCGACTTAGCCTGGTCGTGCACCTACATACGCCACTCTACCTACACTCTGGTAGGCCTCAATAGGGTGAGTACTAAAAAGGCATGTAGATCTAGGAAGATTCTATAAAAACGCTTGTTATCATGTTGAGTTTCTTCGGATCTAAAGTTCAAATAAGAATAATAAGCCACAACCAATTTATAGACAAGAGGACAAATTTTACTTTTTCTCATGCCTTTAATGTGTAGCAAAAGCAAAAATTCATAGCGATGGTGGACGACGCCAGAGTTACGAAGCTCCGACATTTCCCAATATAGGTCCACCGTCAACATCTATTATGTTGACGCCGGAACTACCAAGCTCTGACCATTCTAGGGGGCCTGTCTTCGATGCTTCAAAATTGAAGACATCAACATACTGTCATAACATTTGTTACATGTACACACCTCAACTGTACACATGTACAAGGGGGCCAACAAGACACGACACAGTATATTGAAGACAAAGTGAAATTCAAGGCAAAAAGGAGGATTTCATTAATTAGAACTAGATTACAAAATTGAGATTACAAGGGACAAAGGTAGAAATGTCCTACCTACTAGAGGATATAGGCTATGTGGAAAAACGAAGCAACCTTCTCAGTAGCTTCTTGGACACTAGCCTTGATGACATCCTATTCCTCCTGACGATTCCTTCAAAGACCGGATCAAGGGAGAATTGTGGGTCTCGGCTCCGGTAACATGCCAAGACATACTCTGAGATGTTCTTGGCCAAGGATTTATCCTCCGGCTCTAGTTGATCGGTGATGACATCACCCATCGTGTCATGTTTGCTGCCAGCGGAGCTAAGTGTCGTGAGCATCTGGTCCAGCTCCTGCGTCGGGTTCTTTGGGCGTACTGCACTGGAACCAAGAGGCACGAGGGCCCTGTCCGCACGTTCCAGGAAATCCCATACTATCGGGGACTCAGTCCCCTTCGAACTCCGCAGCTCCTCCAGTGACCTTTGGGCGGCCGCAAGCTCCGAACCTTCACAGGCAAGCCGCTCGACCAACTTAGCATGCTGCTGCATGATCTCAGCAACCTGCTTCTCCTGGTCGGCCAGCTCCGTCTCCCAGAGGTGGATGCGGTTCCGCCTCTCAGCTAGGTCCTTTTCCCCGCCCTTGACTATCTCCTCCCTAGCGGCAACATCACACTCTCTTTTCGAGAGCTCATGCCCCACCTTCCAGTTCCTCTTCCTCTCTTCCTCCTTCCATAGATCCTGCTTTTTGCTGTGATCTGCCAAATTTTTCTCACCCAGAGTCAACTTCTGGGTGACCTCCGCCTCTCTTCTCACCACATCCTCTTGCTGCCCCAGGAGCTTTTCCTCCCTCGCCTCCAGGTCCGCTTGATGTTTCAGGAGAGTTTCATTCAACTCTGCAAGCTTTTCTTAACGCTCATCAGCAACGTCACATCTCTCCTTGGCTTGCTCCAGGATTTTCCTAGAGTTAGCATCGAGCTCCCGGATGGCGGCCTCCTTCTCTTCCATCAACTTGTCCTAGTATTCCAAACGGGGTTTTTCCCCCTTGATCAATTCCTTCTAGTCAGCTAGCCTTGTCTGAGCAAGCTTGGTCTCAAAATGGAGTTTGTTGCACCAACGCCTCAAGGTGTTGCGCTCCTCCTCCAAAGCTTTGCTCTCATGATCAAAGGCAAGCTGGACCTGCCGAAGACTTGAGCAGGCGTTGTCTATGGACAACGCTAGAGGTACAGGTTCTCGGCCTGCCGGGATCATTTCCGCAGGCTCAAACGGGTTCTCTGTCACAAAAATTGGGTCCAACTCTACAATAGTGGTCCCCTGTACTCCTGCAGCGCTAGGGCCGCTCTCCTGGAGCCCTTCGGTGGCAGTAGAAGAAACCACGGGGGGAACTTCTGCCTCCGGAGCAGGTGAAGGCACCGCTTCCAGGTCATCAATCGACGACTTCGACGTTGAAGGACCTGTCGCCAGTATGCAAGCTGCTCTGGCTCCAGCCCTGGTACCTCTGGGACCACCACTTCTGGAGCAGTAGCTGGAGCTTCAACTGGGGCCTCAACCGCCGCTGGCTCGGGCTCCGGCGCTGTGACCACCTCCGGCACATTCGTCGGACCTTCAACCACCTCCAGCATAGTTGCCGGACCTCCAACCTCCTCCAGCTAAGTAGCCAGACCCTCTACCACTTCCGGCTCCGGCGCCGGATCTTCAACTGTTTCCGGCACAAGGACCGGAGCCTGAGTAATCTCCGGTTAAAGACACATTCAAAAACAAGACTAGCATTTTAGGGTGAGTTGTCAACGCTTACCTCGGGATGCTACCACCCCAGTCACCTCGAGACCTCTTCTTCTAAGGCCCGGAGCTAGAACCCACCAAATTTGGTGAGACAACTGCTTCGAACCTCAGTTGAGGAACACTCGCAGCCGCTGGAGTTCCTTTAGCCGGAGCTTCCCTTCGCCCGAAAGAACCCCCAGACCTGGAGTTTCCAGCCAGCACCGAGGTCGGGGTTGACTGCCCGGAGCTTATGCCTCTTGAAGACGTTTGCACCGGAGTAGGAGTAGATACATAAGACCTCCCCCTCCGGGGAGAAGCAACCGTCATGGAATGAGCAGGCCTAACAGACCTCCCGTTAGCGTGCTTCAACTTCCGCTTCCAACTAGAAGGCTCAACTGGCTCTTTGCCCTTGCCTTGGCCGACGTCTTCAGTCCTTCGGCTCGGGGCGGGGACAAGACCACCCGCGGAAGCTCCGGGCATCGCCAATCTGGAGGTCGGAAGCCTTTCCACCTCACCAAGGTCGTCAAGCGCTGGCATACTCCTTCAGAGCTCCCTGCTGAACTACGCCTCCATGTTTAGAGGGAGGAAAGCCGCCGGCGGAGTTAAGTCATCGCCTTCGATGTCAATTCCATGCTGGAACTTCTTGAGATGAAGCTCCAAATCTACGCCATCCATGTTGGACCTCTCGTCGGTTTCAATCCGATCGTCATCCATTGCGCCGTTAAGGGCCCATGCGAGCTTCTCCCTTTTCTTTAGCGGAGCCCACCCGTTGACAAGGAAGTTGTAGAAGACCATCTGGGGGGTCACTCCACCTTCCACGCATTCACGGATCCTGGTCAAGACAGGGTTGAAGGCCTCTGAAATCACCGGAACCACACTCCATGCGTCAGTGTAAACATTGGGGAGACCTTCAGGCAACTCCAATTTCTCGTGCTCCTCTGTCGTGACGATGGTCCAATCCTTCTTCCAGTCGTCCCACTTGCCGGAAGGAAACGACCTCAAGTATTTGTAGGGGCATTTATTGCTTTTTACCAAATAGTAGAAGCCAAGAAACTCGGACCCCTTTCCTTTGGTGTGGATGGTGAAGAAGGTGTGGAAAAGCTCGACACAGGGGGAATCCCACCCACATCTCGCAGAAGTGGACGAATGTCGACATGAGAAGAAGAGAATGGTGGCTAAGGTTGTACATCTGCAGACCATAGAAGCCTGGCAGCATCAAAAGGAAAGTTGAGAAAGGTGGGATCAGCCCCACCATGGTGTACGCAAAGAAGTACACCATGTCACCGTCGCGCTCCTTCTTGAACGGGAGCTTGCCAGCACGGACCAGATGGTTGAAGGAGTTGCTGGACCACCCCATGTAGGTCCGGACTTTCTTCAGATCATCATCGCTCTTGAGGCGGCTCTTGGGGAGACCCAACTCCATCGCGGCAATGTCGAGCAAAGGATGGAAAGTTAGGTGGAGTTTGGGAGGCCCTGAGTGCAAAGATGATCGAAGGCATTAAGAGTCCTCCACCCGTGTGTGCTTTCCTTCTTAAGTAAGCCTCCGCGATGCTTGGATGGAAAACACAATGAGATCAAAGGCACTTTTCAAAAATGTACCCCGTCTATGACGAGTGGGCCTGGGGCCACCCTAACGAAGAGATCGAGGTCCTTACCCAAGGCCAACCGTTGCCATGATGAGCGGCGGGAAACCCAAAGTTAACGCTCTGACAAGGCACTCGGAACCGATACATTTTTGTATTGGGAACCGGTGACCTTCAATTGCATGAGATCCGCACTCAAAGATCTCATCTGCCATATTCATAACAAGCCATGAGTCGAAGGTTCATTCCCGGACCATCACTCTATCGGTGCATCATAGGACTTTTGGAAATCGAAGCGCGAGAATCGATAATGGCCCCACCTCCAGCAGAACAACTTAACCCAAGGGGTTTCACCAAGAGGTGGGCCCGGGGGCCACTATTGGTACCCTACGTATCGGGTACCCCACGATACCGCAACAAGTGCAAGAAAGTTCCACCCGTCAGAGTCGAAGGCCCTTACAGGTCCCACATGTCATGTTGCACCGGACCTGCTCCCCTCAAATGGCTGGCTCCCGGGTTAACACATTTAAAATAAGTCTGAAACAAAACTCTCAACCAAGGGAATGTCCAGCGACTACACGTGTACAATAGTCCCGGACCTAGCCTCCGTCAGAGAGGAGCTCTGGTACCGACACGTGTACATCAACACCGGACCTACCCTTCCGCAAGGGAAAGCTCCGAATCTAGCACGTGTGGAGCCTCCGGACCTTCGTCACCAACAGAAATACAAGCCGACCATGACCATTATAGACATTCAAGGATAGTTAAAGCGGCAGTTACAAGGTCTAATAATGTGTCACTAATGCCATATTAATGACACACGATCAGTGCACCATTAATAGGGGTAACGCTGCCATGAAGGCACGTTACCACACTATTAATTGTACTTAGTACTCTTTAGACAGTGCATTAGATCATTAAGCACACCAGAGCCACATGTCGGGACAGGCCATCTTTGTAACGGTCAGTCCTTAGAACTATAAAAGGGCTACAGCGCACGAACATAAGGACATTCTGATTCAGATCTAGGCTATTGTGATCTGACCCTAGCGAACGTACTCGCTCAATACAATTACACAAACCCCGTGGAGTAGGGTGTTACACTCAGGCGGCCTGAACCACGTAAATCGCTGAGGTCACCATCTTGATATTGATCTCTGCATGCCCCAACCATAAAAGAACCTACGCGGGCTGCTTCTCAGCGGATCCGGGGAAAGAGTCGTATTCAACACTTCGACACGTTCCTTGTGTTTTACCTCGACCATGCCAAATTCGTTTACTCGAATTCCACGAATGGAATCAAACCATTCACAGTCTAGGAATACTGCTCAAATTGTCTTGTTTCTGACAAAAGTGAATTCAAGGATCTTTTTAATAATCTTGTTGTACTGAGTTTGATGTTCTTGTGAATCGATTACTCTCATCACAACTCTGGTATTACATGTTGCCGCGAGAGGACGAAGATATTCAAATTGAGTTGTACAGAATTGATAGCCGTTCACGTCATATCAACCATAACTTCTAATATTAACCACTCCACAGTATAGTTGTCGCAAATCTTCGTGGACGTTGGCATTTTTTTTGCACTGTCCAAGATATGAAGTTATTATAAAACGTAAGCATTCTTAAGTTACAAGAAAACATTGTTAATATTGATAAGTTAACGGGAAAATGTTACATGATCTCGAAACCAGGAAAGAAAATTAGATCCCCCATTTATTCCTTCCCGTCAAATCTTGTCTATTTGTTTGCTCGTGGGTTGATGTCTATGTCTCCAATTTTTCTTGTCAAACATACTACACAAAAAAGAACCTTTTAGAATACATGTGTTGCAAAAGATAGTGTAAATCATAAGTGTAGGAGAAATAGTTACATGAAATATTCATCCATTTCTTCCATATTAGCGTACATGTACAAGAAAGCAACACGCCTTTCTTTTTCGCTAACGTTGTAGGAACTGTAACTACTAACAGTAGTGCCTCTTGTTGCAAAAATGCAGAGGTCGCTACAAGGAGGTTGCTCATCCATATTGTACCGCATTACCGAAGTATTATCATTGTATTCCGCTACAAAGTAAACACTTGAGAAGTATCCTACTTCCTTAAGAGTAAAAGCTTCGGTGATGCAACCATCAACACTTGTCGTGTTACCAACCATTGGTTTCAGATATCTGAGTGATCGTTCAATATGATACATCCACCTATACTGCACGAACCGCCCACTTTCGCTTCAAATGGAAGATGAATTAAGAGATGTTGCATTGGATTAAAAAATCTTGCAGGAAAATTTTTTTCCATCTTACACAAAAGTACCAGAATCTCCTTCTCCAACTTAGTCATCACCTCTAGCGTGATTGATTTAGCACAAAGTTGCATATAGAAGTGGCTAAGCTCGGCTAACACCTTCCACACAGCATCATCAAAGTAGCCTCGAAACATAACAGGTAGAAGTCTTTCCATGGTTATGTGATAATCACGACTCTTCAACCCATTGAGCTTTCCCATTTTCACATTCACGGCTCGTCTCAGACTAGCTGGATAACCATCTGGGAATTTCAACCTTTGCAACCATTCAAGAACTTCTTTCTTTTATTTAGGTCGAAGACGGAAAGGAGCGCGTGGTTTACCACCATTTTCGGAGAGCTCAAGACTTTGACAGTTACAAAGCTCGGCGGGATCCTTTCGAGCCTTTAAATTGTCTTTTGTTTTGCCCGTCATGTCCATGGATGCGCTTATGATACATTCGTCCATGTTACGCTCTTGATGCATGACATCAATGTGGTGCCTTAGAATCAACGACTTTACATACGGTAGATCCCAGAGTCCACATATGTGATTCCAAATGTGTTTGTCTCCAAAAACTTTGAAATATCCAAGAGGACCTTCATCTGACACCAATTTGTCGAACATATCAGATATTTCTGACCCGTTAAGACAATTCGGTGGTCCTTTAGTGACAATGGTGTTCTTTCTGAAGACATTCCTTTGTTGTCTAAACAAGTGATTCGGAGGCAGCAAACGTCTATGACAGTAGAAGTAAGATATCTTGCATCCATGGGTAAGTCGAAAGCAATCGGTATCCGAGGCACATATCGGACGCGTCTACCGACCATGAGTGCTGCATCCAGAAAACATGTTGTATGCCGGAAAATCATGGACGGACCACAGATAAGGAGCTCGAAGGTTGAATTTTAGCTTCTTGTAACAGTCATACGCTTCAAGTCCTGTCCACGACATTTTCAACTCTTTGATCAACGGTTTCAACATCACGTTGAGACGTGACCCAGGATGATCCGGGCCAGGTATAATGAGGTTAAGAAACATGAACTCATTCTTCATGAAAAAGGCTGGTGGAAGATTGTACGGAATGACAAAGATGGGCCAATAGGAGTATGGTGCGGCGTTTGTGCTGAACGGCGTGAACCCATCTGTCGCCAACCCAATGCGAACATTTCTAGCTTCATGACCAAATTCTGGGTTGAACCGGTCCAGCGCCTTCCATGCCTCACCATCGGACAGGTGCGTCATGACTCCATTGTTCTGACGCTCACCTTCTTTTTTTATATCATGTGTCTGGCCGTTTTTTTTTTTGAAAGGAACAGCCGCTTCAACCTCGGTGTTACGGGTAAGTAACAAAGCTGCTTACATGCGACTACCATCGTCACAGTATCACCATCGTTATTAACAATTTTGACAAACATCTGTTGACCACATTTCAAACATTGTTCTCATTGGCATGCTCACTCCAGAAAAGTATGCAGTTGTCCAGACACACATCAATCTTCTCGTACTTTATACCGAGACTGGAAAGAATTTTCTTCGACTTATACATATCTTTAGGCACTTTGTTGGGATGTGGAAGGGCATCATTGAACAAATTGATGAGCTCATTGTAACAGTTATTAGAAAAAAAGAACTTAGACTTAATTGTCTTAAGTCTAGTCACAAAATTGAGGATTGTCATTTAGTGTGTCCATGCAGCGGCTCTTCTGAATCTTTGAGAAGTTTGAGGAACTCTTTAACCTCTGCTATTTGAGGATCATCTGTAAGCTCTGTTCGTATAGCTTCCAGCATCCCATCCATCATATCAAGCTCCGTGGCATCGTCATTGTCCGCTTCCACTTCTTGTACAGCTTGAGAAGCATTCTCGCCGTGGAAGTTCCACAACTCATAATGTGACACGTAACCATTTTGACACAAGTGCATCGTAAGTTCCACTTTGTCCAAAAGCGTTCCATTTTGGCATTTCTTACATGGGCACTGCACCTTATTGCTATTTGACAACGAAAAAGCTCATTCCACAAAAGCTTCTGTCATGGCATACCACTCATCTGAGTGACCACCAGTTCTGCTCTTCCAACCAGTATACATCCAACTACGGTCTTCATCCATGTTTGACTCTGCAATTTAAAGCTGGACAAATTATTGTTAGTTTCTCGTTATTTTATAAACGATAGAGGAAATAATGAGAGAGACAGTGAACTGGGTCCGTCGGGGTCTGCCATACATACATGCGGGTGATTTAGTCGCATACTTTAACTTCACACTAAATGTGCCACGGTATAACCTAAGTGCCCCGACAGGGTTAGGCGGCAACTTCCGCGCGCCTCTCCTCCTTGTCCACGACATTGGCATGGTAGCCATCAGTGGTGAGAAAAACAAAGGGGATGCAGGCAGGATTTTCATTTTCATCCATGAGCGACCTCATGGATTCTGATGGCCTTCACCATGCATATTTTTCCTTATGCCTTTCCCCGGCCCTTTGGGAGATGGGAGACTGGTACTGGGAGCGGAGAACAACGGAAGCAGGCAGGATTGGGCTCAGGGCCCTTGGCTTCTTAACTTGGGCTGCCACCTGTCGTGGTTGACCTAACCAGGACACCCTCAGTGAGGACATCTTACTAGCCAGTCCATGTCCCAACTAACCAATCTCCAGCCCATAAGACCCACCACTCTTAACTTCCTCGAACAACGCTGCTCGCACCTCCCACTCTCGGGGAGCCACCACCGACGCCATGGCACCCGACAGCCGGCAGCCCCCGACGCCGCCTTCCTCATGGCGCCCGAGCTCGATGCCCCAATCACACCTCCCTCACACCGGCAACCCCCGGCGCCGAAGCACCTGGACGGCCGGTGGCCCCCGTCTATGCCCTCTCCACGGCAGTCGAGCTCGGCGCATAATGAAACCAATTGAGCATAATCTGCACTAAACTAATTAAGCATAATCTACACTAAGCAAATTAAGCATAATTAAGCAAATTAACTACTTAAGCATAATTGATTAAGCATAATGTGCACTGAGCAAATTAAACATAATTAAGCAAATTAACTACTTAAGCATAATTAAATAAACAATTAATCAATTTAAGCATAATTTAAACAATTCAATTTAATTCCATATTTGAATTTGAGTGGGAGGGTTAGGGTGGGGTGGGAGGGCTGGGGAGGGGAGGGTGGGGGAGCCTTTGTAGTGAGGGTGAGGGTAGGGGGGTGGTTGGGTTGTGGGGGGGGGGGGGGGGGGGGCGGGGATGGGCGGGGAGGGGGGCCTGGGGAGGGGAGGGGTAGGGTTGGGGTTAAGGAGGCGGTCGGGGAGGGGGGGAGCGGGGGTCGGGGAGGGGAGGGAGAGATTGGGGGGGAGTGGGGGGGACTCCATACCTGGCGGCTGGGTCAGGCGCAGCGGCAATAGCGTGCGCAGCATCGGGTGAGGCGGCGGCGTCGGGCGATGTGTCGGGGAAAGAAGAAGCTGTGGGAAAGGAAAAATAGAGGCACACGGGTATAGGTTAAATTCTGTAACATACATCGGCTAAATTAAACAAATTACGTTAGCCTATGTTACTTACATCGGCCATGCTCAAGGCCGATGTAAGTTACGCTTAACTTTTGTCGGCCAACTTATTTACGTCGGCTACGGGTCCCGGCCGACGTAAGTGTTTGCTTTTCACTGTCAGACTTGTAACTTACGTAGGCCGCCAATAAAAGTAAGATAACTTACGTCGGTTTCTTCTGACTATCGTAAGTTATACAACTTTCATCTGCCAACGTAAGTGTTTGCATTTCTTGTAGTGGTTCTAGGCACATGAGGCCACTGTAGTGTGTAACAGAGCCAAGGGATCAGCGCTGGCAAAGTGCTGCCAAGCGCCTGTGGCCGAGTGCTTCTGCCGGAGTGTCTTATCGAGGAAGAGGATGAAGTCAGTGGAGCCCGCGTACCAGTGGGTGATTGCAGGAACAAAATATCTTCACTGGCCTTTATATCCGGTGTGTCTATGTGCGATAAGTCTGTGAAGCACCGTGCAGCCTCGCTGGGAGTGGCCCAATTGAATCGAGTGGGCCTAACCCCTGTTTAATCATTTTACTTTTGAAAAATAATCAGAGATTCTATTCAAACTTTAGAAAATCATATCTTCAAGAATATTTGGCCAACAATTCCCAAATAAATTTTGTTAGTGTTCTGGTGACCAATACTTTCCATTAGTTTAGTTTAATTGATATGAAAGTACAAAATATTCCTTATTAGTTCCATGAATTTGAATGCTTTAGAATTTAATTCTGATGATTCATTAATTGGAATAATTCAAATTTAGCCAAAACCTTCCTCTTAATTTCTCTAAACTCCGGTAAAAATTTCAGATCCATTTGAATTCTTTTGCTAGGTCAAATTGAGTTCCCAAACTGTATGTACCTGAAATTTTGCAAAACTTCCAGAAAGATTTTTAGAAAATTCTCCCATCATCAAAATAGTTGCTTTATATTGATTTTGCAGGTTTTCCTTATAGTGTTGCTTCTATGAGTTGTTCGTGAGACCTCGAGCTGTCGAGATGTGTCTCTTACGTGACAGCACACCACTGTCTTATGATCTTCGTGTTGCTAGTGACAAGCATCCGCAGGCATGGACGACTTCTCTTGTTCCTAGATAGGTTGAGAGTGTTAGTATATTCTTTCCTCTGCATGTGTACTACTGTTGTACACTATCATCTAAATAAGATCTTAATATGAAATGAAACTTTGAAACTTTACTATGTCTTTTTTTATGTGTTGTTGGATGCCGCATCACACAACACCACCTAATGTGATTCTAAAATCTCAGGACCCCGGTCCTCACAGCAATCACCGGGTATTTTTGGATTTCTCACAAGTTGAGGGCTTCCACAAAATTAGAAATGATCAACACGCTAAAAATACACCAGAATTAACAGAATTGTATGAGATATCAAACCCAAGAGCTCAATTCTCGATGAGATCATCATTCTCCCTTTACCAATTCCCAACTCCCCATGATTTGACTCTTAGGGCCTTATAATGTGTGGAGAGGTGTGTTTTTAGGCTCTTGGATACAGTTGGGGTGCTAGGGTTCAAGACATGTGTCTCCTTTTTATAGAGGTCCCGCAATGTGACATTTATGATGCTGTATGTTCGGACTAATCTATGGTGGACACCAGACTAGTCTGGTGTGGTGAGGTGTGAGTTCTAGTTTAAGTGTCACCACTATTCTAAGTCTACTTGTGCAAACCCTAACAGGTTGGAATAGTCCGCATAGAGGCCGAACTAGTCCGAAGTTGTACAGTATGGAATAACGGACTAGTTCATTGGTAGAACGGAAAAGTCCGATGTGCTACAATGAGTACCTTTGAACTAGGGTTTATGTTGTGAGACAACTCTGGTGTGTTCTGGTAGAATATAATGGACTATTCCGTTCAAGGACAGACAAGTCGATGAGTGATTGTCGGTGGGAAAAGTGGCTAAGGGTGTGAAGTGTGGACTAGTCCGTTGTGACACCAGACAAGTCCTACGTGTTACAGTAAGGACAATTGGATCAGTTTGGTTTGTTGTTGATGGCTCCTAAGATATACTAACAAATCATCCCTGACAATAATGCCAGAAATGCTTGTTGGTAATTCTCACGTACCATTAACTAAACATCTCAAACTGTTGTGTCAGAAATGCTTGTTAATGGTTCTATTGGATCACAGAGTGAATTCCGCAAGCGCACGGAGATATGATTGTAGCATTTCCCCTTAAGAGTATTCCTATGCGTGTCATTTATTTGATCGCAATGGAAGGTAGGGAAGAGATATAACAATCATCAAGTGGAAAGGGTAGAAAGGTCTAGGTAAGAATCTTCTCAGGATGGATAAAATAATAGTGGAGGTAGTGTGGGAAACACAAATGCTTTCAAGTCTAAGGGAGATAAGAGGATCCTAGAGGGTAGTTAAGGTTGAGAGTTATGGAGGTACTCCTGGTATGCTCTATTGTACATATACATAGTCTAAACTAATTGTCCATAAGCTAGGTCAATAGCGAATACTTATGCTATGTGGTTCAACACATCGGGCACGGGCTTACCCCTAGCAATACTAGGGCGACTCCCGCCAAGAGCCTGTGGCATAGCTGAACGTGGAGGATTACAAAGAACATATAGGGCTATCACCACCTACTGCCTACCTCTTCAATCGGTGGGTCTATGAGACATCCAATGCTACTTAGGTATCCTAGCACCCTGCTAGCATATTAAGTAATTACTTTAAGAGCCTAGGCACAATCCATCCTAAGGCAATGGATTGAATCATCATTGAACCAATGTTGATACACAACATAATTATCCATACTAACCTATTTATATTATAATTAACTAGACTATAGTGGAGGTCTATAGGTTCTATGATAATAAGATATGTTCATGATGAAACAGTCATAGAAGCTATACCTTCCACATACATGGACTCCACGATAAACAAGAAACGCTTTGCCCAAGTATATGTATAAGTAGAGACTAAATATACTATCTTTATTATGCATAAAGTCACAAATACAAGAAAGAATACATGAGCCATACCTTTCCGGATGTAGGATTTGGAAGAAAGAGACACCTTACTCCTTTCCCAACTTGGACTTGGGACTAGAGACTCTCCTCTCTACAACCTAACTCCTCTAAGACTACAGATGATAGTGTATACAATAGAGATGAAGATCAAGTGGTGTGTCTTGAAGTGAGAGGTAGGGGGTCCTATTTATACTAGTGTTGAGGTTGATTCCCGCCACCAAAAGCGTGCGAATCAGTCACCATTGACTCCTTAAAGCCAGAAGGAGCCAACATGTGGAAGTTGACCGCGTTTTGCGACAGGACTAGGTCGGCCGACCCCCTAGTTCGGCCGACATGGTCAGTGCTCCAAACGTCCCGTACCTCCTCCAGGTGGCTGCCAGGTGGGTCCCATTGACTGATATTGGTGCTACACCGTTGGATGGCCTCGGATACTTCTGTTTGTGGGCCATTTGATTCATGTGGTGCCACGTGTCGTCGCCTGATTAGCTGGGACAATATTTTATAGGATTGCTCCCCATACTTTTCCTCAATTCCTGTATAAATATCTACATACACATATTTCTCCAAGTACAAGTGGAAATAGGTCAAGTAGAAAGGTGATGTGTGCAAGAAATGATCAATCCTTCACATAATTGAGTTATATTGATGACTAAAATTGGTATATAATAGCCGTCAACAAACTCCCCCAAGCTTATCCTTTTCTTGTCCCGAGCAAAGTCAAGACTTTAGGTTGATGATCAGGAGTTGCTACAATGTCTTATTTTCAAAAGTATCTGATGCACAACAAGATACTCTACCTAGTATTGCAAAAATTGGCTATGATACCCGACCTTTCTTAAGTTATCATGGGGCTTATGCTTTTTCATATTCATGAGTAGTTGAAAGGTACAATAGCAAATGGAGCAAACATAGCCTAGAAATCAAGTTCCACTTAAATCTCGGAGAATTCAATTTAGATATTAAGTACCTCAATTTGATTCGCTCAATCACTCTTTTGTGGATAGTGGAAATATTTTCTCACCAAAGCATTGTGCCTCTACTATTCCTACTCATTGAATATGGCTTGTATGTGGAGCTTGGTAAGGAAAGTAAGTAGGCATATTTGCATCACATATATTGCTAAGTCAAAAGAGTAAGCCTTAGGAGAATTCAAATCAAAACTTATTGATTCAAGACTAGTGCATGTGTGATGGAGTGGAAGTGGATGTGGATACTTGAGATAACTCCTTCTTGGTGTATTCTCTCTTTCTTTTGAAGGGATGAAACATGGCTACTTTTCTTTTCTATCTTTTTTTCTCATGCTTATGATGTCGGCATGCTTTTTTTCTTTCTGTAGCCATGTCTTCTACTCCCTTTCTTTGCAATGAATTTTGAAGAGAGTGCAAAACATGAATAACATGAAGTTTCTCTTTTTGTTGTGGTATGGTGGATATGATGGACGTTTTGCTTACTTCTAGTGTAGAAGTATATCATGTGCAAGTGAAGTCTTGAATTCAAAAAGAGTTGAATGATTTCTCACATAGGTCTATACTAGTTTGACTAGGCTCAGTGTGAAAGCAAATAGCATATGCATAAGGATTTGTCTATGTATGAAAATCATATGGCTTTGGTAGGTATTTCCAATCAATTGAGGGAAACTTAAATCTTCTTGGAATTTCTCTGGAAATCTAAGTTTTACTTTCAAACTAAGACTAGCAGCCCTATTGCTAATTCTAATCTTGCAACAACCTAGAATTAGATTAAGCTTTTGCTACCCATAACTTCCAAATTAAGGTAAAAGTATTTCAAACCAATGAAAGCAATATTCGGAGAGTAGCAAGTTGTACACTAGAGACTTAGCAAAATAAAACAGAGCAACTATTCATCATTTTATCTATGTGAATTCTAAATCATTCTTACCGCACATCTTTATTTGATGAAAGCCAATCTAACCTATATATATATATATATATATATATATATATATATATATATTAAATGCAAGGTGGATGATGGATGGATGGAAAATAAATATGGAAGGAATGTAATACATGTTACCTCAAGTGGGGGTCCTCCCCCAAGCTTGTTCTTCAACTACCTCTGTGATAAGGGTTGAAACCTTGATGACAGAAGTATGCTGCAAGATCGGCTTGTTGTTGTTGTAGCGCCGTGTTGAAGTTGGTGAGTTGAGCATCCATGTTATGTTGCCAATCTTGGGTACCTTGAACATGCTCCTGGAGTGTGTTGTAGATGTCACCCGTTCTCACTTCATGTTCCCCCATACGTCTAGTGAGGTTCATCATTCCTTGGCTATAGTCATGATGACTTCTAGCCAAAAAGGAACGACGTCCTCTCATGGACGTTGGGGGCAAGCTGCTAGAGCTTGAAGAGGATAAGGGTGGATCCCTTTTCCATTATTGCCAAGATGATCCCCCAGTCTCATATGTTGGAGGTGGAGTCCATCCAGGCGCATAACCCGTTGGGTTCCCTTCCTCTTGATATTCATAGACCAGAGAGATTATTGGTGGCATGCCTGTGGCTACAGCCCTTGCACGATTCCTTGTTACCCTGCGAGAGACATTACTTCTTCTTGCTTCCTCAAGGGGAAGAAGATTAATGGTTAGCCTCCGACATTTGTACAAATGAAAATCCGTGTTAGGTAACCGAATTTCATTGACAAAGCCGGGATAGAAAAATATCAAGGAGCCATCTTGATCATGCTTAAGAGTATGTCCTAGCACTAAATAGTCTTCATCAATTATTTCTCTTTCAGTTTCAATATATTCAAATGAAGAGTATTTAAGTGATCCTACCCTATCAGCAATATGAGTAATCAATGAAGTGCATTCAATTGGTCCTGATTTTTGAAATGTAATCTAACCATTGTGTCATCATGGCTTTGACTGGAGCAACTTTTATCTTTTTAGTCATGGCAAACAAAATTTTCAATTCATCATCTCGCACAACCCTAACATCTCCCCTAGGGAACATAGTCATAACCACCCATCTATGCATGAAGTGTAAGGTAGGGTTTTGGATGTGGCTATTCCTAGGAGCCCTACATGTGACCTCACTAGTTCGCTCATGCCAAAAAACTTTGCTTTTTGAACTTAGGCAAATTGTCTAAATCTAGCAAACACCGTTTATGGAAGCCTAGGATGCTACCTAATTCTTTTCATAGGATGTTGTATTCTTTTGAAATAATCTAAAAGTAATACCATCAAATCCTATTCTTAGCATGCAAAGGAATTAGATAGTGAGAAGGCGTGAACCTTTCTCCTCTATGTGAGCAAAGTCATCAATTCCAATTGCATGCCAAATGGAAAGAAATTCGGAGTCCATACCTATTTCGGAGATCAAATGTGGATCGTAAGCCTTGGTGTGGCGGAACTCACGATCTTGGAGAAGCCTGCGTGCTTGATCTTCAACTTTGCTTCATATGTCGAGGTCGTTGTCATGAAGAAGTTGGTGTGGGTTGTTTCTTTGTTTCATGGGAGTGTCCTCACACACACTTCTCCTCCTTGGGCATGTACCCATGGAAGAGAGGCGTGCACTAGAACCTTCATCATGGCTTGAGCTTGCATCCCCCTTCCTCTTTCCAAAAAACCTCTTCATGTCTTTTTGAGTTCAACAAGCAAGAACAAAACAAGGCGAGAAAAATCCAAAAAGAAGCCGATGTTTGGAAAACAAAACTCTCAACAAATTTTTCCTCTTGAAAGCTTGAGTGTAAAATGCAAATGCAATCAAAGGAAAATCTTTTTGGGGATGGATTTGAGCAAGAGTGTTGCAATGAAGAGCAAGAAAAACAAGGTGAGCTAGAGAGTGACTTGGGGAGGTGTAAAATGATGTGGTGTGTGAAGAGAAGTGCTCCTCACGACCACAATTTATAGGGTGCACCCTCCAACAGTCACTTGGGGTTCAAAATATAGCCGTTGGAGGAAGGGGAGCCAATTTGGCTCCATTTTGTGTTCGGCCGACCAGGGGGTTCGACCGACCTAACAGGTAGGCCCCTCTGGTTCCCCTTTTGGCAAGTGGCTCCCCAACGGCTATAAAGTTAGCACATTGGTGAAATGCCACATGTGCAGCTTAGAAAAAATTGTTTTTCAAATAAAAATGATTTTTCAAATCCAATAAAAAATTTTCTTTGAAAATAAAGAAAGAAAAATGATGGTTGAGAACATAAGATTCTCAACTTGCTAGGGAAAATAAAATATGCAATGGGAAAAATCCAAATGCATTGGAAAAAGAAAGAAAGAAAAATAAAGTGGGATAACTATTTTAACCTATTGGCGTAGGTCTCACCACCGTCCGATGAGAGGGACATTCCCCCGTCTTCATTTCACACCTGGGTGCGGAGGGATGGGCTCGGATGGCTTGTCTTTCTTCTTCTGCCATTCCTTCTTTGGCGGCTTGGTGGACATGGGCCTTCAAGAAGGTCCAGACGATTCCGTCGCCTTTGGATATCGGCGTGGTCAAACGACAGATTCTCCTCGTAGATTATTATTCTCATGAATGCAACGAGTGAGTCCACCTTTGGAGGTGTGACTTTGACCTCTTTGATGTGTTTATCATTCGGCCCATACTTGATTTGAATCATAGAGCATTGTTCTGATCTTGGCCAAAAGTTAAACTTTTCCTCCTTGCCATTGATATGGATGTGGATTTCTCCAGCTCCCACATCTATGCGAGCTTTTGCAGTGTTGAGGAATGGGCGCCCAAGAATGAGTGGTGTATCTTTCTCAGTGTCCATGTCTAGGACACCAAAATCCACGGGTATGAAGCAGTTCCGGATCTTCACCGGGATGTCTTCAGCAATACTCGCCGGATAACGGACTAAAGAGTCAGCCAGTTGTAGCTGCATTGGTGTTGGAGTCAGCTCTATGAAGTTCAGCTGGTCGAACACAATCTTGGGCATCACACTGACACTCACTTCCAGATCACAAAGTGCCTTGTCAAAGTGGTGACCCCAATTGAGCATGAAATGGTAGGACATTTGGTGTCCTTCTACCAGTTGCTCTCCCGTACAGAAATCATGTTGACACTTTCCGTCGAGGGTTCTGGCTAGCTTGGCATCTTGCCATTCTCCATTGGAGGAATAGCAGCTGCCAGCTGAGCCAACTGAGTCTCGATCATCTTGTTGAAGCTCAGTTGATTCTTAAAGGCTGAGGAAAGTCCTTGCATCTTTGCATTGATGTTTTCAAGGGTCTTGTCATTAGCTGACAGCTTCTTGGATAGGGCATCATTGATCTTGAGCTGGCTAATGGCATGTTCTCTCAAGTTGGGCTGATTTCCAGGGTCACCATTGTTGTTGTACCCTCCTTGAAAGAATGGGCGTTGTTGACCCCACTCTTGACCTCCTGGATGATAGCCATTGTTGTTGTTGAAATTTCCATTGTTGGCGAGGTATAGGGCATCCTCACGAGTTTCTGGGCAATCATTGTCCATATGACCCTTGTTGCCACAGACTTCACATGTGATGTGAGAGTCTAGGGCATAGGCATTGCCAGACACTTCACCACTGGCTTGTCCATCAATTTTCTTCATTAGGAGGTCCAATTTTGCAGCGATCATGTCCACCTCCTTCAAGGTGTGCATGCCTCACTGTCGGGTATGAAGACACTCATCATTCCATCCCATGTTGGACACCATCTTCTCAATAAGATATTTAGCTTTTGGCATCGTCAATGAGAAGAAGGTTCCTCCAGCAGCAGCATCCAAATGGTCACGAGCTGATGGGATCAGCCCGTTATAGAAATTCTGAATAAGGAGCCAGTCATCCATCCCATGGTGGGGACAGGCTAGGATGTACTCCTGAAGCCTTTCCCATGCCTCGGGAATAGATTCCTTGGGCTCTGGCTGAAAGCTGGAAATCATTCCACGTAGGGCATTGGTTTTGCTCAACGAGAAGAATTTGGAGAGGAATGTCATAGAACACTTCTCCCAAGTGTCTACAGCACTTCGGTTCGCGTAGAACCACTATTTCGCTCTCCCAAGGAGAGAGAACGGGAACATCTCAGATGGACCGCATCTGGAGACATGTCCTTGATCTTAAAAGTGCTACAGATCTCGCGGAATTGTTGCAGGTGAGCACTTGCATCCTCGTTAGCCTTCCCACAGAATGGGTTGGCTTGCACCATAGTGATAATGCCAGTTTTTATCTCAAAGTTCACATCTCCCGTGTTAATAGTGGGCCCAATAGGCACATTGTTAGTAGAGGGAGCTGAGAACTCACGAAGGGTCTTCTGAGCCATTGGCGTTTGGATTGTTGGTGCAGAAATGCTGGCATGCTTTATCGCACGAATCTTTTGAGGAGTAACGACACGGGGTCGGTCTCTCAAAAGAGATTCGAGATCTTCAACAAAGTTTTTTGGCAGGTGGAAACAAGACATACACTACCCTGTTTTCACATTAAAATGCGAAAACAAATAATGCATATCCTACTAAAATCCTACCCAAGGTTCTATCCTATTCACTCAGTCATGTTATATATCTATTTGCCTTCCCCGGCAACGGCGACTGAAATGCTTGTTGATGGCTCCTAAGATATACTAACAACTCATCCCCGGCAATAATGCCAGAAATGCTTGTTGGTAATTCTCACGTACCATTAACTCTCCAACTGATGTGTCAGAAATGCTTGTTAATGGTTCTATTGGATCACAGAGTGAATTCCGCAAGTGCACGAAGATATCATTATAGTATTTCCCCTTAAGAGTGTTCCCAAGGGTGTCATTTATTTGATCCCAAAGGAAGGCAGGGAAGACATATAACAATCATCAAGTGGCAAGGGTAGAAAGGTTTAGGTAAGAATCTAGTAAGGATGGATAAAATAATAGTGGATGTAGTGTGACACACACAAAAGCTTTCAAGTCTAAGGGGGATAAGAGGATCCTAGAGGGTAGTTAAGGTTGAGAGTTATGGAGGTACTCCTACTATGCTCTATTGTACATGTACATAGTCCTAACTAATTAACCATAAGCTAGGTCAATAGCAAATACTTATGCTATGTGGTTCAACACATCGGGCACGGGCTTACCCCTAGCAATACTAGGGCGACTCCCGCCAAGAGCCTGTGGCATAGCCGAACGTGGAGGGTTACAAAGGACATATAGGGTTGTCACTACCTACTGCCTACCTCTTCAATCTGTGGGTCTACGAGACATCCAATGCTACTTAGCTATCCTAGCACCATGCTAGCATATTAATTAATTACCTTAAGAGCCTAGGTACAATTCATCCTAAGGCAATGAATTGAATCATCATTTAACCAGTGTTGATACACAGCATAATTATCCATACTAACCTAGTTATGTTATAATTAACTAGACTATAGTGGGGGTTTATAGGTTCTATGATAATAAGATATGTTCATGATGAAACAGTCATAGAAGCTATACCTTCCACATACATGGACTCCACAATCAAACAAGAAATGCTTTGCCCAAGTATATGTATAAGTAGAGACTAATGATACTATCTTTATTATGCATAAAGTCACAAATACAAGAAATAATACATTAGCCATACCTTTCCCAATGTAGGATTGGGAAGAGAGAGCCTCCTTACTCCTTTCCGAATTTGAACTTGGGACTAGAGACTCTCCTCTCTTCAACATAACTTCTCTAAGACAATAGATGATAGTGTATACAATAGAGATGAAGCTCAAGTGGTGTGCCTTGAAGTGAGGGGTAGGGGGTCCTATTTATACTAGTGTTGAGGTTGGTTCCCGCCATCAAAAGCGCATGAATCAGTCACCATTGACTCTTTCAAGTCGGGAGGAGCCAACACGTGGAAGTTGACCGCGTTTGGTGCCAGGACTAGGTCGGCCGACCCCCTGGTTCGGCTGACTTGGTCAGGGCTCTAAACGGCCTGTACATCCTCCAAGTGGCTGCCAGGTGGGTCCAATTGACTGATATTGGTGCTACACCATTGGATGGCCTCGGATACTTCTGTTTGAGGGCCATTTGATCCATGTGGTGCCACGTGTCGTCGCCTGATTGGCTAGGATGATATTTTATAGGATTTCTCCCCATACTTTTCCTCAATTCCTGTATAAATATCTGCATACACATATTTCTCCAAGTCTCCTCCTTCACTTTAGCCCTTTTCAATCAAAATCTCTTTTTTCCATCAAGGCATCCTTATTTCCTTTTTATTTTATTCACCTTTTTCTCCATTGTTACCTACTCTCACTCAACTAAATTTATTATCTCTTTACTTGTTTGTCATCGATTATCCAAAACCCACATAGGGGTTCCTAGATGCACTTACAATCTCTTTGTGTTTTGGGATTGGTGACAACCAAGTGAAGTTTAAACATAGGAGACTAAATAAATATGATTTTAGTAAGGTATACACATATGAGGTATGAAACATAGATAAAATATCATATGTGCATTGTTTATGAAGGGGTGTCTAACAATGTGAGTGAGTACAAAAATGTCTTCCGAGAGTAATAGCCATGAAAACATTACATTATGAATAAAGCGTGGACATTAAGATAACAAAGTGTGCATAAGTATTACATAGTCTTGCATAAAACATATCGAGTTCTCAAACATGAAGCTTAACAAGTTTTTAAATAATGTACATGTCCATGGCAAACCAAAAACTAAAGAGATACGACTACGACTACTCACCTTAAATCTCTCTTCCTTTGGCATCAAGACACCAAAAAGGAAAAAAACTAGGAAAAACTACTCATCGTCTTCATTTTCACGGTCCTCGCTGCCGTGACTCTTGGTCTTCTCGCTATCTTGATCCACTGCGTCATCCTCATGGCCATGATGTTCTTAAGGAGCATGAGAAAAAATGGAGGAATCAATGCCAAAGATAGCAAGCTCGTCATTAGTAACCTGTGACAACTCCGTGTAATCCTTATCCATAGTGATTAGGCAAGACTTGATTCAAAATTCATGTATCTCGTGTTAATAGTGGGCCCCACAGACACATTGTTAGTAGAGGGAGCCGAAAAGTCACAAAGAGTTTTCTAAGCCATGGGCATTTTGGTTGTTATTGCAGAAGTGTTGGTTTTCTTTGCCGCATGAAGCTTTTGAGGAGTAACAACATGATGTCGATCTCTCCGAAGGGATTTGGGACCTTCAACAATGTTTTCCGACAAGCGGAAACAAGACATACACTACCCTGTTTTCACATTAAAATAAATGCAAAAACAAAAAAGGTTATCCTACTAAAAACCTACCCAGGGTCCTATTCTATTCACACTATCGTGCAATACTTCAATTACCTTCCGTGGGAGCATTGCTAGAAATGCTTGTTGATAGTTGTTAAGAAACACTAACAAATCATCCTGGCAATCACTACACAAAACAATGAATAAGGTGTCAATTGAGTTAGAAGCATTGGCCCCGACGCATTTAAATCGATTAAGAGTGTTGGTTTAAGGAAACCGACACTCGTAAACTAAATGTGTCAGCCGTACATAAATAACTGACACACTTAATAAATGTGTCGGCTCAACTGACGCTTTAATAAATATGTCGGCTCACTTGACGCTTCTACTGTGTGGCGAAAAAACCACAGCCACACCCCAAACTTTTTATACTCCCGCGGACCGCGCGCGCCTGTCTTCAAATTTTTTATTGCTGCGCGCCATTCGCCCTAGCTGTATATCTTTGCCCGATGACACTTAACTCCCATGAACTCACGCGTCTCTTCCTCTCCTGTCTCTTCCATGCCCATGACTCCCCGACAAAGCGCAGCTCCACGGAGGCGGCCTCCAAGTGCGCGGGTGGCGCGGAGATGGCGCGTGGGAGGCGCGCGGGCGCGCATGAGGTGTGCGGGCGGTGGCCTCCAGGCGCGCATTTGGCACGCAGGCGGCGTGTGGGATCGGAGGCGGCGCGTGCACTGGCACGCAAGCGGCGTGTGGGCGGCGCTCCAATGGGGCAGAAGAAGTGCATGCTAGAGGTGGTCAGTCCCGACAGCAAGCGCGTTGAGGGCGGCTTCGTCTTCATCCTGCCCTCAAAGATTATTTTCGTCGTTCTCCATTAAGTAGATGTGCGATGGAAATGAGGCCAGAGGAAACGACTTTTTTTTTTGTGTTCGGAACGTAAGGGCATCGGTTTCGACAGTACCGTCACTTATAAAATGTTTATATGTGTCAGTACAAGTAGCCGACACATGTATAATTAAGTGTGTCGGTTTCTTTAAACCGACGCCCATGAATGATAAAGGTGTCAGCCCCGATGCACTTATACGTTAAATACGTCAGCGGGATTTCGTTGGCTAAGATCATCGGTTCACCGATGCTTTTACTGTATGAGTGTCAGTTTCTATACACAACCGACGCTCATATGACCGACGCCCTATTTGCGGATTCTTGTAGTGAATGGGGCAGAAATGCTTGTTGGCGTTTCTTTTGTATAGATAAAAATCCGCAAGTGCACGGAAACTATTGATGTAGCATTTCCTAGTTAAAAGGGTATTCCAAGGGTGTTACTTATATTTTCCCAAAGGAAAGCTAACTGGAAGTGTAGCAATCATCAAATAAAGAGGATAGATTAGTCTAGGTAAGGTCCTAGTGAGGATGGGTATTAAATGATTGAAGGTAGTGTGACACACACGAGCATTCTATTCTAAGGGGGATAAATGGATCTAAGGGACATTAGACTAAGAGTAGGGAGTTGCTCCTACTATGCTTCTAGTATACATATATATAGCCTCTATTAGATACTAATGAGCATTTCAATGATGAATTGTTATGTTAAGTTGTTCAACACATTAGACACGGGCTTACCCCTAGAAATATTAGGGTGACTCTCACATAGAGCTTGTGGCATAGCCAAACGTGGAGGATTACAAAGGACGGATAGGACTGTCACCACCTATTACCTACCCATTCAATCAGTGGGTCTAGGAGACATCCAATGCTACTTAACTATCCTAGCATTGTGCTAGCATATTAATTAAATACCATAGGAGCCGCGGCACAAGCCATACAAAAGAAATGACTAACCTAAACAACGTTGAACCAATGTTGAGACATAGCATAAATTATTCATATTAACATGATCATATCATATCTAATTGGACTATAGTGCGGGTTTATAGTATTTATGATGATAGTATAATGACATAAAGGCATGATCATAAAGACTATTCCTACCACGTACATGGAATACACAATCAAACAAGAAACACTTCATCCAAGTATATGTATAAGAAAAGACTAAAGATAACATCTTTATTGTACATAAAGTCACAAATAAAATAAAGATTATGTGAGCTATACCTTCCCGAATTAGGAATTGGGAAGAGAGAGACTCCTTCTACACCTTTCCTAATTTGGAATAAGGACCAGCGACTCTCCTCTCTATAGCTCAAACTCCTCTAAGACTGTTAAAGATAGTGGATATAATAAAATGAGGCTCAAGTTGCGTTTGTGAGAAGTGAGGGTAGGGGGTCCTATTTATAACCGGAGAAGGGTCGGTTCCCGCCACCGAAAGCGTGCGAATCAATCTTCATCGTGATTAGGGCACTACAAGTAGTCGACACATGGAAGTTAACCGAGTTTGGAACCAAAATAACTTCGGCCGAGCAGGGTGTTCGGTCGCACTGGAATGTTTACTAATTACAATGTGCTTTCTCAGGGTGACTTCCAAGTGGGTCCCATTGACTAATTTGAGTGATACACCGTTGGATTGCTCGGATACTACTGTTTGTGGGCCATTTGATCGATGTGATACCACATGTTGGTGCTTGATTGGCTTGGATGATAATTTATAGGATTGCTCCCCGTCTTTTACCTCATTTCCAACATAAAATGCTTGCATGCATTATTCTTCCAAAGACAAGTGGAAATAGGTTAAATAGAAAGGTTATATGTATAATAAATGATCTTTCCTTCACATAATTGAGTTATATTGATGGATGAAATTGGGATACAACAGCCGTCGACACCAACTCCGATCCTTGTTGATGCAGGTGCGTCTCATTTTTAGAGATTGAAGACGGTCGCCTTGTCGCTCATCTTTGGTTTGTGTCTCTTATTTGAGGTTCTTACGTAGTGTAAGGGTTGCCTTAATCTCCAACATAGCATCCGACAAATGCATCTCAACTTTAGCCGTCTTCTAGACTAGGTAGTCTGGGTTAGTTGGCTTAGTCTGTTTTGGGACACACTAAGAGTTTTTGTTGTACTTTGGACTTGTCCATTTGGGGACATACTAGTTCGTTGTACACTTGGTGAGAGTTTTTCGAGCTAAGTCTTGTGAGGCCGAACATGTCCGCCATAGTGGTCAGACTAGCCTGGTCCTACTAGAGTTGTCCGTTTTTGCCAAACCAAAGGTTACTATTGTACTTCAGACTAGTCCGTTCTGAGCCAGACTAGTCCATGGTAGTGTGAGAATGGGGGTTTCTGAGGCTAAGTTCTGTAGGTCGGGCTTGTCCGCCCCAGTAGACTGGACTAGTCTAGTGGGTCCAGACTTGTCAATTTTTATACGGATGAAGACATTCTTTTGAAGTTTTGACTAGTCCTTTGTTGGTCGGATTAGTCTGATGTGCCATGACTGTTTGAAATTCAAACGTTGGCGGGTACGTCACCACTTTGCAGTGGTGTGATGTTGAGTGATCCCGTTTTGCCGAACAAGTCTAGGCCTCTGACCGGACTAGTCTGAACTTTAGTTGATGGCAACGGTTGGTTGTCGGGACCCCTATAAAAAGGGATCCCCTAACCTCCACTTTGAAACTCTTGAACCCTAGCTACCACAAGCATCCTTGAGCCATCCTAAGCCTTCTCACCTTTCTACTTGCCCTATAGAACCAAATCTTGAGTGGATTAGGGTTTTGGACAAGGGGAGAAGAAAGAACTTCGTCTTTGGCTCTTAGTTTGATCTCTTGCACTTGGTGTTTCCTCTTTGTGACTTGTGGCTGTTGAGATTTGTGTGCTTATTATTATTAATCATTTGTGGGAGCCTCAACCTGTGAGAAGCCCAAAGAACGTTGTAGTTACCCCTTTGTGATAGTGGAAAGCCCAGTTTTCTCGAATGACTTTGAGAGGGAAGGGTTGAGCAACCCGACCCTTTGTGGGCTCCTCAACGAGGCCGTAGATTCCTGTGTGGGATCGAACCTCAGGATAAACATTGTGTCTCTCGTGTCACTTTACTTTCGTGTTTATCACTAGAATTTCTTTTAGGGTTCATCTCGTTCTTCATATTGTTCATCATTGTATTATTGCAACCTAACCTTTCTTACTTGTCAATCCAACTTGAATTAGGTTGTTAGATTGGTTATTCACTTTTTGTTGAACTAAAACAGGAGAAAAACTCATAAAAATCAAGTTTTTATAGTTTCATTGTGCACTATTCGGACTAGTCCAACCCTGAGCCAGACTAGTCCGACCACTGTAATTTGATTGCATTTTATTAAGTCATTTTATGTCATTACGCCTATTCATCCCCCTCTAGGCAACTTTCAGGTAGCACCGCCAGGTTCTGGACGACAAACTGGCTTCCGTAGGGACCTCATTCGACAAATTCCCAGACCTATACCAACTCACCTGCAGGCGTAAGAAAAGATCCATTGCAGATGCGTTGAACAGGAATACGTGGTTCCTAGACATTTTCAATGGCCTCCAAGCAAATCTGCTGTCGGATTTCATCAACCTCTGGTGGCTACTGCAACCACAACAGCAGTTGACAAAACCGTGGAGGAAGATGACTAGGTTGTCTAGTGATGGCATGCAAATGGAAACAACTCGGCAAAATTGGCCTATAGGGCCCAGTCCTTCGGAAGCACCCTTTGCCTCCTGCATCTATTACGAATGGGTGCCATCAAAGTGCAAATTCTTCACCTGGCTCTTTGTCCAGGACAGGATATAGTCGGTAGCACACCTCTAACGCCGCGGATGGACAAACTCTTATTTCTGCTGCCTCTGTCTATGCAACCTAGCTACCACGGAACACTTGTTCAGGGAGTGCCCATTCTTGTGACTTCTTTGGAACTGGTGCTCAGTTAATTTCCAACTGCCCTCCCTCGCCTCTTCTGCTTGGCCACAGCGCCATGGTCTGGCGGGCTGGTTCATTAGCTTATCTCAGGCGGTTCCAAAAGAAAATATCAAAGGCTGCCATTCTCTGATAATCCTAACTTGCTGGTGCATATGGAAAGAGCAAAACTCATGAATCTTTGAGGCTAAGGAAAGAAACATTGAGCAGCTAAAAAACATCATTCGGGACGAAGTCAGGCTCTGGTCACAAGCGGGGGCAAAAGGCCTTCGAGCCCTGGATGCTTAAGCTGTTTTGGTGTTCCTGTCCCATTTTGTTTCCCTGTTCCGTCTCTGCCTCCCCTACCCCCTCCCACCCTTGTGCGCATCTCTGATGGGCCCGCTGAGTGTTTTGTAACTGGGATCTTCAACCCCTACTCTTCTTAATATATATCACTACAGTTTGGCTGGGTTTTCTCTCAAAAAATATATCAGCTCACAACCTTTATTTAATGGACTAACTGAAGCAAGACAGTGAGACTAGATGGAGAGTTGTCCACTGAACAGCATCGCAAGAATTCTGATGGTGACTGATGTGCTCAGTTTTGTTGATGTGTGTTGTAATGTGAGTGTGCATATGAACCGATACTGCAATGACAGCAACATACTAGTTGAGAGGCTTAACAAAATATGGCCTTATTAATATTTGCCCACACATAAAACTTAGTTCGATCTCAGAACACAATAATCATCAGCGAGTCCTTGTAAACGTCTTGCACACAAATAGGTAGAGATGTAGAATCTGTCAATTATTACCTTGTCCTGTACGTGTTCTATAAAGAGTTACCAATATGTAGTCACTACGTAAGCATGGCCTGTAGAGATGTAAGCGGCGTCGGTTTGATAGTAATGCCGCCCGGACTGCTTCTGCCCTAATCCCAAGTAAGAGCCCAATAAGGACCTGTTTGACAGATTGGGACGAGGGCGGCTGCGCCGCGGCGCCCATGGCGCCGCTTTCCCGTATCGGGGTGCTTTGGCTGACCCTGCGCAATGCAGCGTTTTATTTTTGAACTTTTTTTCCAATGCTCCCCGCGATGGAGATTTTCTTGCGGCCTCGTGTTGCTTGCCGCCTGCGGCCTCGTGTTGCTTGCCTGCGGCATCGAAACGTACTATGCGGAACGGCCGCATAAAGTTGTGGCTTATGCAGTACGGGAGCCGCATGACCGCCAGGATTTCGCAGCGCACGCGGGTGGGACGCGGTCAGTACCGCCTGGATCGCTAATGGCCTGCAAGCAACTCCACCAATACAGCTTCAAAAATATCGGCACAAGCCAAGGGAAGCCAAGCCGATGCTAGATTTGGCTTTGGGTTTGCTGTTCGCAAAGCATCTTTTAACTTCATCTGGAGTTAATTCTAGAAAAATATTGAGGGTTTTGGCTCATTTTTGTTTTTAACTGTAAGCTACAGGTTGCAAAACCAGAGTATGAACTTACGCGAAACCACCATATATCTGTTTCAGCACGAACATGCCATTATCCTATCCCCTCAATTTTGTCCACGTAATGTCACTAATGTATAACAATGCACCATTTTGTCAGAAACAATATGAGTACAACATCTCACTTCCACTGCTCTGACTATGTAGTCTCAGTTGGTCTGTCATGTCCAAGGAATTGTGTTTCTAACATCTCCTTTTTCAACAACCAACACGTAAATTCCCAATCTTTTATGCCTAGCCTATCTTGGAAATATTAATGGCAAACTCTAGTTGAAACCATTGAATTGTCTTTCTAACATCTCATTTTTTTTGCTGTATCATATTACATTCAAGAGATCCCCTACGGTCGGTAGATTAATAAATGCTTGTGATCGACATGTGAGTTATAACAATCTGTGTATCAGGGTACCGACGACCGAGTTGGTTTCTTCCCTAGAGCTATAGCACCACAGTAGATGATTATGAACAACAATAACAATTAGTATTCATAATACGGTACAATCAGGAGGCATCAGGACCTCACTGTTAACCGCGCTGCTCACATTTCCAACGGACTCCCGCGATGCTCGCCACGGCTCTGCCCTATCAATACTACCTGGACTACATCTGCGTCTGACCGGTTCTGTTTCTACTGAGTCTAGTGCTCACATTAGCACGGTGATCAGCATATATAAGTTTGGAGGTTTAACATTTGTTTAGCACACCTGCTACTGCTTGTATATAAATACCTGAATGATATCAATACAAATAAAGTGCTTCTTCACAATCTTAAATGGTATCAGATACCAGCAAGCGCTGATCCTTTCGCCTATGTTGTTCTCCTAGCTTCCAGTGCTACGGACTACAATCCAATGTTCTCTTCTTCCAATACTCCTCCTAAATCTTTTTCTATTGGCAGCAATGCTGATAGCCACCACCCATCTCTAGGGATAAATGTCAATCTCTTACAAATGGTGAGCATTCAATCACATGTTCCCGTCATCCTTCAGCTGACCCATCCTAATCACTCATATTGGTGTATGTTCTTCGATTCAGCTCTTTTGAAATTTGGCCTTCAGATCCATGCCTCATCCCAAAGACCACTCATTCATCGCGGCACTGAGTGGGCCTGATTTGATCATTGTTTGGTCAATTGGATCTATACAACTTGTGCGCCCAAGGTCTGGCAGCTTGTTCACCAGTGGAAAACCGATGCCTTCACCCCGTGGACAGCCATCAAACAACTATTCCATGAGTACAGGTAACTCGGTGGTGCTTTACAAATCTTACAATCACCCGTCTATACATTGCCTATGCATTGCAACAATCTTGTCTTCATATGCATGATCCATATAGTGACATCTTGCTTTGCTCAAACACATACTGCGTTATGTCAAGGGTACTTCTGCATTCAGTCTTCATTTGCACAAGTCTTCTTCTTTCTCGCTGACTGCTTACACCGATACCGTTGGGCCAGATGCCCAGACATTGGGTGAACTACTTCTGGTTATTTCATCTTCCTAGGGAATTCGCCGGTGTCTTGGTCCAGGAAACGCCAACCTACTGTCTAGTGCTCAAGTGTGGGGGCAGAATAAGGGGCAGTGGCAAATGCTTATACAAAGTGCATTTGGCTTTGATAGCTACTTAGTGGACTTCATTGCAAGGTGGATTAATTCGGTGATGATTGTTTATTGTGACAATATTTCGGCAGTTTATATGTCTCACAATCCATTGAATTGAGAATCACATTCATTTTGCGAGGGAGTGCATCACCATTGGTGGCCTCTACATTTATCACGTCCCCAGCAATCAGCGATTCGCTGACGTAATGACCAAGAGATTTCCATAGAGTCCGTTTGAAGATTTACAATTAGGTCTCTGTGTTGGCGTTGCCCTCGTCTAAGACTATGCGAGAGGGCCGGGGTGTCAACTGTGCTCCTCACGTCTCCAACAGCCTCCGGCGATGCTCACCACGGCTCCGCCATGGCCCCACTACCTAAACTGTATCTGCATCTGACTAGTTCTGTTTCTACCAAGTCTACTGCTCTGATTTGTACAACGATCAACATAGATGTAGGATCCGTGGTTTACATGTCTTTTTAGCGCACCTGCTACTGCTTGTATAGAAACACCTGAATGATATCAATACAAGTGTGGTGCTTCTCAGTCTTACACTCATGTCAGATGAGTAGGGTGTTGCGAAGTACGTCTACCAGCTTCCATTTCCTACAACGATCAACATCCGCTTCCTATGACGTGGTAGGGCAAATGGTGAAGAATAGGCTGGAGCTACGGCTGCCGGCGGTGCGGTCTGCATGGTTTTTGTGCTGTCAGGCATGAAGAAGAAGGGGGTGAGAGAGTAGAGCGAGTGGCAGGTGCTAGAATTTCAACTAACCGTCGGATCTGATCTCGAGCGCAGCTGATCCAGGCCGCTCCCTCCCGCATTCAGAATCTCAAAGCCGAATCTGCCCCGGTGTAAAGTCCCAGTTTTTCCTTAATATAAAGTCCAGATACCAGTTGGTTATCAACCATAGTGGAGATCAATTATGGTTGTACACTTGAACTTGATATAATCAAGAATCTTTCTTTCACCCGTACTTAAATTTGATTAATATAAGGGATGGACTTCACCAATGACCCTAGGGTATTTCAAGAGACCTTTCTACAAATTTTGGAATTTATTGAATGGAAAATTCTAGGGCAAAATAATATGCAGTACTAAATATATTCAAATTATTTCAAACCTGAATATAACTACTTTACATTTAGGCCCTGTAAAAAATATTCAAATCTGAGGCTATACATTTTTCCCTGGCCCCATAATATTCCAAATAGCCTTCCTACCAAGTTTCGAGATTCGTGAATTCCATTTGCTATTTTATTTGAGACGCTTAGCAAATCCGAGCCATATTGAAGATGCAATTTGAATTCTGTTCAAACATATTTGAACATAAAATTTAACCACACAGTCGTGCTCAGCATGACTTGCTTGACTAATCCACGAGGTTTCTCAAATTTTGAAGCTCAATTGCTATTTAACTCAGTGGCTCCATTGAATTTCATTCAAATTCAAACTTGAAATTCAATTGAAACTTGGTCAATTTCAAGCTTTGATTTCAGAACCAAATTCCAGATATTTAGTTGAGCCTATCCACAAATTGGAATGAATTTTGGACAAGTATTGGTGGGTGAATTCAGTTTACAGAGAAGATAAGCATGGAGGGAGAGGTGGGACCCAATGGTCAGTGGGACAATTTCGCCCCAGTTCTTCCCAGGGCACCACCTCCCGGCAAGCAAACGCCACAGAGCTGCTTGCCTCCTTGCTTTGACTCCATCTGTCTACAGCTCATCCCCAGGATCCTCTTTATCACCTCCTCAGCCCCCAAGTCGAGTTCTTCCTCCCCAATTCATCCCTGGTACACAAAGTTCACTCCCGGCGAGTTTTTCCCCTCCCCCTCGAAATCCGGCAGATATCATCGGTAAGGCTCCCATTTCTTTGCACTGGGTTACTCCTCAAGATTTGGCACACCTCCCTGACCATTACCTTGTCCAGCCGGAGCCTCCATGACGCCAATAGAAGTGGAACCGTGGCCGCCCGAAAAAGCTCCCCTGTTCCCGCTTCTCTGATCATTGTCAACCCAACGCTACAGCCGTTGTTTCACCTTGATCCTAAAAACAAAAAGATTCACCTACTCATGTTCTAGCTTCTTGTAAAGTTTCAAACCAAGACATGCCTCCTAGACCCCGTATTTCTATTTTTTCCGACGAGCTTTGGGTATGCCCCGCGCACGAAATTCCTTTTATACGGTTGATTATTCCATGTGCACCGGTGCTATGTGGTTCTATATGGCCAGACGCATCACCTCGAACAAGAGCCATCGAGTTTCATCAGTTTTTCACACCAGAATCCCATTTTTCCCCAACCGCAGATTTTTCTCTCCTCGGTCCATCGTCGCCACCACCTTCCGACCTTTTCCTCTCCTTCCTATGGCTAGAGTCTTGTACCCCATGCTTCCATGAAGCTTCCCGAGGTATTCCCGACCGGTTCGGCCCACCGTAGAGCTCGACCGACATGGCCGAAACCCTAGTCGCCGTCGCAGCCGTTGCGCAAGCAAGGCCATCGCCGGCGTGCACTGACCCCACTGGCGTGCTCAGCACCTCGAAATAGGGTTAGGCGGCGATTTTGGTGAGGAGCCATGTCATGGATCGACGGGCAGCGAGTGATCCGGCGAGGCGCCGCCGCGGCCGCACGCACGGCGAGAGGTAGACGACGACCCCGTGGGGCCCAGTCGTCAGTGAGTCAGCTACGCGCCCAGATCAGCTGCGGCCGTGGATCGCATGTGGTTGCGCGGGTTAACCCCGTGGCCCCCATGCGGCTTCAACCCGATTGGCCTATTTCAAATCAGTGGGCCCAGCCCTTTATTCAAATGTTTTCCAATTGGAATTTTAGTCCAGATTTTGCCCCCAACTTGGAAAATCCATAACTCCTAGTAGAATTGCTCAAAAATTTCAATATAAATTCTGGTAGACTCATCCCAATCTCTACTTTTCAGTGATGCAATTTATTAGACATGAAACTCCCATAATTTTTATAATGAATTCCATTGAACTAACTGTTTGGGAAATTCATTACTCTTGTTCTCTTAATTGGAAAATTCCCAATGTTGGTCAGAGCACTGTTAGCAATACTCTTGATCTACAGTAAAAATTTGAACTTCATTGGACTTCAATTACTGGGTTGATCAGTGTTCCAAATCTCTATGTAGCTGAAATTTGAGAAACATACAAAATCAATTTCAGAAATTCCCTTAAACTTGAAAAATCAGTTTCTCCCTGTAGGAAGCATAGAAAATTGTGAAAGCTATATTCCTAGAACCAGTGAGACCCCCTCTACATGGTACAACAACTGGTAGCCATGATAGACCTCCAAAATTGCAACCAAACTTCAGAGAAGGTTTATACTTGTAGGAATTTTAGGGACAACAAACTTCTTTGATCATCTCCTGTTCTTTGGAAGAATCTGCATTATAGTCCCTAGTATCTACCATAAAAAATCTAATGCCAATTAAGATCATTTGATTCACAAGATATTAACTTGTGACCTTAAACATATTATTTATTTACAATGTCATTCATATATAGTATATGCATAACGTATAGTAACTGAAGTTGAGGAGCAGCCGGAAGCTTTGGAAGTCCAGCTGCCGAAGACTAACATAGACTCGGACTCGCGTTCAGGCAAGCCCCAATTCGCATTTAAGTTATTTATTGTGTCTTTACAGTATTCATTCACCTTACGTCTTCAGATGTTTGTGCATTATGTTTAAGGTGTTTGACATCCACTTGCATGACCAAATAAAACAGGGAGCGGTTAGAAATGCTCACATACTCGTGTAGTAACTGCCACGCTTATATTCATAGGGATCTGGTAGAAGTCGAGTAGTTGGAATCTACTCGCGAGATAGGATTTTATCACACGGGATGAATTGGATCAAGAGATGACTTATAAATATGAAATGGAGACCGGTCAGAGATGAGTAGGAAGTGACAAGAGGTCATCTTGGTCACATAGCTCTGACCGTGTCGATTAAGGCCCATGTCGTGTGCGGCCCTGCTGGAAAAGCTTGAATTGTACCGGTGACATACTGGAGAAATGGGCTCTGACGTAGCTTGATACTGGTTTGTCTAGGCATTCTGTTTCGTTTTATAGGCGTGGGTTGAGGGCAGCAAGGTGTAAATTAGCTAGTGGGCACGTCAGAGTACGCTCCACGAAGGGACCTCCTGCACGTGACGGATCGATCGGTTTGGCATTCTAGTGTTTGGTGAAAGGTGGCCATATATGACTAGTAATGAGGTGCTATGTAGGTAATGTTGTAAGTACTAGCTGGCATTTCCGAAAGTGCATATGTTTCGTGTTGTCCGGGTGTGTCCTGATTGCAATTACCATCTCTCGTGGTAATAGAGTACCACTTGTTCACTGCGCTATGACGTAGTAAATACTGAAGAAGTCAGGAGACTATGATGTGTTGAATTATAATTGTTTTGCAACCTTGTATGTCTTAGAGATAGCACAATTAAAAGTTTACAGTTTCTCCATACTTTACCTGTAATAGCATTATATGCTCAGGGCATGTCATATCATCGGCAAAGCGTTTCTTGTTTGATTGTGGAGTCTATGATGTGTCGTGTCTGTAGAATGTCATGTGCTACTTAAGACATGACCATAAGGATCCACTTGTAGGTGTGTCCTTTATGCTATTCCTTACCTATGCTTAGTATTCACCCCTGCATATGTCTAGTGAGAAGGGCCAGTCTTGCTGAGCCATAAGCTCATGTTTGCAGTTAACAAGTTTTTGCAGACTATACGACTGATGACGGGTTTGATGACGAGGCCGCACCCCCTAAAGGGTTTACAATCGAGTGGGAACCCTGCACGCCGCCGTAAGTTGGGTGTTGCTAGTGCGAAGTATCCAGGGAATTGATGACTTTGCTTCTGCATAGCTAGTGCCGAGAGTGTAGCTATGATTTATAGTTCTCTGTCCTTTTCGCTTAGTATTGAAAAACTTCTGCTGCATTTATAAATAAACACTTGGTATTGTATTTTATTTGCATTCTTTTCTTGTATATTGTTGGGTGTCGCACCGCACGACACCACCCAATGAGATCCTTGGATGTCAGGATTCCGGTCCCCACACTCTGAAGCAAGCCCATGTGATCTGGGCCGTAAAGAAGCCCGGGGGACCAACGTTAGTAGGCTGTATTGGGTTGTGACTGCCTGAATGCATTAGCAGGTCGATGCTATCAGATGCATTAGTGTGATGTTATCATATTTAGGCTAATGTAATTAAGATTCTATGGACTAGTTTTCTGAATTGCCTATCAGTTTGGAGCTAACAGATGGTAGAGTAGTCTCACAGAACAAGCACACTATTTTGCATGTAATGTTCCCTCTGTATCCTGAGCCTCCCTTCCTTTATACTGTCTTGTTGGAGTTTGATCTCCAATAGAATACGTCTTGGTACTAGTTCTACCCCACATAGTGCCCTGATCGGGGATATCACTAACGTTCGAGTTGTAGGCCCCTTTCAGATTGTGCCATATATAAGATAGGAGGTCAGAGACATAACACATGACTTAGTTGGTCCTAGTCTTCCTCCTTGAGATCCAATCTCTAAGGGCACACATGTGAAGTGAATCGCCTAAGCTCCTACATGGTGTCCTCTATGCTGCCACCACACTAGATCTGCACTGACTTGTCACCCGTGCACCGCTATACCATGCCGTCATAAAGAATGAAGGTATGTTCAATGAATGTATGTCCCGATCCACTCCATTTACTCCTATTCCTAATATCTTCCATCCATCACATGGTCTAGCCGTTAGGGATCGATTAGCATTTTTAACATTTCTATCTCGCACATCCTGTGAGATTAAAGCTAGCGGATGATTACAATATTGATGCTAGGATAGCATTCAACAAGCGACCGTACTTCTAGAATAAATGTTTGAGAGTTGAGTATCCTTACTCCAAATGTATGTAAAAGAACACTTTGATATATCTAAATTCCTATGAGGATGATTGTAATATTAACCACTGATGTTAGAGATATGAGAATGTGTTTTTATTTTCCCTTTTGCATAAAGGGTTTTATGAATATTTGTCATCCCTGTACATCTATTTATAGAGGCCTCCAGCATCCTCGATAATACAATATCACTATTCCTAACATGGTATCAAAGCTAGGTTTAGTTTTTCTTCTACCCTAATATCCCGCCGGCTTCATCTTGCCGGCTCACAACCGCTTATCCTGCAACTTCTACTTCCACCGAATTTTTTCGACCCTCTTGCGCCGGCTAGTATCCACGTCCGCACTCCTTGTTGAACTTGACGGTCGGCTCCCTTCGGCTGCGATTCCAGCGCTCGGCAGGGGAGTCCTTTCTCTTTTTCTAAACACATGCATGTGTAGTGTTTCCACTCACGAGGCCAAGAGCGCACGTCATGGCCAGTAGTTGCTTCCCTACCTGGCCGTAACTTGGTGCTGTGAAGCCTCCATGGGGACCGCGCTGCTGCGGAGCATCCCTTCGTTTCAACACTGATCCTCCTGCCCCTAGTGATCTACCGTGGTAGTTGAGCCCAGTTGGATCTAGTGAAAAAAAAAGAAAAAAAAACACAGCTTGTGCTGCCCATCTTTTTGTGCTCTCGCCATCGCCCGCTGCTATTTATTTTGTGCTCTCATCGTCGCCTGTCATATGTCCATGATGACTACTTCGTCGAGTGGTGTCCTAATCTTGCGATGCACGGTTCTTTTTTATGGCACCAATTACCACGACTGGGTTCCCTTCATGCATATGCATATGTGTGGTCCGCGTCTTTGGGAGTTTCTTACCGACGACCTCAAATGCCCGTCTTCCTACAAGTCTGACTTTAGCATGTAGAAGGCTTGGTTGGATCATGATGCTCGAGCTGGAGCTATTCTTGCTGCTAGTTTGGAGTATCATTTTGCTGCTGATATTGTTGAGTTTGAGTACTCACACCACACGTGGGCTTTTCGGCGTCATTGTTACGAGACTACTGGGCAGTCTACCTCTTTGGCTGCTTTTCGTCATGAGCAGGTGTCATGACAGGGATATGCTACAGTAGAGGAGTACTTTGATCAGATGGAGGAGACTCGTGATGCTGGCTTATCGTGGATTTCTATCATTTTGTCTGCACGTTCTTCCACTTCTCGACATGGTGTTGGTGTTCAGGCTTGTCGTTCTTGACACGGTGCTCGTGGTGCTGGTGCTTGAGGATCTCAGGGGAGGTCTACTGCCACCGATGCCTGGTTTTTTAAGCTTCTTCGTTGCCTTGTTGCCTCAACATTATTAGGAGTTGTTGGTATTGTGACTCAGCCTTTTTCACCTTCAGGTTCTGTTGCTGCTTCTCCGTCTTCCTTTGGAGGACCACCTTCCACTTCTCGTTTAGTTACTCGCCCATCAATTCTTGATTCTGGAGCTTCTTTTCATATGACTCCTTACTCCACCTGTTTGTCATCTTTGAATCATTTGTCTCATTCTCTCACTGTACATACTGCCAATGGTTATTCACTTATGTTTCTTGGACAGGGCACCCTTTTATCTAACTCTTTTAATGTTTCTGATATCTCCTTTGTTCCTAACCTGACCATGGAGCTTATGCCTGCTGGTCAACTCATTGATCATGGTTGTCGAGTGATTATTGATTCTAATTCTTGTTTAATTGTCAACACTCGTACGGGTCAGCTTGTTGGCTCTGGTCCTCGTCGTCGTGATTCACAACATCTCTGGGAGCTTGGCTGGCTTCATCTTCCTTCCGTTGCGTCCGCTAGTCGTGTTAGCTCTGCTTTTGCTGCTCTGTCTGCCTAGTCTTTTGCTTAGTGTCACCATCGTTTAGGACATATTGGTGGCTCTTGTCTATCTACCTTGATTCGTCGTGGTGTCTTAGGATCGGTTTCAGGATCTCAGTCGTTAGCTCAGTGTTAGGGTTGTCAATTAGAGAAGCAGATTCAGCTTCCCTATCCTTCTAGTGAGTTAGTGTCCTAGTGTCCTTTAGACCTTGTTCATTCAGATGTATGGGGTCGCTCCTTTTGTTTCTAAAGGAGGGCATCGGTACTTTATCATTTTTATAGATGATTTTTCTATCCACACATGGGTTTACTTCATGAAACATCATAGTAAGGGAGTCTTTTTCGGCTATGGTCCGCACCCATTTTGACCCTCCTATCCGTTCGTTTGGTGCCGACTCTACTGGTGAATACCTTTCTAATGCTCTTTGAGACTATCTTTCTGAGCAAGGTACCCTTGCTCAATATTCTTGTCCTGATGCTCATGCTCAGAATAGCGTTGCTGAGCAAAAACATCGCCATCTACTTGAGACAGCACATACACTTCTCATTGCTTCATCTATTCCACCTCATTTTTGGGTCGAGGCTGTCTCCACTTCCACTTACTTGATTAACATTCAACCCTCGCCTGCTCTTAAAGGCGGGAGTCCTTTTAAGCGTTTTACAGGCAAAACGCCTGATTACACTAGTCTTCTTCTTTTTGGTTGTGTGTGCTCTGTGTTGCTCGCACCTCGCGAGCGTACTAAGCTGACTGCTCAGTCGGTTGAGTGTGTTTTCTTAGGGTACAGTTAGGAGCATAAGGGTTATCGTTGTTGGGATCCGGTTGGTCGACTAATGAGGATTTCACGTGATGTTGGTTTTGATGAAACACGTCCTTTCTGTCCTTGTTCTTCCTTTGATGCTTCTTCTGCATCTATAGTTGATCCTATTTTGTTCTTGTTCTTTCCATATGCTCCCGTTGCTAGTATACCTCCTTCACATACTGTGTCGCATTCGACAGTCTACCTTTCTTCTTCGAAGCCTAGGTCTTTGGTTCCCGATTACACTTTGAAGGGTCCTGTAAAGAAGGTCTATGCTCGATGAGTTGTGCCTCCATCAGATGTGCCATCTTCTTCTGATGAGCCGTCTACTCCAGTTGAGTCATCTTCTGATGTCTCAGCTTCTCCAGCTGAGCCTGCCTCTCTGGATACGCCTTCTTTCCCTGAGGGATCATCTCCTTCTTATGATTCTTCTCCTGAGCATCCTCTTGGACGTGGTCATCATCCTCGCCGGCCTCCTGCTTGGTACTCTCCTTCTAGCTTTGCTACTACTTCTCTTCCAGAGCCGACTATGTACCATGATACCATTCCAAATCCGAAATGGCAGCATGCGATGGACGAGGATATTGCTACTCTCGAGCGCACCGACACGTGGGAACTTGTGCCCTGTCCCCCACGTGTTTGCCCGATCACCTGTAAGTGGGTCTATAATGTTAAGACCCGTTCTGATGGTTCACTTGAGCGATATAAGGCTCGATTAGTCGTCCGTGGCTTCCAACACGAACATGGTTGTGACTATGATGAGACCTTTGCTCCTGTCGCTCACATGACCACTGTTCGCACTCTTCTTTCTGTGGCCTCGATTCATGACTGGTCTATCTCTCAGCTTGATGTGAAAAATGCCTTTCTTAATGGTGAGCCGCGTGAGGAGGTTTATAAGCATCCACCACTTGGGTATCCTGTTCTTGAGAGTATGGTTTGTCGCTTTCGAGATTCTCTATATGGCCTTAAATAGGCTCCTCATTCTTGGTTTCAACCTTTTGCATCTGTGGTCACTACAGCTGGTTTCTCCACCAGTGCTCATGATCCTGCACTTTTTGTGCACACTTCGTATCATGGCCGTACTCTTCTTTTTCTCTATGTTGATGATATGATCATCACCGGAGATGATTCTATGTACATAGCCTTTGTAAAGGCTCACTCAGTGAGCAATTTCTTATGTCCAATCTTGGTCCTCTTTGCTACATTCTTGGAATTGAGATTTCCTCCTCCTTTGAGGGAATTTATCTGTTTCAAGAGAAGTACATTTAGGATCTTCTTAATTTGGATTCTTTTACTGATCATCGAAGTGTTGAGACTCCCATGAAACATAATGTTCATCTTCGAGCCACTGTTGGCGAGCCTCTTGAGGATCCTTTACCATCATATTGTAGGGAGTCTCGTGTACCATGGTGTCACTCGCCCTGTTATCTCGTACCATGTTCACATATTGAGTCGGTTTGTTTCGACTCCCACCAAGGTCCACTATAGTCACTTGCTTCGTGTCTTGCGTTATCTTTGTGGGACTATCTCTAGATGCCTGTTCTTTCCACGATGTAGCTCTTTATAGCTCAAAGCATATTCTGATGCTACTTGGGCTAGTGATCCCTCTGATCGTTGATCTCTTTTTACCTATTTTGTTTTTCTTGTTGATTCCCTAATCGCTCGGAAGACTAAGAAGCGGGTAGTAGTTTCTCGTTCGAGTGCAGAGGTTGAGTTGCATGCTATGGCTCTTGTGAGTGCAGAGGTTACTTGGCTGCGATGGTTGCCTGAGGACTTGGTTGTTTCTTTTGATATGCTGACCCCTCTTTTGTTTGACAGTACAGGTGCTATCAGTATTGCTTGTGATCCGGTCAAGCTTGAGCTTACCAAGCATATTGGTGTTGATGCTTATTATACACGAGCACAAATACAGGATGGTGTTGTTGATCTTTAGTATGTGCCTTGAGAGCTTCAGCTGACGGATTTCTTCATGAAGGCACAGACCCAAGCTCAACATAGTTTTTATCTCTTCAAACACAGTGTTCGTGATGCACTTTGAGTTTGAGGGGCGGATGTTAGAGATATAAGAATGTGTTTTATATTTTTCCCTTTTGCATAAAAGGTTTTATGTATATTTTTCATCTCTCACTACCATGATTCTGCCATGTAGCAATGATTGTACCGCAACGAATACTAAATCATTACAGTAAGCTTGGTCTTTTGCCATGATTTACTAGTTCGTAGCATTAGGATCTATCGCCACAGAACGCAATCGTTGCATTAGAATCTGTTGCCACGATTCACTAGTTGGTGGCATTAGGATCTATCACCACGAATCTATTGCCACGATTCACTGGTTCATGGCATTAGCATCTATCACCATGGAAGACGATCGTTGCATTAGGATCTGTTGCCACGATTCTCTAGTTCGTGTCTGTTAGCATCTATCGCCACGGAGCACAATCGTTGCATTAGGATCTGTTGCCACGATTCACTAGCTCATGGCGTTAGGATCTATCGCAACAGAACACAATCATTGCATTAGGAACTTTTTTCACGATTCCCCGGTTCGTGGCATTAGGATCTATCGCCATGGAACTGAATCGTTGCATTAGGAACTTTTGCCATAATTCACCAGTTCATGGCTTTTAGATCTATTGCCACGGAACACAATCGTTGTATTAAGAAATTTTGCCACGATTCACCAATTTGTGATGTTAGGATCTATCGCCCTGGAACACAATCATTGCATTAGGAACTTTTGCCATGATTCACCAGTTCGTGGCCTTAGGATCCATCACCACAGAACACAATCGTTGCATTAGGAACTCTTGCCACGATTCACTAGTTTGTGGCATTAGGATCTATCCCCACGGAACACAATATTTGCATTAGGAACTTTTTCCACAATTCAGCAGTTCGTGGTGTTAGGATCTATCGCCACGGAACACAATCGTTGCATTAGGAACTTTTGCATTGATTCACCAGTTCTTGGCATTAGGATCTATCGCCATGGAACACAATTGTTACATTAGGATCTGTTGCCACAATTCAACAATTCGTGGCATTAGGATCTATTGCCACAGATGGCATTAGGATCTATTGCCACGATTCACTAGTTCGTGGCATTAGGATCTATTGCCACGGAATGCAATCGTTGCATTAGGATCTGTTGCCATGATTCACTAGTTCGTGGCTTTAGGATTTATCATCATGGAACACAATCGTTGGCCTCACGATATATTACAAAACATTGGCCACTGTGTGAACGCATGAATGTGTGGTGTGTTCATCGTGTTCCTCATAAATCATAAGGACAGATTCGTTTATTTTCTGGACAGGTGAATGATTCAGTTATCAAGTGAATGTGCTCTAAGTTCAGTGATGTGTGATATCAACAATGAACCAAAACAAAATGTAGAAAATCACGAAGCTAAAAGGAGACATCGTGGGGAGGACGCACTTTTCATATAAGAAACGCACTTTGCTGCTAATTAAGCGCATCTACATTTTGCTTGTACAATCATTGCATTAGGATCTGTTGCCAGGATTGTACTAGTTCGTGGCCTTAGGATCCATCGCCACAAAACACACTCATTGCATTAGGATATATTGCCAGGAATCACTAGTACGTTGCATTAGGAATTTCTGCAGGAGCGTCATTTCAAAATTCTGGGTATCCTCTAAAGAGTTGGGATTATTCAATATCGGCTTGCTTCGAAGCTTGCTGATAAATAGAAGATCGGCTTCTATGTTTTCAAAAAAAAATCAAATAGTTCACATCTATCTGACACAGTACTTATATAAAAAAATCATTATCTTCGCTGTTGCCCCCCCCCCCCCCCCCAATATTGGAGATACAATACCATCATTGATATATGTATTGTCATTGTCGTCTTCGTCGTCATCTTTATTTTTTGATGGAACTCCATGTGCCTCAAACTGATCACATGTTCTCATTTGAAGAGCGGAAGCATCACCGGTTGCTCCCTCAGTGTCATTCCTAGCCCATGCGGTCCTATCCTCATTTATGTGTGGCATATTGATATGAGTAAGTCATAAATCATCAAATGTCTCAGCCTCCAATTTCTCAGTGACATTATTTTTACTGTCTCCAGGAGGCATGGCAAAAATGTTCCATGGCTTCATTTTAACAACTATAGCGCATTTAGGTTGCTTCATACTTTGAACGTAAAAAACTTATTCTGCTTGGGTGGCTAGAATATAAGGCTCATACTTAAATTGAAAAAGAGTAGTATCAACATCTATCATTCTGTATCGATCCCTTTTGTAGCCTCTGCTTTGGCTTTGATAGGAACAAGGCCGATCAAACCCATCACATTCAAATAAGAGAACCTCTTGTTTTTTTTTAAAAAAAAATCAACAGAAATCATTTTCTTGATTACTCCAAACCACTCATCATCACCATCCCGAACAACAATACCACTGTTTTGGCTCCGTAAATCTTTTTCCACCTCTGTAGTCCGAAAGAAGAAGCCATTTATGAATGATCGACTAAAAAACGCACCCGACGATCAGGTCCTCTATATAATGCATACAAATAATAGGTTAATTTGCCTTCTTTGTGTAATGTCATAATCTGTACATATTAGTATAGAAGGGGTCATCGATAAACAACCTTCAGAAAACATAATTGTTCAATATTTCATCATGGTAAAAACATGCATGTACTTAGTCGTTTCTAAAACCAATAAACAAACACATATCTATGGCGTTTTTCAACATCACGAGAATGAATCTTTTTTAGCTCTTCAAAATGCTCACTGAAAAGGGTACAAAACTAAATTAGCCATCTACAATGAGCATGATTTAATATAGTATAGAACATCTGAGTTATACATAGTGATCCATGGAGCGGCCTCCTCAACATTAGAAATAATATAAAGCCTGATGTTATATAGTTCCACCATAGTAAGTTGGCCCCATTTAAACCCTTTTATAGAATTATCAACTTCTGAAAATATTTTAGATTCGAGAGAAGGTTCATTCCTAGCTGCAGCTTCATGACCTTCTGGCCTATTAAGCTTGGTGCTGATGTTATCCAAAAACTGACTACAAAAAGTCATACACACTTCCATAATATATCCCTTAGGTATAGAACCCTCCGGGTGAGCTCTATTACATACATACCTCTTCAATGTACCAAGGTACCTCTCAATTGGATACATCTATCTGTGAGAAACAGGTCCACCCAAGCAACCTTCTTTGGCAAGATGGATTGGAAGATGTACCATGATATCAAAGAAAGTAGGAGGAAGCAACATCTCAAGCTTACAAATTGTTTCAGGAAATTGTTTGATCATCTTATCCAGGTCTGGTTCCGCCACTTCTTTAGAATAAATTCCAGAAAAGAATCTGCTAAACTAAATGAATGGTGCAACAACCTTTTCATGCAATATGTCACGTATTGCAATAGGAAGGAGCTTCTGAAATATAATATGACAGTCATGAGTTTTTAGACCTGATACCTTATGTGCTTTGATGTCCACACATCTCTTGATGTTTAAGGCATAACCATCGAGCATCTTCAAATCCCCCAAAAACATGCACAAGGTTGTCTTCTCATCTTTATGCAAATTATATGATGTTGATGGACAATCATACTTCTCATTTACAACCACCGGATGTTACTATGGCCGTATATCCATATCGTGCATATCAAGACGAGCTTGTGGACTATCTTTTGTTTTACCATCCATATTGTGCATGACATCCAAGTTGTGCCTTATTAGCAATGTCTTCCAATATGGCAGCTAGAAAGATATACTTTTCTTCTTCCAACTATGCCACCTATTTTCCTCAATGCGCTTTCTCTTATTGTTCTTCCGTCCAAAACTCACTTGATCAAAACTCTCATATTGTTGGAGTACTTCGTCACCAGAGAGAGATGTTGGAGCCTCTATGTTCTCTATCTTGTTGTTGAAAGAAGCTTTGTCTTGACGCCACTTGTGATTCTGAGGTAGGAAACGACGATGACCCATGTATCAATACTTTCGTCCATGATTCAACCACAAGGCGTAAGTGTTTACATGGCAGTATGGACATGCTAGCTTACCTTTTGTGCTACATCAACATAGCATTGCATATGCTCGAAAATCATTTATTGTCCACAATATAGAAGCTCGCATGAGAAATGTCTCTTTCTTTGAACTGTCGTATGTTTCAACAATATGAAACCATAATTTCAGTAGCTAATCAAACAAAGGCTACAGATACACATCAATGTTGATTCCAGGTGACTTTGGCCCAGGAATTATCTTTGAAATCAACCCATAAGGCTGCTTCATACACAACCAAGGTGGTAGATTATAAGAGATTTAAATCAAAGGCCATGTACTGTAAGAAACATTCATTATTCCAAAAGGAATGAAACCATCAGATGCTAGCCCAAGTTTTATGTTGCGAGGATCAGATGAGAAATTTGGGTGAATGCTATCAAAATGCTTCCATGCTTTCAAATATGTAGGATGGCGTAATATTCAATCATCAATATGTTCTTTGTGCCAGTGCATGTTTGATGCTATTGATTCTGCCATATAAAACCTTTAAAGACGGGAAATAAGAGGGAAGTATAGTAGAACCTTGCGTGCTATAAGCTTCTTGACTTTTGCACAGGGTAAAGCCTCTCTTGCATCCCTACCAGTACTATTTTTCCAACTTAATTCACCACATTTTGAGCATCGATCCAACAGAGAATAGTCCTTACAGAAAAACACACAGTCATTGAGACATGCATCAAACTTTTTTAGCCCAGCCCGAGGTCACGAACAACCTTCTGAACTTTATCAAGTGTATTAGAAATGCAGTGGCCCTCTGGAAGCACATATGAGAATAGTTCAAGGATCAGCTCACATGCTTTTTTTGCTGAAACCAATTAAACACTTTATCTGGTACAACTTCACAATGAAGGATAATTGAGTCACTTCTCAAAACCTCGATACAACTCCGTTTGGCATCATTTAATAAGTCATAGAATGCCTTTGCACACCCAGTTGGCTCCTGCTGGTCTATAGCATTTTCTCGATCATCGGCATCTACAGTACCACCATGATCAGTGCCTCTAAGTAGACTGGACAACATATTTTCCATAGCAGCATCATTAGAAATTATCTCCTCATTATTTGCTGATTGCTCAGCAATATTTTCCTCAACTCATTTTTCTCAATGGTGTACCCAACAAGTATGATCAAATGACATCCCATTACAAAGAGAGTGAAGATGTACTTTCTTGCGTGTCCCATGGCAAATATTACGACATTTCGTGCAAGGACAAGACATAGTTTCTCCTTCATGAGTGCTCTGGAATGCAAAATTTAAAAATGACTTCATTACATCAAAGCACTCATTCGTACGCCTGTCTTTTCTCTTCAATGCCTTATCTTCTCACATCTCTTCCTACAATTCAATCAGCGTACCCGTAAGAGCATAGAACCACAATAACATTATGTGAGCAATTGTACCTAGCGTTGTTGCTTATCCACGTGCAGCGGACGACGGATGCTCCTCCACACTGGTGGCCGGCGGATTCTCTTACAAGAGCGTGGCATCCGGCGGATGCTCCTCCAAGAGCATGGCAGCTGGTGGATGCTCCTCCAAGAGCGTGGCGACTGGCGGATGCTCCTCCAAGTGCATTTCGTATAGTTGAGAGAGGGGCCATTGTGGATTGATGGGCCCCGCGGTCAGGCAGCCAGGACAAAGTCTACGTGAAGCTATCAGAGTAGCCCAACACTGCGTTGGGCCACTTGTTCTTCTTGGGCTGAAACTGTGCTGAGTCTCTTTGTATTCGTTGGCCAAAACTGTGCTGGGACCCTTGGTGTTTGTCCCTATGACGCGTGAGCCCATCTACAGGCGCGCGCCTGGCTCTAGCAATTTGTTATCTAAATAAGTTATTGTAGCAATGGGGGTGGTATTCCGATCAAAATAAACCATACACATAAAATCTCTTGACCCGCAATAACACAGTGATATAAACAAGGATTAAATACTAGATATAAACATCGACGGAACCAAACAGTAGTGTTCAACGTACCATTCCATGCAACAAACTAATCGACATAATCCCCAATAAACACAAAATAAACTAATCGGCACATCTAGTCTGCAACACTTCCCTTCAAGCAGTGGTAACATCTGGCCGCGTATAGGAGTAGTGGTAATGATAACATCGCGTATAGGGGCATTGGGCCAGTGGTACGTTGGAGTTCTACCTACCTTTTTCTAACATTTTTCTCATCATTTATTTTATTTTCTCTCTGTTCAGTGTCTCTACTTTTCTTTCTAGTTGTGGCTACCTATTGCGTTTTCTTGTTACTACGTACTAGTACTGTATACTACTTTACAGAATGATTTGCAAGCCCTGCTACGGGCGATCTCCTCTGGCACCTCCAGTAGCTAAAGTACCGTACCGGCCACCTTCGAGGCTACCGGCGGTGTGTAGGGTCATTCATTAACAGAGAATACAGATAGAATAGATAGTTCACTAAACAAAAAGATAGAATACAAAATAAAAGTTGGAACAGACGAACAACATTAACTCCATCAACATAAAATATTACTACAAAACAAGTAAAACGACCTCATGAAACAAGAAAAACAACATCACACAACCTTATAAGTCTTTTTTATGTAGCCCATACCGAATAACACCTCACAGCAGAATGCAAAATGCTCGTGTCTAATCCTATTGTCTTCACTATAGAAGACCCTGCAACTGCTTCACCCTTGCTTCCCGCAGCCGGCAGCCGTGCGCGGGCCAACCTCCTTCCTGGGCAGCGATACCATCGGTGGTCTCGGAGGCGGGTGCGGATGCGCCCACGTCAGATTACCTATTTCAGCCACGGATTGAATCCGACACCGCCTGCACTCATTGTTGGTCCTCATGATGGTGACAAACCCGATCGCTTTCTCATTGACGTCGACCTTGCCTTCGACCTGCTGATATACTAGACGGCATCGCGGGCCTCGCGGTTGGCATCATAGCGGAGGAACCTAAGGACGTATGCTGCCTCCATGTGGCGGGCCTTGGCAACCCGGGCGAGAAACTGGATGCCCTGCTGCGCACGATCGACCGCGAAGATGAGCTTGAGCCCGGTGACGTAGCACGCATGAGGGTGGCTGATGATGGCTAGGTTCTCCACGAGGGCTTTGTAGTGCCCCGGGTCGCGCCACATCCTCCGGGTCACACGATCTAGCGCCACGCACCTACCCACGACGCCATCCCGGCACGCCGCATGCATGGCCTTGTAGGTGGTACACAGACCGAAGAGACCGACCTAGGGTCGCAGGGAGCTTGCGGAGAGGCACCCCGCGAACTTGACTGCAATATCGTGTGTGAACGGCAACTACATAGGCTTCAGTGTCACCGTGTTGCGAAGGGAACCAACGAGGGTGCACGCGGAGGAGACAAAAAGCAATCTAGAGTACATGCGAAGAAGTGGGTGATGTGTCTTTATAGAGTACACACGGAGAAGATGATGGTGACATTATATAAAGACACGCTCCATCTTCTTCTCCGCGCATATAGATGGGGGTCGTGCGCAGTGATGGTTCGGCTTCCGACGGTGGCAGATTCCACATCCTCTGCAATACTGTGCAGGTGCATTGAGGGTCGCTGACTCGTGAACACCACAGCCTATGGGACCCACGCCTCTCGCATGCACTGATGCGACGCGCGACATAATGGAACCGCTCTGTTTTCAACATCAGCACAAAAATAATACCTGTCATCAATAGAGATATCATACTATGTTTGACAGGATTAAGGCCTTATTTGGGAACACAATATTTTTTGAGTTTTAGAGCAATATTTTGGTATTTGGGGTTACTATGGTATTTTTTACAGTATGTTGTTTGGCAACCAACTCAAAAACTATGTATTTAAAACTATGGTTTTGTCTATACTACGGTATTTAAAACCAAAGTTTTTCTCTGCTTGCACCCTCTTAAAAGCATGCTACTTTGCTCCTAAACAGCCAAAACTGCGGTATTACAAGACTATGGTATTGAAATAATTTGATATTATCATGACATCTTAAAAACTTTGGTTTACAAAAACTTTGATATTAAAATTGTGTTCCCAAACATAGGACTGGAGTAATCTGCGCCAAAAAATTCATGTTTTACAGTTTAGTTTTCCACGCTCTTTCACCTTAATTCATACGTACTATCTATCTTTTTTCTGACATTTTTAATGTCTTTTCTTTTCTTTTCTCTCTGTTCATTGTCTCCACTTTTCTCTCCTGTCGTCGCTACGTTTTGCATTTTACTGTTACTACGTACTCCCTCTGTCCCAACTCAACTCTATTTTTGGATTTAGTCAAACTTAACTTTGACTAATAATTTCTATAGATTCTTTTAACTTCAGTAACATGTAAATTGTATATTATGAAAATATTTTTCACGATTAATTTAAAAGTACAATTCTTATATTATTAAAATTGATCAAAATAACATAAATCTATGGTCAAAAGTAGATTTGACCAAATCTAGAAATAGAGTTGAGTCGGGGCGGAGATAGTACTGGTAGTACTGTATAGTACTTTACAAACTGCTTTGCAGGGCCTGCTACGTGCGATCTCCTCTGGCACCTCCAGCAGCTAAAGTGCCGTACCAGCCACTTCAAAGGCTACTGGTAGTGTGGAGGGTCATCCATCAACAGATAATACAAAAAGAACAGATAGTTCACTAAACAAACAGATAGAAAACAAAATAACAGTTGGAACAGACGAACAACATTGAGTTCATCAACATAAAACATTTCTACAAAACAAGAAAAACGACATCATAAAACAAGAAAAACAACATTACAGCCTTATAAGTATATAGCCCATACCGGATAACACCTCACGACAGAATGTGAAACACTCGTGTCTAATCCTACATTCTGCACTACAGAAGACCCTGCATCCGCTCCACCCTTGCTTCCCGCAGCCAGCAGCCGTGCGCAAGTCAACCTCCTTGTTGGGCAGCGACATCATCGACGATCTCGGAGGTGGGCACGGATGAGCCCATGTCAGATTACCGATTTCGGCGAAGAATTGAATCTGACACCATCTGCACTCAGTGTTGGTCCTCATAATGATGACGGACCCAATTGCTTTCTCACTGACATCGACCTCGCCTTCGACCTATCGGATATACTCGACGGTGTTGGGGGCCCCACTGTCGGCGTCGTAGCAGAGGAGGCCAAGGATGTAGGCCACCTCAATTTGGCAGACCCGGGCTGCCTGGGCGAGAAACTAGGCGCCCTGCTGCGCACGATCGACCGTGAAGATGAGCTTGAGCCCGATGACGTAGTGCGCATGAGGTTGGCCGACGATCGCCAGGTTCTCCACAAGAGCTATGTACCGCCCTGGGTCGCTCCACATCCTTTGGGTCACCCGCTCCAGCGCAACGCGCCTGCCCACGGAGCCATCCTGACACGCTGCATGCATGGCCTTGCAAGTGGCATGCAGACTGGAGTGGTCGTCCAAGGGTTGCAGGGGGATTCGACGATGTGCCCCGCGATCTCGACCACAATATCGTGCGTGAACGGAAACTCCATAGGCTTCGGTGTCACCATGCTGCGAAGGGAACCAATGAGGGTGCGCGCAGCAGAGACGAAGAGGAAGCTAAAGTACGTGCGGAGAAGACAGTGGTGTGTATTTTTAGAGTACACACACAGAATACCATGGAGACATTATATGAAGACACACAACATCATCTTATCCGCGCATAATGATGGGGGTCGCACGCAGTGATAGTTCGACTTTCGGCGGTGGCGGATTCCACATCCCATGCAGTACTGCAGGTGAATTGAGGGTGGCTGACATGTGAACACCACAGCCTATGGGACCCACACCTCTGCATGCACTGATGGGACGCGAGAACTAATGAAACCACTCTGTTTTCAACATCAGCACAAAAATAATATTGTGTCATCAATAGGGATAACATACTATGTTTGCCAGTAATCTGCGCCAAAGATTTCCTGTTTTATAGTTTGGTTCTCCATGTACGTACTACCTATCTTTTTATAAAATTTTTCTTGTCCTTTCTTTTTTTCTCTCTGTACATTGTCTCCACTTTTCATTCCAGTCGTCGCTATTCGACAGAACTAGCTGTTACATATTCCCCAATAAAAACAAAAAAAAAAACTAATCGACACGTCTAGTCCGCAACACTTCTCTTCAAGCAGTGGTAATAATTTCAGGCCGTGTATAGGAGTAGTGGTAATGATTACACCGCGTATATGGGCATAAGGCCAGTGGTACGTTGGAGTTCTACCTATATCTTTCTAACATTTTTCTCGTCCTTTCTTTTCTTTTCTCTCTGTTAATTGTCTCCATTTTTCTTTCCAGTCGTCGCTACCTGTTGCATTTTCCTATTACTGTATACTACTTTACAGACCGCTTTGCAGACCCTGCTTTGGGCGATCTCCTGGCACCTCCAGCGACTAAAGTATCGTACCGGCGGTGTAGAGGGTCGTTCATTAACAAAGAGTACAGATAGAACAAATAGTTCACTAAACAGTAGATGGAAAACAAAATAACAGATGGAACAGATGAACAACATTGATTTCATTATCATAAAACATTACTCCCTTCTTCCTATATTACTTATTGTTAGAACAAGTTTTTTAGTTCATATTTGAACTAGAAAACGTGACCTAATTAACAACGACAAGTACTATGGGAAGGAGGAAGTACAAAACAAGAAAAATAACATTACGAAACAAGAAAAATAAAACATCACAAAACCAAGAAGAGAAAAACATCACGACTGGATTAATCTGTGTCAAAAGATTTCCTGTTTTAAAGTTGGGTTCAACTAGAATGTAATCAAATGTTTGGTGCAATCATGCAATCAACCATCTTCAACCGTTGGATCAATCTACATTACGGTTGTTGAATATTTTTATTCAAGCACCTCCACCAGGTGGAGGGGGTGGTGGTGGTGGAAGGGGTTTGATAAAACACCGAGTCGATCTCTAGTCGAGCCAATAATTCATGTATATAAAATAGAATCTACTAAATTTAGCTTCACAACTAATGGAGTAGGAAGGTGGACGATGTTGCACATTATTTGTTTCTATCATATATAAAAATTGTGTCCCACAAAAAAATTTTAATAGAATTATATAGTTTAGTTAGTCATATGTACATATCATAGGTGACAACAATAAATGACCTTACTCGAGCTTTTCGAGCTTGAGCTCATCAAGCTCGCAAGCTCAAGCTTGGGTCGTTTAGGATTGGCACAATACTCAACTTCATCCTCAAACATTCAATCAAAACTCATTTTGGTCCTTGAACTTTCAAATGGGTCAATTATTTAGTCCATCAACTTCACACAACCGTTTCACTTTCATCTTTAGTCTGAGTTGGACAACCACATTTGTGCCACATAAGCTATTATGCCACATCATCTACCCTTGCCACCTCACTTAGAAAAAGATAATAATTTTTTATCATCTTAGAAAATAACTAGCTAATTAATTGGGGTGAATTTACGTAGTTGAATGGTATATACATATTTCTCTCTTGTTTTTTTTTTTGCAAAACCATCAAGTGATATATCCTATGTCATATTACATATGTAAAAATATTGTACAATATAAAACTTTGAAGCCTAGAGAGGAGCAAATAGAGCAAACAGAGAGGAAGAGCAAACTTTTAAGCCCAGGAAATAAAATATAAAATGAAGCTACACGGCTGGCTGAGTACAAGTATAGTCCGGGCCGGTATGCCGGTGCACCTTAACCCTGTCGTGCGTCCCCAGTGGTTCTTTGGAAGACCCTTGCAGGCAAGACCAGGATTGTCTGACATAGTGAATTTTACGGCACGCGTGCAGTAAAGACTGCATCCATCGTTCGTTTTGATCCGACGATTGTACTTCCCAGTGATCCTTAACTGGACCCAACAGAAGGGTCGACCTGAATTGTCTCCTCTCCTATTGCCCACTTGCTTCAATATGAGACAAAGTTTACTCTTAATGATACATACTTCAACCATCTAAATAAAACAAACTTCTATAATTGAGGACATTAGGAAGGGTTTTTGAAAAATATTTGGCTATCAATTATTTCACGCATCTGTCGACAATCTTTTTCATATGTCATCTTCGAAAATTAAGCGTTGATATAATACCGAATGTATTATCTATTTTCACATTATTTATTTGCTATGGCTAATTAATAAGTAATCCTTATAATCAAAACATAATCCTAACATATGACAAAATTAATATTTTTCTATAGTCCATACATTATTACAACATTATTTTGACTGGTTATTTTACAATAAACATAATCTTTAGCAATTATTAGATCATCAGCATTGCCGAGCACATGGTAGTTGGGTTACATTCAGAGCATATTGGGGTTGGGAGGAAAGAGGTGTTGAGAAGTTGATTTGCACGAATCTCAAAACTAGAATCAATTGTCACCAAAAATAAATCCTATTTTCACGAGCCTGAAATATGGTATTTTCAAATTAATTATTGAGGTTTATATGACACTTCATACTCCAGGCAAAAAAGAAAAAAGATTGTACTTCATGTTGATGCAAACAAGAGGCAATTAAATTAAAAACTCTTGAGTTCTTATCAAGTTTACAAAATGAAAGCATCGGAACCCTCCCTAATGTCCTCGATAGTTAATGTGTTTTTAATCCTATTAATTTGTTATAGAAGTTTGTTTTATTTGGAAGTTTGAAGTATGCATCATTATATGTGTCGAAGTGTTGCAACGACACTTCCCACGGTACTACCAAATGTAGTCCGCGGAGGTTCTTGTTATGGTTGGGGTACGTAGAGATCAAGATCAATATGGTGACACCAGAGATTTACATTGTTCGGGCCGCCTGAGCGTAACACCCTACTCTGCGGGGTTTCTGTTGTTGTATTGTGTGAGTCTTTTCCCTAGTATGCGGGTTAGGTTGGATCAGATTGGATCAGCCGTCCCTGGGTTCGTGCGGCACAACCCTTTTATAGATCTAAGGGCTGATCATTACAAAGCTTGCCTGGCCTGACATGTGGCCCTGGCGTGTTTAATGGCCTAATACACTGTCTATAGGTATTAAGCATGGCTAATAGTGTAATAATGTGCCTTAATGGCTGCATTACCCCTATTAACAGTGCTCTGATCACGTGTCGCTAATAAAGCATTAACGACACATAATCAAATCTTGTAACGGCCGCTTTGATTGTCACTTGAATGAACATGCTTAAGGAGATCTGCCAGTGTATACATTGATGAAGGTACGGAGGCTCCACACGTGGTAGTTCCGGAGCTTTCCCTTGCGGGAGGGTAGGTCTGGGGCTCCTGTACACGTGTCGGCACCGGAGCTCCTCTCTGCTGGGGGTTAGATCCAGGGTTGTTGTACACGTGTTGTAACTGAAGCTTAGTTCCGGTTTTTTTTTTTACACATGTTTACCCAGGAGCTACCCATATGAGGGGAGTAGGTCCAGTGCAATGTGAAATGTGGTACCGGAGGAGACCTTGAATTCTGACAGGTAGAACTCCCTTGTACTTTTCACGGTACTGAGGGGTACCCGGTACGCAGGGTACCGACAGTGGCCCCCGGGCCCACCTCTGGGAGAAACCCTTTGGGTTAAGTTATTCTACCGGAGGTGGGGCCATTCTCGATTCCCGCGCTTCGATTTCAAGGGTCTTCTGATGTGCTATTGGAGCGATGGTCTGGGAGTGAACCATAGCGTTGCTTGTTATGAATGCGACATATAAGATCTTTGAGTGAGGATCTCATGCAATTGAAGGTCGCCGGTTCCCAACAGGAAAACCGTATTAGTCCTGCGCGCCCTGTCAGGGTGCCACCATTGAGTTTCCTGTGGCTCATCATGACAACGGTTTGCCTAGGGTAAGAACCTCAATCTCTTCGTCGGGGTAGCCCCGAGCCCACTGATCATTGGCGGGGTAGACTTTTGAAAAGTGCCTTCGTTCTCACTACGATATCCATCCAAGTGTCGCGGAGGCTTACTTAAGAGGGAAAGTGTGCACGGTTTGAGGACTCTTTATGCCTTCGAACAAATTTGCGCTCAGAGACTCCCAAACTCCGCCTAACTTCTCTTCCTTTGCTCCGCTTTGCCGTGATGGAGTTGGGTCTTCCAAAGAGCTGCCTCAAGAGTGACGATGATTTGAAGAAGGTCTTGACCTATATGGGATGGTCCAGCGACTCCTTCAACCACTTGATTCGCGCCGGCGAGCTCCCGTTCATGAAGGAGCGCAATGGCGACATGGTGTACTTCTTGGTGTACGCCATGGTGGGATTGATCCTGATTTTCTCAACTTTTCTTTTGATGCTGCTGGACTTTTACGGTCTGCAGCTGTATCACCTTGGCCCCCATTCTCTTTTACTCGTGGTGATGTTCGTCTACTATTGCGAGATGTGGGTGGGAATTCCCCCTACGTCGAGCTGTTCTGCACCTTCTTCACCATCCACACCACCTGCAAGGGGACTGAGCCTCTTGGCTTCTATTATTTTGTGAAGCAAAAGAACTGCCCCTTCAAATACTTGAAATCTTTTCCTTCCGACAAATGGGATGATTGGAAGAAAGATTGGGTCATCATTGCAGTGGAGGAGCACGAGAAGTTGGAGCTGCATGAACGCCTCCCAAACGTTGACACCGATGCTTGGAGTGTAGTTCTGGTGCTGTCGGATACCTTCAACCCCGTCTTGACCAGGATCCGCGAATGTGTGGAAGGTCGAGTGACTCCTCAGATGGTCTTCTGCAACTTCCTGTTCAATAGATGGGCTCCGCTGAGGAAGATGGAAAAGCCACGTGGGCCCTCAACACTGTGATGGATGATGACCGGATTGAAACCGATCTGAAATCGACCTTAGATGATGAAGCTTTGAGGATTCATCTCAAGAAATTCCAGCATGGAATAAACATCAATGGTGACGACCTATGTTCGCTGGCATCTTTCCTTCCTATCACCATGGAGGCGCAGTTAAGCAGAGAGCTCCGGGGGAAGATGCCGGCGTTTGACGACCTTGGTGAAGTTGAAAGGCATCCGACCTCCAGGTTCCACGGAGCTTCCGAGGGAGGTTCTGCCTTCGGCCCGAGTCAGAGGGTTGAAGACATCGGCAAGGGCAAGGGCAAAGAGCCAGCTAAGCCCTCCAGCCGGAAGAGGAAGTTGGAGCACGCTGACGGGAGGTCCGTTAGACCTGCTCCTTCTACCATGGCTCCTTCTCCCCAGCGGGGGAGGTCTTCTGCAGCTACGATTGCTCTGGCGCAAGAGTCTTCAAGGGGCGTCACCTGCTGGCAGTCAACCCCGACCTCAGTGTCAGCTAAAAGTTTCAGGTCTGAGAGTTCTTCCCGACCAAGAGAAGCTCCGGCCGAGAAGACCGCGGCTGCTGCAAGTGGACCTCAACTGAGGTCCAAAGAAATTGTCTCACCAGACTTGGTAGGATCTGGCTCCGTACCTCAGAAGAAGAGGTTCCGAGGTGACTGAGGTGGTAGCATCCCAAGGTAAGCATTGATTGCTCACCTTAAAATGCTAGTCTTATTTTTGACGTGTCTTTGATCTTCTATTCCCTTTATTTTTAGGGTGTCGACAAAGGGGTCAAGAACTTCGGCGTATGTCGCAGCGACCGGGCCGCACATGCTGAAGCTCTGGCTTCAAGCATCGATCCTCCTCCTCAAGTGGTGGCAGAAGTCACAACAACTGCGGCGCCAGATGTCGTGGACTTGGATTCGGAGTCCTCCCCCGAAGCTCCTATGGTAGTGTGAGACCACAGGGGAGAAGTCAAAGATGTACCCCCGCCTATGGTGGCGGAGGCTGATGCTCCAGCACCGGTGATGCCAGAAGCTCCGACCTTTGAGCCGGATGTTGTCGAAGCCCTGGCCGCTGAGCCAGAGGTAATTGAAGCCCGGACCATTGGGCCAGAAATCACTGAAGCTCCGACCCTTGTGCCAGAAGAAGTTGAAGGTCCAGCGGTTGAGCTGGAGACGCCTGAAGCTCCGGTCGTTGAACCGGAGGAAGCTGACGTGTTGGCGCTTGAACCAGTGGTGGTAGAGGCCCCAGATGAAGCCCTTGCCATTGCCCCGGAAATAGCTGAGCCATAGCCGAAGCTGCCGGAAGAGGTGGCGACAGGTCCTCTCCTACCGGAGCCAGCGACCGAAGAGCCTGAAGCAACGCCTTTAACATCTGCTCCAGAGAAAGAAGTTCCCCCAGTGGGTTCTTCTGCTACTGCTAAAGGGCTCCTGGAGAGCGGTCCCAAAGCCGCAGAAGCTCAAGGGTCCTATTTTGTAGAGTGGTACCCTATTTTTGTAATGGACAACCCTCTGGAGCCTGCAGAGATGGTCCTAGCAGGTCCGGAGCCCATCCCTCTGGTGTTATCGATAGACAATGCCTGCTCCAAGCACTGACAAGTCCAACCCGCTTTTGATCAAGAGAGCAAAGCCATGGAGGAGGAGCACAACACCTTGAGGCATTGGCGCAACAAACTCAATTTTGAGACCAGGCTTGCCCAGACGAGGATTGCTGACAAGAAGGAATGGATAAAGAGGTAGAAGGCCCGATTAGAGTACTGGGACAAACTGCTTGAGGAGAATGAGGCTGCCATCTGGGCACTCGACACTAACTCTAGGGAAATCCTTGAGCAAGCCAAGGAGAGATGTGATGCTGCTGATGAGCGTCACGAAAACCTCAATGAATTGAACGAGGTTCTCCTAAAGTGTCGGGCGGACCTGGAGGCAAGGGAAGAAAAGCTCCTGGAGCAGCAAAAGTATATTGTGAAAAGAAAGGTGGAGGTCACCCAGAAGTTGAGTCTGGGTGAACAGAATTTGGCAGATCGCTCAAAGATGTTTGAGCAATGGAGTGAAGATGAAAGGAAGAAGTACTGGAAGATGGGGCAGGAGCTCTCGAAAAGAGAAGCATACGTTGCCACCAGGGAAGGGAAGGTATGAGGCAGGGAGAAGGACCAGGCTGAACGGCGGAACCGCATCCACCTCTGGGAGACAGAGCTAACCAACCGCGAGAAGCGGGTTTCTGAAAGTATGCAGCAACATGCCAAAGTGTTGGAACGCCTTGCTCGGGAGAGTTTGGAGCTAGCGATCGCTCGGAGGTCACTGTAAGAGCTGTAGAGCTCGAAGGCAACCGAGTCCCTGATGGTATGGGACTTCCTAGGACGTGTGGACAGGGCCCTTGTGCCTCTTGGTTTCAGTCCAGAACGCCCGGAGGACCCAGTGCAGGAGCTGAACCAGACGCTGGTGGCACTTGGCTCTGCTGGCAGCAAACTCGACGCGATAGGTAATGTCATTGCTGATCAGCTAGAGACAGAGGGTAAATATTTGTCCAATAACGTCGCCGAGTATGTCTTGGCGTGTTATAGAAGCCGAGACCCCCAATTCTCTCTTGATCAGTTCTTTGAAGGAATCATTGCCCAAGAAGAGGATGCCGCCAGAGCTAGTGTCCAAGAAGCTGCTGACAAGTTTACTTCATTTTTCCACGGGACTTAGATCCTCTAGTGGCTAGAACTTATTTCCTTTTTCCCCTTGTAACCCAAATTTTGTAATCTAGTACTTTTGATTAATGAAATCCTCCTTTCCGCCATGAATTTCACTTTGTCTTCAATATACTGTGCTCTGTCTTGTTGGCCCCCTGGTATATGTGTACAATTGGAGTGTGTACATATACCAAAGGTTTTGACAATATATTGATGACTTGAATGCTTCACACTTGTAGATTTTAGGTCCGAAGTCGCTGAGGCGTCAACGGCAGGCCCCCTGAGGTTGGCGGGGCTTGGTAGCTCCGACAATATCTAGTATCAACATATAAATGTTTAGGATCAAGGCTTGGTAGCTCCTAATGTCGCCGCACGAATAGTTGAATTTAGGCCCCGCAGAGGTTGTCGAAGCTTAGTAGCTCCGACGCCTACCACTACTGCTTTGAATTTATGTTTTTTCTACACATTAAATACAAGGAAAAAGTAAAATTTGTCCTCTTGTCTATAAGTCGTTTGTGTCTTATTGTTCTTACTTGAGTTTTATTCCAAATCAACTCGATATTGTAGCGAGTATATTGATGTAACTCTTCTGGACACATATGCTTTTTTAGTACTCACCACACTGGGGCCTGTTGGAATGTAGGTAGAGTGGCGTACTTAGGGTGCTGGACCAGGCCCCGCGTGTCAGCGTCTGTTAGCCCCCGTCGGATCAGCTGTGGCCACGGGATTTGTTGTGGTCCCCGTGTGGTTTGAATGCCACTGGTCCATTTTAAAATGGTGGGGCCCACTATTTAATTCAAACTAGAATTTAATTCCAGATTTGGCTCCAACTTAGAAAATCCATAACTCCCTGTAGACTGCTCCAAAAATCTTCAAACCAATTTTGTTTGAAAACCCTTGAGCTCTAGTTTCTGTTAGGTTTTGTGAAACTTACTGTTAAATTCTGTAGAAAACAATCTTTCCAAATACAAATACAATTTTTACAAATGAACTTTCCACTGGAAAAATCCCAAAAATTGATATAAAATACACTGTCCTATTCTTGATTTCCAGAAAAAGTTTGGGAGCCATTGCACTTGTATAACCCTCTGTATAATTCAACTACCTTTTTCAATCATTGAATTATTACAGATGATCAGTTGCTTTATTGTGTCCCAAATTGGGACTTGACCTTCCATTAGTCATACACTAGCTCCTATAAAAATTTGGGATTTAATTGACTTAGACTCCTGGTCCTAATTCTGTTGCCAACCGAATGTTAATTAAAAAGCTAAAATTCAGTTATAAAATAATTCCAGAAATTCTTGCCAACTTTGAAATTTAATCTCTCCTTCACCCAAGCTTAGAAATTTATGAAACCAATTTTGCTAGAACCAGGACAACATCCTCTATCATGATTATCAACTGGTAGCTATGTTCAAGCTACAGTTTCTTCTCTAAAATTCTTGAAATTTATTGCTTACCATAATTCTTGAGACAACAAACTACTTTGATCATCTCCTGTCCTTTGCAAGATTATTTCTTGTAGTCCCTAGCATCTACCATAAAAATCCCAAAACCGAAGAAGATCATTCACCCACTATAACCATAGTTAGAAGCTTATGAACTATATCTACATTATAATTTAGTAGCATTCACATATGCATGTCGTGTAGTGATTGATATTGACAAGAAGTGTCGCTTGGAGGAGAAGGCCAGGGTGTCCACTTCAAGTCATTGGCGGAGTTTTCATAGAAGGACTACTAACAATTGACATTTAATCAAGTCGCGAACTAAGGCAAGCCCCTGTCTGCATTTAAGAGCTTTTCAAAGTTTTCCAGTTTTATTCATTTATGTCTTCAGTTGATATTGTGCATTACGTATAAGGTGTTTGATACTCCACCTGCATATCCACAAATCCTATGGGAGGGTTGGAAAGGTTTACAGTTTGACGTGTAGAATTGCCAATGCTAATAGTGTAGATATACCGGTAGAAGTCGAGTAGTTGGAATCTACTCGTGAGATAGGAATAACAGTTCATATGAGGGGGAAAGATGACAAAATGGCTTATGAAATGAATACGAGACCAGACAGGGAGAATAGGAGTCGACGACATGGAGTCTCGGGCGCATAGCCCTGCCTGTGTCGCTTGAGGACCGTGACGTATGCGGCACCGTTGGGCAAGCTTGAACTGTACCAATTGCATAATTGTATATGGGACCAATAAACTGATGTAAGTCCAGATTGTAGTGTGGAGCTCCTCGGTTGTCCTTGAATGGAGATGTGAAGGCATAAAGGTGTAAATCTTCAAGCGGGCAACTTCGACGTGTCCATGTAGGGGACCTTTTGCTCGGGATGAAGAGGTTTTCGACATTGGGGTCTTGGCTGAAAGGTGGCCACGTATGACGCGGGGAGGAGAGACACGTATGTGTCTCCCATGCGGGTGTGCGTGTCGTGCAGTCCGGGTGTGTCATGATTGCAATCACCGTCCCTCGCGGTTATTTGAGTACCACTTGTCCGTCGCTGTTGTGACGTAGTAAATACTAAAGAAGCCAGAAGAATATGTTTTATTGAATTATAATTGCTTTGCAACCATGTGTGACTTAGAGATAGCAAAATTAAAGTTTGCAGTTTCACCATACTTTAGCTGTAATAGCATTATGTGCTTTGGGCATGTCATATCATTGGCAAAGCGTTTCTTGTTTGATTGTGGAGTCTATGATGTGTAGTGCCTAAAGAATGTCATTTGCTACTTAAAACATGATTATAAGGATCCACTTGTAGGTGAGTCTATTTATGCTATTCCATACCTATGATTAGACTTTACCTTGCATATGTCTAGTGAGACGGGTTAGTCTTGCTGAGCCTTATGCTCACGTTTGTAGTTAACGAGTTTTTGCAGGTTATACCATTGATGAAGGGCCTAACGACGATGCCTTACCCTTTTGGGTTCACGGCTGAGTAAGAGCCCTGCACGCCACCAATATCTGTGAGTGCTGCTAGTGTAAAGCGTCCGAGGGCATGGACAGCTTTACTCATGAATAGCTAGTGCTGAGAGCGTAGTATGATGTATATACTTCTTTCTGACATTACATATTGTAAAACTTACGCAGTGTTTATGAATCAAAGACTTAGTATTATATTTTATTCTCATTCTTTTCTTGTATACTGTTGGGTGTCGCATCGCACGACACCACCTATGAGATCCTTGGATGTCGGAATTCCGGTCCCCACATTGCAAATGTAGAATGGGTACAAATATTGGTATTCTGACAAACAGGGAAAGTTTAGGCCCTCTCTGGATTGAAGGATTTTAAAATAGAGGAATAGAAAAAAACATAGGAATGAGCAAAACACGGGAATTGGAAAACTGTGCAGACCACAGGAATAAAGAATACAGGAATGTTGAATTAGATGTGTTTGGAGTGCAGGGATGTAAAACATATGGAAAAAATATATTACAATTAATTAAAAAAGCTTAACAGTCATATTATCATTATTTAAGACACTTAAAGTAATTTAATAATCATTTACTTCTTTAATTCTTCACTTCCTTTTCAGAATGACTATGTATTTTATTGCCTTAGTTAATTTAGTGTTCATAGTACACTAAAAATGTTCTTATGTACTAACTCCATGGCAGCCAACATGGTGGACAAACAAAGGAAATGTTTCCTTAGCTCAAACCTCATGCTTTCTTTCCTCCATTTCGTGAAGGAAATCTAACCATTCCATATGAAAGGAATTCATCATTCCTCCATTCCAGACAACATGTGTAGGAAGATTTCCTTAGGAATGAATTCCTTCAAAATTCCATTAAATTTCCTTTGATGCAAACTTGCCTAGATTTATATTTTTTTCAAGAAATAATCTTTGCTGCAAACTATTAAGTTTGACCTAATTCAATTTCAGATCATACATAATAATACATAGAACCATCAGCAAGTCATTTAAATCATAAGTGTGACCTAATGCAATTTGTAATGATAGTGGCAAAAACTAGCAAGTAAATTGAGATACAATCTAAAATCTGTGAGACCTATGTGTGCTGAATACATTGGCTATGGTGATAAAAGATTTTGAATACTACTAAAACACCTTTATCATCAAGGTTCAACTCTAGGTCCAACTAGCTTTGGTTAGCTCCGGCGCTAGGTCCTACTAGCTTTGGTAAGCTCCGGCTCAAGCTCCGGTTAGTTTTGGCAAGATTCGGAGCTTGATCGCAATGTTCTTGCTTTTACTATAAAATGTTTCGAACTTGCTTTACATTGTTGGAATGATTGATTAGTATTCGTTTTCTATGTTTTTGGCGTGTTTTGGTTGATATGGCTGATATTGTTTTACTGTGGTTTTGCAACATGCTTATGTGAGGTGCTCACGTGAGGTGTTGTGTTTGGAACTAATTTGAGTCAAGTCGTGGACTTGGGCTCGTAAGGATTGGTTGTTTGTTCATGTGCAGGTGTTGCTTGAGTTCAAGACATGGCGGTTAATGGGATCCATTGAACTAGTCATAGGGAGAAGATGAGGTTCAACAACCAAGTTCGGGAGGAATTGTGGTTGAGTTGATCGGGAGGTCGCGTAGCATGTTTGAATCAAGAACAATGGATATGAAGGAATCGTGGATGTTGTTGGAAGATGTTTGCACGTATGGAAGGAGTGCAATGATGTGTCTACATGGTTTCAAGGCATGATGGAGAGATGTGGATGTAAAGAATTGGTCGGAAAGGTCCAACCAACTAGGTTATGGACTCAGGCTGCGGCTGAGTCGTGTTTGATTCAAATATGGAAATATTTGAGTTGGTTGTGATAAGATTTTGTGTGGGTCCTGAATTTGAGGTGTTTTAAGAATGTTAGATACGTTCCTAAGGTGTTTGGAAGTCTTAAGATTGCTTCTATCTGCGTATAGGAGAGTCCTAAGCAGTTATGTAAAGTTTCGATTTGTGATTTGAGTAGAATTAGAGTCCTAGTTGAGATTGGGTTGGACTAAGGGCTGGTTATATAAGCAAGGGAGGCCAGAGATAGTGAGAGACGACTTTGGGGCTGTTCCTCCTGTGGTTTTATCAATAAAATTCATAGTTTGAAGGAACTTTTGTGCCTTGTTCGTCCGATTTGTTGCAGACAAGTTTTACTCGTCGAGTTTCTACACAGCACTACCTTTCGTCGGTGGTTTTATCATAACTCGAGTTTTAGAGATCCGATTGACGTGATTCTTTTTGGGTTTTCTTCACAACTTGATTATCTATCATATGTAAAAGTTTCACGGTCATTGGATTTGTGCTTTTTTATATACACGAGTTTCTTTTCACTATTGCAGATCTGTTTTTTACTCGGTAGGACAGATTGACCTTTGTTCGATCTTTCGATCGTAACTTGAGTTTCTCTCGACGGATTTGAGTGGTTCTTATTGTGTTGTCTTCATGACTTGATTATATCTAATATCTATCAGTTTTGTCATGGTGAAACACATTTAGATTAGTCTCACACACGGTTTCTTTAACATATCATTTTTCATCCGAAAGGGTTGGGATTTAATTGTTTCCGTTGCGTAAGATTTTTTAATCTACCATTCACCCCCCCCTCGGGTAGCTTTTCACGTGCTCTTCAATCCTACAATCGGTATAAGGGCCACGATGCTCTAATATTTGTGATTTGCACATGTTTTTGACTAATCATCATGGAGAAATACTCTGCCAAACCATGTATGTTTAGTGGTATTGATTTTCAGGTTTGAAAGGCACGTATGGAAGCCTTCATATAGGCTCAAGGCTTCGCAATATGGGAGAAGGTAAACAAGCCTTACGAAGTATGATAAAACGGTCAAGCTACAGCTACAAATCTGAGAGATGTCGATAACAACAACAAGGCTCAGAACTTAATCATAAAAGGATTAACTCAAAGCGACTTCGACCGTGTTGCACACCTCCGATCTGCATACGCTATGTGGAAAGCACTTTGTGACTACCACGAAGGATCCAACACGATCAAAGAGGTAAGGGAATAATGTTCAAGAAAGAATACATGCGCTTCAAGATGCAACCCGGCGAGTCTATTGATGACCTTTTTGCTCGCTTTAATAAAACTCTCAGCAACTTGCGTAGTGTCAATGTTAATTTTTCAGATGCTGAAAATGCTAGGCAATTGTTAAGTGCATTAGATATGTCAATTTGGGAGATGAAAGTCAAATCTATTCGTGAATCTAATGTCATGAGTACACTTACTTTAGATGTGCTATATTCCAAGTTAAAAACTCATGAAATTGACATAATATCACGTAAGAACCCGAATAAGTCTATTGCTTTTGTTTCTCACGTGACATGCCTAGCTCCAGTCAATCTTTATCTTGTGGTACACTTGCTATGTTTTCCTCTCTAACCCTTGAACAGATTGAGGAATTTCTAGAGGAGGAGCTAGTAATTCTCTCTACTAGGTTCTCAGAAGCATTGCAAAAGGTTAGAACTAGAAGGAGAGGAAGCTCCAGACTTCAACGATGTTTTGAATGTGGTAAGACGGGACATTTTCGTTCAGATTGCCCTAATCTTTCATATCCTACTTCCCGGGATGAAAAGCAAACAAGGATAAAGCACTCTCTGCAAACGATAAGAAGAAAAAGAAGGGTTTTACAGGACATCAATTGGTGAGCAGTTTTATCTCCGCACTTCAAGAACTTGGCTCAAGCAATGTGGACATTGGAAGTGACGAAGATGAAGATGATTTGGCAAACTTGTGCTTCATGGCGTGCAAGTCAATATCAAGTATGGAGGAGGCTGAACACAACAGCGACAATGAAGAGGTATGTCCTACTTGAGAAGAAATGTGTGATGCTATTTCTCATGCCACTGTTATAGTTAAGAAAAAAGACAAAAAGCTTAGGGACAATGCTATTAAAATTGAGTCACTAGAATCTAAAATTAATCATTTGAAATCTTTGATTCGTAGTGATGATTCTTGTTCCTCATGTGAATTAATATATGAACAATTGTCCTCATTAAGAAGTGTGCACGCCTCCACACTTGATAAACTTGAGTTAGAAATTGAAAAGAACAAAGAGCTTGCTGCACTCAATGATAAAAACTTGAAAGATGCTAGTTGTTCTACAGTTGATTTGCATTGTTCTCCTTGTGATGATCTTGATAAGAAACTACAAGATGTTATGAATGAAATTTCTATATTGAACAATGCTTAACGTTCTCATGAAGTTAAATATTGTTCCAATTGCAAATTAAAAGGAAAAACCTCATGTGAAAATTGTCTTGATGTGTCCAATAAACTTGATAACATGCATATGACATTAGATCAGTTTTGCAATGGGAATAAGAACTTGAACTTGCTGCTGAGTTCTTCCAAGTCCTGCAATGATAAAACTGGTTTAGTTTTTGATTCTCATGCTCATGCTAGGGCACATCCACATAAAATTGTAAGAACATTAGGAAGTGGTTTGATTCAACAGTTCCTAAACTAAAATAAGTGGCTTTCAAATCTGCAGGAGTGTTGTCTCATTCAGTGTCAAATAAAAATGTTGTTTGCTCATCTAGACATGAACACAAAGTTAAAATTCATTGTACTTACTGTGGTAGACATGGTCATGTCATATATTTTTAATATAGACTAGCTAAACAACAGAAAAAAAGAATGATTGCTAGATCTCATAACTTTCATGCAAAATTTGTTGCACGTGTTAAACCGAATGATAGGAACATGAAACCTGCTGTAATGAGTCGAAAACATGCATAGTTTGCTCCCAAACTTACTATTTTTTGTGCTACGCATGTAACATCTCATAGGACAGTATTTGGGTACAAAAATCCTCAAGCTTTGGCTCATAAACCTGCTGTTTTATCTCAGATTTTGCGTGTTATTCCTGTTGAACGTCGTGTGACTCAGTACTGGACTCCTAAATGCCTTTTGACTAACCCCAGTATTGAGTTATCAACGTATTGTGCTTCTATGTAGATTACACACTTGAGGAAGCAGAACATTTGGATTATGGATTCAGGTTGCTCACGCCACATGACTAGTAACAAAGAATGGTTCTCCTCCCTCTCTTTTGTGTCACGTGTAGAGAATGTTACTTTTGCTGATAATTCTTCAACTCCTATAATTTCTAAGGGTCCGGTTAGAGTAAATGATCACTACACTTTGAAGGATGTGGCACTTGTTAAAATTTTGAAATACAACTTGCTTTCTGTTTCACAACTGCAAGATGAAAATCTAGAAATTATTTTCACTAAAAATTGTTGCAAAGTTGTAAATTCAAACAATGAGCTTACTTTTAACATATATTGGTTTGGAAAAGTTTTTAAAGCTGATTTTGATATGTATTCCTCTAAGCATAGGTGTCTAGTTGCTAATGATTCAAAGGACTTATATTTTTGGCATCGTAGACTTGGTTATGTAGGCTTTGATCATCTAACGCGTGTTAGTGCTCTTGATCGCATACGTGGGATGCCTAAGCTTAAAGGGGACAAAGAAATTGTGTGCTCATCTTGTAGCCATGCTAAGATGGTTGCAGGTTCACATTCTCCTCTCACGATGATCATGACAACTGAACCGAGTCAACTTTTGCACCTTGACACCATAGGACCTTCACGCGTTCAATCCTTCGGAGTAAATGGTGTGTTCTTGTGATTGTTCATGATTATTCTTGATATTCTTGGGTTTACTTTATGGCATCTAAGAATGAAGCTTTTAGTCATTTTTGAACTTTATTTCTTAGATTATCAATTGATCACCCAGGATCTTTAAAAGCAATTAGAAGTGATAATGGAACCGAATTTAAAAATCAATCTTTTGATCACTTTTGTGCTGAAAATGGAATAGATCATCAATTTTCTTCACCATATGTACCTCAACAAAACGGTGTTGTAGAAAGAAAGAACATAACCTTAGTTGAGATGGCTAGGACTATGCTTGATGAATATCAAACTCCTGGGATGATGCGATTGCAACTGCTTGTTATGTCTCAAATCGTGTTTTCTTGCGCGCTAAGCTAGGTAAAAAGCCATATGAGCTCCGGTTTGGACATAGGCCTAGTGTTACACACTTTCGTGTCTTTGGTTGCAAATGCTTTGTTAAGAAACACAGTAATCTTGATAAATTTGAACCTATATTCATTGATGCCATGTTTCTTGGTTATCCATCTCATACGAGAGGCTACCGTGTGCTTTTACTTGACACTAACAAAATTGTGGAGACTTGTGAGGTGTCTTTTGATGAAGCTAGCCTAGGTACTAGCTCAAACATTGCAGGTCCAGATCCATATCCGAAGGATGGAGCATTTTCGTTGAAGATGAGAAAGAGGTGGACCTGCTGCCCCAAAATTCAGTAGCTAATGACATTGTTCCAGCTCCTGATTTTGATTCACAGCCAGCAACGATGACCACCATTGCTGGTCCAGATCCTCCTCAAGTCACAAGCTCATCGATTTGTGATGAACATGAAGAAGAAGAAGCTTGTGAAGTGTCCACTCCCCTCCGGATTCTCAAAAGTCATCCTCAACAACAAATTATTGGATGCTGGCACGAATGAGTCACATGGTCCAAGTTTTGCAATCCAAACTCTCAAGCTCATTCTGCTTTTGTTGTTTCTTTTGAACCCAAAGATATATCACACACACTCACTGATGAATCTTGGATTATTGCCATGCAAGAAGAGTTAGAAAAATTTGAAAGAAATAATGTTTGGAAACTTGTACCTCCACCTCAAGGTCACACTTTAATTAGAATTAAATGGGTATTTAAAAATAAACAAAGTGAGGATGGGGTTGTGGTTAGGAATATGGCTAGCTTGGTTGCTCAAGGTTTCACTGAAGTTGAAGGTCTATATTTTGATAAAACTTTTGCTCCTGTTGCTAGATTAGAAGCCATAAGAATTTTGTTAGCTTTTGCTGCATCTAAAGGTTTTAAGCTTTATCAAATAGATGTTAAAAGTGCTTTATTAATGCCTACATAGATGAGGAGGTTTATGTCAAACAACCACCGGGTTTTGAAAATTAAGATTGTCCTAATCATGTTTACAAACTGTCCAAAGCCTTTTACGGTCTCAAACAAGCCCCTAGAGCATGGTATGATAGGTTAACAACATTCTTACTTAAAACGGGTTTACCATGGGCAAGGTTGATAAAACTCTTTTTGTGCTTAAGCATGGCAATGACTCATTATTCGTTCAAGTGTGTGTGGATGATATTATCTTTGGTTGTGCTTCTCATGATCTTGTGTCCAAGTTTTCAGCTATAATGAGTTCAGAATTTGAGATGAGTATGACGGGAGAACTCACATACTTTTTGGGGCTGCAAATAAAGCAAACAAATGAGGGTACCTTTGTGCATCAAACGAAGTATGCAAAAGACCTCCTAAGGTGCTTCAACATGGACAACAGCAAGCCTCTTTGGACACCAATGGGAACAGCAACAACACTTGAACTTGATGAAGATGGTTAACCCGTGGATCAAAAAGAATATAGAAGCATGATCAGATCACTTTTGTACCTCACGGCATCAAGACCAGACATAGAATTCAGGCTGTCTTTGTGCACGCTTTCAAGCCTCCCCACGTTCTTCACATCGTCAAGCCCTCAAATGGATTCTCAGGTACTTACATGGAACTCAAGAATTTGACATTTTTCTTCTTTCTTCCTCAACTGTTACTTTGAAAGCTTTTTCCGATGCTGATTTTGGAGGTTGTAGAATTGATATGAAAAATAATTTTGGTGCTTTTCATTTTCTTGGTAATTCACTTGTTGATTGGTTCTCTAGAAAAAAATTCAGTTGCACAATCCACAGCCGAATCTAAATATGTAGCTGCTGCTAGTGCTTGCTCACAAATTCTTTGGATTGTTCAAACACTTAAGGACTATGCGGTTGATCTAGATAGTGTTCCACTGTTTTGTGATATCACTAGTGTCATTTGCATTGCTAAAAACTCTGTGCAACATTTTAGAACTAAGCACATTGACATTAGGTATCACTTTCTCCTTGATAATGTTGAAAAAGGAAACATTGTACTTCACCATGTAGATACCGAACAACAGTTGGCTGACATTTTTACACAACCTTTGGATTTCACTCGTTTTTGTTTCATTCGTAGTGAAATAGGGGTTATGCATCCTCATGGCTTAAATTGAGGGGGAGTTTTTGAAACTTGGGAAGTCTATGTGTGAATCTGAACTTAAAATAATATGAACATAATATTTCATACATATATGACTTTTTGATTCCTTTTACATGCTGAAAGTTTTTACTACGTTACTTGTGTTATACATTTTGTAGTTTTTGCCATGTCTAGTAATTGGAATAATTACTTACACTAAATCAGGTCATGATCAAACTTTCTTGCTGTTTTGAACTTGTTGCATGTTCACGAGTGCTTTTAATCATAAAGAATTAATCAAGTAATCAACTCACATGTTGAGTTTTTATGATCAAATGAAAAATTGAGAAAATATCAAGAGAATATGCATGCATGACACTTCTTCTTTTGAGATGGCTTATCATTGCACTTAGATATGACCTTGGAAGAAGTTGTGTATGCCTAAAACCATGTCCTTAAGCTTCTGATTGTCAAATGACATAGGCTTGGCTTGGTTGGTTAGAACAAGGCAGATGCGCATATAATCTCTTGCAAATATCATATGATCTCAACTTGTACTTTGAAAAATAATAAAATTCATCAACAAGTGTCATGATTTCAGGTTTTGAAATAGTTAAGTTTGTGAGATCATGACTTGCTAAATTGGAAATTACATTTGATCTCTAGCATGGCTTACACTACTTTATGTATTTCATTGATGTGATAGTGTAAGTTATTTGATAGTATTACTTGAATGAGCTTTGTTTTATATGTATATGTTATAATATGCTCATATCAATTAAAATTTATCAAATAAACCTTGACAAATACATTGTCAAAGGGGGAGAGATAAGAATTTTTAAAGATAAGTATGCAAATGTGAGAAATTGATAACACATTGCACATATCCACAATTGTTTTTGGCACGATTCTTCTCAGAGGGATAATTTCTTTTTCTCATTTTATTTCTGTTTTACAAAGGGGGGAATTATTTTCAAAACTTTTAATGTGAATAAGCCAATGTTCATATCTTAAGTGGTGTTGCCAATGCATTCATCAAGGGGGAGATTATGAGACCTATGTGTGTTGAATACATTGGCTATGGCGAAAAAAGTTTTGAATACTACCAAAACAACATTATCATCAAGCTCTGACTCTAGGTCCAACTAGCTTTGGTTAGCTCCGGCGCTAGGTCCTACTAGCTTTGGTAAGCTCCGGCCCAAGCTCTGGATAGTTTTGGCAAGATTCGAAGCTTGATCGCAATGTTCCTATTTTTACAGTGAAATGTTTTGAACTTGCTTTATATTGTTGGAAAGATTGCTTAGTATTCATTTGCTATGTTTTTGGCATGTTTTCGTTGATATGGCTGATATTGTTTTACTGTGGTTTTGCAACATGCTTACGTGAGGTGCTCACGTGAGGTGTTGTGTTCCGAACTAATTTGAGTCAAGTCGCGCACTTGGGCTCGTATGGATTGGTTGTTTGTTCATGTGCAGGTGTTGCTTGAGTTCAAGACATGGCTGGTGACTGGATCCATTGAACTAGTCTTAGGGAGAAGATGAGGTTCAACAACCAAGTTCGAGAGGAATTATGTTTGAGTTGATTGGGAGGTCGCGCAGCATGTTTGAATCAAGAACAATGCATATGAAGGTATCGTCGACGTCGTTGGAAGATGTTTGAACTTGTGCAAGGAGTGCATGGATGTGGCGACATGGTTCTGAGGTGTGATAAAGAGATGTGGACGTAAAGAATTGGTCAGAAAGGTCCAACCAACTAGGTTATGGACTCAGGCTGCGGCTGAGTCGTGGTTGACTTAAATATGGAATAATTTGAGTTGGTTATGATAGGATTTCGTGTGGATCACGAATTTGAGTTGTTTTAGGAATGTGGGATATGTTTCTAAGGTATTTGGAAGTCGTAAGATTGCTTCTATCTGCATATAGAAGAGTCCTAAGCAGTTATAGAAAGTTTTGATTCGTGATTTGAGTAGGATTAGAGTCCTAGTTGAGATTGGGTTGGCCTAAGGGCTGGTTATATAAGCAAGGGAGGCCAGACCTCATGAGAGACGACTTTGGGGCTGTTCCTCCCGTGGTTTGATCAATAAAATTAGTAGTTTGAAGGAACTTTGTGCCTTGTTCGTCCGATTTGCTCCAGACAAGTTTTACTCGTCGATTTTTTGCACAGCACTACCTTTCGTCGGTGGTTTTATCATAACTTGAGTTTTAGAGATCCGATTGATGTAATTCTTTTTGGGTTGTCTTCACAACTTGTTATCTATCACCTGTCAAAGGTTCACGGACATTGGATTTGTGGTTTTTGATCTACACGAGTTTCTTTGCAGTATTGCAAATCTGTTTTTTACTCCGTAGGACAGATTGACCTTTGTTCGATCTTTCGATCGTAACTTGAGTCTCTCTCGACAGATTTGAGTGATTCTTGTTGTGTTGTCTTCATGACTTTATTCTCTCTGATATATATCACTTTTGTTATGGTGAAACATGTTTAGATTAGTCTCACACACGATTTCTTTAACATATTGTTCTTCTACCGAAGAGGTTGGGATTTAATTGTTTCCGCTGCGTAAGATTTTTTAATCTACCATTCACCCCCCCCCTCTGTGGTAGCTTTTCACGTGCTCTTCGATCCTACTAAATCTAAGTCCCCTGAACTGACACAAGTCGCGGGGTGCACCGGCGAGGGCAAGGAGGAAGGTGACACGGGGACGGGGAGGTAAAAAAGCAGTAGCGTACCTGGCGGCAAGGTCAAAGCTCGGCGGCGATGGTGAGGGCAATGCTCTGCGTGCGTGGAAGGAAGGGATGTAAGCGGCGAAGGTGAAGCTCAACGGTGAGATTGAAGCTCGGTGATGACGGTGAAGCTCGGCGGCGAGGGCGGAGAAGACTTGGTGGCATATAAATTTTGGCATCCTGATGGCGTCTAAGTGATTTTCCCGGGTTAGGTTTTTCCAAAGAAGCCGAGCGTTATATATAGACTCCTATCTTATCAAGCAGTTATTAAGTACCAACTGCCTAAGATAAATCCTTATGTATGCTTAATTAATATTCTTGATTAAAATGAGGGGCCTTTTAAAAGCCCAAATTGCACTTTCTTGTTATATGCTTGAGTATTAAAGGTTCCCAATAAATTTCACTTGGTGAAAACATAAAAAACAAATAACACTGGTTATTCGTCATTTTTATATCTTGATGAATATAATGATTTTTTATTTAGTTTTTCAATGGAACTTTGTAGTCATTATACTAACCTCTATGATTTTTTTTAGATTTTTTTTTAAACTATTTTGAAACAATGTGTGTTCATAATTTGATGAATGCCTCATATGTATATCAGCATTTGATTAGAATGATGGATAATTTGAATTTTGACATGTTGGAGTGTTTTTAAAAATTAACAAAATTCATACGTGTATAAATAAGACAAATAAGATTCATACAAACCAATTTCAGTGAAGGATCTTTTTTTTAGGAGATACAAAAATGTGAATAATATGTGAGTATAAATTAAGTTGATATTTACCAAAACATTACAATGTTAGCTATACAAATATTAAAATATTTTGTCCAGGTGGTAGATATTAATTTTTGAATAATAAAGAAGAAAGAATCATCAAGTTTGAACTTAATTTTCATAATCTATACATGTTTGAGTATTTATATTGGAATCTAAGTAAAAAAGAAGCAAGGGAAAAAGAAACTGAAGAACAGGCTCGGGCCATTATCCGAGGTGGTTGTTTAGAAACAACCACCTGTGTAGTAGTTAAAAACCGCCTAAAAAATAACTTACTGAGTCTAGGCTTTATTAATATTCTTGATTAAAACGAGGGGCCCTTTAAAAGCCCAAATTCTACTTTCTTGTAATATGCTTGAGTATTAAAGGTTCCCATTAAATTTCACTTAGAAAAGCATTTGAAATTGGTCGGAACATAAAACACAAATGACACTGGTTATTTTTCATTTTTCTGTCTTGGGGAATATAATTATTTTTTAATTTAGTTTTTCAATGGAACTTTGTAGTCATCATACCAACCTCTATGATTTTTTTTCACTTTTTCTTAAGTTTTTTTAATCAATGTGAACGCCTCATATGTATATGAGAATATGATTAGAATGATGTATAATTTGAATTTTGACATGTTGGAATGCTTTAAAAAATTAACAAAATGCATACATGCATAAATGCGACAAATAAGATTCATAAAAAACAATTTCACTGAAGGATCCCTTTTTTTAGGAGATACGGAAATGTGAATATTATCCAAGTATAAATTAATTTGATATTTACAAAAAAATACAATGTTACCTATACAAATTTTAAAATATTTAGTTCAGGTGGTAGATATTAATTTTTGAAAAATATAGAATAAAGAATTGTCGAATTCGGACCCAAGTTGCAGAATCTATACATGTTTGAGTATTTATATTGGAATCTAAATAAAAAAGAAACAAGGGAATGGAAAACTGAGGAACAGGATCGGGCAATTATCACAGGGCAACCGCCTGAACTTATTTAATTTTTATCACAGGCGGTTTGTTCATTAAAATCCGCTTGTGAAAAAGGATGCCTATATAAAGGGCCCCTCGGGCACCACAGAAAATCTAACCCGAGATATTTTTCATAGATGTCGCTAGGCTGCCAAAATTTCCCACCGTGCGCACGCTGATCCTGTACTCATCAGTTGATCAAGCTTTGAACCGAGTAAAGGTTAGAAGAGACTTCTTCTTCACTGTCATGTTTTCAGTTTGTTGTCTAGTTTTCAGTTTCGTTTTGTTGAATTTGCATGGCTCTAGTTTTCTCTGTATTTGAGAAGTAGATTTGAAGGACAAATGGTTAAAAATGTAGTTGAGTCTCCCCATGATCTCATCCATTAATTTTGTAGAAAAAGAAGTAGGTTTGAAAGATTTAAGGTTGAAGATGAATAGAAGCACATCACAAGTTCGATGAAATGTTTCAATGAATAAGCCCAACTTCAAAAATCCATTATGGCAACTAGGAAGTGAGAAAATTATGAAACAAATTTTCTTGGGACCCTTATGAACAGATCTGCATGATACTAGTGTTCACTCATATGATACAGGCTGGTTGTGTCTCTATAAATTCATTTTAAATAAGACCTTTAGCAAATATTTGTGGCCAAATTTTGTAAATCTTACAAAAATTCTGTTATTGAAAGGTGGACCGTCGAGCGTGGATGTATAACATGCCAAGACCCGATCCTATGTACATTCAAACTATTGCAAATTTTATTGAATCATCCAAGAGACATGCGAAGTTGCAAAAGATAGATGACATATTATGTCCATGTATCGATTGCGAAAATAAGATTGCTTGGATAGATATATAGTAATCCAATCTCATTTGGTGAAATGAGGTTTCAAAGGAAAACTACACAATATAGACAGAGCATTGGTCAGTTAGATACACATGGAGTGGATAAAGATGACGAGAGAGGTTCAGACAATGATAATGTTCATATCAATGATGGTAGTGACAATCAAGATGGTGGTGATGATGATGAGTTCGATTGTGAGAAGTTGCGTCACATTGAAGCATATGTATTGACTTCTATGGGAGCAAGTAAGCGTTTAAGTAAAATGGAGACATTGCAGAATGCGAGGACAGAGCTTTTATATGATGAATCAAACGATTGTGATAAAGAGTTCTACGTTGTGTGCAGTCCTAGAAGTACTAAAATTGAAAGCCACACACGAGTGGTTCGATTGTAGTTTCTCTGATCTTTTGAATCTTTTGGCAGAAATTCTTCTAAATCAAAATATAATGCCCGGAAGCACTTATAACGCAAAGAAACTTCCTTGCCCAATGGCACTAGGTGTGACAAAAATACACGCTTGTTTGAATCATTGTATTATGTATCGCAAAGAGCATGAGCTCGCAACTAGATGCCCCATATGTGGTGTCAGTATATACAAGAAGGACTACAATCAGTAGTATGTTACCAACATGAAAGAGTCTCAAAAGAAGTTTATTATTGGCCCTGAAGGTGACGATGAAGATACTTCTGACCATGCAGATGGGAAGCATAAGAGATAATTTCTTACCTTGGTGATGTGGTAAAATTTCTTACCTTCTAGTAATTTGTCGCTTGAAGCGTTTGTTCTCAAACCCTTGGAGGCCAAACTTATGCATTGGCATTTGAGTTGCGCAAGAAGAATGAAAAAACGTATTCGAAACCCTAGTGATGTAACACAGTGGAAAAATTTTGATATTCAGTATCCAGAATTTGCAAAGTAAATCAGAAATCTAAGGTTTGCCTTGGGTACAGAGGGAATGAATCCGTTTGGTAAAAAAGGAGCATACACAGCACATGGCCCGTGGTCTTAATGATATACAACCTACCGACGTGGTTATGTCACAAAAGGAAATATATTTTCTTATCTGTTCTTATCCAATGTCCGAAACAACCCGACATCGAAATTGATATGTTATTGGAAACTTCAATGGAAGATATAGCGAAATTGTGGAATGAAAGGGTACGTACATGGGATGAGTACAATTGGGAGTATTTCATGCTAAGAGCAATGATATTCGTTATCGTGCATGATTATTCCAGACTGTTTACATTATCGGGACAAACGAAAGGGAAGAAAGGTTGTGTAAGGTGCGTGGATAGAACTAAATTTATATACCTCACTTCATCTACAAAGGCGATGTACATGAGACACCAGCGGTTCATGACAGACACACACAAGTATAGGAAGATGAAAGAACAATTTGATTAAAAAATCGAAAAATATACTGCACCAAAACCTTACAGTAGAAAACTCGTGTTTGAAATGGTCAAGAACATTCATATTGCTTTAGGTAAGGGCAGAAAATGTATAGGAACAAAGAGAAAGAAATGTACATCTTTAGGTGATACAACTGACATGGCTTTCAAGAAACAATCATTTTTCTCAACTATCTTCCGTATTGGAAGAATCTTGAATTTTTTCATAGTATTGATTTGATGCATGTTACAAAGAATGTATTTAACAGCATCATTGGGACCTTGCTGGACATGCCGAGGAAAATAAAGGACGGATTAAATTCACGTATGGACCTAGTAAATCTTGATATGAGACAAGAGCTTCACCCAATAGAAAAGGTGAACGGGAAGGATTACCTTCCCCCAGCCAGCTACAGCTTGACACTACAAGAGAAAAAGGCAATTTGCGAATGCTTGTGTGGGATCAAAGTGTCCATGAGTTTCTCATCCAATATCCACAAACTAGTCTTGATGGAAGACTTGTCTTTATTCGGTTATTATTATCATGACTGTCACATGATCATGACAGTGTTCCTTGTCATTGCAGTAAGGGTCATGAAACCTGAGCGTATAAAAGTTATCATCACACATTTGTGTTACTTCTTCAATGCAGTATCACAAAAGGTGATAGCACGTGAAAATTTAGACTATTTGAAAACGTACATCGTCGAGACTATGTGCATTCTTGAGATGTGTTTCCCACCATCCTTTTTTGATATGTAAGTACACCTAACCATACATCTTGTTGATCAGATAAAAGCATCAGGCGACTATATTTACATCATATGTTTCTGTTGGAGAGATATTCAGGAGTATTAAAAGGTTATGTGAGGAACCGAGCTCACCCAAAGGGTTCAATTATAGAAGGATAAACAACTGAAGAAGTGATTGAGGGTTGCGCTGATTACATCAGAGATGGAAAACAAAAAGGTGTGCCTATACCAGTACATGGGGCTAGACTACGTGGGAGAGGTAAAGTGGGTAAGAAAACTTTTATCGTTCAAAATTACAAGAATGTACGTTGTGCACATTTTGGTGTACTGGAATAGCTCGCAATAGCTGAGTCATACATCGAGGAACACCAAATTGATCTTCGCGAGAAAAAACCAAGACCACAAAGAGGATTCGATCACAAAAGAGCACAGAAGATGTTTCATCGAATGGTTAATCGACAAAAAAATATCATACGAAAACATTATAGAAGAGGCAACAATGAAGAAGTTAGCTTCTGGCCCATCTGCTTTGTTGAGATCATGGCAAGCATATGACATCAATGGTTACACATTTTACACTAAAAAAAGATGGTAAGAGTATTGCACAAAATAGTGGTGTTCGTATAGAGGCTTGTGATGCACAAGGGCAAAAGACCACATACTTTGGGTTCATAGAGGAAATATGGGAACTCGATTATGACGAAAGAATGGTAATGCCAATATTTCAGTGCCAGCGGGTCAAACATCCTGATATTGTGAATGTGGACAACTACGGGTTGATACCGGTAGACTTGAAAAAAGTGGGTTATAAAGATGACCCATAGGTTCTCGCCGATCGTGTTGCACAAGTTTTTTATGTACAAGATCCAAAAACTAAGAAGATGCACGTAGTTATTTCTAGAAAGCAAAATATTGTTGGTATTGAGAACGTGGGAGATAATGAAGAGGAATGTAATCAGTATGAAGAGATGTACATTTTCACCGAACCAGAAAACATCAAGCGCGTAGAGAGAAGCATTAAAAAGGATTTGAAACCCTATATGCGAGAAGATGTCAATGCGGTAATAAATGTATGATATATATTGTATATATTTGTATCCTCTGAAATCAACTTAGAACAATGCCTCATTTCAGCTTTAGATAGAATGTTTAGAACATTATTAAATCATCTTCTGTACAGAAGACTAATTTGGACAAGTGATCCTTTTCGACTTGTTGACTATAATATTTATTACCTTAACATGTTCCATAAGTTATCAAATTTTATGTGTATATAAATTTCTTCTGACCTATGATGCTGATGGCTTGCCTTTCTACAGCTGGTTCCAAGCAACATCTAGAAGCACAACTCTTGAAGCTCCTATATAGCTAATCCCTTCACAGCAAGCTCTCATGGAAGCAAGTAACACTCGGGACTCATCATTTGGATTGTTAAAAACTTAAATTAAAGTATGACAATACTTTGGAAGGATTTTACCATCTATTTGAGGGCTTGTTTAAATAGGAGTGGATCCTCTTCAATATAAGTGGATTGAGGAGAAAATTAGTTCATTTTCCACTCCAGTCCACTTTAATCCAATTAGATTGAGTACACACAAAAAAAGTCCTAAAGGATTTCTTTCTCTCCCCTCCATTTAAAAAACTTACAAAGATGCTACTTTATCAGTTCTAATAGTTGAATATTTTAAATAAAAATTAGTACCATCTCTCTTAGTGCTTCACACAAGCAACGAAGCGAACAACATCAATCACAAATCTTGTTTTTAAAATTTTTATAGGAATTTAACCTTAATCTTTCAAGCATAGATTTATCAATAAGTGAAGCTTCCTTATCAGACATGTTAATGGCAGTTACAAGCGAAGGGTGTGTAGAAGCTAACGAAATCTCAATAGGACTAAAGACAGAGATCTCTTGCATATATAAGTGGCATAGTCCAGGTTAGATAACGTGAAGCTATCATGCAGCCTTCAACAACATGAAAAGTGATGGCAAGGTTATGCTTGCATCAACCAAGTCATGTTGTGAGGCCATAACACTTGTTGGGGAATCACGATTATGTTTGCCCCAACAAGTGTTATGCCCTCACAATATGCCTTGGTTAATGGAAGCATAATCTTAGCATCACTTTTCATGTTGTTGAAGGCTGCCATCATAGCTTCACGCTGTCTAACCTGGACATTGCTACTCATATGCATGATCTCTTTGTCTTTAATCCAATTCAGATTTGGTAGCTTCAGCACACCCTTTGCTTATAACTGCCATTAACATGTCTGATAAGGAAGCTTCACTTATTGTTAAATCTATGCTTGAAAGATTAAGGTCAAATCCCTATAAAGGGTAAAAACGAGATTGGTGATTGAAGTTGTTCGCTTCATCGCTTGTGTGAAGCACAAAGAGAGAAGGTACTGATTTTTAGTCAATATATTCAGGCATTAAAACAGATAAAGGAGCATCTTCCTAGGTTTTTCAAATAGACAGAAGGGAAAGAAATCCTTCAAATGGATGGGAAAATCCTTCCAAGGTACGTCGGGCTTCAATTGAGGCTTTCAACACTCCAAATGATGAGTCACGGGTGTTACTTGCATCTACAAGATCTTGCTATGAAGGGATCAGCATGACAGGAGCTTATCAGCATGACATGCGATTCTGAATTAACAAGCAGCCTGTGAAAACAATGACTTTTCTCATGCAATTCTTAAATAAAAACCGCTTGTGATATTTCGACAAGTACATGCGGTTCTTAAACAATGACCGCCCATGAAAATCATGTATTTACACAGGCAATGGTTAATTAAAAACTAAGTTTTTCACATTGTAGGCAGTTCATAATTAACAGCTGCCTATGAAAATAATGTATTTATACAGGCAGTTGTTTTGTAACATCCGCATGTGATGTTCAGTCATCACACGCGGTTATTGTATCATTCATCATCACAGTCACATTTTTTTACAGACCGCCTATGTTTGAAAAATTGAGGTGCCTGTGAAAATGCTTTTTGTGTAGTGCAAGATATTACAACTGCTTATAACTGCATTGATCGTACTTATATATTACAGCTACCCATTATTTTTTACTAATTCATGTATTAACTAATCAGTAAAACATGCACACATTTATGTAGGATCCAAGAACACATGAAAAGCTATTAGATGGGCAGAGGGATGAATGGTAGATAAAAAACTTTTATACGAAAGCCTAAAAATCCTATCAATAGAAAATCAATCTGATAGAGAAAATTGAGTTTGCCATTCCATGCTTGACATCGTGCCATTTGCCGCCGCCGCCGTGGAGGGCACTCCTCCGGCTATTTCCAACCGTCGAGCTCCTTGCCATATTCTAGGAACAGGCGGCCCCTGTAGTGTGTAATGGAGCCAGAGGATTAGCATTGGCAAAGTGCTTCCATGCGTCTGTGGCCAAGCGCTGCTGCTCGAGTGTCTTACGAGGTAAAGGATGAAGTCCGTGGGGACCACCTACCAGTGGGTGATTGCCGGAACGAAATATCTTCACTTGCCTTTAGATCTGATTTGTCTATCTAGCCTTAATAAGTTTGTGAAGCAACATGCGGCCTTGCTGGGAGTGGCCCATTTGAATCGAGTGGGCCCAGCCCCTGTTTAATCATTTTTACTTTTGAGAAATAATCTTAGATTCTATTCAAACTTTAAAAAAATCATATCTTCCATAATATTTGGCCAACAATTCCCAAATAAATTTTGTTAGAATTCTGGAGACCTATACTTTCAATTAGTTTAGTTTAATTGTTATGAAAGTCCATAATTTTCCTTATTAGTTCCATGAATTTGAATGCTTTAGAATTTAATTCTTGATGACCCATTAATTGGAACAATCCAAAACTAGGCTAGAACCTTCCTCTTAATTTCTCTGAACTTCAATAGAAATTATAGATCCATTTGACTTGTTTTGCTAGGTTAAATTGAGTTCCCAAACTGTATGTACCTGAAATTTTGCATGGACGACTTCCCTTGTTCCTAGATAGGTTGAGAATGTGAGTATATACTTTCCTCTACATGTGTAATACTGTTGTACACTATCTTCTAAATAAGATCTTATTATGAAATAAAACTTTGTAACTTTACTATGTCTTTTTCTGTGTGTTGTTGGATGCCGCATCGCACAGCACCACCCAATGTGATTCATGGAATCTCACAACCCTGGTCCTCACAACAATCACTGGGTATTTGGGGATATCTCACAAGTTGAGGGCTCCCACAAAATTACAAACGATCAACACGCTCAAAATTTATACAAGAATTAATTGTGTGAGATATGAAACCCAAGAGCTCAATTCTCGATGAGATCGTCATTCTCCCTAGCTCAATTTTGAACTCCCAAAGATTTGATTCTTAGGGCCTTAGAATGTGTGGATAGGAGTGTTTTTAGGCTCTTGGATGCAATTGGGAACTAGGGTTGAAGATCGTGTGTCTCCTTCTTATAGTGGTCCCGAAAAGTGACATTTATGATTTTGTATGTCTGGTCTAGTCCGTGGTGGACATCAGACTAGTCTGGTGTGGTCTAGTGTGAGTTCTAGTTTAAGTGTCACCACTGTTCTAAGTCTTTGTGTCCAAACCCTAACAGGTTGAGCTAGTCCGCATAGAGGCCGAACTAGTCTGAAGTTGTACAGTATGGAATAACGGACTAGTCTGTGGTAGAACAGACAAGTACGATGTGCTGCAATGAGTGCCTTCGAACTATGGTTTATGTTGTGAGACAACTCTAGTGTTTTATGGTAGCATATAATGAACTATTCTATTCAAGGACGGACAAGTCGGTGAGTGATTGTCGGTGGGAAAAGTGGCTAAGGGTGTGAAGTGCGGACTAGTCCATTGTGACACCAGACAAGTCATATTTGTTACAGTAAGGACAATCGGATTAGTTCGGTTGATAATTCACACAAACCAGTGATTGCTGTCACACATACCAGACTTGTCATGTAACAGTTTAGTTGTAATTTTAGTTTGTTATAACCTCTTATTCTTGTCATGTAACAACTAAACTGTCGAGATGATAATTCACACAAACCAAGATACTAGAATCTATGCTAAGTCTCCTCCTTCACTTTAGCTTTTTTCAATCAAAATCTCCTTTTTTCATCATGGTCTCCTTATTTACTTTTTATGTTATTCACCTTTTTCTCCATTGTTACCTGCTGTCACTCAACTAAATTTATTATCTCTTTACTTGTTTGTCATCGATTATCCAAAACCACATAGGGGTGCCTAGACACACTTACAATCTCTCCGTGTTTGGGGATTGATGACAACCAAGTGAAGTTTAATCATAGGAGACTAAATACATATGATTTTAGTAAGGTATACACATATGAGTTAAAAGATACATGAAACATAGATAAAATATCATATGTGCGTTGTCTATGGAGGGGTGTCTAACAATGTGAGTGAGCAAGTAATATGATACAAATAATGTGTTCCAAGAGTAATAGCCATGAAAACATTACATTATGAATAAAGCAAGGACATTAAGATAACATAGTGTGCATAAGTATTACATAGTCTTGCATAAAACATAACAAGTTCTTAAACATGATGCTTAACAAGTTTTTAAATAAAGTACATGTCCAAGGCAAACCAAAAACTAAAGAGATACGACCACGACTACTCACCTTAAATATCTCTGCCTTTAGCATCAAGACACCAACAAGGGAAAAAAGTAGGAAAAACTACTCATCGTCTTCATAGTCACGGTCCTCACTTCCGTGACTCTTGGTCTTATTGCTATCTTGATCCACTACGTCATTTTCATAGCCATGTTTTTCTTAAGGAGCACAAGAACGAATGGTGGAATCAACACCAAAGATAGCAATCTTGTCATTAGTAAGTTGTGGCAACTCCGTGTAATCCTTATCTGTAGTGATTAGGCAAGTCTTGATTTCAAAATTCACGTCTCTCGTGTTAACCAGTGGGCCTAACAGGCACATTGTTAGTAGAGGGAGCCGAAAAGTCACGAAGGGTCTTCAAAGCCATTGGCGTTTTGGTTGTTAGTGCAGAAGCGCTGGTTTTCTTTGCTACGCGAAGCATCTGAGGACTAACGACACGAGGTCGATCTCTCAAAAGGGATTCACAATCTTCAACAATGTTTTTCTGCATGCGGAAACCAGACATACACTACCCCGTTTTCACATTAAAATAAATTTAAATGCAAAGAAGGGTTATCCTACTAAAAACCTACCTTGTGTCCTATCTTATTCACTCTATCATGAAATACTTCAACTGCCTTCTGCGGGAACGGTGCTAGAAATGCTTGTTGGTAGTTGTTAATAAACACTAACAAATCAGCCCTGACAACTGTTCTAGAAAAGGTTGTTGACATTTCTCACATACAGATAAAAATCCGCAAGCGCACGGAAACTATCGATTTAGCAATTCCCACTTTTAAAAGGGTATTCCAAGGGTGTCATTTATATTTTTCCAATTGAAGGCTAACTGGAAGTGTAGCAACCATCAAATGAAGAGGGTAGATTGGTCTAGGTAAAGTCCTAGTGATGATGGGTAATAAATGATTGAAGGTAGTGTGACACACACATGAGCATTTTATTCTAGAGAGGTAAATGGATCTAAGGGAGATTAGACTAAAAGTAGGGAGTTGCTCCTACTATGCTTCTAGTATACATTTACATAGCCTAGGTTAGATACTAATGAGCATGTCAATGATGAATTCTTATGCTAAGTTGTTCAACACATCGGGTATGGGCTTACCCATAGCAATAATAGGGCGACTCACGCATAGAGCCTATGGCATAGCCAAACGTGGAGGATTACAAAGGACGGATAGTGCTGTCACCACCTACTACCTACCTATTCAATCCGTGGGTCTACGAGACATCCAACGCTAATTAACTATCCTATCACTATGCTAGCATATTAAGTAAATAGCTTAAGAGCAGCTGCACAAGCCATACTAAAGCAATGACTAACCTAAACATCATTCAACCAATGTTGAGACATAGCATAAATTATTCATATTAATGATCATATCATATCTTATTAGACTATAGTGCGGGTTTATAGTGTTTATGATGATAATATAATGACATTAAGGCATGATCATAAAGACTATTCCTACCACATACATGGAATATACGATCAGACAAGAAACGCTTCATCCAAGTATACTAATAAAAAAGACTAAAGATGACATCTTTATTATGCATAAAGCCACAAATAAAATAAAAATATGTCAGCTATACCTTCCCTAATTTTGAATTGGGAAGAGAGAGACTCCTTCTACTCCTTTCTTAATTTGGACTAAGTACCAGAGACTCTCCTCTCTACATCCTAAACTCCTCTAAGACTATGGAAGATAGTAGATACAATAGAATGAGGCATAAGTGGCATGTCTGAGAAGTGAGGGTAGGGAGTCCTATTTATAGCTAGAGAACGGTCGGTTCCCGCCACCAAAAGCGCACGAATCAATCTTCATCGAGATCAGGGCACCACAGAGAGTTGACATGTGGAAGTTGACTAAGTTTGGCGCCATAATCACTTCGGCTGAATAGGGTGTTCAGCCACACTGGAATGTTTACCAATTCCAGTGTGCTTTCTCGGGGTGACTTCCAGGTGGGCCCCATTGACTGATATGAGTGATACACCGTTGGATTTCCTCATACTACTGTTTGTGGGCTATTTGATCCATGTGATGCCACATGTCAGTGTTTGATTGGCTTGGATGATAATTTATAGGATTGCTCCCCCTCTTTTACCCCACTTACTGCATAAAATGCCTGCATGCACTATTCTTCCAAATACAATTGCAAATAGGTTAAATAGAAAGGTCATGTATGCAAGAAATGATCTTTCCTTTACATATTTGAGTTATATTGACGGATGAAATTGGGATACAACACCCGTGTCAACACCATCTCTGATCCATGCTGATGCAGGTGCATCTCGTTTTTCGAGATCAAAGACGGTCGCCTTTGTGCTCGTCTCTGATCTATGTCTCTTATTTGAGGTTCTTATGATGTGTCAGGGTCGCCTTAATCTCCAACATAGTATCCAATAGATGCATCTCAACTTTAGCCATCTTCTAGACTAGGTAGCGTGCTTGAGGACCCAGAGTAAAATACTTCTCCGTAGTAGCAATTGCTGGATGTCTGATCCAACCTAGAGGTAAATGTGCACATAAAGAATCACATTACCCAAGAGATTTTACAGATCAGAACCCCAAACAAGACCGATATCAGTGTAAGATAGAACAAGAAATCCGTGACAAACACCATCAATAATGGCACGAAATTTGGAATCAAACGAACAAAGCAACATACAAACCGAACCTAGCACCAGATGTGCCTCAGACGACCAGGGATCAGATGATCCCAGTCCACTATATTACCAACTTGTTCCAAAAGAGGTACTTGTATAAGATTGAAGTGGAGAAGAGAAAGATGATCCGAGGTAGGAGAAGGAATAGTTTGTTAAAAATAATAGCATTTCTCTCACAGAGCAATGACTCGGTATTTAAAAGCAATACATGGGCCTGGGGAGATACATAAATAATAAGATGCAGTCAAATTCAAACACTGACTCGTGGCGCAAAGTGGTTTCCCATACCCAATTGTTCACTTTGATTCTTCAGATAATGCACCTTCTGAGTATCAGCTGCAGTAGAGCAGGAACCGGCGAGGGGAGTGGATGGCGCAGGATGATCTCAATCTGGCGGCGACCGTTGAGGTAAGCTGTGGAGAGAGAGAGAGGGAATAGATGATGTGAACAATTCGGTGGAGGAGAAGAGAGAAGAAAAAAATGAAGAGAGGGGAAAAGGAAGAAAGATAGGGGAAAGAGAAAAGGTTGGAAATTAAGGAATTAAAGGAGATGGAGAATGGGAAGGGAGAGAAAAAAAAAGAAAAAAGTGAGAAAATTAAGGAATCAAAATAGATGGAAAAAGAGAGAAAAGGAAACAAAGATTTATGAATATAGTCTTTTAAATATGCCATTTAATTATGATTCATTTTTTGTTTATAAAATTGTCTTTATTTTAATGTATAATACTGTGGAATTTTACTTTAGAGGATGGATTTATGCCCCCTTCGGCAGAGCTCGACAGAGTTGATTCTCCGGTAGAGTCAGGTAGCCACGTCAAATACTATTTTTAGGAAAAAAATTTCAATCCATATAAGTGATTCTCTAGAATGGATTAACGAGTTACATGGTGAAGGTTGCGTTTGGTTCAGTTGTGAATTCTTGAAAATCCGGTTTATCGTTGTGAGTTATGGAAAAGCTTGTGTGATAAGAGAGAAAGAACAATAACGAAAATGATTTGGGTATGTAACTATAATGGTTGGTGGATAATTTTTTCTAATAATTGGATAAAAATATGAGAAATCTGGGATTCACTTGGATTCATATCGTAGTAGAAAAATCTATCGGTTTTCATAAATCTATTTCATATGAAAACTCTTTTGGTTTATATTTCAAGTTATTACCAGTGAATCTGCATTGTAAAGCTAAACCAAACAGACCTAAAGAGGTCACTTCTTCTTATTATACGAAGTGATTCCTATCCTTATTCTAGGAGTTTATACTAGAGAATCATACAAAATCTATTTTAGCGACACAATTACTTTTTCTAGATAATCACTTTCAGGGAAGCTATATCAAATAGACCCTTAGAGTTGCACGAGTGTGGAATGTCTAATCAACCTCAAAAACGCAAAAAAAACTTTCAAAATTTCTCTAATGCAACAGCAAAATATTACACAAGAAAATATTGCTAAAAAATAGCTAAAAACTACATAACTAATAGAGTGACAGGGCTAGTGACCCAAGAAAAAATAACCACCATCCCAAACTTTAAATCCATCTCGCAGCAAAGAAACCACAATTTTGAGCACCCATTTCTTCTGAGTGCATCAACACAAAGCTCAATACTATAATTTCAAATTACAAAGCACAAAAATCTCTTTTCATGCAAAGTTCCAAAGATGTTAAGGCACCAAGATGCTCCTCACAGCCTGTCCATGCGATTTGCTATCATCATGATTGTGACAGGTTTCTTCTATTCTTTCAATGGTTAGTGGGCAATGCAAGGGATGTATCATCAGGGGCATGTTCAAGATGCCCATAGGAGGGTCTCGAGCCCATCATACTAGCCACCGCACCAGGAACCCCTTCTTGGGTCTCTCCAAATAATTTGACAGGAGAAAGAAGAGAAGGGGAGATGTGGGGGGAACAGGGGCAGGAGGGTAAGAACAAAAGGAAAGAAGAATAACAGCCTCTCGTATGTTTTTTTGTCTGAACTGTCACTGGGTATCGAGATGTGCCAATACTCTGGAGCTTGGGGATGCATAGTTCATGAACTACACAGATTCAGGTTAGTTGCTAGCCTCTTTTGAAATAGTGTTTTTCGTTATGGCCCCTCCCTGTTCCGGCGTTAGCTTTTTCCATGTCATGTCAATGCTTGCCATATTATCAGTGATGTACATCGAGAATGCGCACCACTCGTTACCCTAACTAAGCTAAATCAAACAGGTAACAGATGAATCCTTTAGCTAAATATTATCATATTAGAACTCTGAACTAAGGCATACAAAAGAGATGCAGATGGAAGTGCAGTTTTTTATAAAAAGGAACCGCGAACTTGAATGATTATTGATTACAACCGGAGATCTGCTCATGTCAACAGTATATTTCAGACATAGATCATGGGCACTTATTGCAAGTGTTTTAAAAGGTCGCCTGGATGCCTTGGCGACTGCTGGGCGCCTGCCTAGGCACCCGTGGCGCCCACCTAGGCAACCAGGCGCCCGCCTATGCGCCCGGTCATGGCGTCCAGGCGAGAGCGCCTGTACACCTAGGAACCGTCTAGGCAGCACCTCAAAAACACGCCTGACCGTTTTTGCCGGGTCCGCCATAGAAGAAGTACATGCCCCAAATGTTGTTGCTGTTGCTCTCCACATTGTAGCACTGATGCTTTGTGGCACTGTCGGTCACCTTGGGTGCAATCAGCTGGTTGTCGCTGTTCACCACCTGGATGTTCCTGAAGTAGCTTGCATATTCATACCCTGTCGCCGCAAGGACCCCACTGCCCATATACGTCGATGTCTGCATGCCGTTGGGCTTCGAGTTCACGATCTCACCACCCCACTCGATCGACGATGCACTGTCGGCAAGTTTGGAAAAGAGGGAGGATGGCCAGTAGCCAATGACATAATCATTCATCTTCATCCACCAGTTCCCCGTCTTTGGATCCTGCAAACACAGAGCATCAGCAGAGCAGAAAAATAGGTAGCAATTCATCATAAAAGTCTTCACTCACTACAGGAATCCTGACGATTTGCGACGGCCATGGCCGTCGCAAATAAGCCAAATGCCGTCGCAAATAGCTTATTTGCGACGGCTTTCCTTATTTGCGACGATTTTTGGCCGTCGCAAATAAGTCGTCGCAATTAAGCTTATTTGCGACGGCCACCGTCTCAAATAAGCTTAATTGCGACGGCTAGAAGCGGCCATCGCAAGTTATTGCCGCGGGCCGATGGGCCCCGCAACACTATTTGTGATAGCCGGACCGTCGCAATTAAATCTTATTTGCGATGGCCATGCTCTCGCAATTAAGTGCCTCTATTTGCGACGGTCGGGTCATCGCAAATAAGTTTAGTGGGCAGGGCCCACGTGTCCTCGTCTGGGACCCATGCCGCTATTTGAGACGGCCCAGCCGTCGCAATTAAACCTTATTTGTGACGGCCAGGCCGTTGCAAATAGCAGTGGCTTAATTGCAACGGCTTGTAACTTTATTTGCGACGGTACTGTATAAAAAGCCGTTGCAAATATGGTTTTTTATTTTTTTTAAACGGAAAATACTACCTGGCTCGATGGCCAGAATCACAGAACAGATACAATACACACAGTATATACACACACAAACATCATCACAAACACAAACTAATAAGTTCTGATACATCTCACATCGTCATCAACAAAGCAAACAAAAGGGCTCACTCGCCCATCTGACCTCCGTAGCCACCTCCGAAGTCGACGTCGTCGCCTTGCCTCATTCTAGGCGGCGGTAGCGACGGCGACATCGTTTGTGCAGCCGTCGCGGATCCCTGCAGTTAATGAAACTTAGAGTTAGAATATAAATGCATCAACATCTCTCCCTCCCTTTCTCTCCCTCTATCTTCATCTAGATCCCCCTCTCTTCCTCTCTCTTTTTATTTCTCTCTTTGTCTCTCACTCTATCTTTCTCTCTCACTCTATCTCTCTATTGCTATCATTTTCCCTCTATCTTCCACCCTCTATCTCTATCTACACCTCCCTCCCTCTATTTTCCTTTCTCTCTATATCCATCTACATCTTACTCTCTCTCTTTATTCCCATCCTACTCTATCTAACTATCTTTCACTCTTTCTTCTGTCTCTCTTTCTTCTATCTCAATCATTTTCTTCTATCTATCTAACTATCTCTCTCTTTCATCTATCTCAATCTTATTACGCAAGAGAAGAAGGATTACATAGAAACTTACCTGACCCGCTGAAGAAGGATCGCCTGGAAGGACCAGTGGTAGTACCGGTAGCTGGATTCCCAGACCTTGCGCCTGAGCCATGGCCTGTCATTGCAAACATTAAATGCTATCTATTAGTAAGTCATTTACGCTGAATTAATGGGAACTTTAGTTTTTATTTTGTTACCTCCATTGCTTCCCGCATCAGCGCCAACGCTGCTGCATTGCTTTGGATCGTGGCCTCCATCATGATCCTTTGGCGTTCCGACTCCTCCTGTCGCCTGAAGAGAGACTGCATCTCAATGTCCCTCTGCAAGGCGCGACGACTAGTCGTGCCCACCGAAGAAGCCTGCGTGGAGCTGCCTCTCGCAGGTCTCCCCGCCCTCGAGTCGACAACTCCGTCGAATATGGCGAGCCTATAAAAAAGTGAGTCAGTAATATGAAATTGAAATATCTTGAATACTTTGAATTGAAAACGATAAAATGACTTGTAAACTCACCTTTCGTGTGCTTTTCCACCACCGGTTGCATACGCGGCTTGAGGATCGATCGGTTGACATTCCCAATCGAAATCCTCACCGTGTATCTTCCTAGCCTCCTTCCCGTACTTAGTCTGCAAAACAAGAAAACCATGTAAGTTCAACAATCTATATAGTTATACTTAATATGAATGATTTCTAAACTTACCAACCGCTTGGCTGCAGCCTGACTGCACCCCATCGGCTGAGAAGAGTCCCTGTGACCTCTCTTCTAGACCTCAACAGGGGTGGGCGGCACCTCCATCTCGCGCTCCCGTTACTACGTGTTAGTACGAACAATATATTATTAATATATAAACATAAGTTACACACACTTACCATGCATTTAGCTAAACGCAAGTGGTTATCTTGCCCGTGCCTGCTCTTCCCCTCGACCCCTTTGCAGTCTCGAGCCTTCTCAGACTTAGCTTTAAACTCATCACTAGCCCAGTAGCAGCAAAGGGCCCGAAATGCATCGGTCCGACCTTGCAACCAGCTCACGTGGCCCTGCACATAGTTGGAAGTCGTTAAAAATACCATCAAGGAAATTATTAAAAAAATACTTACTACACTCCACGTACCTGCGCGTACTCCTCCTCTGTCAGGTGCATCTCGCTCGCTTGCCAAAAGTGTAGCACGGGCTGTTGGTTCTCCTTCAAGCGCTCATTAACAAGTTGAACGCAGGTGTTCGACAAAGCTTGTCGAAGCGCCTTGGCAGCATTCTAGTGAAACACTCGCCTTGCATCCTCAAACTGGCGATGGCCGTTCGGGTCCTCTAAAGTATATCTTGCCTGCGATAAAGAATATATTAAAGAGATGTCCACTAAAAGAGTTTAAGAGTTGAAACTTAGAAACTTTTTTAATATACTTACCATAAAATCGGCCCATACGGCCTCCTGAAGGTTGTCGTGATCCTGGTGATGGACGCGTGCGTAGTCCTCCCACGAAAGAGCAGGCACCCCGTCGATGACCCCGGGATAGTGCAAATGCACTATAGACCCGAGGACACCGTTCACGGTCTATGGTGTCTCTCACCGGTGAAAGACGTGTCGTCCCAAACCCTGCAGGATATTTATTCATTCATTACTTAAGTAATAAAAAGAAACTAAAATTGAACACTATAATTTTTATTACCTGTCTCCGACTGGACGAATCACGATCCTCTGTAAAGGGACCGCGGGAGGACTGACAAAGTGAGTCCTCCTCGTCCTCCGCGTCTGCGGGGGTGCCATGTCAGGTGACCCAAACAGCTCCTCACCAGCCGAGTCAAAGGCCTCACTAAAAAACTCATCGCCAGCCGGGGGCTGGCTGGCCGAGGGCTGGCTCGCTGAGGGCTGGCTGGCCGAGGGCTGGCTCGCCAAGGGCTGGCACGCCGAGGGCTGGCTCACCGAAGGCGCCGCAGCCTCTGAGTCAGCCGGTGAGGACTACAACATTCAAATGATTCATAAGTAAGTTTAATGTGAAATTGAATTTAAAGAATTTGTCAAAAACGAGTGACATTTACCTGTGACGAAGCTCTAGAGCTGGTCTGAACGTGCCCCAGCAGCTGAGAGCGTCGACTGCCAGTCGACGAGGCACCAACGAAAGCGTCCTCAGGTCTAGAGGGGTAGAACCCCCTCGTCGGTGGCACCTTCTTACCCTTCTTTGACGTCATCATGTTTTAATTAGATAATTAGTAAATATGCAAATAAAATATATAAAATTCATGTTACTATCTTCAAGAAAACATTACTTGTAGTCACTTTTAAAATTCATCGACATCATTGTCGTGTGCCTGTGCCCTACTCCTTAAACCAGCCAAACGATCTTCCACCATGGCCTGTTCTAATTTCTGTTTTCGCGTATCATCTGCCTCTACATCTTCAGCGTCTTCAACATCTCCAACTAAGTGATCGAGTCCTGCACCAAGCTCGACGATAAAAGTGTCTGGCAACTCTTCTTCTTGGTACACTTCTTCAACGTCTTCGCTATCATGGTAACCATCATCCCCAGAAGTATATAGCCGCTTACGAGGATTCACCTTATATACCACCCACCAAGCACTGAGCTTCGTGCATGGATAAGGTAGATAATACACTTGTTCAACTTGATGTGCAAGAACAATGTATCGTAACCTTGTAGTCGGTCCTTATGTTTCTCTTCCACCATTCCAAATTGGTTTTCTCGAGTTCCATGAGTACGATCAAACCAGTCACAGTCAAAGAAGACAACTCGAAGGGTCTTATTTCCGGTAAAAGTAAATTCAAGGATTTTGTTAATGATCCCATAATAATCGATTAAATTCCCTTGAGTGTCCATTGCTCTCGGCACAACACCAGAATTTGATGTTGCCGCAAGAGGACGATGAGCTTCAAAATGAGTTGTACGGAATCAGAAGCCATTTACGTCATATCAACCATAGCTTCTAACATTCACCAATCCATAAGATAGCTGCCGCAAATCTTCATGGACATTGTGAGTCCGACACTGTCATAAATGATCGTGAGTTAAAATAATACTTCTTTAATAATAGTAATTTATAATACATAGAAGACGAGAGAATATTACATATTCTCGAAACCAGGATAGAAAACTTGGCCCCCATTTATTCCTTCCTTTCTCATCGCTTCTACTTGTTTGGCTGTAGGTTGATGCCTATGTGGCCAATATTGTCTATGGAACTCGCTGAACATGAAAAAACATCTTTTAGAGTACATGTGTAGCAAAATATACTGATTAGCATAAACATAGGAGAAACACTTACTCGAAGTATTCTTGCATGCCTTCTATATTTGTGTACATGTAGAGTAAAGCAACAATCATTTCATGTTCGGATAGCACGTAGGTCATGTAGCTACCAACGGTGGTGCCTCTCGTTTGAAAAATGGAAAGTTCGCTTAGAGGGGGTGTTTCGTCCACATTGTACCGCACTGTCGAAGTATTGATATTGTTTTCTTCCATAAGAGCATATGCTTCAGCGATGCACCCTTCCACCCTTGCCCTGCTGCCAACCATTGGTTTCAGATATCGTAGTGCTCTTTCAATGTGATACATCCACCTATATTGCACAGGACCGCCAACTTTAGCTTCGAATGGAAGATGGATAGGCAGATGTTGCATTGGATTGAAGAAAACCAGTGGAAAAAAATTTTCCATCTTACATAAAAGTATGGGTATCTACTTCTCTAAGTTATCCATCATCCCAATCTTGATTTCTTTAGCACAAAGATGTCTATAGAAATAGCTGAGCTCGGCTAAAACCTTTCACACCGCATCATCTAGATAGCCTCAGAACATAACAGGTAGGAGTCTTTCCATTATAATGTGATAATCATGACTCTTCAACCCAGTGAGGTTTCCTGTGTTAACTTTATGGCTCGTTTCAGGCTAGCTGCGTAACCATCTGGGAATTTCAAAGTATTCATCCATTTCATAACTTCATTCTTCTCTTTCGATCGAAGACAGAAAGAAGCACGTGGCTTTCCACCACTTCTAGAGATTTCAAGAGTTGGACGGTGACAAATGTTTGCCAAATCTAGTCTAGCTTTATAATTGTGTTTCGTTTTGCCACACATATCCATGCAAGTGCTTATGATACTTTCGCTCATATTATGCTCCTAATGCATGACATCAATGTTGTGCATTAGAATCAACCACTTCACATATGGTAGCTCCCAAAGTCCACATATGTGAGTCCAATTGTGTTCCTCTCCATAACCGACGAAATATCCAGGACGACCTTCATCAGGCACCAGTTCATCCAACATATCAGAAATTTCTGACCCGTTGAGATGCTTTAGTGGTCCTTTAGTAACAACAGTGTTCCTTCGAAAGACATGCCTCTACTGCTTAAATATATGATTCGAGGGCAGCCAACATCTGTGACAATCGAAGTAAGATATTTTGCCTCCATGAGTTAGTTGAAAGCAACCCGTGTCTGAAGCACATATCGGACACGTCAGACGACCGTGAGTGCTCCATCCGGAAAACATGTCGTATGCCGGCAAATCATGGACGGACCACAAATAAGCAGCTCGAAGGTTGAATTTCTGCTTCTTGTAATTGTCGTACGCTTCGACTCCTGTCCACAAGACTTTCAATTCTTCGATCAGTGGTTTTAACATCACGTTGAGACGTGACCCGGGATGATCAGGTCCAGGTACAATGAGGCTAAGAAACATGAACTCGTTCTTCGTACAAAAAGCAGGTGGCAGGTTGTACGGAATGACAAAGACAGGCCAACATGAGTATGGCGTGGCGTTCGTATTGAACGGTGAGAATCTGTCTGTCGCTTATCCGATGCGAACATTCCTCGCATTACGAGAAAAGTCTGGATCGAAACGGTCTAGTGCCTTCCATGCATCCCCGTCGGACGGATGCATCAAGAATTCTTTGTTCTCACGTTTACCTTCTTTGTGCCATCTCATGTGTCTTGCGGTTCTTTTTGAGAGAAACATCCGCTTCAACCGAGGTGTCACAGGCAAGTAACGAAGCTGCTTATGTGCGACATCTATCATCACATTATCGCCATCATCATTAACAACTTCAACATACCTCAATTTACCACATTTCAAGCACATCTTCTCATTGGCGTGCTCTTTCCAGAATAGCATGCAGTTGTCTGGGCACACATCAATTTTCTTATACTTCATACCGAGACCAGATATCTTGATCTTTGACTGATACATATCTGGTGGCGCTTTGTGAGGTTGTGAAAGAATATCGCAGATCAGTCTCATGAGATCATTGTAGCAGTTGATGGAAAAAAAGTACTTGGACTTAATTGCCATAATCTCGTCAAGAAAGCAAGTACGGTCACAGCCGTGTATTCATGCAACGGCTCTTGTGATTTCTTCAGCTCCTCGAAGAACTTCTCTGCCTCATTTGTAAGAGGATCCTCCACTTCCAGAGCTTCTAGCATCTCATCCATCCTATCAACCTCTGTTATATCATCATCCTCATCCACTTCGGCTATGGCTCGAGAATTAGTCTCACCGTGAAAGGTCCACACTTCATAATGTGGAGTGAAACCGTTTTGACATAAGTGAAACGAATGCTCCAATCTTCTCAAAAACTTGGTGTTCCGGCATTTTGTGCATGGGCACCGCACCATATCTTCCGTTGACAACGAAAATGCTCGATCCAAAAATTGATCTAACTTGATAAACCATTCATCAGAGTGACCACCAGTTCTGCTCTTCCAGCCAGTATACATCCAACTGCGGTCTTCACCCATGTTTGGCTCTGCAGTTTAACGCGAAAGAAATTGTCGTTAATGTATTGTTGTGTTATGTCACGGCCCTACGACCTAGGCAGATAGACCCTAAACCCACCCAACAGTGACTGAGCGGAGCGTGCTCATGACGTGACGCGTGATCCAGATTCGAACGAAATTTTGGCAGCATAACCCCGCTGTTCTCCACTGCACACCTAAAAAATGGTGCAGCAGAGAACAACAGGGTTACACCACCGAAATCTCGTCCAAATCCGGACCCGCGTCTGGTCAGAAGCCACGCCCCCTCGGTCACTCCGAGGCTGTCCAAAAAGGGACAATTCCGAACCTGCACGTCTCACATGCCAATGGCATGTGAGACGTGCCGGTCCGAAACGGGTAATACATTGCTATAGGTTACGTTGCTCATTTTCATTTTCAGATCATTTAAGAGAGAGGAATGAAAGAGAAAAAGTGAGAGGAAAGTTGGTCTTAGATGACAATTCCATATCTATTTCGACCGTCCATGCAATCGTAGGCCATTGACGTCCTTGCCAACCCGTTCGCTTCCATGTCACCTTGACTACTATGGTCTACACGGCACGATCACACTTATTGCGTGTCGTGCCCTTTCGGGTTGGTCCGAGCCGGCCCAAAACCACTTTATTTATATATATTAAGTAGTCACTCAAAAACATTATATGAATGCACTAAAGTCCAAACATACACTAAATAGAATAGAAAAAAATTATTAATTCTAAACACTAATGCAATCAAAAGAACAAGAGAAAAAATTTATTAATTCTAGTAACCTACATAATAAACATATTTACCAAAGCATGACAAAAAATTATCTAAACCTAAAAAACATAATCATGTAGCAACATCTAGATCACAAACTTGACATAGGCGCAAATAATCTTATATGCGACAGCCAAAAACCGTCGCAAATAAGGAAAGCCATCGCAAATAGCTTATTTGTGACGGCATTCCACTTATTTGCGACGGCCCTGACCGTCGCAAATCATCGGGTTTCCTGTAGTGGCAGTCGTTGGCGGAAAAGAAATATTTAGCCAATGCTGCCCGTGAGACCCTAAACAGGGAAGCACAAGACTGCACCTCCACGGTAAATGAAAGTGCTGCAACTGGTTTTAGTTTCCTACTTTCACACATTAACTTGTATTTCCTTTGTATGAGAGCTATCCGCTTTCAACATGTTACAGGAAACATGAGATATAGTAGTCGACTAATTTCAAATATGATCTGCCACAACAGCTTGGAGACGAAATAAAAAGTTATATACTAGTTAAGTGATTTTTTATTGGCAGATAACCAGGATGGAAGAAGACCAGATGTCCAGGGGCTACACGCCCCAAAAGAAGAGCACTCTGAACAAGAAAATGAAATCAGTGATGAATAAGGTTAGAATCTTATCGCGTGAATTTTTTTGTTCCTGGTATAATTCGTATCATGTTACTTCAAGTTATGCCAAACAGTTTCTAAGCTGTATGCTATTCTCTACCACTGCAGGTTCTAGAAAAGGGAAAAACAAAGAAGAAAAGAACCACACAAAGTCCAATTGTGGGTGCTGCTCTAAAATTTCATAAGGATGACGAGGCGGACGATGACGTGAACCCTACAGCTGATGGAGCAGTAGCTGCATAATAATTTAAATGTTGCTACCTCATTTCCCTAACTTCATTAGTAACTCTCAATGCCTTGTTGGATCAGCAAATAAGTAGAGTTTACTATTATAGTCATGTGGCACATTTTATTTGTACTAAGCCATCCTTTGTGCTATATATGGGTCCATCATTCACTACTAAAAAAGCAAATACGCAGGGGATTCTAGATCACAAACAACTAGATCAAGCACCGAAGAGAACCGAAGAGAAGACAGGGGGAGCTCACCTCGGAGGCGTTGGGGGCCGGGGGCGGCGGGGGCGCAACAGGGATGCAGAGGTCCGGGGCCGGTGAGGCCGGCGGCGGCGACGCCGGGGGCCCGGCGGTCCGGGGCGGTTGGGGCGCGGCGACGCCGGGGCCGCGATGGACCTGGGGCGGCGAGCCGGGGCGGTGGGGGGGGGGGCAACGACGGCGGGCAGGCGACAGGGCGAGGCAGCGGCTTGTGAGTTGAGTGGACGAGAATGAACTGTCAGGTCGGGATAAAGGTCCTTATTTGCGACGGCCCTCTAAATTGCTACGGCCCGACCATATGGCCATCGCAATTAATGTTACTTGCGATGGCCTTTTTAGCAGCCGTCACAAATAAACATTTATTTGTGACGGCTGACTTATTTGTGACGGTACTAGGGTTGGCCGTCGCAAATAAGTAGTTATTTGCGACGGCCCTGTGGTTAGCCGTCACAAATAAGCAGTTATTTGCGTCGGCCATGTTATTTGTGACGGCCAGAGGCGGGCCGTCGCAATTTAATCTATTTGTGACGGCTGGCCGTCGCAAAATAGATCTAGCCGTCGCAAATGATCGCTTTTCCTGTAGGGACTATGCAGTGGATGTTGTTTGGAAGAACCATTTTGAAACACTAGGAGTGGGTATTATCATGTGGTGATGTATAATTGTTAGTTTAGGTGCTCAATGCTTACCTTCCAGATCAGTATGTTGAGTTCATACTGGCGTCCGCCCTATTCTGAGGTGGGAGAGAGGGTCGACCCTATGGCGTACTTGTTGGTGAGTTGGATGAATCCTGGGCACAAGAGGTTGTAGCACCCTTTTGACACGTATGCATTATGCTGCAAATGCCTAACGGTGAAGCAATGCAACAAATAATGAGTTGATTTGTCAAGGCAAGGATGTTTTCCATGCAAGTGTTGAATTGTACTAATATAAGCATCGGCAATAGTGATACTTACCGTCCAGTATATGAATAGTCTAGTGTTGTTGTCCCCGTTAATTTTTGGGTAAACTTGTCGAACCAAACATCAGATATAATGCTAGTAAGAACAATACATACAGTGGAAAAAACATTCAAAATTTAGTCCGCGTAAATATCATGTGAACAAACTCATGAGCTACCGTTCTTTGCATTACCTGCCATCCAGCTTCAATGGTGTTAAGATCTCCTTCCTTATATGAACCACCTACGATCCACATCTGGGACAGGCTGAACTCTTTAGGCACCTGAACCTTGGGCTTCCATACATTAATGTTGGCCTTACCACCATAGTACTTATCGACGTCGGTGTACACAATTGCGTACTAAATTACTCAATGACAGCAGCTCAGTAATCAGAGCATAACAATGAAATTCCTATGATGTTCGATCTCGACAAGATAAAACACATACCTGATGTTCGTGACCATTTGTAGACAATTGCTTTGGAGCGGGATGTGATTTCCTGCCATACTGCCATATGGAGCTCGCTCGGAGCAGGTCATCCTTCTTTGTCCTCCTGATCGGTACGGTGCCCTCTGGACAGCTACCCTTTTGATGCCACAGCTGGAGCATTGGTTTCTCACCCATGCTGCTCTTGGCATCATCGTATAGACCTTCGGGGTAGTAGGTCGGTTTAAACTGAAACGAGTAAGATTTCGGGCAAAATAAAAATGGTGGTTGGACAAAATAACCAGATGCAAGTTCATTTTGAGACTGTCCACATCTGTGTTCTCTTTATCCAACCTTAAGAAAAATATTCCAAACCCTTGACAGTGCATTCTGAAATATTTCAATTTTACTGTTCAGTTCATTGTACTTGTTGATCTATAAATCCAACTTCCAGATCAACTAATATTTATTTTATCATATCATTTCGGATAAGTTTATGCTTCTGGTATGCTTTTATTTCTTTGTTCTCTTTTTTTTTCTCCTTCTCTCTTCTTTCCTTTTTCTCCTATTTTTTCATCTCTTATTTTTCTAGTTTTCTCACTTTTTTTCCTTTTTACTTTCATTTTCTCTCTGTCTTCTTTCACTCTATTCTTGCGCTACAGTATCAACTGTAGCAGCTGCTTCTTTCATGCAGCTGTACTGTAGGGGGCATGACCGACCGAACTATAATTACCTGGCCTGGCCGCCTCACAGTGTCCTGCTATTAGTAGCATTGAAGCTTGAAATGATTGTCAAGGTTGACTTACCTGTATTGTGTGGTTCTTGAGCACTGGATGATCAAAGGCTGGTTGCTTGGAGATATGTACGCAGTCGATGATGTCTCCGTCTGGGCTCTGCATGAGTTGCAAAAAATCACTGTCAAAAATATAGTATTTTTAGTTGCAATGTAATGACACTGCCAACATACTATAATACTTAAAAATGCAAACTCCTTCCTAAGGAAACTTCGATATTGCAATTTTTACGACAATGCGGTAAAAAAGGGAGCTAACTATACTGGGCTGGTATTTTTGAACTAAAACTCATTCTCTGATTTCCAAAAAATCTCACCTCAAAGGAGGGTACAAAATTTTCAAAAGACAATAATTTACCCCCTTTTCCACCAACATTTTGCCAGAGCCAGTCTGAATGCACCACTTTACCTGAATTTGCTTAAGACTGTGCGCTGTGTGACTGTAAACTGGTCCTTCAAATTAGCATAGAGGCCGGAAGTATGGGCCCCAGCAGAGAGGATAAACCGACCTTTGTACCTTCGGTAGCTACAGTGTTACACCAAACATAGACATTACTATAGTAAGGGAAAAAGACAATGAATCCTATGCGATGCCAGATCCACTTTGTGCCACACTTGGCAATGATGGCGGCTACCGCAAGAGGTCAAACACCTGGCCCAGCAGTCCACAGACGCAGAACCAGGATCTTTCTTCCTCACAATGTGGAGGATGGAGAAGACCGCGGCGAGCGGGTACTTGTCGTGTAGCGGGAGGCACGTTGCAGCGTGCCAAATTACTTGGGGGTGGGGCAGCACTACTGCATGGTAGGAGAAGGATCCCACAAAGGGGCAGGGTAGCACTGCACGGTCTGAATCCAACAGCGACCATGGAAGTGAGCTGTGGAGAAGAGAGAATAGAAGATGTGAAAAGCTTGGTGGGGAAGAAAAGAGAAGGAAAAAATGAAAGGAGGGAAAAAGGAAAGGAGAGGAAAAGGTAGAAAAATAAGAAATAAAAAAGATGCAGAAGAAAAAGGATGGGAGAGGGAAAAAGGATAAAAGTTAGAAAATGAATGAATTAAAATAGAAGAAAAAAGAAAGAAAAGGAAACAAAATTATATGAAAATAATTTTTTCAATATATCGTTAACTATTATTTATTTTGTTTAAAATTTTGCTTTTACTTTATTGAAAACTATTAGAAATATTACTTTAGAGGATGGATTTAAGCCACCTTCGGCACATCTTGACGGAGTTGGTTATCTAGTAGAAGCAGGTAGCTATTTCAAATACTACTTTCAGGAAAACTTATTTTTCACTCCAGATAAGTGATTTCCATAAATAGATTAAAGACTTATGCCCTGAAAGTTGTGTATAGTTCAATTGTGAATTCTTGAAAATCCGAGTTTTGTTACGAGTTATGGAAAATCTTATGTGAGGAGAGAGAAAGAATGATAACATAAATGATTTGCATATTTAAATAATGGTAGGTGGATAATTTTTTCTAATAGTTGGATAATAATATGGGAAATTTAGCGTCTGCAGGGATTCAAGTTGTAGCAGGAAAATCTATAGATTTTCATAAACCTATTTCATATGAAAAATCTTTTGATTGAGATTTCAAGTGCTTGCTTGTTAATGTGCACTGTAGAGCTAAACCAAACAGACATAAAACAGTTACTTCTCCTTGTTATGTGAAGTGATTTTTTTCCATTGTAGAAGTTCCTCCTAGAAAACCATATAGAATATCTTTTAACGATATAATTAATTTCTTCGGAGCTCACTTTTACGGAATCTATATCCAACGGACCCTTAGAGTTGCACAAGTGAGGAATGTCTAATCTACCACCAAAAGGTAAAAAAGTATTTAAAATTTTCTCTAAAGCTACAGTAAAATTGTATACAAGAAGTAATTACTCAGAAGAAAAGTAGATAAAAATAAACAACTAAATTTTAGAGCAACAAAGCTACTGACCCAAGAACAAATAAGCACCATCCCAAACTATGCATCCATCTCGCTGCAAAGAAACCGCAATTTTGAGCTCCCGTTTCTTCCAAATGGATTACCAGAAAGCTCAAAACTATCATTTCAAATTATGAAGCCCCGAAAGACACTTTTCATGCAAGTTCCAAATATTGTAAGGCACCTGAATGCTCTTCACAGCTGGCTTGTTGAGCCGCTTCAGGTGCTGCTGCACCCTTGCTGCCTGTAACCTGCCCTCCGTCGCGGCAGCCCACAACATCACACAAACCGCCACCATGGAGAACACCGATGTGAGGCCACTGTCGTGACTCATCCCTGCCATGCGCGCACCGCTGGAGCTTCTGACTCAGCCACTCACTGTCAAGAGCTATCAAAATTCACTGGTGTTTAGACTGCACTGTGAGCAAGTACAAAGACTGAAAATTGGCCATGCTCAAATATTTGTGTTTTTGTAGGTTTTTTCTTGAACTATATAAAGGAAAAATATTTGTAGCTTAAGGCCTAACATGAACAAATATGCACATTGACTTGGTATAGTTGTGTGTAATAATATGCACTTTAACCTAGTATAGTTGCGTCATAATATGCCTAATACGCACATTAACCTACTATAGCTTGTTAATATGCACTAATATGCACATTAACTTAATACAGTTGCATCATAAAACGCACTGATATGCACATTAATTTAATAGAAATGCGTCATAACAACTAATACGCACAATAACTTTGTATAGTGCGTCATAACACATGCACTAATTAATATGCACATTAACTCAATACAATTACATAGTAATGTGCACTAATATCTACATTAATTCAGTACAGTTGTGTCATAACGTGCACTAATACGCACGTTAACCTAGTATAGTTATCATTATAATATTCACTAACGCATGCATTAACTTATAAAAATTTACATTTGTATATACTTATATGTTTATTAACTTGGTGCACTAATGTGTGAATTAACTTAGATATTACATTTGCAGCACTGGGGAGATACTTTCGTGACAGGCTATGCAAGGTTTTAATTTTTTTCATAAACAGTAACATGAACTGTTCATTTACTTATAAATAAAAATGTCAGAAATGGAGTGCCACGAGTTGTGTCACAGGATCCATGTCCTATGTTGATCATATCTTGACACAACATAGGAATGTCACACTTTGCCAATCCAACTGAAACAAACACGCTAAGCGCTAAAGAAGAGTTTGGGTCAGAAATTTCAGGTCATTTTGCCCACACCACAATGGCTGATACGGGACATGAGCAATAATAATAGAACTACGTGCAATTTTTGTCATCCAAGATGGCTGCTGGTAGTCAAACACATCAAGCATATTGAGTAGAGAGGAGGGTCCCGTCATTCTCATCTAACTGCTGTGTTGCCTTGCATGGTAGGGTCATCACTCACTGCTGGGACAACATAGGTTTGGGAAGAAGAACGACCTTGCTTGTTGCTCTCTGGCGCCCACTTGAGAATGTGTCCAACCGAGCAGCTATATACGTAGGGATGTGAACTGTGAAAGCTACAGCCTACAGGATAACCAATAGCCATATTAAGTTAGACATTATATACATATATTAACTTAGATGTTGCATGCATTAATATACATATTAACTTATATATTACACAGCTGCATATAACAGCATTTACTAAGATACTACAGCTGCATATAACTGCATTGATCGTACTTAGATATTACAGCTACCCATTATTTTTTACTTATTCATGTATTAACTTATCAGTAAGACATGCACACATTTATGTAGGATCCAAGAACACATGAAAAGCTATCAGATGGGGAGTGGGGTGAATGGTAGATAAAAAACTTTTATACGAAAGCCTAAAAAGTCTATCAATAAAAAATCAATCTGATAGAGAAAATTGAGTTTGCCATTTCCAAGCTCGCCATCGTGCCATTTGCCGCCGCCGCCATGGAGGGCACTCCTCCGGCCATTTCCTTACCGTCGAGCTCCTTGCCGAGTTCACTACAGGAATCCCGATCAATTACGTCAGCCAGTCCAGACGTAATTAAGGCCTAAACTGACGTAAGTTACTTAATTACATCAGTTGCTGGCCGACGAAGCAGTTTGGACGTAATTAAGGTAACTTATGTCGGCTGCCGATGTAAGTTACTTAATTACGTCAGTATCCGGCAACTGACATAAGTTGTTTACCGAGATGGGCCGCGGGCTGGGCCAGAGTACTTACGTCGGTTGCGCAAAACTGATGTAAGTTAAGTGGTTTAACTTACGTCGGCTGCGCAAAACTGACGTAAGTTAAGTTTTTTAACTTACGTCGGTATGGTCTGACCAACGTAAGTTAAACTGGGCTAACTTACGGCATCTTGGCCATAGCCGACGTAAGTTAAGTTTTCATTTTTTTTTAAAAAAAACAAAAACTAACTACCTCCCAGGATTGCAAGCTCCAGACAGATCAAAAAATAGTACACAAACATTTCATACAATACACCAATCACAAAATAGTCCAGAAAAAATTCAAAACATCCACAACAACACAAAATTGTTTCAAAACCATTCACTAGGCTACATGCTAGCCCTTCCACTACCTCCAGAGCCGAGATCTTCTCGGCGCGTTCCTCCGGGTGCCTGTAGATGTGGCGAAGGAGTTTGAGCCGCCGTTCTCGAACCCTGCAAAAGAACCATATATTCCTTGTATTAGCCTTGTAAGGAATTGCACAACCATATTATACTTCTATCGATCCATTTAAATCATGAGTTATCACATACTATGAAATGAAACAAATTTTACAAAATTCCACTTACTTCATATGAAGTTATGGATATTTTGATATTGAATGATGCATGCAAGCAACAAGTGGATATAAAACTTTGTAATGGAGGAAAATTAGAAGGTTCTTCCCTAGCATTAGAAGGTCCTGCTCTCCTCTACACAGCGCAACAAGGATATGTTCTATTCTCCAGAACCGATCAGCGCCTATGCAGAGATAAAACAGAGGTTCTACAGACTGGATTTCTAATAGTTTACATTGCCCATTCTACAAAGAGCTGGATTGAAATGAGGGGGGAAATAACATAGAAGCTACTAACAACCAGTTGACCACAAAGCTTCTTGTGAGATCACAACTACATGATCAGGTGTATACTCTAGAAGTAAGTTTCATTTCATAGCAATTGTTCGTCCCAACAACAAGATAGGATCTTGCCGACTCCTATAATGTGAAAGAGTGAATAATTCATTCAATAAGCTTAGCACAATATTAAAGAAAGAGTTTATTACCTGCTCTGGTGTCTACTGCGGCAGAATCGTAGGAATCTCGATATTATGACCGCTGTTTCGAGCAAGAGTCTGCCATTGCAAACTATTATAAGATATATATTATTGAAATGCTATGAAATTTAACTACGATACTTTAAATTACTTATCGGCACTGTTGCTTGCATCTGGGCCAGCATTAAGGCCGTCCTCCGCTGCTCCTCCCTTGCCTCCGCCCTCGACCTCTCCAGCTCTTTTTGGGGCGTCTCCTTCAAGGCGAGGAGCTCCATCTGGGTCTGTGAGAGACGATCACTGGTGGTCCCAAAAGACGAGGCCTGCGACGATGAAGTGCCTCTTAAAGGTCGCGTCGACCTCGAGTCGACAACTCCATCAAAAATGGCAAACCTGCAAAAGAATGAAAACACTAAGTAGAAGAGGATAAATTGAAAAATAAATGAAACACATGAACAACTCAGTGTCCATGGGCCTTCCCGGCTCATCTCGCTTACGCGGCTTGGGGGTCGATTGGCGCGCTTTCCCAATTGTAATTCGCACCATGTATATTTGCGACCTCCTGCGCGTACTTTGCCTACAAAACAAAGAAATCCTGTAAGCATGTCAATAACAGTATTAGTTATAGTGAAATTGATGAATTTTGAAAACTTACCAGTCAGTCGGCTGCGACCTGACTAAACTGCCCTGGCTGAAAAGGGTCACTTCCCTTCTGACCTCTCTTCCAAACCTAGGTCGGTGTCGTCTCTTGACCCGTCTCTCGCTCCTATGTAGCCGCATTAGTGAGATAAATATATTAGGAACACATAAATAAATTGAAAAAGTACTTACCATGCGTTTAGCCAAACACAAGTAGCCATCGCTGGCAAAGTTGTGCTTGTCGTCGGACCCCATGCGGCACTGTCTAGCCTTTGTGGACTTATTGATGAAAGCTTCGCTAGCCCAGTACCGACAGAGAGATAAGTACGCCTCGGTGTTACCCTATAACCATAAAATACTAACCTGCACATATTTCATTTTTCATCAATGCAATTAACATACATAGATATTGTAAATATTTAACAATATTAAAAACTTACCTCCTCGTACTGCCCCTCTATCAAGTACGCATCGGACTCCTTCCTAAATGGACCCATTTGCCGCTCCTGCTCACGGGGGTGCCGCTTGTAGTATGCGTTGATGGTCTGAATCAGGGTATTTGACAACGCCGCAGTCATGAGCTTCCGAGCTTTGTAATGGAACACGCGTCTCGCGTGGTCCACCATGCCCGGTTTCTCTACAGTTAAACTTACCATAAAGTCATGCCATACGGCTTCGTGAACCGTGTCATGGACTGGGTCAGAGAAACGAGCGTAGTCATCCAACGACACTACAGCGAAACCGTCAATGACACCGGGGTAGTGCAACTTCACGATAGCACCCATGACACTATTAACCTGCCTGTGGTGTTTCTCGACTCTTGTGAACAAAAAGTCGTACCAACATCTGTAAAATATATTAAGATGTTACGTAAAGGAAAACAACATCTAATATTTAATATACTATATATAGTTTTTACCTGTCTCCGATAGGACGGATCGTGGTCCGCTGAGAAGTAACCGGAGGAGGAGTCGCAAAGTGGGTCCTCCTCGTCCGTCGCTTCTGCTACGACGCCGCCGCGTTCTGTGACCTTGAAGGCTCTGCGGAATCACTGGAGTCAAAAGGAAGGCTAGCAGTAGCCAGCTGTAGAGGGAGGCTAGCGCTAGCTGGCTCCGAAGGGACGGTAGCGCTAGAGGGCTCCTGTAGCGGCCCCGCCTCTGACTCGGGCTCCTATAGTGGCCCCCTAGCCTCTGACTTGGACTCAGAAGACTCTGAGTCGGACTGCACAAAAGAAAGGATTGACAATAAATAATTATTAACAACTGCAATTTATAAAATAACTTTATTGTAAACTAAAATTTACCTCCGTCTGCTGAAAGCACACATGAGCTGAGGGTGGAGCGTGCGCTGGAAAGAGGGAATGTCGGCTCGAAGGTAGCGAAGTCACTGAGCAAGGGTATCGTGGCGGCTCAAACCCTCTCACAGTCTTCCTCTTCCCCTTCCCCTTCCCCTTCGATGACATCTTGTTGCAAGGAATAAATTATTAATATGCAAAGATAATATACAAAATCAATGTTAAGTTAGTGAATAAGACATTACTTCAAAAATTTCAAAATTCATCAACATTACGGTCATGCACCCTACTCCTTAAACAAGCCCATCAATCTTCTTCTTTCGCGTATCATTTTCATTTGCGCAAATCAGAAGGTTCGACCTAGTCATCGATATCTTCAGTTTTTTATTCTGATTCTGTTTCCGCTTTTGTGCCAGTCTTGATATCTAGAGCGTCTCTAACTAAGTCATCGAGTCCTACACCAGGCTTGACGGAGAAGGAGTCTGGAAACTCTTCCTCTTGGTAGACCACATCAGCCTCAACTTCCTCATGGTAATCATCATCTCCTATAGCGTATAACAGCTCACGAGGGTTCACCTTATGTACCACGCACCAAGCTTTGAATTTATTGCATGAATAAGGTAGATAGTACATTTGCTCTACTTGGTGTGCAAGAACTAATGAATCGAATCCTTTCAAACGTTTTGTCGGTACCCTACGTACCGGGTACCCCACGATACCGCAACAAGTGCAAGAAAGTTCCACCCGTCAAAGTCGAAGGCCCTTATAGGTCCCACATGTCACGTTGCACTGGACCTGCTCCCCTCACATGGCTGGCTCCCGGGTTAACACGTGTAAAATAAGCCCGGAACAAAACTCCCAACCAAGGGAAGGTCCGACGACTACACATGTACAACAGTCCCGAACCTAGCCGCCGTCATAGAGGAGCTCCGATACCGACACGTGTACATCAACCCGGGACCTACCCTCCCGCAGGGGAAAGCTCCGAATCTACCACGTGTGGAGCCTCCGGACCTTTGTTACCAACAGAAATACAAGCCGACGACGACCGTTACATATATTCAGGATGGTTAAAGCGGCAGTTACGAGGTCTGATAATGTGTCATTAATGCCATATTAATGAAACACGATGAGTGCACAATTAATAGGGGTAACGCTGCCATGAAGGCACGTCACCCCACTATTAATTGTACTTAGTACTCTTTAGAAAGTGCATTAGGTCATTAAGCACGCTAGGGCCACATGTCGGGCTAGGCCAGCTTTGTAACGGTCAGTCCTTAGAGCTATAAAAGTGCCGCACTGCACGAACATAGGGACATTCCGATTCAGATCTAGGCTATTGTGATCAGAACCTAGCGAACGTACTCGCTCAATACAATTACACAAACCCTATGGAGTAGGTTGTTATGCTCAGGCGGGCCGATCCACGTAAATCCCTGAGGTCACCATCTTGATATTGATCTCTGCTTGCCCCAACCACAAAAGAACCTTCGCGGGCTGCTTCTCAGCGGGTTCGGGGGAAGTGTCATATTCGACACTTTGACATTTAGCGCGCCAGGATGGGGAAGGGCTCATAAATCCCGAGATCAGAAGATGGTGAATTCAACTGCTGGATCATCCAACAACGGTCATGCTGAACAACTTGCTGCGGCAACCCCTCCAATGTTCAGCAACCAATAGGTGCCAATGCTCTGGTAGGCACTGTAGCACCATATGTTCTGGCAAACAATGCCAATCAACGAGATGGGGCATCTGCGTCAATCACCGCATCTGCAAACAACAACCCCGAGCACACGCTCATTGCTGCGCAAGCTCTTCTGCAACATCCACCACCTCTAGGTGCACTCCAAGGTGCTATGGAGCAGTGGAGGGCTAATGTCGACCATCTGGTCGCACCTGCGGCTACAGGCATCAGTAACCAAGGTACTCCACCTTCAGGGCGAGCGCCTTCACAACGATGGACCCTTTCTGGCCGAGTTGGTCCACAAGCCTTTCAACAAAGGAGACGTGTTTCCACCCAGCAGGTGACTTCGTTGCTCCCCAGGGCGCGACAAACCCATACCATCCCCAGAATCCTGACTCATGACCTGCGGTCGGAATTGGATCGCCGTTACTGGCAACAAGATCGCCAACTCCATATCGAGCGTGCTTGCGACAGGCGAGAGGCTCGCAACAACCCTGCTCCACAAGGGGTAGGAGGAGGTTGTTCTACACTGGCCATGCACTTACGTATCGTCAGATGGCCACATAAGTTCTAGCCTCACTTGCTGGAAAAATTCGACAGGATAGTCAACCCCGCCGAATTTCATCAAATCTACTCAACTGCCATATTGGCAGCGGGAGGTGATGAGGCTGTAATGGCCAACTATTTCCCGACGGCCTTAACTGGGACTTCAAGGTCCTGGTTCATGAGTCTTCCACCCGACTCCATTAATAGTTAGGCGGAGTTATGCCAGCAATTGACATCCAACTTCGGGAGCTCCTACACCCGTCCCGGCACTGAATTGGACCTGTTTGCTATAAAGCAAACGTCGGCAGAATCGCTACGGTCCTTCATCAAATGATTCTCTCAGGTACGAAATACCATTCCATCTATCTCGAGCTCTACTGTTATCGTTGCATTCAGACAGGGTGTTTGAGATAAGAATATGCTAGAGAAGCTGGCTATTAAAGAAGTTACCAGCATCACAGAACTCTTCAGCCTAGCCGACAAATGCGCTAGAGCTGCAGAGGCCATCTAGAATTCCTCCAAAACTGAAGCTGCTACCTCCGGTAGTGGTAAGAAGAAGAAGAAGCCCAACGAAGAAAAGAAGCCGTCGTTCGGTGCTCCAGCTGCTGCTGCTGCTGCAACCCCTAGAAGCCGGGGGCCACGCCCTGAGAAGCGACCTCGACCTTCATCAGAGGATGGCAACATTTCCAAAGCATGGTGTCCGATTCACAAGACGAACCGACACAGCTTGGAGGAATGTCGGGAGGTCCAGAACCTTGCCGAGCGCTACAACAAGCGCCTGGAAGAAGTTCCTTTCCGTCAAAGGGAAGGAAAAAAAAAGTCGATGAAGCTCCGACTGTAGAGGAGTTAGGTTTTCAGGACTCTAAAAAGGTCTTGAAAGTCGTCTAAAATATTGTCGACGACGACTCCGACGCCTGTGACAACGAGCGTCAGAAGATCCTGAACACCATCTATGGTGGTTCTTGGGACATCACCTCTCGTTGCATCCTCAAGACAATGCGGCTGGGCATGGCTATGGTAGCTCCTGCTGCTAAGGCAGAACCACATCAGAAGTGGATCGACACACCCATCATTTTCAATGCTTTGGACTACCCCTGAAACATGATCGGGGCTGGTAAACTCCCATTGATGGTGTCACCCACCATTAACAATATCCAAATCCACCATGTAATGGTGCACGGAGGTTTCGGGCTAAACCTCATAAGCTTCAAAGCTTTTGTTAAGCTTCAGCTCTGGCCTTCAGACCTTCGCCCATCTCGACCTTTCTCCGTAGTAGGTCCGGGAACCATTACTCCTCTCGGTTCCATTACACTCCCAATGACCTTCGGGACCCGGGAGAACTATAGAATCTAGAAGCTGGTTTTCGACGTAGAGCAGATCAGTCTTCCTTTCAATGCCATTCTGGGCAGGCCAGCTTTATACAAGTTTATGGCTGCTTCCCATTATGGTTACGTGGTGTTGAAATTTCCTAGACACACGGGTGTTCTCCGGATCCGTGGAGATCGTACAACAGGAGTCACTGCACTGGAAGAACTCTATGCCCTTACCACAGTGCAAGAGGAAGCATCTGGTAAGGAGCCAGCTGCAAATCCTCCAAGCATTTGTCACAAAGGCTCTACCTCCGCTCCTCGTGTGCAACCAAGCGGCGGTGCCGACATTCCTGTCAATGTCATCCAAATTGGTTCCGATGCTGCTCAGACTACCCGTATATCGGGGGGTCTGAACAACAAATAGGAACTCACGCTCATCACTTTCCTCCGGGATAATGTCGATGTGTTTGCCTGGCAACCGTCACAAATGCTTGGGATCCCTAGGGATGTGATTGAGCACAATTTGACGATTTACCCAGATGCACGTCCTGTACACCAGAAGCCCCAGAAGAAATCAATGGAGCGGCAAAACTTCATCCGACGGGAAATGAAGAAGTTGCTCGAAGCTGGATTCATCCAGGATGTCTTCCATCCAAAATGGATAGCAAACCTAGTTGTTGTACCCAAGGCTAGTGGGAAGCTTCGGATGTGGATCGACTACACCACCTTAAATAAGGCATGTCCAAAAGATCCATTTCCGCTACCTAGAATAGATTAGATAGTGGACTCCACCTTCATTTGTGAACTACTGTGTTTCTTAGATGCATATTCTGGATATCATCAAATCCAAATGTCTAAGTAAGATGAAGAGCATACTTTCTTCATAATAGTAGATGGATTGTATTGTTACACTGCCATGCCATTTGGTCTTAAAAATGCTGCTTCAACATTTGTGCGAGCCATGTACAAAACATTTGGAGAGATAATTAGAGACTTGGTGGAGGTGTATGTTTATTACATCGTTGCGAATATCAAAAACAAGGAGTCACTCCTTGACAACTTACAAGTGGTCTTCGATAAGCTGTGCACTACGCGCACCAAGCTGAACCTGGACAAGTGTGTCTTCAAGGTTAGCTCCGGAAAGCTTCTGGGTTTCTTGGTGACTCATCGAGGAATCAAAGCAAATCCGGTGAAGATCAAGGCTGTAGAAGAAATGCGGCCCCCAACCCGCATTAAAGATGTCCAAAAGTTGACTGGATGTCTAGCTGCACTAAGCCAGTTTATATCAAGACTGTTAGAACGGGCGCTACCTTTCTTCAAACTCTTGAGGAAGTCTGGACCATTTCATTGGTCTGAAGAAGCAGAAAAGGCATTTCAAGAGCTGAAACAACTCCTCACCATACTACCAATCCTGGTAGCTCCGAACCCTAGTGAGCCTTTACTGCATTGCATTTCGGCAACTACTGAAGTTGTTAGTATGGTCCTGGTCACAGAAAGACCAGAGTCATCCCCAATTCAGGAGCCTAGACCCCTTCGGGGGGCCCGGAGTTACCTGAAGGCGAGTCTGGGTGTCAACCCTCAGACACAAATCCTCAAGGAGAGATGCTAGAAGATCAACCTCCTTCAAATGAAGGAGTAACTGATGCTGAACAAGAAGATTCAGACCCCTCTGGGAGGATCTGGGTCACTCCAGAAGAAGCTCCGAGTTCCTTCAGCAGGGACCAGGAAATTCCAGAAGAAGGTCCAGACCCCTTCGGGAGGGTCCAGTTAGATGAGGAGGACGCTCCGGGCCCCTCTCAGAGGGTCCGGACAGTCCAACGCCCTGTGAACATCATCAGCGAAGTACTCCATGATGCCAAGACAAGATACATTGAGGTGCATAAACTACTTTACGCAGTTCTTATCGCCTAACCTTCATAATTACTTCCAAGCCCACAAAATATCAGTGGTAACCTCTTTTCCACTACGTGCAATTTTGCATAACCCTAATTCTACTGGGAATATTGCAATGTAGTCAGCGGAGCTGGCAGAATTTGATCTAAAATTTATGTCGAGACAAGCAATTAAAAGTCAAGCCTTGGCTGACTTTGTGGCGGAATTGACTGCCTCTCCATCAAACCCTAGGGGCCACAGTGAGCAGAAACATGAATTCAAAGTTTCGGTATTCACTGAGCCTCACTGGACCCTCTACTTTGATGTGCAAAAGCAGGGGGCCGCAGCTAGAATCCTTCTCCTGGCTCTGACCGTAGAGAAGTTCAAGTACAGGGTACACCTTGATTTCAAGGCAACCAACAATATGGTGGAGTATGAAGCCCTCATATATGGGCTCAAGGTGGCACTATCTTATGGTGTAAAATAGCTGTTGGTAAAGGGTGATTCACAGCTTATCATCAAACAAGTGAAAGGTGAATGCTCCCACAACAATTCTCAATTAGCTGCTTATCTCCTTGAAGTCCAAAGGCTTCAGAAGGACTTCAAAGTCCTAGATCTCCATCATATTCAACACATTCATAACTCCGAAGCCGATGAACTCTCGACGAAAGCCTCAACTGGAGCTCCGGCTCCAGATAGAATCTTTGTCCGGAGGTTTTCAAAACCAACTGCTCAGCTTGCCGAACTGATTGAAGGGGGCGAGACCAGCACCTCGAAGCTAGCGGTCCCGGTGGCCCTGTTACCATGGCATTCACCAAGGGTCGTAGGTGCTGTCGGAAGCTCCGAGCAACCCAGCGCGCAAGACTCAGAAGCTCAAGTTAGCTCTGACGAATGGATCTCATAGATCGGGAGCTACATGAAAGACAATATCCTTCCTGAAGATAGTGTATCCGCTGACCGGATTGTCAGATTGGCTAAAAGAACACGTTGGTAGAAGGGGATCTATACCGACGCGGTCCTAATGGCATCCTAATGCGGTGCATTGCAAGGGAAGAAGGCCACGATCTCCTTGCGAAAATCCATGGAGGCGAGTGTGGGAACCACACAGCTTCCCGTGCGTTGGTTGGTAAAGCTTTTCGGCATGGCTTTTACTGTCCTACAACACTCCAGGATGTGGTTGAGCTAGTGAAGAAATGTGAAGCATGTTAGTTCCATGCAAAACAAATTCCCACACTGGCTCAATCACTACAAATGATACCTCCTACATGGCGATTTGCTGTGTGGGGCATGGATATCTTGGGACCTTTCCCAAAAGTCATCGGAGGTTATAGGTTCCTGTATGTCGCCATCGACAAATTCAACAAGTGGCCGGAAGCAAGTCCAGTAGTAACAATCAACAAAAAATCAGCAATCAAGTTCTTGAAGTCCATTATATGCAGATTTGGAGTTCCAAACAAAGTCATAACTGATAATGGAACTCAATTAACAAGTGCTGCATTCCAAAAATAGAGCGAAGACCTCGGTATTCAACTTAGCTATGCTTCAGTAGCTCATCCAGCAAGCAATGGCCAAGCCAAGAGAGCAAATGCAGAAATTTTAAAAGGACTCAAGACGCGCACATATGAGCGATTGAAAAAGCACGGAGCTAACTGGATTGAAGAGCTTCCATCCACATTATGGGCGAATAGGACAACACATAACCGGTCAACTGGGGAGACTCCATTCTTCTTGATGTACAGAGCTGAAGCAGTCCTTCCTCCGGAGATCACCTTGGGGTCCCTCCGGGTCTTGACCTTCGACGAAGCCACGCAGGACAAGCTCCAGCATGAAGACCTTGACCTAGTCGATGAGGGAAGGTGCGAAACAGCTGTTTGAAATGCACGTTATCGCCAAGCGCTCCGGCGCTACCATCAAAGGCATGTGCGTGACCGACAGCTTGAAGAAGGCGACCTGGTGCTCCGGAAGATACTAACTCGTGAAGGGATGAACAAACTTTCCCCCAGCTGGGAGGGTCCTTTCCGAGTCATTAAATTATCCGGACCAGGGTGCGTTCACTCGGCAACTGAGGATGGGATCCCACTTCCCAACCCTTGGAACATCGAGCACCTCCGTAAGTTTTATGCTTAGAATCACGGAGGTGAGTCTGTACTTACACACAATGCATGTTGTAGAGTCATTATACAGAGTCGAGCAAGTCCTCCGAGAGAACATTTGGACCCCTCCGGGAGGGTCTCGAAAGTTCAAGTAACACTTGACACATTGACAGCACTAAAAGTGTAACTACTTGCTCTGGGCTAGCACAAGATGTATAGCACATTTAGCAGGGTCCAACACCCTAAGAGTGTCCTTGTCTCCCCTGTAATCCAGACCTATAATGAAAGACATTGTTGTGTTAAAACAGACTCCACGTGCATTTACTTTTTGTACAAGGCTCAATATATCAAATTATTTTTACCCCGCTTGTCTATAATGAAGTTGTGCAAATCTTTTTGAGCTTTGTTCCAAGTAATTCACATGCATTACAAGCCTTATCTATAGTCTTTTTGGATCTTAACACTGCTACATAGTCTACTCACCTGAATGCCAAGCCAACATAGGTTCGGACTATCGACTTAGCCTGGTCTTGCACCCTACGTACGCCACTCTACCTACACCCCGGTAGGCCGCAGTAGGGTGAGAACTAAAAAGGCATGTAGATCTAGGAAGATTCTATCAAAATGCTTGTTACAATGTTGAGTTTCTTCGGATCTAAAGTTCAAATAAGAATAATAAGCCACAACCAATTTATAGACAAGAGGACGAATTTTACTTTTTTCTCTTGCCTTCAATGTGCAGGAAAAAAAAATTCATGGCGACGGTGGACGACGCTAGAGCTACGAAGCTCCGACATCTCCCAAAATAGGTCCACCGTCAACATCTAATATATTGACGCCGGAGCTACCAAGCTTCGAATATTCTAGGGGGCCTATCTTTGACGCTTCAAAATTGAAGACTTCAACATACTGTCATAACCTTTGGTACATCTACACACCACAACTGTACACATGTACAAGGGGACCAACAAGACACGACGCAGTATATTGAAGACAAAGTGAAATTCAAGGAAAAAAGGAGGATTTCATTAATCAGAACTAGAGTACAAAATTGAGATTACAAGGGACAAAGGGAGAAATGTCCTACCTACTAGAGGATCTAGGTCCTGTGGAAAAACAAAGCAACCTTCTCAGCAGCTTCTTGGACACTAGCCCTGACCACATCCTCTTCCTCTGTGATGATTCCTTCAACGATCGGATCAAGGGAGAATTGGGGGGTCTCGGCTCCGATAACATGCCAAGACATACTCAGCGATGTTCTTGGCCAAGGATTTACCCTCCATCTCCAGTTGATCAGCGATGACATCACCCATCGCATCAAGTTTGCTGCCAGCGGAGCTAAGTGCCGCGAGCGTCTGGTCCAGATCCTGCGTCGGGTTCTCTGGCCGTACTACACTGGAACCAAGAGGCACGAGGGCCCTGTCCGCACGCCCCAGGAAATCCCATACTATCGGGGACTCAGTCCCCTTCAAACTCCGCAGCTCCTCCAATGATCTTCGGGCGGCCGCAAGCTCCGAACCTTCACGGTCAAGCCGCTGAACCAATTTAGCATGCTATTGCATGATCTCAGCAACCTGCTTCTCCTGGTCGGCCAGCTCTGTCTCCCGGATGTGTGTGCGGTTCCGCCTCTCAGCTAGGTCCTTTTCCCTACCCTTGACTATCTCCTCCCTAGTGGCAACGTCACACTCTCTTTTCGAGACTCTTGCCCCACCTTCCAGTTATTCTTCCTCCTTCCATAGATCCAGCTTTTTGTTGTGATCTGCCAAATTTTTCTCACCTAGAGTCAACTTTGGGGTGACCACTGCCTCTCTTCTCACCAAATCCTCTTGCTGCCCCAGGAGCTTTCCCTCCCTCGCCTCCAGGTCCGCTCAACGTTTTAGGAGAGTTTCATTCAACTCTACAAGCTTTTCGTAACGCTCGTCAGCAGCGTCACGTCTCTCCATGGCTTGCTCCAGGATTTCCCTAGAGTTAGCATCGAGCTTCCGGATGGTGGCCTCCTTCTCTTCCATCAACTTGTCCTAGTATTCCAAATGGGCCTTCTTCCCCTTGATCAATTCCTTCTAGTCAGCTAGCCTTGTCTGAGCAAGCTTGTCTCAAAATGGAGTTTGTTGCGCCAATGCCTCAAGGTGTTGCACACCTACTCCAAAGCTTTGCTCTCATGATCGAAGGAAAGTTGGAACTGCCGAAGACTTGAGCAAGCGTTGTCTATGGACAACACCAGAGGGACAGGTTCTGGGCCTACCGGGATCATTTCCGCAGGCTCAAATGGGTTCTCTATCACAAAAATTGGGTCCAACTCTACAATAGTGGTCCCCTGTACTCCTGCGGCGCTATGGCCGCTCTCATGGAGCCCTTCATTGGCAGCAGAAGAAACCACAGGGGGAACTTCCTCCTCCAGAGCAGGTGAAGGCACCGCTTCCAGGTCATCAGTCGATGGCTCTGACGTTGAAGGACCTGTCGCCAATCTACAAGCTGCTCTGACTCCAGCCCTGGTACCTCCGGGACCACCACTTCTGGAGCAGTAGCTGGAGCTTCAACTGGGGCCTCAACCGCTGCTGTCTCAGGCTCCGGCGCGGTGACCACCTCTGGCACAGTCGCCGGACCTTCAACCACCTCCAGCATAGTTGCCGGACCTCTAACCTCCTCCAGCTCAGTAGCCGGACCCTCTACCACTTCCGGCTCCACCGCCGGATCTTTAACTGTTTCCAGCACAAGGACCAGAGCCTGAGTAATCTCTGGTTCAATAGTCAGGGCTTCAACTACCTCTGTCTCAACAATCAGGGCTTCAGCAACTTCTAACTCGAAAGCCGAAACTTCTGGCATCGCCAGTGCTGGAGCATCAGACTTTGCCGCCAGGGGCACATCTTCAACCTTCCTGCTGTGGTCCAGCGTTACCACAGGATCTTCGGGAGAGGACTCTGAGTCCAGACTCACGACAGCTGGCGCCGGAGCTGCCGCGACTTCCACCTCCGCTTGACAAGGAGGCTCAGCAGTCGAAGCCAGAGCTTCGGCGGGTACAGCCTCAGCCGTTGCAACAGGCGCTGGAGCTCCCGGTCCCTTCTTCGACACCCTATGAATAAAGGGAATAGAAGATTAAAGACACATTCAAAAACAAGACTAGCATTTTAGGGTGAGCAGTCAACACTTACCTCGGGATGCTACCACCCCAGTCATCTCGAAACCTCTTCTTCTGAGGCCCGGAGGTAGAGCCCACCAAATTTGGTGAGACAACTGCTTTGGACCTTAGTTGAGGAACACTCGCAGCCTCCGGAGTTCCTTCAGCCGGAGCTTCCCTTTTCCCTAAAGAACCCCCGGACCTGGAGCTTCTAGCCAGCACCGAGGTCGGGGTTGACTGCCCAGAGCTTACGTCTCTTGAAGACGTTTGCACCGGAGCAGGAGTAGATACAGAATACCTCCCCCTCAGGGGAGAAGCAACCGTCGTGGAAGCAGCAGGCCTGACAGACCTCCCGTCAGCGTGCTTCAACTTCCTCTTCTGGCTGGAAGGCTCCGCTGGCTCTTTGCCCTTGCCTTTGCCGACGTCTTCAGTCTTTTGGCTCGGGTCGGGGACAAGACCACCCGCGGAAGCTCTGGGGATCGCCAATCTAGTGGTCGGAAGCCTTTCCACCTCACCAAGGTAATCAAGCGCTGGCATACTCCTCCAGAGCTCCCTGCTGAACTACGCCTCCATGTTCAGATGGAGGAAAGCCGCCGGCGGAGTTAAGCCGTCACCTTCGACGTCAATTCCATGCTGGAACTTCTTGAGATTAAGCTCCAAAGCTATGCCATCCATGTTGCACCTCAGGTCGATTTCAATTCGGTCGTCATCCATCACGCTGTTAAGGTCCCATGCGAGCTTCTCCCTTTTCTTCAACAGAGCCCACCTGTTGACCAGGAAGATGTAGAAGACTATCTGGGGGGTCACTCCACCTTCCACGCATTCACGGATCCTGGTCAAGACAGGGTTGAAGGCCTCTGACAGCACCGGAACCACACTCCATGCGTCAGTGTCAACATTGGGGAGACCTTCGGGCAACTCCAATTTCTCGTGCTCCTCTGTCCTGACGATGATCCAATCCTTCTTCCAGTCGTCCAACTTGCCAGAAGGAAACAACCTCAAGTATTTGTAGGGGCATTTCTTGTGCTTCACAAAATAGTAGAAGCCAAGAAACTTGGACCCCTTGCCATTGGTGTCGATGGTGAAGAAGGTGCGGAAAAGCTCGACACAGAGGGGAATCCCACCCACATCTCGCAGAAGTGGACGAATGTCGACACAAGAAGAAGAGAATGGTGGCCAAGGTTGTACAGCTGCAGACCATAGAAGCCCGGTAGCATCAAAAGGAAAGTTGAGAAATGTGGGATCAGCCCCACCATGGCGTATGCAGAGAAGTACACCATGTCGCCGTCGCGCTCCTTCTTGAACAGGAGCTTGCCGGCACAGACCAGATGGTTGAAGGAGTTGCTGGACCACCCCATGTAGGTCCGGACTTTCTTCAGATCATCATCGCTCTTGAGCCGGCTCTTGTGGAGACCCAACTCCATCGTGGCAATGTGGAGCAAAGGATGGAAAGTTAGGCGGAGTTTGGGAGGCTCTGAGTGCAAAGATGATCGAAGGCGTAAGGACTCCTCAACCCGTGTGTGCTTTCCTTCTTAAGTAAGCCTCTGTGATGCTTGGATGGAAAACGCAATGAGATAAAGGAACTTTTCAAAAATCTACCCCGTCTATGACAAGTTGGCCTGGGGCCACCCCGACGAAGAGATCGAGGTTCTTACCCAAGGGCAACCGTTGCCATGATGAGCGGCGGGAAACCCAAAGTCGACGCTCTGACAAGGCACTCGAAAATGATACGTTTTTATATTGGGAACCGGCGACCTTCAATTGCATGAGATCCGCACTCAAAGATCACATCTGCCATATTCATAACAAGCCACACGACGAAGGTTCATTCCCGGACCATCACTCTATCGGCGCATCAAAGGATTTTTGGAATTGAAGCGCGAGAATCGATAATGGCCCCACCTCCGACAGAACAACTTAACCCAAGGGGTTCTCCAAGAGGTGGGCCCGGGGGCCACTATTGGTACCCTACGTATCGGGTACCCCACGATACCGCAACAAGTGCAAGAAAGTTCCACCCGTCAGAGTCGAAGGCCCTTACAGGTCCCACATGTAAGGTTGCACCGGACTTGCTCCCCTCAAATGGCTGGCTCTCGGGTTAACACATTTAAAATAAGCCCGGAACAAAACTCCCAACCAAGGGAAGGTCCAGCGACTACACGTGTACAACAGTCCCGGACCTAGCCCCCGTCAGAGAGGAGCTCTGGTACCGACACATGTACATCAACCCCGGACCTACCCTCCCACAAGGGAAAGCTCCGGATCTACCACGTGTGGAGCCTCCAGACCTTCGTCACCAACAGAAATACAAGCCGACCATGACCATTATAGACATTCAAGGATGGTTAAAGCGAGAGTTACAAGGTCTAATAATGTGTCATTAATGCCATATTAATGACACACAATTAGTGCACCGTTAATAGGGGTAATGCTGCCATGAAGGCACGTTACCACAATAATAATTGTACTTAGTACTCTTTAGACAGTGCATTAGATCATTAAGCACGCTAGGGACACATGTCGGGCCAGGCCATCTTTGTAACGGTCAGTCCTTAGAACTATAAAATGGCTGCACCGCATGAACATAGGGACATTCTGATACAGATCTAGGCTATTGTGATCTGACCCTAGCGAATGTACTTGCTCAATACAATTACACAAACCCCGTAGAGTAGGGTGTTACACTCAGGCGGCCCGAACCACGTAAATCTCTGAGGTCACCATCTTGATATTGATCTCTGCATGCCCCAACCACAAAAGAACCTCCGCGGGCTGCTTCTCAGCGGGTCTGGGGAAAGTGTCGTATTCAACACTTCGACACGTTCCTTGTGTTTTACCTCGACCATGCCAAATTCGTTTACTCGAATTCCACGAATGGAATCAAACCATTCGCAGTCAAAGAATACTGCTCGAATTGTCTTGTTTCTGAAAAAGTGAATTCAAGGATCTTTTTAATAATCATGTTGTACTGATTTTCATGTTCTTGCGAATCGATTGCTCTCATCACAACTCTGGTATTACATGTTGCCGCGAGAGGACGAAGAGATTCAAATTGAGTTGTACAGAATTGATAGCCGTTGATTTCATATCGACCATAGCTTCTAATATTAACCAATCCACAGTTAGTTGTCGCAAATCTTCATGGACGTTGCCATTTTTTTTGCACTGTCCAAGATATGAAGTTATTAGAAAACGTAAGCATTGTTAAGTTATAAGAAAACATTTTTAATATTGATAAGTTAACGGGAAAATGTTACATGATCTCAAAACCAGGAAAGAAAATTAGATCCCCCGTTTATTCGTTCCGGTCAAATCCTGTCTATTTGTTTGCTCGTGGGTTGATGTCTATGTCTCCAATTTTGCTTTTCGAACATAATACACAAAAAGAGAACCTTTTAGAATACATTTGTTGCAAAAGATTGTGAAAATCATAAGTGTAGGAGAAACAGTTACATGAAATATTCATCCATTTCTTCCATATTAGCGTACATGTACAAGAAAGCAACACGTCTTTCTTTTTTGCTAACATTGTAGGAATTGTAACTACTAATAGTGGTGGCTCTTGTTGCAAAAATGGAGAGGTCGCTACAAGGAGGTTGCTCATCCATATCGTACCGCATTACCGAAGTATTATCATTGTGTTCCGCTACAAAGTAAACACTTGACAAGTATCCTAGTTCCTTAAGAGTAAAAGCTTCAGTGATGCAACCATCAACACTTGTCGTGTTACCAACCATTGGTTTTGGATGTCTGATTGATCTTTCAATATGATACATCCACCTATACTACACGGACCGCCCACTTTCGCTTCAAATGGAAGATGAATTAAGAGATGTTGCATTGGATTGAAAAATCCTGCAGGAAATTTTTTTTCCATCTTACACAAAAGTACCAGAATCTCCTTCTCCAACTTAGTCATCATCTCTGGCATGATTTATTTAGCACAGAGTTGACTATAGAAGTGGCTAAGCTCGGCTAACACCTTCCACAAATCATCGTCAAAGTAGCCTCAAAACATAACAGGTAGAAGTCTTTCCATGGTTATGTGATAATCACGACTCTTCAACCCAATGAGCTTTCCCATTTTCACATTCATGGCTCGTCTCAGACTAGCTGCATAACCATCTGGGAATTTCAACCTTTGCAACCATTCGAGAACTTCTTTCTTTTCTTTAGGTCGAAGATGGAAAGGAGCACATGGTTTACCACCATTTTCGGAGAGCTCAAGACTTTGACGGTTACAAAGCTCGGCGGGATCTTTTCGAGCCTTTAAATTGTCTTTTGTTTTGCCCATCATGTCCATGGATGTGCTTATGATACATTCGGACATGTTATGCTCTTGATGCACGACATCAATGTGGTGCATTAGAATCAACGACTTCACATGCGGTAGCTCCCAAAGTCCACATATGAGATTCCAAATGTGTTTGTCTCCAAAACCTTTGAAATATCCAAGAGGACCTTCATCTGACACCAATTTGTCCAACATATCAGATATTTCTGACCCGTTAAGATGTTTCGGTGGTCCTTTAGTGACAAGGCTGTTCTTTCATTCGGAGGGTTAGGGTGGGGTGGGAGGGCTGGGGAGGGGAGGGGGGTGGTTAGGTTGTGGGGGGGGGGGAGGGGGGCGGGGATGGGAGGGGAGGGGGGCCAGGGAGGGGAGGGGGAGGGTTGGGGTTAAGGAGGCGGTCGGTGAGGGGGAGAGTGGGGGGTCGGGGGGGGGGGGGGGGGGAGAGATTGTGGGAGTTGGGGGAGTTGGGGGACTCCATACCTGGCGGCTGGGTCGGGCGCGGCGGCAATGGCGTGCGCAACGTCGGGTGAGGCGGCGGTGTCGGGGAAAGAAGAAGCGGTGGGAAAGGAAAAGAAGAGGCGCACGCGGGTATAGGTTAAATTCTGTAACTTACGTCGGCTAAATTAAAAAAATTACGTCAGCCTGTGTTACTTACATCGACCATGCTCAAGGCCGACGTAAGTTACGCTTAACTTATGTCGGCCAACTTATTTACGTCGGTTGCGGGTCCCAACCGACGTAAGTGTTTGTTTTTCGCTGTCAGACTTGTAACTCACGTAGGCCGCAAACGAAAGTAAGATAACTTACGTCAGTTTCTTTTGACTAACGTATGTTATACAAATTTCATCTGCGAACGTAAGTGTTTGCATTTCTCGTAGTGGTTCTAGGCACATGTGGCCACTGTAGTGTGTAACGGAGCCAAGGGATCAGTGCTGGCAAAGTGCTGCCATGCGCCTGTGGCCGAGCGCTTCTGCCCGAGTGTCTTACCGAGGTAGACGATGAAGTCCGTGGAGCCCACGTACCAGTGGGTGATTGCGGGAACAAAATATCTTCACTGGCCTTTATATCCGGTGTGTCTATATGCGATAAGTCTGTGAAGCACCGTGCAGCCTCGCTAGGAGTGCCCCAATTGAATCAAGTGGGCCTAACACCTGTTTAATCATTTTACTTTTGAAAAATAATCTGAGATTCTTTTCAAACTTTAGAAAATCATATCTTCAAGAATATTTGGCCAATAATTCCCAAATAAATTTTGTTAGTGTTCTGGTGCCCAATACTTTCCATTAGTTTAGTTTAATTGATATGAAAGTACATAATTTTCCTTATTAGTTCCATGAATTTGAATGCTTTAGAATTTAATTCTGATGATCCATTAATTGGAATAATTCAAAACTTGGCCAGAACCTTCCTCTTAATTTCTCTAAACTTCAGTAAAAATTTCAGATCCATTTGAATTTTTTTGCTAGGTCAAATTGAGTTCCCAAACTGTATGTACCTGAAATTTTGCAAAACTTCCAGAAAGATTTTTAGAAAATTCTCCCATCATCAAAATAGTTGCTTTATAATTGATTTTTCAGGTTTTTCTTATAGTGTTGCTTCTATGAGTTGTTCGTAAGACCTCAAGCTGTCGAGATCTGTCTCTTACGTGACAGCATGCCACTGTCTTATGATCTTCGTGTTGCTAGTGACAAGCATCCGCAGGCATGGACGACTTCTCTTGTTCCTAGATAGGTTGAGAGTGTTAGTATATTCTTTCTTCTGCATGTGTACTACTGTTGTACACTATCATCTAAATAATATCTTATTATGAAATGAAACTTTGAAACTTTACTATGTCTTTTTTTATGTGTTGTTGGATGCCGCATCACACGACACCACCCAATGTGACTCCTAAAATCTCAGGACCCCGGTCCTCACAGCAATCACCGGGTATTTGGGGATTTCTCACAAGTTGAGGGCTTCCACAAAATTAGAGATGATCAACACGCTAAAAACACACCAGAATTAACAGAATTGTATGAGATATCAAACCCAAGAGCTCAATTCTCGATGAGATCATCATTCTACCTTTACCAATTCCCAACTCCCCAAGATTTGACTCTTAGGGCCTTATAATGTGTGGAGAGGTGTGTTTTTAGGCTCTTGGATACAGTTGGGGTGCTAGGGTTCAAGATTGTGTGTCTCCTTTTTATAGAGGTCCTGCAAAGTGGCATTTATGATTCTGTATGTCGGGACTAATCTGTGGTGGACACCAGACTAGTCTGATGTGGTGAGGTGTGAGTTCTAGTTTAAGTGTCACCACTATTCTAAGTCTACTTGTGCAAACCCTAACAGGTTGGACTAGACCGCATAGAGGCTGAACTAGTCCAAAGTTGTACAGTATGGAATAACGGACTAGTTCGAGGTAGAACGGAAAAGTCCAATGTGCTACAATGAGTACCTTTGAACTAGGGTTTATGTTGTTAGACAACTCTGGTGTGTTCTGGTAGAATATAATGGACTATTCCGTTCAAGGACGGACATCTCGATGAGTGATTGTCGGTGGGAAAAGTGACTAAGGGTGTCCGTTGTGACACCAGACAAGTCATACGTGTTACAGTAAGGACAATCGGATTAGTTTGGTTTGTTGTTGACGGCTCCTAAGATATACTAACAAATCATCCCCGACAATAATGCCAGAAATGCTTGTTGGTAATTCTCACGTACCATTAACTAAACTTCTCCAACTGTTGTGCCAGAAATGCTTGTTAATGGTTCTATTGGATCACAGAGTGAATTCCGCAAGCGCACGGAGATATGATTGTAGCATTTCCCCTTAAGAGTATTCGTAAGGGTGTCATTTATCTGATCCCAATGGAAGGCAGGGAAGAGATGCCTGTTCAATAAGTGGAACACATTAGCCGTCCGCTCTCCGGTTGGGCAGTAAGGGTCAGAGAAGGGCAATCACTTGTTCTTAAAACCAGCATTCTTAAGTTAAGATCAAAGAGTCGGGCGTAAAAAGGGGAGAGCTCCCCGTTCCAGGTTCTCCTATAGCTGGATTCCCCGGAACCACAAGAATCCTTATAATGGGATTCCAACTCAGCACCTTTTGTTTTGAGATTTTGAGAAGAGTTGCTCTTTGGAGAGCACAATACGATGAAAGTTGTAAGCTGTGTTTGGGGGGAACAATCATCAAGTGGAAAGGGTAGAAAGGTCTAGGTAAGAATCTAGTGAGGATGGATAAAATAATAGTGGATGTAGTGTGAAAAACACAAAAGATTTCAAGTCTAAGGGGGATAAGTGGATCCTAGAGGGTAGTTAAGGTTGAGAGTTATGGAGGTACTCCTACTATGCTCTATTGTACATATAAATAGTCTATACTAATTATCCATAAGCTAGGTCAATAGCGAATACTTATGCTATGTGGTTCAATACATAGGGCACGAGCTTACCCCTAGCAATACTAGGGCGACTCCCTCCAAGAGCCTGTAGCATAGCTGAACATGGAGGATTACAATGAACATATAGGGTTGTCACCACCTACTGCCTACCTCTTCAATCGCTGGGTCTACGAGACATCCAATGCTACTTAGCTATCCTAGCACCATGCAAGCATATTAAGTAATTACCTTAAGAGCCTAGGCACAATCCATCCTAAGGCAACGAATTGAATCATCATTGAACCAATGTTGATACACAACATAATTATCCATACTAACATAGTTATGTTATAATTAACTAGACTATAGTGGGGGTCTATAGGTTCTATGATAATAAGATATGTTCATGATGAAACAGTCATAGAATCTATACCTTCCACATACATGGACTCCACGATTAAACAAGAAACGCTTTGTCCAAGTATATGTATAAGTAGAGACTAAAGATACTATCTTTATTATGCATAAAGTCACAAATACAAGAAAAAATACATGAGCCATACCTTTCCTGATGTAGGATTGGGAAGAAAGAGACTCCTTACTCCTTTCCCAACTTGGACATGGGACTACAGACTCTCCTCTCTACAACCTAACTCCTCTAAAACTATGGATGATAGTGTATACGATAGAGATGAAGCTCAAGTGGTGTGTCTTGAAGTGAGAGGTAGGGGGTCCTATTTATACTAGTGTTTATGTCGATTCCCGCCACCAAAAGCGCGCGAATCAGTCACCATTGACTCCTTCAAGCCAAGAGGAGTCAACACGTGGAAATTGACAGCGTTTGGCGCCAGGACTAGGTCGGCCGACCCTTAGGTTCGGCCGACCTGGTCAGGGCTCCAAATGTCCCGTAGTTTGTCCAGGTGGCTGCCAGGTGGGTCCCATTGACTGATATTGGTGCTACACCGTTGGATGGCCTCGGATACTTCTGTTTGTGGGCCATTTGATCCATGTGGTGCCACGTGTCGTCGCCTGATTAGCTGGGATGATATTTTATACGATTGCTCCCCATACTTTTCCTCAATTCCTTTATAAATATCGGCATACACACATTTCTCCAAGTACAAGTGGAAAAAGGTCAAGTAGAAAGGTGATGTGTGCAAGAAATGATCAATCCTTCACATAATTGAGTTATATTGACGACTGAAATTGGTATATAATAGCCGTCAACAAACTCCCCCAAGCTTATCCTCTGCTTGTCCCAAGCAAAGTCAAGACATTAGGTTGATGATCAGTAGTTGCTACAATGTCTTATTTTCAAAAGTATCAGATGCACAACAAGATACTCTACCTAGTATTGCAGAAATTGGCTATGATACCCTACCTTTCTTAAGTTATCATGGGGCTTATGCTTTTTCATATTCATGAGTTGTTGAAAGGTAGAATAGCAAATGGAGCAAACATAGCCTAAATATCAATTTCCACTTAAATCTTGGAGAATTCAATTTAGATATTAAGTACCTAAATTTGATTCTCTCAATCACTCCTTTGTGGATAGTGGAAATATTTCCTTACCAAAGCATTGTGCCTCTACTATTCCTACTCATCGAATATGGCTTGTATGTGGAGCTTGGTAAGGGAAGTAAGTAGGCATATTTGCATCACATATATTGCTAAGTCAAAAGAGTAAGCCTTAGTAGAATTCAAATAATAAATTATTGATTCAAGACTAGTGCATGTTTGATGGAGTGGAAGTGGATGTGGATACCTGAGATAACTCCTTTTTGGTATATTCTCTCTTTCTTTTGCAGGGATGAAACATGACTACTTTTCTTTTCTCTCTTTTTTTCTCATGCTTATGATGTAAGCATGGTTTTTTTTTCTTTTTGTAGCCATGTCTTCTACTCCCTTTCTTTGCAATGAATTTTGAAGAGAGTGCTAAACATGAATAACATGAAGTTTCTCTTTTTGTTGTGGTATGGTGGATATGATGGACGTTTTGCTTACTTCTAGTGTAGAAGTATAGCATGTGCAAGTGATGTCTTGAATTCAAAAAGAGTTGAATGATTTCTCACATAGGTCTATACTAGTTTGACTAGGCTCAATGTGAAAGCAAATAGCATATGCATAAGGTTTTGTCTATGTATGAACATCATATGGCTTTGGTAGGTATTTCCAATCAATTGAGGGAAACCTAAATCTTTTTAGAATTTCTCCGGAAATCTAAGTTTTACTTTCAAACTAGGACTAGCAGCCCTATTGCTAATTCTAATCTTGCAACAACCTAGAATTAGATTAAGCTTTTGCTACCCACAACTTCCAAATTAAGGTAAAAGTATTTCAATCCAATGAAAGCAATATTCGGAGAGTAGCAAGTTGTAAACTAGAGACTTAGGAAAATAAAACAGAGCAACTATTCAACATTTCATCTACGCGAATTCTAAATCATTCTTACCACACATCTTTATTTGATGAAAGCCAATCTAACCTATATAAATATATATATATATATATATATATCATTTTTTAAATGCAAGGTGGATGATGGATGGATGGAAAATAAGTATGCAAGGAATGTGATACATGTTACCTCAAGTGGGGGTCCTCCCCCAAGCTTGTTCTTCAACTACCTCCGTGATAAGGGTTGAACCCTTGATGACGGAAGTACGCTGCAAGATCGGCTTGTTGTTGTTGTAGCGCCGTGTTGAAGTTGGTGAGTTGAGCATCCATGTTATGTTGCCAATCTTGGGTACGATGACGATGCTACTGGAGTGTGTTGTAGATGTCACCCGTTCTCACTTCATGTTCCCCCATACGTCTAGTGAGGTTCATCATTCCTTGTCTATAGTCATCATGACCTCTAGCCAAAAAGGAACAACGACCTCTCGACGTTGGGGGCAAGCTGCTAGAGCTTGAAGAGGATAAGGGTGGATCCCTTTGCCATTATTGCCAAGATGATCGCCCAGTCTCATACGTTGGAGGTGGAGTCCATCCGGAACATAACCCGTTGGATTCTCTTCCTCTTGATATTCATGGACCGGAGAGATTATTGGTGGCATGCCTGTGGCTACAGCCCTTGCACGATTCCTTGTTACCCTGCCAGAGACATTACTTCTTCTTGCTTCATCAAGGGGAAGATGATTAATGGTTAGCCTCTGACATTTGTACAAATGAAAATCTGGGTTAGGTAACCGAATTTCATTGACAAAGCCGGGATAGGAAACTATCAAGGAGCCATCTTGATCATGCTTAAGGGTATGTCCTAGTACTAAATAGTCTTCATCAATTAATTCTCTTTCAGTTTCAATATATTCAAATGAAGAGTATTTAAGTGCTCCCACCCTATCCGCAATATGAGTAATCAATGAAGTGCATTCAATTGGTCCTGATTTTGAAATGTAATCTAACCATTGTGTCATCATGGATTTGACTGGAGCAACTTTTATCTTTTTAGTCATGGCAAACAAAATTTTCAATTCATCATCTCCCATGGAAGGTTACAATGGGTTTGCCCCTTACAACACTAGGCGATTCCCGCCAAGAGCCTATGGCATAGCCGAACGTGGAGGATTACAATGAGCAGATAGGGCTGTCACCACGTACTACTTACCTCTTCAATCCGTGGGTCTCTGAGAAATTCAACGCTACTCTCTATCCTAGCACCATGCTAGCATATTAAGTAATTATCATAAGAGAGTGTGTAACACCCTAGTTTTCATTCATCATGCCATTCATCCATCATTATACATGACTAACATTAATCTACATAAAAACGAACAAGTTTAAAATGAATTAGAAACAAAACCTAACTTAGGAATTTTGAAAAGTGCGGACTAGTCAGATTTTGGTGCAGACTAGTCTGATTTCTCTCTGACTTCAAACAGACTTGTCTGTTTTGCTGAACTAGTCTGTTTTTGCCTCTTGACACTTTCGGATTTGTCCGGTCCTATGCGGACTAGTCTGGTGTTCCAAATCCTTGGAATTTTTGCTATGTCCCTGGACTTGTCCGGATTAGTCTGGTGTTCTAGCGGACTTGCCCGTTTCCCCCTCTGACTAAAGTCGGACTTGTCCGAATTTAGGCCAGACTTGTCTGTTTTTCCCCTCTAAATAAGTTCATACTTGTTAGATGTCCAGTTCGGACTTGTCCGATTTCTCTCTGTCCAACTTCGGACTAGTTCGGCCCTTTTCAGACTTGTCCGATAAATCGCGACTCCTAGTTCTTCTGCTGTTATATGACTTGTTTCTTGGGTTTCCCGTTAAGTGGGCCTAGGGACGTCGTGCCTAACTCTTTTAGAGCCCATGTGGGACTCCAAACCGACCTCTACTCATTTCAAACTCGAAATCCATCTAACCCTAGCCTCCACCTCTATATAAACAACCCCACCCCTTGGCTTGACATCTATTTGCCACATTTTCACCTTACCCAAACCCTAGCTCATGGATAGCCGCCACAAAGGATGGAGAAAGAGATCTAGAACAAGAAGAAGAAGAGGGGGGAAACAAAAGAGGATCGATATCTCCATCAACTTTGCATTCTTCGTCAACAATTCACCATTAAGTTCTTCATCAACCCTAGATCTTTAAGATCCAAGTGTTGCCTCCAAGATCCTTGATTCATTGAAGTTCTAAACACCTGATATACCTTCTACTTCCTTTTCCTTTCATGAATTCAACCGTGTTTCCCCAAAATCACGTCAATCTATAAAACCCTAATCTGTTGTTCTTGCGCGGTGTGGACTTATCTGATCCCTAGCGGACTAGTCCGATTCTCCTGTTTGAATTATGTTGAATTAACTCTAAAATTTGCTTCGAATCAAAATTTAACATGTATAAACATGTTAAAATCTATTAGAACTAGTTAGTGATCATTAAGAACAAATAATTAACGAGTTCCACCTTGCATTAGCATTAATCATGCATGTCATGTCATATTGAGTAATATATGTGCACTCTTTGATTGTGTTTCTTGTCTTGTATGATCTTTGTGTGCATTCGATGCATTTGCGCTAGAGAGTGCTGCGGAGGATCTCTAACACCAAGAGTTTGAAGGCTTTGACCCGAACCAATCCCAAGAGCAAGGCAATTGTCCTTGAAGCATATTGATCCTGTTTTAAAATAAATGTTTTGTTTGCAAAACTGCATGCTTGTGTCAATTTGTTGGTAAACCCTATGTTAGGAAGTTTACTAGATTTGTATAACCATCCTTGTCACCTGGAATTCATGGTAGAGAGTCAGGATGGGTTTTTTACCCTTTTTGCTTGGCTTAATTAATTGGGGTGTGACACAACTATATCACTTAACTTAATTATGCATTTATGAGATTTGATTAACATGAACCGGTTAATATTATATGGTAATGGGTGATGTAAGCAAGCATGGTATGTGGATGGGTTGGATGTTATGGTGGTTTTGCTTGCTTTAGATCTAAGGACCGTTTCGTGGAGCCACCATCCAGGATTTATAGTGCCACCACGAGGCCAAGTATGGGTACGGCGTAACTGATTAATTAGGGTTTTGCTAGTACTGTTTGGACCATTAAGGATGCTCGGGGAAGGGGTAGTCTGATTGGGTTTGAGGATGATTGGTGGGACCACCCTGGGATCCGAATGGCTCAAGAGGGGGCCCTTGGTTGACGATGTGCTCAGTTGCAGGCATCGCCACCGATGAAACCTCAGTGGGGTCTAAATAGGCTAGTAATCCCTTTGTAAAGGATATTTTGTGATCTCTTGGCCACACACCGACGTAATTGTGAGATGACATAATAGAAGTTCTAGTCACCTCACGATGATGAAATAACAAACATGTGGGTAAAGTGGTATGACCTCTGCAGAGTATGTATTAAAACTATCATGATAGCCATGCTCCTGGTCATGAGCAACCAGGACTATCACATGATTAGAGGGAACTTGGTATTGAGATGGTTTTGGGATGGTTATGGTTGGTAATGATTATGGGTGGTTATGAAATAAATTTTGTTTTTGATTATGGTCATTGGCAAAGAGAAATTTGGAATATGGATGATGGTAATGAATATAGACTAGTATTATGATAACTATATAGTTTATGATGGATTATGTCACATACATACAACATATTGCTTTTCAAATGTTTTGATGTACTTTTGTGCACTTAGCCTTTATTATATTCATCATGTGAATCAGCTACATGTCATACTTTCCACACTTGCTGAGTACGCCATGTACTCACCCTTGCAATTCCCCCGCCAAAAGTTGCAGGTCAGGATTGGGAGTTTAAGGATGATAATACGGAGTACTAGGCCATCTCTACCGTCAGCTTTGCCTGTGGAGTGTTGGAGCTGCGCTATACCCTATTTGCTTAGCTGTATAGTTGCTTATTTAGTTTATTTCTGCTGCAGTAGTATTATCATTAATGGTCATTAGAGCTGTAATTTGAGGATTACTTTAATATAGTGACAAAAGTACTTATTTAACAATTTGAGCTGTGGTAATTATCTGTATATCATTTGTGAATCACTTGTGTATGTGTGTTAAACATCCTGGACATACATACACTGCACTTGGTTCATTTTCAAAATCGGGTGTCACAAATTGGTATCAGAACCACAGGTTGACCGTTGGATGTAGCCTAGATCGAATGGACACTTTAGAGCACATAGGAACACTCAGGAATCGATGTACTTTTGTTTGGTGTGTTTATTTCTATATATTGTTTGCTCGTGTCCTTAATAGAGGATTTTGGGATACTTTAGCATTGCCATGTCCATGTAGGCTAGTATAGTTAGTTGCTTAGTTTCATATCCCTTGATGCATATAGTTAGGAACGTGTTCTAATTTATTATCTCTTGCTTTTCTTCAGATGGTAAGGACTCGCAACCAGAGGGATGGCAATGATGAGGAGGAGAACAATGGAGCACCACAGAACAACAATGGACAAGGACCTGCTCATGGAGCTATCAACATTGAGCAGCTTTTGGCTATGCAAAACCAGCTCATGCAGACCATGATACAGACTATGGGGCAGCTATAGGCTTCTAACATCAACAATCAGCCCAACATGCCTCCACCGCCACCCCCACCTCCTCATAAACGGCTGGGAGAGTTCATGAGGACTAGGCTGCCAACCTTTGCTCAAGCTGCTGACCCTATGGATGCTGATGATTGGCTCAAGTCTGTGGAAAAGAAGCTAGCTATTGTCCAATGCAGTGACTGGGAGAAAGTGCTTTTCACTTCTCATCAACTAGTTGGAGCAGCTGTCGATTGTTGGGATTCTCTATGCAATGCTCATGAGAACCAAGAGAGGATTACTTCTTCCATTCTCATTATGTGCCAAAAGGAGTTATGATCTTGAAGAGGCAAGAATTTGAGAACTTGAGGCAAGGGATATCGAGTGTGGGTGAATATCTCAATAAATTCACTTAACTTTCAAGGTATGCCCCTAAAGATGTTAGCTGGGATAGCTGGAACCAATACTTGTTCATGAGAGGCTTCAACAATGAAATCCAAGTGCAATTGCTGAATTGTGATTATGCTAACTTCCAAAAGCTTGTGGACAAAGCAATTGTGGTTGAGAACAAGGTCCGTGAGATGGAGCAAGACAACAAGAGGAAGGCGCCATATCAAGGACAACAACAACGAAGTAATTTGCACCCTCCTTTGCACCACCCAATGCGCCTTATTACGGCTCCTCTACTCCTATACTGCACCCTTGTTATGAACCGCGCCCAACTCAGTTTGTGCAGCGGCGCCCTGTTATGCAAGCACCTAGGCCTCCAATGCCTTATGCACCTCGTGCCAACTTTCCTGGTGCAAATGTTCAGAACCAAGCTCGTCAAAAAAATTCTCGTGGAGTAAAGAGGTGCTATACTTGTGGAGAAGCTGGACACTTTCCGCATCAATGTCCTAAGTCAGACCTTTGTCAAGGAAGCAATGCACCGAGGCAAAACCCAAGACCCAATGGAGGACAGCCGCAAGGGTATCTTGGACATCAGAATTTTGCTCGTGGCAACGTGAACCATGTCTCTACGGAGGATGCACAACAAGCGGATGACGTGGTGATTGGTATGTTTCTCGCAAAGTCCAACCCAACGACTATGTTATTTGATTCTGGAGCATCACATTCATTCATTGCATCGAAATATGTTGCCATGTATAGTTTGCCTATCTCTCATATGAAGTTTACTTTATTGGTTAAGTCTCCTGGAGGAGAGATGAGGACAAATATAGTATGTCCAAAGTTAGCCTTAGAATAAGGGGGGGTGTAGATTTCCTCGCTAACCTCATTATCTTGGATCCTCAAGGATTTGACATTATACTTAGTATGGACTGGTTGAGGAAGCAAAATGGAGTCATTGAGTGTGCCACGAAGATGGTGAAGTTGACCAATGAGGAAGGGATCACCATAGAATTTGAAGTATTTCAACACGCACCAAAGCAATTGGAGCTGAACCATATGGACAGTGCCGTAATTGAGGAGATTTCGGAGTTGTGTGAATTTTTGTATGTTTTTCTGGATGAGTTGCCAGGTAAGCCACCTGACCGAGACATTGAGTTTGTTATTGATTTAATATGTGGAACTACACCTATAGCTAAGAGGCCATATAGGATGCCTCCTAAGGAATTAGCGGAGCTCAAGAAGCAAATTCAAGAGCAACTAGAGAAGGGTTTTATTCACCCTAGTTCTTGGCCTTGGGGAGCGCCCGTTCTATTTGTGGACAAGAAGGATGGATCGCAAAGGATGTGTGTGTATTACCGAGCTCTCAACGAGGTAACGATGAAGAACAAGTACACCTTGCCCCGCTGTTGACGGCTCCTAAGATATACTAACAAATCATCCCTAGCAATAGTGATAGAAATGCTTGTTGGTATTACTCATGCACCATTAACTAAACATCTCCAACTGATGTGTCAGAAATGCTTGTTAATGGTTCTATTGGATCACAGAGTGAATTCTGCAAGAGCACGGAGATATCATTGTAGCATTTCCCCTTAAGAGTATTCCCAAGGGTGTCATTTATTTGATTCCAAAGGAAGGCGGGGAAGAGATATAACAATTATTCATAAAATGTAAAGGGTAGAAAGGTCTAGGCAAGAATTTAGTAAGGATGGATAAAATAATAGTGGAGGTAGTGTGACACACACAAAAGCTTTCAAGTCTAAGGGGGATAGAAGAATCCTAGAGGTTAGTTAAGGTTGAGAGTTATGGAGGTACTCCTACTATGCTCTATTGTACATATACATAGTCTAAACTAATTATCCATAAGATAGATCAATAGTGAATACTTATGCTATGTGGTTCAACACATCAGGCACGGGCTTACCCATAGCAATACTAGGGTGACTCCTGCCAAGAGCCTGTGGCATAGCCGAACATGAAGGATTACAGAGGACAGATAGGGCTATCACCACCTACTGCCTACCTCTTCAATTCGTGGGTCTACGAGACATCCAATGCTACTTAGCTATCCTAGCACCATGCTAGCATATTAAGTAATTACCTTAAGAGGCTAGGCACAATCCATCCTAAGGCAATGAATTGAATCATCATTGATCCAATGTTGATACACAACATAATTATCCATACTAACCTAGTTATGTTATAATTAACTAGACTATAGTGGGGGTCTATAGGTTCTATGATAATGAGATATGGTCATGATGAAATAGTCATAAAATCTATACCTTCCACATACATGGACTCTACAATCAAACAAGAAACTCTTTGCCCAAGTATATGTATAAGTAGAGACTAAATATACCATCTTTATTAAGCATAAAGTCAAAAATACAAGAAAGAATACATGAGCCATACCTTTCCCAATGTAGGATTGGGAAGAGAGAGACTCCTTACTCCATTCCTAATTTGGACTTTGGACTAGAGACTCTCCTCTCTACAACCTAACTCCTCTAAAGACTATGGATGATAGTGTATACAATAGAGATGAAGCTCAAGTGGTGTGTGTTGAAGTGAGGGGTAGGGGGTCCTATTTATACTAGTGTTGACTTCGGTTCCCCCCACCAAAAGCGCACGAATCAGTCACCATTGACTCTAGGGAGCCGGGAGGAGCCAACACGTGGAGTTTGACCGAGTTTGGCGCCAGGAAGCGGTCGGTCGAACCCCTGGTTCGGCCGACCTGGTCAAGGCACCAACTCTTGTGTGCTTTCTCCAGGTGGCTACCAGGTGGGTCCCCTTGATGTATATGGGTGCAACACCATTGGATCTCCTCGAATACTTCTATTTGTGGGCCATTTGATCCATGGGATGCCACATGTCGTCGCCTGATTGGCTGGGATGAGATTTTATAGGATTGGCCCCTCTACATTTCCTCTTTTCCTGCATAAAATATTGCATACACATAGTTCTCCAAGTCCAAATGGAATTGGGTTAGATAGAAAGGTGATGTGTGCAAGAAATGATCAATCCTTCACATAATTGAGTTAAATTGATGGATGAAATTGGTATATAACAGCAGTCAACAAACTCCCTCAAGCTTATCCTTTGCTCGTCCCGAGCAAAGTCGAGACTTTAGGTTGATGATCAGGAGTTGCTACAATGTCTTATTTTCAAAAGTATCTGATGCACAACCAGATACTCTACCTAGTATTGCAGAAATTTGCTATGATACCCTACCTTTCTTATGTTTTCATGAGGCTTATGCTTTCTCATTTTCATGAGTAGTTGAAAGGTAGAATAGCAAGTGGAGCAAAAATAGCCTAGAAATCAAGCTCCACTTAAATCCCAGAGAATTTAATTTAGATATTAAGTGCCTCAATTTGATTCTCTCAGTCACTCTTTTGTGGATAGTGGAAATATTTCCTCACCAAAGTATTGTGCCTCTACTATTCCTACTCATTGGATATGGCTTGTATGTGGAGCTTGGTAAGGAAAGTAAGTAGGCATATTTGCATCACATATATTGCTAATTCAAAAGAGTAAGCCTTAGGAGAATTCAAATCACAACTTTTTTATTCAAGACTAGTGCATGTGTGATGGAGTGGGAGTGGATGTGGATACTTGAGATAACTCGTTTTTGGTATAATCTCTCTTTCTTTTGCAGGGATGAAACATGGCTACTTTTATTTTCTCTTTTTTTTTTCTCATGCTTATGCTGTAAGCATGTTTTTTCTCTTTTTTTTTTTCATTTTCCTCTTGTCGCCATGTCTTCTACTCCCTTTCTTTGCAATGAATTTTGAAGAGAGTGCTAAACATGAATAACATGGACTTTTTCTTTTTATTGTGGTATGGTGGATATGATGGATGTTTTGCTTACTTCTAGTGTAGAAGTATAGCATGTGCAAGTGAAGTCTTTAATTCAAAAGGAGTTGAATGATTTCTCATATAGGTCTATACTAGTTTTACTAGGCTCAATGTGAAAGCAAATAGCATCTGCATAAGGTGTTGTTTATGTGTGAACATCATATGACTTTGGTAGGTATTTCAATCAATTGAGGGCAACTTAAATCTTTTTAGAATTTCTCTGGAAATCTAAGTTTTACTTTCAAACCAGGACTAGCGGCCCTATTACCAATTCTAGCATTACAAGAACCTAGAATTAGATTATGATTTTGCTACCCACAAATTCCAAATTAAGGTAAAAGTATTTGAAACCAATGAAAGCAATATTCGGAGAGTAGCAAGTTGTAAACTAGAGACTTAGGAGTAGCAATAAAACAGAGCAACTATTCATCATTTCATCTATGTGAATTCTTAAATCATTCTTACCGCAAATCTTTATTTGATGAAAGCAAATCTAACCTATTTTTTTTAAATGCAAGGTGGATGATGGATGGATGGAAAATAAATATGCAAGGAAATTGATACATGTTACCTCAAGTGGGGGTCCTCCCCCAAGCTTGTTCTTCAGTTACCTTCGTGATAAGGGTTTAACCCTTAATGACGGAAGTATGCTGCAAGGTCAGCTTGTTGTTGTTGTAGCGCCGTGTTGAAGTCGGTAAATTGAGCATCCATGTGTTGTTGCCAATCCTGGGTACCTTGAACATGCTCCTGGAGGGTGCTGTAGATATCACCCATTCTCACTTCATGTTCTCCCAAACGTCTAGTGAGGTCCGTCATTCCTTGGCTATAGTCATGACGACTTCTAGACGAAAAGGAACAGCGTCCTCTCATGGACGTTGGGGGCAAGCTGCTAGAGCTTGAAGAGGATAAGGGTGGATCCCATTGCCATTCTTGCCAAGATAACCCCCTAGTCTCATACGTCGGAGGTTGAGTCCATCCGGGCGCATAACCTGTTGTGTTCTCCTCCTCTTGGTATTTATGGACCGGAGAGATTATCGGTGGCATGCCTGTGGCTGTAGCCCTCCCACAATTCCTTGTTACCCTGCCAGAGACATTAATTCTTCTTGCTTCCTCAAGGGGAAGAAGGTCAATGGTTAGCCTCCGGCATTTGTACAAATGAAAATCCGGGTTAGGTAACCGAATTTCATTGACAAAGCCAGGATAGGAAAATAACAAGGACCCATCTTGATCATGCTTAAGGGTATGTCCTTGCACTAAATAGTTTTCATCAATTGATTCTCTTTTAGTTTCAATATATTGAAATGAAGAGTATTTAAGTGTTCCTACACTTTCAGCAATATGAGTAATCAATGAAGTGCACTCAATTGGTCTTGATTTTGAAATGTAACCTAACCATTGTGTCATTATGGCCCTGACTGGAGCAACTTTTATCTTTTTAGTCATGGCAAACAAAATTTTCAATTCACCATCTTGCACAACCCTAACATCTCCCCTAAGGAACATAGTCATAGCCACCCATCTATGCATGAAGCGTAAGGTAAGGTTTTGGATGTGGCTATTCCTAGGAGCCTTACATGTGACCTCACTAGTTAGCTCATGCAAAAAACTTTGTTTGTTAAACTTAGTCAAATTGTCTAAATCTAGCAAACACCATTTATGGAAGCCTAGGATGCTACCTAATTTTTTCCATAGGATGTTGTATTATTTTTGAAATAATCTAAAAGAATACCATCAAATCCTATTCTTAGCATGCAAAGGAATTGGATAGTGAGAAGGCGTGAACCTTTCTCCTCTATGTGAGCAAAGTCATCAAATCCAATTGCATGCCAAATGGAAAGAAATTCGGAGTCCATACCTATTTTGGAGATCAAATGTGGATCGTAAGCCTTGGTGTGGCGGAACTCACGATCTTGGAGAAGCCTACGTGCTTGATCTTCAACTTCTCTTCGTATGTCGAGGTCGTTGTCATGAAGAAGTTGGTGTGGATTGCTTCTCTCTTCCATGGGAGTGTCCTCACAGACACTTCTCCTCCTTGGGCTTGTACCCATGGAAGTGAGGCATGCACTAGAACCTTCACTATGGCTTGAACTTGCAGCCCCCTTCCTCTTTCCGAACAACCTCTTCATGTCTTTTTGAGTTCAACAAGCAAGAATAAAACAAGGCGAGAAAAATCTAAAAATAAGCAATGTTTGGAAAACAAAACCCTCAAAGAATTTTCTCCTCTTGAAAGCTTGAATGTAAAATGCAAATGCAAGTAAAAGAAAATCTTTTTGGGGATGGATTTGAACAAGAGTTTTGCAATGAAGAGCAAGAAAAATAAAGTGAGCTAGAGAGTGACTTGGGGAGGTGTAAGATGATGTGGTGTGTGAAGAGAAGTGCTCCTCATGGCCACAATTTATAGGGTACACCTTCCAACGGTCACTTAGGGTTCAAAATGTAGCCGTTGGAGGAAGGGGAGCCAAATTAGCTCCACTTCCTGTTCGGCCGACCAGGGGGTTTCGCCGACCTAACAGGTGGCCCCCATTGGTTCCTCTTTTGTAAAATGGCTCCCCAACGTCTATAAAGTTAGCACGTTGGTGAAATGCCACTTGTGTAGCTAAGAAAAAATTGTTTTTCAAATAAAAACCCCTTTTCAAATCCAACAAAAAAATTCTTTTGAAAATAAAGAAAGAAAAAATGATAGTTGAGAATATAAGATTCTCAACTTGCTAGGAAAAATCAAATATGCAATAGGAAAAATACAAATGGGGTGGAAAAAGAAATAAAGAAAAATAAATTGGGATAACTACCAATTTAACCTATTGACATAGGTCTCACCACCGTTCGATGAGATGGACATTCCTCCGTCTTCATTTCATATCCGGGCCCAAAGGGATGGGCTCGGACGGCTTTTCTTTCTTCTTCCGCCATTCCTTCTTTGGCGGCTTGGTGGACTTGGGCCTTCAGAAAGGTCCAGATGATTTTGTCGCCTTTGGATATCGGCGTGGTCGAAACGATGTATTCTTCTCGTAGATTAATCTTCTCATGAATGCAATGAGTGAGTCCACCTTTGGAGGTGTGACTTCAACCACTCTAATGTGTTTATCATTCGGCCCATACTTGATTCGAATCATGGAGCATTGTTTTGATTTTGGCTAAAAGTTAAACCTTTCATCCTTGCCAATGATATGGAAGTGGATTTCTCCAGCTCCCACATCTATGCGAGCTTTTGCAGTGCTGAGGAATGGGCGCCCAAGAATGAGTGGTGTATCCTTCTCGGTGTCCATATCTAGCACCACAAAATCCACGGGTATGAAGCAGTTCCGGATCTTCACCGGGACATCTTCAGCAACACCGGCAGGATAACGGACTGAATAGTCAGCCAATTATAACTGCATTGGTGTTGGAGTCAGTTCTGTGAAGTCTGGCTGGTCGGTCACAACCTTGGGCATCACACTGACACTTGATCCCAGATCACATAGTGCCTTGTAAAGGTGGTGAGCCCCAATTCAGCATGAAATGGTAGGACATCCGGGGTCCTTCTTCTTTTCAGGAAGCCTATTGAGGATGGCTGTACTGCAGTCTTCCGTAAGCTTTACGACCTCAGTGGTGGGTAATGGCCATTTGTTGTTCAATATGTCCTTGAGATAGCGAGCATAAGTGGGTACTTGCATCGCATCAATCAAGGGAACATTGATATGAATCTTTTGGATGATCTCAACAAAACAATTAAATTGCTCATCCATTGTTGGCTTCCTTTGTCTGTGAGGGAATGGAAATAAGTTGGTGTCTTCAAAGTGTGTGGCCATTCTCTCACCAAGTAATTCACTTGGGACATCCTCCTTCTCAGGCACAGTTGTCCTATTTTCTTGTGTGGGATATGGTGGGTCACGAGTGGTCTTTCCTTCTCTCGTAACCACTGCATTGACGTCCTCTACTGGGGCTTCTGGCTGCCCCGGAATTTTGTTGTTTTCCAATGGAGGGACAACTGCAGAAAGTTGTGCCAGCTGAATCTCCAACATCTTGTTGAAGCTTAGTTGATTCTTGAATGCTGAGGATAGTCCTTCAATCTTTGCATTGATATTTTCTAGGGTCTTGTCATTAGCTGACAGCTTCTTGGATAGGGCATCGTTGATCTTGAGCTAGCTAATGGCAAGTTCTCTCAAGTTGGGCTGATTACCAGGGTTGCCATTGTCATTATACCCTCCTTGATAGAATGGGCGTTGTTGACCCCACTCTTGACCTCCTGGACGATAGCCATTGTTGTTGTTGAAATTTCCGTTGTTGGCGAGGCATAGGGCATCCTCATGAGCTTCTGGGCAATTGTTGCCCATGTGACCCATGTTGCCACAGACTTCACAAGTGATGTGAGAGTCTAGGGCATATGCATTGCGAAACACTTCACCACTAGCTTGTCCATCAATTTTCTTCATTAGGAGGTCCAATTTTGCAGCGATCATGTCCACCTCCTTCAAGGTGTGCATGCCTCGCTGTCGGGTATGGAGACGCTCATCGTTCCATCCCATGTTGGACACCATCTTCTCAATAAGATCTTTAGCTTTTGGCACCATCAATGAGAAGAAGGCTCCTCCAGAAGTAGCATCCAAATGGTCACGAGCTGATGGGATCAACCCGTTATAGGAATTTTAAATAAGGAGCCAGTCATCCATCCCATGGTGGGGACAGGCTAGGGTGTACTCCTAAAGCCTTTCCCATGCCTCGGGAAAAGATTCCTTGGGATCTTGCTGAAAGCTAGAATTCCTTCCACGTAGGGCATTGGTTTTGCCAAACGTGAAGAATTTGGCGAGGAATGCAGTAGAACATTTCTCCCAAGTGTCTACAGCACTTCGGTTCGCGTAGAACCACTGTTTCGCTCTCCCAAGGAGAGAGAACGGGAACAGTCTCAGACGGACCGCATCCGGAGACACGTCCTTGATCTTAAAAGTGCTACAGATCTCGAGGATTTGTTGCAAGTGAGCACTTGCATCCTCGTTAGCCTTCCCACATAATGGTTTGGCTTGCACCATAGTGATAAGGACAATTTTGATCTCGAAGTTCACATCTCCCGTGTTAATAGTGGGCCCAATAGGAACATTGTTAGCAGAGAGCTGAGAACTCACAAAGTGTCTTCTGAGCCATTAGCATATGGATTTTTGGTGCAAAAATGCTGGCTTGCTTTGCCGCTCGAATCTTCTGAGTAGTAACGATACAAGGTCGGTCTCTCAGAAGAGATTCAGGATCTTCAACAAAGTTTTCCAGCAGGCGGAAACCAGACATACACTACCCTGTTTTCACATTTAGAATGCGAAAACAAACAATGGTTATCCTACTAAAATCCTACCCAGGGTTCTATCCTATTCACTCATTCATGTTATATATCTATTTGCCTTCCCCGGCAACGGCGCCAGAAATGCTTGTTGACAGCTTCTAAGATATACTAACAAATCATCCTGAGCAATAGTGCTAGAAATGCTTGTTGGTATTAGTCACGCACCATTAACTAAACATCTCCAACTGATGTGTCGGAAATGCTTGTTAACGGTTCTATTGGATCACAGAGTGAATTCCACAAGCACACGAAGATATCATTTTAGCATTTCCCCTTAAGAGTATTACCAAGGGTTTCATTTATTTGATCCCAAAGGAATGCGGGGTAGAGATATAACAATCATTCATCAAATCAAAAGGGTAGAAAGGTCTAGGCAAGAATCTAGTAAGGACAGATAAAATAACAGTGGAGGTAGTGTGACATACACAAAAGCTTTCAAGTCTAAGGGGGACAGAATGATCCTCGAGGTTTGTTAAGGTTGAGAATTATGGAGGTACTCCTATGCTCTATTGTACATATACATAGTCTAAACTAATTATCCATAAGCTAGATCAATAGTGAATACTTATGCTATGTGGTTCAACACATCGGGCACGGGCTTACCCCTAGCAATACCAGGGTGACTCCCGCCAAGAGCCTGTGGCAAAGCCGAACGTGGAGGATTACAAATGACAGATAGGGCTGTCACCACCTACTGCCTACCTCTTCAATCTGTGGGTCTACGAGACATCCAATGCTACTTAGCTATCCTAGCACCATGCTAGCATATTAAGTAATTACCTTAAGAGCCTAGGCACAATCCATCTTAAGGCAATGAATTGAATCATCATTGAACCAATGTTGATACACAACATAATTATCCATACGAACCTAGTTATGTTATAATTAACTTGACTGTAGTGGGGGTCTATAGGTTCTATGATAATGAGATATGTTCATGATGAAATAGTCATAAGAGCTATACCTTCCACATACATGGACTCCACAATCAAACAATAAACACTTTGCCCAAGTATATGTATAAGTATAGACTAAAGATACCATCTTTATTATGCATAGTCACAAATACAAGAAACAATACATGAGCCATACCTTTCCCAATGTAGGATTGGAAAGAGAGAGACTCCATACTTCTTTCCCAATTTGGACTTGGGACTAGAGACTCTACTCTCTACAACCTAACTCCTCTAAAGACTATGGATGATAGTGTATACAATAGAGATGAAGCTCAAGTGGTGTGTGTTGAAGTGAGGGGTAGGGGGTCCTTTTTATACTAGTGTTGAGGTCGGTTCCCGCCACCAGAAGCGCGCGGAATCAGTCACTATTGACTCCAGGGAGCTGGGAGGAGCCAACACGTGGAGTTTAACCGAGTTTAGCGCCAGGAAGAGGTCGGTCGAACCCCTGGTTCGGCCGACCTGGTCAAGGCACCAGTTCTCGTGTGCTTTCTCCAGGTGGCTGCCAGGTGGGTCCCCTTGATGTATATAGGTGCAACACCATTGGATCTCCTCAGATACTTCTGTTTGTGGGCCATTTGATCCATGGGATGCCATGTGTCATCGCCTGATTGGCTAGGATGATATTTTATAGGATTGGTCCCTCTACATTTCCTCATTTCCTGCATAAAATGCTGCATACACATATTTCTCCAAGTCCAAGTGGAATTAGGTTAGATAGAAAGGTGATGTGTGCAAGAAATGATCAATCCTTCACATAATTGAGTTAAATTGATAGATGAAATTGATATATAACAGCCGTCAACACCCGCATAGAAGACTTGTTTGATCAGATGAAGGGTGCTTGTATCTTCTCTAAGATTGATTTGAGGTCGGTATACTTTTAAATGAGGATAAGACCATCGTACATACCAAAGAAAGCTTTTAGTACAAGGTATGGATCTTATGAGTACACCGTGATGTCTTTTGAATTGACAAACGCGCCTACCTACTTTATGTACCTCATGAATAAGGTCTTCATGGAGTACTTGGATAACTTTGTTGTGGTGATCATTGGTGACATTATGATCTACTCGAAGGATGAGAAGGAACATGAGGAACACTTGAGGCTCACGTTGCAGAAATTTATGGAGCATCAATTGTATGTCAAGTTCAGCAAGTGCCAGTTTTGGTTGAAGGAGGTGTCATTTTTGGGTCATATCATCTCAGGAGGAGGAGTATCGGTCGATCCCAGAAAAGTGAGGGACGTGCTGAAGTGGGAGCCACCGCAAAATGTAAAGGAGATCCGGAGTTTTCTTTTAATGGCTGGGTACTACCGTCGATTCATCAAGGACTTTTCCAAGATAGCCAAGCCAATGACGGAGTTGCTAATGAAGGGGAAAGCGTTTCAATGGACTCAAGTTTGTCAAGAGAGTTTTGAGGAATTGAACAAGAGGTTAACAACAGCCCCAATTTTGGTTTTGCCGGATGCAAGCAAAAGTTTTGACATATATTGTGATGCGTCGAGACAAGGGCTTGGATGTGTGCTCATGCAAGAAGGTCAAGTGGTTGAATATGCATCGACACAATTGAAGAAACATGAGCAGAATTACCCAGCGCATGATTTGGAACTTGCAGCCATAGTACACGCATTGAAGATTTGGAGACACTACATCCTTGGTCATAGGTGTGAAATTTATATGGATCATAAGAGTCTTAAGTATCTTTTCAACCAAACGAATATGAATTTGATGCAATGGAGATGCTTGGAGCTTATCAAAGATTATGATTTGGGAATCAATTATCATCCAGGAAAGGCTAATGTTGTGGCCAATGCATCGAGATTTACCAACCGAGTTATGTAAGGAGTTTGAACAGTTAAATCTCAGATTTGTAAATGAGATGGGAATGATGGAGTTAAATCCGACCTTGGAGCAAGAAATTCGAACGGGTCAAGCGAAGGATGAGGAAATCTAAGAGATCAAGGAAAGAACCCAAGAGGGGAGAGAATTCAGATTTCATGAGGATGAACATGGTATTCTATGGCTTGGTAAGAGAATTGTCTTGCCTAATGTGAGGCATATTCGGGAGACAATACTAAAGGAGGCACATGACCCGCCATACTCAATCCATCCCGGTTGTAGAAAGATGTACAAGGACTTGAAGACATGCTATTGGTGGGCTAGCATGAAAAAGGACATAGCCGAATACATAGCCTCATGTGATGTGTGCCAACGAGTAAAGGCGGAACACAAAAGGCCAGCCGGATTATTGTAGCCGTTGAAGATCGCGGAGTGGAAGTGGGAAGAAATCAGCATGGACTTTATAGTTGGATTGGCACGTACACAGTCTGATTATGACTCAATTTAGGTAGTCGTGGACCGATTGACAAAATCAGCTCACTTTATTCCCGTCGATACCACTTTTAATTGAGAGAAGTTAGCGGAGCAGTATATGGGAAGAATAGTATGTTTGTATGGAGTTCCAAAGAGGATAGTGTCGGATAGAGGTTCTTAATTTACCTCCAGGTTTTGGCAGAAATTGCATGAAGCATTGGGAACAAAGTTAAATTTTAGTTCAGCATATCACCCACAAATGGATGGACAAACCGAGAGGACCAATCAGATTTTGGAGGACATGTTAAGAGCTTGTGCTTTGAAGCATGAGAAAAGATGGGACAAAAGCTTGCCATATGCAGATTTTTCATACAACAATAGTTACCAAGCAAGTTTGAAAATGTCACCTTATGAAGCATTGTATGGAAGGAAGTGTAGAACACCTTTGTTTTGGAATGAGACAAGAAAAACTCAAGTATTTGGTCTGGATGTGTTGCTAGAAGCTAAAAAAACACGTTCAGGTCATTCGCGAGAAATTGAAGGCTGCTCAATCAAGGCAAAAAGGCTATGCAGACAATAGAAGAAGAAAACTAGCCTTTGAAGTGGGAGACTTCGTATACCTCAAAGTGTCACCAATGAGGGGTCATAAGAGGTTTAACATAAGAGGAAAGCTAGCACCTCGATACATTGGGCCACTCAAGATTTTGGACAAAAGAGGAGAAGTAGCATATAAGTACGAGATGCCAACCCATCTTTCGGATGTCCATGATGTCTTTCATGTTTCCCAGCTCAAGAATTGCTTGAGATTACCGGAAGAACAAGTGCCAATGGAAGAATTGGAACTAGAGGAAGATTTGACTTATGCCGAGGAACCTGTCAAAATTTTGGAAACCAAGGAGAGAGTCACAAGGAACAAGGTGATTCGACTGTGTAAAGTTAAATGGAAGCATCATATAGAATTGGAAGCAACATGGGAGTTGGAGGATGATCTCAAGAAGGAATTTCACTATCTCTTCTCTTCCGCGTCGAATCTCGAGGGCAAGATTCATTTTAAGGGGGGGTAGGTTTGTAACACCCTCATTTTCATGCATCATGCACTGCATCCATAATTATACATGTCTAACATTAATCCACATAAAAAGGAACAAGTTTAATCCGCTCTTAGGAATTCTGGAAAGTGCGGACTAGTCCAATTTTGGTGCGGACTAGTACGATTTCTCTCTGACTTCAAACGGACTTGCCCGTTTTGCTGCGTACTAGTCTGTTTTTCCTCTGGACACTTTTGCACTTGTCTGGTCCTATGCAGACTAGTTCGATGTCCCAAATCCTTGGAAATTTTGCTATGTCCCTGGACTTGTTCTGACTAGTCCTGTATTCTAGCGGACTTGTTTGTTTTCCCCTCTGACTAAAGTCAAACTTGTCCAATTTTAGGTCAGACTTGTATGTTTTTCCCCTCTGAATAAGTTTGGACTTGTCTGATGTCCAGTCCAGACTTGTCAGATTTCTCTCTATCCTACTTCGGACTAGTCTGGCCCCTTTTCGGACTTGTCCGATAAATTGCGACTCTGAGTTGATATGTTGTTATATGACTTGTTTCTTGGGTTTCACGTTATGTGGGCCTAGGGTCGTTGTGCCTAACTCTTTTAGAGCCCATGTGGGACTCCATACCGACCTCTACTCATCGCAAACTTGAAATCCATCTAACCCTAGCATCCACCTCTATATAAACAACCCCACCCCTTGGCTTGACATCTGTTTGACACTTTTTCACCTCACCCAAACCATATCTCGTGGATAACCACCACCAAGGAGGGATAAAGATATCTAGAACAAGAAGAAGAAGAGGGGGAAACAAAACAAGATCGAGATCTCCATCAACTTCGCGTTCTTCATCAACAATTCACCATCAAGTTCTTCATCAACCCTAGATCTTCAAGATCCAAGTGTTGCCTCCAAGATCCTTGATTCATTTGAGTTCTAAACACCTGGTATACGTTCTACTTCCTTTTCCTTACGTGAATTCAACCCTGTTTCCCCAAAATCACGTCAATCTAGAAAACCCTAATCTGCTGTTTTTGCACAGTGTGGACTTGTCCGGTCCCTAGCGAGTAGTCCGATTTTCCTGGTTGAAATATGTTAAATTAACTCTAAAATTTGCTTCGAATCAAAACTAAACATATATAAACGTGTTAAAATTTATTAGAACTAGTTAGTTATCATTAAGAACATCTCATTAACAAGTTCCACCTTGCATTAGCATTAATCATGCATCTCATGTCATATTGAGTAATATATGTGCACTCTTTGATTGTGTTTCTTGTCTTGTATGATCTTTGCATGGATTAGACGAATTTGCGCTAGAGAGTTCCACAGATGATCTCCAACACCAAGAGTTTGAAGGCTTTGACCCAAACCAATCCCAAGAGCTAGGCATGTGTCCTTGAGGCATATTGATCCTGTTTTAAAACAAATGTTTTGTTTGCAAAAGTGCATGCTTGTGTCAATTTGATGGGAAACCATACGATAGGAAGTTTACTAGATTTGTATAACTACCCTTGTAACATGGAATTCATTGTAGAGAGTCGGGATGGTCTTTTTATCCTTTTTGCTTCGCTTAATTAATTGGGATGGGCTACAACTATACCACTTAACTTAATTACGCATTTATGAGATTTGATTAACATGAACTGGTTAATATGATATGGTAATGGGTAATCTAAGAAAGCATGGTATGTGGATGGGTTGGATGTTATGTTGGTTCACTTGCTTTAGATCTAAGGACCGGTTCATGGGGCGTGTCGGTACCCTGCGTACCTGGTATCCCTTGGGACTGCGAAGAGCGCAAGGGAACTCCACCTACCGGCATTGAAGACTCCCGAAGGCCCCATGTGTTACTCGGAACCGGACCTGCCTCCCCCATATGGTTAGTCCCAGTGCCGCCACGTGTATCATAAGAACGGAGCTACAGCCCACACATGGGAAAGCTCCGGACTAGATACCAGTGTGGCACCCCCGGACCTAACGCCCGACAGAGGGAAGCTCCGGTACCGACACGTGTACAACAGCACCGGACCTACTCGTCCATGACAATAAGCTCCGGAGCTACCACGCGTCCAACCGTTGGACCTTCAACTTCAACAAGCATATTGGTGGACCTCTAACGGCTCGGACCTTCAAGGAACATCAAAGACTTCAAGACCTGATTAAGCATCATTAATGCTATCTTAATTACGCCGGATCGGAGGATCCATAATACCAGTAACGCCACCATCAAGGGGCGTTACCACACTATTAAGTGTATTTAACGCATTAACTTTGTATTAGACATCAGTAACCGCCAGTGCCACATGTCGGGCCAGGCTAACGATGTAACGGCCGAACCTTGTACTATAAAAGGACTGGCCGAGCGATACACAGGGAGATCCTTCTTTTTGGACCCTCTAGCCTCTCGAGACTCTCTGCTCTGGGAGACCATCAGTGCTCACTTGCTCAATACAACAACAACACACACCAGTGGAGTAGGGTATTACACTCAGGCGGCCCGAACCAAGTAAATCCCTATGTCAACTCTCCATCTTGTTCTAATCTCTGCGCACCCCAACCGAACTACAAACTCCGTGGGCTGCCAAAGGTAGTACTGGAAGAATTGCTGGAATCATCCTCCGACAGTTGGTGCGCCAGGTAGGGGCGCAGTGCCTGTGATTCAAGTTGGTGAACTCTACTGCTGGATCGTCCAATGGTAATGTAGGATCAAAGAGCACGTGAAAAGCTACCAGAGGGGGGGGTGAATGGTAGATTTAAAAATCCTACGCAGCGGAAACAATTAAACCTCAACCCCTTCGGCAGAAAAACGATCTGTTAAAGAAATCATGTGTGAGACTAATATAAATGTGTTTCACCGTGACAGAAGTGATATATATCAGAGAGAATCAAGTCACAAAGACAACACAACAAGAATCACTCAAATCCATTGAGAAAAACTCAAGTTATGATCGAAAGATCAAACAAAGATCAATCTGACCTACCCGAGAAAAACAGTTTCTGGAATGCTGCAAAGGAACTCGTGTAGATCAAAAACCACAAATCCAATGACCGTGAAATTTTAACATATGATATATAATCAAGTTCTGAAGACAACCCAAAAAGAATCACGTCAATTTCATATGTGTAACTCGAGTTATGATAAAACCATTAACGAAAGGTAGTGCTATCCAGAAACTCGATGAGTAAAACTTGTCTCGAACAAGTCGGACGAACAAGACACAAAAGTTCCTTCAAAATATGAATTTTATTCAATAGAACACGAGAGGAACAGCCCCAAAGTCGTGCACCATGAGCTCTAGGCTATCTTGCTTATATAACCAGCTCGAAAGCCAACTCAACTCAGATCAGGAACCTAATCCTACTCTGTTCACGAATCGTAACTTTCCATAACTGCTTAGGATTCTTCTATACGCAGATAGAAGCAATCTTAAGACTTCCAAACACCTTAGGAACGTATCCCACATTCCCAAACAACTCAAATTCGTGACCCACATGAAATCCGATCATAACCAACTCAAATCTTTCCATATTTGAGTCAAACCCGACTCAGCCGTAGCCTGAGTCCATAACCTAGTCGATTGGACCTTTCTGACCAACTCTTTACGTCCACATCTCTTAATCATGTCTCAAAACCATGTATCCACGTCCATGCACTCCTTGCACACGTGCAAACACCTTCCAATGACGTCCACGATACCTTCACATGCATTGTTCTTGATTCAATCATGCTGCGCAACCTCCTGATCAGCTCAACCACAATTCCTCCTGAATTTGGTTGTTGGAACCTCATCTTCTCCCTGAGACTAGTCCAATAGATCCCATCACCAGCCATGTCTTGAACTCAAGCAACACCTGCACATGAATAAACAACCAATCCATACGAGCCCAAGTCCTCGACTTGACTCAAGTTAGTTTCGAACACAACACCTTACGTGAGAACCTCACATAAGCATGTTGCAAAACCACAATAACCCGATATCATCCATATCAACCAAAACACACCAAAAAAATAGCAAACGAATACTAAGCAATCTTTCCAACAATGTAAAGCAAGTACGAAACATTGCAAATAAAAAGCAGAAGCACTGCGGTCAAGTTCTGGACCTTGCCAGAGCAACCCGGACCTTGAGCCGAAGCTAAAAAAAGCTAGTAGAACCTAGCGCCGGAGCTTACCAAAACTAGTATGATCTTAATAAAAAGGTGTTTTGGTGATAATCAAAACTTTTATCGTCAAAGCAAGTGTATTCACTACAAGCCAATGTATTCAGCAGACAAAGGTCTTACAATCTCCCCCTTGATGAATGCATTGGCAACACCTTTTAAAATCCGAACATTGGCTTATTTACATAAATGTTTTGAAGACAATTTCTCCCCCTTTGTAAATCAAAAGTAAAATGAGAAGAAAATCCAAAAATTATCCCATATTATCTCTCCCCATTTATTATCTCTCCTTATGCACATATTCTCTTTTTCTTCATGCTTATCTCTCCCCCTTTGACAATGTATTCAGCAAGTCATGAGCATATAAACAAATTATCTCTCCCCCTTTAGTTGTTATGAGCATATTATAACATATACATATAAAAAAATCTCATCCAAGTCATACTATCAAGTACCATACATTATCACATCAATGAAATACATAAGGTAGTGTAAGCCATGCTAGAGATCAAATGTAATTTTCAATTTAAGTAAGTCATGATCTCACAAACTTAACTATTTCAAAACCTGAAATCATGACACTAGTTGCTGCATTTAATTATTTTTCAAAGCATAAATTTAGATCATATGATATTTGCAAGAGATTATATGCGCATCTGCCTTATTCTAACCAACCAAGCCAGGCCTATGTCATTTGACAATCAAAAGCTTAAGGACATGGTTTTAGTCATACACAACTTCTTCCAAGTTCATATCTAAGTGCAATGATGAGCCATCTCAAAAGAAGAAGTGCGATGCATGCATATTCTCTTGATCTTTTCTCAATTTATATTTGTTCATAAAAACTCAACATGTGAGTTGATTACTTGATTAATTTATAATGATTAAAAGCACTTGTGAACATGTAACAAGTTCAAAACAACAAGAAAGTTCGACCATGACCAGTTTTAGTGTAAGTATTTATTCCAATTACTAGACATGGCAAAAACTACAAAATGTATAACACGAGTAATGTAGTAAGAACTTTCAGCATGTAAAAGGAGTCACAAATTCATATATGTATGAAATACTATGATCATATTATTTTAATTTCAGATTCACACATAGACTTCCCAAGTTTCAAAACTCCCCCTCAATTTAAGCCATGAGGATGCATAACCCATATTTCACTACGAATATAACAAAAATGAGTGAAGTCCAAAGGTTTTGTAAAAATGTCAGCCAATTGTTGTTCGGTATCTACATGGTGAAGCACAATGTTTCCTTTTTCAACATTATCTCAGAGAAAGTGATACCTAATGTCAATGTGCTTAGTTCTAGAATGTTGCACGGGGTTTTTAGCAATGCAAATGGCACTAGTGTTATTACAGAATAGTGGAACACTATCTAGATCAACCCCATAGTCCTTAAGTGTTTGAACAATCCAAATAATTTGTGAGCAAGCACTAGCAACAGCTACATATTCAGATTCGGCTGTGGATTGTGCAACTAAATTTTGTTTTCTAGAGGACCAAGCAACAGGAGAATTACCAAGAAAATGATAATCACCGGAAGTACTTTTCCTATCAATCCTACAACCCCCAAAATAAGCATCCAAAAAAGCTTTCAAAGTAACGGTTGAGGAAGAAGGAAGAAAAATGCCAAATTCTTGAGTTCCATGTAAGTACATGAGAATCCTTTTGATGGCTTGACGATGTGAAGCATGTGGGGAGGCTTGAAACCGTGCACAAAGACATACATTGAATTGTATGTCTGGCTTGATGCCGTGAGGTACAAAAGTGATCCGATCATGCTTCTATATTCTTTTTAATCCACGGGTTCACCATCTTCATCAAGTATAAGTGTTGTTGTTGTTCCCATTGGTGTTCGAAGAGGCTTGCTTTTGTCCATGTTGAAGCGCCTTAGGAGGTCTTTTGTATACTTCGTTTGATGCACAAAGGTAAACTCCTTAGTTTGCTTGATTTGCAGCCCCAAAAAGTAAGTGAGTTCACCCATCAGACTCATTTCAAATTCGGAACTCATCATTGCTGAAAACTTGGACACAAGATCATTAGAAGCACAACCAAAGATAATATCATCCACATACACTTCAACGAATAATGAGTCATTGCCATGCTTAAGCACAAAAAGAGTTTTATCAACCTTGCCCATGGTAAACCCATTTTCAAGTAAGAATGTTTTTAACCTATCATACCATGCTCTAGGGGCTTGTTTGAGACCGTACAAGGCTTTGGACAGTTTGTAAACATGATTAGGAAAATCTGGATTTTCAAAACCCCATGGTTGTTTCACATAAACCTCCTCATCTATGTAGCCATTAAGAAAAGAACTTTTAACATCCATTTGATATAGCTTAAAACCAATAGATGCAGCAAAAGCTAACAAAATTCTTATGGCTTCTAATCTAGCAACAGGAGAAAAATTTTCATCAAAATCTAGACCTTCAACTTGAGTGAAACCTTGAGCAACCAGCCTAGCCTTATTCCTAACCACAACCCCATCCTCACTTTGTTTATTTTTAAATACCCATTTAGTTCCAATTAAAGTGTGACCTTGAGGTGGAGGTACAAGTTTCCAAACATTATTTCTTTCAAAATTTTCTAACTCTTCTTGCATGGCAATAATCCAAGATTCATTAGTGAGTGCGTGTGATATATCTTTGGGTTCAAAAGAAGCAACAAAAGCAGAATGAACATAAGAGTTTGGATCGCAAAACCTGGACCATGTGACTCGTTCGTGCAAGCTTCCAATCATCTATTGTGGGGGATGATCTTTGTAAAACCATAGGGGAACAGATGTCTCACAAGCTTCTTCTTCTTCTTCATGTCATCACAAATCGATGAGCTTGTGACTTGAGGACGATTTGAATCAGCATTGATGGTTGTCGGTGCTGGTTGATAATTAACATCCAGAGCTGAACCAAAGTCTTTAGCTGCTGAATTTTCGGGCAACAGCTCTAATTCTTCCTCATCTTCAACGAAAATGCTCCCCCCTGCGGATATGGATCTGGACGTGCAATGTTTGAGCTAGTACCTGGGCTAGATTCATCAAAAGACACTTCACCAGTCTCCACAATTTTGTTGTCAAGTAAAAGCACACGGTAGCCTCTAGTATGAGATGGATAACCAAGAAACATGCCATCAATGGATCTAGGTTCAAATTTATCAAGATTACCATGTTTCTTAACAACGCATTTGCAACCAAAGATCCGAAAGTGTGTAACACTAGGCCTATGTCCAAACCGGAGCTCATATGGTATTTTACCTAGCTTAGCACGCAATAAAACATAATTTGAGACATAACTAGCGGTTGCTAACGCATCAGCCCAAAATTTCCTAGGAGTTTGATATTCTTCAAGCATAGTCCTAGCCATCTCAACTAAGGTTCTGTTCTTTCTTTCTACAACACCATTTTGTTTAGGTACATATGGTGAAGAAAATTGATGATCTATTCTATTTTCAGCACAAAAGTGATCAAAAGATTGATTTTTAAATTCAGTTCCATTATCACTTCTAATTGCTTTTAAAGATCCTGGGTGATCAATTGATAATCTAAGAAATAAAGTTATAAAGTGACTAAAAGCTTCATTTTTAGACGCCATAAAGTAAACCCAAGAGTATCTAGAACAATCATCAACAATCACAAGTACATACCATTTACCTCTGAAGGATTGAACACGTGAAGGTCCTACGGTGTCAAGGTGCAAAAGTTGACACGGTTCAGTTGTCATGATCAGTGAGAGGAGTATGTGAACCTGCAACCATCTTAGCATGTCTACAAGAAGAGCACAAAATTTCTTTGTCCCCTTTAAGATTAGGCACCCCACGTATGTGATTAAGAGCACAAACACGCGTTAGGTGATCAAAGCCTACGTGACCAAGTCTAAGATGCCAAAAATATAGGTCCTTTGAATCATTACCAACTAGACACCTATTCTTAGGGGAAGACATATCAAAATCAGCTTTAAAAACTCTTCCAAACCGAGACATGTTAAAATAAGCTCACTATTTGAACCTACAACTTTGCAGCAGTTTTTATTGAAAATAATTTCTAGATTTTCATCTAGCAAATGTGCAACAGAAAGCAAGTTGTATTTCAAATTTTTGACAAGTGACACATCCTTCAAAGTGTAGTGATCATTTACTCTAACCGAACCCTTAGCAATTATAGGTGTTGAAGAATTATCAGCAAAAGTAACATTCTCTACACGTGACACAAAAGAGAGGGAGGAGAACCAATCTTTGTTACCGGTCATGTGCCGTGAGCAACCTGAATCCACAATCCAAATGTTCTCCTTCCTCAAACGTGTAACCTACATAGAAGCACGATACGTCGATGACTCAATACTGGGGTTAGTCAAAAGGCATTTAGGAAACCAGTACTGAGTCACGCGATGTGCAGCAGAAAAAACACGCGAAAGCTGAGACAAAACAGTAGGTTTATGAGTCAAAGTTTGAGATTTTTTATTCTTAACTACTGACCTATAAGGTGTTACTTGTGTAGCATAAAAATTAGTAGCTCCGGTGGCAAAAACAGAAGGTCCGGAGGTAAACTTTGAATGTTTTTGACTCAAAACAGCAGGTTGTACATTCGGTTCAATATGTGCAGCAAATTTTGCATGAAAGTTATGAGATCTAGCAACCATTCTTTCCCTTTTCTGTTGTTTAGCTAGTCTATAACAAAAATCTATGACATGACCATCTCTATCACAGTAGGTACAATGTAATTTAACTTTGTGTTCATGTCTAGATGAGCACGCAATATTTTTATTTGAAACCGAATGAGACAACACTCCTGTAGATTTGAAGACCACTCCTTTTTGTTTAGGAACTGTTTGAATCAAACCACTTCCTAATGACTTTACAATTTTATGTGGATGTGCCTTAGCATGAGCATGAGAATCAGAACCTAAACCAGTTTTATCATTGCAAGACTTGGAAGAATTCAACAACAAGTTTAGGTTTTTATTCCCATTACAAAACCGATCAAATGTCTTATGCATGTTATCAAGATTATTGGACAGATCAAGGCAATTTTCACATGAAGTTTTTCCTTTTAATTTGCAATTGGAACAAAATTTAATTTCATGAGAACTTAAAGCATTGTTCAATATAGAAATTTCATTCATAGCATCCTGTTGTTTCTTATCAAGATCATCACAAGTAGAACGATACCAATCGATTGTAGGACAGCTAGCATCTTTCAAGTTTTGATCATTAAGTGCAGCAAGCTCTTTGTTCTTTTCAATTTCTAACTCAAGTTTATCAAGTGTGGAGGTGTGCGCACTTCTTAATGAGGACAATTGTTCATATATTAAATCACATGAGGGACATGTATCATCACTAGGAATCAAAGTTTTTAAACGGTTGATTTCAGATTCTAGTGATTCAATTTTAGCAGCACTATCCCTAAGCTTTTTGTCCTTTTTCTTAATAATAATAGTGGCACGAGAAATAGCATCACACATTTCTTCATAAGTAGGACATACCTCTTCATTGTCGCTATTGTGTTCTGCCTCCTGCATACTTGATCTTGACTTGCCTGCCATGAAGCACAAGTTTGCCAAATCATCTTCATCACTTCCAATCTCCACGTCAGTCGAGCCAAGTTCCTGGAGTGCTGAGATAAAACTGCTCACCAATTGACGTCCTATAAAACCCTTCTTTTTCTTTGTATCTTTTGCAGAGGAGTGCTTCGTTCTTGTTTTCTTTTCATCCCGGTAAGTAGGATCTGAAAGGATAGGGCAATCGGAACAAAAATGTCCTGTCTTACCACATTCAAAGCATTGTTAAGGTCCGGAGCTTCCTCTCCTTCAAGTTCTCACATTTTGCAATGCTTTTGAGAACCGGGTAGAGATGAGCGCTAGCTCCTCATCTGGAAACTCCTCAATCTGTTCAAGGGTTAGAGAGGACAGTAAAGCAAGTGTACCACAAGATGATGTTTGACCAGAACTAGGCATGTCACGTTGAGAAACAAAAGCAATAGACTTGTTGGGGTTCTTACGTGAGATTATGTCAATTTCATGAGTTTTTAACTTGGAATATAGCACATGTAAAGTAAGTGAACTCATGACAGTAGATTCACGAATAGATGTGACTTTCATCTCCCAAATTGACATATCTAATGCACTTAGCAATTGCCTAGCATTTTCAGCATCTGAAAATTTAACATTGACACTACGCAAGTTGCTGAGAATCTTATTAAAGCGGGCAAAAAGGTTATCGATAGACTCACTGGGTTGTATCTCGAAGCGCATGTATTCTTTCTTGAACATGTCTTGCCTTAACTCTTTGATCGTGTTGGATCCTTTGTGGTAGTCACAAAGTGCTCTCCACACATCTTATGCAAATCAGAGGAGTGCAAGACGGTCGATGTCGCTTTGTGTTAATCCTTGTATGATCAAGTTCCGAGCCTTGTTGTTGTTGTCGACATCTCTCAGATTTGTAGCTGTAACTTGATCATTTGATGGCACTTCATAAGGCTTGTATACCCTCTCCCATATTGAAAGCCTTGTGCCTGGATGAAAGCCTCCATGCATGCCTTCCAAACCTGAAAATCAATACCAGCGAACACACAAGGTTTGGCAGAGAACTTTTTCATGATGATTGGTCAAAAACACGCGCAAATCACAAAGATTAGAGCACCGTGGCTCTGATACCAATTGTAGGATCGAAGAGCACGTGAAAATATACCAGAGGGAAGGTGAATGGTAGATTTAAAAATCTTACGCAGCGGAAACAATTAAACCTCAACCCCTTCGGCAGAAAAATGATCTGTTAAAGAAATCGTGTGTGAGACTAATCTAAACGTGTTTCACTGTGACAAAAGTGATATATATAAGAGAGAATCAAGTCACGAAGGCAACACAACAAGAATAACTCAAATCCGTCAAGAAAAACTCAAGTTATGATCGAATGATCAAACAAAGATCAATCTGACCTACCTGAGAAAAACAGTTTTTGGAATGCTGCAAAGGAACTCGTGTAGATCAAAAACAAAAAATCCAATGACCGTGAAATTTTGACATATGATATATAATCAAGTTTTGAAGACATCCCAAAAAGAATCACTTCAATTGGATCTGTATAACTCGAGTTATGATAAAACCACCGATGAAAGGTAGTGCTGTGCAGAAACTCGATGAGTAAAACTTGTCTGGAACAAGTCGGACGAACAAGGCACAAAAGTTCCTTCAAACTACTAATTTTATTCAATAGAACACAAGAGGAAGAACCCCAAAGTCGTGCACCACGAGCTCTGGGCTACCTTGCTTATATAACCAGCTCGAAAGCCAACTCAACTCAGATCAGGAACCTAATCCTACTCTGTTCACGAAATGTAACTTTCCATAACTGCTTAGGATTCTTCTATACGCAGATAGAAGCAATCTTAAGACTTCCAAACACCTTAGGAGCATATCCCACATTCCTAAGCAACTCAAATTCGTGACCCACATGAAATCCTATCATAACCAACTCAAATCTTTCCATATTTGATCAAACCCGACTCAGCCGCAGCCTGAGTCCATAACCTAGTCGGTTGGACCTTTCTGACCAACTCTTTACGTCCACATCTCTTCATCACGTCTCGGAACAATGTAGCCACGTCCATGCACTCCTTGCACACGTGCAAACATCTTCCAATGACGTCCACGATACCTTCACATGCATTGTTCTTGATTCAATCATGCTGCGCAACCTCCTGATCAGCTCAACCACAATTCCTCCTGAATTTGGTTGTTGGAACCTCATCTTCTCCCTGAGACTAGTCCAATAGATCCCATCACCAGCCATGTCTTCAACTCAAGCAAAACTTGCACATGAATAAATAACCAATTCATATGAGCCCAAGTCCTCAACTTGACTCAAGTTAGTTTCGAACACAACACCTTACGTGAGAACCTCACATAAGCTTGTTGCAAAACCACAATAACCCGATATCATCCATATCAACCAAAACGCACCAAAAACTTAGAAAATGAATACTAAGCAATCTTTCCTACAATGTAAAGCAAGTACAAAACATTGCAAATGAAAAGCAGAAGCACTGCGGTCAAGTTCCAGACCTTGCCAGAGCAACCCGGACCTTGAGCCGAAGCTAAAAAAAGCTAGTAGAACCTAGCGCCGGAGCTTACCAAAACTAGTATGATCTTAATAAAAAGGTGTTTTGGTGATAATCAAAACTTTTATCATCAAAGCAAGTGTATTCACTACAAGCCAATGTATTCAGCACACATAGTTCTTACAGGTAACCGCGCTGTGCAACCTGCTGGAGGTAATACCTCCAACATGCAGCAGCCAGTAGGTGATGTTGCTCCAGCTAGAGTCATGCCACTGCTACCACCGTCCGTTACGGCGAATCAACCCGGACACCGAGACAGGGAGTCTGCGTCGATCACTGCATCGACAAACAACAAACCTGAACATGCGCTTATTGCTGCACGTGCTCTTTTCCAACATCCACCACCTCCAGGAGTGCCTCAGGGTGCAATGGAGCAGTGGAGAGCTGATGTGGAGCATTTGGTTGCAGTAGCAGCCGATGGTATCAGCAACCAAGGTCCTCCCCCCTTGGGGCGGGCCCCATCACAACGTCGGACCTTGTGAGGTAGACACGGTCCGCAAGCTTCGCAGCACAAGAGACGTGCTGCATCTCAACAAGCGACGTCGCTGCCTCCCGGGGTGCGACGTACCCACACGGTAACAAGGCTTTCGATTCACGACCTCCGGGCGGAGCTCGATCGCCGTTACCGGCAACAGAACGACCGCGTCCACATCGAGCGTGCTCGCGAGAGGTGAGAGGCTCGGGACAGTCCTGCTCCTGAGGGTGTAGGAGGAGGTTGTGCTGCCTTGGCCATGCACCTACGCATGGTCAAATGGTCGCAGATGTTCCCACCTCACTTGCTGAAGAAATTTGACTGGACTGTCAACCCCGCTGAATTTCTCCAAATCTACTCCACCGCTATCCTTGCGGCTGGAGGAAATGAGGCTGTGATGGCCAAATATTTCTCTGTGGCTTTAACTGGGACCGCCAGGTCTTGGTTCATGAGCCTTCCGCCTAACTCCATCAACAGTTGGGCAAAATTGTGCCAACAGTTCACCGCCAATTTCGGGAGTTCATACACCCGACCATGCACACAACTGGACCTTTTTGCTGTCAAGCAACAAGTGGGAGAGTCCTTGCGATCCTTCATCCAAAGGTTCACCAATGTACAAAATACAATCCCTTCTATCTCATGCGCTTCTGTCATTGTAGCATTTAGACAGGGCATTCGGGACAAGAAGATGTTGGAGAAGCTGGCGTCTAAGGAAGTCACTAGCGTTACAGAACTCTTCCGTGGCAGACAAATGTGCCAAGGTTGCGGAGGGCCGTGCGATGCACTCCCAACCACTTCCAGAGGCCAACAAAAAGTCCTCCAAGGGTGAAGCCACTACCTCCGGGAGTGGCAAGAAGAAGAAAAAGTCCAATGGCAAGAAGAAGCTGTCGGCTAGCACAGCAACTGTTGCAGCTACTACAGCTCCGGGTGGCCAGGGGCCACGCCCCGAGAAGCAGCCTGGACCGTCGTCTGAAGACGGTGGCAACTCCAAGATGTGGTGTCCCATACACAAGACGGACGACCGCAACCTGGAAAACTGTTGGGAGGTCTAGAACCTTGCCAAGCGCTACAACAAGCGCCGGGAAGAAGCTCCTTTCCGTCAAAGGGAGGGAAAACAAAAAGTCAACAAAGCTCCGGCTGGAGAGGAGTTTGTCTTTCAGGACCCTAAAAAGATCTTGAAGGCCGTTTGCACCTCCTTTGAAGACAACTCCGACGTCTCCGACAACAAGCATCGGAAGACCATGAACACCACCTTTGGTGGTTCGTGGGACATCACTTCCCACTGTGTCCTCAAGACAATGCGGCGGGACATGGCCTCTGTAGCTCCCACAGCCAGGGTGGAGCCTCATCGAAAGTGGATGGATACCTCCATCACCTTCGATGCTTCGAACTGCCCTTGGAACATGATCGGAACTCGCCAACTACCTTTGATGGTATTTCTGACCATCAACAACATTCAGCTCCACCATGTAGTGGTGGACGAAGGTTCGGGGCTGAACCTCATAAGCTTCAAAGCTTTCGTCAAGCTTCAGCTCCGACCTTCGGACCTTCGCCCCTCCCAACCTTTCTTAGGAGTAGGTCCGGGGGCCATAACCCCACTCAGTGCCATTACTCTCCCAGTGACCTTCGGGACTCTGGAGAATTACTGGACCGAGAAGTTGGTCTTTGACGTGGCTCAGATCAACTTGCCCTTCAATGCCATCATAAGCAGGCCAGCTTTGTACAAATTCATCGCTGCTGCTCATTATGGCTACTTGGTGTTCAAGATAACAACACCCTCAGGCATTCTCTGGATCCACAGAGACTGCACCGCCGGAGTTACTGCTCTGGAAGAACTCCACGCGCTTGCTACAGCGCAGGAGGAAGAATCCAGAAAGGAGCAAACTCCAAAGCCCCCGAGCATTCGTCATCGGGGCTCAACTTCTGCACCCCGTGTGCAGCCAAGCGGCGACACCGACATCCCCGTCAAAGTCGTCCAAATTGGTTCTGACGCCGCTCAGACCACACGTATATCGGGAGGACTGAACGACAAATAGGAACTTGCGCTGATCACCTTCCTTCGGGCTAATGTCGATGTGTTTTCCTAGCAACCATCACAAATGCCTAGGATCCCTAGGGAGGTGATTGAGCACAATCCGAAGATCTATCCTAACGCCCAGCCTATACATCAGAAGCCTCGGAAGCAATCAGTAGAGCGACAGAACTTCATACGACAAGAAGTGAAGAAGTTGCTCGGAGCTAGATTCATCCGAGAGGTCTTCCACCCCAAATGGCTAGCAAACCTAGTCATTGTACCCAAGGCCGACGAGAAGCTTTGGATGTGTATCGACTACACCACACTGAATAAGGCATGACCAAAGGATCCATTTCCACTACCTAGAATAGATCAGATAGTGGATTCCACCTCCGGGTGTGAATTACTGTGTTTCCTAGACGCATATTCTAGGTATCATCAAATCAGAATGTCTAGGGAAGATGAAGAGCATACCGCCTTCATCACAGTAGATGGATTATAATGTTACACTGCCATGCCTTTCGATCTCAAAAACGATGCTTCAACGTTTGTACGAGCTATGTACAAAACTTTTGGAGAGCTCATTAGAGATTCAGTGGAAGTGTATGTCGATGACATTGTCGTCAAGATCAAGAACAAGGAGTCACATCTTGACACCTTCCAAGCTGTCATCAACAAGCTGCGGATCACACGCACAAAGTTGAACACAGACAAGTGTGTCTTTGGGGTTAGCTCTGGAAAGCTTCTTGGATTCTTGGTGAACCACCGAGGAATAAAGGCGAATCTGGCGAAGATTAAAGCTATTGAAGACATGCGACCACCAGCTCGCATCAAAGACATCCAGAAGCTGACTAGATGTCTAGGTGCCCTCAGCCGGTTCATCTCAAGACTGGCGGAACGGGCGCTACCCTTCTTCAAACTATTGAGGAAGTCTAGACCATTCTAATGGTCTGAAGAAGCAGAAAAGACATTCTAGGAGCTAAAGCAGCTCCTCACCACTCTACCAACTCTGGTAGCTCTGAATCCTGGTGAGCCACTTCTGCTTTACATCTCTGCAACTGATGAAGTTGTCAGCACGGTCCTGGATGCGGAAAGACCAGAACTATCCCCAGTTTAGGAATCCAGACCCCTCCGGGAGGGTCCGGAGCTACCTGAAGGCGAGTCTGGGTCCCAACCCTCAGACTTGGATCCACAAGGAGTTACACTTGTTGAACAAGAAGATCCAGACACCTCTGGGAGGGTCCGGGTTACTTTAGAAGAACCTCCGGGTTCCTTCAGCAAGAACCCGGAGGTCCCCGAAGAAGGTTCGGACCCCTCCGGGAGGGTCCGGGTTGATGAGAAGGAAGCTCCGGGCCCCTCCTGTATGGTCCAGACAGTCTAGCGCCCAGTATACTTCATCAGCAATGTACTCCATGACATCAAGACTCGATACCTAGAGGTGCATAAGCTGCACTACGCAGTTCTTATCGCCTCCAGGAAGCTTCGCCACTACTTCCAAGCTCACAAGATCTCAGTGGTGACCTCTTATCAACTGCGTGCGGTCTTGCATAATCCCAACTCTACTAGGAACATTTCAAAGTGCGCAGCGGAATTGGCCGAAATCGATCTTGAATTCGTCCCAAGACAAGCGATCAAGAGTCAAGCATTGGCAGACTTTGTGGCGGAGTGGACTCCCTCATCATCAAATCCTAGGGGCCCCAGTGAGCAGAAACCAGAGCTCAAAGCTTCGGTCTCCACTTAGCCTCACTAGAGTCTCTATTTTGACGACTTCGTGCAGAAGAAGGGAGCCGGAGCTGGAGTCCTTCTCCGCGCTCCGACCGAGGAGAAGGTAAAAAACATGGTTCACCTTGACTTCAAGGCGACCAACAACATGGTGGAGTATGAAGCACTCATCTATGTGCTCAAGGTGGCACTATCATATTGTGTCAAGCAGCGGTTGGTGAAGGGAGATTCAAAGCTCATTATCATACAGGTGAAGGGTGAATGCTCCTGCAACAACCCTCAACTAGCTGCTTATCTCCTTGAAGTCCAGAGGCTTCAGAATGACTTCAAAGTGTTGGATCTTTGCCATGTTCAACATCTCAACAACACTGAAGCTGGCCAACTCTCGACAAAAGCTTCAACCGAAGCTCCGATTCCCGATGGAACCTTCGTCCGAAGATTGTCAAGACCTACAGCTCAGCCTGCCAAACTGAGTGAAGGGGGCGAGACCAGTACCTCGAAGCTGGCGTTCCCGATGGCCCTGTTACCATGGTAGCCATCAAGGGTCATAGGTGCTGCAGGAAGCTCTGAGCAACCCAACACGCAAGACTCAGATGCTCAAGTTAGCTCTAATGCATGGATCTCGAAGATCCGGAGCTACTTGAAATACAACTTCCTTCCTGACGATAATGTATCTGCTGACCGAATAGTCAGATTGGCTAAAAGATACACACTGGTAGAAGGGGATCTCTACCGACATGGTGCCAACAGCGTCCTAATGCGGTGCATTGCAAGGGAATAAGGCTGCGAGCTCCTCGCGGAAATCCATGGAGGTGAGATTGGGAACCACGCGTCTTCCCGCACGCTGGTCGGTAAAGCCTTTCGGCATGGCTTTTACTGGCCTACAGCACTCCAGGATGCCACCGAGCTAGTGAAGAAATGTGGAGCATGCCAGTTCCATGCAAAGCATATTCACACACTGGCTCAACCACTACAAATGATACCTCCTACATGGCCATTCGCTGTGTGGGGGATGGACATTTTGGGACCTTTTCCAAAAGCCTTCGGAGGTTACAAGTACCTGTATGTCGCCATCGACAAGTTCACTAAGTGGTCGGAGGCAACTCCAGTTGTGACAATAAACAAGCAATCAGCTATCAATTTGTTGCAGTCCATAGTATGCAAATTTGGAGTCCCGAACAAGATCATAACTGACAATGGGACCCAATTCACAAGCTCCGCATTCCAAGGATATTGCGAAGACCTCAACATTCAGGTCAGCTACGCCTCCATAGCTCACCCGACAAATAATGGCCAAGCTAAGAGAGCAAATGCAGAAATCCTGAAAGGACTCAAGACGCGCACATATGAGCGCCTGAAAAAACATGGAGCCAACTGGATCGAAGCGCTTCCGCCCACCTTGTGGGCAAATAGGACAACTCCAAACCAGTCAACTGGAGAGACACCCTTCTTCCTGGTGTACGGATCTGAAGCAGTCCTTCCTCCGGAAATCACCTTGAGGTCACTCCGGGTCCGGACCTTCGACAAAGCCACGCAGGACCAGCTCTGGCGTGAAGACCTTGACCTCGTCAAAGAGGGAAGGTGCCGAGAAGCTGTTCGGAATGCACGATACCACCAAGCTCTTCGGCACTATCACCAAAGGTATGAGCATAGCCGAAAGCTCGAGGAAGGCGATCTGGTGCTACGGAGAATACAAACTCGAGAAGGGTTAAACAAACTTTCCCCTAGCTGGGAAGGACTCTTTCGAATGATCAAAGTATCCCGTCCCGCATGCGTTCGCTTGGGAACCGGGGATGGGACACCTCTCCCTAATCCTTGGAACATTGAGCACCTCCGTAAGTTCTACACTTAATATCACGGAGGTGAGTCTGTAATTACATATGATGTATGTTATAGCGTCATTGTACAGAGTCGGGTAGCTCCTCCGGGAGGACAGCCGGACCTTCCCCGTAAGGTCCGCATAAGTCCATGCAGCACTTGTCACAGTCTCAGAACTAAAAGTGTAGCTATCTACCCTGGGACAAACAAGAAATACAAAACACTTAGCCTGGTTCCATACCCTAAGAGTGTACTTGTCTCCCCTGTACCCCGAACACTATAATGAAAGACATCATTATGTGAAAACAGACTCCACGTGCATTTATTTTGTACAGGCTCATTCTTTTTATTTTTCTCTTTCTTGTCTATAACAAGGTTGTGCAATTCTCATGAATTTTTAGCTCTAAAAATTCATGTATAATTCAATTCGCGTTGTTAATTCTTTCGGGTCTTAACATTGTTGGATGGCCCACTCGCCTGAATGCCGCCAGGCCAATCTAGGTCCGGAGTGTGCTATCAACTTAGCCTGGTCCTGCATCCTAAGTACGCCACTCTACCTACACCCCGGCAGGCTGAAGTAAGATGAGTCCAGAAAATGATTGGACCTGGAGAAAACAAATAAATGCCCTTGATTGTAAATAGAATTGCTGTCGACCTAAAAAATTCTTATGGGAATAGTAAGCCGCAAACGAGTTATAGATAAGAAATGGATTTTACTGTTTTTTTACTTCAATGTGCAGGAAAAATAAGAATTCCATGATGATGGTGATTGATGTCGGAGCTATCAAGTTCCAACAAATCCCAGGGGGCCAGCCGTCAACGTGAAGAAATAAAAGGAGCTGAAGAGAAGATGGTGGAAAGACACCCCAACGAGGTCTGCCGTCGATGCTCTACGTGTTGATAGACACTACTGCCAGAGCTAATAAGCTCCGACAACCCCAAGGAGTCTCCTGTCGACGATCTACGTGTTGACGGTGGTCACTGCCGGAGCTACTAAGCTCCAACGAACCCAGGGGCCCCCTACTGTTGGTGCAACAAGACTTCGGAACTATACTCTACACGTTCGAAGCTGTAGGATCGAAGAGCATGTGAAAAGCAACAAGAGGGGGGGTGAATGGTAGATTTAAAAAATCTTACGCAACGGAAACAATTAAATCCCAACCCCTTCAACAGAAAAACGATCTGTTAAAGAAATCGTGTGTGAGACTAATCTAAACGTGTTTCACCATGATAAAAGTGATATATATATATATATATATATATATATATATATATATATATCAGATAGAATCATGTCACGAAGAAAATACAAGAAGAATCACTCAAATCTGTCGAGAGAAACTCAAGTTATGATCGAAAGATCGAACAAAGGTCAATCTGACCTACCCGAGAAAAATAGTTTCTGGAATGCTGCAAAGAAACTCGTGTAGATCAAAAACCACAAATCCAATGACTGTGAAATTTTTACAGATGATAGCTAATCAAGTTGTGAAGACAAACCAAAAAGAATCACGTCAATTGGATCTGTAAAACTCAAGTTATGATAAAACCACCAACAAAAGGTAGTGCTGTGTAGATACTCGACGAGTAAAACTTGTCTGGAACAAGTCGGGCGAACAAGGCACAAAAGTTCCTTCAAACTACAAATTTTATTCAATAGAACACAAGAGGAACAGCCCCAAAGTCGTCCACCACGAGCTCTGACCTCCCTCGCTTATATAACCAGCCCTTAGGACAATCCAATCTCAACTAGGACTCCAATCCTACTCCGATCACGAATTGAAACTTTCCATAACTACTTAGGACTCTTCTATAAGCAGATAGAAGCAATCTTAAGACTTCCAAACACCTTAGGAACGTATCCCACATTTCTAAAACAACTAAAATTCGTGACCCACACGAAATCCTATCATAACTATCTCGATACTTTTCATATCGAGCCATAACCGACTTTGCTGCAGCCGAAGTCATCAACTAATACGATCCAATCCTTCGAACCAGATCTTCCCATCCATAAACCATCTTCGAAACCATGTTGCCACCTGATGCACCGCATACATACGTGCAAACATCTTTCTTCGATGTCCAGTAACCTTCATATGCACTGCCCTTGATTCAATCATCCTACGCGACCTCCTGACCAGCTCAACCACAATTCCTCCTGAGCTTGGTTGTTGGAACCTCATCTTCTCCCTGAGACTAGTCCAAGGGATCCTGTCACCAGCCAGGACTTGAACTCAAGCAACACCTGCACATGAACAAACAAACAGTCCATACGAGCCCAAGTCCGCGACTTGACTCCCGTCAGTTCCGAACACAACACCTTATGTGAGCACCTCACATAAGCATGTTGCAAAACCATAGTAAAAACGATATCAACAATAATCAACCAAAACGCACCAAAAACATAGCAAATGAATACTAAGCAATCTTTCCAACAATGTAAAGCAAGTTCAAAACTTTGCAAATGAAAAGCAGAAACACTGTTGTCAAGTTCCGGACCTTACCAGAGCTAACCGGAGCTTGGGCTGGAGCTTACCAAAGCTATTACAATGAAGCACCAGCCCGATCTTACAAAACTAGCAGGACCTAGTGCTGGAGCTTACCAAAACTAGTTGAAACTAGTCAACCCAAAAGCCGGAGCTAGAAAAATCAACTCGGAGCTTAGCAAAAACATGTCGGAGCTATAAACAAAACTTCACCAAAGCTAACCAAAGCTAGTCGGACCATACCAACAAGTCGGACCTAGCATCGAATGTACCCAGAGCTACCCAAACAAGTCGGACCTACCATCAGACCTTGTTGTAGCTCGGAGCTAAAGTCAGATCTAGATAAAAAGAGGTGTTTTGGTGATATTCAAAACTTTTATCATCAAATCCAATGTATTCACTACAAGCCAATGTATTCAGCACGCATAGGTCTCAGAATCTCCCCCTTGATGAGTGCATTGGCAACACCACTTAAAATCCGAACATTGGCTTATTCACATTAAAAGTTTTGAAAATAGATTCTCCCCCTTTGTAAATCAAAAATAAAATGAGAAAAAAAATAAATTCTCCCCCCGAAAAGAATCGTGCCAAACATATCTCTCCCCATTTATTATCTCTCCTTATGCTTATCTCGCCCCCTTTGAAGAATAGTGCGAAAAACACAATGTGTGTAATCTCTCCCCCTTTGACAATGTATTCAACAAGGTTCAAAAGAGAAATTTCAAATGTTATGAGCATATTATAACATATACATATAAACAAAGCTCATCCAAGTCATACTATCAAGTAACTTACACTATCACATCAATGAGATACATAAAGTAGTGTAAGCCATGCTAGAGATCAAATGTAATTTACAATTTAAGCAAGTCATGATCTCACAAACTTAACTATTTCAAAACCTGAAAGCATGACACTAGTTGCTGCATTTTATTATTTTTCAAAGCATAAATTTAGATCATATGATATTTGCAAGAGATTATATGTGCATCTGCCTTATTCTAAGCAACCAAGCCAAGCCTATGTCATTTGACAATCAAAATCTTAAGGACATGGTTTTAGTCACACACAACCTCTTCCAAGTTCATATCTAAGTGCAATGATAAGCCATCTCAATAGAAGAAGTGCGATGCATGCATATTATCTTGATATTTCTCAATTTATATTTATTCATAAAAACTCAACATGTGAGTTGATTACTTGATTAGTTCTTTATGATTAAAAGCACTTGTGAACATGCAACAAGTTCAAAACAGCAAGAAGGTTCGATCATGACCCGATTTAGTGTAAGTAATTATTCTAATTACTAGTCATGGCAAAAACTACAAAATGTATAATATGAGTAATGTAGTAAGAACTTTCAGCATATAAAAGGAATCACAAGTCATATGTGTATGAAATACCATGCTCATACTATTTTAGTTCGGATTCTCACATAGACTTCCCAAGTTTCAAAACTCCCCCTCAATTTAATCCACGAGGATGCATAACCCTTATTTCACTACGAATGTAACAAAAACGAGTGAAATCCAAAGGTTTTGTAAAAATGTCAGCCAATTGTTGTTCGGTATCTACATGGTGAAGCACAATGTTTCCTTTTTCAACATTATCACGGAGAAAGTAACACCTAATGTCAATGTGCTTAGTTCTAAAATGTTGCACGGGGTTTTTAGCAATGCAAATGGCACTAGTGTTATCACAAAACAGTGGAACACTATGTAGATCAACCCCATAGTTCTTAAGTGTTTGAGCAATCCAAAGAATTTGTGAACAAGCACTAGCAGCAGCTACATATTCAGATTCAACTGTGGATTGTGCAATTGAGTTTTGGTTTCTAGAGGACCAAGCAACAAGTGAATTACCAATAAAATTACAAGCACCGGAGGTACTTTTCCTATCAATCCTACAACCTCTAAAATCAGCATCCGAAAAAGCTTTCAAAGTAACGGTTAAGGAAGAAGGGAGATAAATGCCAAATTCTTGAGTTCCATGTAAGTACCTGAGAATCCTTTTGATGGCTTGACAATGTGAAGCACGTGGGGAGGCTTGAAAACGTGCACAAAGACATACGCTGAATTGTATGTCCAGTCTCGATGCCGTGAGGTACAAAAGTGATCCGATCATGCTTCTATATTCTTTATGATCCACGGGTTCACCATCTTCATCAAGTTCAAGTGTTGTTGCTGTTCCCATTGGTGTCCGAAGAGGCTTGCTTTTGTCCATGTTGAAGCGCCTTAGGAGGTCTTTTGTATACTTCGTTTGATGCACAAAGGTACCCTCCTTGGTTTGCTTGATTTGCAGCCCCAAAAAGTAAGTGAGTTCGCCCATCATACTCATTTCAAATTCAGAATTCATCATTGCTAAAAACTTGGACACGAGATCATGAGAAGCACGACCAAAGATAATATCATCCACATACACTTGAACGAATAATGAGGCATTGCCATGCTTAAGCACAAAAAGAGTTTTATCAACCTTGGCCATGGTAAACCCCTTTTCAAGTAAGAATGTTTTTAACCTATCATACCATGCTCTAGGGGCTTGTTTAAGACCGTACAAGGCTTTGGACAGTTTGTAAACATGATTAGGAAAATCTGGATTTTCAAAACCAGGTGGTTGCTTAACATAAACCTCCTCATCTATATAGCCACTAAGAAAAGCACTTTTAACATCCATTTGATATAACTTGAAACCTTTAGATGCAGCAAAAGCTAACCAAATTTTTATGGCTTCTAATCTAGCAACAGGAGCAAAAGTTTCATCAAAATCTAGACCTTCAACTTGAGTGAAACCTTGAGCAACCAACCAAGCCTTATTCCTATCCACAACCCCATCCTCACTTTGTTTATTTTTAAATACCCATTTAGTTCCAATTAAAGTGTGACCTTGAGGTGGAGGTAAAAGTTTCCAAACATTATTTTTTTCAAAATTTTCTAACCCTTCTTGCATGGCAATAATCCAAGATTCATTAGTGAGTGCGTGTGATATATCTCTGGGTTCAAAAGAAGCAACAAAAGCAGAATGAGCATGAGAGTTTGGATTGCAAAACCTGGACCGTGTAACTCGTTCGTGCAAGCTTCCAATAATTTGTTGTGGGGGATGAAGTTTGAGAACCCGGAGGGGAGTGGACACTTCACAAGCTTCTTCTTCTTTATGTTCATCACAAATCAATGAGCTTGTGGCTTGGGGAGGATCTGGACCAGCAATGGTGGTCGTCGGTGCTGGCTGTGAATCAATATCAGGAGCTCGAACAATGTCATTAGCTGCTGAATTTTCGGGCAGCAGTTCCACCTCTTCCTCATCTTCAACGAAAATGCTCTCCCACTGCAGATATGGATCTGGACCTGCAATGATTGAACCAGTACCTGGGCTAGATTCATCAAAATACACTTCACAAGTCTCCACAATTTTAATAGTGTCAAGTAAAAGCACACGGTAGCCTATAGTATGAGATGGATAACCGAGAAACATGCCATCAAAGGATCTAGGTTCAAATTTATCAAGATTACCATGTTTCTTAACAAAGCATTTGCAACCAAAGACCCGAAAGTGCGTAATACTAGGCCTATGTCTAAACCGGAGCTCATATGGTGTTTTACCTAGCAACACCTGCACATGAACGAACAAACAATCCATACGAGCCCAAGTCCGTGACTTGACTCCCATCAATTCCGAACACAACACCTTATGTGAGAACCTCACATAAGCATGTTGCAAAACCACAATAAAAAAGATATCAACCATAATCAACCAAAACGCACCAAAAACTTAGCAAATGAATACTAAGCAATCTTTCCAACAATGTAAAGCAAGTTCGAAACTTTGCAAATGAAAAGCGGAAACACTGCTGTCAAGTTCCGGACCTTGCCAGAGCTAACCGGAGCTTGGGCTGGAGCTTACCAAAGCTAGTACAATGAAGCACCCGCCGGAGCTTACAAAACTAGCAGGACCTAGTGCTGGAGCTTACCAAAACTAGTCGAAACTAGTCAATCCAAAAGCCGGAGCTAGAAAAATCAACTCGGAGCTTAGCAAAAACATGTTGGATCTATAAACAAAACTTCATTGAAGCAAACCAAAGCTAGTCGGACATTACCAACAAGTCGGACCTAGCATCGAACGTACCCGAAGCTACCCAAACAAGTCGGACCTACCATCGGACCTTGTTGTTGCTCGAAGCTGAAGTCGGATCTAGATAAAAAATGTGTTTTGGTGATATTCAAAACTTTTATCATCAAAGCCAGGGTATTCACTACAAACCAATGTATTTAACATGCATAGATCTCACAGAAGCATTCAAGTCTTCAACAAATTACCGCATCCTTTGGTACATGTTCGCAATCAAATTGTATACATCTACCAGGGGGCCAAGCGAAGACAAAGGATTGAAGACAAAAAAAAAATGAAATTCATAAATTCCTTGGATTTCATTCATCTGGGGACAAGAGATTACAAATTTGGAGAGAAGAAAAGAGCTTCAAGGAGAAAGCCCTAAATCCTATGGAAGAATGAGGCGACCTTCTCGGCAACCTCTGACACACTGGCCTTGGCGACATCTCCCTCTTTGTCGATGGGACCTTCAAGCACCGGGTGTAGCACGTCAGCCCATATTCTGTGACGTCCTTCGCCATGGATTTCCCTTCAGTCTCCAACTGATCCATGATGACATCACCCATCGCTCCGAGTTTGTTGCCAACTGAGCTCACCGCCCCCAAGGCTTGGTCCAGCTGTGGCTCCGGATTGCACCGACGCTCGGGACTAAAGCCCAGCAGCGCCAGCGCGACATCGGCTTTGCCCACGAAGTTCCATACTTGTTGAGACTCCGCAGCTCTCGAGCCTCGCATCTCCTCCAAGGACCTCTGAGCCGCCGCAAGCTCCGAACCTTCCCGGGCAAGGCGCTTGACCTCTTTGGCGTGTTGCTGAATACCCTCAGCAACTTGCTTTTTGAGGTCGGAAAGATCCTTCACTCGAACGTAGATCTTGTTCCGACGGCCTGCCAAGTCTTTCTCCCGGCCCCGCACTTTCTTCTCCCTCGCAGAGACTTCGACCTCCCTTTTGGTATGGTCTTGTCCCAGCTTCCATGCCTTCTCCTCCTCACTCTTGTAGTGCTCCTCCAGCTTCTAGGTGCGCTCCGCAAGACTCTTGCTGCTCAGAGTCAGCTTTTGAGTAAGCTCCTTATCCCTTTTCACGAGGTCATCTCTCAGCTCCAGGAGTCTCTGCTCCTCCTCTTTGAGCTTCTTCTCTCGCTCTTCGAGGTTCTCCCGGTGCTAGATGAGACTCTCGTGGATTTCGTCGAGCTTCTCCTGGCGATCATTCACCGCCTCATTAATACCCTGGGCTTGTTCATATATAGCCCGGGACTGGTTGCCATGGGATCGAACCATGTTCTCCCTCTCATCCAGGAGCTGACCCCAGTACTCCATCTGGGCCTTATCCCTCTTTACCCACTCCTTATCGTCGGCCAGCCTTGTTTGCGCCAGCTTGGTCTCGAATTGGAGCCGATTGCTCCACCTCCTAAGGGTTTGGCGCTCCTCCTCGAGGGCCCTGCTGTCGTGGTAAAACCCCAGCTGGACTTGACAAAGACTGGAGCAGGCATTGTCGATGGGGATCGGCTTGGGACCGTCTGGGGTCCTCTCTGTTGACTCCAGCGGGTCCTCAAAAACAAAAAATTGTGTCCCACTCTACAAGAGCGTTTCCATGAGCTTCCGTGGAACTAGGGCCACCCTCCGGGGTAGCCTCGGTCGATGCCGAGGAAGGTCCTGCCACGGGAGATTCTACCTCCGGAGTCAACTTCGAAGGTCCCGCCGCCAGGTCATCATCGACCGGTCCCTCAAACAGAGGACCAGCCGCCTCGTCTTGGCACCCTGGCTCAGGCGCGGGTACCTCCGGGACTACTACCTCTGGGGCAGGTGTTGAAGACTTGGTCAGAGCTGAGGCCACCACCGGCTACACCGCTGGTGCCTCCTCCACTGCCGGTTCAGGCGCTGGCGCTTCGACCACTGTCGGCTCGGGGGGCCAGCACCTCCACGGCAACCGGCTTGGGCGCCGGAGCTTCATCAAATGGCGGCTTTGACGCTGGGGCTTCAACAACTTCTGGCTCAAGGGCCGAAACTTCAGCTACCTCCGGCTCTGTGGCTGGAGCATCCATCATCACAGCATCCAAAACTGGAGCTTCAACCTTCGGAGTTGGTGCCGCTAGTACGTCTTCATTCCTATGGTCTGGCACTACCACGGGAGCTTCTAGAGATGAGTCGAGGTCTAGGACAACGACAGCTGGCACCAGAGCTGCCGCGACCTCAGCCACCACCTGGGGCGGCGCTGGAACTTGAGCTGGAGCCTCCGCTTGCGCAGCATCAGTTGCTGTCGCAGGAGCCAGATCTTCAGCCCCTTTCTTGGATGCCCTGTGGATGAAGGATGAAGATACTCAAAATATGATTACAACAAAAAGAACAAACTGAGGTATAAAGGCAAATTTACCTTGGAAGGTTGCTGCTCCAGCTAGCGTAGAACCTCTTTGTCGGGTGCTCGGTGCCCGACCCAGACGCAACCGGAGTAGCAGCTCCGGAAGGCTCTTCGGAGCCTGTTGCCGCCGACCGCGATGTCTCGGTTGGGGCCCCCTTGACCGAGAAGGAGCCTCTGACCCAGAGCCCTTGGCTGGCCCTGGTGCTGAAGTCGCCCGGTTGGAGCTGGCGCCCTGGGAACACACCGCCGCTGGAGTCGCTGTCGTTGCCAAGGACCTCCTGCGCCGAGGAGAAGGGGCTGGGGTGGGCCGAGCTGGCCTCACGGAGCTTCCGTCAGCATGCCTCAGCTTTCTCTTCCATTTGGAAGGTTTTGCTAGGCCCTTGCCCTTGCCAGTGTCTTCAACCTGTAGGCTTGGAGCAGGAGGGGCCACCACTTCAGAAGCTCCGAGGATTGCCACCCCGGAGGTTGATCGCCTCTCCACCAAGCCCAAGTCATCCAACAGTGGCATCCTCCTACGGAGCTCTCTGCTCTCCTCTGGTATCATATTCAGAGGTAGGAAGGCTACCGGTGGAGACACGTCGTCAAGGCTGATGCTCCCGTGTTGGAATTTCTTGAGGTGGGTCTCCAAGGCTTCATCTTTCAAGTTGGTGCTCAAACCAATCTCGATGCGGTTCATATCCATCTCACTGTTGAAGGCCCAGGCAGGCCGCCCCCTAGCTCTCAGCAGGTCCCACCTGTTTGTCAAGAAATTGCCGAAGACCATCTGGGGGGTCACCCCACCTTCGACACACGCTTGGATCCTGTCCAAAATAGTCCTGTACTCCCGTGATAGATCTGGCACTTCACTCCAAGTGTCGATGTCGACGTCAGGGAGGCCTTTAGGCAGTTCCAACTTCTCGTGTCCCTCCACAGTGATGACCACAAAGTCCTTCTTCCGGTCGTCCCACTTGCCAGAAGGAAACGACCTCAAGTACTTGAGGGGGAGTTTTTCTGCTTTACGAAGTAGTAGAAGCCGATGAACTCCTTACTCTTCGCGGTGGAGTGGACCGTGAAGAAGGTACGGAACAACTCCACGTACGGAGGCACACCCACCCACATCTCGCAGAAGTGCACGAAAGTCGCCAATAGCAAGATAGAGTGGGGGTCGAGATGGTGGAGTTGTAGACCGTAGAAATCTAACAGCATCAAGAAAAAAAGTGGAGAATGGTGGGATCAGCCCCACCATGGCGTACATCGAAAAGTACACATGTCGCTGCCGCGCTTCTTCTTGAATGGGAGCTCGCCGGCGTGGACCAGGTCGTTGAAGGAGTCGCTGGACCACCACATGTAGGTCCGGACCTTCTTCAAGTCGTCCTTGGTCGTGAGACGACTCTTGCGGAGACCCAAGTCCATCGCAGCACCACGGGGCGAGAGAGGAAAAGCAAGCGAAAGTTTGGAGGATTCGAGCACAAGTTCAAACAAAGGCATAAGGAATGTCCAAACTATGTGCACTTTACTTCTTAAGTAAGCCCCCGCAACGCTTGGATAGAAACTGCAAAAGGGCCAAAGATACATTCCAAAAATTTCACCCTGCCAATGACAAGGGGCCCGAGGCCACCTTGACAATCAAGTCGAGGTCCTTACTCCAGGCAAACAATTTTCATGATGAGGGTCGGGAAACACAAGGGCAGCGACCTGATAGGGCGCGCGGAACCGATACAGTTTTTGTATTGGGAACCGGTGACCTTAAACTGTGTGAGATCTGCATGCGAAGATCTCACCTGCCCAGTTGAGGAGGTGCCACGCAGCGATGGTTTAACGGCGAATCATACCCTCAACGATACATCCAAAAACCATTGAAGACACAGCACAAAAATTGAAAGATGGACCCACCTCCGGCAGAACAACTTAATCCAAAAGATCTCTCCTAGAGGTGGGCCCAGGGGGGCACTGTAGGTACCCTGCGTACTGGGCACCCCTTGGGACTGCGAAGAGCGCAATGGAACTCCACCTACCAGAATAGAAGACTCCCGAAGGCCCCACGTGTCACTCAGAACCGCACCTACCTCCCTCATATGGTTAGTCCCAGTGTCGCCACGTGTATCATAAGACCGGAGCTACAACCCACACATGGGAAAGCTCCGGACTAGATACCAGTGTGGCACCCCCGGACATAACCCCCGACAGAGGAAAGCTCTGGTACCGACACGTGTACAACAGCACCGGACCTACTCGTCCATGACGATAAGCTCCGGAGCTGCCACGCGTCCAACCACCGGACCTTCAACTTCAGTAGGCATATTGGTGGACCTCCAACGGCTCGGACCTTCAAGGAAAATCAAAGACTTCAAGACCTGATTAATTAATGCTATCTTAATGACGCATGATCAAAGGATCCTTAATACATGTAACGCCACCATCAAGGGGCGTTACCACGCTATTAAGAGTATTAAACGCATTAACTATGTATTAGACATCAGTAACCGCCAGGGCCACATGTCGGGCCAGGCTAATGATGTAACGGCCAACCCTTGTACTATAAAAGGACTGGCCAAGTGATACACTGGGAGATCCTTCTTTTGGACTCTCTGGCCTCTCTAGACTCTCTGCTCTGGGAGACCATCAGCACTCACTCGCTCAATACAACAACAACACACACCCGTAGAGTAGGGTACTACGCTAAGGTGGCCCGAACCACATAAATCACTGTGTCAACTCCCCATCTTTTTCTAATCTCCGCGCAACTGAACAGAGCTACAAACTCCATGGGCTGCCAATGGTAGTACTGGGAGAATTGCCGGAATCATCCTCCGATAGGGCGACCATCCAGGATTCACAGTGCCACCACGAGGCCAAGTACGTGTGCGGCGTAGCTGATTAACTAGGGCCTTTCTAGTACTGTTTGGACCATTAAGGATGCTTAGGGAAGGGGTAGTCAGATTGGTTTGATGATTGGTGGGACTACCCTGGGATCCGAAAGGCTCAAGAGGGGGCTTTGGTTGAAGATGTGCTCAGTTGGAGGCATCACCACCGGCGAAACCTCAGTGTGGTCTAAATAGGATAGTAATCCCTTTGTAAATGCTATTTTGTGATCTCTTGACCACACACCGATGGAAGTGTGCGACGGCATAATAGAGGTTCTAGTCACTGCACAATGATGAAATCACAAACACGTGGGTAAAGTGCTACGACCTCTATAGAGTGTGTATTAAAACTATCATGATATCCGTACTCCCGGTTATCAGCAACCTGGACCCTCACATGATTAGAGGAAACTTGGTATTGGGATGGTTTTTGGGATGGTTATGGTTGGTAATGATTATGGGTGGTTATGAATTAAATTCTGGTATTGATTATGGTCATTGGCAATGAGAAATTTGGAATATGGATGATGGTATTGAATATGGACTGGTATTATGATAATTATATGGTTTATGATAGGATTATCTCACATACATACAACATATTGCTTTTCAAATGTTTTGATGTACTTTTCAGCACTTAGACTTTATTATATTCGTCATGTGAATCAGCTACATGTCATACTTTCCACACTTGTTGAGTACAACATGTACTCACCCTTACAATTTCCCCACCAACAGTTGCAGGTCGGATTGGGAGTTTAACGATTATAATGCAGAGTACTAGGCCGTGTCTACCGTCAGCTTTGCCTGTGGAGTGTTGGAGCTGTGCTATACCCTATTTGCTTAGGTGCATAGTTGCTTATTTAGTTTATTTCCACTGCAGTAGTATTATATCATTCATGATCATTAGAGCCATAATTTAAGGATTACTTTAATATTGTAACAAAAGTACTTATTTAATAATTGGAGTTGTGGTAATTATCTGTATATCATTTGTGAGTCACTTGTGTATCTGTGTTAAGCATCCTGGGCACACATACAGTGTACTTGGTTCATTTTCGGAACCAGCTATCACACCTAGGCACAAGCCATCCTAAGGCAATGAACTAAATCATCGTAGAACCAATGGTAATTCATAGCATAAGTGATTCATATTAACAAAGTCATATCATAGCTAATTATACTATAGTGGAGGTTTATAATATTTATGATGATGTAACGAGTGTGGTAGAGCACAATCATAAGTACTATTGCTACCACATACATGGAATCCACAATCAAACATGAAACGCTTCATCCAAGTATATGAACAATAGAAGACTAAAGATAACTTCTTTATTATGAATAAAGTCACAAATACAAATAGGAATATGGGAGACATACCTTTCCTAATAGGAAATTGGGAAGAGACTCCTTCTACTCCCCTCGTACTTGGACTATGGACTATAGACTCTCCTCTCTACAGCCTATACTCCTCTAAACCTATGGAGAATAGTGGATACACAGGAAGAATACTCAAGTGGTGTGTGTTGAAGTGAGGGGTGAAAGTTCCTATCTATAGCTTGGAGAAGGGTCGGTTCCTGCAACCAAAAGCGCGCAAATCAGTCACCCATGACCTATTCAAGCCGGGAGGAGCCAACACGTGGCGTTTGACCATGAAAGGCGCCAGGACCTATTCGATCGACTAGGGGGTCGGCCGACCAGGTCTTGGCTCCTTTTGCGATGTGCTTCCTCTTGGTGACTGACAGGTGGGTCCCATTGACTAATATTGAAGCTGCACCATTGGATGGCCTCCAATACTTCTGTTTGTGGGCCATTTGATCCATGTGGTGCCATGTGGCATCGCCTGATTTACTAGAATGGTATTTTATAGGATTCATCCCCTTGTTTCACTTCATTTATGCATAAAACTCCTACATGTACCACTTTCGTCAAGGACAAGTGGAAATAGGTTAAATAGAAAGGTGATGTGTGCAAGAAATGACAACTCCTTCATATAATTGAGTTATATTGACGAGTGAAATTGGTATATAATAGCCATCAACGAACTCCCCCAAGCTTATTCTTTGCTCATCCCGAGCAAAGTCATGATTTTAGGTTGGTCATCAGGAGTTGCTACTATGCTCTATTTTTCAAAAGTACCATGTGCACAACAAAATACTCTACCTAGTATTGTAAAAATTGGCACGGTACTTTACCCATCTTATGTCATTATGGGGCTTATGCCATCTCCTATTCATGGGTGGTTCAAATATAGAGCAGAAAATAGAGCACACATACCCTAGAAATGAAGTTCCACTCAAATTCCGGAGAGTTCGATTCAGATTTTAAGTATCTCAATTTGATTCTCTCAAGTCTCTCCTTTGTGTGTAGTGGAAATATGTCATCACCAAGGCATTGTGCCTTAATTCATCCTACCTCTACATAAGGCTTGTATGAAGATCTTAATAGGGAATATAGTAGGCATATTTGCAATGCATGATATTGCTAAGTCAAAAGAGCAAGCAATTATAGCATAAGTGGTCGGATTGGGAGTTTAACGATTATAATGCAGAGTACTAGGCCGTGTCTACCGTCAGCTTTGCCTGTGGAGTGTTGGAGCTGTGCTATACCCTATTTGCTTAGGTGCATAGTTGCTTATTTAGTTTATTTCCACTGCAGTAGTATTATATCATTCATGATCATTAGAGCCATAATTTAAGGATTACTTTAATATTGTAACAAAAGTACTTATTTAATAATTGGAGTTGTGGTAATTATCTGTATATCATTTGTGAGTCACTTGTGTATCTGTGTTAAGCATCCTGGGCACACATACAGTGTACTTGGTTCATTTTCGGAACCAGCTATCACACCTAGGCACAAGCCATCCTAAGGCAATGAACTAAATCATCGTAGAACCAATGGTAATTCATAGCATAAGTGATTCATATTAACAAAGTCATATCATAGCTAATTATACTATAGTGGAGGTTTATAATATTTATGATGATGTAACGAGTGTGGTAGAGCACAATCATAAGTACTATTGCTACCACATACATGGAATCCACAATCAAACAAGAAACGCTTCATCCAAGTATATGAACAATAGAAGACTAAAGATAACTTCTTTATTATGAATAAAGTCACAAATACAAATAGGAATATGGGAGACATACCTTTCCTAATAGGAAATTGGGAAGAGACTCCTTCTACTCCCCTCGTACTTGGACTATGGACTATAGACTCTCCTCTCTACAGCCTATACTCCTCTAAACCTATGGAGAATAGTGGATACACAGGAAGAATACTCAAGTGGTGTGTGTTGAAGTGAGGGGTGAAAGTTCCTATCTATAGCTTGGAGAAGGGTCGGTTCCTGCAACCAAAAGCGCGCAAATCAGTCACCCATGACCTATTCAAGCCGGGAGGAGCCAACACGTGGCGTTTGACCATGAAAGGCGCCAGGACCTATTCGATCGACTAGGGGGTCGGCCGACCAGGTCTTGGCTCCTTTTGCGATGTGCTTCCTCTTGGTGACTGACAGGTGGGTCCCATTGACTAATATTGAAGCTGCACCATTGGATGGCCTCCAATACTTCTGTTTGTGGGCCATTTGATCCATGTGGTGCCATGTGGCATCGCCTGATTTACTAGAATGGTATTTTATAGGATTCATCCCCTTGTTTCACTTCATTTATGCATAAAACTCCTACATGTACCACTTTCGTCAAGGACAAGTGGAAATAGGTTAAATAGAAAGGTGATGTGTGCAAGAAATGACAACTCCTTCATATAATTGAGTTATATTGACGAGTGAAATTGGTATATAATAGCCATCTACGAACTCCCCCAAGCTTATTCTTTGCTCATCCCGAGCAAAGTCATGATTTTAGGTTTGTCATCAGGAGTTGCTACTATGCTCTATTTTTCAAAAGTACCATGTGCACAACAAAATACTCTACCTAGTATTGTAAAAATTGGCACGGTACTTTACCCATCTTATGTCATTATGGGGCTTATGCCATCTCCTATTCATGGGTGGTTCAAATATAGAGCAGAAAATAGAGCACACATACCCTAGAAATGAAGTTCCACTCAAATTCCGGAGAGTTCGATTCAGATTTTAAGTATCTCAATTTGATTCTCTCAAGTCTCTCCTTTGTGTGTAGTGGAAATATGTCATCACCAAGGCATTGTGCCTTAATTCATCCTACCTCTACATAAGGCTTGTATGAAGATCTTAATAGGGAATATAGTAGGCATATTTGCAATGCATGATATTGCTAAGTCAAAAGAGCAAGCATTAGGAGATTTTAATAAATTCAAAACAATTTGATTCAGGACTTGTGCATGTGTGATGGAGTGGAGTGGATGTGGATCATGAGATGACTCTTTTTTTGAGTGAACTCTCTTATTTTGCATGGATGAAACACGTCTATTTTTTTCTCATGCTTATGATGTAAGCATGCATTTTCTTCTTCTTTTTCTTGTAGTTATGTCTTCTACTCCCTTTTTCTGCAATAAATTTTGGAGAGAGTACTAAGCATGAATGATATGGAGTTTCTCTTTTTATTGTGGAATGGTGGTATGATGGACATTTGCTTACTGCTAGTGTAGATGTATAGCATGTGCAAGTGAAGTATTGAATTCAAAACGTAGTGAAAGAAATCTCACATAGGTCTATACTAGTTTGACAAAGCTCAATGTGAAGACAAATAACATATGCATAAGGTCTATCAATGTAATATATCATATGGCTTTGTTTGGTATTTCCAATCAAATGAGAATAACTTAAATCTTGTTAGAATTTCTCCAGAAATCTAAGTTTCACTACTAAACTAGGAATAACAGCCCTATCACTATATCATATCTCACAACATCTTAGAATGGATTAATGTTTTGCTACCCACAATTTCCAAATCAAGGCAAAAAGCAATTCTAGCCAATGAGAGTAATATGTTGAAGAGTAGTAGGTTGTAAACTAGGTACATAGGAAAAAATAAAACAGAGCACCAATTCATCATTTCATCTATGTGAATTCCAAGTCATTCTTACCACACATCTTTTATTTCATTCAAAATAAAACTATCATATTTTTTTAATGGCAAGGTGGAAAATAAATATGCAAGGGATTGATACAATTTACCTCAAGTGAGGGGTCCTCCACCAAGCTTGTTCTTCACTCACCTTCGTGATGAGGGTTGAACCCTTGATAACGGAAGTATGCCATGAGATTGGCTTGATGTTGTTGTAGCACGGAGTTGAAGTTGGTGAATTGAGCATCCATATGTTGTTGCCAGTTCTTTGTACATTGGACATTCCCTTTGAGAGTGTTGTAGATGTCACCCGTCCTTACTTCAAGCTTCTCCATATGTCTAGAGAGGTCTGTCATTCCTTGGATATAGTCACGATGAGTTCTAGTCAAAGTGGAAAGACATCTTATAATAGATGTTGGAGGCAAGCTGCTAGAGCTTGAAGTGGATAGGGGTGTCTCCCATGTAGCACCTGGCCATCCATGCCAAGACGAACCTTCGGGCTCGTACGAAGGAGGTTGAGTCCATCCGGGTGCATCACCCGTTGGGTTCTCCTCCTCTTCATACTCATGGACCGTGGAGGTTGTCGGGAGCATGGCCGCTCTCCTTGTACGACTTCTAATTACCCTGCCAGAGACATTACTTCTTCCGACCTCCTCGATGGGAAGTAGGTCAATGGTTAGCCTCCGACATTTGTACAAATGATAATCCGGGTTAGGTAACCGAATCTCATTGACAAAGCTGGGATAATAAAATATCAAAGAGCCGTCTTGATAATGCTTATGGGTAGGTCCTTGCACTAAATAATCTTCATCAATTAATTCTCTTTCATTTTCAATATACTCAAATGAAGAATAATCTAGTGCTCCTACCCTAGTAGCAATACGCGTAATCACTGAAGTACATTCAATTGGCCCTACCCTTGGAATGTAATCTAACCATTGTGTCACCATGGCAATAACTGGAGCAACTTTTATCTTTTTAATCCTGGCAAAGAAAAATTTCAGCTCATCATCACGCACTATCCTTACATCTCCTCTAGGGAACATAGTCATAGCCACCCATCTATGCATGAATCGTAAAGTAGGGTTGTGCAAGTGGATTTTCCTAGGTGCACTACATCTGACCTCACCAGTTAAATCTTGCCAAAAACTTTCTTTGTTAAACTTAGGCAAAGTGTCTAAATTTAGCAAACAATGTTGATGGAAGCTTAGGATTTCACTTAATTCTTTCCATAGTATGTTGTATTCTATTTGAAATAATCTAAAAGTAATACCATCAAATCCTATTTTGAGTGTGCAAGGAATTGTATGGAGAGAAGGCGTGAACCTTTCTCTTCTATGTGAGCAAAATTTTCCCATCCTAATGCACGCCAAATGGAAAAAATTTGGAATCCATACCTATTTTGGAGATCAAATCCGGATCATAAGATTTTGTATGAGAAAACTCACGATCTTGGAGGAGCTTGCGTGCATGATCTTTAACTTCGCTTTGGATGTCGAGGTCATTGTCATGAAGAAGTTGGTGTAGGTTATTCATCTTACCCATTGGAGTGTCCTCTCCTACTTGAGTTTGCAGCCTCCTTTCTCTTTCCAAACAACCTCTTCTTTCCTTTCATGGCAATAACAAACATGAACACAACCAGGCAACTCGAAAAAGGTGATGTTAGTGAAAACAAAACCCCGACGAATTTTTCCCTTGAAGAACTTGAGAGCAAATTGCAAATGCAATCAAAAGCAAATATTTTTGAGTTGGGAATTGATAAAGAGCACTACAATGAACAGCAAGAAAAACAATGTGAGCAAGAGTGATTTTGGGGATGTATGAAATGAGGTGTAGTGTGAGGAGAAGAGCTCCTCACGGCCACCATTTATGATGTGCAATCCCCAACGGTCACTATGGAACCAAATGTAGCCATTGGAGGAGGGAGAGCCAAAATGACTCTTTTCCCTAGTCGGCCAAACAGGGGGTCGGCCGACCTGACAGGTGGGACCCCCTGTTCTCTCTTTTGGTAGGTGGATAACCAGCGGCTATGAAATTAGCACGTTGGTGAAATACCACTTTTGCAGCACAAAAAATTGTTTTCCAAATAAAATCTCCTTTTTCAAAACCCAACAATTTTCTTTTTGTGAAAAATAAAGAAATGAAAATGATAGTTGAGAATATAAGATTCTCAACTTACATAGAAAATCAAATATGCAGTGGGGAAAATCAAACTAAATGGGGAAAAATCAAATAGAGAGAAGAGAAAATAAAAATCAAATAAAGGATAACTACCAATTTAACCTATTGGCTAGGTCTCACCGCTGTCCGATGAGATGGACATTCCTCCTTCTTCATTTCTTGACATCCGGGCCCGGAGGGATGGGCTCGGACGTCTTGTATTGCTTCTTCCGCCATACCTTCTTTTGCGGCTTGGTGGACTTGATCCTTTGGAGAGGACCGGATTTCTCCATCTTCTTGGGGTGTCGTCATGGACGATAAGATGGGATTTCCGCATGGATCAAATTCCTCATGAATGAAATAATCGGGTCCACATTTGGAGGTGTGATTTCGACCTCTTCAATGTGTTTAACATTCAGCGAAAGGGATCAGCCTGTCGTAGAAGTTTTCGATTATGAGCCAGTCATCTATCCCATGGTGGGGACAGTCTAGGATATACTCCTGAAGCCTTTCCCAAGCTCTGGGAATAGATTCCTTGGCATCTTGATGGAAGCTGGAAATTCTTCCACGTAGGCCATTGGTTTTGCCCAATGGGAAAAACTTGGCAAGGAATACTGTAGAACACTTCTCTCAAGTATCTACAACACTTTGGTTCGCGTAGAACCACTGTTTCACTCTCCCAAGATGAGAGAAGGGGAACAATGTAAAACTGACAACATCAGGGGATAGGTCCTCCATCTTAAAAATGATGCAGATCTCAAGGAACTATTGCAGGTGAGCACTTGCATCCTCGTTATCCTTCCCACAAAATAGGTTGGCTTGCACCATAGTGATAAGGCCAGTATTGATTTCGAAGTTTACGTCTCTCATGTTAACAGTGGGCCCGATAGGCACATTGTTAGCAGAGGGAGCTGAAAACTCACGAAGGGTCTTCTGGGCCATTGGTGTTTCAGTTGTTGGTACGGTTGTGCTGGCTTGCTTTGTAGCTTGAAGCTTCTGAGGAGTAATGACACGAGGTCAATCTCTCAGAAGGGACTCAGGATCTTCAACAATGTTTTCCGACAAGCGGAAACTAGACATACACTACCCTGTTTTCACATAAAATGCAAAAATAAAGAAGGGTCATCCTACTAAAACCTCCCAAGGTCCTATCCTATTCACTCAATCATGCAATACTTCGGCTGCCTTCCCCGACAACAGCGCCAAAAATGCTTGCTAATATTTCCTACGCACTACTAGAAATTCATCCATAGCAGTGGTGCCAGAAATGCTTGTTGGTGGGTTTTAATTCTCAGATGAACGTACGCAAGCGCACGGAAACTATTGATGTAGCATTTCCCCTTTAAAGAGTATTCCCAAAGGGTGTCATTTATATTTTTCCAAGGGAAGGCTAGGTGGAAGCAAATCAATCATCAAATGGAGAGGCTAGGTTAGTTTAGGTAGGGTTCTATCAAGGACGGGTTGATTGGTAAGTGGAGGTTGTGTGACACACACAAGAGCATTATATCCTACTAGGATAAAAGAGGTAATAGAGGGACTAGGCTGAGAGTTGGGTAGATACTCCTACTATGCTTCTAATGTACATATACATAGCCTAAGTCAGTTACTAATAATTATATTAATTATGAATTCTCATGCTAAGTGGATTAACACATCGGGCATGGGTTTACCCCTAGAAACACTAAGCGACTCCCGCCAAGAGCCTGTGGCATAGCTGAACGTTGAGGATTACAAAGGACAAATGGGGTTGTCACCACCTACTGCCTACCTTTTAATTTCGTGGGTCTACGAGACATTCAACATTACTCTCTATCCTGGCACCATGCTAGCGTATTGAGTAATTACCTTAAGAACCTAGGCACAAGCCATCCTAAGGCAATAAACTAAATCATTATTGAACCAATGTTAATTCATATTGACATTGTCATATCATGGCTAATTAGACCATAGTGGAGGTTTATAGTGTTTATGATAATGTAATGAGCATGGTATAGCAGAATCATAAATACTATTCCCACCACATACATGGAATCCACAGTCAAACAAGAAATGATTCATCCAAGTATATGAACAATGGAAGACTAAAGATAACATCTTTATTATAAATAAAGTCACAAATACAAATAGGAATATGGGAGACATACCTTTCCCAATAGGAAATTGGGAAGAGACTCCTTCTACTCCTCTCCTACTTGGACTATGGACTAGAGACTCTCCTCTCTACAACCTATACTTCTCAAAACCTATGGAGAGTAGTGGATACAAAGGAAGAATACTCATGTGGTATGTGCTGAAGTGAGGGGTGAGGGGTCCTATTTATAGCTTGGAGAAGGGTCGGTTCCCGCCACCAAAAGTGTGCAGATTAGTCACCCATGACCTCTTCCAGCCGGGAGGAGCCAACACGTGGCGTTTGACCACGAATGGCGCCAGGACCTAGTCGGCCAACTAGGCGGGGGTCAGCCAACCTGGTCTTGGCCTCTTTTGCGATGTGCTTCCTCCAGGAGACTGACAGATGGGTCCCATTGTATGATATTGGTGCTACACCATTTTATGGCCTCGAATACTTTTGTTTGTGGGCCATTTGATCCATGTGGTGCCATGTGGCATTGCCTGATTTGCTAGAATGATATTTTATTGGATCCATTCGCTAGTTTCACTTCATTTCTGCATAAAACTCCTGCATGTACCATTTTCTCCAAGTACAAGTGGAAATAGGTTAAATATAAAGGTGATGTGTGCATGAAATGACAATTCCTTCACATAATTGAGTTATATTAACGGGTAAAATTGGTATATAACAGCCGTCAACAGCGCGCCGGAAGGGACAGCAATGCGGAGGTGTTGCAGCAGAAGGGACAGCGAGGCGGCAACGCTTGATGGAGGGGTGGAGCAGCGTGGCGAGGTGGTGCATGGCGGAGCGGCAACACGTGGCAGATTGGCCGCGAGGCGGCGACAGAGCGACAACAGAGTAACTGGCAGCGCACATAGGTTATCGACGCGCGCGTGCGATGCACTGGTGTAAGGAGAGGAGCATGGGCCCCATGTTATGGCCGTCGGTCTAACAGATATCCCAATGAACTAATTATGGTCATCGATTTCAATGTTTGAACCGACACCTTCAACATTCGAGCAAAACTTTTTTTGATGCGCAGGGCTCGCCCTATGGCTGTCGGTTTCGCAGGAAATCGACATTTTTAGTTTATTTTTGTCGGCCATGCCGCATTAATCAATGGCCATAGTTACAGCCGTCGGCCGTCTGGGTGATGATGACGGCTATAAGTTTAGCCTGTCGGTTTTTTAAACCAACAACTCTAAACGACTTTAAGTTCATCGGCCCTGGCGACTATATTATCCTCGACACTTCTTTGCCCGATTCATGTAGTGTCAGTCAGGTACAAAAGAAGAATCTGAATAATACACAATATCAAGCGCTAATCGTCTTGATTAGCACGAGAACTCCTTCCCACCTTCTTCCTCTCACTTTTTGCTATTAGACGTCGAAGTCATCAAGCCTATAAGGCGAGGCTGTAGAACGCGCTTGACGGATTGGGGCTCTTCCCCTTGCTTTCCTTAGGCGAATACCATTGTTTTCTTAGTGGTAGGGTGTTCGGTTGTGTTCAAGTATGTCCCCCTTAATCACAACGTTAATCTGTTCTTATAGTTTACCAAAGTACGCAAGAGAGGGCCTGCAACCATTAATGAATAGTTGTGTCTCCCGATCAGAGACACAACTATTTGGTTGGTCATATCTTTTTTAATTAGCGCACATGCTTAATGATCTTAATTACGAGTTCATATTTCTAAAAATTTCCTACTGCTGTTGGCAGATCGATGGAGGGTGTGGAATAGTATGGCCAACTATGTGTAGCTAAAGAAATTCCACATTGAATAATCAACTCTTGGAGTAAATAAGAATAGACGAGGAAAGCGAGACCGCAACTGAAAAAATATTCCACGTATCAGTCCACAATAGGGTCGGGGAACTATCTCCCACCCGGAAGGGATGTTTCATTGATTTTGCAAAGTAACCTTATGATATCATGCCACCAAAATGGGCTATGAACAACATCCATCCACTACAAGAAACACGAGAAAAAACGACAGCTAAATTAATTGACGATGGTGTTGTCGTCATTTAATTAATTGATGATGGCTAAATCGAGCTGTCGTCAATTTGTCCATAATTGACAAAGGTAAATTTAGAATTGTCGTCTTGATGAGTAGGTTTAGGTCCGATCTTCCGAAAGGTATGTCGATTGGGGTGGAGAACTCGACGTTGATGATCCGCGGCACTCGAGCGGTTCGAGTACCCCTACAATCACTACACCACGGATCCGTTGGTTATCAACCGTGCTGCACAGGATTGACCTCGCCAAGAAGGATAATCCCTGCAAGCGCAACCAAGAACACAAGCAAGAACATCGAAGACACGATCGGAAATTGCGAAGTTGGGGTCTCACAAACTGTAGAACGGCGATATTATTGATCTAAGCAAAACCCACCGAATATGACTGGCGGTTGCAGTATTTAAAGGCTAGGGTTCGACCAAAACACGATTAGACGCGTCCCTAATGGACTCTTACGGGATACAAGGCCCAAAGGCCCGATTCGGTGGCGCAGCACCGGACAGAAATCTGGACTTGACTTTTTTCGACGATTCCCAATGACTCCGGAGGAATTTTGAGGTGGAACCAGTGACATTGGAAATTTTATCTTCTCCTCTTTCCGTGCATATGTAGAACGTCGAAAACGGAGTCCGTATGCCTCATGGGCGTCCGTTTTAAGGTGGACTGCTCCTGGACTCCGAGTTAAACTCGAGTCCGAGTTGTAAACTGTTTCCATCAACTTGTGGACGTCCCAACTGGTTCTCGATGCTCCCAAGGACTCTTTCCTTCACTTGGTTATCTTCTCCATTATTCCTAATAACAATTAAATCATCACATAGCAATCTATTCTCAAACTCACATGCAAAAGAAGTTAGGAACGAATTCACCTGCTGATTTAATAACCGTGCTCGTGCTCTTGTGATTGGTCCTTGCAGTTGAATGTGCATCTCCGCTATTGTGATTTCCTCATCATTCTCCCCCTCTTGAATTGGAGTCGTCCTCGAGTCAAGTTCATCTTCTTCTCCCAAGTACGGTCGCAAAACTGAAATGTTAAATATAGGACTAATCCCAAAATCAGGAGGCAATTCAAGCTTATATGCATTATCATTAAAATTTTCAACGATCTTAAAAGGACCAGCAGCTCGTGGCATAAGTTTAGATTTTCTCATGTCGGGAAATCACTCTTTTCTCAAATGTAACCACACCAAATCACCCGGTTCAAGTTTTACTTCTTTTCTACCTTTACTACCTGCAATCCTATACTTCTAATTCATCATTTCAATATTTTTCTTTGTAGTTTCATGCATCTTAAGAATGAATTCAGATCGTTGTGTAGCATCCAAATTTATAGTTTCAGAAGGAGGCAAAGGTAGTAAATCAATAGGAGCACGGGGATTGAAACCATACACTACCTTGAATGGACTTACCTTTGTCGTGGAGTGAACAGATCTGTTGTAAGCAAATTCAATATGTGGTAAACACTCCTCCCACAACTTCAAATTTGTTTTCAAGACAGCCCGCAATATAGTGGATAAAATACGATTAACTACCTCGGTTTTTCCATTCGTTTGTGGGTGACATGTAGTTGAAAACAGCAACTTAGTTCCCAATTTATACCACAAAGTTCTCCAAAAATGACTTAAAAATTTTGCATCACGATCAGAAACAATGGTATTTGGCACACCATGTAAACAAACAATTTTCGTTATAAATAAATCAGCAATGTGTGAGGCATTATCATTCTTATGACAAGGTATAAAGTGTGCCATTTTGGAAAAACGATCAACAACTACAAAAATACTATCCCTCCCCCTCTTAGTCCTAGGCAATCATAAAACAAAGTCCATAGAAATATCCTACCAAGGTACACTAGGAACAGGAAGAGGCATATAAAGACCATGTGGGTTAAGGCGAGACTTAGCTTTGTTGCAAGTAGTGCATCATGACACGTAGCGCTCGACATCACGCCTCATCTTTGGCCAAAAAAAGTGTGTGGACAGAACTTCTTCAGTTTTCTTCACTCCAAAATGTCCCATCAAACCTCCTCCATGTGCTTCCTGCAAAAGTAATAGACGAACGGAGCTAGCTGGAACAGATAGCTTGTTAGCACGATAGAGGAGACCCTCTCGCAACACATATTTATTCCAAATTCTTCCTTCTCTAGAATTTTCAAAAGCATCTTTGAAGTCCAAATCAGTAGGATATAATGCTTTAATTGTTTCCAAACCAAAGATTTTATGATCAAGTTGGGACAGCATAGTATAACACCTAGATAATGCATCGGCAATGATATTTTTCTTCCCTTTCTTATGCTTAATGATGTATGGAAATGACTCTATGAACTCAATCCATTTAGCATGTCATTTATTCAGATTGGTTTGACACTTAAGATACTTCAATGATTCATGATCGGAATGTATGACAAACTCCTTAGACCAGAGATAATGTTGCCAAGTTTGTAATACACGCACTAAGGCATACAATTCCTTATCATAAGTAGAATAATTCAGAGAAGGACCATGAAGTTTTTCACTAAAAAAAGCAACGGGTTTACCTCCTTGTATGAGAACGCCTCTAATACCAATGCCACTTGCATCGCATTCTAGCTCAAAGGTCTTGTCAAAATCAGGAAGTTGTAGCAACGGTGCTTGTGTAAGCTTCGATTTGAGAGCATCAAAAGCTTGTTGCTGCTGTTCGCCCCATTGAAATGGAACTCCCTTCTTCGTTAGATCATGTAGAGGTGCTGCAATGGTTCTGAAATCCCGCACAAAGCGCCGATAAAAACCTGCAAGACCAGGAACACTACGAACCTGTGTGACGGTTGTTGGGGCTGGCCAGCTGGTGATTGCTTCAATTTTTGCCTCATCCATCTCAATTCCCTGCGAGGAAATGACATAGCCAAGAAACGAGACTCGATTGGTGCAAAGGACGCACTTTTCGAGGTTACAAAACAAACGTGCATCTCTCAAAACAGTAGAAACAACACGTAAATGATCAAGATGTTCATCATATGACTTGCTATAAATGAGGATATCATCAAAGAAAACCACCACAAATTGTCCAATGAAAGCAAGTAAAACCTCGTTCATTAATCGCATAAAGGTTCTGGGTGCATTAGTTAAACCAAAAGGCATGACTAACCACTCATAAAGTCCAAACTTGGTTTTAAATGAAGTTTTCCATTCATCTCCTAGTGCCATTCTAATTTTGTGGTAACCACTACGCAGGTCAATTTTTGTGAAGATGATAGCACCACTCAATTCATCAAGCATGTCATCTAATCGAGGAATAGGATAACAATATTGAATGGTGATGTTATTAATTGCTTGACAATCAACACACATGCGCCAACTACCATCTTTCTTAGGAACCAAAAGAACAGGAACGGAACAAGGGCTAAGGATTTCACGAATGTATCTGCGGTCCAAAAGATCTTGGACTTGTTGCTGAATTTCCTTAGTTTCTTGTGGATTCGCCCTGTATGCTACACGATTTGGCAAACTTGCTCCTGGAATCAAATCAATCTTGTGTTCAATGCCTCTCATCAGTGGTAAACTAGGGGATATCTCGGAGGGAAACACATCCTCAAACTCCTGCAAAAGGTTAGCAACGGCAAGGGCAATGCAATAGACAATTCATGAAGTGAAAACATGGCTTCTTTGCAAACTAAAGCATAGCACATCCCCTTAGCATCAAATAAATCAGCAAGTTCAGATTTAGTTTCGAGCAACGATGGTGATTTTAACTTAATAACTTGCTGTTTTTCATATTCTATTTTTTTTGCTTTGCCATCACGAATTTTACTCTTCTCAAAATGCACAATTTCAGCAGGAGTCATGGGGAGCAAATTGATTTTCTTTCCCTTATGCATGAGAGTATATTTATTGGTTCCACCATGATGAATAGTATCTGTATCAAATTCCCATGGATGACCCAATAAAAGAGAACAAGCATCCATAGGAACAACATCAAAATCAGCAAAATCATCGTATGAACCAATTGAAAAATGTATTCTCGTTGTTTGTATTACCCGAACCTTACCGCTGTTGTTGAACCATTGAATGTGGTACGGATGAGGGTGTGCTCTTGTTGTCAAACCGAGTTTATTGAAGACGTCCTTGTTCACCAAGTTATTGCAGCTACCTCCATCAATTATAGTGTGTACACGGCAGTCCTTGACGAAGAGAAACCAGTGGAAGAGGTTTTGTCGTTGTAGCTTGTCGTCGGTCTCCACTTTGGAGCTCAAGGCATGCTGCACAATGATGCTCCTATAGTTCTTCATCGCTGTTGTACCAAGTACCTCTTCTTTGGTGTGTTCGTCATTTGGATCTGTAAAGTCAGTAGCAAGAGAATATTCATCTTCAACATCCGAAGTACTATCATACCAGCCATCATCGCGTGCTATGTATGCTCATTTGCTCGGGCAATCTCTAATCATATGACCATGTCCCTGGCAGCGGTGACACATAATGTTGGAAGTACGACCCGTAGAAGGAGTGGACGGCGAAGGCTTGAATGATGTCCCCTTGCTGCCTTCCGGCATGCTAGAAAGTGGAGCAGCAGGTATAGTTTGTTGGCCGCCATTCGGTGGTGTAGTCGTTGCACGGGGGGGGGGGGGGGGGGGGGGTCAAAGATGGTGCCTTTTTGGATGGTGTAGTCGCTACACGCGGCGTGAAGTTGCTCCTCGTGCGATGTTGCTGTTGTTGTTGGACCTATAATTCTTTTTCTGCCAACATGACAAGCTGAAACAATCTGTTAAGAGTATCATATCCCTTGTAATCAACAATGTCCTAAATTTCATGCTTCGACCCCCCATAAAAATGAGCTATTTTATCATCCATGTCCTCTACTACCCCACAACACCGCATACCTTTTTGTAACTCTTGATAATACTCCTCTACGGACATGTTACCTTGGTCTACTAAGCGCTGCAATTTTTTGTGAAGGTCGCGCTGAAAAGATGGAGGAACAAATCGAACACGCATAGCTTCCTTTAATCTATCCCATGTTGGAGGATCAGTTCTAGTTTTAACAAGTTCATTTCACCATATGATAGCAAAGTCCTTAAACTCACTATTGGCTTGACAAACTCTATGTTGTTCAGGAACAAGATGGGAATTAAATTTTTTCTCTACTGTCATCCCAATCAAGATAAGCCTCAGCATCATAAGCACCAGAAACAGAGGGTATAGTAAATTTCACTTTATCAAAAGGATCATCAAGAGGACGATTATAATTGTTATGATTATTACCTCCCATACCTCGACGATAATGTGGCAGTCTTGGCTGATTATTGTGATCTTCTAGTTCATCATAAGCATTTTCTTCTTGTCTTCCAGCGAGAGGCAACCGACCCTCAAAAGTAATCATCCGAAGAGCAAGGTCATCCAGTTGGCGAGTCAGGTTCGCCAATGACTCCTCCGTTGATGCATTGTATTTGGCGAACATATTCGTCTTAGTCTTCATCATATCACGTAACTAAGCATATTGAACACATTCGTCATCATTGTCTTCTCCTGCCATTGTTAGTAGAAAACAAAAGACAACAAAAAAAAATATGTTATCTCTATCAACTACAGTGACAATGTGGAAGGTGGAAGAAAACAATCTCTCTCGCTCAAGCGTCTTACCACGCTCTTACAAGTGTTCTTACCGACACAGCAGGTGGTGTGAACGGTGAGATGAACCAATGAAGCATGGGGTGATTGCAAAGGTACCTTTTATGCTCAAGAGAAAGGTGGAGCTTGGATGGCACAATATGGTGGCTAATAAGCAAAAAATCTTTAACAGCTAAACAAAGTTGAATAAGTATTCAATGTAGGAAATTGTTGCTGGTCAACTGAGTGCCCTAGATCCTAGCACAACAGAAGGAAGTATCAAGGAAAAAGAAAGACAAAATGATATACCCAAGAAAACACCACCAAGTGGTAGAGGCCAATTGCTTTAATATGCGTGCTCTTCACTATGTTTTTTTTTAATATTTTTTTGATATTTTTTATTTACTCAGGAGCACAAATATAGGAATCACACAAATTTGCACCTCAATTGGATGTAATATGCGGCCTATAGAAAATCAAGAAGATTCCTTAAAATTCGTGCTGAAATTTCGGAGGCCGGATTGCCTATGTTCCAAGGGGAATTTGGGCAATCTAATTTCACCGAACGCAGCTACACGGCGGAAAATCAGATGCAAAATTTCGCTTAGATGAATTTGAAAAAAAAATCGCCCGATTTCGAGTTCGTATGCGAAAGTTATGGCCGTTTTAAGGTAGGCTGTCCGAGTTACGTTTTTTTGGATGTTGATTCCAACTCGGTTTGAGAACAGAACTCGCAATCGGATATGAAAACGATCGGGAATTTGCACAGCAACTAATGGGGTGGTGTGTGATGATTCAAGGATGAATGGCACAAAGGTTTGTCACCTAATCTAGGGCTGACGATGCGGGAGTTCATGCCTGAATATATTGTCTAAAAATCAGTATCTTCTCTCTTAGTGCCTCAAACAAGCGAGGAAGCGAACAACTTCAATCACAAATCTTGTTTTTATCCTTTTATAGGTATTTGACCTTAATCTTTCAAGCATAGATTTATCAACAAGTGAAGCTTCCTTGTGACACATGTTAATGGCGGTTATAAGAAAAGGGTGTGCCAAAGCTAACAAAATCTGAATTCAACTGAAGATAAAGAGATACTGCATATGAGTGGTAGTGTCCAGGTTAGACAGTGTGAAGTTATGATGACAACCTTCAACAACATGAAAAGTGATGCTAAGGTTATTCTTTCATCAACCAAGGTATGTTGTGAGGGCATAACACTTGTTGGGGCAAGCATAATTGTGATGCCCCAACAAGTGTTATGGCCTCACAACATGCCTTGGTTGATGCAAGCATAATCTTGGCATCACTTTTCATGTTGTTGAAAGATGCCATCGTAGCTTCATGCTGTCTAACCTGGACATTACCACTCTTATGAAAAATCTCTTTGTCTTCAGCCCCGTTGAGATTTCGTTAGCTTAAACACACCCTTCGCTTGTAACTGCCATTAACATGTCTGATGAGGAAGGTTCACTTATTGATAAATCTATGCTTGAAAGATTAAGGTCAGATTCCTATGAAAAGCGTAAAAATAAGATTTGTGATTGAAGTTGTTTGCTTCATAGCTTGTGTGAGGCACTAAGTGAGATGGTATTCATTTTTAGTCAATATATTCAGCCATTAGAACTGATAAAGTAGCATCTTCATAAGTTTTTAAAATGGAGAGAAGAGAAAGAAATCCTTCAGGGTATGTTTGGGTGTACTCAATCTAATTCGATTGAAGTGGATTGGAGTGGAAAATGAACTAATTTTCTCCTCAATCCACTTATATTGAAGTGAATCCACTCCTATCCAAACAAGCCCTCAAATGTATGGGAAGTATCGTTAGATTTCAATTGAAGCTTTTAACAATCCAAATGATGTGTCACAAGTGTTACTTGCATCTACAAGAACTTACTATGAATGGATTAGCTTGACAGGAGCTTCAAGAGTTGTGCTTCTAGAAGTTGTTTGGAATCAAGCTGTTGGAAGGCAAGCCTAATTATCATAGGTCAGAAGAAATTTATATACACATATTATTTGATAACTTATGGATCGGGTGAAGGTGATAAATATGATAGTCAACAAGCCGAAAAGGATCACTTGTCCAAATTAGTCTTCTCTACAGAAGATAAATTTAGTAATGTTCGAAACATGCTATCTAAAGCTGAAATGGAGCATTGTTCTAAGTTGATTTCGGGGGATATAAATATATAAAATATATATCATATATTTTTTCCAACATTAACATCTTCTCGCATATCGGGTTTCAAATCCTTTTTACTGCTTCTCTCTACACGCTTGATGTATTCCTCTTACTGATTATATTCCTCTATATTATCTCCCACATTCTCAACCCCAATAATGTTTTGCTTTCTGGACAAACCTACGTGCATCTTCTCAGTTTCTAGATCTTGTACATAAAAAACTTGTGCGACACGATCGACGAGAACCCACGGGTCATCTTTATAACCCACTTTGTTCAATTCTACAAGTGTTAGCCCATAGTTGTCGACGTTCACAACATCAGGATGTTTGACCCGTTGGCACATTAATACGAGCATTACCATTCCTTCGTCATAATCGAGTTCCCATATTTCCTCTATGAACCCGAAGTATTTGGTCTTCTGCCCCTGTGAATCATAAGCCTCTATACGAACACCACTATTTTGTGCAACACTCTTACCGTATTTTTCTTCAGTGTAAAATGTGTAACCATTGATGTCATATGCTTGCCATGATGTCACCAAAGCAGATGGGCCAGAAGCTAACTTCTTCATTGTTGCCTCTTCTATAGAGTTTCTGTACAGTATATTTTTGTCCATTAACAATTTAGTCAAACATCTTCAGTTCTCTTTTACGATCCAATACTCTATGTGTCTTGGTTTTTCCGCGAACCTCAATTTGGTGTTCCTCGATGTACGACTCAGCTATTGCAAGCTATTATAGTACATCAAAATGTGCACAGTGTACATTCTTGTAATCTTGAACGACAGAAATTTTCTTACCCACTTTGCCTCTCTCACGTAGTCTACCCTCATGTATTGGTATAGGTACACCTATATGTTTTCCATATTTGATGTAATTAGCGCAACCCTCAATCACTTCTTAAGCGCAGCCCTAATGCTTTTACTGATCAACAAGATGTATGATTAGGTGTACATGCATATCAAAAAAGGATGGTGGGAAACACATCTCAAGCTTACAAATAGTCTCGATGATGTACATTTTCAAATAGTCTAAATCTTCACGTGCTATCACCTTTTGTGATACTGTGTTGAAGAAGTAACACAAATGTGCGATGACAACATTTATATGCTGAGTTTGATGACTCTTATTGCAGTGTCAAGGAACACTGTCATCATCATGTGATAGTTATGAGAATTATAGCCAGATAAAGACAAGTCTTTCATCGAGACTAGTTTGCGGATATTGGATGAGAAACTCGTGGGCACTTTGATCTCACGCAAGCATTCGCAAATTTCTTTTTTCTCTTCTAGTGTCAAGTTGTAGCTGGTCGGGGGAAGGTAATGCTTCTCGTTCGCCTTTTCTACTAGGTGAAGCTTTGGTCTCATATCAAGATTTACTAGGTCCATACATGTGTTTAATCCATCCTTTATTTTCCTTGGCATTTCCAGCAAGGTCCCAATGATGTTCTCAAATACATTCTTTGTAACATGCATTAAATCTATACTATGGCAAAATTCCAAATTCTTCCAATACGGAAGATACTTGAAAAAATTGATTGTTTCTTGAAAGCCATGTCAGTTGTATCGCCCAACGATGTACTTTTCTTTCTCTTTGTTCCTTTACATTTATTTCCCTTGTCGAAAGCAATATGAATGTTCTTGAACATTTCGAACACGAGTTTTCCACTGTAAGGTTTTGGTGCAATATCTTTTTCGATTTACTTATCAAATTATTCTTTCATCTTCCTATACTTGTGTGTATCTGTCAAGAAGCACCGGTGTCTCATGTACACTGTCTTTCTGGATGAAGTGAGGTGTAGAATTCCAGTTCTATCTACACATCTTACACAACCTTTCTTCCCTTTCATTTGTCCCGATAATGTAAACAGTCTTGAATAATCATGCGCGGTAACGAATATCATTGCTCATAGCGTGAAATCTCCCGATTGTACTCATCCCATGTACTTACCCATTCATTCCACAATTTCGCTGTATCTTCCACTAAAGGTTACAAAAACACATCAATTTCGATGTTGGGTTGTTTTGGACCTTGGATAAGAACAGATAACATGATATATTTCCTTTTGTGACACGACCACGTCGGTAGGTTGTACATCGTTAAGACCACAGGTCGTGTGATGTGTATGCACCTTTTTTTCACCAAACGGATTCATTCCATCTGTAACCAAGGCAAACCTTACATTTCTGATTTCCTTTGCAAATTCTGGATACTGAATATCAAAATTTTATCACTGCATTGCATCACCAGCGTGTCGAATATGTTTTTCATTCTTCTTGCGCTGCTCTGAATTCTAATGCATAACTTCAGCCTCCCTAGGGTTTGAGAACAAATGCTTCAATTGATGAATTACTGGATGGTACCACATCACCAAGACAAGAATTTTTTATCTTATGCTTCTCGTCTGCATCGTCAGAATTATCATCATCGTGACCTTTAGGGAAAATAACAAACTTCTTATTCTCCTGAGAATTTTTCATGTTGGTAACATACTGGTGATTGTAGTCCTTTATGTATCTTCGACACCACTGATGGGGCATCTAGTTACGAGCTCATGTTTTTTGCAATACAAAATACAATGGTTCACACAAGCATGTATTTTTGTCACACCTAGTGCCGTCGGGCAAAGAAGTTTCTTCACTTTATAAGTGCTTCTGAGCAGTTTATTTTGTATTTGGAAGAATTTCTGCCAAAAGATTCTAAAGATCAGAAAAACTACAATCGGACCATCCGTGTCTGGCTTTCAACTTTAGTAGTTCTGGGACTGCATGCAATGTAGTAAACTCTTTATCGCAACAGTCTGATTCGTCATATAAAAGCTCCATCACTGCATTCTGCAATGTCTTCATTTTACTTAAACCTTTACTTGCTCCCATAGAAGTCAATACATATGGTTCAATGTGATGCAACATCTCCTCAAAATCGAACTCATCATCATCATCACCATCTTGATTCTCACTACCATCATCGATATGAACATTATCGTCATGTGAACCTCTCTCATCATCTTTATCTGCTTCATGTGTATCTAACTCACCTGCTTTCCATACTGTGTAGTTTTTTTTTTAAATCGCTTTTCACCAAATGAGATTGGATTACTATAGTATCTATCCAAGCAATCTTATTTTTGCAGTCGATACATGGACATAATATGTCATCTATCTTTTGCATCTTCGCATGTCTCTTGGATGCTTCAATAAAATTTGCAACATTATGAATGTATATAGGATCGGGTCTTGGCATGTTATACATCCACGCTCGACGGTACATGCTTCAATAACAATATTTTTGTAAGATTTACAAAATTTGGACACAAATATTCCCTAAAGGTCATCTTTAAAATGAATTAAAAGAGACATAAATATTATGTATCATATGAGTGACTACTGGTATCATGTAGGCCTGTTCATAAGGGTTCCACGAAAATTTGTTTCATAATTTTCTCAGCTTCCTAGTGGCCATTATGGACTTCAAAAGTTAGGCATATTCATTAGAACATTTCATCCAACACGAGATGTGCTTGTATACATCTTCAACCTTTAATCATTCAAATCTACTTCTTTTTCTACATAATTCATGGGTGAGCTCAAGGGGGGACTCAACTACATCTTTCAAGCTTTAATCCTTCAAATCTACTTACTAACTGCCTGAGATAATAGTACATCTTCATAGGCGGGTGGTAACTAATAACCACCTGAGAGAAGTCCTCTTCTTAGGCGGTTGTTCCTTAATAACTGTCTGATAAGATAGGCGTCTATATATAGCGCTCGGCTTCGCTGGAAAAACCTGACACGGCAAAATCACTTAGACGCCATAAGGCTGCCAAAATTTTGTTTGTTGCCAAGTCTTCGCCACCCTCGCCGATGAGCTTTGCCGTCGTCGCCGAGCATCGATCTTGCTGCCTCCTTCTCTTCTGTCCAGGTGCACCGAGCTGTGTCCTCACATGCCGCTGCGCCCGCACTCGCTGTCGCCCTCTCTCCCTCCACCATGCCACGTAAGTTCATCTCCCTCTCACCCTCCTCCACAGCGACCTCCACCCGACCTCACTCGAGCCCCCCCTCATACTCGGCCTAACCCGAGCCCTCTCCATGGACACCAGCCGAGCTCTCCTCCACGCCAGCCTCCAATCGAGCACCACCTCCCCCCTCCTCCCCCCTCCACTGAGCCCCCCCCCCCCCCACCCGGCCTCCTCAGCGCCCCCTCCCTCCCCACCGGCGGGCGTGGCAGCCACCAACACATCGACGCCCGTTCTCCTCCCCCACCAACATTTCCCTCCTCATTGGCAACCCAATTATGCTATGAAATGTTGTTTAATTGTTGATTGAACACTGCATTGTGATTGTTGTACATAACATTGGACATAAATTGCAGATTGTAATTGTTATTGTTTAATTGTTGATTTAATCAATGTGAATTGCGAATTGTGAATTGCTATTGTTTAATTGTTGATATAATTGTTCTTGTCAACCTTTTACAAGCCATACGCATGCCTAGCTAACGCTTGGTCAGTCGTGTCAAACCCTAGAATGGAACTTGGTCAGTCACCTTGGTCAATCGCCTTAAACTAGAAAATGCCTTATCAAACCCTAGAATGCTCCCATCTTTTTCTTTCATGCAACACTTCATGTAGAGTTAATATGCCATTCATTATATTTTTGTTGGGTATCTGCAGATTGTACCTTGTGAAAATGCCATTTATGCAACCTTAGAATGCAGATTGAACCTTGTGAATTATTTTATCTACCACTTTCTCCATTCTCAGTGTTAATATATTTGTAAACCATTTAAAAATACAGTTTAGAAGGCATATTGGTCTGTATGTATTTCAACCTTTTGATATCCAGCTTCCCTTCATAAAAATCATGACCTGCTTGATTATAACCCCAACCTTTTAGAGAAAATCAGGATTTTGAGAGCATTTATTTTTGTAGCTTTAATTGAAGTGAGGCATATTTCTTGTCTTATTAGTTCTAGCATTGAAAGCCCTAAGAAGATTGTTGACGGTAGTAATAGTAAAGAAGGCAATATTGAGTTTAGTGTCTCCAGCAGTTGAGACTCCTTTCACAGTCCATCGTATCCTTTTCCGAATATAATAATTAAAAATACTTTAGAGGATCTCGACCCAGAATATGATCCTGCTGACGAGGTATGGATCACAAATGTTAACTTAGCAGTTAAAGTTAATGTTGGTTGTCAAGTATACAAAGTCTTATAATTCTTTTCTACCTAGATTAATCACGAATACAACGAGGTGACTTTGGCTCCTAAAACCGTAGAAGGTTCTCCAATGGATGAATCCTCTGGTTCACTCAAGCAAAAACGAGGGCAGCAAGGACCCAATAAGGGTCCATTGAACCGCATCAAGTACATAACAAGGGTCGGTCCAGGTGGGCTTCCCCAAGAACCACTAGATTCAGTTACAAAGTACGAAATGCATGCGGTTTTCTTGTTAGAGAGCTCGTGCTGAACACAACTGAGAATTGGAGAAAATTGCCTAAGGAGAACAAGGATGAGTTGAGGGAGAGGATAAAGAAACAATTCAAGTTCTCGAAAGGCACAAAACAAGCTGTAAAGAAAGCAACATTGGTCTCTTGCAGCTAGAAGTTTTGTGGCTGGAAGAGTGAAATGAATGCTAATGTTAAGGTCGATAAGGTCCCTAGCCCGAGGAAGATGGGAAATCACACAAGCTCAGTGGCAAGAATTTGCTTTTCAAAAGACCACACCTGATGCTAAATCCCTATGTGCAACTAGGTCAGAGCTTGCCAAGAAGAACAAATATCATCATCGCTTGGGGTCTGCCGGATATGCCCCCAATGTCTAGAAATGTAGTAATATATTAGAGGAAGTTACTTGTAAGGGCAATCCTCACCCGTTAGAAGGCTAAGATGATAGAACTCAGAGGTGGGTCTTTGCTCGGTCAGGTTTGACCAGCGAAGGCAAACTTGAAAAGCCTGACACTGTGAATGAAGTAGAGCAAAAAATGAAAGAAGTAATTGAAAAGCAACAGAAGGGTCTCATCAAGCCAAAGAGGGAGAATGTCCAACTTACCGCTATCCTAGGAACCCTCAACACAGTGGACGGGTTCGAGCAATGTCTTCCCAGATGTATTGGCTAGATGGTTTCCCGAAAGATAAAGAATCATATAGAAGATATGAAAAGTTCAAGAAAACACTTGAAGAAACGATTGTTCAAAAGGTCAAGGAAAATGTGCAAGAAATAATGGAACAACTTAGACAATCGGGACAATTGGTGGCACCGAGTACAACGATGGTTCCCGTACCAAAGGAGCATTTAGTATCTCCAACTACCTACCCTAGCAGCGTAAGTTCTATGCCAGGCTCAGAGTCAATCCATAAGTTCGCTGTCGATGATATTGTTAAGGACAGATCTTGTCGTCTTCTTGTCCTGATCGGCAGAGCGGGGAAAAAAACCAAACAGGTTGCCACTGCTATGGCAAAGCCTGATCATGACTTCAATGATCATTGATAATGATTATGAAGATTATGAAATATACCACATTACACATGAGGGGATCACGACTTTGGGGCAGGCTGTCAACCATTTAATCCTTTGGCACCGACGCGATATCATGTTGGACGATGAGTCGATTTCTAGCCGTGTCGCATCTCAAAATACTGCAACCCTGTCTTTTAAGGTGAAAGTCGAGGAATATCCACTCCCGCTATGTCTCAGCAAGGATGATAGTGACCTTGCTAGTAAAGATAACCAAGAGCAACAAGATAAACAACAGCTTCAAGCAGTCCCAGAGCAACCTGGTGTTAGTAAAGAGCAACCAGTTGAGCAACAGCTTGAAGTAGTACTAGAGCAAGCTGTTGGTAGTAAATAGCAATCAGTTGAACAACAGGTTCAACAACAAGCTAGTGTCCAACTTCCGTCTGCTACTCCTTGGTCATCAGTGCCTATAAAAGTTAGCTCATACCAAAATAAGACACCTTCATCAGTAGTGTCAAAGTTTTTTCGAAAATATGAAGGAAAATATTAGAAAATCGAGTGCATCTTGTTCTTCTCATGAGCCAACACTAGAAGATATTAAGGAGTGGGAAGAAGACGGTGTCATGTGTAATCGGCGGATGGCTTTAGTTAAACCAAGAGTTCCAATGTACAAGCTTCAGGATGTTCCTCCAGAATATGAGAATGTGAAGCCATTCATAACATCGGTACAACTTAGCAAACAACTTGTCTCGCTCAAAAAAATACATGAGTGGTACATCACTGCCAGCGCAAAATATGAACTCTCTTACGTCACATTTCGTGTGGCAAAAGATGCATTTCGGAGCACTGAAGCAGATAAACGAGCCATTTTCTTTGAAGATCTATATACCCTTTTCCATTGAGGCATGATCGAAATCAACCTTCTACTCATCTGGTGCTTGTAAGCACCTCTAATATTTTGTATTTGATTTTCTTACTACACGCATACACATTTCATGAGATTATAACAATTCTGAACTTCTTCAATAGGATGCAATATATGGATAATAAAAAGATGAAATGCAAGACAGGTATCCTTGACCCTACACGGATTGCAAAGATGCTATTCTACGTTAAGGTACATCGAGACTCAGAACAGTATATAGGAACAAAGAGCATGTGAAAAGCTACCAGAGGGGGGTCAATGGTGGATTAAAACTTTTTCAGTGGAAGCAACAAAAACCCCTCAACATAAAATTGATATATTAAAGAAATCGTGTGTGCGACTAATCTAAATATTATCAATTGTGACAAAACCAGTAAAGATTGTGTAGAATGAAGTCACAAATACATGACAACAAGAATCACAAAAAACCGTTAAGAAAAACTCAAGTTACGATAGAAAGATTGAATGAAGTTCAATCTTTTCTACCCGAGAAAAACCAGATTTGCAACACTGCAATGAAACTTGTGTAGATCCAAAACCACAAACCTAATGACCATGAACTTTTCACAGATGCTACATAATCAAGTTATGAAGACAACCCAAAAAGAATCAGTCAATTGGATCTGTAAAACTCGAGTTATGATAAAACCACCAAAGGAAGGTAGTGTTGTGCAGAAACTCGACGAGAAAAACTTGTCTGAAATAAGTCGGATGAACAAGACACAAAAGTTCCTTTCAACTACGAATTTTATTCATAGAACACAAGAGGAGCGGCCCAAAAGTCGTGCACCATGAGCTCTGGCCTCCCTTGCTTATATGACCAGCCCTTAGGCCAACCATATCCTGACTAGTACTCAAATCCTACTCAGATTCAACCGAAACTTTCCATAACTGCTCAAGACTCTTCTATATGAAGATAGAAGCAATATTAAGACTTCCAAACTCCTTAGAAACATATCCAACATTCCTAAAAACAACTAACCTTCATGACCCACACGAAATCTAACCAAAACAAACTCGAAACTTTCCATAAACGAACCATAACCACTTCAGCCGCAGCCTGGGGCATATTCCAGTCGGTTGGACCATTCCGACCAATTTTTTACGTCCACTTCTCTTGATCATGCCTTAGAACCATGTTTCCACATCCTTGCACACCTTGCACATGTGCAAACATCTTCCACAACATCCACGATACCTTCATATGCATTGTTCTTGATTCAAACATGTTGCACGACCTCCCAATCAACTCAACCATAACTCCTTCTGAACTTGGTTGTTGAACCTTATCATCTTCCTAAGACTAGTTCAATGGATCTCGTCAATAGCCATGTCTTGAACTCAAGCAACACCTGCACATGAATAAACAACCAATTCTTCCAAGTACAAGTCCTCGACTTGACTCTCTTTAGTTCCGAAACCACAACACCTTACGAGAGTACCTCACATAAGCATGTTGCAAACCATAGCAAAACAATATCAACCATAACTGCCAAAACACACCAAAAACTTAGTAAGAGAATACTAAGAAAACTTTGCATAAGTGTAAAGCAAGTTTGTAATATTGCAAAGTAAAAGCTGAACCACTGCAATCTAGCTTCGGGCCTTGCCAAAACTAACTGGACCTTGAACTGGAGCTTAACAAAGCTAGAAGGACCTTGCACCAGAGCTTACCAAAGCTAGTCGGACCTAGCACTGGAGCTAACCAAAGGTAGTCGGACCTAGTGCTGGAGCTTATCAAAGCTAGTCGGGCCTAGCCACAGCAAGTCAGACCTAACCAAAATAAGTCAGACCTAGAAAAAGAAGTTGGACCTATCCAAAACAAGTCGGACCTAACGTGACCATGCATGAGCTACCCAAAACAAGCTGGACCTATCGTCGGACCTTGCAGGAGCTAGGACCTAGAGTCGGACCTTGTTAAAAGGGTGTTTTGGTAGTATTTAAAACTTTTAACGTCATAGCCAATGTAAACAACACATATAGGTATTACAATCTCCCCCTTGATGAATGCATTGGCAACACAACATAGAATCCAAACATTGGCTTATTTACATGAAAAGTTTTGTAAACAAAATTCTCCCCCTTTGTAAATTAGAAATAAAATGAGAAGAAAAACAAATATACAAAATTCTCCTCTTGAGAAGAATCGTGCCAAAATACTTGTGAATGTGTGCAATGTTGATCAATTTTTCCCCTTTTGACAATGTATTCAGCAAGGTAAAAAATAGAAATTTTAATTGTTATGAGCATATTATAACATATACATATAAAACAAAGCTCATCCAAGTCATACTATCAAGTAACATACACTATCACATCAATGATATACATAAATTAGTGTAAGCCATGTTAGAGATCAAGTGTAATTTTCAATTTAAGCAAGTTATGATCTCACAAACTTAAGTATTTCAAAACATGAAAGCATGACACTTGTTGCTGTATTTTTCATTTTCAATATCATTTAAAGATCAAATTTTTATCATATAACATTTGCAAGAGAATATACGCCGCATCTGCCTTATTCTAACCAAACAAGCCAAGCCAATGTCATTTGACAATCAGAAGCTTAAGGATATGGTTTTGTCATACACAACTTCTTCCATGTTCATATCTAAGTGCAATGATAAGCCATCTCAAAAGAAGAAGTGTGATGCATGAATATTCTTTTTATATTTCTCACTTTATATTTGATCATAAAATCTCAACATGAGAATAGTTGATTGACGAATTTTTCATGATTAAAAGCACTTGTGATCATGCAACAAGTTCAAAACAGCCAGAATGTTCGATCATGACCAAATTTAGTGTAAGTAATTATTCCAATTACTAGTCATGGCAAAAACTACAAAATATATAACACGAGTAATGTAGTAAGAACTTTCTGCATGTAAATGAATTCATAGAGTCATATATGTATGAAATACTATGCTCATTTTATTTTAATTTCAGATTCACACATAGACTTCCCATGTTTCAAAACTTCCCCTCAATTTAAGCAATGAGGATGTATAACCCCTATTTCACTACGAACGAAACAAAAACGAGTGAAATCCGAAGGTTTTGTAAAATGTCAACCAAATGTTGTTTGGTATCTACATGGTGAAGCACAATGCTTCCCCTTTCAACATTATCATGGACAAAGTGATACTTAATGTCAATGTGCTTTGTTCTAGAATGTTGCACGGGGTTTTTAGCAATGCAAATAGCACTAGTGTTATCACAAAACAATGGAACACTACCTAGATCAACCCCATAGTCCTTAAGAGTTTGAACAATCAAAAGAATCTGTGAGCAAGCGCTAGCAGCAGCTACATATTAAGATTCGGCTGTGGATTGTGCAACTGAGCTTTGTTTTCTAGCGGGCAGTGCAACAAGTGAATTACCAAGAAAATGACATTCACTCAAAGTACTTTTCCTATCAATCCTACAACCCCCAAAATTAGCATCCGAAAAAGCTTTCAATGTAACGGTTGAGGAAGAAGGAAGAAAAATGCCAAATTCTTGAGTTCCATGTAAGTACCTGAGAAATCTTTTGACAGCTTGAAGATGTGAAGTATGTGGGGAAGCTTGAAACCGTGCACAAAGACATACGCTGAATTGTATGTCCGGTCTTGATGTCGTGAGGTACAAAAGTGATCCAATCATGCTTCGATATTATTTTTGATCAACTGGGTCACCATCTTCATCAAGTTCAAGTGTTGTTATTGTACCAATTGGTGTCCGAAGAGGCTTGATTTTGTCCATGTTGAAGCGCTCAAGAAGGTCTCTTGAATACTTTGTTTGATGCACAAAGTTACCTTCCTTGGTTTGCTTTATTTGCATCCCCAAAAAGTATGTGAGTTCTCCCATCATACCCATCTCAAATTCTAAACTCATCATAGCTGAAAACTTGGACACAAGATCATGAGAAGCACAACCAAAGATAATATCATCCACATACACTTGAACGAATAATGAGTCTTTGCCATGCTTAAGCACAAAAAGAGTTTTATCAACCTTTCCCATGGTAGACCCCTTTTCAAGTAAGCATGTTTTTAACCTATCATACCAAGCTCTAGGAGCTAGTTTTAGACTGTAAGAGGCTTTGGACAGTTTATAAACATGATTAGGAAAATCTGAATTTTCAAAACCAGGTGGTTGTTTGACATAAACCTCCTCATCTATGTAGCCATTAAGAAAAACAGTTTTAACATCCATTTGATATAACATGAAACCTTTAGATGCAGCAAAAGCTCTTATGACTTCTAATGTAGTAATAGGAGCAAAAGTTTCATCAAAATCTAGACCTTCAATTTTTGTGAAACCTTGAGAAACCAACGTAGCCTTCTTCTTAATCACAATCCCATCCTCACTTTGTTTATTTTTAAACACCCATTTAGTTCCAATTAAAGTGTGACCTTGAGGTGGAGGTACGTGTTTCGAAACATTATTTCTTTCAAAGTTTTCTAACTCTTCTTGAGTTGCAATAATCCAAGATTCATTAGTGAGTGCGTGTGATATATCTTTTGGTTCAAAACAAGTAACAAAAGCAGAATGAGCGTGAGAGTTTGGATCGGAAAACCTGGACCGTGTGACTCGTTTGTGCAGGCTTCAAATGATTTGTTGTGGAGGATGACTTTTGACGGCTCGAAAAGGAGTAGACACTTCACAAGCTTCTTCTTTTTCATGTTCATCACAAATCGATGAGCTTGTGACTTGAGGACGATATGGATCAGCAATGGTGGTCGACGGTGCTGGTTATGAATCAAAATTAGGAGTTAGAATAATGTCATTAGCTGCTGAATTTTCGGGCAGTAGCACCACTTCTTCCACATCTTCAACGAAAATACTCTCCCCCTGCGGATATGGATTCAGACCTGCAATATTTGTGCTAGTACCTGGGCTAGCTTCATCAAAAGAAACCTCACAAATCTCGACAAATTTGTTAGTGTCAAGTAAAAGCACACGGTAGCCTCCAGTATGAGGTGGATAACCAAGAAACATGCCATCAACAGATCTAGCTTCAAATTTATCAAGATTACCATGATTCTTAACAAAGCATTTGCAGCCAAAGACCCTAAAGTGTGTGACACTAGGCCTATGTCCAAACCAAAGTTCATATGGTGTTTTTCTAGCTTAGCACGCAAGAAAACACGATTTGAGACATAACAAGTGGATGCAATTGCATCTGTCAAAAAATTTTGTAGGAGTTTGATATTCATCAAGCATAGTACTAGCCACCTCAACTAAGGTTCTGTTCGTTTTCCCTACAACACCATTTTGGTTAGGTACATAAGGTGAAGAAAATTGGTATCTATTCCATTTTCAGCACAAAAGTGATCAAACGATTGATTTTTAAATTCGGTTCCATTATCACTTCTAATTGCTTTTAAAGATCCTGGTGATCAATTGATAATCTAAAAATAATGTTCTAAAGTGACTAAAAGCTTTATTCTTATATGCCATAAAGTAGACACAAGAGTATATAGAATAGTCATTAACACTCACAAGAACATACCATTTAGCTCCGAAGGATTGAACACGTGAAGGTCCTACGGTGTCAAGCTGCAAAAGTTGACCTGATTCTGTTGTCATGGTCATTATGAGAAGAGCATGTGAACCTGCAACAATCATAGCATGTCTACAAGAAGATCACACAAATTCTTTGTTTTTAAGCTTAGGCAGTCCACGTATGCTATCAAGAGCACTAACACATGTTAGATGATCAAAGCCTACGTGACCAAGTCTACAATGCCAAAAAATATAAGTACTTCAAATCATTAGCAACTAGACACCTATGATTAGAGGATGACATATCAAAATCAGATTTAAAAACTCTTCCAAAATGAGACATGTTAAAAATAAGCTTACTATTTGAACCTACAACTTTGCAGCAATTTTTATTGAAAATAATTTCTAGATTTTTATCTAGCAATTGTGAAACATAAAGCAAGTTGTATTTTAAATTCTTGACAAGTTCCACATGCTTCAAAGTGTAGTGATCATTTACTCTAACCGAACCCTTAGCAATTATTGGAGTTGAAGAATTATAGGCAAAAGTAACATTCTCTACACGTGATACAAAAGAGAGGGAGGAGAACCATTCTTTGTTACCGGTCATGCGGCGTGAGCAACCTGAATTCACAATCCAAATGTTCTCCTTCGTCATACATGTAACACACATAGAAGCACAATACGTCGATGACTCAATAAAAGGGTTAGTCAAAAGGCATTTAGGAATCCAGTACTGAGTCACACGACGTGCAGCATGAAAAACACACGAAAGCTGAGACAAAATAGCAAGTTTATGAGCCAAATTTTGAGAATTCTTGTACCCAACTACTGACCTACGAGGTGGTACATGTGTAGGATGATAAACACGAGGTGTTACATGTGTAGGACGATAAACAATAGGTTTGGGAGCAAACTTTGCATGTTTTTGACTCATTACAACAGGTTGTATGTTCCTATCATTCGGTTTAGCATGTGATCAAATTTTGCATGAAAGTTATGAGATCTAGCAATCATCTTTCCTTTTTTTCTGTTGTTTAGCTAGTCTATAACAAAAATATGACATGTCCATCTCTACCACAGTAGGTACAATGAATATAACTTTGTGTTCATATATAGATGAGCAAGCAACATTCTTTTTTGTAACCGAATGAGATAACACTCCTGCAGATTTGAAAACCACGTCTTTTTGCTTAGGAACTATTTGAATCAAACCACTTCCTAATAACTTTACAATTTTAGGTGGTTGTGCGTTAGCATGAGCATGAGAATCAAAACCTAAACCAATGTTATCATTGCAAGACTTGGAAGAATTCAGCAGAAAGTTTAGGTTCTTATTCCGATTACAAAACCGCTCTAGTGTCCTATTCATGTCATCAAGTTTCTTAGACAAGTCTAGGCAGTTTTCACATGGAGTTTTTCCTTTTAGTTTTCAATTGGAATAATATTTAACTTAATGTGAATGTAAAACATTGTTCAATATAGAAATTTCATTCATAGCATCTTGTAGTTTCTTATCCAGATCATAACAAGTAGAACAATGCAAATCAATTGTAGAACAGCTAGCATCTTTCAAGATTTTATCATTAACTCCAGCAAGCTCTATGTTCTTTTTAATTTCTAACTCAACTTTATCAAGTGTGGAGGTGTGTGCACTTCTTAGAGAGGATAATTGTTCATATATTAACTCACATGAGGAACAAGAATCATCACTAGGAATCAAAGATTTTAAACGATTAATTTTAGATCCTAGTGACTCAATTTTAAAAGCATTGTCCCTAAGCCTTTTGTCCTTTTTCTTAACTATAATAGTGGCACGAGAAATACCATCACACATTTCTTCGCAAGTAGGTCATACCTCTTCATTGTCGTTATTGTGTTCTGCCTCCTCCATACTTGACCTTGACTTGCCTACCATGAAGCACAAATTTGCCAAATCATCTTCATCTTTGTCACTTCTGACGATCACAACACTCGAGCCAAGTTCTTGAAGTGCAGATATAAAACTATTCACCAATTGGCATCCTGTAAAACCCTTTCTTTTTTTTTGTTATTGTTGCAAAGAGTGTTTCGTCCTTGTTTGATTTTGTCATGGGAAGTAGTACCTGAAAGGTTATGGAATCCGTGTGAAAATGTCCTGTCTTACCACATTCGAAGCATCATTGAGGTTCAGCACTTCCTCTCCTTCTAGTTCTCACATTTTAATATACCTTTGAGAACCAAGTAGAGATGGGTGCAAGTTCTTCCTTTAGAAACTCATCAATCTGTTCAACGGATAGAGAGGACAACAAAGCAAGTGTTCCACAAGATAAAGATTGGCCGGAACGAGGCATGTCACGTTGAGAAACAAATGCAAGAGACCTTTTAAGGTTCTTACGTGAGATTATGTCAATTTTATGAGTTTTCAATTTAGAATATAGAATATCTAAAGTAAATGTACTCATGATAGTAGATTCACAAATAGACGTGACTTTCATCTCCCAAATTGACATGTCTAATGCACTAAGTAATTGCCTAGCATTCTTAGCATCTGAAAAATTAACATTGACACTACGCAAGTTGCTGAGAACTTTATTAAAGCAAGCAAAGAGGTCGTTGATGGACTCACCAAGTTGCATCTGAAAGTGCATGTACTCCTTTTTGAACATTTCTTTCCTTACCTTCTTGATCGTGTTGGATCCTTTGTGTTAATCAAATAGAGCTTTCCATACATTGTACGCAGATCGAAGATGAGCAACACGGTCGAAGTCGCTTTGAGTTAGCCCTTGTATGATTGTTCTCGACATCTCTCATATTTGTAGTCGTGACTTGATCATTTGATAGCACCACATAAGGTTTGTACAACTTTTCTATATTGCAAAACCTTGTGCCTGGATATAAGCCTATGTCGGTACCCTGCGTACTAGATACCCCATGGTACAGCAAGAAGTGCAAGGGAGTTCCACCTGTCAAAGTTGAAGACCCCTATAGGCCCCACGTGTCAAATGGCACTGGACCCACCTCCTACATAGGGAAGCTCTGACACTGCCACGTGTAACACAAGACCGGAGCCAAACACTCTACATCGTGTAGCTCCGCACCTGACACGTGTACAGTGACCCCTGACCTAACCCCCAGTAGAAGGAAGCCCCGATGTCTCCACGTGTAGAGTAGCTTCGGACCTACCTTCCCTCAAGTGAAAGTTCTGGAGCTTCCACGTGTCAAGCCTCCGGACCTACGCCACCAACGGTAATACAGACGGATCTCCAACGACATAAGTATTCAAAGGAGTCTAATTGCTACAATTACAAGGTCTAATTATGTGCCATCAATGCACTATTAATGGCGCATGATTAGAAGATCCTTTATACTAGTAACACCACCATTAAGGCACGTTATCATGTTATTAGGGTACTTAAACACACTTAATTGTGTATTAGGCAAGAATAACTGTCGGAGCCACATGTCGGGCCAGACATCCCATGTAAGAGCCATCCCTTGGTCTATAAAAGGGATGTGCTGCTCGGTACAGGCAAGCTCATACACATACAAGCACTATGAAATCTCCAATACAACAACACAAACTCCGTGGAGTAGGGTATTACGCTCAGGCGGCCCGAAGCACATAAAATCCCTTGTGTCATCATCTTGTTCATAATCTCACTCGTGCCCCAACCAATCAAGAACCTCCGCAAGCTACAATTTAGTAGTACCGGGGGAAGTGTCATTCGTACATTTCGACATTTGGTGTGTCAGGAAGGGGCGCCTGAGATTTCAAAATGGTGAACTCCGCCGTAGGGTCATCCAACGGCAACAACGCTGTGCAACCTGTTGAAGAAAATCCTACCAACATGCAGCAACCAGCGGGTGCCGTTGTCCTGACAGGCATCGCACCACAACCACCACCATCTGCTCCGGAAAACAATGTTGGGCAGTAGGATGGGGTAATTGCATCGATCACAGCATCGATGAACAATAACCCTAACAACGCGCTGATTGCTGCGCGTATTGTATTGGAGCACCCACAAGCGCCCGAAGCACCTCACGGTGCAATGGAACAATGGTGTGCTGATGTGCAGCATCTAGTTGCAACTGTAGCTGAAGCCATCAGCAACCAAGGTCCTCCCCCATCAGGGAGGCACCAAACAATGTAGGACCTTGTATAGGAGACTTGGTCCTCACGTGTCACGGCACCGAAGGCGTGCTCTATCTCAACAGGTGACATCGCTATCTTCCGGGGCGCGTCACACCCACTATGTCGAGATTATCGACACACGATTTGTGGTCAGAGCTTGACCGCCACTACTGACAGCAGGATGACCGCGTCCATATTGAGCGTGCTCGCGAAAGGCGAGAGGCTCAGGACAACCCTGCTCTAGTGGGAGTAGGAGGAGGTTGTTCTGCCTTGGCCATGCACCTACGCATGGTCCGCTGGCCACAGAAGTTCTAGCGTCATCTGCAAAAGAAATTCGATGGGACTGTTAACCCCGCCGAATTCCTTCAAATCTACTCCACTGCTATACTTGCAGCAGGAGGCAATGAGGCCCTGATGGCAAACTACTTACCTGTATCTCTAAATGGGACCGCCAGGTCCTGGTTCATGATTCTTCTGCCCGATTCCATAAATAGTTGGGCGGAGCTATGTCAACAGTTCACTGCTAACTTCGGGAGCTCTTACACCCGACCATGCACTGAACTGTACCTCTTTGCTGTGAAGCAAACAACAGGGAATCACTGCGATCCTTTATACATCGGTTTTCTCTAGTACACAATACCATCCCCTTTATTTAGGACGCTTCTTTTATTATTGCATTTAGACAGGGCGTCCGAGACAAGAAAATGCTGGAGAAGCTGGCGATGAAAGAAGTCACCAGTGTCAGACTATTGTTCAGCCTGGCTAACAAATGTGCCCAGGCCACAAAGGCCGGGAAATGCACTCAAAACAAGCTCCGGAAGCTAACAAAAAGCCTTCCAAAGCTGAAGCCACTACCTCCGGCAGTGGCAAAAAGAAGAAGAAATCCAACGGCAAGAAGAAGACTTCGGCCAGCGCACCTACTGCTGCGTCTGCTGCAACTCTAGGTGGCCGGGGGCAGCGCCCCAAAAAACGACCTCGACCTTCGTTAGAAGACGGCGGTAGTTCCAAGATGTGGTGTCCGATCCACAAGACGGACAAGCAGAGTTTGGAGGACTATCGAGAGGTCAAAAATCTTGTCAAGCGCTACAACAAGTGTCATGAAGAAGCTCCTTTCCTTCAGCGGGAAGGAAAGCAAAAAGTTGATGAAGCTCTGGTTGAGACGGAGCTAGGCTTCTAGGACCCCAAGAAGATCCTAATGGCTATGTACAACACAGTCGATGATGAATCTGACGTCTCTGACAATGAGCGTCGGAAGACCCTCAATACCATCTACGGAGGGTCCTAGGACATCACCTCTCGCCGCGTCCTCAAGACAATGAGGCGGTAAATGGCTGCCATAGCTCCCACTGCCAGGGTGGAACCGCATCGGAAGTGGATGGATATGCCCATCACTTTTGATGCATCAGACTGCCCCAGGAACATGGTCGGAGCTGGGCAACTTCTGCTGATGGTATCTTTGACCATCAACAACGTTCAGCTCTACCACATTCCGGTAGACGGAGGCGCAACGCTCAATCTCTTGAGCTTTGAAGCATTCATGAAGATCCAGCTGCAACTCTTAGACCTTCGCTCCTTGAGACCTTTATATGGGTTAGGACCGGGGGCCATCAGCCCCCTTGGATCCATCACTCTCCCGGTGACCTTCGGGACACGGCAGAAGTACAGGACTAAGAAGATGGTCTTTGATGTCGCTCACATCAGTCTGCCCTTCAACGCCATCCTGGGTAGGCCTGCCTTGTATAGTTTCATGGCCGCAGCTCAGTACGGCTATCTGGCGTTGAAGATGTCGATGCCTTCAGGCATCGTCCGGGTCCGTGGAGACCGCACTGCAGGAGTCACTGCGCTAGAGGAACTCCATGCGCTTGCCACGGCGCAAGAAGGAACCTCCGGCAAAGAGCTCATTGCTCAACCCCCAAGCACTCATCATCGGGGCTCAACCTCTGCACCACGTGTGCAACCATGAGACGACACCAACATTCCTGTCAAAGTCGTCCAAATTGGTTCTGATGTTGCCAAGACCACCCGTATATCGGGAGGTCTGAACAACAAATAGGAACTCGCACTCATCACGTTCCTCAGGGCTAATGTGGACGTGTTTGGCTAGCAACCGTCACAAATGTATGGGATTCCTAGGGAGGTGATTGAGCACAATTTTAAGATTTATCCCGACGCACGGCCTGTACACCAGAAGCCCTAGAACAAATTAGTCGAGCAACAAAACTTCATCTGATAGGTGTGGGGACCGGAATCCCGACCTCCAAGGATCTCATTGGGTGGTGTCGTGCGATGCGACACCCAACAGTATTCGAGAAGAGGATGAGAACAATTTATAATACCAAGTCTTTATTGAAAAATCACAGCAGAAGTTTTAAAATACTAATGAAAGGAAAGACAACTATACATCATAGCTACGCTCTCAGCACTAGCTATGCAAAAGCAAAGTCATCCATGCCCAGGATACTTCGCACTAGCAACACACAACTCACGGCGGTGTGCAGGGTTCCCACTCAGCTGTAAACCTTGTAGGGGGTGCAGTCTCGTCATCAAACCCGTCATCAGTCGTATAATCTGCAAAAACTTGTTAACTGCAAACATGAGCATAAGGCTCAGCAAGACTAACCCGTCTCACTAGACATATGCAAAGGTGAATACTAAGCATAGCTAAGGTAAAGCAAAAGGACTCGCCTACAAGTGGATCCTTATAGTCATGTTTTAAATAGCACATGACATTCTTCAGGCATAGCACACCATAGACTCCATAATCAAACGAGAAACATTTTGCCTATGATATGACGTGTACAAAGCACATAATGCTTTTACAGGTAAAGTATGGGGAAACTGTAAACCTTTAATTGTACTATATCTAAGCCAAACAAGGTTGTCCAAGCAAGTTGACATCCAATATATCATATTCTCCTGACTTCCTTAGTATTTACTATGTCACAGCGCAGTGAACAAGTGGTACTCTATTACCGCGAGAGATGGTGATTGCAATCAGGATTCACCCGGAACAACACGACACATACGCACTTTTGGAAATGTCGGCGAGTACATACAGCAGTACCTACGTAACACTTCTCTATTAGTCGTATATGGCCACCTTTCACTAGACACTCGAATGTCGAACCGGTCGATCCGTCACGAGCAGGATGTCACTGCGTGGGGCGCACTCTTACGTGCCCACCAGCTGATTTACACCTTGCTGCCCTCAACCCACGCCTATAAAATGGAACGGAATGCATCAACAAACTAGTATCAAGCTACGTCAGTTTATTGGAGCCCATTTCTCCAGTATGTCGCTGATACATTTCAAGCTTGTCCAGCAGGGCCACACATGAAACGGTCGTCAATCGACACAAGCAGGACTATGCACATGAGACCACGTCTCGCTGCATCCTACCCACTGCTCGGTCTCAATTTCATATTCATAAACCATTTTCTGATTCCATATCCTCCCTTGTGATAAAATTCCTATCTCGCAAGTAGATTCCAACTACTCGACTTCTACCGAATTCCTATGTATATAAGCATAGCAGTGTCTAACTAATGGGCCGTAGACCTACGCAAGACTCCATAGGATTTGTGGGTCATGCAAGTGGATATCAAACACCTTAAACGTAATGCACAATCATCTGAAGACGTAAGGTGAATAAAAACTGCAAAAACACTGTAAGAAACTTAAATGCAAACTGGGGCTTGCCTTAGTTTGCGACTCGATTAAATGTCAATTGTTAGTGGTCCTTCTCTGAAGACTCCGCCAAGGACTTCGAGTGGACACCCTGGCCTTCTCCTCCAGGCGACACTTCTCGTCAATATCGATCACTACACGACATGCATATATGAATGCTAGTAAATTATAATGTATATATAGTTCATAAGCTTCTAACTGTGGTTATAGTGAGTTAATGATCTTCGTTGACTTTGGGATTTTTATGGTAGATGTTAGGGACTACAAGGGAGACTCTTGCAAAGAACAGGAGATGATCAAATAAGTTTGTTGTTCCTAAAAATTATGGTAAGTAATAACGTTCTCTAAATTTTGGTTGAAATTTTTGAGACCCATCATGGCTACCAGTGGTTGTATCATGTAGAGGAGGTCTCACTGGTTCTAGTAAAATTTATTTCACAATTTTATAAGTTTCTGTGAAATATATATTGAATTCTGAAGTTGCTAGGAATTTCTGGAATTATTTTATAACTGAATTTAGTTTCTCAATTAACATTCAGATTGGGAATTGAATTTGGGCCAGGATATTAGGTCTAATAAATCTGAAATTTTTATAGGAGCTAGTACATGACTAACAAAAGGTTCGGTTCAAATTTGGGACATAACAAATCAACTAAACATCTGTAATAATTCAATGAAGGAAAAAGACAATTGAATTATACAGAAAATCATACAGATTTTCATACCAAACTAACTGTACAACCTGAAATTTCAGATCATCAGAGTTATACTGGATTTTACTTGAGATTTTTAGAGCAATTATACTAAGAGAAATTGAATTTAGAAGTTTGATTAAATTCCTGGTTACAGTTCTATTTTATAACTGAACAGCAGAATGGAATTTGGAATTTGATTAGGTTATACAGTTTCAATGGCCCCGAAACGTTTTCTGGTAACCAAGAACAGGACAAAGTATTTTATTTGAATTTTGGGGATTTTCCAGTGGAAGGTTCAGCTGGGAAAAATCTATTTGTATTTGGAAAGATTGCATTCTACAGAATTGAAAACTGGTTTTCATAGATCCCAAATGGTACTAACAAAAACTACAGATCAAGGGCTTTCAAACAAAATTTGTCTAAAGATTTTTGGAGCAATCTACAGAAGGATATGCATTTTTGAAGTTGGACAAAGTTTCTGGAATTAGAAAAACAGAAGTGAATCACTGACAGGGGGCCCAATGTCAGGTTAATCTTCTACCTCCGGCCAGACCGGAACTGGGAGCCACACAGTGACTTCGCGCGGCCGTTTCCGCTGCTAGAGGCATCAGATGACCAAGACACAAAAAGGAAAAATGTTCCTTGTATCTTGGAACACCCGCATGACAACATGGCCATCCCGGACGACGAGCGGACGGTCGCCGGCATCGATGGGGGCGGCGGTGACCTCTTGGGCACCATGGGACGTGGCTCACCAATGCCCTAAACTGACAAAAATTATGTCTAGAAGATTCATGGCGACATGGGGAGCTAGGATCTGGGCTCTAATTGAGGGGATAATGGCCGCAATGGAGGTTTCCACAGCGACCTAGAATTCACGTGTGTGGGTCACGAATTTCGATCTCCCTACCTAACCAAGCCATGGGTGTTCAATTTGATACAATAACGTGGATAGGGGAGCTTCATGGACCTGTTTACGCGCTTGTTGCTAGGCAAAAGCTTGTGGTTTCGCCCTACAACGAGGTTCCACGACGGCAGCCCGGAACAGAACTCGGGGAAGCTGTTCACCGCGTGGGGAGGGAGGAAACTGAGCTGGGAGAGAGATGGGAGACAAAGATGCGAGGGGGGGGGGGTATTTGTAGGGAGCTGGAGGAGGGACAGCTCGCGCCGTCGTGGTGTCGAGCGGGGAGAGAAAGGCTGAGGCAGTAATTCGTTTGACTGACTGACATGCAGGTCCTACTGCTTCCTTTCTCCCTCTTCTCTGTTGTTTAAAATTCCACCTCAAACATTGCTCAAAAATTCTCAAAATTTGCAGGTAGGCTGATAAAAATATGCGGAATCCAAATCTGCAATCAGATTTCGAATTGGGCACACTTTGTTTCAAATTCAAATTTGAATTCAAACCTCTCCAATGACATCATAGAAATAAATAGTAACTGAGATTCATAAATCCCCAAATTTTGAAGCAAAGCTTCTTGAACCTTAAAGGGTCTTAGGAAAAATTTTGAGTTTGTTTGGAGCAGGTTAAGTGCAACATTTAAATTCGAAATCGAAGAGGATTAAACCCTCTGTACGTGTCCAAATAATTGGAAGACGTGCTTCAAAAACCTTGAAACTTTACAAAGAAGCTATTTAGAATATTAGAAGGTTATGGAAAATTTTACAACCTTAGATTTGAATATTTTTGACAGGGCCAAATATACAGTAGCATATTCAATTTGTAACTAATTTGAATATATATTTGGTACTGCATATTATTTTGACCTAGCAATCTCCATTCAAATAATTCCAAAATTTGCAGAGAGGTCAATATAATTAATCTAAGATTATTGGTGAAGTCCATTCCCAATTAATAAATTTTAAGCATGAGTAGAAGAAAAGATTTGATGAGATCAAGTTCATGTGTCCCACCATAAGTTCATGTGCATAACCATGATGGATCTCCACTATGGTTGATAATAAACTTGTAGCTGAACTTTATTTGAAGGAAAAAGTGGGATTTTACAACAGGAGATCAAGAAGTTGCTTGAAGTTGGTTTCATTCGGGAGGTTTTTCATCAAAAATGGCTGGCAAACCTAGTCGTTGTACCCAAGACCAGTAGAAAACTTCGGATGTGTATCGACTACATCACAATAAATAAGGCATGTCCAAAGATCCATTTCCACTACCTAGAATATATCAGATGTAAAAGCCCAAACTTTTGGAAGCTTTTGTCTCCTATGTATGGCACATAATATAATAGTGAAACATGAAGAATGAAGACGATGAATATGAGAGCAAGTAAATTCCTATAGTTTTGAATGCCAATGTTTATATGAAGCTTTGGTCTAAACCTAGAATTCATTTTTAAATCAACTACACCTAAATGTTCCAAAGTTCTTGAATGTCGATTGTAAACAGCTTTAATTATTAAGCTTTGGCAAAAAGGGTGAAATTAAAAGAAATGAGACAAACATGGGTGAATAAAAGTATATATGTGAATTTACAATATATTCAAATCAAGTGATCAAAGTATAAAATATATTCTCCAATTGATCATATTAGCTAAGTAAAACCCATGGCAATTTAAACATAAATATTGATGAAGATTAAAATACATACATAAAACATATAAATATGAATTTGAATCTAATTCAAATTTCAAATTGGCCAATTCAGATATTCAAATTTGTCAAACCATTCAAGTGTAACAGGACCAATCCTCTTATGAACTTGGAATCCTTATCACATCTAGGCTTGAGTAACAGAAAGATATAAAATGGAGGGGATAATAGAGAAGTGGGGCCAGTGGGGCCCACTAGGCAGAAGCATTCGGTTTTGCTTCTGCAGCAGTGCCTCTGCTCACGCGGCTGCATGCGCGCGCGCCAGAGGAAGCCGCAAGGCGGCAAGCTGCCCGCCAGCGTGATGGTTGGCCGCCTGCATGCGCGCCACGGAAGGCCACGACACCGCCTGGCTCGGCTCCGTTCGGTCGGTGCATAAAAGCACGCAAGGAGCGAGCGCTCGGCTCTTCTTCATTCTTCCGCATTGCTCCCGTCGGTCACCCTGTTCCAGCCACCCCACGCTCCAACGATGCTCCAGCACGGTGCGCGCCCCTCCCCTTGCGGTATTCCTGAACCCAGCTGCCGCCGGTCGGAGCACATCGGCGAGGAGTTCCAGTTCTTTCCAAAACAGCGCTGGCGGACATACCTCTGTTCCAACGTGAAGCTCTTCCTCCATGGTGAGTATCTTCACAATTCCAGCCGCCCCCAGCTTCTACACATGCGTGCACTCCTTCCTGAGGCGTTAGCTAGCCATATCCCCACTCAGACTAACTGGAATTCCCAATCTCGCCACTGCCTAGAATCGATTCCACGTTGCACCCTATCCTCTGGCCGATTCCTATCCAATTGGAGTGTTGGCCAAAGATCAGGGCGTCACCACGAAGCTTCCAGAGCAAGAAGCAGCTTTTCCCATGCCTTGCACACCGAGAACACCGTCGCCGATCGTTGAGTTCCGCCGATTGCCGGTGTAGGCACGTTTCCTGGGCGTTTCAGTCCAAACTGAGGCCACCAGTGAATCCTTGAGGGTTGAAAAGTCCCAGGTGGCAAGTCCCAGCCATGGGGAAGGTGGCACGGCGAGCTTCGGCGAGTCGCCGGCCGGCCGCCGGCCATGGTGCCGCCACGGGCCGCCGAAGTCGGGGGAAGAAGAAGACCCCCCGTGGGATTTTCTGTGGGTAGGGATTTTGTGTGACAACGCGAGTAAACCCTGTGGCCCCGGTGTGGCATCGGCTGGGTGGGGAAGAATTAAACCAGTGGGGGCCACGTGTCGGTTGATTAAAGGGTTGTCTTTTTCCATTCAAAAAGAATTCCAGAAAAAATGCCTAATCTTTGAAATGCTATAACTTTGGCTAGGATGCTCCAAATTAGATAAAACAAATTTTCTAATTCTCCTTAGGATCTGTACTTTCCAGTGGTCCATCCCAATATTCATGAAAAGCACTAGAGAATATTCTATAAATCAATTAGTATAATACATTTTGGAAAATATAGAAAATAGGTTTCTATTCAGATAATTCTAGAAATTTACCCAACCAATCATTTTGTTATGTAGAAGCTCCAGTAATAGTTTCAAGCATAACAAAGTTGTTTAAGAGGGTTTAAGTCAAAGTCTTTGCCTAGGTTAATTATAATTCCAGAAAATAACAAATTAAATCCAGAAATTCATAAGGACTTGTAAATTCAATATCTTCTTGTAGGAAGCTTGAAAAATTGTGAAACCAATTTTGGTAGCTTCCTTTTGATCAGTACTATCTAGGTGTGCCATTTATGGAGATGATAAAACCTCAGGTTTTATCTGCAAATTCCTAAATGATGAAAGCTTGATAGAATTTTGTAGATCATTTTCTCCAATCAATTTCTCGGAAATTTTTATGAGAATTTATTCATCACATCTGTATACCAGAGTTAAATTATCAGAGCCAATAGAACTCATCTGCATAGGAATTAATTCTGTATATATTCCTTATATCCATGACTATATAGAAATTTCTTATGTACATTCTTATAATATGAAGTAATATCAAATTAACCTACCCAAATCCAATTTAATACCCAACAGTACACCTTATTCATTCTTGATTTACAGACATACTTCCTTTATGAGTATGACATTGCATAATGTGTGCATATTCATTAGTTAAGTTATTAAAGTATATTATGTGTTATATGCATATCCATTGCGATAGATGCCGTGATGGAAAGGAGTCGAAGCGGACCTGTTCATGAAGCATCAAGCCACTGACTCTTTGACTTCGAGCTGATTCGTGAGTAAGGCAAGCCCCGGTTTACATTTAAAAGCTTTACAGAGTTTTTTTGTATTTCTCACATTACGTCTTAAGTTTCATATGTGCATTACGTATAGGGTGATTGATACTCCACTTGCAAGACCACAAAACCCAGGGGTTTGGTTGGAACGGGTTATAGTTTGACCTGTAGTAACTGCTTTGCTAATGTATAGGAAAACCAGTAGAAGTCGAGTAGTTGGAATCTAATCGCGAGAGGGTCATATTTTATTGACCACAAGTCAAGTAGTTTAATCTACTTGCGAGAGGAGTCGAGTAGAGGAATCTACTCGCGAGATGTTACCAAAATGTTCACTCTTAATAGTTGGAGATGTGGACTGGGAGGTTCTTGTAGGACGGGACGTGCAAGGTTGTCTAAGCCCAAATGAGGGGGACAATGCTTGCGACCACATTTGGGCCTGGGCCAGTAAGGCTAAGGCAAATGTGGAGGTTGGTTTGTAGCCCCGTCTGTGTCGGTTAAGGACCGTCTCGTGTGTGGCCCTGTTGAGCAAGTTTGAACAGTACCGGCTACATAATGGATTAATGGGGTCCATTAAACTGATGTAGCTCGGACACCCTCGTGTCGAAACTTATACCATTGTCCTTCGAGGGAAGATGATCGTAAGGTGGGAACCTCTAAGGAGAATCTTCGACATGCTCGGTTAGGGACCTTACTTTTGGGACGGTATAACTGGTTAAACATCGGGATGACGGGTGAAAGGTGGCCACATACGATGTGGGAGAGGAGTACAGTAAAAGGTACTTCCAAACGGGCGTATGTGTCGTGTATTCCGGGTGTGTCCTGATTGCAATCATCGTACCTCGCGGTTTAGAGTACCACTTTTTCACTGAGTTGTGATGTAGTAAAAAAATAAAGAAGTCGGAAGAATATGATATATTGAATTATAATTGCTTTGCAACCTTGTATGGCTTAGAGATAGTACAATTAAAAGTTTACAGTTTCCCATACTTTACCTATAATAGCATTATGTGCTTTGGGCATGTCATATCATCGGCAAAGCGTTTCTTGTTTGATTGTGGAGTCTATGTTGTGTCGTGCCTGAAGAATGTCATGTGCTACTTAAAACATGACTATAAGGATCCACTTGTAGGCGAGTCCTTTATGCTATTCCTGACCTATGCTTAGTATTCACCCTGCATATGTCTAGTGAGACAGGTTAGTCTTGCTGAGCCTTATGTTCACATTTGCACTTTAATGATTTTTGCAGGTATTAGGTTTATTTCCGCTCTTCAGGTTGTACATGAGATCTTGAGGTATCGAGATAAATCTCATGTGAACCACGCCGCTGTTGAATGTTCTTCTTGTTGCTAATGAGAAGCGTCCTAGGGCATGGACGTCTTCTATCCTGCTTAGTTAGGTGAGATTATAAGTATGTATTTTCCGCTGCGTGTGTACCCCTGTTGCACACTTTTTTGTAAACTCTTCTTATTATGAAATGAAAACTTTATACATTTTGATATCCTTTTCGTGTGTGTTGTAACGTGCCGCATCGCACGACACCACCCAATGAGATCCTCAGATGTGTGGACTCCAGTCCACACATCAGATAGTGGACTCCACCTCCAGGTGCAAGCTATTGTGTTTCCTAGATGCATACTTCGGATATCATCAAATCCAGATGTCTAGGGAAGATGAAGAGCATACTGCCTTTATAACAGTAGATGGATTGTATTGTTATACTGCTATGCCCTTTGGTCTGAAAAATGCTACTTCAACCTTTATGCGAGCTATGTACAAAACATTTGGAGAGCTAATTAGAGACTTGGTGGAGGTGTACATCGATGACATCGTTGTGAAGATCAAGAACAAGGAGTCACTCTTTGACAACTCGCAAGCCGTCTCTGACAAGCTACGCATCAAACATAGCAACAAGAACCCGAACAAGTGTGTCTTCGGGGTTAGCTCCGAGAAGCTCCTTGGTTTCTTGGTGACTCACCGAGGAATAGAGGCAAACCCGGTGAAGATCAAGGATATAGAAGACATGTGGCCTCCAGCCCGCATCAAGGGCGTCCAGAAGCTAGCTGGATGTCTAGCTGCGCTCAGCTAGTTCATCTCAAGGCTCGCAGAGCGAGAACTTCCATTCTCCAAGCTATTGAGGAAGACTGGACCATTCCATTGGTCCGAAAAAACAGAAAAGGCGTCCCAAGAGCTCAAGAAGCTCCTCACCACCCTACCATTTTTGGTAGCTCCAAACTCTGGTGAACCTCTACTGCTTTACATTTCTGCAACTACAGAAGTTGTAAGCATGGTCTTGCTCGCTGAAAGACCAGAACCACATCCAGTTCAGGAGCCTAGACCCCTCCGGGAGGGTCCGGAACTAAGTGAAGGTGAGTCTGGGTCCCAGCCTCCAGACACAGATCTTCAAGACAGACTGCTGGAAGATCAACCTCTCTCATATGAGGGAGTTCCCACGGCTGCTCAAGAAGATCTGGACCCCTCAGGGAGGGTCCGGATTGAACAAGAAAAAGTTTTGGACCCTCCTGGGAGGATCCGGGAAGCTCAACAAGAAGGTTCGGACCCCTCCGGGAGGGTCTGGGTCGATGGAAAAGGAAGCCCCGGGCCCCTCTAAGAGGGCCCGGACCGTCCAGCACCCAATATACTTCATTAGTGAAGTATTCCACGATGCCAAGACCAGATACATCGAGGTGCATAAGCTGCTTTACCCAGTTCTTATTGCCTCAAGGAAGCTTCATCATTTTTTCCAAGCCCACAAGATATCAGTGGTAACTTCTTATCCATTGTGTGCTATATTGCATAACCTTAATTCTACTGGGAACATCGCAAAGTGGGCAGTGAAACTGGCAGAGTTAGATCTTGAATTCCTGCCACAACAAGCAATCAAGAGTCAGGCTTTGGCTAACTTTGTGGCTGAGTGGACCCCCTCTCCATCAAATCCTGGGGGCCCCAGTGAGCAGAAGCCGGAACCCAAGGTCTCGATCTTCACCGAACCACACTGAACTCTCTACTTCGACGGTTTTGTGTAGAAGCAGGGGGCCGAAGCTAGAACCCTTCTCCTCGCTCCGACCGGGGAGAAGGTCAAATACATGGTTCACCTTGACTTCAAGGCAACCAAGAACATGGCAGAGCATGAAGCTCACATCTATGGGCTCAAGGTGGCACTATCCTATGGTGTCAAACAGCTGTTGGTGAAGGGTGATTCGCAGCTCATCATATAACAAGTCAAAGGTGAATGCTATTGCAACAACCCCTAGCTAGCCGCTTATCTCCTTGAAGTCCAGAGGCTTCAGAAGGACTTCAAAGTCCTGGATCTCCACCATGTTCAGCGTCTCCATAATATTGAAGCCGATTAACTCTTGATGAAGGCTTCAACTGGAGCTCCGACTCCTAACGAAATCTTTGTCCGGAGGTTGTCATGACCAATAGCTCAACCTACCGAACTGAGCGAAGGGGGCAAGACCAACACCTCAAAGTTGGTGGTCCCGGTGGCCCTGTTACCATGGCGTCAACCAGGGTCATAGGTGCTACGGAAGCTCCGAGTAACCCAGCAGGCAAGACTCAGAAGCTCAAGTTAGCTCCAATGCATGGATCTCGGAGATCCAGAGCTTCTTGAAAGACGACATCCTTCTTGAAGACGATGAATCCACTGACCAGATCGTCAGATTGGATAAAAGGTACATGGTGGTAGAAGGGGATCTCTACGGGCGCGGTGCTAACGACGTCCTAATGTGGTGCATTGCAAGGGAATAAAGCCGCGAGCTTCTCACGGATATCCATGGAGGCGAGTGTGGGAACCACGCGTCTTCCAGCACGGTGGTCGACAAAGCCTTTCGGCACGACTTCCACTGGCCTACAGCACTCCAGGACATAGTTGAGTTGGTGAAAAAGTGTGAAGTGTGTCAGTTACAAGGAAAACAAATTCATTCACTGGCTTAGTCACTACAAATGATTCCTCCTACATGGGCATTTGCTGTGTGGGGCATGGACATTTTGGGACCCTTCCCAAAATATGTCAGAGCTTACAGGTTCCTGTATGTCACCATCAACAAGTTCACCAAGTGGCCGGAAGCTACTACAGTTGTGACTATCAACAAACAATCAGCGATCAAGTTCATGATGTCCATAATATGTAGATTTGGAGTCCCGAACAAAGTAATAACTGACAATGGAACCCAATTTTCAAGTGCTACATTCCAAGAATATTGCGAAGACCATGGCATTCAAGTCAGCTACGCATCAGTAGCTCACCCAACAAGTAATGGTCAAGTCGAGAGAGCAAATGCAGAAATCTTAAAAGGACTCAAGACGCGCACATATGAGCGCCTGGAAAAGCATGGAGCCAACTGGATCGAAGAACTTCCGTCCACGCTGTGGGCAAGCGGAACTACACCTAACCAGTCAACTAGAGAGACACCCTTCTTCTTGGTGTACGGAGCTGAAGCAGTCCTTCCTCCGGAGATCACCATGAGTTTGCTCTGGGTCCAGACCTTCGATGAAGCCATGAAGAACTTGACCTAGTTGATGAGGGAAGGTGCCAAGCAGCTGTTCGGAATGCACGATATCGCCAAGCGCTCCGACGTTATCATCAAAGGCATGTGCGTAACTGACAGCTTGATGAAGGCGATCTGGTGCTGCGAAAAATACTAACTCACGAAGGGATAAACAAACTTTCTCCAAGCTGGGAAGGTCCCTTCGGAGTGATCAAAGTATCCCGTCCTAGATGCGTTCGCTTGGCAACTGAGGATGGGACTTCGCTTCCTAATCCTTGGAACATCGAGCACCTCCATAAGTTTTATGCTTAGAATCACAGAGGTGAGTCTGTAATTACACACAATGTATGTTACAGAGTCAATATACAGAGACAAGTAGGTCCTCTGGGAGAACATCCAGACCCCTCCGGGAGGATCCGGGAAGTTCAAGAACATTTAACATAGTCACGACACTAAAAGTGTAGCGGCCTGCCCCGGGCTAGTACAAGATGTATAGCACACATAGCCTGGTCCTGTACCCTAAGTGTGTCCTTGTCTCTCCTGTAATCCGAACCTATAATGAAATACATTACTTTCTGAAAACAAACTCCACATGCATTTATTTTTGTACAAGGCTCAGTCTTTTGAATTATTATTTTTATACTTCTTGTCTATAATGAAGTTGTGCAGTTCTTTTTAAGTTTTAGTCCGAGTTATTTATATGTGTTCCAAGTTATATTGTTGGTCTCTTTGGATCTTAACATTTTTGCATAGTCAACATAGGTCCGGAGTGTGCTATCGACTTAGCCTGGTCCTGCACCCTAAGTACGTCACTCTACCTACATCCCGGCAGGCCTGAGTAGGGTGAGTACTAAAAAACCATGCGGATGTGGAGAGATTACATCAATGTTTTTGTTATCATATCGAATTTCTTTGGATCTAAAACTTCAATAAGAACAATAAGTCACAAAAAATTTGTAGATAAGAGGACACGTTTTACTCTTTTTCTTGTCTTTAATGTACAAAAAAAAACCCAGCGATGGTGCACGATGTTGGAGCTATCAAGCTACGAAAACCTCCAAAAGGGTTCGCCGTTGATGTTTCAGACGTTGAAAGGTGGCGCCAACAGAGATAACAAGCTCCGGTAACTTCCATGAGGGCCGGAGGTTGACGTAAAGTATAATTCAAGTGAAAATGGCATAACCACCCAAGAGGGCCTGCCGTCGACGTTCTATGCGTTGACAGTGGGCGTCGTCGGACCTACCAAGCTCCGACAACCCTAGGGGGCCCGCCGTCAATGTTCAACGCGTTGATAGTGGGTGCCGTCGGACCTATCAAGCTCCGACAACCCCAGGGGGCCCATCGTCGATGTTACAAAAGCTTCCCAGAGAAGTTGGAAATAAACTCCAGACCTAAAAGCTATAAGTTCGAACTGTCCAAGTCATCAACATACCGCCAAAACCTTTTGGTACATGTTCACAATCGAATTGTGCACATATAAAAGGGGCCCAACAAGACAAAGCACTGTATATTGAAGACAAGACAAAGAGAAAGTGAAATTCATAGCAGGAACAGTGGATTTCATTAATTCAAAGTACTAGATTACAAAATCAGGGTTATAGCAAAAGAAAAAAGGAAAAGGCCTTAACTACTAAAGGATTTAAGTCCTTCGGAAGAATACGGCAACCTTCTTGGCAACTTATTGAACGCTAGCCTTGGCGGCATTCTCCTCTTCAGCAACGGGGCCTTTGAGCACCAGATCTAGAGGGAATTGGGGATCTCGGCTCACATAACAAGACAACACATATTCTGCTACGTTCTTAGCCAAAGATTTCCCCTCTGTCTCCAGCTGGTCCACAATGATGTCACCCATTACATCAAGTTTGCCACCACCAGCGTTGATGGCCACCAGCGCTCGGTCTAGCTCTAGTTCTGGATTGTCCGGATGCACTGGACTGAAGCCTAGTGGCATCAACGCGTCATTGGCTCGCCCCAAAAAGTCCCATACTTGAATGGATTCAGTCTCCTCTAGTGACCTCCAAGCGGCCCCAACCTCTGAACTTTCTCGAGCTAGGCACTCGACCACTTTGGCATGTTGATGCATGGTCTCAGCAACATGCTTTTCATGGTCGGCTAGCTCTCTCTCATGGAGGTGGATGCGGTTCCGCCGTTCGGCCAGGTCCTTCTCCCTGTGCCTTACCTTCCCTTCTCTAGTGGCAACATCAGCTTCTCTTTTTGAGAGTTCCTGCCCCAGTTTCTAGTAATTGTACTTTTCCTCCTCACTCCATAGATCCAACTTCTTAGTGCGATCTGCCAAATTTTGCTCAGCCAGGGTCAATTTCTGGGTGAGTTCCTCCTCCCTTTTTCAAAACATCCTCCTTTTGTTCCAAGAGTTTTTCTTCTCTCACATCAAGGTCCGCTCAGCGCATCTGGAGAATTTCATTTAGTGCAGTGAGGTTGTCGTGACGCTCATCAGCAGCATCATTCCTTTCCATAGTACGTTCGAGAATATCCCAAAAATTAGTGTCAAGAGCCCTGATGGTGGCTTCCTTCTCCTCCAATAGATTGCCCCAATATTCCATCTTAGTCGTTTCCCTCTTGATCCACTCCTTCTCATTAGCAAGCCTCGTCTGTGCAAGCTTGGTCTCAAAGTGGAGCCTGTTGCGCCAATGCCTCATGGTGTGCTGCTCCTCTTCAAGAACCTTGCTGTCATGATCGAAGGCTAGCTGAACTTGTCGGAGGCTCGAGCAGGCATTATCTATGGACAACACTAAGGGAATGGGCTCCAAACCTGCTCGGGTCATCTCTGCTAGTTCCAATGCATTCTCCATACCAAAAATAGGGATCCACTCTACAAGCGTGGTTCCCTGAGCTTCTGCGGCACTAGGGACACCCACCGGGAGCTCCTTATCAGCCGTTGAGGAAGAGCTCACTGCGGGAACTTCTACCTCCGGAGCTGAAGCCGAAGGTCCTGCTTCTGGGTCTTCAGCGCTGGCTTCGTAGGTTGAGAGCCTGCCACCGCCTCTTCATAGTGTTCCGGCTCTGGCATGTATACCTCTGGAGCAATTATTTTCGGGGCGATTGTTGGAGCTTCACCTGAAGCCACTTCCACCCCCAGCTCTGGTGCCAGTACATCAGCCATTTCTGGTTCAGTAGCTGGAGCTTTAAGCACCTCTGGATTTGCAACCGGAGCTTCAACTACTTCTGGCTTGAGGGCCGGAGCTTCAATCATCTCCGTCTCAGTGGCCGGAACTTCAATCATCTTCAGCTCAGCGGCCACAATGATTTTTGGCTCAAGGGTCGGAGCTTTTGGCGCCACCATTTCACCTAACAGTCCTGCAACAACCTTTGGCACAGGAACAGGAGCCTCGGTTACCTCTCGCTCAAACGCCGGAACTTCCCGACACCTCCGGCTCCCGCACTGGAGCTTCGATTTCTGGTGCTGTTGCCATTGGTGCATCTTCAGCAACTCCCCCCGTCCCATGGTCCGGTGCTACCACGAGAGCTTCTGCCATCTCTTCTGTATCCAAGTCCATGACCGCTAACGTCGGAGCTGTCGTGTCTTCTGCCATCACCGGAGGAGGCTCAATGGTTGTTGCCGGAGCTTCAGCATGTGCAGCCCCAGTCGCTGCGACAGATGCTGAAGCATCGGACTCCTTTCTCGACACCCTAGAAATAAAAGGAAGAGAAGAATAAAAACATAATAAAAACAAGATTAGCGTTTCAAGGTAAGTCCACGATGCATACCTGGGGATGCTACAGCCCTAGTAACCGCGGAACCTCTTCTTCTGAGGCCCGGAGACAGAGCCCACCAAATTTGGTGAGACAACAACTTTAGACCTCGGCCGGGGGCCATCTGCAACAGCTAGAGTCTTCTCGACCAGAACTTCCCTCGTCCATGAAGGACCTCCGGACCTGGAGCCCTTAGCTGGCACTAGGACTAGAGTCGACTGTCTAGAGCTAGCACCTCTTGAAGACGATTGTACCGCAGGAGGTGTCACCACCAAAGATCTCCCTCGTTGGGGAGAAGGGGCAGTTGTTGCTGGAGCAGACCTGACAGAGCTCCCATCAACATGCCTTAGCTTTCTCTTCTGACTGGAAGGTTCGGTTGGCTCCTTGCCCTTGCTGACGTCATCAACCCTCTGGCTCGGGGCAGGGCGACCACCCCTTCAGAAGCTCCGGGAATCACAACCCTGGAGGTCCTGCGCTTCTTTACCTCACCGAGGTCATCTAGCGCCGACATCTTCCTCTAGAGCTCCCTGCTGATCTGTGGAATCATGTTTAGAGGAAGGAAAGCAGTCGGCAGAGCTAAAGCATCATCGGCAAAAGACCCATGCTGGAATTTCTTGAGATGGAGCTTCAAAGCTTCGTCATCCAAGTTTGATTTCAAACCGGTTTCGATCTGGTCATCATCCATTACACTGTTCAAAGCCCAAGCGGGCTTCTCCCTCCTCCTCAGTAGAGCCCACCTAATCACCAAGAAATTTTTGAAGACCATCTGGGGGGTCACTCCACCCTCCACACATTCTCGTAGCCTAGTCAAGACAGAGTTAAATGCATCCGACAGCGTTGGATCAACATTCCAGGCATTAGTGTCGATGTTGGGGAGTCCTTGAGGCAGCTCCAACCTATCGTGCTCCTCCACTGCAATGACGATCCAAGCCTTCTTTCGGTCGCCCCATTTGCCAGAGGGGAATAATTTCATGTACTTGAAGGGATAGTTCTTGCGCTTCACGAAGTAGTAGAAGCCAAGCAACTCTGTCCCCTTGCCGGTGGTATGGGATGTGAAGAAGGTCCGGAACAATCCGACGCAGGGAGGCATGCCCACCCACATCTCGCATAAGTGGACGAAAGTTGCCACTAGTAGGAGGGAGTGCGGGCCGAGGTGATGCAGTTGGAGGCCGTAGATGTCCAGCAGCATCAAGATGAAACTTGAAAAAGGTGGGATCAGTCCCACCATGGTGTAGGCCAAAAAGTGCACCATCTCCCCGCGGTGCTCCTTCTTGAAGGGGAGCTTGTCGGCATGGAACAAGTGGTTGAAGGAGTCGCTAGACCATACCATGAAGGTTCGGACCTTCATTAGATTGTCCTTGCTCTGGATGCAGCTCATGGGAAGACCTGACTCCATTGCGGCAAAGTGGAGCGAAAGAGGAGAAAGCTAGGCAAAGTTTGGGAGGCTCTAAGCACGAGTTTGATAGAAAGCGTAAAGAGTCCTCAAACCGTGCAAACTTGCCTTCGTAGGTAAGACTCCACGACAAATGGATGGAAACCGCAACGAGAGCAAGTCCACATTACGAAGAACCTACCCCGTCAATTATGAGTGGGCCTGGGGCCACCTCGACGAAGGAGTTGAGGTTATTACCCCAGGTGAACCGTTGTCATGATGGGTGGCAGGAAGCCCGAGGGCGGCAGTCTGACAAGGCGCTCGAACCGATACAGTTTTTGTATTGTGAACCGGCAACCTTCAATTGCGTGAGATCCGCACTAAAAGATCTCATCTGCCGCATTCAAAAGAAGCCACAAAACGATGGTTTAACCTCGATTCATCGCCCCAATCATACGTTAGAAGACCTTTGAAGTTGCAGCGCGGGAATTGAGGATGGCCCCACCTCCAGGGGAATAACTTAACCCAAAGGGTTTTCTCCCAAAGGTGGGCCCAGAGGCCACTGTCGGTACCCTGCGTACCGGGTACCCCATGGTACCACAAGAAGTGCAAGGGAGTTCCACCTGTCAAAGTTGAAGACCCCCGTAGGCCCCACGTGTCAAATGGAACTAGACCCACCTTCTACATAGGGAAGCTCGACACTACCAAGTGTAACACAAGACCAGAGCCAAACCCTCTACATAGGGTAGCTCCGCACCTGACACGTGTACAGTGACCCCGGACCTAACCCCCAGTAGAAGGAAGCCCCGATGCCTCCACGTGTAGAGTAGCTTTGGACCTACCTTCTCGCAAGGGGAAGTTCCGGAGCTTCCACGTGTTAAGCCTCCGGACCTACGCCACCAATGGGAATACAGACAGATCTCCAATGGAATAAGTATTCAAAGGACTCTTATTGCCACAATTACAAGGCCTGATTATGTGCTATTAATGCACTATTAATGACGCATGATCAGAAGACCCTTAATACTTGTAACGCCACCATAAAGGCGCATTATCATGTTATTAGGATACTTAAACACACTTAATTGTGTATTAGGCAAGAATAAATGTCGGGGCAACATGTCAGGCCACGCAAACCATGTAACATCTATCCCTTGGTCTATAAATGGGATGTGCTGCTCAGTACAAAACAGGCAAGCTCATATGCATACAAGCACTATCAAATCTCCAATACAACAACACACACTCCGTGGAGTAGGGTATTATGCTCAGGCGGCCCAAACCACGTAAAATCCCTTGTGTCATCATCTGATTCATAATCTCACTCGCGCCCCAACTAATCAAGAACCTCCACGGGCTACAATTTAGTAGTACTGGGGGAAGTGTAGTTCGTACGCTTCGACAGCCTCCATGCGTGCCTTCCAAACCTGAAAATCAATACCACTAAACACACATGGTTTGGTGGAGTATTTCTCCTTGATTATTCAAAACAAGTTCAAATCTCAAAGATTAAAGCACTAGGATCTGATACCAATTGTAGGATCAAAGAGCACGTTTAAAGCTACCAGAGAGAGATGAATGGTAGATTAAATCTTTTTCACCAAAAGCAACAAAAAACCCTTGACAGAAAATTGATCTGTTAAAGAAATCGTGTGTGTGACTAATCTAAACATGATAAAGTCACAAAGACATGGCAACAAGAATAAAAAAAAATCATCGACAAGGACTCAAGTTACGATCGAAAGATTGAACGAAGGTCAATCTGTTCTACACGAGAAAAACCAGATCTGCAATACTGCAATGAAACTCATGTAGATCCATCACCACAAATCCAATGTTTGTGAAATTTTCACAGATGATAGAGAATCAAGTTGTGAAGACAACCCAAAATAAATAACGTCAATTGGATTTAGAAAACTTGAGTTATAATAAAACCATCGACGAGAAAAACTTGTCTGAAACAAGTCGATGAACAAGGCACAAAAGTTCCTTTCAACTACGAATTTTATTCAATAGAACACAAGAGGAACAGCCCAAAAGTCGCGCACCATGAGCTCTGGCCTCCTTTGCTTATATAACCAGCCCTTAGGCCAACCCAATCCTCACTAGGACTCAAATGCTACTCAGATTCAATCAAAACTTTCCATCACTGCTAAAGACACTTCCATACACAGATAGAAGCAATCTAAAGACTTCCAAACACCTTAGGAATGTATCCCACATTCCTAAAAACAACTCAACTTCGTGAACCACAAAAAATCTAACCAAAACAAACTTGAAACTTTCCATAAAGAAACCATAACCACCTCAACCGCAGCCTGAGGCATATTCCAGCCCGTTGGACCTTTCCGACCAATTTTTTATGTCTACTTCTCTTCATCACGCATTGAAACCACGTTCCCACGTCCATGAACTCCTTGCACACGTGCAAACATCTACCAACAATGTCCACGATACCTTCATATGCATTGTTCTTGCTTCAAACATGTTGTGTGACCTCCCGATCAACTCAACCACAATTCCTCCCGAACTTGGTTGTTGAACCTCATCTTTTCCCTATGACTAGTTCAATGGATCCCGTCACCAGCCATGTCTTGAACTCAAGCAACATCTGCACATGAATAAACAACCAATTCCTCCGAGTCCAAGTCCTCCACTTGACTCTCTTTAGTTCCAAAACCACAACACCTTATGTGAACACCTCACATAAGCATGTTGCAAACTATAGAAAAATGATATCAGCCATAACTGCCAAAACACACCAAAAACTTATTAAGAGAATACTAAGAAAACTTTCCAGAGGTGTAAAGCAAGTTTGAAACATTGCAAAGTAAAAGTAGAACCACTCCAATCTAGCTCCGGAACTTGCCAAAATTAATCGGACCTTGAACTGAAGCATACCAAAGCTAGCAGGATCTAGTGCCGGAGCTTACAAAAGCTAGTCAGACCTAGCGCCGGAACTAACCAAAGCTAGTCGGACCTAGCGCCGAAGCTTATCAAAGCTAGACGGACCTAGCCACAGCAGGTCGGACCTAACCAATATAAGTAGGACCTAGAAAAAGAAGTTGGACCTAGCCAAAACAAGTCGGACCTAAAGTGACCTTGCAGGAGCTACCCAAAACAAGCCGAACATATCGTCGGACCTTGCAAGAGCTCGAACCTAGAGCCGTACCTTGTTAAAAGGGTGTTTTGGCAGTTTTCAAAACTTTTATATTCATAGCCAATGTATTCAACACATATAGGTCTCACATAGTACAAGCACATGAAAAAAAAAGAAGGATAGAAGTTGCAGCTTACATAGAACATGCCATGTTTAAATTATTCAAAGATGGCAAGGACCTCCTAAAGGCTCCATACCACTTCGAGTAAGTTTGACACATGACATTGAAATAGCAATTATTGCTAATTGTTAACTTAACACTTGTGTTTGTATGTGTGCAGTAAACACTACATAATGATCTTCATCGAGTCAACGTAGGATTTGACAACAGTCTTGGACTGAGCCAATTACCCACCAGATCATTGCAAAGATTTCCTTTCCATTTTTAAATGTACGTTTATTCAATAATTTTAATTTATATACATTTAGAATGTGTTGACAAGTTTTATATGACATTTCTTGTATTACAGCGCTTGGCGGTTTTACGTGGAACAGCTTGGCGGTCAGAGACCTCTTAATATGGATGCATTAGACATTAAAATATATTATCCTTGTCCCAAGCAGCCTGTTGGGAGCGTCTTATGCGGGTATTATGTATGCGAGCATCTTCGGACCGCCAGGGAATATAGAGTCAATCGTGAGGCTTAATGTCGATATCTTATTTTCTTACTTTTGATTTTCATTTTCATTGTAACTAGCATATTTTAGTACTTATATTATCTGCTGTTCAATATTACCAGAAACATTATTTTCAGATTTTGATTCAAACTTCAAAATTCAAATGCTCATAGTCAACTACTTCAAAAATACCAAATAAATTCCTGTATACTCACTTTGATCTATACTTTGAGATTGTTCAAACTAACACATTCTAAACCTTGTTATGTGTTTCATTGTAGCACACGAAGAATGTGAACCAAGAATAATCGGTTTGTAGAAGTATGCCTGGTGGAGGAGCCGAGAAGATTGTCGGTGAACTGTGTCAATTTATGCATCACGAAATTTTGCACAAAAGAGGAGTGTTCTTTGATGTGGATGGTGTAATAGCTTATGTGAAAGAACTTTGAGACTATAATAATAGAAACAGTTTTTAGTGAAACTTGTAAACCATGAGATGAATTGTATGTGTAACTTATATATATGTATATTGTTTCAGTGAAATTGACTTCTATGAGATGACTTCTGTGATTATATTGTTTAGTTCTGTGATTATATTGTTTACTTCTATGATTATATTGAATTGACCTGGAAATTACAAATAACAGTAGGTAGTATTGCATAGGCTATACTTTATCACAGGCGGTTCTTTACCTACTGCTAGACCTGCCTGTGAAATTATATTATCACAAGCAGTTAGAATTTGGTAAAGAACAACCTATGACAACTCCATTATCACAGGCAGTTTCTATTATGGTACAAACTGGCTCTGATAAATTGTTTCCATAGGAGGTTTTTCATAGGTAAAGATCCGTATGTGATAACACCATTATCATAGGTGGTTATATATACTGTGCGACCTGTATGTGATAATGTGTCTTCACGGGCGGCTAGTCTAAGTAAAGAACCGCATGTGATAATACCATTATCATAGGGGTTTCACTTTTCCCGTCTCTGAAATTGCAGACTATCACAGACTCTTCGTTTCAGATGGTTTTAGAAACCGCATGTGATAATACGTTTGGAGCCGCCTAAGATGGGGCTTATTGTAGCAGTGTCAAATCCTCCATTTTATGATTATTTATGTTATTAATCCACAGTTGGAATTCAAGATAGACTGCATTTTTTTGCTGCCAAACAATCAATGAGAAGGATCTGCTAATTATCTCCCGTTACAACTTTGATTATTGCATGTATCAGCAGCTAAGGGAGTACTAATTAGGCTGTCGGTACCCTAAAAACCGTACACCCCATGAGGTTACAAAGACCTCAAAAGAAAGCCATCTACTTGGTTTGAAGACCCTTGGAGGCCCACTTGTCAGACATAACCGGACCCGCTTCTCCAACATGGTTAATCCCTGGGTCGCCACGTGTGCAACCAAACCAGAGCTACCGCCCACAAGGGGGAAGCTCCGAGCCACGTACCGAAACGGCACCTCCGGACTTCACCCCAGACTGAGAGAAGCTCCGGACTTGACACGTGTCTGGTAGCCCTGGAGCTACCTGCTTCCCACAGCAAGCTCCGGAGCTGCCACGTGTCCAATCGTCGGACCTTTCAGCCTCTAACCTCCGGAAGACCTTGTAACGGCTCCGGACCTTCAAAGGAGAGCCAAGGACTTCAAGACCCGATTAAGTGCCATTAATGCCATATTAATGACCCTTAATCGGACGATCTGAACACCAGTAACGGTGCTATCAAAGCCAGTTACAGGATCATTAAGAGCAATTAATCGTGTATCAATACTAGTAACTGCCGGGGCCACATGTCGGGCCAGGCTAGCTTGTAACGGCATGTCCTTGTACTATAAAAGGACAGGCCGATGATACACACAGGAGGTTCACGCACGGACGATCATACGCACCCCACACGTTCGTGGCAAGCTCTTACCGCTAATACAACACCAACACACCCGTCGAGTAGGGTATTACGCTCAGGCGGCCCGAACCACGTAAATTCTTGTGTCTCCTGTGTCAAACTCCTATTCACCTTCTTGAATCTCCACGCGCCCACACTGAACTTCAAACTCCCCAATCACTTTAGCAGTGTAGGGAGATCTGCCGGCTCCAACAGTCGACAATTGGCGCGCCAGGAAGGGGCGCCTGAGATTTTCGAGAATGGTGAACTCCACTGCTGGATCATCCAACGGCCAACCTGCTGCTCAGGCTGTTGGGGGCAATCCCTCCAATAGGCAGCCACCAGCAGGAGCCTCAGCACCAGCAGGAGCCACACTCCCACCACCACTGTCTTCTCCAGCAAATCGTGCTGGGCAACGTGATGGTGCGCCGGCGTCGCTTACTGCGTCAGCGAGTCATGATAACCCGGAACATGCGCTCCATGCAGCGCGTGCTCTTCTACAGCGCCCGCCACCTCCGGATGCATCTCGGGATGCACTGGAGCAGTGGAGGGCCAATGTGGAGCATTTGGTCACAGCAGCGGCCGAACGCCTCAACAACCAGGGTCCTCCTCCTTCGGGACGAGCCCTGTCTCAGCGACGGACTTTGTCAGGAAGACTTGGTCCGCACGCCTCCAATAGCAGAAGACATGCTGCATCTCAACATGTGACGTCACTGCCCTCCGGGGCTCGACGCACTCACACGGTATCCAGGCTTTTGACTCATGACCTTCGGGCGGAGCTTGATCGTCGATACCGTCAGCAGGATGGCCGTGTCCATATTGAGTGTGCCCGTGAAAGACGGGAAGCTCAGGACCTTTCTACACTGGAAGGAGTAGGAGGAGGCTGTTCAGCCCTAGCCATGCACCTGCGCATGGTTAGATGGCCACAGAAGTTCGGGCCTCACCTGCCGAAAAAATTCGACGGGACTGTTAACCCCGCCGAATTCCTTCAGATATACTCCACTGCAATCCTGGCAGCTGGAGGAAACGAGGCCGTGATGGCCAATTACTTTCCAGTGGCCTTAACTGGGACCGCCAGGTCCTGGTTTATGAGTCTTCCACCCAACTCTATCAACAGTTGGGAGGAGCTGTGCCGACAGTTCACTACCAACTTCGGGAGTTCATACACCCGACCAGGCACTGAACTGGACATTTTTGCAGTCGTGCAAAAAGGGGGAGAATCTTTGCGGTCCTTCATCCAGAGGTTCTCTCAGGTACGGAACACTATCCCTTCTATCTCAAGCGCTTCTGTCATTGTGGCATTCAGACAGGGCGTACGGAACAAGAAGATGTTAGAGAAACTGGCGATCAAGGAGATCACCAGCGTCACGGAACTCTTCAGTCTGGTAGACAAATGTGCCAGAGCTGCGGAGGGCCGTGAAATGCACTCCAAACCAGCCTCGGAGGATCACAAGAAATCCTCCAAAGAAGAAGCCGCTACCTCTGGGAGTGGCAAGAAGAAAAAGAAGACCAACGGCAAGAAGAAGCCGTCGGCCGGCACATCCAACGTTGTCGCTGCTGCAGCTTCGGGTGGCCGGGGGCCACGCCCCGAGAAGTGACCTCGACCGTCTTCTGAAGACGGTGGCAAACCCAAAGTGTGGTGTCCCATTCACAAAACAGGCAGCCACGGTTTGGAAGACTGCCGGGATGTCCAAAACCTTGCCGAGCGCTATAACAAGCGCCGGGAAGGATCTCCTTTCCGACAGAGGGAAGGAAAACAGAAGGTCGATGAAGCTCCGGCCGAAGAGGAGTTAGGGTTCCAGGATCCCAAAAAGGTCCTGAAGGCCGTCTACACCTCCGTCGACGATGATTCTGACGTCTCTGACAACGAACGTGGGAAGACCATGAACACCATTTTCGGTGGGTCATGGGATATCACCTCTCGTCGCGTCATCAAGACTATGCGACGGGATATGGCCGTTGTAGCCCCTACAGTTAGGCCGGAACCTCATCGAAAGAGGATGGACGCCTCCATCACTTTTGATGCTTCGGATTGTCCCCGGAGCATGGTTGGAGCAGGTCAACTACCTTTGATGGTATCTCCTACCATCAATAACATCCAGCTCCACCATGTCATGGTAGATGGAGGTTCGGGGCTTAACCTCATCAGCTTTGAAGCTTTCACTAAGCTTCAGCTCTGACCTTTGGATCTCCAGCCCTCTCGACCTTTCTCCGGAGTAGGTCCGGGGGCCATTACCCCACTCGGAGCTATTACTCTCCCCGTTACCTTCGGGACCCGGGAAAAGTATCGCACCGAGAAGTTGGCCTCCGACGTCGCTCAGATCAACTTACCATTAAACGCCATCTTGGGTAGACCTGCCCTGTACAAATTCATGGCAGCTGCTCATTATGGATACCTGGTGTTGAAGATGCCAACACCAGTAGGCGTTCTCCGGATCCGCGTAGATCGCACTGCCGGAGTAACTGCTCTGGAGGAACTCCACGCACTCACCACGGTGCAAGAGGAGGACTCCAGACAGGAGCAAGCTCCGAAACCCCCGAGCATTCGCCAACGAGGCTCGACCTCTGCACCCCGTGTGCAGCCAAGCAGCGACACCAATATTCCCATCAAAGTCGTCCAAATTGGTTCCGATGCCGCTCAAACCACCCGTATATCGGGAGGGTTGAACGACAAATAGGAACTCGCGCTCATCACTTTCCTCCGGGCTAATGTTGACGTGTTTGCTTGGCAACCGTCACAAATGCCTGGGATCCCCAAGGAAGTGATTGAGCACAATCTAAAGATCTACCCCGATGCCCGGTCTGTGCATCAGAAGCCTCGGAAGCAATCCGTAGAGCAGCAGAACTTCATCCGACAAGAAGTGAAGAAGCTACTCGAAGCCGGATTCATCCGAGAAGTCTTCCATCCAAAATGGCTGGCGAACCCAGTCGTTGTGCCCAAGGCCGGCGGGAAGCTTCGGATGTGCATCGACTACACCAAACTAAATAAGGCATGTCCAAAAGATCCATTCCCACTACCTAGAATAGATCAGATAGTGGATTCTACCTCCGGGTGTGAATTACTGTGTTTCCTAGACGCATATTCTGGGTATCATCAAATCAGGATGTCTAGGGAAGATGAAGAGCATACTTCATTCATCACAGTAGATGGATTGTACTATTACACAGCCATGCCATTTGGTCTCAAGAATGCAACTTCAACTTTTGTACGAGCTATGTACAAAACTTTTGAAGAACTCATCAGAGACATAGTGGAAGTGTACGTCGATGACATCGTGGTCAAGGTCAGAAACAAGGAGTCACTCCTCGACACCTTGCAGGCTGTCTTCGATAAGCTGCGGGCCACCCGCACAAAGCTAAACCCGGACAAGTGCGTGTTTGGGGTTAGCTCCGGAAAACTTCTTGGTTTCCTAGTAAGTCACCGGGGCATAGAAGCTAATCCGGCGAAGATAAAAGCCATTGAAGACATGCGGCCACCAACCCACATCAAAGACGTCCAAAAGTTAACTGGATGTCTAGCAGCCCTCAGCCGGTGCATATCAAGATTGGCGGAATGGGCACTTCCCTTCTTCAAGTTATTGAGGAAGTCCGGACCATTCTAATGGTCCGAAAAAGCAGAGAAGGCATTCCAGGAGCTGAAACAGTTCCTCACCACCCTACCAATTCTGGTAGCTCCGAACCCTGGTGAGCCTTTGTTGCTTTACATTTCAGCTACTGACGAAGTCGTCAGTATGGTTCTGGTTGCGGAGAGACCGGAACTACCCCACACTCAGGAATCCAGACCCCTTCGGGAGGGTCCGGAGGTTCCTGAAAGCGAGTCTGGGTCCCAGCTCCCAGATTCGAAACCGCAAGAAGTCACTTCAGGAGATAGACCCCTCCGGGAGGGTCCAGGTCATTTCTGAAGAAGCTTCGGGTTCCTCCAGCCAGAACCCGGAGGTCCCCGAAGAGAATCTGGACCCCTCCGAGAGGGTCTGGATTAATGAAGAGGAAGCTCCGGACCCCTCCGGGAGGGTCCGAACCATTCAACGCCCGGTATATTTCATCAGTGAAGTATTACATGATGCCAAGACTCGATACCTAGAGGTGCATAAGCTGCTCTATGCAGTTCTTATTGCATCCAGGAAGCTTCGACACTACTTCCAAGCTCACAAAGTCTCGGTGGTGACCTCCTATCCACTTCGAGCAATCCTGCATAATCCGAATTCAACTAGGAATATTGCAAAGTGGGCAGCGGAATTGGCTGAATTTGATCTTGAATTTATTTTAAGACAAACAGTCAAGAGTCAAGCGTTGGCAGATTTCGTGGCAGAATGGACTCCCTCTCCATCAAACCCTGGGGGCCCCAGTGAGCAGAAGACGGAGAATCAAGCTCCAACCTTCACCGAGCCTCACTGGACCCTCTACATCGACGGCTCAATGCAGAAGCAGGGGGCCGAAGCTGGAATCCTTATCCTTGCACCGACTGGGGAGAAGGTAAAATACATGGTACACCTTGACTTCAAGGCAACTAACAACATGGCAGAGTATGAAGCACTCATCTACGGACTAAAGGTGGCACTGTCATATGGTGTCAAGCAACTGCTGGTCAATGGAGATTCACAACTCATCATCAAGCAGGTGAAGGGTGAATGCTCCTGCAACAATCTCCAGCTAGCTGCTTACCTCTTGGAAGTCCAGAGGCTTCAGAAGGACTTTGAAGTCCTAGACCTCCACCATGTTCAGCGTGCTCATAACGCTGAAGCTGACGAACTCTCGACTAAAGCGTCAACCGGAGCTCCGACTCCTGACGGAACCTTTGTCCGAAGGTTGTCAAAGCCAACAGCTCAGCCTGCCAAACTGAGCGAAGGGGGCGAGATCAGCATCCCGAAGCTGACGGTCCCGATGGCCCTGTTACCATGGCAGCCATCAAGGGTCGTAGGTGCTGCCGGGAGCTCCAAGCAAACCAGCATGCAAGACTCAAAAGCTCAAGCTAGCTCCGATGCATGGATCTCGAAGATCCGGAGCTACTTGAAAGATAACATCCTTCCTGACGATGATGTATCCGCTGACCGGGTAGTCAGATTGGCTAAAAGATACACGCTGGTAGAAGGGGATCTCTACCGGCGCGGTGCCAACAGCATCCTAATGCGGTGCATCACAAGGGAAGAAGGCTGCGAACTCCTCGCAGAAATCCATGGAGGTGAGTGTGGGAACCACGCATCTTCCCGCACGCTGGTCGGAAAAGCCTTTCGGCATGGCTTCTACTGGCCTACAGCGGTCCAGGATGCCACTGAGCTGGTGAAGAAATGCGAAGCATGCCAATTTCATGCAAAGCAAATTCATACACCGGCTCAGCCCTTACAAATGATACCTCGTACATGCCCCTTCGCCGTGTGGGGGATGGACATCTTGGGACCCTTCCCAAGAGCTGTCGGAGGTTACAAGTTCCTGTATGTCGCCATTGACAAGTTCACCAAGTGGCCAGAAGCAACTCCAGTTGTGACGGTCAACAAGCAATCTGCTATCAATTTTCTGCAATCCATTGTAAGCAGATTTGGAGTCCCAAAAAAAATCATCACTGATAATGGGACTCAATTCACAAGCTCCGCATTCCAAGTATATTGCGAAGACCTCGGCATACAAGTTTGCTACGCCTCCGTAGCTCACCCAGCCAGCAATGGCCAAGCCGAGAGAGCAAATGCTGAAATCCTTAAAGGACTCAAAACGCGCACCTATGAGCGCTTGAAGAAACATGGAGCTAACTGGATCGAAGAGCTTCCGCCCACTCTATGGGCCAACAGGACATCACAAAACCGGTCAACTCGAGAGACACCCTTCTTCCTGGTGTACGGAGCTGAAGCAATCCTTCCTCCGGAAATCACCTTGGGTTCACTCCGGGTCCGGACCTTCGACGAAGCCGCGCAGGACCAGCTACGGCGTGAAGACCTAGACCTCCTTGAGGAGGGAAGGTGCCAAGCAGCTGTTCGGAATGCCCGATATCGTCAAGATCTACGGCGTTATCACCAGCGGCATGTACACAACCGACAGCTCGAGGAAGTCGATCTGGTGCTACGGAGAATACTATCCAGAGAAGGGTTAAACAAACTCTCCCCCGGCTGGGAGGGGCCCTTCCGAGTGATCAAAGTATCCCGTCCCGGAAGCGTTCGCTTGGCTACCGAGGATGGGACACCTCTCCCAAATCCTTGGAACATCGAGCACCTCCGTAAGTTCTACACTTAATACCACGGAGGTGAGTCTTGAGTAACTTGAGGTGTATGTTATAGAGTCATTGTACAGAGTCGGGTAGTTCCTCCGGGAGAGCAGCCGGACCTTTCCTAAAAGGTCCGCAAAGCTCATGCAGCACTTGTCACAGTCTCCGGACTAAAAGTGCGGCTAACTACCCTGGGTCAAACGAGAAACCAAACACACTTAGCCTGGTTTCGTACCCTAAGAGTGTACTTGTTTCCCCTGTACCCCGGACCTATAATGAAAGACATCTTCATGTGAAATAGACTCCACGTGCATTTATTTTGTACAGGCTCAACATTTTTATTTTTCTCTTTCTTGTCTATAACAAAGACGTGCAATTCTTAAGAAATTTTAGTTCGACCGATTTATATACGATTCGAGTTGTATTGTCAGTTCTTTTGGATTCAAATATCGTTCATGGCCAACTCGCCTGAAAGCCGCCAATCCAATCTAGGGCCGGAGTGTGCTATCGACTTAGCCTGGTCAAGCACCCTAAGTACGCCACTCTACCTACACCCCAGCAGGCCGAAGTAAGGCGGATCCATGGACAGTTGAATCTAAGGGAAAAGACAACGCATCCGGTTGTATTTAAAATCGCGTTCAACCTAAAATCTTCTTGAGAATTGTAAGCCGCGACGAAATTATAGACAAGGAAGGAATTTTACTATTTTTCTTGGCTAAAGTGTGCAGGAAAAATAAAGTCTACGTTGATGGAGAAAAGCCGGAGCTAACTAAGCTCCGACTCCTCAAAGGGGGCCAACCGTCGACGCTGAGTATAAGATGGTGAGAAGACCCCGTAAATAGAGTCTGCTGCCAACAAGCCAAGTGTTGGCAAAGGTCACTGCCAGAGCTACTTAGCTCCGACACCCCAGAGGACTAACTATCGACGCTCTACGTGTTGGTAGAGGCTATTGCCGGAGCTTCTAAGCTCCGACAACCTCAGGGGACCTTCACTATCGAAGACTTCGGACCTAAAATTCTACAAGTTCAGAGCAAATGAGTCTTCAACAAAACACAATATCCTTTTGGTACATGTTCACAATCAAATTGTGTACATCTACCAGGGGGCCAAGTGAAGATAAAGGTGTTGAAGACAAAAAGTGAAATTCACAAAAATTTTGGGAATTTCATTCATCTGGAGACAGGAGATTACATCTGGAGACAAGGGATTACAAAATTGAGGAAGAAGAGAAAATACAAGTGAGAGCTAAAGAGATGATCCTAGACCCTATGGAAGAACTCGGCGACCTTCTGGGCGACCTCCGATACGCTGGCTCGGGTAGCTTCGCCTTCTCCTTCGACGGGGCCTTCAAGCACCGGGTCCAGAGGAAATTGGGAGTTCCGGCTGGTGTAGCACGTCAGGACATACTCTATGATGTTCCTCGCCAGGGATTGCCCCTCAACCTCCAGTTGGTCCGCGATGACATCGCCCACCTTGGAGAGTTTGCTACCTGCTACGCTCAACGCCTGCAGCGCAAGGTCCGAATCCGGCTCCGGATCATCCGGGCGCACGGGGCTGAAACCCATCGGCGTCAGCGCGTCGTTGGCCTTGCCCAGGAACTCCCAAATCTGTAGGGAGTCCGCCGTCCTCAAGCTCTTCATCTCTTCCAAGGATCTCCTGGCCGCCGTCAGTTCAGAATTCTCACGGGCAAGGCGCTCAACTTCTTTGGCGTTTTGCTGAATCTTTGCAGCAACCCGCCTCTCGAGTCTTCCGAGCTCCTCCTCCCGGAGGTGTATCTTGTTCCGATGATCGACCAGGTCCTTCTCCCTAGCCTCCACTTTTTTCTCCTGGGCAACAAGGGCACACTCGTATTCGTAGAGTTCCTGCCCCCGCACCCAGGTCTTCTCCTCTTCCTCTTGGCAGCGCTCTTCCAATTTTTTGGTGCGCTCCTCGAGGCCCTTGTCAGCTAGAGCTATCTTCTCGGCAAGCTCCTCTTCCCTCCTCAGGACATCATCCCGCAGCTCAAGGAGTTTCTGCTCTTCATTCTCGAGCCGTTTCTCCCTCTCTTCAAGTGCCTCTCGGCGCTTGATGAGTGCGGTGTTAATGGCCTCAAGCTGTTCGTGCCGAGCATCGGCCGCGTTATTGGCAGCTTTGGCCTGATCATAGGTCTCCCGGGATTGAGCATCGAGGGCATGAGTCATGCTCTCCCTGTCATCCAGCAGCTTGCCCCAGTACTCCAGGCGGATCTTCTTCCGCTTGATCCACTCCTTGTCATCCGCTAGCCTCGACTGCGCCAGCTTGGTCTCGAAGTAGAGCCGGTTATGCCACCGCCTAAGGGTTCGGCGCTCCTCTTCAAGAGCCTTGCTGTCGTGGAAGAAGGCCAGTTGGACTTGACGCAGACTGGAGCAGGCGTTGTCGATAGACATCGACAGCAGGATGGGCTCCGGACCTGCTGGGGTCTCCTCCGCTGGTTCCAGCGGGTCTTCACATACAAAAATTGGGTCCCACTCTACGAGAGTGGACCCCTGAGCTTCCAAGGCACTAGGGCCGTCCTCCGGGATGGCCTCAGTCGCCATCGAAGAAGGCCTCGCCGCCAAGTCTTCGTTCACCTCCTCGGGCAGGGGGCCAGCGACTTCGTTTGGGCACTCCGGCTCTACCGCAGGTACCTCTGACGCCGTCTCTTCCGGAGCAGAAGCTGCTACCGGCTACGGCCGAGACACCTCTTCCGAGGGAGGCTCGAGCTCCATCACCTCTTCAACCACCGGCTCTATGACCGGCGCTCCAACAATAGCCGGCTCAGCGGCCGGTGCTTCGGAGGTAGCCGGCTCAACTGCCGAAACTACCTCGACTACCGGCTCACATGCTGGGGCTTCAGTCACCTCCGGCTCAACCGCCGGGGCTTCAACACTTTCCGGCTCTGAGGCCGGGACTACTACTTCCTCCGGCTCAACATACGGAGCTTCCATCACTGCAGCACCAGGACCCAGAGCTTCAACCTCCGAGACAGGTGCCGCTGGTGTGTCTCCACTCCCGTGGTCCGGCGCTACCACGAGAACTTCTGGGGACGAGTCGAGGTCCATGACCATGACAGCCGGCGCCGGAGCTGTCGCAACCTCAGCCACCACCTGGGGCGGCACCGGGACAGGAGTAGGAGCTCCCACGGCCTCAGACACTGTGGCTGAGGGTGAAGCTTCACTCTCCTTCATGGGGACGCTGCAGATGATGAACGAAGAAAATCAACAAATAGTTGCTACAATTAAATAGTTAACCAAGGTAAAGATTAAAAATTACCTTGGAAGGCTTCCGCACCAGCTTGCGCAGAACCTTTTTCCTGGACGTTCCGGGCTGGCCACGGTCGGCGTAGAAGCTCCAGAAGGCCCCCTGGAACTTGTCGGAGCCACGGGCGTTTCCCGGGTCGAGGCTCTCCTCGATCGGGAGGAACCCCTGGATCTGGAGGCTCCCACCGTCCCAGGTGTCGGAGTCGTGCGCCCGGAGCTAGCACCCCAGGAGGGTTCCACGACGGGGACAGACGCGCTCTGGGAGGATCCCACTGCAGGAACGGTATTGTTCTAGAAGGACCCCACTACGGGGACAACCGCCACGGTGGTAGAAGATCTTCCCCCCCTGGGGAGAAAGGACCGAGGCGGAATTAGCGGGCCTGATGGACCTTCTGTCGGCATGTCGCAGCATCCTCTTCCGGCTCTCCGGCTCATCCACCAGCTCCTTGCCCTTGCCGACGACCTCGACCCTCGGCTGTGGGGCAGGGGCGGAGCCATCCTCGGGCATCCCGGGGATCGCCACCCGGGTGGTTGATCTTCTCTCAACGACACCAAGGTCGTCAAGTGCGGGCATCGTCCGCCCGAGCTCCCTGCTGAACTCCACTTCCACGTTCAGAGGGAGAAAGGCCGACGGTGGAGTCAAGTCATCACCGTCGACGTCGATGCCGTGCTGGAATTTCTTGAGGTGGAACTCCAAGGTTTTCCCCACCATGTTGGACTTCAAACCGGTCTCAACCCGGTCCTCGTCCATCACGCTGTTGAGGGCCCAAGCGAGCTTCTCCCTCCTCTTCAGCGGCGCCCACCTGTTGGCCAGGAAATTGCAGAATACCGCCTGAGGAGTCAATCCTCCCTCCACGCATTGGCGAATACTGGTCAAGGCGGGGTTGAAAGCTTCCGCCAGCACCGGAACCTCACTCCAGATCATCGTGTCGATGCCGGGCAGACCGTCAGGCAGCTCCAACCTTCCGTGCTCCTCCACCCTGACGACTATCCAATCTTTCTTCCAGTCATCCCACTTCCCGGAAGGGAACGACCGGAGGTACTTGAATGGGCACTTCTTGCGCTTCACAAAGTAGTAGAAGCCAAGGTACTCGTTGCTCCGGCCGGTGGTGTGGATGGTGAAGAAGGTCCGGAAGAGTTCGATGCAGGGGGGGATGCCCACCCACATCTCACAGAAGTGGACAAAGATAGACACGAGGATTATGGAGTGAGGGCCAAGGTGGCATAGCTGAAGACCATAGAAGTCTAGCAGCATCAAGAAGAAGGAAGAAAAAGGTGGGATCAACCCCACAATGGCGTACGAAGAAAAGTACACCATTTCGCCAGCGCGCTCCTTCTCGAAGGGGAGCTCTCCGCCGGCACGGACCAAACGGTTGAAGAAGTCCGAGGACCACCCCATGAGGGCCCGGACCTTCTTCAAATCACCGTCGGTCTTCAAGCGACTATCGCGCAGACCCAACTCCATCGCGGCACAGCTAGGCAAGAGAAGAGGAGCAAAGCGCGAGTTGGGAGTTTGAGCGCAAGATCAGATGAGAGGCGTAAAGAACTCCCGACGGTGCGCGCTTTCCTTCTTATGTAAGCCCTCGCAACGCTTGGATGGAAATCGCAGGGAAGTCGAAGATACCACTCAAGGATTCAACCCAATCGATGACAAAAGGGCCCGGGACCACCCCGACGATCAAGTCGAGGCTATTACCCAGGCGAACAGTTGTCATCACTAGACGGGAAACCCAAAGGCGGCGGATTGACAAGGCGCGTGGAACCGATACGGTTTTCGTATCGGGAACCGGCGACCTTCAATTGCGTGAGATCCGCACGTCAAAGATCTCATCTGCCGCCTGAGGTGCGCCACACGGCGGGATCTAACTGTAAATCCCAGCCAACGGCACCTCCGAAGACCCTTGAAGACCCAGTTCAATAGTCGCAAGTATGGACCCACCTCCGACAGAACGACTTCACCCCAGTGATCTTCCTCGGAGGTAGGTCCAGGGGGCCACTGTCGGTACCCTAAAAACCGTACACCCCTTGAGGTTACAAAGATCTCAAAAGAAAGCCATCTACTTGGTTTGAAGACCCTCGGAGGCCCACTTGTCAGACATAACCGGACCCGCTTCTCCAACATGGTTAATCCCTGGGTCGCCACGTGTGCAACCAAACCGGAGCTACCGCCCACAAGGGGGAAGCTCCGAGCCACGTACCGAAACGGCACCTCCGGACTTAACCCCAGACCGAGAGAAGCTCCGGACTTGACATGTGTCTGGTAGCCCCGGAGCTACCTGCTTCCCACAGCAAGCTCCGGAGCTGCCACGTGTCCAATCGTCGGACCTTTCGGCCTCTAACCTCCGGAAGACCTTGTAACGGCTCCGGACCTTCAAAAGAGAGTCAAGGACTTCAAGACCCAATTAAGTGCCATTAATGCCATATTAATGACACTTAATCGGACGATCTAAACACCAGTAACGGTGCTGTCAAAGCCCGTTACAGGATCATTAAGAGCAATTAATCATGTATCAATACTAGTAACCGCCGGGGCCACATGTTGGGCCAGGCTAGCTTGTAACGGCCTGTCCTTGTACTATAAAAGGACAGGCCGACGATACACACAGGAGGTTCACGCACGGACGATCATACGCACCCCACACGTTCGTGGCAAACTCTTACCGCTAATACAACACCAACACACCCGTGGAGTAGGGTATTACTGTAAAACCCCACTTTTATGGCATGTTAAGTTCATATGGGTTTTGTGATCAACTATTTTAGATATCCAATATAATGGTGCACATGAACTATGCCATCCAAAACTTTTCTTGCACTCATTGTTAAATTCTTTTAACATGGGTATTGTACTTCACCATGAATCCAAATTATATTCTATTCACCCTTTTTAAGAATAAGAATTTTTGGATAAGATTTAGTAAGCAATGCAAAATGAAGCCCTAATAAGCTCTAACCAAAATATTCAAATTAAGGGCTCTAAATTTTTCCATGACCTCCTAAATTCCTCAATAGCATGCTTGCAAAGTTTCAAGATTTTAGAAACTCATCTACTATTTTAATTGAGGTGCTTGGCAAATTTGAATCAAATTCAAATCTGAATTTTTAATTCTTCTCCAACTTATTTAAACATAAGATTTGAGTTCACCATTGTGTTCAGAATAATTCATTTGCCATCTCCACAAAATTTCATGATTTTTGGAGTTGATCTTCTATTTTTAAATGAATTAGTAACTGAACTGTGGGCCCCACATGTCAGCTCCTCTTTGAACGGATCAGCTCGACCCCGCCATCTCTGTACCGACGCACCTCCGCTCGACACCGCGCGCGCGCATGCAGCTCCAGCGAGCTGCCTGCCTGCTCGCCGCGGCCCTATAAAAGGCCGGCCGAAGCTCCCTTCACTCCTCATTCCCGATCGCAGCTCCACTGCCTCGCGACTTTTCTTCCGCCGCGCGCCATCGCTGCCACTCGCCACTGCTCCGCGGTGTGCTGCCGTTCCGCGCCGTTTCAAGCCAAGCTCCAAAGAGCAAAAAGGTGCGCCTGATCAAACTCTAGCTCATGGTACAAACCATTTCACTTATCGTTGAAGCTTGAGCGAGTTATTGTTCGTTTCCCCTACGGCCGAAAGTAGATAACTAGCTAAGTTTTCATGTCGATTCCTTTACTGCAAGTAATCATCCTTTGCAATTGCTTAGAGATAGTTTCTATAGGCCCTAGCGCTCCTGTCTGAGCAAGAACCATTAAGAATCATCGAGCAACGGCTCTGAATTTCGAGTTTTGCTCGCCGCCGGTGAGAAAACCTCGGTTCACCGTCGAACTCGTGATTCCCGGCAACTCACTCCCCTTCTACGCCCAGATCCTTGAACTCCATCATCCCAGAAAGGTTTTGGAGAAATTCCCAAGTGATTTGAGCTACTCTGGAGCGAGTTCTATGTTGCCCGCGCGCTCATCGCCGCCGCCGCCGTCGCACGACCTTTTCCGGCGAGCTTCAGGACCCACTGACCTCACCATCGTGCTCAGAGACCCCAAAAACCCCCAGGCGGCAAGTTTCCGCGAGTCTGGTCCGTTGGTTTAGCCGGCGGCGAGCTCGCCGGCGAGCCACCGCCGCGGGTGCTGCTCCGCGCGAGCACCGGCCCGAGGTAGACGATGACCCGATCGGGACCCACCTGCCATTCACTGCGGGATCACGGTGCGGCTGAGATCTAGTGTGGCTGCGCGCTTTAATTCTGTGGACCCCGGTGCTGCCTCAACCAGAATGCGCCACGTGGTCTTTGGGATGTATTTAATTCCAGAAATTTGTCCAAAGTTCTAAATTGAATATCTTTCTGTAGAATACTCCAAATTAATTCAAACAAATTTTGTTTGAAAGCCCTTGAGCTCTAGTTATGCTCAGTACCAATTAGGCTCTGTGAAAATGAATATTTAATTCTGTAGAAATTAATCTTTCCCAAGTAAAATGCAATTTTTCCGGATGAAGTATTCCTTGGAAAAATCCCCAAAATTCACATAAAAATTACTGTCCTATTCTTGACTACCAGCAAAAATTTGGGTTATTATGCCGCTGTATAACCACTGTATAATTCAATTACCTTTTTCAGTTATTGAATTTTCACAGATATGCAGATGCTTTATTATGCCCCAAATTTGGACTGAATCTTCCATTAGTCGTACCTTAGCTCCTGTAAAAATCTTGGATTTAATGGACCTCATATTCTAGTCTTAATTCAATTTCAAACTGAATATTGACTAAATGCTTAAAAGTTCAATTACGAGACAATTCCAGAAATTCTTGTCAACTTAGAAACTCAATAAATTCTTCACCAAGGCTTAGAAATTTATGAAACCACTTTTGCTAGGACCAGGACAATTTTCTCTATCTTGATTATCAACTGATGGCTATATTCAAGCTACAGTTTCATCTCTAAAAATTGTGGAAGTTATTTGCTTGCCATAATCTTAGAGACCACACTCTACTTTGATCATCTCCTGTTCTTTGCAAGAACTTCTATAGTATTCCCTAAATACCTAATTCAACGTTCCCAAGCCAAATAACTAATTATCCTATAATGGTCACCATAAATTAAAATCCTGGTCTTGATATTAAATATTTTCAAAGTCATTCATACCGTATTTTATGCATATCGTATAGTAACCGAAGTCAAGGAGGAGTCAGAGGCCTTGGAAGAGTATCTTCCAAATTCTAACTCAGAACTTGACCTGCAACAAGGCAAGCCCCGGTTTGCATTTAAGTCGTTTATAAACTTTTGCTTTATCACTATGATGAGTAGTATATGAATTGTGCATTACGTTTAGGGTGAATGATACTCCACATGCATGTCCAAAAATCTCAGGGTTTATTTGGCACGAGTTACAGTTGACCTGTAGTAACTGCTTCGCAAATGCATAGGAGATACGATAGAAGTCGAGTAGTTGGAATCTACTCGTGAGAGATGTATCTCACAGGATTGATTGAATAGAAAATGGCTTAATATAATGAAATTGAGACCGGGCAGGGAATGGATAGGAAGCGGCGAGAATTGAGTCTCGGTCACATAGCCCTGCCTGTGTCGATGAAGGCCCGTCCGTATGCAGCCCCTTCGGACAAGCTTGAATTGTACCGACAATATAATGGACATATGGAATCCAATAAACTGATGTAACTTGATAACTGGGATGTCGAGACCCATTAACTCACCATCGATAGGGTTGGGTTGAGGACAGTAAGGTGTAAATCGGTCGGCGGAAACATGAGGTGTTCCGTGCGGAGACCTTCTGTTTGCGGAGGTGAGACGGGCTCAGCATTCGAGTTTCTTGTGAAAGGTGGCCATATACGCCTAGTACTGAAGTGTTATGTAGGTACAGGTGTGCTCGCTGACACTTCCGAACGACGTATGTGTCGTGTTGTCCGGGTGTGTCTTGATTGCAATCACTGTCCCTCGCAGTAATAGAGTACCACTTGTTCACTGAGCGGTGACGTAGTAAATACTAAAGAAGTCAGAAAAGTCATATGGTATTGAATTATAATTACTTTGCAACCTTGTTTGGTTTAGAGATAGTATAACTAAAGATTTTCAATTTCCCCATACTTTAGCTGTAATAGCATTATGTGTCTCGAGCATGTCATATCATTGGTAAAGCGTTTCTTGTTTGATTTTGAAGCCCATGATGTGCCGTGCTTGGGAAATGTCATTTGCTACTTAAAACTTGATTATAAGGATCAACTTGTAGGCGAGACATTTATGCTTCAACTTACCTATGTTTAGCATCCACCTTGCATATGTCTAGTGAGACGGGTTAGTCTTGCTGAGCCTTATGCTCACGTTTGCAGTTAACGAGTTTTTGCAGGTTACTCTGTTGAGGGTGGGTTCGACGATGAGGCAACACCCCCTCCAGGGTGTACAGCCGAGTGGGAACCCTGCACGCCGCCATAGTTTGCGTGTTGCTAGTGCAAAGTATCCCAGGCATGGATAACTTTGCTTTTGCATAGCTAGTGCCGAGAGCGTAGCTATGATATATATATATTTCTTTTTCCTATAGTATTGTAAAAACTTCCGCTGTGTATTAAATAAAAGACTTGGTCTTGTACTTTATTCTGGTTCTATTCTTGTATATTGTTGGGTGTCGCATCGCACGACACCACCCAATGAGATCCTCGGATGTGTGGATTCCGGTCCTCACAGACATGGTATCAGAGCATCATTAGGAACAGTGTACCTGAAAAGAACATATTTTCAAAAATTAGGAACTTGAGTGAGGAATTAGTTATATGCCTCTATAAGGAGTATTACTAGTATAAGTTATAAAGGTGGTAAACTAACTATGTGTTATTATATTCTGTAACGACGCTCCGACATCAGGTAAGAGGTAAGGTACGCCACCGAGAGTGGATCAATCTCGGTAAGCTCAGCATACGAGAGGTGGTATGTGAAATTTCCGTGGCTTGGCACGGAAAGTCAATATGATTCTTTGAAACTTTCCATGTTTCTGAGAACATATGACACGCGGTACCCCAGCGTGACACAAAGTTAGAGGAAAACCCCGTCAGGTGGTATGTAACCCGATAGTGTGTTCTCATATCTATGAGAACATGCGAACACGTATGCCCGAGCGTGTATAAGCCGGATCGTACGGGAGTCTTTGCTGTAGAGACGTATTTACAGCCATGTACCTCGAGGCATGACCTCGCTCGAGGGCTACTCACTCCAGAGTCGTATGCTTTTACTTTCAAATATAATTGTATATTGTGGTTACCTGTTCTGTTTCCCTGCCGCCGTACGGCGTGCCCGTGCCAGGGGATTGTTTGCTTTCTACAGGGACACTAATTTCGATAGAGGACCGTGTAGAAACCGTTTGCGAGAGAACGATATAGGAACCACCTATAGACGTAACCGGATGTACCGGATAGAATTTCCTTTCGTGAGGCACGTAGTACCGTCAGTATCAAACATGATACTAGACCCTCCCCACCGACAGAATGGTTGCATTGTGTTTTGAGAAAGTCCGACTATCAGATGCTGGTAATTTCGGGCTCATAAAAAAGAAACTCCAACTTGATAAGGTAGATAGAACCAAGATTCTTGCTTTCTGGTTGAAGTGGCTCAACTTCGCCAGGTTGTAATCTTGGTTAGCAATTAGATAACATAACAGTATCCTACATAGATGGAAAGCTCGTGAAGACCTCTCCAACTTTCCTGTTGACCATAAAGACAGAAAAGCTTGTTAATCTGTTGAAAACTGGGGTTTACTGTAATTACTCCATATGAACCCACCTTTGTACCCGTTTCTGTATTCTTGCCATAACTCCTTATTGGGATATATGTTTGAGAAGGGTAGGTGGAGATTTACGAGTTTGTTATGGGAAGTCTTTCCTGATTTTAATTGGAGTTTAACCAAATTGGGAAGTCAGCACAGTGAACTGCATGACTGCTGATGCAAACCAGTCAGTTTTACTGTTATGTTTGGATAGTTATAACTCCTAATCCAGAACAGTGATATGGTTACACATATACATATCTGGAAAGCTTAGGAAGTCATGTATCAGCTTTATTTATCGCTCCTGACCTGGATCTGGGTATAGCTATGCCTAATTCCATTTGACGCAAATTTGGTTCCTGCAGTCCAGAACTTGGAACAGTTTGCACATAATTGTGAATTGATGCATAATACCTACATAACAAGGTTTTCGTGGTGGAACTTCTTTAGTTCTGGATTGTTAACACGATGTTACTCAATGTTTATTATGACATTACCTCAATATCTTATCATGATAAACCTGTATAGAATGTGGAGATAAGCCCATATACAGGGGAGGTTCTGTCAAAATTTCCAGAACCCCTGAGTCAACTCAAAACCGGTATAGATTGTTCATACTAGTTCAACAGTAGCTGTATGAGTACAATCTGGAAAGGTTTTGAAGTGTACTACAACTTTTGTATTCAACTTAAATTTTAGTTCTGACTTCTTCTGTATGAAACTTACGGGTTAATGCAGACAGGTCGGCTGGAACAGAACTGTGATCACTTCCAGTTTGCAGCTTTCTTGGATCATTTGATAATGGATAGTTTCTTTGATACAAAATTATCAGTGATTAAGTTGAATACTTATACTGTGTATTGATATCCTGGTATGCTTGTCCACAGATGGCAGCACCAAGAATTCAGTTACCAAATGGATGGGTGTTCTTAACGTGTACCGGACACGCCGGTTTTCCGGACGTGTTTGTGAAATTAATTTGCCAATTTGGCTACCGGAAGTGGCCTAAATATTGGGGCAAGAAATTCCAGGAAAGCGGTATGTGGAGTTGCACCATCTATGTTGATGTGCCTGCTGGTCCACCACATCTCAGATGGGCTCCATTCTCCATCAAGATTAAAGGGTTAATATTGGAAGAAACGTGGAGCTACGCCGCAAGTGTTGCCATAGGGAGATTCTGCAAACTCCATGGCAATAGTCTGGTGGGTACTCCATATGAATTCTTTCCAGTTACCGGCAGGGCTTCCGAAGCTTGGGCAAACCGTTTGCTTATGGAGGTAGAAAATCGTGGCGAAACTTCCACGACTGCTTTAGCAGTGTATGCAGCCGCATCCCATCGCGAGAAGGGAAATCAAAGGGCATGCATAAAAGAATTGACGGACAATCTGAAGCAAGCCATGGCTCGAGCAGATCACTTTGAGTGGGCAAATGACGGACTTAGGGATATGATAGCTCCTCTCAACCATCGTTTGAATATCAGGGAGAATCAATGGCGTGACGCTGTAAGGGATTTAGCCACGTCTCGCCAGGAGTCTCGCGGAGGTTCACGCTGCAGTGCTCGGCTCGCGCGACGAGCAAACCGAGTTACTGCGGACGTTGGTGCAGCACTCGTCCCGTCGAGGGGGACGACAGGATGATGGACCACGTCATCAATATCAGAGTTCCTAATCTGATTTCGCATCGACGCATCCACCGGTCTTCAGGGAGGCCGACGAACCTTTGGAGGCGGACAATTGGCTCCGCTCCATTGAAGGGAAGTTCGGTTTACTCAACATAACCGAACCGCAAAAAGCGCTGTTTGCAGCACAACAACTCCAGGGGTCTGCCGGCGCATGGTGGGCCAATTACCTTGCAGCACGCCCCGCCGGCCATGTCATAAGCTGGGCCGAGTTCCGGGAGGCGTTTCGCGCCTACCATGTTCCTCCCGGAATTATGAGGAGGAAGCTTCAAGAGTTCTTGGAGCTAAGACAGGGAGGAAGGAGTGCATACGAGTACTCCAAAAGCATTCAATCACTTGGCCCAATACACTCAGGACCAAGTGAATACCGAGGATCGGAAGCGTGAATGCTTCTACAAGGGTTTGAACTCCAAGTTGAAGGACAAGCTGGTCCTGTTCAACCGCGGCAACTTCAACGACATCGTCAATGCTGCCATAATGCAGGAGGATGCCACGCGCGAGCTGTCCTCCGATAAAAAGAAGAGGGGTGCTCCGCAGAGCAGCGGAGGTGGTACTCCTCAGAAGTACCGTATGGTGTATCGATCACCATCCGGCCAGAGGTGGCAGCCGCCATCGCGACCACCAATGTTCCGTGGTCGTCAGTTCAACAACGGCGGATTCCGGCCACAACAGCAGCAGGGGATGATCCCACGTGCACTTCCACCTACACCACGTGCACCGGGATTCCGTCCTCCCATTCGTACTGGCCAAACCCCGTACACGTGTTTCACGTGTGGGCGTACGGGACATTTCGCCAAGGACTGCCCTCAGGATCGACAAGGCGGAGGGCCATTATCTTACCAGGGGGCCAACCAACCCCGCAACCAGCCCAAGAAGCTAGCCACCAGACCCAGCAACGTCCACCACCTCGCCATCGAGGACGTTCCAGAAGGCGCACCCGTGCTCACGGGTACGTTCTCTATCTTCGATCAACCCGTAGTCATACTCTTTGACTCCGGAGCTTCGCATAATTTTATTAGTAAATCTTTTGTCCTCAACAGTCAATTACCAATAATCCCCACAAAAACTCCATATGTGATTAGCACTCCAGCCCGGAAAACGGTAACAAATAAATTGGTTCCTGGAATCCCACTTAACCTAGATGGGACCATATATCTTACTTCATTTCTGATATTAGAGCATCAAAAGCTAGATATCATCTTAGGAATGGCATGGTTGCAGTACCATGGTGCTATTCTCGATATCATTCCTAGAAAGATTTATCTAAACTCTCCACTCCATCAACCCCAAGTTCTCAATCTTGAGAACATCATTCCATTGGAACCATCTATTCTCAATACCGAGGTTATGGAACTAAAGGATATTCCAGTAGTATGTGAATACCCCGACGTGTTTCCTGAAGATCTTCCTGGTATGCCCCCAGAAAGAGATATAGAGTTCAAGATTGAACTTGTGCCAGGAACAGTGCCAATTTCAAGACCACCCTACAAGATGGCACCCAAGGAACTTGCAGAACTGAAGGAACAATTAATTGAACTTGGGAGCAAAGGTTTTATTCGTCCAAGTTCATCACCATGGGGTTGTTCTGCACTATTTGTAGAAAAGAAAGATAAGACCTTGAGGCTGTGTGTAGACAATCGTCCACTTAATGCTATCACCATCAAGAACAAGTATCCACTACCGCGCATCGATATTCTTTTCGATCAATTGGTGGGTGCTAAAGTATTTTCGAAGATGGATCTTCGTTCTGGTTATCATCAAATTAGAATCCGACCAGAAGATATATCCAAGACAGCATTCTCAACAAGGTATGGACTGTATGAGTATCTGGTTATGTCCTTCGGATTAACCAACGCCCCGGCTCATTTCATGTATCTCATGAACTCAGTATTCATGCCGGAATTGGACAAGTTTGTCGTGGTCTTCATTGACGACATACTTGTGTATTCAAAATCCGAAGAAGAACATGCTCAACACTTGCATATTGTGCTTCAGCGATTACGGGACCATCAGCTGTATGCTAAGTTCAGCAAGTGTGAATTCTGGATCAACCAGGTGCCATTTTTAGGGCACATCATATCAGCAGAAGGGATTGCAGTTGATCCAAGTAAGATCCACCAAGTCCTTAAATGGGAGTCTCCAAAGTCTGTACACGAAGTCCGAAGTTTCCTGGGTTTAGCTGGATATTACCGGAGGTTCATCCCCGATTTCTCCAGGATAGCTAAACCAATGACAGAACTTCTGAAGAAAGGGCAGAAGTATGTATGGACCGAGGCATGTGAGGCAGGTTTCAAAGCATTGGTGAAACACCTCACCACGGCACCAGTTTTAGCCCAACCAGACACAACCAAAGCATTTGATGTCTTTTGCGACGCATCTGGGATTGGTTTGGGTTGTGTGTTGATGCAGGAGCGAAGAGTGATCGCGTATGGATCACGGCATCTTCGGAATCATGAGCAGCATTACCCGACTCATGATCTTGAACTCGCTGCTGTGGTGCTAGCATTGAAGATGTGGAGGCATTATCTACTGGGTAATTTAGTACACCTCTACACTGATCACAAAAGCTTAAAATACATCTTCACCCAGAAGGATTTGAATATGCGACAAAGGCGATGGTTAGAATTGATCAAGGATTATGAGATTGAGATCCACTACCATCCAGGCAAGGCGAATGTAGTCGCAGATGCACTGAGCCGCAAGTCCCATGTCAACAATCTTTCCCTCACCACAATGGAAGGACAAGAAGGACCGAGTCTTTACTTGGTTCCATATGGAGCACTCTACAACCTAGCTCTCATTCCTACCATCAGGGAGGATATTGTAGCAGCTCAGCAGGAAGACATAGGAATGTCGCATATTCGACAAAGAATGATAAATGGGGAAATGAAATGTTTCCATAGTGGCAAAGAGGGTACCATCTGGTTTAACGACCGTATAGACCCCGAAACATGGAACTTAGAAAGAAGATACTAGACGAAGCTCATTTGTCCAAGTATTCCATTCATCCGGGAAGCAACAAGATGTACCAAGATTTGAAGAAGAAATTCTGGTGGACTCGGATGAAGAGAGAAGTAGCTAAATACGTGTCTGAGTGTGATACGTGTCGACGAGTAAAGGCCGACCATATGAAGGCAGCTGGACAGCTTCAACCTTTAAGCATACCGGCTTGGAAATGGGAGGATATCAGTATGGATTTCATTGTTGGGTTGCCTCCCACTCTCCATAAACACGACTCCATTTGGGTGATCGTTGACCGATTGACCAAATCGGCTCATTTCATACCGGTCAGCGTGGCATACGATGCGAAGCGATATGCGGAAATTTATATCTCCAGAATAATATGTCTACATGGTGTACCTTGTACCATCATCTCAGATCGTGGAGCTATATTTGTTTCGCGATTCTGGGAGCATCTCCACGATGCACTGGGGACCAAATTGATTCGGAGCTCGGCTTATCATCCTCAGACCGATGGTCAGACCGAACGGGTGAATCAAGTGCTAGAAGACATGCTTCGTGCCTGTGCCATCCACCAGGGTAAGAACTGGGATGATCATCTACCTTTGGCGGTGTTTTCATACAACAACGGTTACCAGGCTAGCATCCAGATGGCGCCATATGAAGCTCTCTATGGCCGAAAGTGTCGCACGCCCTTGAACTGGTGCGAATCAGGTGAACGGGCAGTGTACGGCATCGACTTAGTAAATGAAGCCGAGGATCGAGTTCGCACTATTCAGGCGAATCTCAAAGCTGCGCAGTCTCGTCAGAAGAGCTACGCGGACAAACGACGTCGACCTCTTCACTTCGAAGTTGGAGATCAAGTTTATCTCCGGGTATCCCCTATGAAGGGTATCCATCGCTTCGGGGTAAAAGGGAAGCTAGCTCCACGCTTTATTGGGCCGTTCGCAATAATCGAAAGATGCGGACCTGTGGCATATCAATTGGAGTTACCAACGTCACTTTCAGGAGTCCACAATGTATTCCACATTTCCCAATTGCGGAAATGTCTTAAGGCTCCAACTGATATCCGTATAGAGGATTTGGAAGCTCTCCAACCAGATCTCACTTATTCCGAGCATCCAACTCAGATCATTGATGAAAAGACTCGCACCACAAGAAGTCGCACCTTGCATTTCTATAAGGTTTTGTGGAGCAACCACAGTGCGGAAGAAGCCACGTGGGAAAGCGAGGACTATCTTAGAATGAACTATCCGGACTTGTTAGCGGCATATGTTCGATAGATCCTTTTTCCTTTACCTTCTTTTGTAATCTCGGGACAAGATTCTTTTAAGGGGGGAGGAATGTAAAACCCCACTTTTATGGCATGTTAAGTTCATATGGGTTTTGTGATCAACTATTTTAGATATCCAATATAATGGTGCACATGAACTATGCCATCCAAAACATTTCTTGCACTCATTGTTAAATTCTTTTAACATGGGTATTGGACTTCACCATGAATCCAAATTATATTCTATTCACCCTTTTTAAGAATAAGAATTTTTGGATAAGATTTAGTAAGCAATGCAAAATGAAGCCCTAATAAGCTCTAACCCAAATATTCAAATTAAGGGCTCTAAATTTTTCCATGAGCTCCTAAATTCCTCAATAGCATGCTTGCAAAGTTTCAAGATTTTAGAAACTCATCTACTACTTTAATTGAGGTGCTTGGCAAATTTGAATCAAATTCAAATCTGAATTTTTAATTCTTCTCCAACTTCTTTAAACATAAGATTTGAGTTCACCATTGTTTTCAGAATAATTCATTTGCCATCTCCACAAAATTTCATGATTTTTGGAGTTGATCTTCTATTTTTAAATGAATTAGTAACTGAACTGTGGGGAGTATCACTGGACAGTGGGCCCCACATGTCAGCTCCTCTTTGAACGGATCAGCTCGACCCCGCCATCTCTGTACCGACGCACCTCCGCTCGACACCGCGTGCGCGCATGCAGCTCCAGCGAGCTGCCTGCCTGCTCACCGCGGCCCTATAAAAGGCCGGCCGAAGCTCCCTTCACTCCTCATCCCCGATCGCAGCTCCACTGCCTCGCGACTTTTCTTTCGCCGCGCGCCATCGCCGCCGCTCGCCACTGCTCCGCGGTGTGCCACCGTTCCACGCCGTTTCAAGCCAAGCTCCAAAGAGCAAAAAGGTGTGCCTGATCAAACTCTAGCTCATGGTACAAACCATTTCCCTTATCGTTGAAGCTTGAGCGAGTTATTGTTCGTTTCCCCTACGGCCGAAAGTAGATAACTAGCTAAGTTTTCATGTCGATTCCTTTTCTGCAAGTAATCATCCTTTGCAATTGCTTAGAGATAGTTTCTATAGGCCCTAGCGCTCCTGTCTGAGCAAGAACCATTAAGAATCATCGAGCAATGGCTCTGAATTTCGAGTTTTGCTCGCCGCCGGTGAGAAAACCTCGGTTCACCATCGAACTAGTGATTCCCGGCAACTCACTCCCCTTCTAGGCCCAGATCCTTGAACTCCATCATCCCAGAAAGGTTTTGGAGAAATTCCCAAGTGATTTGAGCTACTCTGGAGCGAGTTCTATGTTGCCCGCGCGCTCATCGCCGCCGCCGCCGTCGCACGACCTTTTTCGGCGAGCTTCAGGACCCACTGACCTCACCATCGTGCTCAGCGACCCCAAAAACCCCCAGGCGGCAAGTTTCCGCGAGTCTGGTCCGTTGGTTTAGCCGGCGGCGAGCTCGCCGGCGAGCCACCGCCGCGGGTGCTGCTCCGCGCGAGCACCGGCCCGAGGTAGACGATGACCCCATCGGGTCCCACCTGCCATTCACTGCGGGATCACGGTGCGGCTGAGATCTAGTGTGGCTGCGCGCTTTAATTCTGTGGACCCCGGTGCTGCCTCAACCAGAATGCGCCACGTGGTCTTTGGGATGTATTTAATTCTAGAAATTTGTCCAAACTTCTAAATTGAATATCTTTCTGTAAAATACTCCAAATTCATTCAAACAAATTTTGTTTGAAAGCCCTTGAGCTCTAGTTTCGCTCAGTACCAATTAGGCTCTATGAAAAATCAATATTTAATTCTGTAGAAATTAATCTTTCCCAAGAAAAATGCAATGTTTCCAGATGAAGTATTCCCTGGAAAAATACCCAAAATTCACATAAAATTTACTGTCCTATTCTTGACTACCAGAAACAATTTGGGAGCCATTGCACCTGTTTTAACCTCTGTATAATTCAATTACCTTTTTCAGTTATTGAATTTTCACAGATATGCAGATGCTTTATTATGCCCCAAATTTGGACTGAATCTTCCATTAGTCATACATTAGCTCCTGTAAAAATCTTGGATTTAATGGACCTCATATTCTAGTCTTAATTCAATTTCAAACTGAATATTGACTAAATGCTTAAAAGTTCAATTACAAGACAATTCCAGAAATTCTTGTCAACTTAGAAACTCAATAAATTCTTCACCAAGGCTTAGAAATATATGAAACCACTTTTGCTAGGACCAGGACAATTTTCTCTATCTTGATTATCAACTGATGGCTATATTCAAGCTACAGTTTCATCTCTAAAAATTGTGGAAGTTATTTGCTTGCCATAATCTTAGAGACCACACTCTACTTTGATCATCTCCTGTTCTTTGCAAGAACTTCTATAGTATTCCCTAAATACCTAATTCAACGTTCCCAAGCCAAATAACTAATTATCCTATAATGGTCACCATAAATTAAAATTCTGGTCTTGATATTAAATATTTTCAAAGTCATTCATACCGTATTTTATGCATATCGTATAGTAACCGAAGTCGAGGAGGAGTCAGAGGCCTTGGAAGAGTATCTTCCAAATTCTAACTCAGAACCTGACCTGCAACAAGGCAAGCCCCGGTTTGCATTTAAGTCGTTTATAAACTTTTGCTTTATCACTATGATGAGTAGTATATGAATTGTGCATTACGTTTAGGGTGAATGATACTCCACATGCATGACCAAAAATCCCAGGGTTTATTTGGCACGAGTTACAGTTGACCTGTAGTAACTGCTTCGCAAATGCATAGGAGATACGGTAGAAGTCGAGTAGTTGGAATCTACTCGCGAGAGATGTATCTCACAGGATTGGTTGAATAGAAAATGGCTTAATATAATGAAATTGAGACCGGGCAAGGAATGGATAGGAAGCGGCAAGAATTGAGTCTCGGTCGCATAGCCCTGCCTGTGTCGATTAAGGCCCGTCCGTATGCAGCCCCTTCGGACAAGCTTGAATTGTATCGGCAATATAATGGACATATGGAATCCAATAAACTGATGTAACTTGATAACTGGGACATCGAGACCCATTAACTCACCATCGATAGGGGTGGGTTGAGGACAGTAAGGTTTAAATCGGTCGGCGGACACATGAGGTGTTCCGTGCGGAGACCTTCTGTTTGCGGAGGTGAGACGGGCTCAGCATTCGAGTTTCTTGTGAAAGGTGGCCATATACGCCTAGTACTGAAGTGTTATGTAGGTACAGGTGTGCTCGCTGACACTTCTGAACGACGTATGTGTCGTGTTGTCCGGGTGTGTCTTGATTGCAATCACTGTCCCTCGCAGTAATAGAGTACCACTTGTTCACTGAGCGGTGACGTAGTAAGTACTAAAGAAGTCAGAAAAGTCATATGGTATTGAATTATAATTACTTTACAACCTTGTTTGGTTTAGAGATAGTATAACTAAAGATTTTCAATTTCCCCATACTTTAGCTGTAATAGCATTATGTGTCTCGAGCATGCCATATCATTGGTAAAGCGTTTCTTGTTTGATTGTGAAGCCCATGATGTGTCGTGCTTGGGAAATGTCATTTTCTACTTAAAACTTGATTATAAGGATCAACTTGTAGGCGAGACATTTATGCTTGAACTTACCTATGTTTAGCATCCACCTTGCATATGTCTAGTGAGACGGGTTAGTCTTGCTGAGCCTTATGCTCACGTTTGCAGTTAACGAGTTTTTGCAGGTTACTCTGTTGAGGGTGGGTTCGACGATGAGGCAACACCCCCTCCAGGGTGTACAGCCGAGTGGGAACCCTACACGCCGCCATAGTTTCCGTGTTGCTAGTGCAAAGTATCCCGGGCATGGATAACTTTGCTTTTGCATAGCTAGTGCCGAGAGCGTAGCTATGATATATATATATATATATATATATTTCTTTTTCCTATAGTATTGTAAAAACTTCCGCTGTGTATTAAATAAAAGACTTGGTCTTGTACTTTATTCTGGTTCTATTCTTGTATACTGTTGGGTGTCGCATCGCACGACACCACCCAATGAGATCCCCCGATGTGTGGATTCCGGTCCTCGCAATTACGCTCATGCGGCCCGAACCACGTAAATTATTGTGTCTCCTGTGTCAAACTCCTATTCACCTTCTTGAATCTCCGCGCGCCGACACCGAACTTCAAACTCTCCAATCACTTTAGCAGTGTAGGGAGATCTGCTGGCTCCAACAGTCGACATAGGCTTTATTCATGTGTTTGTTCATGCGCATGCAGATTTTTGCATGCTTTATTCATACTTTGCAGATTTTGCATGCTTTGCAAAATATATTGAGTCCCTTAAGTTAATTAATTAGTTTACAACAGGTTAGGGTTTACTTGTGCAAGCATAGCACACTAATCAACACACTGCACATGGTAAATAATTTGAAGCTAAAAGACTATAATCACTATACATGCTTAAGCGAGTTCAGTGATTGTTAGTTCAGCTATCTCATTTTTCTTACTACAGGAAACACGAGAATAAACGACAGCTAAATTAACTGACAATGGTGCCATCGTCATTTAATTAATCATCATTTTTCCTTAATTGATGACGGTGAACCTAGAACCGACGTCTATTACATGCACTACAGGAAACGTGAATAATTATGTTGGCCCAAGAAACTTACGTCGGCTAGCCGACGTATGTTAGGTAACTTACGTCGGGCGTAGGTAACCGACGTATGTTTCCTATGTTACGTCGGCTACAGTCCCTTAGCCGACTTAAATAAGGTAATCGATGGCATGAAACAAATACCGACATCAGCCGTTGCCCGAAGCCGATGTAAGTAACAGGGCCGACGGATGTTCTCACTTACTTACGTTGGCCCTAATGTTGGCTGACATAAATTACTTAAGCCAACGTAAGTGTGGAAATTAACCTACCCGCGCGAGCCGCGTGCGCATGCGTGCCTCTTCCGCCGCTTCACTTTCCTTACGCCGCCGCCCACTCCACTTGACGCTGCTGCCCATGCCGCCGGACACTACCGCCCGCGCGCCTGACGCCGCAGCCCGCTGCCCGACGCCCCGGCCGCACCCCACCACGCTGCCCCGGCCACGCCCCACCTTCGTGGCACCATCCCACCACCGCCGCATGAGCCACGAGCCAGAGCGCCGCCGCCTCCTCGCTGTTTTGCCAGGTAAGGCATCCACCTTCTTCCTGCACGCCACCTCTCTCCCTCCCCCTCCACGCCAGCATCCACCCTCCCTGACCCCTGCCCCCTCATCATCACCACCGCGGCACCGCCTCATCCCTCCCCCATCCACGCCGGCCTGCACCCTCCCTGAGCCCCCACCCCCCACCCTCCCCTCCCCCTCCCCGAGCCCCCCCACATTCAGCCGCTCCACCCTCACCCTCACCCTCCGCCTCACCCTCCCCCGCCTCCCCCCCCCCCCCCCCCCCCCCGCCGCCCCCGCCGTCACCATCCCCGAGCCTTGACCTGCCATTTGAAATTCCAATTCCAATTTGAATTCAAATAAAATTCAATTTTGAAATTGAAATTCAATTTAATTGTTTAAATTATGCTTAAATTGCTTAATTGTTCATTTACTTATAATTAAGTGGTTAATTTGCTTAATTATGCTCAATTTTCTTAGTGTAGATTATGCTTCATTGGTTTAGTGTAGATTATGCTTAATTTGATTGATTATGCGCCGACCTTGACCGCAGTGGGGAGGGCGGAGACAGGGGTAGCTGGCCGTCGGGGTGCTACGGTACCGGGGCTGGCCGACGTGAGGGAGGTGCGATGGGGGCACCGAGCTCGGGCGCCATGAGGAGGGAAGTGTCGGGGGCGACCGGCTATCGGGTGTCGCGGCGTTGCCGGTGGCTCCAGGAGAAAGAGAGAGAAGGTGGTGGTGGCATTGTGTGAGGAAGATAAGAGAGGTGGGTCGTATGGGTAGGAGATTGGTTAGTTGGTGACTCGTCCTACTCCTTCTGTAAGACCTATGTGTGCTGAATACATTTGCTTTGATGATAAAAATTTTAAATTCTGCCAAAACACATTTATATCAAGATCTGACTCTAGCTCCGAGCTACAGCAAGGTCCGACGGTAGGTCCGGCTTGTTTTGGGTAGTTCCGATTACGTCCAATGCTAGGTCCGACTTTTTTTCTAGGTCTGACCTGTTGGCAAGGTCCGGCTAAGCTTTGTTTAGCTCCAATGAGCTTTTTATCTAGCTCCGCCATGTTTTTGATGGCTCCGGCATGTCGTTGTTAAGCTCCGACTTACTTTGTCTAGCTCCGGCTTTTAGGTTGACTAGTTCCGACTAGTTTTGGTAGGCTCCAGCACTAGGTCCTTCTATTTTTGTAAGCTCCAGCAGGAGCTTGGTTATACTAGTTTTGGTAAGCTTTAGCGCTAGGTTCTACTAGCTTTGGTAAGCTCCAGCTCATGCTTCGGATGGCTTTTGCAAGGTCCAGAACTTGACCGCAGTGCTTCTGATTTTGACTTGCAATGTCTCGTACTTGCTTTACATATTTGGAAAGATTGCTTAGTATATTTTGGCTATGTTTTTGGTGTGTTTCGGCTGAATATGGTTGATATCATTGTACTGTCGTTTTGCAACATGCTTATGTGAGGTGCTCACATAAGGTGTTGTGTTCGGAACTGACATGAGTCAAGTCGCGGACTTGGGCTCGTACGGATTGGTTGTTTGTTCATGTGCAGGTGTTGCTTGAGTTCAAGTCATGGCTGGTGATAGGATCCCTTGGACTAGTCTCAAGGGAGGAGATGAGGTTCCAACAACCAAGTTCAGGAGGAATTGTGGTTGAGCGGGTCAGGAGGTCGCAGGATGATTGAACCAAGGGCAGTGCATATGAAGGTTATTTGACATCGAAGGAAGGTGTTCACACGTATGCATGCGGTGCATGACGTGGCAACATGGTTCTGAAGACGGGTTATGGAAGGAAAATCTGATTGGAAGGATCGGATCGTACTGGATGATGACTTCGGGTGCTGGCTGAGTCGGTTATGGCTCGATATGGGAAGTATCGAGTTGGTTATGGTAGTTTTCGTGTGCTGCACGAAAGTTGAGTTGTTTGGTAATACGAGTTGTGTTCCTGGTTTTTTAGGAAGTCTTGAGATTGTTTCTATCTTCGAGTAGTAAGATATTGAGCAGTTATGGTTAGATGGGATTCGTGATCAGAGTAGGATCAGAGTCTGGGTTCGAGTTGGGTTGGCCTCCGAGCTTGTTATAAAAGCAAGGGAAGGCCAAGACTCAATAAGTAATGGTGTAAGGGTCGCAAGACGACTTTTTGGCTGTTCATCTTGTGTTCTATTGAATAAAACTCGTAGTTTAAAGGAACTTTTATGCCTTGTTCGTCCGACCTGTTACAGACAAGTTTTACTCGTCGAGTTTCTGTTCCGCACTACCTTTCGTCGGTGGTTTTATTATAACTCGAGTTTTTACAGATCCAATCGACGTGATTCTTTTTGGGTTGTCTTCACAACTTGTTTTTGTATCATCTTTGAAAATTTCATGGACATTGGATTTGTGGTTTCGTATCTAAACGAGTTTTTTTTCAGAGTTACAAAACTGTTTTTACTCAGTAGAACAGATTGACCTCAGTTCAATCTTTTGATCATAACTTGGGTTTCTCTCGACGGATTAGAGTGATTCTTGTTGTGTCGTCTTCGTGACTTGATTATCTTTGATATCTATCACTTTTGTCACGGTGAAACTTGTTTAGATTAGTCTCACACACGATTTCTTTAACAAATCATTTTTCTGCCGAAGGGGTTGGGATTTAATTGTTTCTGCTGCGCAAGATTTTTGAAATCTACCATTCACCCCCCCCCCCCCCCTATAGTAGCTTTTCACATGATCTTCGATCCTACAATTACTATCAGAGCCACGGTGCTCTACTTTCTGTGATTTGCACGTGTTTTTGACTAATCATCATGGAGAAATACTCCACCAAACCTTGTGTGTTTAGTGGTATTGATTTTCAGGTTCGGAAGGCACGTATGGAAGCCTTTATGCAGGCACAAGGCTTCACCATATGGGAAAAGGTGTACAAGCCTTATGAAGTGCCATCAAACGATCAAGTTACGGCTGCGAACCTATGGGACGTTGACAACAACAACAAAGCCCACAACTTGATCATTCAAGGACTAACTCAAAGCGACTTCAACCATGTTGCACACCTCTGATCAGCGTACGATGTGTGGAGAGCACTTTGTGACTACTACGAAGGATCCAACACGATCAAGGAGGTAAGATAGGATATGTTCAAGAAAGAATACATGCACTTTGAGATGCAATCCAGTGAGTCCATTGATGACCTCTTTGCTCACTTTAATAAAATTCTCAGTAACTTGCGTAGTGTCAATGTTAATTTTTCAGATGCTGAAAATGCTAGGCAATTACTAAGTGCATTAGATATGTCAATTTGGCAGATGAAAGTCACATCTATTCGTGAATCTACTGTCATGAGTACACTTACATTAGATGTACTTTACTCTAAACTAAAAACTCATGAAATTGACATTTTATCATGAAAGAATCCAAATAAGTCTATTGCACTCGTCTCACGATGTGAAATGCCTAGCTCTGGCCAATCATCATCTTGCAATACTCTTGTTTTGCTATCCCCTCTAACCCTTGAACAAATTGTGGAGTTTCCAGATGAGGAGCTAGTACTTCTCTCTACTAGGTTCTCGAAAGCATTGCAAAATGTGAGAACTAGAAGGAGGGGGAGCTTCGGACCTCAACGATGTTTCGAATGTGGTAAGACGGGACATTTTCGTTCAGATTGCCCTAACCTTTCAGGTATTACTCCCGGGATGAAAAGCAAACTAGGACGAAGCACTCTCCTGCAAAAGATACGAAGATAAGGAAGGGTTGGTGGTATAGGACGTCAATTGGTGAGCAGTTTTATCTCTGCACTTCAAGAACATGGCTCAAGCGATGTGGACATTGGAAGTGTCAAAGATGAAGGTGATTTGGCAAACTTGTGCTTCATGGCGGGCAAGTGAAGATCAAGTATGGAGGAGGCTGAACACAACAGCGACAATGAAGAGGTATGTCCTACTTGCAAAGAAATGTGTGATGCTATTTCTCGTGTCACTATTATAGTTAAGAAAATGGACAAAAATCTTAGGGACAATGCTATTAAAATCGAGTCACTAGAATCTGAAATTAATTGTTTGAAATTTTTGATTCCTAGTGATGATGCATGTCCCTCATGTGATGTAATATATGAACAATTGTCCTCGTTAAGAAGTGCGCACTTTTCCACACTTGATAAACTTGAGTTAGAAATTGAAAAGAATAGAGAGCTTGCTGCACTTAATGATAAAAACTTGAAAGATGCTAGTTGTACATTTGATTTGCGTTGTTCTACTTGTGATGATCTTGATAAGAAACAACAAGATGCTATGAATGAAATTTCCGTATCGAACAATGCTTTACGTTCTCATGAAGTTAAATTTTGTTCCAATTGCAAATTAAAAGGAAAAACTTCATGTGAAAATTACCTTGATCTGTCCAATAAACTTGATAACATGCATAGGACATTAGATCGGTTTTGCAATGGGAATAAGAACCTAAACTTGCTGCTGATTTCTTTCTAGTCTTGCAATGATAAAACTGGTTTAGGTTTTGATTCTCATGCTCATGCTAGGTCAAATACACCTAAAATTGTAAGAACATTAGGAAGTGGTTTGATTCAAACAGTTCCTAAACAAAAAGAAGTGATTTTCAAATCTGCAGGAGTGTTGTCTCGTTCGGTGTCAAATAAAAATGTTGTTTGCTCATCTAGACATGAACACAAAGTTAAATTTCATTGTACCTACTGTGGTAGAGATGGTCATGTCATATATTTTTGTTATAGACTAACTAAACAACAGAAAAAGGAAAGAATAATTGCTAGATCTCATAACTTTCATGCAAAATTTGCTGCACTTGCTAAACTTAATGATATGAACATGCAATCTGCTGTAATGAGTCGAAAACATGCAAAGGTTGCTAACAAACCTATTGTTTTTTGTGTTACACATGTAACATCTCATAGGAGAGTAGTTGGGTACAAAAATCCTCAAGCTTTGCCTCATAAACCTTCTGTTTTATCTCAGCTTTCGCGTGTTATTCCTGCTGGACGTCATGTGACTCAGTACTGGATTCCTAAATGCCTTTTGACTAACCCCAGTATTGAGTCATCGACGTATTTTGCTTTTATGTATGTTACACTCTTGAGGAAGGAGAACATTTGGATTGTGTATTTAGGTTGCTCACGCCACATGACCGGTAACAAAGAATGGATCTCCTCCCTCTCTTTCGTGTCACGTATAGAGAATGTTACTTTTGCCGATAATTCTTCAACTCCTATAATTGCTAAGGATTCGGTTAGAGTAAATAATTACTACACTTTGAAGGATGTGGCACTTGTTAAAAATTTGAAATACAACTTGCTTTCTATTTCACAACTGCTAGATGAAAATCTGGAAATTATTTTCACTAAAAATTGCTCCAAAGTTGTAAATTCAAATAGTGAGCTTATTTTTAACATGTCTCGGTTTGGAAGAGTTTTTAAGGCTGATTTTGATATGTCTTCCTCTAAGCATAGGTGTCTAGTTGCTAATGATTCAAAGGACTTATATTTTTGGCATCATAGACTTGGTCACATAGGCTTTGATCATCTAACGAGTGTTAGTGCTCTTGATCACATACGTGGGCTGCTTAAGCTTAAAGGGGACAAAGAAATTGTGTGCTCTTCTTGTAGACATGCTAAGATGGTGCAGGTTCACATACTCCTCTCACAATGATCATGACAACTTAACCGGGTCAACTTTTGCACCTTGACACGTAGGACCTTCATGCGTTCAATCCTTCGGAGGTAAATGGTATGTTCTTTTGATTGTTGATGATTATTCTAGATACTCTTGGGTTTACTTTATGGCATCTAAGAATGAAGCTTTTAGTCACTTTTGAACATTATTTCATAGATTATGAATTGATCACCAAGGTCTTTAAAAGTGATTAGAAGTGATAAAAGAACTGAATTTCAAAATCAATCTTTTGATCACTTGTGCTGAAAATGGAATAGATCATCAATTTTCTTCACCATATGTACCCCAACAAAATGGTGTTGTAGAAAGAAAGAACAGAACCGTAGTTGAGATGGCTAGGACTATGCTTGATGAATATCAAACTCCTAGGAAATTTTGGGCTGATGCGATTGCAACTGCTTGTTATGTCTCAAATTGTGTTTTCTAGTGCACTAAGCATGGTAAAGCACCATATGAGCTCCGGTTTGGACATAGGCCTAGTGTTACACACTTTCGGGTCTTTGGTTGCAAATTTTTTGTTAAGAAACATGGTAATATTGATAAATTTGAACCTAGATCTGTTGATGTCATGTTTCTTGGTTATCTATCTCATACTAGAGGCTACCGTGTGCTTTTACTTGACACTAACAAAATTGTGGAGACTTGTGAGGTGTCTTTTGATGAAGCTAGCCCAGGTACTAGCTCAAACATTGCAGGTCTGGATCCATATCCGCAGGGGGAGAGTATTTTCGTTGAAGATGAGGAAGAAGTGGTGCTGCTGCCCGAAAATTCAACAGCTAATGATATTGTTCCAGTTCCTGATTTTGATTCACAGCCAGCACCGACGACCACCATTGCTAGTTTAGATCCTCCTCATGTCACAAGCTCATCGATTTGTGATGAACATGAAGAAGAAGAAGTTTGTGAAGTGTCCACTCCCCTCCGGGTTCTCAAAAGTCATCCCCCACAACAAATTATATGAAGCTTGTACGAACGAGTCACACAGTCCGGGTTTTGCAATCGAAACTCTCATGCTCATTCTGCTTTTGTTGCTTCTTTTGAACCGAAAGATATATCACACGCACTCACTAGTGAATCGTGGATTATTGCCATGCAAGAAGAGTTAGAAAATTTTGAAACAAATAATGTTTGGAAACTTGTACCTCCACCTCAAGGTCACACTTTAATTGGAACTAAATGGGTGTTTAAAAATAAACAAAGTGAGGATGGGGTTGTGGTTAGGAATAAGGCTAGGTTGGTTGCTCAAGGTTTCACTCAACTTGAAGGTCTAGATTTTGATGAAACTTTTGCTCCTGTTGCTAGATTAGAAGCCATAAAAATTTTGTTAGCTTTTGCTGCATCTAAAGGTTTTAAGCTATATCAAATGGATGTTAAAAGTGCTTTTCTTAATGGCTACATAGATGAGGAGGTTTACGTCAAACAACCACCGGGTTTTGAAAATTCAGATTTTCCTAATCATGTTTACAAACTGTCTAAAGCCTTGTACGGTCTCAAACAAGCCCCTAGAGCATGGTATGATAAGTTAAAAACATTCTTACTTGAAAAGGGGTTTACCATGGGCAAGGTTGATAAAACTATTTTTGTGCTTAAGCATGGCAATGACTCACTATTCCTTCAAGTGTATGTGGATGATATTATCTTTGGTTGTGCTTCTCATGATCTTGTGTCCAAGTTTTCAACTATGATGAGTTCAGAATTTTATATGAGTATGATGGGAGAACTTACGTACTATTTGGGGCTGCAAATCAAGCAAACCAAGGAGGGTACCTTTGTGCATTAAACGAAGTATACAAAAGACCTCCTAAGGCGCTTCAACATGGACAAAAGCAAGCCTCTTCGGACACAAATGGGAACAGCTACAACACTTGAACTTAATGAAGATGGTGAACCTGTGGATGAATATAGAAGCATGATAAGATCACTTTTGTACCTCACGGCATCAAGACCGGACATACAATTCAGCGGATGTCTTTGTGCAGGGTTTCAAGCCTCCCCACGTGCTTCACATCGTCAAGCCCTCAAAAGGATTCTCAGGTACTTACATGGAACTCAAGAATTTGGTATTTTTCTTCCTTCTTCCTCAACCGTTTCTTTGAAAGATTTTTCGGATGCTGATTTTGGGGGTTGTAGGATTGATAGAAAAAGTACTTCCGGTGCTTGTCTTTTTCTTGGTAATTCACTTGTTGTTTGGTCCTCTAGAAAACAAAACTCAGTTGCACAATCCACAGTTGAATCTGAATATGTAGCTACTGCTAGTGCTTGCTCACAAATTCTTTGGATTGTTCAAACACGTATGGACTATGGGGTTGATCTAGATAGTGTTCCACTATTTTGTGATAACACTAGTGCCATTTGCATTGCTAAAAACCCCGTGCAACATTCCAGAACTAAGAACATTGACATTAAGTATCACTTTCTCCGTGATAATGTTGAAAAAGGAAACATTGCGCTTCACCATGTAGATACCGAACAACAATTGGCTGACATTTTTACAAACCTTTGTGTTTCACTTGTTTTTGTTTCATTCGTAGTGAAATAAGGGTTATGCATCCTCATGGCTTAAATTGAGGGGGAGTTTTCAAACCTGAGAAGTCTATGTGTGAATCTGAAATTAAAATAATATGAGCATAGTATTTCATACATATATGACTTTATGATTCCTTTTACATGCTGAAAGTTCTTACTACATTACTCGTGTTATACATTTTGTAGTTTTTGCCATGTCTAGTAATTGGAAAAAATTACTTACACTAAATTTGGTCATGGTCGAACATTCTTGCTGTTTTGAACTTGTTGCATGCTCACAAGTGCTTTTAATCATAAAGAATTAATCTAGTAATCAAATGTTGTGTTGAGTTTTTATGAACAAATATAAGTTGAGAAAAGATCAAGAGAATATGCATGCATCACACTTCTTCTTTTGAGATGGCTTATCATTGCACTTAGATATGAACTTGGAAGAAGTTTTGTATGACTAAAACCATGTCCTTAAGCTTCTGATTGTCAAATGACATAGGCTTGGCTTGGTTGGTTAGAATAAGGCAGATGCGCATATAATCTCTTGCAAATATCATATGATCAAAATTTGTGCTTTGAAAAATAATAAAATGCAGCAACAAGTGTCATGCTTTCATGTTTTGAAATAGTTAAGTCTGTGAGATCATGACTTGCTTAAATTGAAAATTACATTTGATCTCTAGCATGGCTTACACTACTTTATGTATCTCATTGATGTGATAGTGTAAGTTACTTGATAGTATGACTTGGATGAGCTTTGTTTTATATGTATATGTTATAATATGCTCATAACAATTAAAATTTTTCTTATAAACCTTGCTGAATACATTGTCAAAGGGGGGAGATAATATGATGGATTTTTAAAGATAAGTATGCAAAGGGGAGAAATATGTATAGGGGAGAAATTTATTTCTATCTCATTTGATTTTCAAAATGGGGGAGAAATTTTTCTCATAACTTTTCATGCCAATGTTCGGATTTTAAATGGTGTTGCCAATGCATTCATCAAGGGGGAGATTGTGAAATTGGCTTTGATAATAAAAGTTCTGAAATTCTGCTGAAACACCTTTTTAGCAAAGTACGTCTCTAGCTCCGAGCTACTGCATGGTCCAACAATAGGTATGACTTTCTTTGTCTCGGTCCGACATGTTTTTTGGGTAGCTCCGGTGAGCTTTGTCTTTAGCTCCGGCATGTTTTTGATAGCTACGGCATGTCATTGTTAACTTTTGATATGTTTTGATAGGTCTAACTTATGTTGGTTAGCTACGACATGTTTTTCTAGCTCTGGCTTTTGGGTTGAATAGTTCCGACTAGCTTTGGCAAGCTCCGGCGCTAGGTTGTACTAGCTTTGGTAAGCTCCGGCTCAAGCTCCGGTTAGCTTTGGCAAGGTTCGGAGCTTGATCGCAATGTTCCTGCTTTTATCTTGCAATGTTTCAAACTTGCTTTACACTTATGGTTGATAACATTTTGCTATGGTTTGCAACATGCTTTTGTGAAGTGCTCACATAAGATGTTATAGTTTCAGAACTAACGAAAGTCTAGTCAAGGACTTGTGCCCGGGAGTATTGTTTGTTTATTCATGTGCAGGTGTTGCTTGAGTTCAAGACATGGCTGGTGACGGGATCCATAAACTAGTCTTAGGGAGAAGATGAGGTTCAAAAATCAAGTTATGGAGGAATTGTGGTTGAGTTGATCGGGAGGTTGCGCAACTTGTTTGAATGAAGAACAATGCATATGAAGGTATTGTGGACGTTGCTACATGGTTCCGAGGCGTGATGAAGAGAATTGGACGTAAAGAATTGGTCGGAAAGGTCCAATCGACTAGGTTATGGACTCAGGCTGCAACTGAGTTGGGTTTGACTCAAATATGGAAAGATTTGAGTTGGTTATGATAGGATTTCGTGTGGGTCACGAATTTGAGTTGTTTTAGGAATGTGGCATACGTTCCTAAGGTGTTTGGAAGTCTTAAGATTGCTTCTACCTGCGTAAAGAAGAGTCCTAACTAGTTATGGAAAGTTTCGATTCGTGATTTGAGTAGGATTAGAGTTCTAGTTGAGAGCTTCTGGACGACTTTGGTGCTGTTCCTCTTGTGTTCTATTAAATAAAGATCATAGTTGAAAGGAACTTTTGTGCCTTGTTCGTCCGACTTGTTCTAGACAAGTTTTCTCGTCGAGTTTTCTACACAGCACTACCTTTCTTCGGTGGTTTTATCATAACTCGAATTTTACAGATCGAATTGACGTGATTCTTTTCGGGTTGTCATCATAACTTGTTTTCTATCCTATGTGAAAATTTCACGGTCATTGGATTTGTGATTTTGGATCTACACGAGTTTCTTTGCAGTGTTCCAGAACTGTTTTTTACTCGATAGAACAGATTGTTCTTTGTTCGCTCTTTCAATCGTAACTTGAGTTTCTCTCGACGGATTTGAGTAATTCTTGTTGTGTTGTCTTTGTGACTTGATTCTCTCTTGTATCTATCACTTTTGTCATGGTGAAACATGTTCAGATTAGACTCACACACGATTTTTTGAACAGATCGTTTTTCCGCTAAATGGGTTGGGATTTAATTGTTTCCGCTGCGTAAGATTTTTTAAATCTACCATTCACCCCCCTCTGGTAGCTTTTCACATTATCTTTGATCCTACACAAACACAATCCAAAACATATTCACTGATGCTGAGCTCAAGGTCTTCCTTCTCACTGAAACCCATTAAATTAGAATGCATGAGTCCACCTGTCACCATTGCATTGCGTAAACCAGACTCAGACATCCCACCATCTACATTTGCCTTGAATGCAACTGCACCGTTGTTCTTCATTTACATTTAGCCATCAGAAAGCATAAGAGTTTCCTGTTCAATTCTATGCACATTTGTATGCTCTAATGAACTGACATGCATAAGCTTACTACAACATGGAATGCCAAGAGCATGAGAACACTATCTACCTTTAATTGCATTGAATGAGCCTGGATCAAGCAATCCTCCCATGCGGTTCCAAGAAAACTGATCATGATTGACACCATCATGATCAATGTTCGTAGGGCTTTTGATCTTGTAGCCCCCGTATCATACAGATTGATAAGATTTGTACAGTTATATGTATAAGCTATGCTACTTTCACTGGTCTGAGGATTCTTATGCATGTAATCACATTCATATAATTGGTCTACATCCGAGTTGCCTTTTAGACATTCATGGTTACTCTGTCCATCAATCATGTTGTTGCAATCAGATTTAGCATTCTCCTATCGAATGAGCATTGTCCATAACCAACTAATGGTCAGCAAAGCTCCCACCTGAACATCCATAACCAGCTACAACACCTCAACATAGATCAGCTGTGAGAACCAACTAATGGTCTTCGGAAGATTTAAGTTGACGTCCACATGTGCAACCACCGCCATCATTTCGAATACATGAACAGGGTACAAATCCGTAAGAAACCCAAATAGGAGATAAATATGGGAGACGAGCTCAAAGGTTATCGTCTCTGATATGGTTAAGCAAGACGAGCCCGCTTCAGCGAGGATCTGACATGGCTCGATCGAGCGTACTGTAAAATCCCACATTTTCCTTCATATGAGGTTCAGTTGTAAGTTGGTTGTTAACCCTAGTGGAGACCAATTATAACCATGCTTATAAACTTGATCACATCAAATCTTTTCTTCTACTCATGCATAAATTTATGAACATGAGGAATGGACTTCACCATTAAAGTTAGATTAATTCTTTTGACCTCTCTTCGAAGTTTGGAATTATTTGAATAAAAATTGCTAGGTCAATATTATATGCAGTACCAAATAGATATTCAAATTAATATAAATTGAATATATACTACTGTATATTTGGCCCTGTCAAAATTATTCAATTCAGAGGCCATAAATTTTTCTATGGTTTTCTAATATTCCAAATAGACTTCCTGCAAAGTTTCATAAATTTTGAACTCCATTTGCTATTTTAATTGAGACGCTTAGCAAATTCAAACCATGTTTTGAATTCAAATTTTGAATTCTGTTCAACTAGATTGAACATCAAGATTTGAACACACTCTCATGGTCAGAATAACGTGCTTGACTTATCCTCATAGTTTTTTGGAACCCAACTACTATTTAAATCAGTGACATCATTGAATTTCATCCAAATTCAAATTTCAATTTGAAATTCAATTGAAACTTGCTCCAATTCAAAATCAGATTGCAGAATCAAATTCTAGATATTTATTTGAGCCTCCCCACAAAAATCTAGAATTTTTGGACAAAAATTGGTAGGAGAATTGAAGTTACAAAGAAGGGAAGTGGATAAGAGGAGGTGGGGCCCACTGTCAGCCGAAGCACTCGAGTGAAACCCACAGGGGGGGGGTGCTCTGTCTCCAGCTCGCCCCGCCGATTGACGCCGGCAGCGCGCGACAAGGTGACGCATGTACATCCACCGAGCTGATTGCTTGCCTGCTCTGTGGCACACTCCCCTCTCCCCTCCGTCCCTATAAATACCCCCTTGGACGTCGCTGTTGGACTCCATCCCGGGTCACGCCATTTCTGCCACCCCTGTTCGATCGAGCTCTCGCCGATGGTTGCAGCCGTTTCTTCCCGAGCTGTAAGTAGATAAAAGGCTTGTCACAAACTCCTCTACGTATTCCATTTGTCGTTGATCGTGACATAGTTTTTGCTTGGCATATTTTGAAGTTTCCCAGTCACCGTCGAGGAAGCCACTGAGAACCTTCACTGTCTCACCGTCGAACTCCAGTTCTAGACCATCTCCAGCCTCGATCCTTTAAGCAAAGAGGTTCGCAATCCTCTCTAGTTCGTGCTCACATAATCTAAGCTTATGACATGAAGTGTAACTTGAGTTCTTGTTCGAGAACCGTATGGTTTCTCAATAGAACAGCAAAGCTTCATTCTTAAATTCATTTCATTCTTGCAATAATCCTTAAATTGGGGTAGGAGATAGTTTCTATGTGTCCTAAGGAAGCTCCATGCCCAAAACCCCTGAAAGTTATCAACCGAGCATCTTAGATTTCGAGTTTTCATGGACGCCGGTTGAAAAACTGCACTTCCCCGTCGAACTCAGCCTTGCCGGCAATTTCACCCCAATCTGACCCCCAAATCATCCTCCTGGTGCTCCCAGGAACCTTCCCGAGTTTTTCCCGAGCCTATTGAGCCATTTATGAGCATCTCTGACGAAGGCAGAAACCCAAGCTAGTCGTCACCGTCACGCCACCATCTTCGGCCATCGCCACATGATTGGACCCCACCATCGGCTTGCGTGGTCGATTTTAGGGTGGAGCGGTCACGGCGAGGCCGAAAGGAGGTCGACGCACCTAACTCCGGTGAAGCACCACCACAGGTCCGGCGAGAGGCGCCGCGGTGTGAAGAAAACTTTCCAGTGGTGCACTTTGATTTGTATGAAAAGCCATAGAAATTTATCCATAATTCAGATAAGCAAAATGCTTAAAGAATTCATTCCTACAGTTCTGTTCATTGGAAAATTCCCAATTTTGGTCAGGACCCTATAGTTAATACAATTGATCTCCAGTAAAAATTTCAAGTTCTTTGGACTTAAAATACTGGGTTGATCAATGTTCCAAATCATATGTAGATATAAATTGAGAAAAATGGAAAATCAATTTCCAGAAATTTACCCAAACTTGAAAAATCAGTTTCTCCCTGTAGGAAGCTTAGAAAATAGTGAAAAAAATTTCCTAGAACCAGTGAGACACCTTCTACATGATAAAACCCTTGGTAGCCATGATACGTCTCCTAAAATTTCAACAAAAATTTAGAGAAGGGTATTACTTGCCATAATTTTTAAGAACAACAAACATCCTTGATCATATCCTGTTCTTTGCAAGAGTCTTCTCTATAATATCTAGTATCCACCATAAAAATCCCAAAGTCAATTAAGATAATTATCTTATTTTATCTTAATAGACTCACCCCACCTTAAGCATCTTAATTATTCACAAAATCATTTATACCTAGTACATGCATATCGTGTAGTAGCGGGAATCGAGGAGCAGCTGGAAGCTTTGGAGGTCCAGCTGCCAGAAACTAACATAGACTCAAACTCGCATTCAGGCAAGCCCCGGTTTGCATTTAAGTTCCTTATAGTGTTTTTACAGTTTTCATTCACCTTACGTCTTCAAATGATTGTGCAATACGTTTAAGGTGTTTGACATCCACTTGCATGACCAATAAATCCTATGGAGTCTTGGGTAGGTCTACGGCCCATTAAGTAGACACTGCTATGCTTATATTCATAGGAATTCGGTAGAAGTCGAGTAGTTGGAATCTACTTGTGAGATAGGAATTTTATCACACGAGAGGATATGGAATCAGAAAATGGTTTATGAATATGAAATTGAGACCGAGCAGTGGGTAGGATGCAGCGAGACGTGGTCTCACATGCGTATCCCTGCTTGTGTCAATTAAGGACCGTTTTGTGTGCGGCCCTGCTGGACAAGCTTGACATATACCGGCGACATACTGGAGAAATGGGCTCCAATAAACTGACGTAGCTTGATTCTAGTCTGTCGAGACATTCCGTTCCGTTATATAGGCATGGGTTGAGGGCAGCAAGGTGTAAATCAGCTGGTGGGCATGTCAGAGTACGCCCCACGCAGTGACCTCCTGCTCGTGACGGATCGACCGGTTCAACATTCGAGTGTCTAGTGAAAGGTGGCCATATACGACTAGTACTGAGATGTTATGTAGGTACTGCTGTAAGTACTCGATGGCATTTTCTAAAGTGTGTATGTGTCATGTTTGTCCGGGTGAATCCTGATTGCAATCACCGTCCCTCGTGGTAATAGAGTAGCACTTGTTCACTGTGCTGTGAGATAGTAAATACTGAAGAAGTCAGGAGAATATGATATATATTGGTTTATAAATTGCTTGAACAACCTTGTTTGGCATAGAGATAGTACAATTAAAAGTTTACAGTTTCCCCATACTTTACCTGTAATAGAATTATGTGCTTTGTGCACGTCATATCATCGACAAAGCATTTCTTGTTTGATTGTGGACTCTATGATGTGTCGTGCCTGAAGAATGTCATGTGCTACTTAAAAATATGAATATAAGGATCCACTTGTAGGCGAGTTCTTTATTCTATTCCTTACCTATGTTTAGTATTGATCCTTGCATATGTCTAGTGAGACGGGTTAGTCTTGCTGAGCCTTATGCTCACGTTTGCAGTTAATGAGCTTTTGCATATTATACAACTGATGACGAGTTTGATGATGAGGCTGCACCCCCTACAGGGTTTACAGCCGAGTGGGAACCCTGCACGCCGCCGTTAACTGTCTGTTGCTAGTGCAAAGTATCCAGGGCATGGATGACTTTGCTTTTGCATAGCTAGTGCTGAGAGCGTAGCTATGATGTATAGTTCTCTTTCCTTCTGCTAGTACTTTTAAAACTTCCATTGTGCTTTTCAATAAAGACTTGGTATTGTAAATTATTCTCGTTCTGTTCTTGTATACTGTTGGGTGTCGCATCGCACGACTCATCCTTGGCGGTCGGGATTCCGGTCCCCACAGACATGGTATCATAGCATCATTGGGAATAGTGTACTTGAAAAGAGCATATTTTCAAAAATTAGGATTTGAGTGAGGAATTAGCTATATGCCCTTATAAGGAGTATTATTAGTATAAGATATAAAGGTGGTAAACTAACTTATATGTTATTAATTCTGTAACAACGCTCCGATGTCAGGTAAGAGGTAAGGTACGCCACCGTAAGCGGATCAATTGCGGTAAGCTCACTATGCGAAAGGTAGCATGGAAGTATTCCTTGGCTTGGCATGCAAATGTTAATAGGAGTCTCTGAAGCTTTCTATGTTTCTGAGAACCTATGACACGCGGTACCCCAGTTTGCTTCAAAGTTAGTGGGAGCCCCCGTCGGGTGGTGTATAACCCAATAGTATGTCTCTCTAGAATCATTCATATTCTATGGGAGCATGCGAAACACGTATGCCCGAGCGTGTATAAGCCGGTTCGTACGGGAGTTTTTGCTGTACAGACGTATTTATAGCCATGTACCTCGAGACATGACATCGCTCGAGGGCGACTCACACCAGAGTCATATGCGTTTATTTTCATATATATTATTGTGACTTCCTGTCATGTTCCCCGTGCCGCCCTTGAGGTGTGAAGGTGTGAGAGGGGATTGTTTGTCTTCTCCAGCATTGACTACCGTAGCGACCCGTGTAGAATACGTTTGCGAGTGAATGATACTAGGGCCACCTATAAACGTATCCGGAAATACCGGTTAGAATCTTCATTGGTGAGGCACGTAGTACCGTCGGTATCAACCTTGATAGTTGACCATACCCAAACGAGAAAAATTGATGCATTGTATTTTGAAAAGTCTGACTATCAGGTGCTGGTAGGTTTGGACTTCGTAAAATAAAAATTCGATTCAACATTGGGTTAGCACCAAGATTTTTGATTTCGGGCCAAAAGTTTGCTCAACTTCGCCAGGTTGTAATCTTGGTTAGTTAGAAATAAACATAGGGGTATGCTATATGGATGGAAAGCTCTCGAAGTCCTCTACAACTGTTCTGTGGACCATTAAGGCAGAAAAGCTTGATAATCTATTGAAATTTGGGGTATGCTTAAACTGCTCCAGATAACCCTTTCGTTGTACCAGTCTCTGTATTTTTGCAATAACTCACTATAGAAAAACCTTCTTCCTTATTATGATATATATCTGCAAAGGGCAGAAGCTAATCTAAAGTTTTTTATTCAAAGTTCCTCTTGATTCGAATTTTAAGCAATTCAAATTTCGAGCTCAAACCAGTGAACTGCAGGGATGCTGGTGAACAACAGTCAGTTCATCGATCAAGTTTAGTTAGCGCTAGCTTTTGATCCAGAATGATGACATGGTCATATATATACATTTATGGAAATCTTAGCAAGTCCTCTATCCACTTTATGTTGCGCTCATGGCCTGAATCTCGGTGTATCTGTGTTTAATTTCTATGTTTGGAAACTTGGTTCTGGCGGATCAGAACTTGGAAGAGTTGGCACATAGTTTCGAATTAACGCACTATACCGATGTAACAAATGTTTCATGGCCGAAATATTTTACCTCTGGATTGTTAACTTGATGTTATACAATTTTTATTTTGTCATTACCTTAATATATTGTAATTATATACCTGTATAATTTGTGGAAATCACCACATATACAGGAGAGGTTATGTCAAAATTTCCAGAAAATATGGGTTAACTTGAAACCTGTATGGATTCTATTTACTAGCTCACCTGGAGCTGTATGAGTACAATCTGGAAAGGCTCAACATCTGGTTCTGGCGTTTCCTGTATGAAAATTTTGAATTTATACAGGAAGGTCAGCTGGAACAGACTGTGATTACAACTCTGGTTTTAAATTTTCTTAAACTATTGGGAGTTGGAAACCTTCTCATTGTTCCATTATTCTTTTCTATAGATGGCGGATGTGATGATGCTACTACCGGACGGATGGATATTTTCCACTTGCGCTAGCCATCCGGGTTTCCCAAGTATGTTGCAGGAAGTACTCCAACAGTTTGGTTTCATCGAAATGCCATGATATTGGGGTAGATAAATGATTGACAGAGGTGTTCGGTCATGCACCATTTTGGTAGACATCCCAGCTATTCCACGTCGTTATGGATGGGCTCATTTCTCGCTTACTATCGAGGGGGCTCATTTGGAGGACATGTGGGCAATTGCAGCAGGCGAGGCGCTTGTGAAGCTATGTGAGCTTCATCAAGATGCCATGGCTGAGACTCAATTTGCCCTTATTCCGGTCCGTGGTATGGCTGGATTTGAGTGGCAGCGTCGTATGGTTGCTTCCTATACACCGTTTGGTGACACAACCTCGACGACACTTGGGACATATGCGGCTGCATCCAATATGGTGGTTTCTACACAAGGAACCATTATTTTGGAGCAAGTCAAAGCCTTGCGGGAAGCAACAGAGCGGGGAGATACCCTTGATTATATCAACAAGAATCTACGTTCGCTCCTAGCTCTAGCAAATCACCGACTAAATAAGTGCGGGAGTCAGCTGCATTACGCTCGCATTAGACTACGGAAAGCTCGTGCTGAACAACGGCACACTCGCAATGAACAGCAGCAAGTTCATGGTCAGTTGCAAGCGAGCCAGTTAGAGGTGCAACAACAGCAGGAGCAGCTGTTAGTAGTCACTGAAGAGCGGGACACTGCCATTGAGACAGCTCAGAATTGGGAGTATGAGGCAGAATAACTTCAGGATAATGTGGTTGGAGCCGAAGCATAATTGCAACCAGTGATGTATCCACCGGCCCATGATATACCACTAATTATGGGTGAACAAGTGCCTTCGGATGACGAAGAGGAAGAAGAAGATCTTGAGGAACTCGAGTACGTTGAGTAGGACGTATTGGAGTGGGATGTGGCAGCACTTCTGCCGTCACGGGGCAACATATAGTTTAATAGTTGCTCGTGTTTTTCTTTTGTGGCCATGTTTGTGTCGTAATAAGAATAGTAGTGGGTATGTCTAAGATGATAAGATGTGTATGACATCTCATGGGAACTAAGTATGGTAGAGATGTATTTTCATAGTGGGAGTCCATCATTTTGGAGTTTACTACTGTAAACTTGGTCATGAGATAATATATCTTGTATAAAGTTTATACTTTATCAATATATGTGAATGTTATGCACTTATTCCATAGTCGTGCTACTGAAAAATGATATGGATAAAGGAAATGAAAACATGTGCTGATTTTAAGTCATTTGGATGCAGAATGGTGCGTACGCGCTCGATGCCAGAAATGAGAGGATCCAGTCGTGGTCGTGAGGACGAATCTCTGATCCAGGAGACAGCTGCAATGCCGCAGCAACAAGTTCCTCCAACACCACCTCCTGAACTTCCAAGGATTCTAGCGGAGGTTCTCGCCGCAGTGCTTGGCTCACGCGACGAGCAAACGGAATTACTGCGAACTTTGGTCCAACATTCATCCCGTCAAGGAGGGCGGCCAAATGCGGGTCCACGACAACCTTCTCCAAGTTCGTACTCGGATTTCATGTCAACGCACCCGCCGGTCTTCGTGGAGGCCGATGAACCATTGGAGGCGGACAACTTGCTCCGCTCCATTGAAGGTATGTTCGGTTTGCTAAGAGTAACCGAACATCAGAAGACCCTGTTCGCGGCCCAACAACTACAAGGGTCTGCTGGTGCGTGGTGGGCAAATTACCTTGCCGCATGACCAGCCGGCTATGTTGCCGGCTGGGAGGAGTTCTGAGAGGCGTTTCGCGCCTATCACATACCTCACGGTGTGATGAGGAGGAAGCTTCAAGAGTTCTTGGAGCTGAAGCAAGGGAGAAGGAGTGCTTACGAGTACTCCAAGATATTCAACCACTTGGCCCAATATGCTCAGGACAAAGTGAGTACTGAAGATCGGAAGCGGGAATGCTTCTGTCGGGGTCTGAACCCCAATATAAAGGACAAGCTTGCCTTGTTCAACAACGGCAGCTTCAACAACATGGTCAATGCCTCGATCGTGCAGGAGGACGCTACTAGGGAGTTGTTCTCCGACAAGAAGAAATGGAGTGCTCCGTAGGGCAGTGGAGGGGGTACTCCTCAGAAGTACTGCATGGTGTATCGATCACAATCCGGCCAAAGGTGGCAGCCGCCATTGCGACCACCGATGTTTCGTGGTCGCCCATTCAACAACGCCGGCTTCTGCCCACAACAGCAACAGGGGATGATTCCGCGTGCAGCTCTACCTCCACCGCATGCACCGGGATTCCATCCTCCATTCCATACCGGTTAGACACCGTACACGTGCTATACGTGTGGACGTATGGGGCACTTCGCCAAGGACTGCCCGCAGAGCGGAGGATAGTCATCGTACCAGGGGGCGAACCAGCCTCGCAACCAGCCCAAGAAGCCAGCCACCAGAACCGGCAACGTCCACCACCTCACCATCGAGGCCGTTTCGGAAGGCGCACCCATACTCACGGGTACGCTCATTCTCAATGTCCATCCCATAGTCATCCTTTTTGACTCAGGTGCTTCCCATAACTTTATTAGCGAGTCTTATATCAATCAATACCAATTGCCTATCATTTCCATAAAAACCCCATATATGATTTGTTCTCCGGGAGGCAAAGTAGTAGCAAATAAGATGGTCCATAGGGTACCTTTTAATCTGGGTGGGAACATATATCGTATCTCTCTCATTATATTGGAGCATTAGAAATTAGATGTCATCTTAGGAATGGCATGATTGCAATACAACGATGCTATTATTGACATCATTCCTTGCAAAATATATCTAAATTCTCCAGTCCACTCTCCCCAAATTCTCACTCTTGAGAATAACATCCACGTGACTCCAACTGCTTACAACACCGATGCCTATACAACCGAAGACATTCAAGTAGTATGTGAGTACCCGGACGTGTTTCCTGAGGATCTTCCTGGCATGCCACCAGAAAGAGGTGTCGAGTTTAAGATTGAACTTGTACCGGGAACAGTGCCAATTTCGAGAAAGCCATATAAGATGGCACCTAATGAACTTGCAGAACTGAAGGAGCAGCTGAAGGAACTGTTGGACAAAGGTTTCCTTCATCCAAGTTCATCACCTTGGGGCTGTTCTGCATTCTTCATGGAAGAGAAGGATAAAACGTTGAGACTATGTGTGGACTATCGTCCACTCAATGCTGTGACGATCAAGAACAAGTATCCATTACCCTGTAACGATATTCTGTTCGATCAGTTGGTGGGTGCTCGGGGATTTTCCAAGATGGATCTTCGCTCTGGTTATCATCAGATCAGAATTTGACCCGAGAATATACCTAAGACAGCATTCTCGATGGGATATGGATTATATGAGTACCTTGTCATGTCCTTCAGATTGACCAACGCACCGGCCCATTTCATGTATCTCATGAATTTGGTATTCATCCCGGATTTGGACAAGTTTGTCGTGGTCTTCATCGAAGACATCCTTGTATACTCAAAGTCCGAAGAAGAACATGCACAACATTTGCACATCATGCTTCAGCAATTGCGGGACCACAAGTTGTACGCTAAGTTCAGCAAATGTGATTTTTGGAACAACCAAGTGCCATTTCTAGGGCACATCACCTTTGTCGAAGGGATTGCAGTTGATCCAAGCAAGATTAAGCAAGTAGTCAAATGGGAGTCTCCCATGTCTGTGCATGAAGTTTGAAGTTTCCTGGGTTTAGCTGGATATTACCAGAGGTTCATCCCAAGCTTTTCCAAGAGAGCTAAACCAATGACGGAACTTCTGAAAAAAGGAAAGAAGTATGTATGGACAAAGGAATGTGAGGGAGGTTTTCAAGCACTAGTAAAACACCTCACAGCAGCGCCAATATTAGCACAACCAGCCACAACTAGATCTTTTGATGTGTATTGTGATGCATCTGGCATTGGTTAGGGTTGCGTATTAATGCAAGACAGAAGGGCGATCGCTCATGGATCACAGCAGCTTCGAAACCATGAGCAGCATTATCCGACTCATGATCTTGAGCTCGCTGCCATGGTACTAGCTTTAAAGATGTGGAGACACTATCTATGGGGCAATCTAGTACATCTCTACACCGACCACAAAAGCTTGATGTACATCTTCACCCAGAAGGATTTAAACATGCGACAATGAAGATGGTTGGAACTAATCAAAGACTATGAGATTGAGATCCACTTCCATCCCAGAAAGGCAAATGTAGTCGTAGATGCGCTAAGTCGCAAGTCCCATATCAATAACCTTTCTATCACCTTGATAGAGGAAGAAGAACCGAGTCTCTACTTGGTTTCGTATGGGGCACTCTACAACCTAGCCCTCATTCCTACTATAAGGGAGGAAATTATGGAGGCTCAGAAGGAGGACAAGGGCATATCACATATTCGTCAACGAATGAAAAAGGAGGAAATGAAGTGTTTCTGAGGTGACGATGATGGTATTAACTGGTTCAAAGACCGCATCGTAGTACCCTGCAATGTGGAACTTCGAAAGAAAATCTTGGACGAAGCTCATTTGTCCGAATATTCTATTCATCCAGGGAGTAACAAATTGTACCAAGACTTGAAGAAGAAATTTTGGTGGACTCGGTTGAAAAGGGAAATAGCAAAGTATGTATCTGAATGTGATACGTGTCGACGAGTGAAAGCCGACCTTCTAAGTCAGCCGGACAACTACAATCTTTACGCATACCGGCCTGGAAATGGGAGGACATCAGCATGGTATTCATTGTTGGATTGCCTCTCACCTCTCGCAAGCATGATTCAATTTGGGTGATAGTCGACCGACTCACCAAGTCGGCTCACTTTATTCCAGTCAATGTAAAGTATGTGGCACGACAGGATGTAGAGTTGTATATTGCCAAAATCCTATGCCTACACGGAGTACCCCGCACTATCATATCAGATTGTGGAACCTTGTTTGTTGCTCGATTTTGGGAGCAGCTCCACGCATCCTTGGGTACAAAGTTGATTCGAAGCTCAGCTTACCACCCACAGACTGATGGTCAAACGGAACGAGTAAACCAAGTGCTAGAGGATATGCTCCGCGCCTATGCCATCCACCATGGTAAGAACTAGGATGATCACCGACCATTGGTGGAGTTTTCATACAACAATGGTTATCAGACTAGCATCCAAATGGCACCATATGAAGCTCTTTATGGCCGGAAGTGCCGCACACCTTTGAACTGGTGTGAATCCAGTGAACGAGTAACATATGGTATAGACTTGGTAAAAGAAGCCGAAGATTGAGTACGAATTATTCAAGCCAACCTCAAGGTTGCCCAATCTCGCCAGAAAAGCTATGCGGACAAACGACGTCGACCGCTTCACTTTGATATCGGGGATCACATTTACCTTTGTGTATCCCAAATGAAAGGGATTCATCGTTTCGGAGTAAAAGGGAAGATAGCTCCGCTTTTCATCGGACCATTCGCAATAAGTGAGCAGTGCGGACCTGTAGCCTATCGGCTAGAGCTGCCAACATCGCTTTTAGGGGTCCACAATGTGTTCCACATTTCAGAATTGAGAAAATGTCTCAAGGCCCCAGCGAAAGTCCGTATGGAGGATTTGGAATCTCTCCAACCAGATCTTACTTACTTCGAACATCCAACCCAGATAATTGATGAGAAGACTCGTACCACAAGAAACCGCACCTTGCATTTCTACAAGGTCTTGTGGGGAAACCACACCGCTGATGAAGCAACATGGGAAAGCGGGGAATATCATAAAGCCAATTATTCGGACTTGTTAACATCATATGTTCATTAGATCTTTTACTTTTATACTTCCTTTTGTAATCTTGGGACGAGATTCTTTTAAGGGGGGAGGAATGTAAAATCCCACATTTTCCTTCATATGAGGTTCAGTTGTAAGCTGGTTGTTAACCCTAATGGAGACCAATTATAACTATGCTCATAAACTTGATCTCGTCAAATCTTTTCTTCTACTCATGCTTAAATTGATGAACATGATGTATGGACTTCACCATTAAATTTAGATTAATTCTTTTGGCCTGTCTTCAAAGGTTGGAATTATTTGAATAAAAATTGCTAGCTCAAACTTATATGCAGTACCAAATAGATATTCAAATTAATATAAATTGAATATAAACTACTGTATATTTGGCCCTGTCAAAATTATTCAATTCAGAGGCCATAAATCTTTCTATGGTTTTCTAATATTCCAAATAGACTTCCTGCAAAGTTTCATAAATTTTGAGCTCCATTTGCTATTTTAATTGAGACGCTTAGCAAATTCAAACCATGTTTTAAATTCAAATTTTGAATTCTTTTCAACTAGATTGAACATCAAGATTTGAATACACTCTCATGGTCAGCATAACATGCTTGACTTATCCTCATAGTTTCATAATTTTTGGAACCCAACTGCTATTTAAATCAGTGACATCATTAAATTTCATCAAAATTCAAATTTGAATTTGAAATTCAATTGAAACTTGCTCCAATTCAAAATCAAATTCTAGATATTTATTTGAGCCTCCCCACAAACATCTAGAATTTTTGGACAAAATTTGGTAGAAAAATTGAAGTTACAGAGAAGGGAAGTGGATAAGAGGAGGTGGGGCCCACTGTCAGCCAAGCACTCGAGTGAAACCCACGGGGGGTCCTCTGTCTCCAGCTCGCCCAGCCGATCGACGCCGGCAGCGCAAGACACCGCGATGCGCATGCATCCACCGAGCTGCTTGCTTGCTTGCGCCGTGGCGCGCTCCCCTCTCCCCTCCGTCCCTATAAATACCCCCCTTGGTCGTCGCCGTTGGACTCCATCCCGGTTCACGCCATTTCCGCTGCCCCTGTTCGATCGAGCTCTCGCTGACGGATGCAGCCATTTCTTCTCAAGCTGTAAGTAGATAAAAGGCTTGTCACAAACTCCTCTACGTATTACATTTGCTCGTTGATCGTGACATAGCTTCTGCTTCGCATATTTTGAAGTTTCCCAGTCACCGTCAAGGAAGCCGCCGAGAACCTTCACTGTCTCATCGTTGAACCCCAGTTTTAGACCATCTCCAGCCTCGATCCGTTAAGCAAAAAGGTTCGCAATCCTCTCTAGTTCATGCTCACAGAATCTAAGCTTATGACATGAAGTGTAACTTGAGTTCTTGTTCGAGAACCAAACGGTTTCTCAATAGAATAGCAAAGCTTTGCACTTAAATTCATTTCATTCTTGCAATCATCTTTAAATCTGGTTAGCAGATAGTTTCTATGTGTCCTAAGGAAGCTCCATGACCAAAACCCGTGAAAGTTATCAACCGAGCATCTTAGATTTCGAGTTTTCATGGCCGCCGGTTGAAAAACCGCACTTCCCCATCGAACTCAGCCTTGCCGGCAATTTCACCCCAATCTGACCCCCAAATCATCTCCTGGTGCTCCTAGGAACCTTCCCTAGTTTTTCCCGAGCCTATTGAGCCATTTCTGAGCATTTCCGACGAAGGCCAAAACCCTAGCTCCGCCGTCACCGTTGCGCCGCCGTCTCTGGCCATCGCTGGGGTGATTGGACCCCACCGTCGGCATGCGCGGTCGATTCTTGGGTGGAGCGGTCACGGCGAGGCCGAAAGGAGGTCGACGCACCTAAGTCCGTTGAAGCACTACCGCAGTTCTGGCAAGAGGCGCCGCCGCGTCGAGAGGTAGACGAAGACGCGGGTCCCACCTGTCAGCGACACCCCTCTCGCGTGGGATTAGTTGTGGATAAGGATCCAATGTGGCTGCATGGGTTAACCCCGTGGCTCCTGATGTGGCTCCGTTCCGATTGGTCCAATTCAAATGAAGTTGGACCGGCCCCCTTTTATTTGAAATTTCCAATAGGAAAATAAATCCAGATTCAATACCAACTTAGAAAAACATAACTTCCAGTAGAATTATCCAAAAATTCATAAATAAATTTTGTTAGAACCAGCATGAAGAATAATTTTTCGTGTTGCACTTGGATTTGTATGAAAAGCCATAGAAATTTCTCCATAATTTAGATAAGCAAAATGCTTAAAGAATTAATTCCTACAGTTCTGTTAATTGGAAAATTACCAATTTTGGTCAGAACCCTATAGTTAATATAGTTGATATCCAATAAAAATTTCAAGTTCTTTGGAGTTAAAATATTGGGTTTATCAATGTTCCAAATCTCTATGTAGTTATAAATTGAGAAAAATGGAAAATCAATTTCCAGAAATTTACCCAAACTTGAAAAATCAGTTTCTCCCTGTAGGAAGCTTAGAAAATAGTGAAACAAATTTTCCTAGAACCAATGAGACCCCCTCTACGTGATACAACACTTGGTAGCCATGATACATCTCAAAAATTTCAACAAAAATTTAGAAAAGGTTATTATTACCATAATTTTTAAGAACACCAAACATACTTGATCATCTCCTGTTCTTTACGAGAGTCTTCTCTATAATCTCTAGTATCCATCATAAAAATCCCAAAATCAATTAAGATAAGTATCTTATTTTATCTTAATATACTCACCCCACCTTAAGCATCTTAATTATTCACAAAATCATTTATACCTAGTATATGCATATCGTGTAGTAGCTGAAATCAAGGAGCAACCGGAAGCTTTGGAGGTCCAGCTGCCAGAAACTAACATAGACTCAAACTTGCATTCAGGCAAGCCCCGGTTTGCATTTAAGTTCCTTACAATGTTTTTATAGTTTTCATTCACCTTACGTCTTCAGATGATTGTGCATTACGTTTAAGGTGTTTGACATCCACTTGCATGACCAATAAATCCTATGGAGTCTTGGGTAGGTCTACGACCCGTTAAGTAGACACTGCTATGCTTATATCCATAGGAATTCGGTTGAAGTCGAGTAGTTGGAATCTACTCGCGAGATAGGAATTTTATAACACGGGAGGATATGGAATCAGAAAATGGTTTATGAATATGAAATTGAGACTGGGCAGTGGGTAGGATTCAACGAGACGTGGTCTCACATGCGTAGCCCTGCTTGTGTCGATTGAGGACCGTTTCGTGTGCGCCCCTGCTGGACAAGCTTGACATGTACCGGCGACATACTGGAGAAATGGGCCCCAATAAACTGACGTAGCTTGATAGTAGTTTGTCGAGGCATTCCGTTCCGTTTTATAGGCGTGGGTTGAGGGCAACAAGGTGTAAATCAGATGGTGGGCACGTCAGAGTACACCCCACGCAGTGACCTCTTGCTCGTGACAGATCGACCGGTTTGACATTCGAGTGTCTAGTGAAAGGTGGCCATATACGACTAGTACTAAGATGTTATGTAGGTACTGCTGTAAGTACTCGTTGGCATTTCCGAAAGTGCGTATGTGTCGTGTTTGTCTGAGTGAATCCTGATTGCAATCATCGTCTCTTGTGGTAATAGAGTACCACTTGTTCACTATGCTGTGACGTAGTAAATACTAAAGAAGTTAGGAGAATATGATATATAATGGTTTATAAATTGCTTGAACAACCTTGTTTGGCATAGAGATAGTACAATTATTAGTTTACAGTTTCCCCATACTTTACCTGTAATAGCATTATATGTTTTGTGCACGTCATATCATCGGTAAAGCGTTTCTTGTTTGATTGTGGAGTCTATGATGTGCCGTGCCTGAAGAATGTCATGTGCTACTTTAAAATATGAATATATGGATCCACTTGTAAGCGAGTCTGTTATGGTATTCCTTACCTATGTTTAGTATTCATCCTTGCACATGTCTAGTGAGACGGGTTAGTCTTGCTAAGCCTTATGCTCACATTTGCAGTTAACGAGTTTTTGCAGATTATACAACTGATGACGGGTTTGATGACGAGGTTGCACCCCCTATAGGGTTTACAGTCGAGTGGGAACACTGCACGCCGCTGTGAATTGTGTGTTGCTAGTGCAAAGTATCCAGGGCATGGATGACTTTGCTTTTGCATAGCTAGTGCTAAGAGCGTAGCTATGATGTATAGTTCTCTTTCCTTCCGCTAGTACTTTTAAAACATCTGCTGTGCATTTCAATAAAGACTTGGTATTGTAAATTATTCTCGTTCTATTCTTATATATTGTTGGGTGTCGCATCGCACGACACAACCCAATGAGATCCTTTGCAGTCGGGATTCTGGTACTCACATGTACAAGGAGGCGCGTTACTATACGGACCGTCTCAGTGAAGTAACTATCTGAGACGCGCCCTCTTCTCTAACAAATAGGAGCAGGCTTTACTATAGCTTGACTCATATTTGTTATGTAACTAAGACGCGCTTTCTTTGGCGCTCGTCTCCTCTTATAATTGAAGTCGGCCTGTCTCCCATACTCACCGTTCAGGCACGTCTCCTTCTGTCATGAAATCGGGCTCGTCTCCCATTCCCTCTATAGAGAGACATGCGCTAAATCGGTTCATCTCGATTTTCTATTTCCCTTCTATGACCTTCCAGCTATGGCAGAACAAGTGGCTACCTGATCTGCCCTGTTCTTGCCCTGTTCTTTCCCTCTTTGGAGGTTCCCTTCTAAAAGTCTTGTGGTGATTATCAGTGGATCTTAAAACGAAGGTTTAGTCCTCTCCTCCTCTCCTGTTCCTTACTACTTTTTTATCCCTTTGGATCTTGAATATCAGTGGCTTCGAATTTCTTTGATTTAGCTCTTCTTTTCTGTACGTAGATGTCGTAGGTTTGAAGTTGGATGTATGGGCCACACTTTTGCAATGAATATATCAAAGGGTTAGATGCATTTATCGATTTTGCAAAGAAATACATGTTGGACAACATTAGAGTGACTATTTGTTGTCCTTTCAAACATTGCAAGAATGAGAAGCGATATGACACAGATGAAGCGTTGATGTCACATTTGGTCACGCATGGATTCATGGTGGATTATCAATGTTGGAACAAACATGGGGTGGAGGGTTTTAAAGAAGCAAAGATCAGATATTCATATCTAGAGAGGGAGGTCCCTACCAGTGTCGAAAAAGACCACGGTGACAATGTGAACATGTCAGATATATTAGGGTTCACCGATGATGACATTGAGTTTCAGGTGCATAACATAGAGGAGATGGTACGCAAGATCGAGAGACATGGCGGAGATGATCTGTACAGTAATTGTAAAATCCCAGTTTTTCCTTAATATAAAGTTTAGTTACCAGTTTGTTATCAACCATAGTGGAAATCAATTATGGTTGTATACATGAACTTGATATTATCAAGAATATTTCTTTCACTCATACTTAAATTATATAAACATGGGGATTGGAGTTCACCAATGGCCTCAGGATTATTCAAGTGACCTTTCTGCAAATTTTGGAATATATTGAATGGATGTTGTTAGGGCAAAACAACATGCAGTACTAAATATATTTCAAATTAATTCAAAACTTTAATATAGGTACTGTACATTTAGGCCCTTTCAAAAATATTCAAATCTGAGGCTATACATTTTTCCATGGCCTCATAATATTCCAAATAGAACCCCTACAAATGTTCATAATTTTTTAAGCTCATTTGCTATTTAATTCAGTGACTCCATTGAATTTCATTCAAATTCAAATTTGAATTTGAATTCCAGTTGAAACTTGTCCAAATTTGAAGTCCAATTTCATAATCTGACTCTACCCATTTTATTTGGCTTCTCCACAAAAATCTAGGATTTTTGGATCAAGTTTGGTAGGGGAATTGAAGTTCCAGAGAGGATAGACTTGGAAGGGGATGTGGGACCCACTGTCCAGTGACCCAAACTCGAGTGGTTCCTCTGTTTTCACCGTGGCGACACCTCCCGGCATGCAAGCCACGGATCTGCATGCTTGCATGCGCCATGGCCGACTCTCCTTGTCTCCCTTTGCCTATTTATACCCCTCCTGACCGCCGGCGTCGAGTTTCCGTTTCATTTTTCCTTCCCACGCCGCAGTTCTGCTCCGCTCGCGCGCCGCCGAACTTCCCTCAGAACTCTGGCGATAACTTGCCATCTAGCCAAGGTTCGATCGTGAGTTCTTTAGCAAACTTGTTCACCACTTGCTTGCGCACCTTCTCCACCCTTTGGTTCAGTTATTCCTCACCCGGTTGTGCGGTATTCCGCAGTTATCCGACGATCGCGGGAGAAGCCGCCAAGAACCGTCCTTGCTCCACTGTCGACAAGCCGCAGGAAGCCTCTACATGCCCTGACTTCTATAAGAGAAAGGTGTGTTATCGCGCCTTAAGCATGCTCACCAAGTTTTGAGCCATACCATGCCTTGTAGCGTTCTTATTTCCATTTTTCCCGATGATATTTCATATGTATGTCTCTAGGTTAGGGATTAAATTCATTTTCTAGATGTAACTATCTTCTAATCCAGTTACATAATAGTTTGCTAGCCTCCTTGCGGTTCTGTACGAACAAAAATCAGAAAGAATTATCAAGGAATGGCTATATTATGCCGGTTTTTGTAGCCGCCATGAAGAAACCGTCGGCACACCGTCGAACTTGTCGTTGCCGACTATACCACGGCTTTTACACCTCCAAATCATCATCCCCATGCTCCCAGAAATCTTCCCTGCCTTTTCCCGAGCTTCTCGTGCCATTCCCGAGCAACTGTGACATAGCTGAAACCCTAGCCGCCGCCGATGTCGTCGCGCCGCCATCTCCGGTCGTTGCCGCCTCGATTGGACCCCACCATCGGCTTGTGCGGTTGATTTTATTGTTAGGTGGTCAAGGATAGGCCAGGAGGAGGTTCACGCAACCGTTCCGGCAAGCTCGCCGGCGCTGCACCGCCACAGCCGCGTCACGCGTCGGGAGGAAGAAGACGACTCATGGACTCTGCATGTCAGTCGCTCGGGGAGAGGATAAGGATCAGCTATGGCCCAGATCCAGTGCGGCTAACACGGGTCAACCCCGTGGCCCTCGGTGCGGCCCAGCGCTGATTGTCCCAATTCAAATGAAATGGGACCAGCCTTTTTATTTAAATTTTCCCATTAGAAAATAATTCTAGTATTCAATCAAACTTCCAAAATTCATTACTCTTAGTAGATTTTCTCAACAATTTCAAAATAAATTCTGGTAGACTCATATCAATATCAACTTTGCAGTGATTGAATTTGTTGGACATGAAACTCCCTGAATTTTCACAATTAATTCCATTAAGCTAACTGCTTGGGAAATTAATTACTCCTGTTCTGCTAATTGGAAAATTCCCAATTTCTGCCAAAACCCTCCTAATAATACTTTTGATCCCCAGTAAAAATTGCAAGTTCAATAGACTACATTTTCTGGGTTTATCAGTGTTCCAAATCTCTATGTAACTGAAAAATTGAGAAAAATACAATAAGCATTTCTGAAATTTCACCAAACTTGTAAACTCAATTTCTCCCTCTAGGAATCTTAGAAATTGTGAAACAAATTTTCCTATCACTAGTGAGACCCCCGCTGCATGGTAAAACCACTAGTAGCCATGATAGACCTCCAGGATTTCAACCAAAATTCAGAGAATTTTATTACGTGCCATAATTTTAGAGACAACAAACTTCCTTGATCATCTCCTGATCTTTGCAAGAGTCTCCATTATAGTCCCTATTATCTACCATAAAAGTCCAAAAGCCAATTAAGATCATTATCTTATTTTTTATCACATGATATTAGCTAGTGACCTTAAACATATTAATTATTTTCAAAGTCATTCATATATAGTATATGCATATCATGTAGTAACTGAAGTTGAGGAGCACATGGAAGCTTTGGAAGTCCATCTGCCAGTGACTAACTTAGACCCGGACTCGTTTTCAGGCAAACCCTGGTTTGCATTTAAGTTCCTTACAGTGTCTTTGCAGTTTTCATTCACCTTACGTCTTCAGATGTGTGTGCATTATGTTTAAGGTGCTTGTTACTCCACTTGCATGACCCATAAATCCCATGGAGTATTGGGTAGGTCTACAGCCCGACAAGTAGAAAATTCCATGCTTACGTGCGTAGGAATCCGGTAGAAGTCGAGTAGTTGGAATCTACTCGCGAGATAGGATTTTAACACACGGGGTGAATTGGATCAAGAAATAGTTTATGAATATGAAATTGAGACCAAGTAGTTGGTAGGATGCAGCGAGACATGGTCTCACGTGCGTACCCCCTGCTTGTGTTGATTGAGGATCGATCTGTGTGCGGCCCTGCTGGACAAGTTTGAACAATACCGGATGCATACTGGGCATATGGAACCCAGGAAACCGATGTAACTTGGTTACTCGGATGTCAAGGCATAGACCATTGTTTATAGGGGTGGGCTGAGGGTAGTAAGGTGTAAATTCACCGGCGGGCACATATACACTCTATATGGGAACCTTATGCCCGCGATGGTGGGACTGGTTTGATGTTTGAGTTCTCTTATGAAAGGTAGCTGCATATGACGTGATGAGGAGCACGGCACGCTCCTTAGGCACGAGTGTACATGAAGTGTTATTCGGGTGTGTCTTGATTGCAATCATCGTCCCTCGCGGTGATAGAGTACCACTTGTTCACTGCGCTGTGATGTAGTAAAATACTGAAGAGGTCAGAAGAATACGATGTATTGAATTAAAATTATTTTTGATCTTTGCTTGCTGTCCAATATGATCACTAAAGTTACTTTCATTAAACTGTTAAGCTGCTGATAATAACTTGAAAGCTATGGATCCACTTGTAGGCGAAAAGGAAAGAAGTATTTATGGACAAAGGAATGTGAGGGAGGTTTTCAAGCACTAGTAAAACACCTCACAGCAGCGCCAGTATTAGCACAACCAGACACAACTAGATCTTTTGATGTGTATTGTGACGCATCTGGCAGTGGTTTGGGTTGCGTATTAATCCAAGACAGAAGGGTGATCGCTCATAGATCACGACAGCTTTGGAACCATGAGCAGCATTATCCGACTCATGATCTTGAGCTTGCTGCCATGGTACTAGCTTTAAAGATGTGGAGACACTATCTATGGGGCAATCTAGTACATCTCTACACCGATCACAAAAGCTTGATCTACATCTTCACCCAGAAGGATTCAAATATGCGACAACGAAGATGGCTGGAATTAATCAAAGACTATGAGATTGAGATCCACTTCAATCATGGAAAGGCAAATGTAGTCGCAGATGCGCTAAGTCGCAAGTCCCATATCAATAACCTTTCTATCACCTTGATAGAGGAAGAAGAACCGAGTCTCTACTTGGTTCCGTATGGGGCACTCTACAACCTAGCCCTCATTCCTACTATAAGGGAGGAAATTATGGAGGCTCGGAAGGAGGACAAGGGCATATCACATATTGGTCAACAAATTAAAATGGGGGAAATGAAGTGTTTTTGTGGTTCAAAGACCGCATCATAGTACCCCGCAATGTGGATCTTCGAAAGAAAATCTTGGACGAAGCTCATTTTCCAAATATCCTATTCATCCGAGGACTAACAAATTGTACCAAGTCTTGAAGAAGAAATTTTGGTGGACTCGGATGAAAAGGGAAACAGCGAAGTATGTATCCGAATGTGATACGTGTCGACGAGTGAAAGCCGACCATCTAAAGTCAGCGGGACAACTACAACCCTTACGCATACCGGCCTAGAAATTGGAGGACATCAGCATGGTATTCATTGTTGGATTGCCTCTCACCTCTTGCAAGCATGATTCAATTTGGGTGATAGTCAACCGACTCACCAAGTCGGCTCACTTTATTCCAGTCAATGTCAAGTATGTGGCACGACAGGATGCAGAGTTGTATATTGCCAAAATTCTATGCCTACACGAAGTACCCCGCACTATCATATCAGATCGTGGAACCTTGTTTGTTGCTCGATTTTGGGAGCAGCTCCACGCATCCTTGGGTACCAAGTTGATTCAAAGCTCAGCTTAACACCCACAGACTGATGGTCAAATGGAACGAGTAAACCAAGTGCTAGAGGATATGCTCCGTGCCTGTGCCATCCACCATGGTAAGAACTGGGATGATCACCTACCATTGGCGGAGTTTTCATACAATAATGGTTATCAGACTGCATCCAAATGGCACCATATGAAGATCTTTATGGATGGAAGTGCCGCACACCTTTGAACCGGTGTGAATCCGGTGAACGAGTAACATATGGTATATACTTGGTAAAAGAATCCGAAGATTGAGTACGAATTATTCGAGCCAACCTTAAGGCTGCTCAATCTCGCCAGAAAAGCTATGCGGACAAACGACGTTGACCGCTTCACTTTGATATCGGGGATCACATTTACCTTCGTGTATCCCAAATGAAAGGGATTCATCATTTCGGAGTAAAAGGGAAGCAAACTCCGCGTTTCATCGAACCATTCACAATAAGTGAGCAGTGCAGACCTGTAGCCTATCGGCTAGAGCTTCCAATATCGCTTTTAGGGGTCCACAATGTGTTCCACATTTCACAATTGAGAAAATGTCTCAAGGCCCCAGCGAAAGTCCGTATGGAGGATTTGGAAGCTCTCCAACCAGATCTTACTTACTTCGAACATCCAACCCAGATAATTGATGAGAAGACTCGTACCACAAGAAACCGCACCTTGCGTTTCTACAAGGTCTTGTGGGGAAACCACACCGCTGATGAAGCAACGTGGAAAAGCGGGGAATATCTTAAAGCCAATTATTCGGACTTGTTAACATCATATGTTCATTAGATCTTTTACTTTTATCCTTCCTTTTGTAATCTCGGGACAAGATTCTTTTAAGGGGGGAGAATGTAAAATCCCACATTTTCCTTCATATGCGGTTCAGTTGTAAGTTGGTTGTTAACCCTAATGGAGACCAATTATAACTATGCTCATAAATTTGATCTCGTCAAATCTATTCTTCTACTCATGCTTAAATTTATGAACATGAGGAATGGACTTCACCATTAAATTTAGATTAATTCTATTGACCTGTCTTCAAAGTTTGGAATTATTTGAATAAAAATTGCTAGCTCAAACTTATACGCAGTACCAAATAGATATTCAAATTAATATAAATTGAATATATACTACCGTATATTTGTCCTTGTCAAAATTATTCAATTCAGAGGCCATAAATTTTTCTATGATTTTCTAATATTCCAAATAGACTTCCTGCAAAGTTTCATAAATTTTGAGCTCCATTTGCTATTTTAATTGAGACGCTTAGCAAATTCAAACCATGTTTTGAATTCAAATTTTGAATTCTATTCAACTATATTGAACATCAAGATTTGAATACACTCTCATGGTCAGCATAACGTGCTTGACTTATCCTCATAGTTTCAGAATTTTTGGAACCCAATTGCTATTTAAATCAATGACATCATTGAATTTCATCCAAATTCAAATTTGAATTTGAAATTCAATTGAAACTTGCTCCAATTTAAAATCCAAATTCAGAATCAAATTCTAGATATTTATTTGAGCCTCCCCACAAACATCTAGAATTTTTGGACAAAATTTGGTAGGAGAATTGAAGTTACAGAGAAGGGAAGTGGATAAGAGGAGGTGGGGCCCACTGTCAACCGAAGCACTCGAGTGAAACCCACCGGGGGGGGGGGGGGGTGCTCTGTCTCCAGCTCGCCCCGCCGATTGACGCCGGCAGCGCACGACAGTTCGACGCGCATGCATCCGCCGAGCTGCTTGCTTGCTTGCGCCGTGGCGCGCTCCCCTCTCCCCTCGGTCCCTATAAGTACCCCCCTTGGCCGTCGCCGTTGGACTCCATCCCGGTTCACGCCATTTCCGCTGCCCCTGTTCAATCGATCTCTCGCCGACGGTTGCAGACATTTCTTCCCGAGCTGTAAGTAGATAAAAGGCTTGTCACAAACTCCTCTACGTATTCCATTTGGCCGTTGATCGTGACATAGCTTCTGCTTCGCATATTTTGAAGTTTCCCAGACACCATCGAGGAAGCCGCCGAGAACCTTTACTGTCTCATCGTCGAACCCCAGTTCTAGACCATATCCAGCCTCGATCCTTTAAGCAAAAAGGTTCGCAATCCTCTCTAGTTCATGCTCACAGAATCTAATCTTATGACATGAAGTGTAACTTGAGTTCTTATTCGAGAACTGAACGGTTTCTCAATAGAACAGCAAAGATTTGCGCTTAAATTCATTTCATTCTTGCAATCATCTTTAAATCTGGTTAGCAGATAGTTTCTATGTTTCCTAAGGAAGCTCCATGCCCAAAACCCCTGAAAGTTATCAATCGAGCATCTTAGATTTTGAGTTTTCATGACCACCGGTTGAAAAACCGCACTTCCCCATCGAACTCAGCCTTGCCGGCAATTTCACCCCAATCTGACCCCCAAATCATCTCCTGGTGCTCCCAAGAACCTTCCCGAGTTTTTCCCGAGCCTATTGAGCCATTTCCGAGCATTTCCGACGAAGGCCAAAACCCTAGCTCCGCCGTCACCGTCGCGCCGCCGTCTCCGGCCATCGCCGGGGTGATTGGACCCCACCATCGGCATGCGCAGTCGATTCTAGGGTGGAGTGTTCATGGCAAGGCCGAAAGGAGGTCGACACACCTAAGTCCGGCGAAGCACCACCGCAGTTCCGGCGAGAGGCGCCGCCATGTCGGGAGGTAGACGAAGACGCGGGTACCACCTGTCAGCGACACCCCTCTCGCGTGGGATCAGTTGCGGATAAGGATCCGATGTGGCTGCGCGAGTTAACCCCATGGCTCCTGATGTGGCTCCATTCCGATTGGTCCAATTCAAATGAAGTGGGACCGGCCCCCTTTTATTTGAAATTTCCAATAGGAAAATAAATCCAGATTCAATCCCAACATAGAAAATCCATAACTTCCAGTAGATTTATCCAAAAATTCCTAAATAAATTTTGTTAGAACCAGCATGAAGAATAATTTCCAGTGGTGCACTTGGATTTGTATGAAAAGCCATAGAAATTTCTCCATAATTTAGATAATCAAAATTCTTAAAGAATTCATTCCTACAGTTCTGTTAATTGGAAAATTCTCAATTTTTGTCAGAACCCTATAGTTAATACAATAGATCTCCAGTAAAAATTTCAATTTATTTGGATTTAAAATACTGGGTTGATCAATGTTCCAAATCTCTATGTAGTTATAAATTGAGAAAAAGGGAAATCAATTTCCAGAAATTTATCCTAACTTGAAAAATCAGTTTGTTCCTGTAGGAAGCTTAGAAAATAGTGAAGCAAATTTTCCTGGGACCAGTGAGACCCCCTCTACAGGATACAACAATTGGTAGCCATGATACGTCTCCAAAAATTTCAACAAAAAATTAGAGAAGGGTATTGCTTGCCATAATTTTTAAGAACACCAAACATCCTTGGTCATCTCCTGTTCTTTGCAAGAGTCTTCTCTATAATCTTTAGTATCCACCATAAAAATCCCAAAGTCAATTAAGATAATTATCTTATTTTATCTTAATATACTCACCCCACCTTAAGCATCATATTATTCACAAAATCATTTATACCTAGTATATGCATATCGTGTAGTAGCTGAAATCAAGGAGCAGCCGGAAGCTTTGGAGGTCCAGCTGCCAGAAACTAACATAGACTCAAACTCGCATTCTAGCAAGCCCTGGTTTGCATTAAAGTTCCTTATAGTGTTTTTATAGTTTTCATTCACCTTACGTCTTCAGATGATTGTGCATTACGTTTAAGGTGTTTGACATCCACTTGCATGACCAATAAATCCTATGGAGTCTTGGGTAGGTCTACGACCCGTTAAGTAGACACTGCTATGCTTATATTCATAGGAATTCGGTAGAAGTCGAGTAGTTGGAATCTACTCGCGAGATAGTAATTTTATCACACGGGAAGATATGGAATCAGAAAATGGTTTATGAATATGAAATTGAGATCGAGCAATGGGTAGGATGCAGTGAGACGTGGTCTCACATGCGTAGCCCTGCTTGTGTCGATTGTGGACCGTTTCGTGTGCGGCCCTGCTGGACAAGCTTGACATGTACCGGCGACATAATGGAGAAATGGGCCCCAATAAACTGACGTAGCATGATACTAGTTTGTCGAGGCATTCCGTTTCGTTTTATAGGCGTGGGTTGAGGGTAGCAAGGTGTAAATCTGGTGGGCACGTCAGAGTACGCCCCACGCAGTGACCTCCTGCTCGTGACGGATCGACCGGTTCGACATTCGAGTGCCTAGTGAAAGGTGGCCATATACGACTAGTACTAAGATGTAATGTAGGTACTACTGTAAGTACTCGTTGGCATTTCCGAAAGTGCGTATGTGTCGTGTTTGTTTGGGTGAATCCTGATTGCAATCACCGTCTCTTGCTGTAATAGAGTACCACTTGTTCACTGCGCTGTGATGTAGTAAATACTGAAGAAGTTAGGAGAATATGATATATATTGGTTTATAAATTGCTTGAACAACCTTGTTTTGCATAGAGATAGTACAATTAAAAGTTTACAGTTTCTCCATACTTTACCTGTAATAGCATTATGTTCTTTGTGCACGTCATATCATCGGCAAAGCGCTTCTTGTTTGATTGTGGAGTCTATGATGTGTCGTGCCTGAAGAATGTCATGTGCTACTTAAAAATATGAATATAAGGATCCACTTGTAGGCGAGTCCTTTATGCTATTCCTTACCTATGTTTAGTATTCATCCTTGCATATGTCTAGTGAGATGGGTTAGTCTTGTTGAGCCTTATGCTCACGTTTGCAGTTAACGAGTTTTTGCATATTATACAACTGATGACGGGTTTGATGACGAGGATGCACCCCCTATAGGGTTTACAGCCGAGTGGGAACCCTGCACGCCACCGTGAATTGTGTGTTGCTAGTGCAAAGTATCTAGGGCATGTATGACTTTGCTTTTGCATAGCTAGTGCTGAGAGCGTAGCTATGATGTATAGTTCTCTTTCCTTCCGCTAGTACTTTTAAAACTTCTGCTGTGCTTTTCAATAAAGACTTGGTATTGTAAATTATTCTTGTTCTGTTCTTGTATATTGTTGGGTGTCGCGTCGCACGACACCACCCAATGAGATCCTTGGCGGTCGGGATTCCGATCCTCACACGTACAAGGAGGCGCGTTACTATACATACCGTCTCAGTGAAGTAACTATCCGAGACACGCCTTCTTCTCTGACAAACGGGAGCAGGATTTACTCTAGCTCGACTCATATTTGTTATGTAACTAAGACGCGCTTTCTTTGGCGTCCGTCTCCTTTTATAATTGAAGTCGGCCCGTCTCCCATACCCACCAGTCAGGCTCGTCTCCTTCTGTCGTGGAACCGGGCTCGTCTCCCATTCCCTCTATATAGAGGCGTGCGCTAAACCGGTTCGTCGCGATTTTCTATTTCCCTTCTATGACCTTCCAGCTATGGCAGAACAAGTGGCTGCCTGATCTGCCCTGTTCTTGCCCTGTTCTTTCCCTCTCTGGAGGTGCCTTTCTAAAAGTCTTGCGGTGATTATCAGTGGAACTTAAAACGAAGGGTTATTCCTCTCCTCCTCTCCTGTTCCTTACTACTTTTTTACCCCTTTAGATCTTGAATATCAGTGGCTTCGAATTTCTTTGATTTAGCTCTTCTTTTCTGTATGTAGATGTCGTAGGTTTGAAGTTGGATGTATGTGCCACACTTTTGCAATGAATATATCAAAGGGGTATATGCATTTATCAATTTTGCAAAGAAAGACATTTTGGACAACATTAGAGTGACTATTTGTTGTCCTTTCAGACATTGCAAGAATGAGAAGCGATATGACACAGATGAAGTGTTGATGTCACATTTGGTCATGCATGGATTCATGGTGGATTATCGATGTCGGAACAAACATGGGGTGGAGGGTTTTAAAGAAGCAAAGATCAGAGATTCATATCTAGAGAGGGAGGTCCCTACCAGTGTCGAAAAAGATCACGGTGACAATGTGAACATGTCAGATATATCAGGGTTCACCGATGACGACATTGAGTTTCAGGTGCATAACATAGAGGAGATGGTACGCAATGTCGAGAGACATGGCGACGATGATCTGTACAATAATTGTAAAATCCCAGTTTTTCCTTAATATAAAGTTTAGTTACCAGTTTGTTATCAACCATAGTGGAGATCAATTATGGTTGTACACATGAACATGATATTATCAAGAATCTTTCTTTCACTCATACTTAAATTTTATAAACATGGGGATTGGACTTCACCAATGACCTTAGGATAATTCAAGTGACCTTTATGTAAATTTTGGAATATATTGAATGGATGTTGTTAGGGCAAAACAACATGCAGTACAAAATATATTTCAAATTAATTCAAAACTTGAATGTAGGTACTGTACATTTAGGCCCTGTCAAAAATATTCAAATCTGAGGCTATACATTTTTCCATGGCCTCATAATATTCCGAATAGAACCCCTACAAATGTTCATAATTTTTGAAGCTCATTTGCTATTTAATTCAGTGACTCCATTGAATTTCATTCAAATTCAAATTTGAATTTGAATTCCAGTTGAAACTTGTCCAAATTTGAAGTCCAATTTCATAATCTGACTCTACCCATTTGATTTGGCTTCTCCACAAAAATCTAGGATTTTTGGATCAAGTTTGGTAGGGTAATTGAAGTTCCAGAGAGGATAGACTTGGAAGGGGATGTGGGACCCACTGTCCAGTGACCCAAACTCGAGCGGTTCCTCTGTTTTCACCGTGGCGACACCTCCCGGCATGCAAGCCACGGATCTGCTTGCTTGCGTGCACCATGGCCGACTCTCCTCGTCTCCCTTTGCCTATTTATACACCTCCTGACCGCCGGCGTCGAGTTTCCGTTTCATTTTGCCTTCCCACGCCGCAGTTCTGCTCCTCTCGCGCGCCGCCGACCTTCCGTCAGAACTCCGGCGATAACTTGCTATCTTGCCAACGATCAATCATGAGTTCTTTAGCAAACTTGTACACCACTTCCTTGCGCACCTTCTGCACCCTTTGGATCAGTTATTCCTCACCCGGTTGTGCGGTATTCCGCAGTTATCCGACGACCGCGGGAGAAGCTGCCAAGAACCGTCCCTGCTCCACCGTCGACACGCCGGAGGAAGCCTCTACATGCCCTGACTTCTATAAGAGAAAGGTGTGTTATCGCGCCTTAAGCATGCTCACCAAGTTTCGAGCAATACCATGCCTTGTAGCGTTCTCATTTCAATTTTTCCCGATGATAGTTCATACGTATGTCTCTAGGTTAGGGATTAAATTCGTTTTCTAGATGTAACTATCTTCTAATCCAGTTACATAATAGTTTGCTAGCCTCCTTGCGGTTCTGTGTGAACAAAAATCAGAAAGAATTATCAAGGAATGGCTATATATGCCGGTTTTTGTAGCCGCCATGAAGAAACCGTTGGCACGCTGTCGAACTTGTCGCTGCCGACTATACCACGGCTTTTACACCTCCAAATCATCATCCCCATGCTCCCAGAAATCTTCCCCGCCTTTTCCTGAGCTTCTCGCGCTATTCCCAAGCAAGTGTGACATAGCTGAAACCCTAGTCGCCGCGGCCGTAGTTGCGCCGCCATCTCTGGTCGTCGCCGCCACGATTGGACCCCACCATCAGCTTGTGCGGTTGATTTTATTGTTAGGTGGTCAAGGCTAGGCCGGGAGGAGGTTCACGCAACCGTTCCGGCAAGCTCGCCGGCGCTGCACCGCCGCAGCCGCGTCATGCGTCGGGAGGAAGAAGACGACTCGCGGGCCCCGCAGTCAGTCGCTCGGCGAGAGGATAAGGATTAGCTGTGGCCCGGATTGTAAAACCCCACTTTTATGGCAGGTTAAGTTCATATGGGTTTTGTGATCAACTATTCTGGATATCCAATATAATGGTACACATGAACTATGCCATCCAAAACTTTTCTTGCACTCTTTGTTAGATTCTTTTATCATGGGTATTAGACTTCACCATGAATCCAAATTATATTCTATTCACCTTTTTAAGAATAAGAATTTTTGGATAAGGATTAGTAAGCAATGCACAATGAAGCCCTAATAAGCTCTAAACCAAATATTCAAATTAAGGGCTCTAAATTTTTCCATGACCTCCTAAATTCCTCAATAGCATGCTTACAAAGTTTCAAGATTTTAGAAACTCATCTACTATTTTTATTGAGGTGCTTGGCAAATTTGAATCAAATTCAAATCTGAATTTTTTATTCTTCTCCAACTTCTTTAAACATAAGAATTGAGTTCACCATTGTGTTCAGAATAATTCATTTGCCATCTCCACAAAATTTCATGATTTTTGGAGTTGATCTTCTATTTTTAAATGAATTAGTAACTGAACTGTGGGGAGAATCACTGGATAGTGGGCCCCACATGTCAGCTCCCCTTTTTAAACGGATCAGCTCAACCCCGCCACCTCTGCACCGCCGCGCCCCCGCTCGACACCGCGCGCGCGCATGCAGCTCCAGCGAGCTGCCTGCCTGCTCGCCGCGGCCCTATAAAAGGCCGGCCGAAGCTCCCTTTACTCCTCATCCCCGATCACAGCTCCACTGCCTCGCAACTATTCTTCCGCCGCGCGCCATCGCCGCCGCTCGCCACTGCTCCGCGGCGTGCCGCCGTTCCGCGCCGTTTCAAGCCAAGCTCCAAAGAGCAAAAAGGTGCGCCTGATCAAACTCTAGCTCATGGTACAAACCGTTTCCCTTATCGTTGAAGCCTGAGCGAGTTATTGTTCGTTTCCCCTACGGCCGAGAGTAGATAACTAGCTATGATTTCATGTCAATTCCTTTTCGGCAAGCAATCATCCTTTGCAATTGCTTAGAGACAGTTTCTATAGGCCCTAGCGCTCCTGTCTGAGCAAAAACCTTTAAGAATCATCAAGCAACGGCTCTGAATTTCGAGTTTTGCTCGCCGCCGGTGAGAAAACCTCGGTTCACCGTCGAACTCATGATTCCCGGCAACTCACTCCCCTTCTGCGCCCATATCCTTGAACTCCATCATCCCAGAAAGGTTTTGGAGCAATTCCCAAGTGATTTGAGCTACTCTATAGAGAGTTCTATGTTGCCCGAGCGCTCATCGCCGCCACCGCCGTCGCACGACCTTTTCCGGCGAGCTTCAAGACCCACTGACCTCACCATCGTTCTCAGCGACCCCAAAAACCCCCAGGCGGCAAGTTTCCGCGAATCTGGTGCGTTGGATTGGCCGGCGGCGAGCTCGCCGGCGAGCCACCGTCGCGGGTGCCGCTCCGCGCGAGCACCGGCCCGAGGTAGACGATGACCCCATCGGGTCCCACCTGCCATTCACTGCGGGATCACGGTGCGGCTGAGATCTAGTGTGGCTGCGCGCTTTAATTCTGTGGACCCCGGTGCTGCCTCAACCAGAATGTGCCACGTGGTCTTTGAGATATATTTAATTCCAGAAATTTATCCAAACTTCTAAATTGAATATCTTTCTGTAGGACACTCCAAAAATCTTCAAACAAATTTTGTTCGAAAGCTCTTGAGCTCTAGTTTCTGTCAATACCAATTAGGTTCTGTGGAACTCAGAGTTAAATTCTGTAGGAAATAATCTTTCCGAATGCAAATGCAATTTTTCCAGACAAGATATCCACCGGAAAATTCCCCAAAATTCACATAAAATTTATTGTCCTATTCTTGATTATCAGGCAAAGTTTGGGAGCCATAGCACCTGTTCAACTCTCTGTATAATTCAGTTTCCTTTTTCCGTTATTGAATTTTCACAGCTATTAGGTTGCTTTATTAGGTCCCAAAATTTTACTGAGTCTTCCTTTAGTCATACCCTAACCCCTGTTAAAATCTTGTATTTAATTAACCTACTACACTAGTCCTAAATCAGCTACAAACTAAATATTGATTTAATGTCTAGAAACTCAATTATAAAGTAAATCCAGAAATTCTTGCCGAATTAGAAATACAATAACCCCTTCCCCGCAAGCTTAGAAAATTATGAAACAAATTTTGCTAAGACCAGCACCACTCCCTCTATCTTGATTATAAACTGTTAGCTAGGTTCAAGCTACAGTTTCCTCTCGGAAATTTTTGGAAGTTGATTGCTTGCCACACTTTCGGAGACCACAATCTGCTATGATCATCTCCTGTTCTTTGCAAGAGCCTTGATCATATTCCCTAGTATCTACCATCGAAGTTCCAAAGCCAATTAAGGTCTCTGTCATATAGTGATCACCATGAATTAATTTATGGTTGTAAAATAAATAAATTTCAAAGTCATTTATATATCCATGTTATCTGCATCTCGTATAGTGACCGAAGTCGAGGAGGAGCCAAAAGCCTTGGAAGAGAACCTTCCAATTTTTAACTCAGAACCTGACCTGCAACAAGGCAAGCCCCGGTTTGCATTTAAGTCGTTTATAAACTTTTGCTTTATCACTATGATGAGTAGTATATGAATTGTGCATTACGTTTAGGGTGAATGATACTCCACATGCATGACCAAAAATCCCAGGGTTTATTTGGCACGAGTTACAGTTTGACCTGTAGTAACTGCTTTGCTAATGCATAGGAAATCCGGTAGAAGTCGAGTAGTTGGAATCTACTCGCGAGAGATGTATCTCACAGGATTGGTTAGACAGAAAATGGCTTAATATAATGAAATTGAGACCGGGCAGGGAATGGCTAGGAAGCGGCGAGAAGTGAGTCTCGGTCGCATAGCCCTGCCTGTGTCGATTAAGGCCCGTCCGTATGCGGCCCCTTCGGACAAGCTTGAATTGTACCGGCAACATAATGGACATATGGAATCCAATAAACTGACGTAGCTTGGTCACTTGGGTGTCGAGGCATACCGTTCCGTTTTATAGGTGTGGGCTGAGGGTAGCAAGGTGTAAATCCGCTGGTGGGCACGTTAGAGTACGCCCCACGCAGGGACCTCCTGCCCGTGACGGATCGACCGGTTCGGCATTTGAGTGTCTTGCGAAAGGTTGCCATATACGCCTAGTACTGAAGTGTTATGTAGGTACAGGTGTGCTCGCTGACACTTCCGAGCGACGTATGTGTCGTGTTGTCCGGGTGTGTCCTGATTGCAATCACTGTCCCTCGCAGTAATAGAGTACCACTTGTCTGTCGCAGTCGTGACGTAGTAAATACTAAAGAAGTCAGAAAAGTCATATGATATTGAATTATAATTACTTTGCAACTTTGTTTGGTTTAGAGATAGTATAACTAAATATTTACAGTTTCCCCATACTTTAGCTGTAATAGCATTATGTGCTTTGGGCATGTCATATCATTGGTAAAGCATTTCTTGTTTGATTGTGGAGCCCATGATGTGCCGTGCCCAGAGAATGTCATTTGCTACTTAAAACTTGATTATAAGGATCCACTTGTAGGCGAGTTATTTATGCTATTCCTTACCTATGTTTAGTGTCCTCGTGCATCTGTCTAGTGAGACGGTTAAGTCTTGCTGAGCCTTATGCTCACGTTTGCAGTTAACGAGTTTTTGCAGGTTATCCTATTGAGGATGGGTTTGACGATGAGGCAACACCCCCTCCAGGGTGTACAGCCGAGTGGGAACCCTGCACGCCGCCATAGTTTGAGTGTTGCTAGTGCAAAGTATCCCTGGCATGGAAAACTTTGCTTTTTGCATAGCTAGTGCTGAGAGCGTAGCTATGGTATGTATATATTTCTTTACATCCGCTAGTATTGTGAAAACTTCCACTGTGTATTAAATAAAAGACTTGGTCTTGTACTTTATTCTGGTTCTATTCTTGTAAACTGTTGGGTGTCGCATCGCACGACACCACCCAATGAGATCCTCGGATGTGTGGACTCCGGTCCCCACAGACATGGTATCAGAGCTTCGTTGGGAACAGTGTACCGGAAAAGAACATATTTTCAAAAATTAGGAACTTGAGTGAGGAAATTAGTTATATGCCTTTATAAGGAGTATTATTAGTATAAGATATAAAGGTGGAAAACTAACTATGTGTTATTATATTTTGTAACGACGCCCCGACATCAGGTAAGAGGTAAGGTACGCCACCGAGAGCGGATCAATCTCGGTAAGCTCAGCATACGAGAGGTGGTATGTGGAATTTCCGTGGCTTGGCACGGAAAGTCAATATGAGTCTTTGAAACTTTCCATGTTTCTGAGAACATATGACACGCGGTACCCCAGCGTGACACAAAGTTAGAGGGAAACCCCGTCGGGTGGTGTGTAACCCGATAGTGTGTTCTCATATCTATGAGAACATGCGAACACGTATGCCCGAGCGTGTATAAGCCAGATCGTACGGGAGTCTTTGCTGTACAGACGTATTTACAGCCATGTACCTCGAGGCATGACTTCGCTCGAGGGCGACTCACTCCAGAGTCGTATGCTTTTACTTTCAAATATAATTGTATATTGTGGTTACCTGTTCTGTTTCCCCGCCGCCGTACGGCGTGCCTGTGCCAGGGGATTGTTTGCTTTCTGCAGGGATACTAATTTCGGTAGAGGACCGTGTAGAAACCGTTTGCGAGAGAACGATATAGGAACCACCTATAGACGTAACCGGATGTACCGGATAGAATTTCCTTTCGTGAGGCACGTAGTACCGTCAGTATCAAACATGATACTGGACCCTCCCCACCGACAGAATGGTTGCATTGTGTTTTGAGAAAGTCCGACTATCAGATACTGATAATTTCGGGCTCAACTTGATAAGGTAGATCGAACCAAGATTCTTGCTTTCTGGTAGAAGTGGCTCAACTTCGCCAGGTTGTAATCTTGGTTAGCAATTAGATAACATAAGAGTATCCTACATGGATGGAAAGCTCGTGAAGGTCTCTCCAACTTTTCCGTTGACCATAAAGACAGAAAAGCTTGTTAATCTGTTGAAAACTGGGGTTTACAGTAATTACTCCATATGAACCCACCTTTGTACCGTTTCTGTATTCTTGCCATAACTCACTGTAGAAAAATCCACTACCTTATTGGGATATATGTTTGAGAAGGGTAGGTGGAGATTTACGAGTTTGTTCTGGGGAGTCTTTCCTGATTTTAAATTAGAGTTTAACCAAATTGGGAAGTCAGCACAGTGAACTGCATGACTGCTGATGCAAACCAGTCAGTTTTACTGTTAAGTTTTGATAGTTATAACTCCTAATCCAGAACAGTGATATGGTTGCACGTATACATTTCTGGAAAGATTAGGAAATCACCTATCAACCTTAGTTACCGCTCCTGACCTGGCTCTGGGTATAGCTATGCCTAATTCCATTTGTCGCAAATTTGGTTCCTGCAGACCAGAACTTGGAACAGTTTGCACCAATTTGTGAATTGATGCATAATACCTTCATGACAAGGTTTTCGTGGTGGGACTCCTTTAGTTCTGGATTGTTAACACGATGTTACTCAGAGTTTATTTTGACATTACCTCAGTATCTTATCATGATAAACCTGTATTGAATGTGAAGATAAGCCCATATACAGGGGAGGTTCTGTCGAAATTTCCAGAACCCTTGAGTCAACTCAAAACCGGTATAGATTGTTCATACTAGTTCAACAGTGGCTGTATGAGTACAATCTGGAAAGGTTTTGAAGTGTACTACAATTTTTGTATTCAACATAAAGTTTAGTTCTGACTTCTTCTGTAAGAAACTTACGGGTTAATGCAGACAGGTCGGCTGGAACAGAACTATGATCACTTCCAATTTGCAGCTTTCTTGGATCATTTGATAATGGATAGTTTCTCTGATCCAAACTTATCAGTGATTAAGTTGAATACTTATACTGTGTATTGATATCCTGGTATGCTTGTCCACAGATGGCAGCACCAAGAATTCAGTTGCCTAATGGATGGGTGTTCTCAACATGCACCGGGCACGCCGGTTTCCCGGACGTGTTTGCACGGTTGCTCGGCCAGTTTGGCTATTTGGTGTTACCTAGCTATTGGGGCAAGAAGTTCCAGGAGGGCGGTATGTGGAGTTGCACCATCTACGTCGATGTGCCTGCCGGTCCACCGCACCTCGGATGGGCTCCATACTCCATCAAGATCAAAGGATTGATATTAGAAGAAACATGGAGCTACGCCGCAAGTGTTGCCATAGGGAGGTTTTGCAAACTCCATTACCGTCATCTGGTGGGTACTCCGTATGAGTTCTTTCCAGTTAACGGCAGGGCTTCTGAAGCCTGGGCAACCCGCTTGCTTGCGGAGGTGGGAGAGCATGGTGAAACATCCGCAACAGCCTTAGCGATGTATGCAGCAGCATCACATCGCGAGAAGGGTAATCAAAGGACATGCATAAAAGAATTGACAAACAATCTGAAGCAAGCCATGATGCGAGCAAATCACCTTGAGTGGGCAAATGACGGACTTAGGGATATGATGGCTCCTCTCAATCATCGTTTGAACCTTAGGGAGAATCAGTGGCATGACGCTGTTATGGATTTGGCCGCGTCTCGCCAGGAGACTCTAGAGAGAGATATTGATCTGGAGGCAAGCCTACTCTATGGGCATCAACGGGACACCCAGTTGAACGTGGTGACTGCAGACAGGGATCAGTCCAGAGTAGAGGCTCAGAGCTGGAAGACCAGCTGTGAACAGGCTCAGCAAGAGAATGAGGCCTGGGGGATGTTTATGATACAGGCAGATTGGCAAGCTATGGCTGCCAAGAAGACGTTGATGTTGAACGATGTATCAACTTCTACTCCAGCACCCGTATCAGAGGTGCCTAGCCCTGAAGATGAAGAAGAAGAAGAAGACCCAGAGGAACTTGAATACGTCGAGTAGAGCGTATTGAAGTTAGATGTGGTAGCACTTCCGCCAACACAGGGCAACATATAGTTAAATGGTTGCTAGTGTCTCTCTTTTGTGACCATGTTTGTGTCATATTAAGAGTAATGGTTGTGGTGTCTAGATAATTAGATGAGTATGACATGTCAGGAAGACCAAGTATGGTAGAGATGTATTTCCATAAAGGGAGTCCATCATTTTGGGTTTACTACTGTAAACTTGGTCATGAGATGGTATATTTTGTATAAAGTTTATGCTTTATCAATATATGTAAATGTTATGCATCGTCTATTGTTATCTACCGCATTTCTAAGGGAGGATGAACTTGAGGCAATGGGACTTACCGTGTTAATCATTGTATTGCAGTATGGTGCGTACTCGTACAGCCTCAGAGGTGGGAGGATCTAGTGGAGGACAGGGGGATGGCACACCACCCACGGGGCAGAATACGCCTCAGACGCAACCACCTCCACCACCTCCAACCACACTCCCCAGGAGTCTCGCGGATGTTCTCGCTGCAGTACTCGGCTCGCGCGACGAGCAAACCGAGCTACTGCGGACTCTGGTGCAGCACTCGTCCTGTCAAGGGGGACGACAAAATGATGGACCACGTCAGCAATTTCAGAGTTCCTACTCTGATTTCTCATCGACACATCCACCGGTATTCAGAGAGGCCGATGAACCGTTGGATGCGGATAATTGGCTCCGCACCATTGAAGGAAAGTTCGGTTTACTCGAGGTAACCGAACAGCAGAAGACGTTGTTTGCAGCGCAACAACTGCAGGGGTCTGCCGATGCGTGGTGGGCCAATTACCTTGCCGCACGCCCCGCAGGCCAGGTCGTAAGCTGGACCGAATTCCGGGAGGCGTTTCGCGCCTACCACATCCCTCCCGGGATTATGAGGAGGAAGCTTCAAGAGTTCTTGGAGCTAAGGCAAGGCGGAAGGAGTGCATACGAGTACTCCAAATCATTCAACCACTTGGCCCAATATGCTCAGGACCAAGTGAATACCGAAGATCGGAAGCGGGAATGTTTCTACCGGGGTTTGAACCCCAAGTTGAAGGACAAGCTTGTCCTGTTCAACCGCGGCAGCTTCAACGACATAGTCAATGCCGCTATCATGCAGGAGGACGCTACGCGCGAGCTGTCCTCAGATAAGAAGAAGAGGAGTGTTCCGCAGGGCAGCGGAGGTGGTGCTCCTCAGAAGTACCGTATGGTGTATCGATCGCCATCCGGCCAGAGGTGGCAACCGCCCTCACGACCATCAATGTCCAGTGGTCGCCAGACCAGCAACCTCGGATTCCGGCCACAACAACAACAGGGGATGGTCCCACGTGCACTTCCACCTCCACCACGTGCACCGGGATTCCGTCCTCCCCTTCGTATTGGCCAAACCCCGTACACGTGTTTCACGTGTGGGCGCACGGGGCACTTCGCCAAGGACTGCCCTCAAGATCGACAAGGCAGAGGGCAATCATCTTACCAGGGGGCCAACCAACCCCGCAACCAGCCCAAGAAGCTAGCCACCAGACCCGGCAACATCCACCACCTCGCCATCGAGGACGTTCCAGAAGGCGCACCCGTGCTCACGGGTACGTTCTCTATCTTCGATCAACCCGTAGTCATACTCTTTGACTCCGGAGCTTCACACAATGTCATTAGTAAATCTTTTGTCGTTAAAAGTCAATTGCCTGTTATCTCCACACAAACTCCATTTGTGATTAGCACTCCAGCCGGGAAAACGGTAACAAATAAATTGGTTCCTGGAATCCCACTTAACCTAGATGGGACCATATATCTTACTTCATTTCTGATATTAGAACATCAAAAGCTTGATATCATCTTAGGTATGGCATGGTTGCAGTACCATGGTGCTATTCTTGATATCATTCCTAGAAAGATATATCTAAACTCTCCACTCCATCGACCCCAAGTTCTCAATCTTAAGAACACCATTCCATTGGAACCATCTATTCTCCATACCGAGGTTATGGAACTAGAGGATATTCCGGTAGTATGTGAATACCCCGACGTATTTCCTGAAGATCTTCCTGGTATGCCCCCAGAGAGAGATATAGAGTTCAAGATTGAACTTGCACCAGGAACAGTGCCAATTTCAAGACCACCCTACAAGATGGCACCTAAGGAACTTGCAGAACTGAAGGAACAATTAACTGAACTTGAGAGCAAAGGTTTTATTCGTCCAAGTTCATCACCATGGGGTTGTTCTGCACTGTTTGTAGAAAAGAAAGATAAGACCTTGAGGCTGTGTGTAGACTATCGTCCACTTAATGCTGTCACCATCAAGAACAAGTATCCACTACCGCGCATTGATATTCTTTTCGATCAATTAGTGGGTGCTAAAGTGTTTTCGAAGATGGATCTTCGTTTTGGTTATCATCAAATTAGAATCCGACCAGAAGATATATCCAAGACAGCATTCTCAACAAGGTATGGACTGTATGAGTATCTGGTTATGTCCTTCGGATTAACCAACGCCCCAGCTCATTTCATGTATCTCATGAACTCAGTGTTCATGCCGGAATTGGACAAGTTCGTCGTGGTCTTCATTGACGACATACTTGTGTATTCAAAATCCGAAGAAGAACATGCTCAACACTTGCATATTGTGCTTCAGCGATTACGGGACCATCAGTTGTATGCTAAGTTCAGCAAGTGTGAATTCTGGATCAACCAGGTGCCATTTTTAGGGCACATCATTTCAGCAGAAGGTATTGCAGTTGATCCAAGCAAGATCAAGCAAGTCCTCAAATGGGAGTCTCCAAAGTCTGTACATGAAGTCCGAAGTTTCCTGGGTTTAGCAGGATATTACCGGAGGTTTATACCCAGTTTCTCCAAAATAGCTAAACCAATGACAGAACTTCTGAAGAAAGGACAAAAGTATGTATGCACTGAGGCATGTGAGGCAGGTTTCAAAGCATTGGTGAAACACCTTACAACGGCACCAGTTTTAGCCCAACCAGACACTACCAAAGCATTTGATGTCTATTGCGATGCATCTGGGATTGGTTTAGGTTGTGTGTTAATGCAAGAGCGAAGAGTGATCGCGTATGGGTCGCGACAGCTTCGGAACCACGAGCAGCACTACCCGACTCATGATCTTGAACTAGCTGCTGTGGTGCTAGCATTGAAGATGTGGAGGCATTATCTACTGGGTAATTTAGTACACCTCTACACTGATCACAAAAGCTTGAAATACATCTTCACCCAGAAGGATTTGAATATGCGACAAAGGCGATGGTTAGAATTGATCAAGGATTATGAGATTGAGATCCACTACCATCCAGGCAAGGCGAACGTAGTCGCAGACGCTCTGAGCCGCAAGTACCACATCAACAATCTTTCCATTACCTCGATGGAGGGAAAAGAAGAACTGAGTCTCTACTTGGTTCCATATGGGGCGCTCTACAATCTCGCTCTCATTCCTACCATCAGGGAGGATATTATGGCAGCTCAGAAGGCGGACAAGGGGATGTCACATATTCAGCAAAGAATAAAGAAGGGTGAGATGAAATGCTTCCGAAGTGACGATGAAGGTACCCTCTGGTTTAACGACCGTATAGTGGTACCCCGAAACATGGAACTTCGGAGGAAGATACTGGATGAAGCTCATTTATCCAAGTATTCCATTCATCCGGGAAGTAACAAAATGTACCAAGATTTAAGAAAGAAGTTCTGGTGGACTCGGATGAAGCGGGAAGTAGCTAAATATGTATCCGAGTGTGATACGTGCCGGCGAGTGAAGGCAGACCATATGAAAGCAGCAGGACAGCTTCAACCTTTAAGCATACCAGCTTGGAAATGGGAGGATATCAGCATGGATTTCATTGTTGGGTTGCCTCCCACTCTCCATAAGCACGACTCAATTTGGGTGATCGTTGACCGACTAACTAAGACGGCACACTTCATTCCCGTCAATACCAACTATCGGTCATCAAAGTACGTGGAATTATATATTGCCAGGATCGTGTGTCTCCACGGAATACCCCGCACCATCATCTCAGATCGTGGGGCTGTATTTGTTTCGCGATTCTGGGAGCATCTCCACGCTGCGCTGGGAACCAAGTTAATTCGGAGCTCGGCTTATCATCCTCAGACTGATGGTCAGACCGAACGGGTGAATCAAGTGCTTGAGGACATGCTTCGTGCCTGTGCCATCCACCATGGTAGGAATTGGGATGAGCATCTACCATTGGCGGAATTTTCATACAACAACAGTTACCAGACTAGCATCCAGATGGCGCCTTATGAAGCTCTTTATTGCCGGAAGTGTCGCACACCCTTGAACTGGTGCGAATCTGGTGAACGAGTGGTATATGGCATCGACATAATAAAAGAAGCCGAAGAGAAAGTGCGCATTATTCGAACAAATCTCAAAGCCGCCCAATCTCGTCAGAAGAGCTACGCGGACAAACGACGTCGACCCCTTCACTTCGAAGTTAGGGATCAAGTTTATCTTCGGGTATCCCCCATGAAAGGTATCCATCGATTCGGAGTGAAAGGGAAGCTAGCCCCACGTTTTATTGGGCCATTCGCAATCCTAGCACAATGCGGACCTGTGGCATATCAATTGGAGTTACCACCGTCACTATCCGGGGTTCACAATGTGTTCCACATTTCCCAGTTACGAAAGTGTCTTAAAACTCCAGCTGATGTCCGTGTAGATGATTTGGAAGCTCTCCAACCAGATCTCACTTATTCCGAGCGTCCAACTCAGATCGTCGATGAGAAGACTCGCACCACAAGAAGTCGCACCTTGCGTTTCTACAAGGTCTTGTGGAGAAACCACAGTGCCGAAGAGGCCACATGGGAAAGCGAGGAGTATCTTAGAACGAACTATCCGGACTTGTTAGCGGCATATGTTCGATAGATCCTTTTTCCTTTACCTTCTTTTGTAATCTCGGGGCGAGATTCTTTTAAGGGGGGGGGGGGGGGGAATGTAAAACCCCACTTTTATGGCAGGTTAAGTTCATATGGGTTTTGTGATCAACTATTCTGGATATCCAATATAATGGTACACATGAACTATGCCATCCAAAACTTTTCTTGCACTCTTTGTTAGATTCTTTTATCATGGGTATTAGACTTCACCATGAATCCAAATTATATTCTATTCACCTTTTTAAGAATAAGAATTTTTGGATAAGGATTAGTAAGCAATGCACAATGAAGCCCTAATAAGCTCTAAACCAAATATTCAAATTAAGGGCTCTAAATTTTTCCATGAGCTCCTAAATTCCTCAATAGCATGCTTACAAAGTTTCAAGATTTTAGAAACTCATCTACTATTTTTATTGAGGTGCTTGGCAAATTTGAATCAAATTCAAATCTGAATTTTTAATTCTTCTCCAACTTCTTTAAACATAAGAATTGAGTTCACCATTGTGTTCAGAATAATTCATTTGCCATCTCCACAAAATTTCATGATTTTTGGAGTTGATCTTCTATTTTTAAATGAATTAGTAACTGAACTGTGGGGAGAATCACTGGACAGTGGGCCCCACATGTCAGCTCCCCTTTTTAAACGGATCAGCTCAACCCCGCCACCTCTGCACCGCTGCGCCCCCGCTCGACACCGCGCGTGCGCATGCAGCTCCAGCGAGCTGCCTGCCTGCTCGCCGCGGCCCTATAAAAGGCCGGCCGAAGCTCCCTTTACTCCTCATCCCCGATCACAGCTCCACTGCCTCGCAACTATTCTTCCGCCGCGCGCCATCGCCGCCGCTCGCCACTGCTCCGCGGCGTGCCGCCGTTCCGCGCCGTTTCAAGCCAAGCTCCAAAGAGCAAAAAGGTGCGCCTGATCAAACTCTAGCTCATGGTACAAACCGTTTCCCTTATCGTTGAAGCTTGAGCGAGTTATTGTTCGTTTCCCCTACGGCCGAGAGTAGATAACTAGCTATGATTTCATGTCAATTCCTTTTCGGCAAGCAATCATCCATTGCAATTGCTTAGAGACAGTTTCTATAGGCCTTAGCGCTCCTGTCTGAGCAAAAACCTTTAAGAATCATCAAGCAACGGCTCTAAATTTTGAGTTTTGCTCGCCGCCGGTGAGAAAACCTCGGTTCACCGTCGAACTCATGATTCCCGGCAACTCACTCCCCTTCTGCGCCCATATCCTTGAACTCCATCATCCCAGAAAGGTTTTGGAGCAATTCCCAAGTGATTTGAGCTACTCTATAGAGAGTTCTATGTTGCCCGAGCGCTCATCGCCGCCACCGCCGTCGCACGACCTTTTCCGGCGAGCTTCAAGACCCACTGACCTCACCATCGTGCTCAGCGACCCCAAAAACCCCCAGGCGGCAAGTTTCCGCGAATCTGGTGCGTTGGATTGGCCGGCGGCGAGCTCGCCGGCGAGCCACCGTCGCGGGTGCCGCTCCGCGCGAGCACCGGCCCGAGCTAGACGATGACCCCATCGGGTCCCACCTGCCATTCACTGCGGGATCACGGTGCGGCTGAGATCTAGTGTGGCTGCGCGCTTTAATTCTGTGGACCCCGGTGCTGCCTCAACCAGAATGTGCCACGTGGTCTTTGGGATATATTTAATTCCAGAAATTTATCCAAACTTCTAAATTGAATATCTTTCTGTAGGATACTCCAAAAATCTTCAAACAAATTTTGTTCGAAAGCTCTGGAGCTCTAGTTTCTGTCAATACCAACTCAGAGTTAAATTCTGTAGAAAATAATCTTTCCTAATGCAAATGCAATTTTTCCAGACAAGATATCCACGGGAAAATTCCCCAAAATTCACATAAAATTTATTGTCCTATTCTTGATTATCAGGCAATGTTTGGGAGCCATAGCACCTGTTCAACTCTCTGTATAATTCAATTCCTTTTTCAGTTATTGAATTTTCACAGCTATTAGGTTGCTTTATTAGGTCCCAAAATTTTACTGAGTCTTCCTTTGGTCATACCCTAACTCCTGTTAAAATCTTGTATTTAATTAACCTACTACACTAGTCCTAAATCAGCTACAAACTAAATATTGATTTAATGTCTAGAAACTCAATTATAAAGTAAATCCAGAAATTTTTGCCGAATTAGAAATACAATAACCCCTTTCCCGCAAGCTTAGAAAATTATGAAACAAATTTTGCTAAGACCAGCACCACTCCCTCTATCTTGATTATCAACTGTTAGCTAGGTTCAAGCTACAGTTTCCTCTCGGAAATTTTTGGAAGTTGATTGCTTGCCACACTTTCGGAGACCACAATCTGCTATGATCATCTCCTGTTCTTTGCAAGAGCCTTGATCATATTCCCTAGTATCTACCATCGAAGTTCCAAAGCCAATTAAGGTCTCTGTCATATAGTGATCACCATGAATTAATTTATGGTCATAAAATAAATAAATTTCAAAGTCATTTATATATCCATGTCATCTGCATCTCGTATAGTGACCGAAGTCGAGGAGGAGCCAAAAGCCTTGGAAGAGAACCTTCCAATTTTTAACTCAGAACCTGACCTGCAACAAGGCAAGCCCCGGTTTGCATTTAAGTCGTTTATAAACTTTTGCTTTATCACTATGATGAGTAGTATATGAATTGTGCATTACGTTTAGGGTGAATGATACTCCACATGCATGACCAAAAATCCCAGGGTTTATTTGGCACGAGTTACAGTTTGACCTGTAGTAACTGCTTTGCTAATGCATAGGAAATCCGGTAGAAGTCGAGTAGTTGGAATCTACTCGCGAGAGATGTATCTCACAGGATTGGTTAGACAGAAAATGGCTTAATATAATGAAATTGAGACCGGGCAGGGAATGGCTAGGAAGCGGCGAGAAGTGAGTCTCGGTCGCATAGCCCTGCCTGTGTCGATTAAGGCCCGTCCGTATGCGGCCCCTTCGGACAAGCTTGAATTGTACCGGCAACATAATGGACATATGGAATCCAATAAACTGACGTAGCTTGGTCACTTGGGTGTCGAGGCATACCGTTCCGTTTTATAGGTGTGGGCTGAGGGTAGCAAGGTGTAAATCCGCTGGTGGGCACGTCAGAGTACGCCCCACGCAGGGACCTCCTGCCCGTGACGGATCGACCGGTTCGGCATTTGAGTGTCTTGCGAAAGGTTTCCATATACGCCTAGTACTGAAGTGTTATGTAGGTACAGGTGTGCTCGCTGACACTTCCGAGCGACGTATGTGTCGTGTTGTCCGGGTGTGTCCTGATTGCAATCACTGTCCCTCGCAGTAATAGAGTACCACTTGTCTGTCGCAGTCGTGACGTAGTAAATACTAAAGAAGTCAGAAAAGTCATATGATATTGAATTATAATTACTTTGCAACTTTGTTTGGTTTAGAGATAGTATAACTAAAGATTTACAGTTTCCCCATACTTTAGCTGTAATAGCATTATGTGCTTTGGGCATGTCATATCATTGGTAAAGCGTTTCTTGTTTGATTATGGAGCCCATGATGTGCCGTGCCCAGAGAATGTCATTTGCTACTTAAAACTTGATTATAAGGATCCACTTGTAGGCGAGTTATTTATGCTATTCCTTACCTATGTTTAGTGTCCCCGTGCATCTGTCTAGTGAGACGGTTAAGTCTTGCTGAGCCTTATGCTCACGTTTGCAGTTAACGAGTTTTTGCAGATTATCCTATTGAGGATGGGTTTGACGATGAGGCAACACCCCCTCCAGGGTGTACAGCCGAGTGGGAACCCTGCACGCCGCCATAGTTTGAGTGTTGCTAGTGCAAAGTATCCCTGGCATGGAAAACTTTGCTTTTTGCATAGCTAGTGCTGAGAGCGTAGCTATGGTATGTATATATTTCTTTACATCCGCTAGTATTGTGAAAACTTCCGCTGTGTATTAAATAAAAGACTTGGTCTTGTACTTTATTCTGGTTCTATTCTTGTAAACTGTTGGGTGTCGCATCGCACGACACCACCCAATGAGATCCTCGGATGTGTGGACTCCGGTCCCCACACGGATCCAGTGCGGCTACACAGGTTAACCCTGTGGCCCTCGGTGCGGCCCAGCACTGATTGTCCCAATTCAAATGAAATGGGACCAGCCGCTTTATTTAAATTTTCCCATTAGAAAATAATTTCAGGATTCAATCAAACTTCTAAAATTCATTACTCTTATTAGATTTGCTCAAAAATTTCAAACTAAATTCTGGTAGACTCATATTAATATCAACTTTGCAGTGGTGGAATTTGTTGGACATGAAACTCCCAGAATTTTTACAATTAGTTCCATTAAGCTAACTGCTTGGGAAATTAATTACTCCTGTTTTTCTAATTGGAAAATTCCCAATTTCTGCCAAAACCGTCCTAATAATACTTTTGATCTCCAGTAAAAATTGCAAGTTCGATAGACTTCATTTACTGGGTTGATCAGTGTTCCAAATCTCTATGTAATTGAAAAATTGAGAAAAATACAATAAGCATTTCTGAAATTTCACCAAACTTGTAAAATCAATTTCTCCCTCTAGGAAGCTTAGAAAATTGTCAAACACATTTTCCTATCACCAGTGAGACCCCCTCTGCATGGTAAAACCACTAGTAGCCATGATAGACCTCCAGGATTTCAACCAAAATTCAGAGAAGTTTAATACGTGCCATAATTTTAGAGACAACAAACTTCCTTGATCATCTCCTGTTCTTTGCAAGAGTCTCCATTATACTCCCTATTATCTACCATAAAAGTCCAAAAGCCAATTAAGATCATTATCTTATTTTTGATCACATGATATTAGATTGTGACCTTAAACATATTAATTATTTTCGAAGTCATTCATATATAGTATATGCATATCATGTAGTAACTGAAGTCGAGGAGCACACGGAAGCTTTGGAAGTCCATTTGCCAGTGACTAACTTAGACTCGGACTCGTTTTCAAGCAAGCCCCGATTTGCATTTAAGTTCCTTACAGTGTCTTTGCAATTTTCATTCACCTTACGTCTTCAGATGTCTGTGCATTATGTTTAAGGTGCTTGTTACTCCACTTGCATGACCCATAAATCCCATGGAATATTGGGTAGGTCTACAGCCCGACAAGTATAAAATTCCATGCTTACATGCATAGGAATCCGATAGAAGTCGAGTAGATGGAATCTACTCGCGAGATAGGATTTTATCACACGGGATGAATTGGATCAAGAAATAGTTTATGAATATGAAATTGAGACCAAGCTGTGGGTAGGATGCAGCGAGACATGGTCTCACGTGCGTACCGCTGCTTGTGTTGATTGAGGATCGATCCATGTCCGGCCCTGCTGGACAAGTTTGAACAATATCGGATGCATACTGGGCATATGGAACCTAGAAAACCGATGTAACTTGGTTACTCAGATGTTGAGGCATAGCCCCTTGTTGATAGGGGTGGGCTGAGGGTATAAGGTGTAAATTCGCCGGCGGGCACAGATACACTCCGTGCGGGAACCTTATGCCCGCGATGGTGGGACTGGTTTGATGTTTGAGTTCTCTTATGAAAGGTGGCTGCATATGACGTGATGAGGAGCACGGCACGCTCCTTAGGCACGGGTGTACATGAAGTGTTATTCGGGTGTCTCCTGATTGCAATCACCGTCCCTCGCGGTGATAGAGTACCACTTGTTCACTGTGTTGTGACATAGTAAAATACTGAAGAAGTCAGAAGAATACGATGTATTGAATTATAATTATTTTTGAACTTTGCTTGCTGTCCAATATGATCACTAAAGTTACTTTCATTAAACTGTTAAGCTGCTGATAATAACATGAAAGCTAAGGATCCACTTGTAGGTGAGTCCTTTACTGCTTTACCTTACCTATGTTTAGTATTCACCCTGCATATGTCTAGTGAGACGGGTTAGTCTTGCTGTGCCTTAAGCTCACGTTTGTAGTTAACAAGTTTTTGGAGACTACACGACTGATGACGGGTTCGACGACGAGGCTGCACCCCCTCCAGGGTTTAAAGCCGAGTGGGAGCCCTGCACGTTGCCATAAGTTTAGTGTTGCTAGTGCAAAGCATCCAGGGCATGGATGACATTGCTTTTGCATAGCTAGTTCCGAGAGTGTATCTATGATGTATAGGTCACTTTCCTTTCCACTTCGTAATGTAAAACTTCCGCTGTGTTTATAAATAAATTTTTGGTATTGTATTTTAATCTTGTTCTTTTCTTGTATACTGTTGGGTGTCACATCGCATGACACAACCCAATGAGATCCTTGGATGTTGGGACCCCGGTCCCCACAGCATGGTATTAGAGCATCGTTGGGAACAGTGTGCTTAAAAAAAAAAGCATATTTTCATAAACTTAGGATTATATGAGTGAGGAATTAGCTATATGCCCGTATCAGGAGTATTATTAGTATAAGATATAAAGGCGGTAACTAACATATGTGTTATTGTTTCTCCGACGTCAGGTAAGAGGTAAGGTACGCCATCGAGAGCGGATCAATCTCGGTAAGCTCAGAATACGAGATGTGGTATGTGATTGTTTTCGTGGCTTGGCGCGGAAAGTCAATATGAGTCTTTGAAGCTTTTCATGTTTCTGAGAACATATGAAATGCCGTACCCTAGCGTGGCACAAAATTAGTGGGAGTCCCCGTCGGGTGGTGGATAACCCGATGGTATGCATCTCTAGAACTATTCATGTTCTATGGGAGCATGCAAAACACGTATGCCCGAGCGTGTATATGTCAGTTTGTGCGGGAGTCTTCATTGTACTGACGTAGTACAACCATGTACCTTGATACATGACATCGCTCGAGGGCGACTCACACCAGAGTCGTATGCATTTACTTTCATATATATTATTGTGCTTCTTATCATATTTCCCCGAACTGCCCTTGTGGTGTGCAGGTATGAAAGGGGATTGTTTGTCTTTTGCAGCTATACTGACTGCGGTAGCAACCCGTGTAGAACACATTTGCGAGTGAACGATACTAGGGCCACCTTTAAATGTATCCGGATATACCGGTTAGAATTTTCTATGGTGAGGCACGTAGTACCGTCAGTATCAAATTTGATACTTGACCATCCCCAACGAAACAATGGCTGCATTACGTTTTGGAAAGTCCGACTATCTGATGCTGGTAGGTTTGGACTCCACAAAATGGGTTTCGACTCGACAAAGGGTTAGAACCAAGATTCTTAATTTCTGGCAGAAGTTTGCTCAACTTCGCTGGATTATGATCTTGGTTAGTTATTATTTAACATAGTGGTATGCTATATGGATGGAAATCTCTTGAAGACCTCTACAACTTTTCTGTTCACCATCAAGGCAGAAAAGCTTGATAATCGGTTGAAATTTGGAGTACATTTAAACTGCTTCAGATGACTATACCATTGTACCAGTCTATGTATTTTTGCCATAACTCACTGTAGAAAAATCTTCTGCCTTCTTGTGATACATATATGGAAAGGGTAGAAGGATATATACATATTTGTTATTCAAAGTTTTTCCTGACTAAAATTTGAGTCAAATCAAATTTTGAGTTCAAAACAGTGAACTGCAGGACTGCTGATGAAAACCTGTCAGTTCATCTGTTAAGTTTGGATAGTTATAGCTTTTAATCCCGAATAGTGACATGGTCACATGTATACATATCTATAAAACCTACAAAGTCCTCTATCAACTTTATATTGCACTCATGACCTGAATCTTGGTGTAACTGTGTTTAATTCCTATTGTTGCAAACTTGGTTCTGGCAGACCAGAACTTGAAACAGTTTGCGCATAGTTTTGAATTTGTGCGCTATACCTGTATAACAAAATTTTCAAGGCTGAACTATTTTACTTCTGGATTTTTAACTTGATGGTATACAATGTTTATTTTGTCATTAACTCAATATATTGTTATGATATACCTGTATATATTGTGGAAATAACCACATATACAGGGGAGGTTCTGTCAAAAATTCCAGAAAACTTGGGTCAACTTTAGACCTGTATAGATTCTACTTCCTAGATCACCTGGATCTGTATGAGTACAATATGGAAATATTGTAAAGTGTACTATAACTTTTGTATTCAACCGAACTTTTGGTTCTGACATTTCCTGTATGAAAATTTTGAAGGAAGGTCAGCTGGAACAGACTGTGATTACTACTCCAGCTTTGAATTTTTTCTTGAACTATAGGAAGTTGAAAACCTTTTCATTGTTCAAGTTCATCATCTATGTATTATTTACATACATTGTATATGGAAGTTGTATATTTGGCACTCCAGTAACCTTTCCACAAATGGCGGATTTGACGGTACACTTACCGAACGGATGGGTGTTCGCGACGTATGCTCTTTGAAGAAGTTTTCTGGAGTTGTTGATAGTGCTGCTTCAACGGTTCGGGTATCGCGAAATACCGAGCTATTGGGGCATGTAATTTGATGACAGAGGTGTGACAAGATTCACCATCTATGTCGATGTGCCTGCTGGTCTGCCATATATTGGATGGGCTCCTTTCTCCATCCAGGTGAAAGGGACTCAGTTGGAAGACACGTTGTGTTTTGCCACAAGTGTTGCTATTGCGAGGTTTTGCAAGCTTCATTATCGTGATATGGTGGGCACCCCATTCGCGCTCTTTTCAGTCTATGGTAGAGCTGGTGATGAGTGGGAGAGTCAAATGGGTGCAGCTTACGGCATTCAAGAAGAGGCACCCTCGATAACCTTGGCGTTATATGCAGCATCATCGTGTCAAGTGAGCTTTACACAGCATGCTAGCATTGAAGGGTTGATGGGTGATCTGAAGCAAGCTATGATTCGAGGAGATCACTTTGAGTGGGCCAATGACTCACTTGGAGCCATGATTGCTCCTCTCAATCGACGTCTAAACTTTAAGGAGAATCAGTGGCACCTAGCTGTTCAAGATCTGTCGGAAGCTCGCCAGGAAACGCACTGCGCAGAAAGCGCATTGGACGCGAGTCAACTTGAGGTGCAGCAGCTGGATGATCAGTTGAGTACGGTGACTCAAGAACGGGATCAATCCAGAGAGGAGGCTCAGGATTGGAAATCCAGTTGCAAGAATGCACAGAAGGAATTTGAAGACTTTAAGATGTTTCTTCTACACGTAGATGTGCAATCATTAGTTGTCACGACATCATCGATGGCGGGTGAGGCAGCAGCTCCTGCTCCAGCACCGGCACCTGTGGCACCAAATCCTGAGGACGAGGACGAAGAAGATCTTGAGATACTCGAGTATGCCGAAGAGGACATATCGGAGTAGGATGGGGCAGCACTCTTGCCATCACGGGGCCACGTATAGTTAGTATTTGCTTGTGTTTATTTTGTGGCCATGTTTATGTCATATTAAATAGTAGTGGGTGTGTATAAGATCACAAGGTGTGTATGACGTCTCATGGAGACCAAGTATAGTAGCGATGCACTTCCGTAGTGGGAGTTCGTCATTTTTGGGTTCACTACTGTAAACTTGGTCATGAGATAATATATCTTGTATAAAGTTTGTACTTTATCAATATATGTGAATGTTATGCACTTATTTCCTTGCCAATATTCGCACTACTGTAATATGAAATGGATGAAGGAAAAACAAACATGTTGCTGATTTTTAAATCATGTGGATGCAGAATGGTGCGTACGCGTTCGACTCCCGAGATGGGAGGCTCCAGCCATGGTCATGAGGACGAATCTACGACCCGGGAACAAGCCGCAACACCGCAGCAACAAGTTCCACCACCACCACCTCCTCCACTTCCAAGGAGTCTCACAGAGGTTCTTGCTGCAGTGCTCGGCTCGCGCGACGAGCAAACCGAGTTGCTGCGGACCTTGGTTCAACATTCATCCCGTCAACAGGGGCGACAAGATGCGGGTCCACGGCAGCCCTATCCGAGTACATACTCAGACTTCACGTCAACGCACCCGCCGGTCTTCATGGAGGCCGATGAACCGTTGCAGGCGGACAACTGGCTCCGCTCCTTTGAAGGAATGTTCAGTTTGCTGCAAATAACCTAATAGCATAAGACCCTGTTCGCGGCACAACAGTTGCAGGGATCTGCTGGTGCGTGGTGGGCGAATTATCTCGCCGCACGACCAGCAGACTATGTCGTGAGTTGGGAGGAGTTCCGGGAGGCGTTCCGCGCCTATCATATACCCCCTGGGATCATGAGGAGGAAGCTTCAAGAGTTCTTGGAGCTGAAGCAAGGATGAAGGAGTACTTACGAGTACTCCAAAACCTTCAACTACTTGGCCATGTATGCTCAGGACCAAGTGAGTACTGAAGATAGGAAGTGTGAGTGCTTCTACCAAGGTTTGAACCCCAAGATGAAGGACAAGCTTGCCTTGTTCAATCATGACAGCTTCAACGACATTGTCAACACCGCGACCGTACAGGAGGACGCTACTAGGGTGCTGTCCTCTGACAAGAAGAAGAGTAGTGCTCCGCAGGGCAGCAGAGGTGGTGCTCCTCAGAAGTACCGAATGGTGTATCGATCACCATCCGGCTAGAGGTGGCATCCGCCATTGCAACCATCGATATTTAGTGGTCGCCAGTTCAACAACACCGGCTTTCGTCTGCAGCAGTAGCAAGGGATGATTCCGTGTGCACCTCCACCTCGACCGCGTGCACCGGGATTCTGTCATTCCTTTCGTGCCAGTCAAACCCCGTACACGTGTTTAACGTGGGGTCGTACGGGGCACTTCGACAAGGACTACTCACAGGACAGGCACGGTGGGGGGCAAGCATCGTAACAGGGGGCAAACCAGCCTTGTAACTAGCCCAAGAAGCCAGCCACCAGAACCAGCAACATCCACCACCTCGCCATCGAGGACATTCCAGAAGGCACACCCGTACTCACGGGTACGTTCTCTCTCCTTGGTCATCCCGTAGTCATCCTCTTTGACTCCTGTGCTTCCCACAACTTCATTAGCCAATCTTATGTCATTTAATATCAGTTGCCTATCGTTCCCACAAAACCCCATATGTGATTTGTTCTCCGGATGGGAAAGTAGTAGCAGATGAGATGGTCCATAGGATACCACTTAATCTGGGTGGGAACATATACCGTACCTCTCTCATTATACTGGAGCATCAGAAGTTAGATTTCATATTAGGGATGGCATGGTTGTAATACAATAGTTCTATTCTTGACATCGTTCCTTGGAGGATATATCTAAATTTTCCACTGCACCCTCCCCAAGCTCTCACTCTTGAGAGTATTATCCGAGTGACTCCAACTACTTACAACACCGAGGCCATTAAAGTTGAGGATACTCCGGTGGTATGTGAGTATCCAGACGTATTTCCTGAGGATCTTCCTGGTATGCCACCAGAAAGAAATGTCGAGTTTAAGATTAAACTTGTATTGGGAACAGTGTCGATCTCGAGGAAGCCATATAAAATGGCACCTAAGGAACTTGTAGAACTGAAGGAGTAGCTAAAGGAACTTATGGACAAGGGTTTCATTTGTCCAAGTTCATCACCTTGAGGTTGTTCTGCATTGTTCGTGGAGAAGAAGGATAAGACATTGAGACTATATGTGGACTATCATCCACTCAATGCTATCACGATCAAGAATAAGTATCCACTACCACGCATCGATATTCTGTTCGATCAATTGGTCGGTGCTAAGGTATTCTCGAAGATGAAACTTCATTTTGGGTATCATCAGATCAGGATTCGGCCAGAGGATATACCTAAGATGACATTGTCGACGAGGTATGGATTTTATGAGTTCCTAGTCATGTCCTTTGCATTCACCAATGCACCGGCTCATTTCATGTATCTCATGAATTCGATGTTCATGCCGGAATCGGACAAGTTTGTCATGGTCTTCATCGACGAGATCCTTGTGTAATCGAAATCCAAAGAAGAACATGCTCAACACTTGCACATCATGCTTCAAAGATTGTGAGACCAAAAGCTGTATGCTAAGTTCAGCAAATGTGAGTTTTGGATCAGCGAAGTGCCATTTCTTGGGCACATCATCTCTGCTCATGGGATTGCAGTTTATCCAAGCAATATTAAGCAAGTACTCAAATAGGAGTCTCCAAAGTCTGTACATGAAGTTCAAAGCTTCTTGGGTTTAGTAGGATATTACCGAAGGTTCATTCCAAGTTTCTCCAAGATAGCTAAACCTATCACATAACTTCTGAAGAAAGTGAAGAAGTATGTATGGACGAAGGAATGTGAGGAAGGTTTTCATGCATTAGTGAAAACCTTACAACAGCACCAGTATTAGCCCAACCGGACACAACCAAGTCATTTGAGTTTATTGTGATGCATCTGGGATTGGTTTGGGTTGTGTATTGATGCACGACGATGGGTTATCGCTTATGGATCACGGCAGCTTCGGAACCATGAGCAGCATTATCCGACTCATGATGTCAAGATCGCTGCCATGGTACTTGCATTGAAGATGTGGAGACATTATCTTTTGGGCAACCTAGTGCATCTCTACACCAATCACAAGAGCTTGAAATACATCTTCACCTAGAAGGACATGAATATGCGACAGCAAAGATGGTTGGAATTGATCAAAGACTATGAAATTGAGATCCACTATAATCCTGGCAAAGCGAATGTTGTTGTAGATGCCCTGAGTCAAAAGTCCCATGTAATTAATCTTTTCATCACCTCGATGGAAGAAGACGAGCCGAGTCTCTACTAGGTTCCGTATGGAGTGCTCTACAATCTAGCTCTCATTCCTACCATAAGGGAAGATATTGTAGAGGCTCAGAGGGAAGACAAGGGCATGTCGCACATTTGCCGAAGAATAAAGAAGGGAGAGATGAAGTGTTTCCGATGTGACGATGATGGTACCATCTGGTTCAAAGACTGCACAGTGGTGCCCCACAATGTGGAACTTCAAAAGATGATTTTGGACGAAGCTCATTTGTCTAAGTATTCTATTCATCTAGGAAGTAAGAAAATGTACCAAGACTTAAATAAGAAATTCTGGTGGACGCGGATGAAGAGGGAGATAGCGAAGTACGTATCCGAGTGTGATATGTGTCGGCGGGTGAAAGCTGACCATTTGAAGATAGCCGGTCAACTTCAACCTTTAAGCATACCGGCCTGGAAATGGGAGGACATAAGCATGGATTTCATTGTTGGATTACCTCTCACCTTTCACAAGCATGACTCTATTTGGGTGATAGTCGACTGACTCACCAAGTCGACTCACTTTATTCCAGTCAATGTCAAATATGTGGCAGAACAACATGCAGAGTTGTATATTGCCAGGATCCTGTGCCTACACGGAATACCCCGCACTATCATATCAGATTATGGAACCTTATTTGTTGCTCAATTTTGGGAGTAGCTCCACGCATCCCTGGGTACCAAGTTGATTCAGAGCTCAGCTTACCATCCCCAGACTGATGGTCAAACAGAGCGGGTAAACCAAGTGCTAGAAGATATGCTCCGCGCCTGTGCTATCCACCATGGTAAGAATTGGGATGATCATCTACCATTGGCGGAGTTTTCATACAACAATGGTTATCAGACTAGCATCCAGATGGCACCATATGTAGCTCTTTATGGTCGGAAGTGTTGCACACCTTTGAACTATTGTGAATCCAGTGAACGGGTGATATATGGTATTGACTTAGTAAATGAAGCCGAAGATCAAGTACAAGTTATTCAAGCCAACCTCAAGGCTGCTCAACCTTGTTAGAAAAGCTATGCGGACAAACGTTGCAACCCCTTCACTTCGATGTCGGAGATCATGTTTACCTTTGTGTATCCCCAATGAATGGGATTCATCGATTCGGAGTAAAAGGGAAGCTAGCTCAACACTTCATTGGGCCATTCGCAGTAATTGAACGATGCGGACCTGTGGCCTATAGGCTAGAGCTACCAGCTTTGCTTTCAAGGGTCCACAATGTGTTTCAAATTTCGCAGTTGCAAAAATGTCTCAAGGCCCCAACCGACGTCCGTATTGAGGATTTGGAAGCTCTCCAACCAGATCTTACTTACTCTGAGCATCCAACCTAGATAATCGATCAGAAGACTCGCACCACAAGAAGCCGCATCTTGCATTTCTACAAGGTCTTGTGGGGCAACCACACCGCTGAAGAAGCAATGTGGGAAAGCGAGGAATACCTTAGAATGAACTATCCGAACTTGTTAGCGGCATATGTTCATTAGATCTTTTCTTTTATCATTCCTATTGTAATCTAAGGACGAGATTCTTTTAAGGGCGGAGGAATGTAAAATCTCAGTTTTTCCTTAATATAAAGTTCAGTTACCAGTTTGTTATCAACCATAGTAGAGATCAATTATGGTTGTACAGATGAACTTGATATTATCAAGAATCTTTCTTTTACTCATACTTAAATTTTATTAACATGGGGATTGGACTTCACCAATGACCTTAGGATAATTCAAGTGACCTCATATTTGAATATTTTTGACAGGGCCTAAATGTACAGTAGCTATATTCAATTTTTTGAATTAATTTAAGCTATACATTTTTCTATGGCCTCATAATATTCCAAATAGCACCCCTGCAAATTTTCATAATTTTTGAAGCTCATTTGCTTTTTAATTCAGTGATTTAATTGAATTTCATTCAAATTCAAATTTTAATTTGAATTCCAGTTGAAACTTGTCCAAATTTGGAATCCACTTTCATAATCTAACTCTACCCATTTTATTTGGCTTCTCCTAAGAAATCTAGGATTTTTAGACCAAGTTTAGTAGGGGAATTGAAGTTCCAGAGAGGATAGAAATGGAAGGGGATGTGGTAACCACTGTCCAGTGACCCAAACTCGAGCGGTTCCTCTGTTTTCACCGTGGTGACACCTCCCGGCATGCAAGCCGCGGAGCTGCTTTCTTGTTTGCGCCGTGGCCGACTCTCCTCGCCTCCCTTTTCCTATTTACACCCCTCCTGACCACCGGCGTCGAGTTCCCATTTCGTTTTGCCTTCCCACGCCGCAGTTCTGCTCCGCTCGCGCACCGCCGGCCTTCCCTCAGAACTACAGAGATAACTTGCCATCTAGCCAAGGATCGATCATGAATTCGTTAGCAAACTTATTCACAACTTTCTTGTGCACCTTCTCCACCCTTTGGTTCGTTGTATCCTCACCCGGTTGTGCGGTATTCCGCAGTTTTCCGACGACCGCGGGAGAAGCCGCCAAGAATCATCCCTGCTCAACTATCGACAAGATAGAGGAAGCCTCTACAGGCCCCGACTTCTATAAGAAAAAGGTGTGTTATTGCACCTTAAGAATGCTCACAAAGTTTCAAGCCATACCATGCCTTGTAGCTTTCTTATTTCCATTTTTCTCGATTATAGTTCATACCTATTCTCGGTACCCTCCGTACCGGATACCCCTTGGAACTGCAATGAGTGCAAAGGAATTATACATATCCAAGTTTAAGACCTCCGAAGGCCCCACGTGTCACTCAGAACCGGACCTGCCTCCCTCATATGGTTAGTCCCAGTGCCGCCACGTGTATCTCAAAACCGGAACTACAATCCCTACATGGGAATGGTCCAGCTAGATACCATGTGGCACCCCCGGACCTAACCCCCGACAGAGGGAAGCTCTGGGCTGACACGTGTACAACAACATTGGACCTACTCGTCCAAGACGGAAAGCTCTGGAGCTGCCACGCGTCCAACCGCCGGACCTTCAACCCCAACAGACATATTGGAGGACCTTCAACAACTCGGACCTTCAAGAAACATTAAAGACTTCAAGACCTGATTACATGTCATTAATGCCATGTTAATGACACACGATCAGAGGATCCTTATTACTGGTAACGCCACCATTAAGGCGCGTTACCACGCTATTAAGAAGAATCAAGCACATTAAACTGTGTATTAGGCATCAGTAACCGCCAGGACCACATTTCGGGTCATGCTGATGATGTAATGACCAAGACTTGTACTATAAAAGGACTGGCCGAGTGATACACAGGGAGGACTGGACTCTTTGGAATCTCTCCCTCACACACTCATACGCTCAGTAAAACAACAACAACACACCCGTGGAGTAGGGTATTACGCTAAGGCGGGCCGAACCACGTAAATCCTCGTGTCAAATCGCCATCTTGCTCTGAATCTCCGCGCGCCCCAACCGAACTAAGAAAATCCGCGGTCTACTAACTGTAGTGCCGAGAGAATTTTTAGAATCAAACTCCGACAGTTGGCGCACCAGGTAGGGGCACAACGCCTGAGATTCCAAGATAGTGAACTCTGCTGCTGGATCATCCAATGGTGACCAAGCTATGCAAGCTGTTGGAGGCAATCCCTCCAACATGCAGTAGCCAGCAGGTATTGTGGCTCTAGTAGGAGTCATGCCACCGCCGCCACCGTCTGCTTCGGTGAATCAAGCTGGACAACGAGATGGGACATCCGCGTCGATCACTGCATCGGCGAACAACAACCCTGAACACGCGCTTATTGTTGCGCGTGCTCTCCTCCAACATCCACCGCCTCCAGGAGCAATCCAGGGTGCGATGGAGCAGTGGAGAGCTGATGTGGAACATTTGGTTGAAGCAGCAGCCGATGGCATCAACAATCAAGGTCCTCCCCCCTCTGGGCGGGCCCCATCATAGCATCGGATCGTGTCGGGTAGACTCGGTCCGCAAGCTTCGCAGCATAGGAGACGTGCTGCATCTCAACAGGCGACGTCGCTGCCTTGCAGGGTGCGACGTACTAATGCGGTAACAAGGCTTTCGACTCACGACCTCCGGGTGGAGCTTGATCATCGTTACCGACAACAGGACGGCCACGTCCACATCAAGCGTGCTCGCGAGAGGCGAGAGGCTTGGGACAGTCCTGCTCCTGAGGGAGTCGGAAGAGGTTGTTCTGCCTTGGCCATGCACCTACAATTGGTCAGATGGCCGCAGAAGTTCTGGCCTCACCTGCCAGAGAAATTTGACGGGATAGTTAATCCCGCCGAATTTCTCCAAATATACCCCACTGCTATCCTTGCTGCTGGGGGAAATGAGGCTGTAATGGCCAAATATTTTCCTGTGGCTTTAACTGGGACCGTCAGTTCTTGGTTCATGAGCCTACCGCCTGACTCCATCAACAGTTGGGCAGAGTTGTGCCAACAGTTTGCCGCCAATTTTGGGACCTCATACACTCGACGAGGCACAGAACTGGACCTTTTTGCTGTCGAGCAAAAAGGGGGGGAAGTCCTTGCGATCTTTCATCCAGAGGTTCTCCTAGGTACAAAATACTATTCCTTCTATCTCAAGCACTTCTGTCATTGTGGCATTCAGGCAGGGCGTTCGAGATAAGAAGATGCTAGAGAAGCTGATAATTAAGGAAGTCACCAGTGTTACGGTACTCTTCAGCATAGCAGACAAGTGTGCCAAGGTTGCGGGGGGCCATGAAATGCACTTCCAACCACCTCCGGAGGCCAACAAAAAGTCCTCCAAGGGGGGAGCCACCACCTCCGGGTGTGGCAATAAGAATAAAAAGTCCAACGGCAAGAAGAAGCCATCGGCTGACACATCTACTGCCACTGCTGCCGCAGCTCCGGGTGGCCGGGGGCCACGCCCCGAGAAACGAGCTCGGGCGTCATCTCAAGACGGTAGCAGCTCCAATATGTGGTGTCCTAGGCACAAGACGGACGGCCACACCTTGGAAAACTGCCGAGAGGTCGAGAACCTTGCCGAGTGCTACAACAAGCGCCGGGAAGAAGCTCCTTTCCGTCAAAGGGAAGGAAAACAAAAAGTCGACGAAGCTCCGGCTGGAGACCAGTTAGGATTTTAGGATCCCAAAAAGGTTTTGAAGGCTGTTTACACCTCCGTTGACGAAGACTCTGATGTCTCCGACAATGAGCGTCGGAAGACCATGAACACCATCTTTGGTGGTTCGTGGGACATCACTTCCTGCCGTGTCCTCAAGACAATGTGGCGGGACATGGCCTCTGTAGCTCCCACTGCCAGGGCGGAGCCTCATCGGAAGTGGATGGATACTGCCATCACCTTTGATGCTTCGGACTGCCCTCAGAACATGATCGGAGCTGGCCAACTTCCATTGATGGTATCTCCGATCATCAATAATGTCCAGCTCCACAACATGATGGTGGGCGGAGGTTCGGGGCTGAACCTCATAAGCTACAAAGCCTTCGTCAAGCTTCAGCTCCGACTTTCGGACCTTCGCCCCTCCTGACCTTTCTCAGGAGTAGGTCCGGGGGCCATAACCCCACTCGGTGCCAATACTCTCTCGGTGACCTTCGAGACTCGGGAGAATTACAGGATCGAGAAGTTGGTCTTTGACGTTGCGCAGATCAACTTACCATTCAACGCCATCCTATGCAAGCCAGCTAGGTACAAATTAATGGCTACTGCTCATTATGGATACTTGGTGTTGAAAATGCCAACACCCTCGGGCGTTCTCTGGATCTGCGGAGATCGCATTGCCGGAATTACTGCTCTGGAAGAACTCCACGCGCTTGCTACAACGTAGGAGGAAGAATCCAGAAAGGAACAAGCTCCGAAGCCCCCGAGCATTCGTCATCGAGGCTCAACTTCTGCACCCTGTGTGTAGCCAAGCGGCGACACCGACATTCCCGTCAAAGTCGTCCAAATTGGTTCCAGCGCTGCTCAGACCACTCGTATACTAGGATGTCTAAACGACAAATAGGAACTCGCGCTCATCACTTTCCTCCGGGCTAATGTCGACGTGTTTGCCTGGCAACCGTCACAAATGCCTGTGATCCCCAGGGAAGTGATTGAGCACAATCTGAAGATTTATATCGACGCTCGTCCTGTACATTAGAAGCCTCTGAAGCTATCAATAGAGCGACAATACTTCATACGTCAAGAAGTGAAGAAGTTGATCGAAGCTGGATTCATCTGGGAAGTCTTCCACCCAAAATGGCTGGCAAACCCAGTCATTGTACCTAAGGCCGGCGAGAAGCTTCGGATGTGTATCGACTACACAACACTGAATAAGGCATGTCCAAAGGATCCATTCCCACTACCTAGAATAGATCAGATAGTGGATTCCACCTCCGGGTGTGAAATACTGTGTTTCCTAGACGCATATTCTAGGTATCATCAAATCAGAATGTCTAGGGAGGATGAAGAGCATACCGCCTTCTTCACAATAGAAGGATTGTTTGCTACACTGCCATGCCATTCGGTCTCAAAAATGCTACTTCAACGTTTGTGCGAGCTATGTACAAAACTTTTGGAGAGCTCATTAGAGATTCAGTGGATGTGTATGTCAATTACATCGTCGTCAAGATCAAGAACAAGGAGTCATTTCTTGACACCTTGCAAGCTGTCTTCGACATGTTGCGTATCACACGCACCAAGCTGAACCCGGACAAGTGTGACTTTGGGGTTAGCTCCGGAAAGCTTCTTGGATTCTTGGTGAACCACCGAAGAATCAAGGCGAATCCGGAGAAGATTAAAGGTATTGAAGACATGTGACCACCAGCTCACATCAAGGATGTCCAAAAGCTGACTGGGTGTCTAGCTGCCCTTAGCCAGTTCATCTCAAGACTAGCAGAATGGGCGCTACCCTTCTTCAAACTGTTGAGGAAGTCTGGACCATTCCAATGGTCTGAAGAAGCAGAAATGGCATTCCAAGAGATGAAGCAGCTCCTCATCACTCTACCAACCTTGGTAGCTCCGAATCCTAGTGAGCCGCTTCTCCTTTACATTTCAGTAACTGACAAAGTCGTCAGCATGGTCCTGGTTGCGGAAAGACCAGAATTATCCCCAGTTCAGGAATCCAGACCCCTCCGGGAGGGTCCAGAGCTACCTGAAGGCGATTCTGGGTCCCAGCCCCTAGACCCGGATCCTCGAGGTGAGACACCAGAGGATCAACCTCCTTCAAATGAAGGAGTTACTGTTGCTGAACAAGAAGATCCAGACCTTTCTGGGAAGGTCCGGGTCACTTCTGAAGAAGCTTCGGGTTCCTCTAGCAAGAACTTGGAGGTCCCTGAAGAAGGTCCGGACCGCTTCGAGAGGGTCCAAGTTGATGAGGAGGAAGCTCCGGGCACCTCCGGGAGGGTCTGGACAGTTCAGCGCCCAGTGTACTTCATTAGCGAAGTACTCCATGACGCCAAGACTCGGTACCTAAAGGTGCATAAGCTGCTCTACGTAGTTCTTATCGCCTCTAGGAAGCTTCGTCACTACTACCAAGCTCACGAGATTTCAGTTGTAACCTCTTATCCACTGCGTGTAATCTTGCATAACCCAACTCTACTTGGAACATTGCAAAGTGGGCAGCGGAATTGGCCGAGTTCGATCTTGAATTCGTCCAAAGAAAAGCGATCAAGAGTCAAGCATTGGCAGACTTTGTGGTGGAATGGACCCCCTCTTCATCAAATCTTGGTGGCCCTAGCGAGCAGAAGCCAGAACCTAAAGTTTCGGTCTTCACTAAGCCTCACTGGACTCTCTACTTCGACGGCTCCGTGTAGAAGCAGGGGGTCGGAGCTGGAGTCCATCTCCTCGCTCCAACCGAGGAGAAGGTCAAATACATGGTTCACCTTGACTTCAAGGCGACCAACAACATGGCGGAGTATGAAGCACTAATCTATGGGCTCAAGGTGGCACTATAATATGGTGCCAAGAAGCTGTTCGTAAAGGGTGATTCGCAGCTCATTATAAAACAAGTCAAAGGTGAATGTTGCTGCAACAACCCTCAACTAGCTGCATATCTCATTGAAGTCCAGAAGATTCAAAAGGACTTCGAAGTCCTGAATCTTTGCCATGTCTAGCGTCTCAACAACACTGAAGCTGACGAACTCTCGGCGAAAGCTTCAATCGGAGCTCCGATTCCCGACGGAACCTTTGTTCGGAGATTGACATGACCAACAGCTTAGCCTGCCGAACTGATCGAAGGGGGCAAGACCAGTACCTCGAAGCTGGCGGTCCCGATGGCCCTGTTACCATGGCGTCCATCAAGGGTCGTAGGTGCTGCAGGAAGTTCCGAGCAGCCCAGCACGCAAGACTCAAAAGCTCAAGATAGCTCCAATGCATGGATCTCAGAGATCTGGAGCTACTTGACAGACAACATCCTTCCTGAAGACAATGTATCCGCTGATCGGATAGTCATATTGGCTAAAAGATACACACTGGTAGAAGGGGATCTCTACCGGCGTGGTGCCAATGGCATCCTAATGCGATGCATTAAAAGGGAAGAAGGCCGCGAGCTCCTCGCAGAAATCCATAGAGGCGAGTGTGGGAACTACACGTCTTCCCGCACGGTTGTCGGTAAAGCCTTCTGGCATGGCTTTTACTGGCCTACAACACTCCAGGATGCAACCGAGCTGATGAAGAAATGTGAAGCATGCCAGTTCCATGCAAAGCAAATTCACACACTAGCTCAACCATTAAAAATGATACCTCTTACATGGCCATTCGCTGTGTGGGGGGTGGATATCTTGGGACCTTTCCCAAGAGCCGTCGGAGGTTACAAGTTCCTGTATGTCGCCATCGACAAGTTCACCAAGTGGCCGGAAGCAACTCCAGTTGTGACAATAAACAAGCAATCGACTATCAATTTTTTGCAGTCCATAGTATGCAGATTTGGAGTCCCAAACAAGATCATAACTAACAATGCGACCCAATTCACAAGCTCTCCATTCCAAGGATATTGCAAAGACCTCAACATTCAAGTCAACTACGCTTCCGTAGCTCACCCAGCAAGCAATGGCCAAGCTGAGAGAGCAAATGCATAAATCTTAAAAGGACTCAAGATGCGCACATATGAGCACTTGAAAAAACATGGAGTCAACTGGATTGAGGAGCTTCCGCCCACCTTGTGGGCGAACAGGACAACTCCATAACGGTGAACTGGAGAGACACCCTTCTTCCTGGTGTACGGAGCTGAAGCAGTCCTTCCTCCGAAAATAACCTTAGGGTCGCTTCGGGTCTGGACCTTCGACGAAGCCACGCAAGACCAGCTCCGGCGTGAAGACCTTGACCTCGTTGAAGAGGGAAGGTGCCGAGCAGCTGTTCGAAATGCACGATACCGCCAAGCTCTCTGGCGCTATCACCAAAGGCATGTGCATAACCGACAGCTCGAGGAAGGCGATCTGGTGCTATGGAGAATACAAACTCGAGAAGGGTTAAACAAACTTTCCCCCAGCTGGGAAGGACCCTTTCGAGTGACCAAAGTATCCCGTCCCTGATCCGTTCGCTTGGCAACTGAGGATGGGACACCGCTTCCCGATCCTTGGAACATTGAGCACCTCCGTAAGTTCTACACTTAACATCACGGGGGTGAGTCTATAGTTACATATGATGTATGTTATAGCGTCATTGTACAGAGTCGAGTAGCTCCTCTGGGAGGGCAGCCGGACCTTTCTCGGAAGGTCCGCAAAAGTTCAGGCAACACTTGACATAGTCTCAGAACTAAAAGTGCAGCTAGCTACCTTGGGTCAAATAAGAAATGCAACACACTTAGCCTGGTTCCGTACCCTAAGAGTGTACTTGTTTCCCCTGTACCCTGGACCTATAATGAAAGACATCATTATGTGAAAACAGACTCCACGTGCATTTATTTTTTACAAGCTCATTCATTTTTATTTTTATCTTTCTTGTCTATAAAAAAGTTGTGCAATTCTCAAGAAACCTTAGCTCGAAAAATTCACGTATAATTCAAGTTGTATTGTTAATTCTTTCGGTTCTTCACATTGTTGGATGGCCCACTCGCCTGAACGCCAAGACAATCTAGGTATGGAGTGTGCTATTGACTTAGCCTGGTCCTGCACCCTATGTACGCCACTCTACCTACACCCCGGCCGGCCTGAGTAAGGTGAGTCCAGAAAATGATTGGACCTGGAGAAAACAAACAAATGTGCTTGATTGTATACAGAATTGCCATCGATCTAAAATTTCAAACGGGAATAGTAAGTCGCAAATGAGTTATAGATAAGAAATAGATTTTACTGTTTTTCTTAAATTCAGTGTGTAGAAAAAATAAAAATCACATGATGATGGTGGACAATGCCGGAGCTATCAAAGCTCCAACATCCCCCAAGGGGGCCTGCCATCGATGTTTTAAAAATTGATAGTGGGCACTGCCGGAGCTATCAAGTTCTGACAAATCCAGGGGGCCAACTGTCAACGTGAAGAAATGAAAGGAGCTAAAGAAAAGATGGTGGAAGGACACCCCAATGGGGTCTGCTGTCGACGCTCTACGCGTTGATGGTGGTTGCTGCCGGGGGTACTAAGCTCCGACAACCCAAGGGGACCAGCTGTCGACGCTTTACGTGTTGACAATGGTCGCTGCTGGAGCTACTAAGCTCCGACAACCACAGGGGGCCAGCCATCAACGCTCTATGTGTTGACAATGGTTGCCGCCGGAGCTACTAAGCTTCCACAACCCCGGGGGGCCTCTACTGTCGATGCAACAAGACTTTGGACCTATACTCTACAGGTTCGAAGCACTCAAGTCTTAAAAAAAATTTTACATCCTTTTGGTACATGTTCGCAATCAAACTTTGTACATCTACCAGGGGGCCAAGTGAGACAAAGGTTGAAGACGAAAAATGAAATTCATAAATTTCTTGGATTTCATTCATCTGAGGACAAGAGATTACAAAATTGGGGAAAAGAAGAGAATATACAAGCTGGAGCTAAAAGGAGAAAGTCCTAAACTCAACGGAAGAACGAGGCGACCTTCTCGACAACCTCCGACACGCTGGTCTTGGCGGCGTCTCCCTCTCCGTCGATGGGACCTTCAAGCACCGGGTTCAGTAGGAAGTGAGGATCCCAGCTTGTGTAACACGTCAGCATGTACTCTGCGACGTTCTTCGCCAGGGATTTCCCTTCAGTTTCCAACTGATCCACGATGACATCACCCAACGCGCCGAGTTGGTTGCCCACTGAGCTCAGCACCCCCAAGGCTTGGTCCAGCTCTGACTCCGGATTGCCTAGACGTACAGGACTAAAGCCTAGCGACTTCAGCGCGACATCAGCTTTGCCCACGAAGTCCCATACTCGTTGGGACTCTGCAGCCCTCGAGCCTTGTATCTCCTCCAAGGACCTTCGGGCCACCGCAAGCTCCAAACCATACTGGGCAAGGCGCTCGACCTCTTTAGCATGCTGCTGAATACCCTCAGCAACATTCTTTTCGAGGTTGGCAAGCTCCTTCTCCGGACGTGGATCTTTTTCCGACGGTCAACCAGGTCTTTCTCCCGGCCCCGTACCTTCTTGTCCCTTGCAGAGACTTCGACCTCCCTTTTGGTAAGGTCTTGTCCCCGCTGCCAGGCCTTCTCCTCCTTGCTGTTGCAGCGCTCCTCCAGCTTCTGGGTGCACTCCGCAAGGCTCTTGTCACCCGAAGCCAGCCTCTGGGCAAGCTCCTCCTCCCTCTTCACGAGGTCATTTCTCAGCTCCAGGAGTTTATGATCGTCCTCTTCGATATTCTTATCTCCCTCTTTAAGGTTCTTCTGACGCTTGACGAGACTCTCGTGGATAGTGTTGAGCTTCTCCTAGCGATCATTCGCCCCCTCATTAATAGCCTGGGCTTGTTCATATATAGCTCGGGACTGGTTGTCGAGGGATCACACCATGTTTTCCCTCTCATCAAGGAGCTGACCCTAGTACTCCATCCGGGCTTGGTCCCTCTTGACCCACTCCTTGTCGTCGGCCAGCCTTTTTTGCGCTAGCTTGGTCTCGAATTGGAGCCAGTTGGGCCACCTCCTAAGGGTTTGGCAGTCCTCCTTGAGGGACTTGCTGTCGTGGTAAAAAGCAAGCTGGACCTAAAGAAGGCTGGAGCAGGCGTTGTCGATGGATAGCAACAGGGGGATCGGCTCCGGACCTGCCGGGGTCCTCTCTGCTGACTCCAGCGGGTTCTCAAAACAAAAATTGGGTCCCACTCTACAAGAGCGGACCCCTGAGCTTCCGCGGCACTAGGGCTGCCCTCCGGTATAGCCTCGGTTGTCGTCGAGGAAGGTCCTGCAACGGGAGCTTCTACCTCCGGAGTCAGCTCCGAAGGTCCCGCTGCTCGCACAGCATCAACCGGTCCCTCAGGCAGAGCACCGGCCGCTTCATCTTGGCACCCTAGCTCAGGCACGGGTACCTCCAGAACTAAGACCTCCGGGGCAGGCATTGAAGACTCGGCCAGAGCTGAGGCAGCCGCCAGCTCTGACGCTGGTGCCTCCTCCACTGCCAGTTCAGGTACCAGCGCTTCAACCTCCGCCGGTTCGGGGGCCGGCACCTCCATAGCAACAGACTTAGGCGCCGGAACTTCATCAAACACCGGCTCTGCCGCTGGGGCTTCAACAACATCCGGCTCGAAGGCCGGAACTTCAGCTACCTCTGTCTCTATGGCCGGAGCGTCCATCATCACGGCATCCAAAACCAGAGCTTCAACCTCCGGAGCTGGTGCCACTGGTACGTCTTCATTCCCGTGGTCTGGCGCTACGAGGGGAGCTTCAGTAGATGAGTTGAGGTCTAGGACGACGACAACTGGCGCTAGAGCTACCGCGACCTCAGCCACCACCTGGAACGGCGCTGGAATTGGAGCCGGAGCCTTAGCCTGCACAACATCAATTGCTGTCGCAGGAGCTAGAGGTTCATCCTGTTTTTTGGATGCCGTGAGAATGAAGGATGAAGAAACTCAAACTACGATTACAACAAAAATGACGAACTGAGGTAAAGAAGCAAATTTACCTTGGCAGACATCCGCTCCAGCTAGCGCGGAACCTCTTTGCTAGACGCTCGGAGCCCAACCCAGTCTCATCTGGTGTAGTGACTCCGGAAAGTTCCTCGGAGCTTGCTGCCGCCATCAGCGACGCCTCGGTTGGGGCCTCCCTAGATGAGAAGGACCCACGAACCTAGAGGCCTTGGCTGGCCCTGGTGCCGGAGTCACCCGGCCGGAGCTGGCATCCAGGGAAGACGCTGATGCTGGAGTTGGTGTCGTCGCCGAAGATCTCCCGCGCCATGGAGAAGGTACTGAGGTGGGCGGAGCTGGCGTCACGATGCTTCCGTCAGCATGCTTTAGCTTCCTCTTCCGTCCGAAAGGCTCAGCAAGGCCCATGCCCTTGCCGGTGTCTTCAACCCTTCGGCTTGGAGCAGGAGGCGCTGCCACTTCAGAAGCTCCGGCGATTGACACCCCGAAGGTTGATCGCCTCTCCACCAGACCCAAGCCGTCCAATAGTGGCATCCTCCTCCGGAGCTCTCTGCTCTCCTCTGGTATCATAATCAGAGGTAGGAAGGCTGCTGGTGGAGACACGTCGCCAGGGCCGATGTTCCCATGCTGGAATTTCTTGAGATGGGTCTTCAAGGCTTCATCGTTCAAGTTGGTGCCCAAACAAACCTCGATGCGGTAGGTATACATATCACTATTGAAGGTCCAGGCAGGCTGCCCCCTACCCCTTCAGTGGGGCCCACCTGTTCGTCAAAAAGTTGCCGTAGACCATCTGGGGGGTTACCCCACCTTCGACACACTCCTGGATTCTATCCAGAATGGGCTTGTACTCCCTCGACAGCTCCGGAACTTCACTCCAGTTGCCAATGTTGACGCAGGGGAGGCCTTCAGGCAGTTCCAGCCTCTCGTGTCCCTCCACAGTGATGACCACTCAGTCTTTCTTCCATTCGTCCCACTTGCCGGAAGGAATAGACCTCAAGTACTTGAGGGGGGAGTTTTTCCACTTCACGAAGTAGTAGAAGCCGATGAACTCCTTGCTCTTCCCGGTAGAGTGGACCGTGAAGAAGGTCCGGAACAACTCCACGCAAGGAGGCACACCCACCCACGTCTCGCAAAAGTGGACGAAAGTCGCCACTAGCAAGATCGAGTGGGGGTCAATATGGTGGAGCTGCAGACCATAGAAGTATAACAGCATCAGAAAGAAAGTGGACAAAGGCGTGTTCAAACCCGCCATGGCGTATCAAAGGAAGTATGAAATAACTCTGGCTCGCTCCTTCTTGAAGGGAAGCTTGCCGCAGCGAATGTCATGGTTGAAGGAGTCACTAGACCAACCCATGTAGGTCCAGACCCTCGACAACTGCTTCTCATTCCCGATGCGGCTCTTGGGAAGTCCCAACTCCATCGCAACACAGTGGGGCAAGTGAGGAAAAGAAAACAAAGGTTTAGAGGATTTGAGTGCAAGTTCGAATGAAGGCGTAAGAATCCTTCAAACCGTGTGCACTTCCCCTCTTAAGTAAGCCCCCACAACGCTTGGATGGAAACCGCAAAAGGATCAAGGATACATTTCAAAAATTACCCCTGCCAATGACAAGGGGGCCTGGGGCCACCCAGACGATCAAGTCGAGGTCCTTGCCCCAGGCAAACAGTTGTCATGATGAGCGGTGGGAAGCCCGAGGGCGGCGGCCTGACAGGGCGCACGAAACTGATACAGTTTTCGTATTGAGAACCGGTGACCTTCAATTGTGTGAGATCCGCACGCGCAGATCTCACCTCCCACGTTCAGAAGACGCCATGCGGCGATGGTTTAATTGCAAACCATCCCGACAATGGTACATCCAAAAATCCTTGAAGACACAGTGCAGAAATCAATAGATGGACCCACCTCCGGCAGATTGACTTAATCCAAAAGGCCTCTCCCCAAGGTGGGCCCAAGTGGCCACTATCGGTACCCTGCATACTGGATACCCTTTGGAACTACAAAAAGTGCAAAGGAATTCCACCTATCCAAGTTGAAGACCTCCGAAGGCCCCCCGTGTCACTCGGAACCAGACCTTCCTCCCTCATATGGTTAGTCCCAGTGCCGCCACGTGTATCTCAAAACCAGAGCTACAATCCCTACATGGGAATGCTCCAGCTAGATACCATTGTGGCACCACTGGACCTAACCCCCAACAGAGGGAAGCTCCAGGACCGACACGTGTACAACAGCACTGGACCTACTCGTCCAAGACGGAAAGCTCCGGAGCTGCCAAGCATCCAACCGCCGGACCTTCAACCTCAACAGGAATATTGGTGGACCTCTAATGGCTCGGACCTTCAAGGAACATTAAAGACTTCAAGACCTGATTACGTGTCATTAATGTCATGTTAATGACATACGATCAGAGGATCCTTAATACTATTAATGCCACCATTAAGGCCTGTTACCACGCTATTAAGAAGAATCAAGAACATTAAATTGTGTATTAGGCATCAGTAACCGCCAGGACCACATGTCGGGTCAGGCTGATGATGTAACGTTGAGCCCCTGTACTATAAAAGGACTGGCTGAGCAATACACAGGGACGGCTGGACTCTCTGGGATCTCTCCCTCACACGCTCATACGCTCAATACAACAACAACACACCCGTGGAATAGGGTATTACACTCAGGCGGCCAGAACTATCGGTGGTTTTGATCCGGCAGATCTCCTGACACTACTAAAAGTGTTTGCAGAGTTTGAAGTTCGGTGTGGGCGCGCAGAGATTCAAGAAGGTGAAATGTAAAATGACATAGGAGACACAATGATTTATGTGGTTCGGGCCGCCTGAGCGTAATACCCTACTCTACAGGGTGTGTTGGTGTTGTATTGGATGTATGAACTCAACTCAGGTGATGTGAGTTGAGAGCGCATGTGAGCGGATCAGACCAGATCAGATCCAAGAGCCCTGGTCAAAGATCCCCTCTATGTATCGTCGGCCTGTCCTTTTATAGTACAAGGACAGGCCGTTACAAGTTGGCCTGGCCTGACATGTGGCCCCGGCGGCTACTAATATTGATACACATTTGATGCACTTAATTACCCTTAATGACCGAGTTACAGGCTTTGACAGCACCGTTACAGGTAATAATGGTCATCCGATCGTGTATCATTAGCATAGTATTAATGACACTTAATTGGGTCTTGAATTCCTTGATTCCCCTTTGAATGTCCGGAGCCGTCGTGGAGTCTACCGGAGGTTTGAGGCTGAAGATCCGACGGTTGGACATGTGGCAGCTCCGGAGCATACTGTGGGGAACAGATAGGTCCGATGCCACCAGACACGTGTCAGTTCCGGAGCTTCCCTCGATCTGGGGTTAGGTCCGGGGGTGCCGTTATGGTACACAGTCCGGAGCTTCCCCCTTGTGGGCGGTAGCTCCAGTTTGATGGTACACGTGGTGACCGTGGGACTAACCATGTTGGGGAAGCGGGTCTGGTTATGTCTGACATGTGGGCCTCCCAAGGTCTTCAAATCAAGTAGATGACATTTCCTTGAGATCTTTGCAATCTCAAGGGGTATACGGTACTCAGGGTACCGACAATGGCCCCCTGGCCCGCCTCTGGGGAAGACCCCTTGGGTGAAGTCATTCCGCCGGAGGTGGGCCCATTCTTCATCTTCTGAGCCGAGTCTTCAAAGGTCTTCTGTTGTGCCGTTGGCGATAGTTTTGGAGTTAAATCTTCGTCGCGTGGCATATCCCGGGTGCAGCAAATGAGATCTTTGGCATGCTGATCTCACGCAATTGAAGGTCGCCAATTCCCAATACGAAAATCGTATCGGTTCCACGCGCCTTGTCAGGCCGCCGCCTTCGGGCTTCCTGCCTTTCATGATGACAACCGTTCGCCTGGGTAAGAACCTCGACTTGATCGTCAGGGTGGTCCCGGGCCCTCTTGTCATCGGTAGGGTAAAATTTTTGAATGGTATCTTCGGCTTCCCTGCGGTTTCCATCCAAGCGTTGTGGGGGCTTACATAAGAAGGAAAGCGCGCACCGTCTGGGGTTCTTTACGCCTCTCATCTGAACTTACGCTCGAACTCCCAAACTTGTGCTTGCTTTTCCTCCCTTGCCTCGCTGTGCTGCGATGGAGTTGGGTCTCCGCGAGAGCCGCTTGAAGACCGAAGGTGACCTGAAGAAGGTCCGGGCCATCATGGGGTGGTCCCCGGACTTCTTCAACCACCTGGTCCGCGCCGGTGGAGAGCTCCCATTTGAGAAGGAGCATGCCGGCGAGATGGTGTACTTTTCTGCGTACGCCATGGTGCGGTTGATCCCACCTTTTTCCTCCTTTTTCTTGATGCTGCTAGACTTCTATGGTCTGCAGTTGTACCACCTTGGCCCCCACTCCATTCTTCTAGTGTCTATCTTCGTCCACTTCTGTGAAATGTGGGTGGGCATCCCCCCTGCATTGAGCTTTTCTGGACCTTCTTCATCGTCCATACCACCGAAAGGAGTAATAATAAGTACCTTGGCTTCTACTACTTTGTGAAGCGCAAGAAGTGGCCATTCAAGTACCTCCGGTCGTTTCCCTTTGGAAAGTCGGACGATTGGAAGAAAGACTGGATAGTCATCTGGGTGGAGGAGCACGAGAAGCTAAAGCTGCCCGAAGGCCTCTCTAACATCGACACTGCAGTCTGGAGTGAAGCTCCGGTGCTGTCGGATGCCTTCAACCATGCTCTGACCAGGATCCGCCATTGTGTGGAGGGAGGATTAACTCCTCAGGCGGTATTTTGCAATTTCTTGTTCAACAGGTTGGCACCGCTGAAGAGGAGAGAAAAACTCGCTTGGTCCCTCAACAGTGTGATGGACGACGACCGGGTCGAGACCGGGCTGAAGTCCAACATAAAGGGGGCGACCTTGGAGTTTCATCTCAAGAAGTTCCAGCACGGGATCAACGTCGCGGGTGATGACTTGACCCCGCCACCAGCTTTCCTCCCTCTGAACTTGGAAGTACAGTTCAGCAGGGAGCTCTGGCGGACGATGCCGGTGCTTGATGACCTTGGTGTCGTCGAGAGATGATCGACATCTGGGGTGGTGATCCCTGGGGCTTCTGAAGGTGGCTCCGACCCTGCCCCGAAGCCAAGGACCGAAGTCGTCAGAAAGGGCAAGGAGCCGACGGGCAAACCCTCGAGCCGGAAGAGGAAGTTAAAGCATGCCGACGGAAGGTCTGTTAGGCCTGCATCCTCTACAGCAGCTCCTTCTCCCTGGAGGGGGAGGTCTTCTACAACTGTGGCGACTACATATGCAGTAGCGTCTTCCCGGGGTACTAGCTCCGGGCATGTGACTCCAGTACCAGGGCCAGCTGAGGCCTCTGGGTCCGGAGGTCCTTCCAGGTTGAGGGGGGCCTCGACTAAGGAAATGCCCGCGGCTGCAACAAGTTCCGGGGGGCCTTCCGGAGCTACCATGCCGGCGGCGGCCATGGTTAGTCCAGAACGCCCAGGAAAGAGATTTTATGCTAGCTGGTGCGGAAGCCTTCCGCGGTAATTTTTAATCTTTACCGCATACAGTTGTTTTGTTGTAGTAATTGTTTATAAGTTTATTCATCCATCATCTGCAGCGTCCCCAAGAAGAGGAGTGAGGCTCCGCCCTCAGCCACAGCGGCTAAAGCTGTGAGGGCGGAGCCTTCTGCTCCTGTCCCGGTGCCGCCCCGAGTGGTGGCTGAAGCTACGGCAGCTCCGGCGCCAGCTGTCGTGGTCATGGACCTCGACTCATCCCCCGAGACTCCCGTGGTATCGCTGGACCACCGGAGAGAAGATGTTCTAGTAGCACCTGCCCCGGAGGTTGAAGCCCCGAGTCTTGATGCTGAGATGTTGGAAGCTTCGGCCGTTGAGCCAGAGAAAGCATTGATTCCGGCCCCAGAGCTGGAAATTGTCGAAGCCCCGGTGGTTGAGCCAGAGGTTATTGAAGTCCCGACGAGCGAGCCGGGTGTTGAGGAAGTCCCGGCGGTTGAGCCGGCTACCTCCGAAGCTCCAGCCTCAGAGTCGGTTGCCACTGAAGCTCCGGCTGCAGAGCTGGTTGCAGTTGAAGACCTTCCGGCGCCTAAGCCGGTTGTTGCGGAGGCATCAGCACTCGAACCTATGATGGTCGAGGCGCCAATACCCGAGCCACCAGCAGAGGAGGAGCCCAGGCTGGAGCCGGAAGTGGCCCCTGCCCCAGAAGTCATGACGACGGAGGTGCCTACTGCTGAGCCAGGGTGCCCTGATGAAGTCACTGGCCCCCTGCCTGATGGGGCAAATGAAGACCTGGCGGCAGGGCCTTCGGAACCACTTCCGGAGATTGGAACTTCTTCTGCGGGACCCTCCTCGGTGGCTACTGAGGCTATCCCAGAGGACGGCCCTAGTGCCGTGGAGGCTCAGTGGACCACTCTTGTGGAGTGGGACCCAATTTTTGTATGTGAGAATCCGCTGGAACCAGCGGAGGAGACCCCAGCAGGTCCGGACCCTATTCCCCTGTCGTTGTCCAGCTGGCGTTCTACCACAACAGCAAGGCTCTTGAAGAGGAGCGCCAAACCCTTAGGCGGTGGCGTAATCGGCTCTATTTTGAGACCAGGCTGGCGCAGTCGAGGCTGGCAGACGACAAGGAGTGGATCAAACAGGAGAAGGTCCGCCTGGAATACTGGGGCAAATTATTGGATGATAGGGAGAGCTTGACTCGTGCCCTCGACGCTCAATCCCGGGCCATTTATGAACAGGCCAAGGCAACTAATAGTGCGGCTGATGATCGCCAAGAAAGGCTTGAAGCCATTAACACTACTCTCATCAAGCGCCGGGAGGCACTTGAGGAGAGGGAGAAGAGGCTCGAAGACGAAGAGCAAAAACTCCTAGAGCTGCAGGATAATGTCTTGAAGAGGGAGGAGGAGCTCACCGAAAAGGTGGCTCTGGCTGACAAGGGCCTCGAGGAACGCGCCAAGAAGTTGGAGGAGTGTTGCGTTGAGGAGGAGGAGAAGGCCTAGGTGCGAGGGCAGGAACTCTACAAGCAAGAGTGTGCCATCGCTACCAGGGAGAAGAAAGTTAGGGGCCGGGAGAAAGACCTGGTCGACCGCCGGAACAAGATCCACCTCCGGGAGGAGGAGATCGGAAAACTCGAGAAGCAGGTTGCTGAAAAGATTCAGCAAAATGCCAAAGAGGTTGAGCTCCTTGCTCGTGAGAATTTTGAACTCGCGGCGGCCAAAAGATCCTTGGAGGAACTGAAGGGCTTGAGGACTGCGAACTCCCTACAGATCAGGAGTTCCTGAGCAAATCCAATGACGCGCTGACACCAATGGGCTTCAGTCCCGTGCGTCCGGATGATCCGGAGCCAGAGTCGGACCTGGCGTTGCAAGCATTGAGCTTGGCGGGTGGCAAACCCTCCAAGGTGGGTGACGCCATCACGGACCAGTTGGAGGTCGAGGGGCAGTCCCTGGTGAAGAACGTCGCAGAGTATGTGCTGACGTGCTACACCAGCCGGGATCCCCAATTTCCTCTGGACCCGGTGCTTGAAGGTCCCGTCGAAGGAGAAGGTGAAGCCACCCGAGCCAACGTGTCGGAGGTTGCTCAGAAGGTCGCCCAATTCTTCCATAGGGTCTAGTACCATCTCTGTAGCTCCAACTTGTATTCTCTCTTTTTCTTCACCAATTTTGTAATCCCTTGTCTCCAGATGAATGAAATCCAAATTTTTGTGAATTTCATTTTTTGTCTTCAACACTTCTGTCTTCACTTGGCCCCCTGGTAGATGTACATAATTTGATTGTGAACATGTACCAAGAGGATATTGTGTTTTGTTGAAGACTCGTTTGCTTCGAACTTGTAGAGTGTAGGTCCGAAGTCTTCGATAGTGAAGGCCCCCTGAGGTTGTCGGAGCTCAGAAGCTCCGGCATTGACTACCGTCGGAGCTTAGTAGCTCCGGCAATAGTCCCTATCAACGCGTAGAGCATCGATAGTTAGCCATCTGGGGTGTCGGAGCTTAGTAGCTCCGGCAGTGACCTTTGCCAATGCGTAGCTTGTCGGCAGCAGACTCCGCTTATGGGGTCTTCTCACCATCTTTTATTCTACGTCGATGGCTGGCCCCCCTAGCTTTGCTGGAGCTTGGTTGCTCTGGTGATGCAGTTTCAATGTTTAACATCGATTACAAGCCACCTAGGGGGAGTCGGAGTTTTGTTAGCTCCGGCTTTTCTCCATCAATGTGGATTCTTTATTTTTCCTGCACACTAAAGCCAAGAAAAATAGTAAAATTCGCTCCTTGCCTATAACATCATCGCGACTTACGATTCCCAAGAAAGTTTTAGGTCAAACACAATTCTGAATACAACCGAATGCATTGCCTTCTTTCTTCCAGATCCAATTGTACTTGGACCCGCCTTACTTCGGCCTGCCGCGGTCTAGGTAGAGTGGCGTACTTAGGGTGCTTGACCAGGCTAAGTCGATAGCACACTCTGGCCCTAGATTGGCTTGGCAGCATTCAGGTGAGTGGGCCATGAACAATATTTGAATCCAAAAGAATTGACAATACAGCTCGAATTGTACATGAAATGGTCGAACTAAAATTTCTTAAGAATTGCACAACTTTGTTATAGACAAAAAAGAGAAAAATAAAAAATGTTGAGCCTGTACAAAATAAATGCACGTGGAGTGTGTTTCACATGAAGATGTCTTTCATTATAGGTCCGGGGTACAGGGGAAACAAGTACACTCTTAGGGTGCGGAACCAGGCTAAGCGTGTTTCATTTCTCGTTTGACCCAGGGTAGCTAGCCACACTTTTAGTCCTGAGACTGTGACAAGTGTTGCATGAACTTTGCAGACCTTCCGGGAAAGGTCCGGTTGTTCTCCCGGAGGAACTACCCGACTCTGTACAATGAATCTATAACATACACCTCAAGTTACTATAGACTCACCTCCGTGATATTAAGTGTAGAACTTACGGAGGTGCTCAATATTCCAAGGATTTGGGAGAGGTGTCCCATCCTCGGTAGCCAAGCGAACGCTTCCGGGACGGGATACTTTAATCACTCGGAAATGTCCCTCCCAGTTGGGGGAGAGTTTGTTTAACCCTTCTCTGGATTGTATTCTCCATAGCACCAGATCGCCTTCCTCAAGTTGTCGGTTGTGTACATGCCGCTGATGATAGCGCCGAAGGGCTTGGCGGTATCGAGCATTCCGAACAGCTGCTTGGCACCTTCCCTCCTCAAGGAGGTCTAGGTCTTCACGCCGGAGCTGGTCCTACGTGGCTTTGTCGAAGGTCTGGACCCGGAGTGACCCTAAGGTGATTTCCGGAGGAAGTATTGCTTCAGCTCCGTACACCAGGAAGAAGGGTGTCTCTCCAGTTGACCAGTTTGAAGTTGTCCTATTGGCCCATAGAGTGGGCGGAAGCTCTTCAATCCAGTTGGCTCCATGTTTTTTTAAGCGCTCATAGGTGTGCATTTTGAGTCCTTTCAGGATTTCAGAATTTGCTCTCTCAGCCTGGCCATTGCTTGCCGGGTGAGCTACGTAGGCGTAGCAAACTTTAATGCCGAGGTCTTCGCAATATCCTTGAAATGTAGAGCTTGTGAATTGGGTTCCGTTATCAGTAATGATTTTGTTTGGGACTCCAAATCTGCATACAATGGATTGCAAAATGTTGATAGCAGATTGCTTGTTTATTGTCACAACTGCAGTTGCTTCTGGCCACTTGGTGAACTTGTCAATGGCGACATACAGGAACTTGTAACCTCCGACGGCTCTTGGGAAAGCTCCCAAGATGTCCATCCCCCACACAGCGAAGGGCCATGTAGGAGGTATCATTTGTAGAGGCTGAGCCGGTGTGTGAATTTGCTTTGCATGAAATTGGCATGTTTCGCATTTCTTCACTAGCTCAATTGAATCCTGGAGTGTTGTAGGCCAGTAGAAGCCATGCCGGAAGGCTTTACCGACCAGCGTGCGGGAAGACGCGTGGTTCCCACACTTGCCTCCATGGATTTCTGCGAGGAGCTCGCAGCCTTCTCCCCTTGTGATGCACCGCATTAGGACGCCGTTGGCACCGTGCCGGTAGAGATCCCCTTCTACCAACGTGTATCTTTTAGCCAATCTGACTGTCCGGTCAGCTGATACATCATCGTCAGGAAGGATGTTGTCTTTCAAGTAGCTCCGAATCTCCGAGATTCATGCATCGGAGCTAACTTGAGCATTTGAGTCTTGTGTGCTGGGTTGCTCGGAGCTTCCGGCAGCACCTACGACCCTTGATGGCTACCATGGTAACAGGGCCATCGGGACCGTCAGCTTCAGGATGCTGATCTCGCCCCCTTCGCTCAGTTCGGCAGGCTGAGCTGTGAGTTTTGACAACCTCCAGACAAAAGTTCCGTCTGGAGCTGGAGCTTCGGTTGACACTTTCGTCGAGAGTTCATCGGCTTCAGCGTTGTGGGCACGCTGGACGTGGTGGAGGTCTAGGACTTCGAAGTCCTTCTGAAGCATCTAGACTTCAAGGAGGTAAGCAACTAGATGGAGATTGTTGCAGGAGCATTCACCCTTCACTTGATTAATGATGAGCTATGAATCTCCCTTGACCAGCAACTTCTTGACACTGTATGACAATGCCACCTTTAGTCCGTAGATGAGTGCTTCGTACTCCACCAAGTTGTTGGTCGCCTTGAAGTCAAGGTGTATCATGTATTTTACATTCTCCCCGGTTGGTGCGAGGAGAAGGATTCCAGCTCTGACCCCCTACTTTTGCATGGAGCCGTCGAAGTAGAGGGTCCAGTGAGGCTCGGTGAAGACCGGAGCCTTGTGTTCCGACTTTTGCTCAGAGGGGCCCCCAGGGTTTGATGGAGAGGGAGTCCATTCCGCCACAAAATTTGCCAATGCTTGACTCTTTATTGCTTGTCTTGGAATGAATTCGAGATCGAATTTGGCCAATTCCGCTGTCCACTTTGCAATATTCCCAGTTGAATTGGGATTATGCAAGATTTCTCGAAGTGGGTAAGTAGTCACCACTGAAATCTTGTGAGCTTGGAAGTAATGGCGAAGCTTCCTAGAGGCGATAAGAATTGCATAAAGCAGCTTATGCACCTCTAGGTATCGAGTCTTGGCGTCATGAAGTACTTCACTGATGAAGTACACTGGACGTTGGATGGTCCGGACCATCTCGAAGGGGCTCCGAGCTTCCTCTTCATTGACCCGAATCCTCCTGGAGGGATCCGGAGCTTCATCGGGGACCTCCGGGTCCTTGCTGGAGAGACCCGAAGCTTCTCCAGAAGCGACCTGGACCCTCCTGAAGGGGTCTGGGTCTTCTGAAGTAACTTCTTGTGGAATCAAGTCTGGGAACTAGGACCTAGACTCGCTTTCAGGAACCTCCAGACCCTCCCGGAGGGGTCTGGGTTCCTGAGCATGGGATGGTTCTGGTCTCTCCACAACCAGGACCATACTGATGACTTCGGCAGTTGCTGAAATGTAAAGCATCAAAGGCTCACCAGGGTTCAGAGCTACCAGAGTTTGTAGGGTGGTGTGGAGCTGTTTTAGCTTCTGGAACGCCTTTTCTGCTTCTTCAGGCCACTGGAATGGTCCGGACTTCCTCAATAACTTGAAGAAGGGAAGTGCCCGTTCTGCCAGTCTTGAAATGAACCGGCTGAGGGCTGCTAGACATCCAGTTAGCTTTTGGACATCCTTGATGCAGGCTTATGGCTGCATGTCTTCAATGGCTTTGATCTTCGCCAGATTAGCCTCTATGCCCCGGTGACTTACCAGGAAACCAAGAAGTTTTTCGGAGCTAACCCCGAAGACACACTTATCTGGGTTTAGCTTTGTGCGGGTGACCTGCAGCTTGTCGAAGAAAGCCTGCAAGGTGTCAAGGAGTGACTCCTTGTTCTTGATCTTGACCATGATGTCATCGACGTACACATCCACTATATCTCTAATGAGTTCTTCAAAAGTTTTGTACATAGCTCATACAAAGGTTGAAGCTGCATTCTTGAGACCAAATGGCATGGTTGTATAACAGTACAATCCATCTACTGTGATGAAAGAGGTATGCTCTTCATCTTCCCTAGACATTCTGATTTGATGATACCCAAAATATGCTTCTAGGAAACACAGTAATTCACACCCAGAGGTGGAATCCACTATCTGATCTATTCTAGGTAGTGGGAATGGATCTTTTGGACGTGCCTTATTTAGTGATGTGTGGTCAATACACATCCGAAGCTTCCCGCCGGCCTTGGGCACAACGACTGGGTTTGCCGGCCATTTTGGATGGAAGACTTCTCAGATGAATCCGGCTTCGAGCAACTTCTTCATTTCATGTCGAATGAAGTTCTGTTGCTTCACGGATTGCTTCCGAGGCTTCTGATGCATGGGTCGGGCGTCAGGGTAGATCTTCAGATTGTGCTCAATCACTTCCCTGGGGATCCCAGGCATTTGTGACGGTTGCCACGCAAACACGTCGACATTAGCCCAGAGGAAAGCGATGAGCGCGAGTTCCTATTTGTCATTCAGTCCCCCCGATATACGGGTGGTCTGAGCGGCATCAGAACTGATTTGGACGACTTTGACGGGAATGTCGGTGTCGCCGCTTGGCTGCACACGAGGTGCAGAAGTCGAGCCTCGTTGACGAATGCTCGGGGGTTTTGGAGCTTGCTCCTGCCTGGAGTCCTCCTCTTGCGCCGTAGTAAGTGCATGAAGTTCTTCCAGAGCGGTTACTCCGACAGTGCGATCTCCGCAGATCCGGAGAATGCCTACTGGTGTTGGCATCTTTAACACCAGGTAGCCATAATGAGCAGCTGCCATGAATTTGTACAAGACAGACCTACCCAAGATGGCGTTAAAAGGTAAGTTGATCTGAGCAACATCAAAGACCAACTTCTCACTGCGATACTTCTCCCGGGTCCCGAAGGTAACGGGGAGAGTAATAGCACTGAGTGGGGTAATGGCTCCTGAACCTACTCCGGAGAAAGGTCGGGAGGGGTGAAGATACGAAGGTCGGAGCTGAATCTTGGTAAAAGCTTCAAAGCTTATGAGGTTCAGCCCCGAACCTCCGTCTACCATAACATGGTGGAGCTGAATGTTATTGATGGTAGGAGATACCATCAAAGGTAACTGGCCTGCTCCAACCATGCTTCGAGGGCAGTCCAAAGCATCAAAAGTGATGGCTGTGTCCATCCACTTCTGATGAGGCTCCGCCCTGGCTGTAGGAGCTACAGCGGCCATGTCCCGACGCATTGTCTTGAGGACGCGGCGGGAGGTGATGTCCCACGATCCACCAAAAATGGTGTTCATGGTCTTCCGACGCTCGTTGTCTGAGACGTTAGAATCATTGTCGGCGGAGGTGTAGATGGCCTTCAGAACCTTTTTAGGATCCTGAAAACCTAACTCCTCTTCATCCGGAGCTTCATCAACTTTTTGTTTTCCTTCCCTCTGTCGGAAAGGAACTTCTTCCCGGCGCTTGTTGTAGCGCTCGGCAAGGTTTTGGACCTCCCGGCATTCTTCCAAACTGTAGCTGTCCGTCCTATGAATTGGACACCACACCTTGGGTTTGCCACCGTCTTTAGAAGACGGTCGAGGTCGCTTCTTGGGGCGTGGCCCCCGGCCACCCGGAGCTGCAGCAGCTGTAGCATTAGATGCGCCGGTCGACAGCTTCTTCTTGCCGTTGGTATTTTTCTTCTTTTTGCCACTCCCGGAGGTAGTGGCTTCTTCTTTGGAGGATTTCTTGTGATCCTCCGGAGGTGGTTTGGAGTGCATTTCACAGCCTTCCGCAGCTCTTGCACATCTGTCGGCCAAGCTGAAGAGTTATGTGATACTGGTGATCTCCTTGATCGCCAGTTTCTCCAACATCTTCTTATCCCGTACGCCCTGTCTAAATGCCACAATGACAGAAGCGCTAGAGATAGAAGGGATAGTGTTTCGTTCCTGAGAGAATCTCTGGATGAATGATCGCAGGGATTCTCCCCCTTTTTGCACAACTGCAAAGAGGGCCAGTTTGGTGCCTGGTCGGGTGTATGAACTCCCGAAGTTGGCGGTGAACTGTCGGCACAACTCCTCCCAACTGTTGATGGAGTTGGGTGGAAGGCTCATAAACTAGGACCGGGCGGTCCCAGTTAAAGCCACTGGAAAATAGTTGGCCATTATGGCCTCATTTCCTCCAGCTGCTAGGATAGCAGTGGAGTAAATCTGAAGAAATTCGACGGGATTAACGATCCTGTCAAACTTCTACGGCAGGTGAGGCCGGAATTTCTATGGCCACCTGACCATACGCAGATGCATGGCCAGGGCTGAACAGCCTCCTCCTACTCCTTCAGGAGCAGGAATGTCCTGAGCTTCTTGTCTTTCACGAGCACGCTCGATATGGACTCGGCCGTCTTGTTGACGGTATCGGCAATCAAGCTCCGCCCAGAGGTCATGAGTTGAAAGCCTTGATACCGTGTGAGTGCGTCGCACCGCGGAGGGCAAGGACGTCACTTGCTGTGTCACAGCACGTCTCCTTTTGTTGGAAACGTGCGGACCAAGTCTGCCAGACAAGGTCTGTCGCTGCGACGGGGCCCGTCCTGAAGGAGGAGGACCCTGGTTACTGATGCGGTCGGCTGCTGCTGCAACTAAGTGTTCCACATCGGCCCTCCACTGCTCCATTGCATCTAGGGATGCATCCGTAGGTGGTGGGCGCTGAAGGAGAGCACGTGCTTCATGGAGCGCGTGCTCTCGGTTGTCATGATTCGCTGACGCAATGATTGACGCCCGGTGCACCATTGCACTGCCCAGCTTGATTTGCTGGTGGAGGCGGCGGTGGTGGAAAAGTGACTCCTGCTGGAAGTGAGGTTCCTGCTGGTGGCTGCATATTGGAGGGATTGCCCCTAGCAGCTTGAACAGCGGGATGACCATTGGATGATTCAGCAGCTGAGTTCACTATTCTTGAAATCTCAGGTGCCCCTACTTGGCGCACCAACTGTCGGTGGTTTTGATCCGGCAGATCTCCCGACACTACAAAAGTGTTTGCGGATTTTGAATTTCACTGTGGGTGCGCGAAGATTCAAGATGGTGAAATGTAAAATGACATAGGAGACACAAAGATTTACCTTGTTTGGGCCACCTGAGCGTAATACCCTACTCCATGGGGTGTGTTGGTGTTGTATTGGATGTATGAACTCAACTCAGGTGATGTGATTTGAGAGTGCATGTGAGCCGATCAGACCAGATCAGATGCGAGAGCCCAGGTCAGAGATCCCCTCTATGTATCGTCGGCCTGTCCTTTTATAGTACAAGGACAGGCCGTTACAAGTTGGCCTGTCCTGACATGTGGCCCCGGCGGCTACTAATATTGATACACATTTGATGCACTTAATTACCCTTAATGACCAAGTTACGGGCTTTGACAGCGCCGTTACTGGTAATAATGGTAGTCCGATCGTGTGTCATTAACATAGTATTAATGACACTTAATCAGGTCTTGAAGTCCTTGATTCCCCTTTGAAGGTCCAGAGCCGTTGTGGAGACTACCGGAGGTTTGAGGCTGAAGATCTGACGGTTGGACACGTGGCAGCTCCGGAGCATACTGTGGGGAGCAGATAGGTCCGATGCCACCAGACACGTGTCAGTTCCGGAGCTTCCTTCGGTCTGGGGTTAGGTCCGGGGGTGCCGTTATGGTACACAGTCCGGAGCTTCCCCCTTGTGAGCGGTAGCTCCGGTTTGATGGTACACGTAGCGACCCTGGGACTAACCATGTTGGGGAAGCGGGTCCGGTTATGTCTGACATGTGGGCCTCCGAAGGTCTTCAAATCAAGTAGATGACATTTCCTTGAAAACTTTGCAATCTCAAGGGGTATACGGTACTCAGGGTACCGACAAGAACCACGTAAATTCTCGTGTCAAATTGCCATCTTGCTATTAATCTCCGCGCGCCCCAACCGAACTAAGAAACTCCACGGTCTACTAACTGTAGTGCCGAGAGAATTGCCGGAATCAGACTCTGACACCTATTTCTCTAGGTTAGGGATTAAATTTGTTTTCTAAATGCAACTATCTTCTAATCCACTTATATAATAGTTTGCTATCCTCCTTGCGGTTCTGTACGAATAAAAATCATAAAGAATCAACGAGGAATGGCTATATTACGCCGCTTTCGTAACCACCATGAAGAAACTGTCGGCACGCCATCAAACTCGTCATTGCCGACTATACCACAGCGTTTACACCTCCAAATCGTCATCCCCATCCTCCCAGAAATCTTCCCCGCCTTTTCCCGAGCTTCTCGCGTCATTCCCGAGCAAGTTCGACATAGTTGAAACCCTAGCCGTCGCCGCCGTCGTCGCGCCACCATCTCCGGTCGTCGCCGCCTCGATTGGACCCCCACCATAGGCTTTCGCGGTCGATTTTATGGTTAGGCGGTCAAGGCTAGGCCGGGAGGAGGTCGAAGTAACCGTTCCGGCGAGTTCGTCGGTGCTACGCCACCGCAGCCGCGTCGCGCATCGAGAGGAAGAAGACGACTCATGGGCCCCGCATGCCAGTCACTCGGCGAGAGGAGAAGGATCAGCTGTGGCCCGAATCTGGTGCAGCTACGTGGGTTAACCCCGTGGCCCTCCGTGCGGCCCAGCTCTGATTGGCCCAATTCAAATGAAGTGGGGCCAGCCGCTTTATTTAAATTTTCCCATTGGAAAATAATTCCAGGATTCAATCAAACTTCTAAAATTCATTACTCCTAGTAAATTTGCTCAAAATTTTCCAAATAAATTATGGTAGACTCATCTCAATCTCAACTTTGCAGTGGCGCAATTTGTTGGACATGAAACACCCATAATTTTCATAATTATTTCCTTTGAGCTAACTGCTTGGGAAATTAATTACTCCTATTCTGCTAATTGGCAAATTTCCAATTTTGGCCAGAACTATCTTAATGATACACTTGACTTCCAGAAAAAAATTCAAGTTCATTGGACTTCATTTACTGGGTTAATCAGTGTTCCAAATCTCTATGTAATTTAAAAATTGAGAAAAATACAATAAGCATTTCAGAAATTTCCCCAAACTTGTAAAATCAATTTCTCTGTGTAGTAAGCTTAGAAAATTGTGAAACAAATTTTCCTAGAACCAGTGAGACCCACTCTGCATGGTACACCTACTGGTATCCATGATAGACCTCCAGGATTTCAACCAAAATTCAGAGAAGGTTGTTACGAGCCATAATCTTAGAGACAACAGACTTCCTTGATCATCTCCTGTTCCTTGCAAGAGTCTCCATTATAGTCCCTAGTATCTACCATAATAGTCCTAAAGCCAATTAAGATCATTATATTAATTTTTGATCACATGATATTAGCTTGTGACCTTAAACATATTAATAATTTTCAATGTCATTCATATATAGTATATGCATATCGTGTAGTAACTGAAGTTGGGGAGCAGCCGGAAGCCTTCGAAGTCCATCTGCCGGAGACTAACTTAGACCCGGACTCATTTTTAGGAAAGCCCCGGTTTGCATTTAAGTTCCTTATAGTGTCTTTGCGGTTTTCATTCACCTTACGTCTTCAGATGTCTGTGCATTACATTTAAGGTGCTTGTTACTCCACTTGCATGACCCATAAATCCCATGGAGTATTGGTGAAAGTGCATCTATGCATCCCCGTGGGTTTTGGATGATTGATGACGACAATTAAGAGGCTAATGAGATAATTTGATCTTAAGCACAACTACAAGGATTGAAATGAGATGGAAACCCTCAAAAAGGAAAAGGCTAAAATGGGCGTCGAAGACTCAAGTGTAGAAATTAGGGTTTCTATGGTGTTGAGCTTATATGAGCTGTGTCATGCGAGAGGGTGGATGTATCATGTGCATTGAGATCATACCAAGGGGCCCAAAGTGGTGGTTTAGAGAAAAACCTAAGTGGGAAGCCAAAAATGAGAGAAACCCCAGGAGGTCGGACTAGTCCGACCCAGGCAGGCAAGTCCGTTTTGAGATAGACCGAACGTCTCTAGAGTGAACCTGTGTGAATTTGGAACTAAGCCTGAGAAGTCCGGACTTGTCCGTTTTTGGACGGACTGAAGCTCTCTGGAAAAGTTCGGACTTGTCTGTTTGGTTACGAACTTGTTCGTTTGAGACTTAGTGAGATAAACCGAGAGAAACCCTAGAGGGCCAGACTAGTCCGCCCTTGTGGCCGGACTAGTCTGGGCCAACCCATAAGATTCCATTTTTGGACAGACCAAACGGTTCTGTTCCACTTCGGACTAGTCCGTTGTTGACCGGACTAGTCCGTTGTCTAGTGACCGTTTGAATTTGGAAATTTGGCGGGTTGCGTGATGATCATCGCGCAATGTGGCAATTGTCGGGACCTGACCAGAGGTTAGTGGTCCCATAGGGCCGGACTAGTCCAGAGTCAGAGGCCGGACTAGTCCGCCTTCCTGCTGAGGTCAGCAGAAGGGGCTCAGGACCCCTATAAAAAGGGGACCCCCAGCCTCATTTGAATAAGTCTAGAACCCTAGCACCGCCACAAGTGACCTAGAGCCTTCCAAAGCCTTCTACTCGTCCTACTAACCCCTTAAGAGCAAATTTTGAAGAGATTAGGGTTTGGGGAGGAGAGTAAAGGAAGATCATCGCGCTTTGGCTCTCGGTTTGATCTCTTGCACATTGTGTTGTGTTTCGTGGCTTGTGTGAGTTGAGCTTCGTGTGCTCCTCATTGTATTGATTTGTGGGAGCCTCAAGTTGTGAGCAGCCCCATCAAACTTGGTAATTACCCATTGATATAGTGGAATCCAAGCCGGCCATTGTGTTGGCTTGGTGAGAGAAGGGTCAAGTGAGACCTGGTCCTTGTGTGGACTTCTCAATGAGGATGTAGGCTTCTTCGTGGAGCTGAACCACGGGATAAATCTTGTCTCACTTGTCTTTTACTTTTCGTAATCACTAGTGTTGTTATTAGGGTTCATATTGCTCTTATTCTTTTTCACTTTGATCATTATTGTGAACTTGCAATCTAAGTGTTTAAACTTCACAATCTGAACTTTATTAGTTTACCACACATTACTTATTTCCTCGGTGAACTTTAAATTCCACAAATAACTTTTAGAAACCAAGTTTTAGGGTTTTTCACCATGTGCTGGGCAGACTAGTCTGACCCTCTCCAGACTACTCCGTCCCCAGGAATTTAATCTCGTTTGATTTAGTCCTTTCAGGTATTATTGCCTATTCACCCCCCTCTAGGCGACTTTCAATTGGTATCAGAGCAGGCTTCTCCAAAAGAGTCTAAAAACTCGGAGAAGAAATTGTCGGAAGGGGTGATAATGAATTTCCGGTGGTCGTCGATGACACCAAGATGAAGAATGTCGATGTTCTTCAAGATGATGAAAACGAAAATGATGAAGTTCGATGCTCAAGGCACGACTTCGTGTGAAGCTTAATGTACCCAAGAAGGAGATCAAGCCAATTGCTCCGGTCAACATCGACAATAGGAGTAGTTCACAAGACTACTCCCGAAATCCTTACAATTATGAGCAACTTACCGCGAGCAACCATTATTTGTCTATCCCCATTGGCCAACCTCCTCAATCTGACAGAAATGATTACTATATTTGGAAGCATAATATTAAGATGCACCTCATTTCCTTAAACCCTAGCTTGTGGCAAATTGTTATGACAGGTGTTCATCTCCCAAAGAATGAGGAAGACATCACTCTGGAGCAAACCGTTCTCCTACATCGCAGTGCTCAAGCCGTTGGAGTGATTACCTCCTCATTGACTCGAGAGGAGTTTAACAGCATTGATGCATTGGAGGTTGCCAAGGAGATATGGGATACCCTCAAAACGACGCACGAAGGCAACCGCGTCATTAGGGAGGCAAAGACAGGGATGATCGAACGAGAGCTTGGAAGATTCACCATCATGGAAGGTGATTCTCCCCAAGATATGTATGACCATCTCAAGACTCTCATCAACAAGACTTGGTCATATGGAAGCACCCAGTGGACCGACCACGAGGTGGTAAAGGGGGTGATTCAAGCATTCATGCCTCAAAGTGTCACTCTTTGCTCACTAATTTGTGAAAGTCCGGGCTTTCAAAAGATGACTCTCGAAGAAGTGCTAGGGAGGATCATCAACCATGAGATGGTGGAGCAAGAAGTGACGTTCTACAATGATCTACAAAAGCTCTCCTCCTCCAAGAAAAAGGATGTTGCATTCAAGGCAACGTCCTCAATATCACAAGAAAAGGATGAGAGTGATGAAGAGAGTCCCGACACCGATGAGGAAGAAGCTCTCTTCATCAACAACTTTAAGAGGATGTTTACAAGGAGGAGGGGGAGCCACCAAAGTGAAAGGAGAAGCAAAGACAAGCCCAAAACAAGATCAAAGAGGGCTTGCTACAATTGTGGAGAATATGGCCACTTTATTGTGGATTTTCCACATGAAGAGAACAAAAAGAACAAAGATGGCAAGTCCAAGGAGAAGAAGTACTACAAGAAAAAGAAGCAACGCGAACATGCCCACCTTGGAAAGGAGTGGGATTCAAATGAGGAATCCTCCTCCGATGAAGATGAGAAGACAGCAACCATTGCTATGAAGAAGACAACAACGGAGAACAAGCTCTTACCCAACTTGGAGACTTCAAGGCCAACATGTCTTATGGCCAAGGAGGGAAGAAAGAAGGTTAAATCTAAATCCTCTTCTTAAATTTCATCTCATGATGATTTTGATAGTAGTAGTTAAAATGAACATATGCTTAAAGACATGAGTAAAAGCACTTTGAAATGATTGAGATTGTTAACGGAAGATATATTTGAGAACGAAGAACTCATCAACCGTCAAGAGGACATGCTCATCCAACAAAAGGAGAGATGTCAAGAGGTCGAGGAACTCTTGGAGCTTGAAAGAGAAAGAAGCAAGGTACTTGAGCGTGAACTCGCCTTGAGCAAGGAAACTTGTTCAAACCTTGAGAATGCTACAATTGTGCTCAAGGATGAACTTGTTAGTTTGACACAAGCTAACAATATCTTTTAGATGCAAGCGAAGTCTCTCAAGGTCAATGCACCTTCTTCCTCTACAAGCTCACCTTCCAAAAATATTAAATCTGAAGCATCTCACTCTTGTAAATTCTAAAACTTAATCATAAAGCTTATAGATGAGCTTAAGTTGGCACAAACAAATCAAGCACCAAAGGGTGGCATCTTTGACAAGGAGAAGGTGGCATATGCACGTAGTGCATATACCAACACAAGACATCTCCTTGTCAAGGATGGTCTTGGTTACTCTAGGGGGATGAGGCAAAATGCCAAAACTCTTGGCAAAGACTGCTTGATTGTTTTTGTCAAAGGAGGCTCATACAACAACAAAGGGAAGAATATTGCTACTTCACCCAAAATGGCTAAGAAAGAACATCATCCATTGTTTGATGACTTTGATGCATCATATGTTTTATTGAGGAACAAGTTTAGAAAGGCATATGCTAGGTATGTTCGGCCAAACCGCAAGAGTCCCAAACCTTGTTTGTGGGTGCCCAAGTGCCTCTTGACTAACATCAATGGACCCAACACCGCTTGGGTACCTAAAGCCAAGGCTTAAATCTTTCTTATAGACATACTCCTCCGGTGGAACCAAGTGGGTTATTGATAGTAGATGCACAAATCATATGACAGGAGAGAGGAAGATGATTGTGGAGTATGAGAAAAATGAAGATCCAAGTGAAGGAATCGATTTTGGGGACAATAGCCAAGGAAAAATCCTTGGCACTGGTAAAATTGCTATATCCCCTAATCATACTCTTTCAAATGTTTTACATGTTGATTCACTTGATTATAACCTCTTATCCATATCACAACTATGTGAAAAGGGTTATAATTGTCTATTCACTAATGAGGGTGTGACCGTTACAAGGAGAAGCAATGGCTCAATTGATTTTAAGAATGTACTCAAGGGAAAGCTCTATCTTGTGGATTTCTCCGAGGATAAAGCCCAACTTGATACATGCTTAATTGAAAAAACTAACATGGGATGGCTTTGCCATAGAAGGCTAGCCCATGTTGGGATGAGAAACTTACAAAAACTCCTTAAGGGCGAGCACATCCGTGTTGTGTTTGAAAAAGATAGGACATGTAGCGCACGCCAAGCCAGAAAGCTAGTTGGAGCACCACACCCATCCAAGAACATTATGACAACATCAAGACCATTGGAGTTTCTACACATGGATCTCTTCGGTCCAATCGCCTACATTAATATTGGTGGTAACAAATATGGTCTTGTTATTGTTGATGACTTTTCACGTTTCACTTGGGTATTCTTTTTGCATTACAAGAGCGATACTCAAGGTGTCCTGAAGACATATTAAAGAGAGCTCAAAATCAGTTCTCCTTGAGTATTAAGACCATAAGGAGTGACAATGGCACCAAATTCATGAATACTCAAGTTGAAGAATTTTTGGATGAAGAAGGTATCAAGCATGAGTTCTCGGCCCCCTACTCCCCTCAACAAAATGGGGTGGCCGAGAGAAAGAATACAACTCTAATTGAGATGGCAAGAACCATGCTTGATTAGTACAAGACGTCGGACCGGTTTTGGGCGGAAGCGGTCACACCGCTTGCCATGCCATAAACCGGTTGTATCTTCACCGTATAATTAAGAAGACGTTGTATGAGCTCCTAACCGGTAACAAGCCCAACATCTCCTACTTTCATGTTTTTGGGAGCAAATGCTACATTCTTAACAAGAAGCCTAGATCTTCAAAGTTCGCTTCCAAGTCCGATGAGGGTTTCTTGCTTGGCTATGACTCAAACACTTACGCCTGTCGTGTCTTTAACAAATCCTTCAGAATTGTTGAAGTAGCACGTGACGTAGTGTTTGATCAGACTAATGGTTCCCAAGTAGAGCAATTTGTTCATCATGTGATAGATCAAGAAGCTCCACAAGTGGTGATAGGAAGATGGCACTTGGAGATATACGACCACAAGAACAACCCCATGATGCAAGTGATCATCCTAAACATCAAGCAAGCTCATCCTCAAATGATCAAGATCAAGTTCCCCAAGATGCACTCCAAGAAGATGAAAATGGAGGCATCAATCAAGGGTGAGACAATGAGGATGATAAAGACAAGATGATGACTCAAGACCTCAAGCGCCTCACCAAAGAGTGCATCAAAGTGTCCAACGGGACCACCCCGTTGACATTATACTTGTAGACATCTCCAAGGGAGTAACTACTCGATCTCGTGTTGCAAACTTCTGTGAACATTACTCCTTTGTTTCTTCTTTGGAGCCCCACAAGGTCGAAGAAGAACTACGAGATCCGGATTGGGAGATGGCCATGTAAGAAGAGCTCAACAACTTTGAAAGAAATCAAGTATGGGAGCTAGTGAAGAGGCCTAATGCAAATGTTGTAGGCACCAAATTGGTGTTCTGCAACAAACAAGATGAACACGAGGTGGTTACAAGGAAAAAGACACGACTTGTGGCCAAAGGGTATTCACAAGTCAAAGGTTTGGATTTCGAAGAAACCTTTGATCCCATAGCTAGGCTTGAATAAGTTTGTATATTACTTGCCTTTGCTACTCACTATGATTTTAACCTATATCAAATGGACGTCAAGGGCGCATTCCTCAATGGTCCAATCAAGAAAGAGGTGTAAGTGGAGCAACCCCCCCCCCCCCCCCCCCCCCGGATTTGAAGATGAAGAATTCCCAACCCATGTGTAAAAATTGCGTAAGGCCCTCTATGGACTCAAACAAGCTCCTAGAGCTTGGTATGAGTGCCTTGGAGACTTTCTAACTCAAAATGGTTTCAAAATTGGGAAGGCGGACTATACTTTATTCACTAAGCGCTTCAATGATGATTCGTTTGTTTGCCAAATATATGTCGATGATATTATATTTGGTTCTACTAACAAAGCTTTTTGCAATGAGTTTTCTAAGATAATGTCATAATGATTTGAGATGTCCATGATGGGAGAGTTGAAGTTCTTTTTAGTTTTTCAAATGAAGCAACTCAATGAAGGCACGTTCATTAGTCAAACCAAGTACACACAAGATATAATCAAGAAGTTTGACATGGACAAGGCAAAACCCATCAAGACTCCTATGGCAACCAATGGGCATCTCGGTCTCAATGAAGATGGACCAAGTGTGGACCAAAAGGTATATCGTTCCATGATAGGCTCATTGCTTTACTTATGTGCATCTAGGCCCGATATCATGCTTAGTGTGTGTATGTGTGCTAGATTTCAAGTCGCTCCTAAGGTGTGTCATTTGACCGCCGTTAAGAGAATTCTTAGATATTTGGTTCACACACCAAGCCTAGGACTTTGGTACCCCAAAGGCTCCAAGTTCAACCTCATTGGATATTATTATGCGGACTATGCGGGGTGCAAAGTTGATAGGAAGAGTACATCAAGAACTTGCCAATTACTTGGTGGATCTCTAGTATCTTGGTCCTCAAAGAAACAAAACTCCATTGCACTTTCCACTGCCGAAGCAGAGTATGTCTCTACCGAAAGTTGTTGTGCACAACTTCATTGGATGCGACAAACACTTAGGGACTATGGCATAAACTTGTGCCATATCCCTCTCCTTTGTGACAATGAGAGTGCCATCAAAATAGCCCACAATCCAGTTGAACACTCAAGGACCAAGCACATCGATATTCGCCACCATTTCTTGAGAGATCATTCCATCAAAGGAGACAATGAAATTTCCCATGTGAGAACCGAAAAACAATTGGCCGATATCTTTACCAAGCCCCTAGATGAGAAAAGGTTTTGTGAACTTAGAAGTGAGCTAAATAACCTATTCACAAATGTTGCTTAAGTCTTGCACATCTGACTGTTATATTCAAAATTCACACATGCTTGCAAAAAACTCATCCTCCTCAATTTTTCAACAAATTCTTTTGAAATTATTGAATCCTAGTGAATCATGGTAATAGTTTGATTGTTGATTGCTTACTGACCATGTTTACAAAGATATTTTGTGAAATATAGTCCAAAAAGGATCAAATCTCCACTAAAAACTCAATATATAGGAGTTCTAGGTCTTAGGACCGGACTAGTCCGGTGATTTAAGCTGTCTGGACCCAGTCCGGAGGCCGGACAAGTCTGGGTCCCTGGCCGGACTAGTCCGGCCCTTGGGGACTTAACGTCCCCAGGGAGCCCTCGACCTCTCCACTTCCATTCAAACTCCGACTCTCAAAAAATGCTCGAAAACCGACCCCTCTTCCACGATTTTCGATTCCAACAACAAAATCTTGAGTCCAATCGGTGGATTGAAGCCCTAAGGTGCTTAGGAACCTTTCCCCAAGCATGGGAGGCCGATTCCACACCTACATTCATCGAATCAAAGATTTGAAGAGGTATTCTTGACCTAACCCAAAATCTCCAAAATTCAATTCCATTAGGTCTATTGATAGAAACCTCTTCACAAATGTTGTTGTGCACATTAGTGTGATCATGTACCTCCATTCTTGTGGTAAGATCCGTAGTTTTTACAAAATTTATCTAGATAAGGGTTATTGCTGTGTGAACCGGACTAGTCCGGCCACAGGGCGGACAAGTCCAACCTAGTGCAGACTGGTTCGGGCCCTGGGCGGACAAGTCCGGGTTACACAGTGAAAACCCTAACCTAGGTTGGTTTTGTGAATTCTACCTCTACCCCTTAACTTCCTTTGACTCATACACATTTCCTTGCTTCTCTTGTCAGCAACCATGTCGAACAATGAGAATGTTCCACCTTCTGACTCCGAGACCAAAGCGGAGGAGCAAGCTCTTTATCAACGGAGGCAACGAGAGGATCAAGAGATGGCTGCTGCATTCTTTGCATCTTAGAGGGCAAAGAAGACGCAGCGCGAGGAGCACAACTCTGCAGCTTTTGAGGCAACCCCGAAAAGAAGGCGGCTTGTGACTTTGGGTGAACAAGCTAGAAATCAGGGGGCGGGGACCTTCAAAGATAAAGGCAAGGCTCCAGTCGATGTTGCACCCAATAAAAGGGTGATAGTGGCCAAGAAGGCTGCTAGCAAGGTCAAGAAGGTTGCCTCTCAACCCATAGGCCCCTTGAGGATGTCTTCTCCTTCACGGAACCCAAACCATGCAGCTGCTTTTGATGCAAACATGTTCAGGGTCAAGGGGGCTGAGAAGACACGTAAGTTGAGGAAGATCAATGTCTATCAGCGAGACAGGAGTACTGTGGATCCCCGGTTCTGGTGTGACTTCCACTGTGACTACTACCGGACGGTCTACATGACCAAGCCGACCCCTGTTACAGATTCTTAGTGGATAGACCGGGATTTCATGGCCCAGAAGGATCACATAGCTTTCAATGCTGTGATTGAGGCCGTTGAGAGGCATGGCTTGAAGAAGTTTATGGCTTTCTAGTATAATTAGAATGTGGAAGTTATTGCCCAATTCTACTCTACTATCTACTTCCACACCAATGGGGACAGGAGGATTACATGGATGACTCAAGGCGAGCAATACTCCACCACCTATTGGGAGTTTGCTCAGTTGCTTGACTTGGAGGATCAACTGGATAATGAGATCATCATTTCAAATCTAAAGCCAGTTGATCGGGACACCCTGGAGTATATGTACCCAAGTCATGCACAATATGAGGTCGGGCACATCAGAAACATCAAGCCTTTCTATAGTGTGCTCAACCGGGTCCTCAGGAAGACAATTGCCCCCAAGGATGGAGATGCAAGGATAATACAAGGAAATTTGAGGCACTTGATGGTCCTCATTGATGGAGATGTCCGCTTCAATGTGGTGGACTATATCTTTGATGACATCTTCAACATCTCGCACACTCCCAACCGATCATGTGAAAGAGCTCCAGACTCACTTTCAAGAAAGACATCATTCACCGGAGGCTTCGACCTCAAATCCCTCCTCCAGAGCCGGCTGCTCCTAGGAGGAAGAATGCGGATCCTCCCGCTTCTTCCTCTCACTTTGTGCCTTCACCTCCTCCACCTCCCACTTCATCATCGAGTGGATTCTTCAAATGCTTCAAATCTCTTTTCTCTTCTTGCCAGAAGACGGAAATTCGGCAACATCGCATGGAGCGTCGCAACGAGAAGTATCTCAAGGCGATGTGTGACAAGCTACATATTCCTATGCCTCATGCCGAGGAGAGTGATGGTGAGCTCACTTCTTTCCCGGACTTCACTGCCGAGGAGCTCGCTCAGTTTGGTGAAGATGGGACTTCCACCACGGCCCCGATTGATGATGATGATGTCCATGTTGACCTGGAGGCCATGGAGAGCGACAGCGGGCGCCAAGGCGGCGATGACGACGACTTTGATGATGAGTAGGCCTAAGGGCCCTTCCTCTCATCTTTTCATTTTTGGTGTCTTGATGCCAAAGGGAGAGAGATTAGTGGATGGGCACTTAGATATAGGGGGAGAGATAGAGTGGGATAGTTTGAGAGTCTCTATCTAGTTATTAGTGAGAGAGTATTTGATCTAAGAAGTACTTATGTTTTAAACTCTCATTTCAAGTTGTATTGCAAGATTTAATCTATGTATTCATGTATCCTGCCTAAATTTGTGATGTGTTGCCTCATTTACATGTCGATCTTGCATAATTGTTGCTTTATCACAACCCATGAGCACATCACTTAGGTCCCCACCATAATGTGTATATGTATGAGAACTCTCTAAATCTCTCTTACTCATGATGCATACATTGAGGGGGAGTCACTCATACAAATACATGTTATGAAAACAAATTATTATCCTTGTTGTTGAAGTCTTAATGTGTTGTCATTGATCACCAAAAAATGGGAGATTGAAAGTGCATATAGGCATCCCTGTGGGTTTTGGATGATTGATGACGACAATTAAGAGGCTAATGAGCTAAGTTGATCTTAAGCATAGGTAAAAGGATTAAAATGAGATGAAAATTCTCAAAAAGGAAAAGGCTAAAACGGGCGTCAAAGACTCAAGCTTAGAAATTAGGGTTTCTATGGTGTTGAGCTTATATGAGTCATGTCATGTGAGAGGGTGGATGTATTATGTGCATTGAGATCATACCAAGGGGCTCAAAGTGGTGGTTTAGAGAAAAACCTTAGTGAAAAGCCAAAAAGAGATAAACCCTAGAAGGTCGGACTAGTCCGAGCTAGGCACACAAGTCCATTTTGAGACGGACCAAACGTCTCTGGAGTGAACCTGAGTGAATTTGGAACTAAGTCTGAAAAGTCCGAGCTTGTCCGTTTTTTGGATGGACTAAAGCTCCCTGGAAAAGTTTGGACTTGTCCGTTGGGGTACGGACTTGTCCGTTTGAGACTTAGTGAGATAAACCGAGAGAAATCCTAGAGGGTTGGACTAGTCCGGGCCAACCCATAAGAGTCCGTTTTGGGACAGACCAAACGATTCTATTCCACTTCGTACTAGTCCGTTGTTTACCGGACTAGTCCGTTGTCTAGTGACTGTTTGAATTTGGAAATTTGGCGGGTTGCATGAAGATCGTGGCGCGGTGTGGCAGTTGTCGGGACCTGACCATAGGTCAGTGGTCCCATAGGGCCGGACTAGTCCGGGGTCAGAGGCCAGACTAGTCCGCCTTCCTGCTGAGGTCAGCAGAAGGGGCTCGGGACCCGTATAAAAAGGGGACCCCCAGCCTCATTTGAATAAGCCTTGAACCCTAGCGCCTCCACAAGTAACCTATAGCCTTCCAAAGCCTTCTACTCGTCCTACTAACCTCTTAAGAGCAAATCTTGAAGAGATTAGGGTTTGGGGAGGAAAGTAAATGAAGATCATCACGCTTTGGCTCTCGGTTTGATCTCTTGCACATTCTGTTGTATTTTGTGGCTTGTGTGAGTTGAGCTTTGTGTGCTCCTCATTGTATTTATTTGTGGGAGCCTCAAGTTGTGAGCAACCCCATCAAACTTGGTGATTACCCATTGATATAGTGGAATCCAAGCTGGCCATTATGGTGGCTTGGTGAGAGAAGGGTCAAGTGAGACCCGGTCCTTGTGTGGACTTCTCAACGTGGACGTAGGCTTCTTCATGGAGCTGAACCACGGGATAAATCTTGTCTCACTTGTCTTTTACTTTTCGTAATCACTATTATTGCTATTAGGGTTCATATTGCTCTTATTGTTCTTCATTTTGATCATTATCGTGAACTTGCAGTCTAAGTGTTTAAACTTCACAATCTGAGCTTCACTATTTTACCACACATTACTTATTTCCTTGGTGAACTTTAAATTCCACAAATAACTTGTAGAAACCAAGTTTTAAGGTTTTTCACCCTGTGTTGAACGGACTAGTCCGGCCCTGTGCAGACTAGTCCGGCCACAGGAATTTAATATCGTTTGATTAAGACATTTCAGATATTATTGCCTATTCACCTCCCTCTAGGCGACTTTCAATTGGGTAGGTCTACAGCCTGACAAGTACAAAATGACATGCTTACATGCATAGGAATCCGGTAGAAGTCGAGTAGTTGGAATCTACTCGCGAGATAGGATTTTATCACACGGGATGAATTGGGTCAATAAATAGTTTATGAATATGAAATTGAGACGGAGCAGTGGGTAGGATGCAGCAAGAAGTGGTCTTAGGTGCATAGCCCTGCTTGTGTCGATTGAGGACCGATCTGTGTGTGGCCCTGCTGGACAAGTTTTAACAGTACCAGAGGCATACTGGGCATATGGAACCCAGGAAACTGATGGAACTTGATAACTCGGATGTTGAGGCATAGCCCGTTGTTGATAGGGGTGGGCTGAGGGTAGTATGGTGTAAATGCGCGAGCTGGCACAAACACGCTCCGTACGGGAACCTTATGCTCGTGATGGTGGGACTGGTGCGGCGTTTGAGTTCTCTTGAAATATGGCTGCGTATGATGTGGTGAGGAGCACGACATGCTCCTTAGGCACGGGTGTACGTGACGTGTTATTTAGGTGTGTACCGATTGCAATCACCGTCCCTCGCGGTAATAGAGTAGCACTTGTTCACTGCACTGTGACGTAGTAAAATACTGAAGAAGTCAGTAGAATATGATGTATTGAATTATAATTATTTTTGAACTTTGCTTGCTGTCCAATATGATCACTAAAGTTACTTTCATTAAACTGGTAAGCTACTGATAATAACTTGAAAGCCAAGGATCCACTTGTAGGCGAGTCCTTTACTGCTTTACCTTACCTATGTTTAGTATTCACCTTGCATATGTTTAGTGAGACAGGTCAGACTTGCTGAGTCTTAAGCTCACGTTTGCAGCTAAAAAGTTTTTGCAGACTACACGACTGATGACGGGTTCGACGACGAGGCTGCACCCTCTCGAGGGTTTACAACCGAGTGGAAGCCCTGAACGCCACCGTAAGTTTGGTGTTGCTAGTGCGAAGCATCCAAGGCATGGATGACTTTTCTTTTGCATAGCTAGTGCCGAGAGCGTAGCTATGATGTACATGTCACTTTCCTTTCCGCTTAGTATTGTAAAACTTATGTTGTGTTTATGAATAAAGACTTAGTATTGTTTTTTAATCTCATTCCTTTCTTTTATACTGTTGGGTGTCGCATCGCATGACACAACCCAATGAGATCCTTGTATGTTGGGAACCCCGGTCCCCACAGTAATCGTGAACTTACAAATTACGAGAAGATGTAGGAAGACTCGAATAAGCTATTGTATCATGGTTGTGTGGCTATGTACACTAGACTGTTTGCGATGATAAAACTTTTCTAGTTGAAGGTGAGCAACAGATGGAATGATTGTAGTTTTAAGGAATTGTTGATGCTCCTTAAAGACAAGTTACCCCAAGGAAACAGACTCCATACGATAGTTTATGAGGCAAAACAGATCCTATGTCCACTGAGTTTTGAGGTGGAGAAAATCCACGCGTGCAGGAATGATTGCATTCTATATTGTGGATCTGACTACAAAAACCTCAAAAATGCCCTATTTGTGGAGTCGATCGATTCAATCGTAGGAAAGATGATGGTGATGACGAAAACTGCAATAGAACAAAAAAAGGGCCTAAAAAGGTGTTTTGGTACTTTCCTATAATTCCTCGTTTGAAGCGTTGGCTTGCAAAAAGGAGTCAAAATTGTTGCAATGACACAAACAGAAGCATAAGAAGGATGCTGGAATGATAAGACATCCTGCTGATGCCACATAGTGGCGAACCATTGATTCACGAAATCCTGAATTTGCCATTGATTCTAGGAATATTAAGATCGCAATGAGCATCGGTGGCTTGAGTCCTTTTTTGAACAGTAGCACACATAGCACATGGCCAATTGTGCTAACAATATTGTACCTTCCTCCTTGGTTGTGCAACAAACTGAAATATATTATGATGTCAGGACTAATTTCAGGGCCACAAAAACTTGGGAATGACATGGATTCTTATTTCAAGTCTCTGGTTGAAGATCTAAAGCAGTTGTGGTACAACCACAGAGTGCGGGTCTAGGATGACCACAAGCATGAGTACATTGGCCTCAAAGCCATTTTATTTGTGACTGTTAGTGATTCTCCAGCGCACGTAACTTGTCTGGACAGAGTAAGAAATTAGGTTGAGGATGTCACATTGTTTGAGAGAAATAGAGTCACGGTATTTGATCGAGTCACAAAAAATATTGTACATGGGACATCGATGCTACATTCCAATGAAGCACTTGTTTTGGAGTATGAAGGATGATTTCAATGGTAACACTGAGAAGAGGCGTCCTTCACCTCATCTCACGGGTCATGAAGTCTATGAAATGGTCAAGGATATCCATGTTGTCCTTGGTAAGCAGAAAAGGACTGGGGAAAATACTAGCGAAGATGACATGTGGAAGAAGCAATCGATTTTTTGGGAGCTACTGTATCGGAAAGACATAGATGTCTGTCATCGAATGATCTGATGCACGATGAGAAGAATGTGTGCGAGAGCCTATCCGGGACAATTCTTAACCAGGATAGGAAAACTAGGGACCATGGACATGCACGAGCAGATCTAAAGAAAATGGGAATTAGGCCTGAATGGGTCAATGATTCGGTAAAAGGAACAGAACTAACTACATCATGCATCACCCTTTCAAAATATGAGAGGAGACAATTTATGGGTTATTGAAAACTGTTAAAGTACCATCTGGCTAATCGACGAATGTCTTAAGGCTTATTTCATTTCCAGATCTATAAAATCCCAATTTTTCCTTAATATAAAGTTCAGTTACCAGTTTGTTATCAACCATAGTGGAGATCAATTATGGTTGTACACATGAACTTGATATTATCAAGAATATTTCTTTCACACATACTTAAATTTTATTAACATGGGGAATGGACTTCACTAATGACCTTAGGATAATTCAAGTGACCTTTCTGCAAATTTTGGAATATATTGAATGGAAGTTGTTAGGGCAAAACAATATATAGTACTAAATATATTCAAATTAATTCAAAACTTGAATATAGCTACTGTACATTTAGGCCCTGTCAAAATATTCAAATCTGAGACTATACATTTTTCCATGGGCTCATAATATTCCAAAGAGCACCCCTGCCAATTTTCATAATTTTTGAAGCTCATTTGCTATTTAATTTAGAGAAGCCATTGAATTTCATTCAAATTCAAATTTGAATTTGAATTCCAGTTGAAACTTGTCCAAATTTGGAATCCAATTTCAGAATCTGACTCTACACATTTGATTTGGCTTCTCCACAAAAATCTAGGATTTTTGGATCAAGTTTGGTAAGGGAATTAAAGTTCCAGAGAGGATTGACTTGAAGGGGCAGTGGAACCCACTAGTCATAGAGGCATTACCGTGAGTGCTCTGCTGCCGAAATCCCGTCGCTGCTCCGCTCAACACCGCACGCATGCAAAGCTCCAGAGAGTTGCCTGCTTGCCTGCTCTCCGCGCGCACAAAAGCCACAGCCACCGCCACCGCCTAACGCCACTTCCCTCACCCATCCCTTCCCTTTTTGCGTTTTCCCCTCCGCTCGTGCGCCGCCGACCTCACCTTGGAACTCCACGATAGCTTGCCATCTAGCCAAGGATCAATCGTGAGTTCTTTAGCAAAGTTGTTCACAACTTGCTTGCGCATCTTCTCAACCTTTTGGTTCGGTGTTTCTTCACCCGATTGTGCGGTATTCTGCAGTTTTCCGACAACCGCGGGAGAAGCCACAAAGAACCATCCATGCTCCACCGTCGAAAAGCCGGAGGAAGCCTCTACATGCCCTGACTTCTATAAGAGAAAAGTGTGTTATAGCGCCTTACGCATGCTCACCAAGTTTCAAGCCATTCCATACCTTGTAGCGTTCTTATTTCCATTTTTCCCCATGATAGTTCATACCGAGGTCCGTTGATCATCGGTTTAATTCTGTTTCTTCGTGCAACTATTTTTCAGTCCAGTGGAGGATTATATTTTATACCTCCTAGGGCACCAGCTCACCAAAAATAAAGGGAAGTCATCGAGAGACGAGGTCGGATTTCATGTTTTCCCTGCCGCCAATGGAAATCCGTCTGTTCACCGTCGAAGTCGACGTTGCCGGCGATTTCATCCCGTTTGCAATCCCTAGTTATCTTCCCAATGCTCCCAGGAATGTTCCTGACCTTTCCTCGAGCTTCTTGCACCACTCCCGAGTCATTCCAATGATCGCCGAAACCCTAGCTTCGCCGCTGTTGTCGCACCGCCATCTCCGGCCATCGCAACCACGATTGGACCCCACCATCGTGATGCGTGGTCAATTTTAAGGCTAGGCGGTCAGACCCAAGCCGAGTGGAGGTCGTCGCAGCAAAGTTCGACGAGCGCTGCCGCGGTTCCGGCGAGCAGCGCCACCCGCGTCGGGAGGTAGACGACGACCCGACGGGTCCCGCCTGTCGGTGACCCGTGCGAGCGTGCGGATCGGCTGTGGCACCGGATCGGGTGCAGCTGTGCGGGTTAACCCCGTGGCACTCAGTGCAGCCCATCACTGATTGGTCCATTTTAAATGAGTGGGGCCAGGCTGATTATTTGAACTTCTCCAATTGGAAAATAATTCCAGAATTTGAAAAAACTTCTAAATTCAATTTCTCCTAGTAAATTTGCTCAAAAATTTCCAAATAAATTCTGGTAGACTCCCCTTGATCTCCAATTTGCATTGCTGCCATTTTTTGGACACGAAACTCCAATAATGTTCATAATTAATTCCTTAGAGCTAACTGCTTGGGAAATTAATTACTCCTGTTCTGTTAATTGGAAAACTTCCAATTTTGGACAGAAACCTCCACAAAATTCATTTGATCTCCAATAACAATTTCAAGTTCATTGGACTTCATTTACTAGGTTGATCAGTGTTCCAAATCTCTATGTAATTGAGAAATTGGGAAAAATACAGAAAACATTTTAGAAATTCTCCCAAACTTGTAAAATCGATTTCTCCCTATAGGAAGCTTAGCAAATTGTGAAATAAATTTTCCTAGAACCAGTGGGACCCCCTCTGCATGGTACAACCACTGGTAGCCATGATAGACCTCCAGAATTTCAACCAAAATTCAGAGAATGTTATTGCTTGCCATAATTTTTAGAGACAACAAACTTCCTTGATCATCTCCTGTTCTTTGCAAGAGTCTCCATTATAGTCCCTAGTATCTACCATAAAAGTTTCAAAGCCAATTAAGATCATTATCTTATTTTGATCACAAGATATTAGCTTGTGACCTTAAACATATTATTTATTTTCAAAGTCATTAAAATATAGTATATGCATATCGTGTAGTAACTAAAGTCGAGAAGCAGACGGAAGCCTTGGAAGTACATCTACCGGAGACAAACTTGGACCCAGACTCATTTTCAGGCAAGCCCCGGTTTGCATTTAAGTTCCTTACAGTGTCTTTGCAGTTTTCATTCAACTTACGTCTTCAGGTGTTTGTGCATTACGTTTAAGGTGTTTGACATCCACTTGCATGACCCACAAATCCCATGGTGTACTGGGTAGGTCTACAGCCCGATGAGTAGAAACTGACATGCTTATGTTCATCGGAATCCGGTAGAAGTGGAGTAGATGGAATCTACTCACGAGATAGAATTTTACCACACGGGATGAATTATATCATGAAATGGTTTATGAATATGAAATTGAGATCGAGCAACAGGTAGGATGCAGTGAGATGTGGTCTCACGTGCGTAGCGCTGCTTGTGTCGATTGAGGACCGATTTGTGTGTGGCCCTTCTGGACAAGCTTGAATTGTACCGGCGACATACTCGAGAAATTGGCTCTAGTAAAGTGACGTAGCTTGATACTAGTTGGTCGAGGCATACCGTTCCGTTTTATAGGCATAGGTTGAGGGCAGCAAGGTGTAAATCAGCTGGTGGGCATGTCAGAGTACACCCCAGCAGGGACCTCTTGCCCGTGATGGGTCGACCGGTTCGACATTCTAGTGTTCGGTGAAAGGTGGCCATATATGACTAGTACTGAAGTGTTATGTAGGTTTTGCTGTAAGTACTCGCTTGCACTTTCGAAAGAGTGCATGTGTCGTGTTCTGCGGGTGTGTCCTGATTGCAATCACTGTCCCTCACGGTAATAGAGTACCACTTGTTCATTGCACTGTGACGTAGTAAATACCGAAGAAGCCAGGAGAATATGATGCATTGAATTAAAATTGTTTTGGAAGATCTATTGCTGTCCAATATGATCACTAAAGTTACTTTCATTAAACTGGTAAGCTGCTGATAATAACTTGAAAGCTAAGAATCCACTTGTAGGCGAGTCCTTTACTATTTTAACTTACCTATGCTTAATATTCACCCTTCATATGTCTAGTGAGATGGGTTAGTCTTGCTGAGCCTTAAGATCACATTTGCAGTTAACAAGTTTTTGCAGATTACACGACTAATGACGGGTTCGATGACGAGGCTGCACCCCCTCCAGGGTTTACAGCCGAGTGGGAGCCCTGCACGCCGCCGTAAGTTTGGTGTTTCTAGTGCGAAGCATCCAGGACATGGATGACATTGCTTTTGCATAGCTAGTGCCGAAAGTTTAGCTATGATGTATAGGTCACTTTCCTTTTCGCTTAGTATTTTAAAACTTCTGCTGTGTTTATAAATAAAGACTTCGCAATGTATTTTATTCTCATTCTTTTCTTATATATTGTTGGGTGTCCCATCGCACGACACCACCCAATGAGATCCTTGGATGTTGGGACCCCGGTCTCCACATCATGGTATCAGAGCATCATTGGGAACAGTGTCTTTGAAAAGAGCATATTTTCAAAAACTTAGGATTATATGAGTGAGGAATTAGCTATATGCCCATATAAGGAGTATTATTAGTATAATATATAAATGTAGTAAACTAACTTATGTGTTAGTATATTCTGTAACGACACTCTGACGTCAGGTAAGAGGTAAGGTACGCCACTAAGAGCGGATCAATATCGGTAAGCTCAGCATACGAGGAGTGGTATGTGATATTTCCGTGGCTTAGCACGAAAAGTGAATATGAGTCTCTGAAGCTTTTCATGTTTCTTAGAACATATGACACGCGGTACCCCAGCGTTACACAAAATTAGTGGGAGCCCCTGTCGGGTGGTGGATAACCCGATAGTATGAGTCTATAGAACTATTCATGTTCTATGGGATCATGCGAAACATGTATGCCCAAGCGTGTATAAGCCGTTTCTTGCGGGAGTCTTCGCTGTACAGACATAGTACAGCCATGTACCTTGAGACATGACTTCGCTCAAGGGCGACTCACACCAGATTTGTATGCATTTACTTTCAAATATATATTTGTGTATTGTGACTGTCTGTCGTGTTTCCCCGAACTGCCCTTGTGGTGTGCAGGTGTAACAGGGGATGGTTTGTCTTCTGTAGCTACACTGACTACAGTAGCGACCCGTGTAGAACATGTTTGCGTGTGAACGATACAAGGGTCACTTATAAACGGATTTGGATATACCGGTTAGAATTATCTTTGGTGGGGCACGTAGTACCGTAAGTATCAAATTTGATACCTGACCATACCCATCAACATAATGGCTGCATTACATTTTGGAGAGTCCTACTATCTGATGCTGGTAGGTTTGGACTCCGCAAAATGGGTTTCGACTGGACAAAGGGGTTAGAACCAAGATTCTTAATTTCTGGCAGATGTTTGCTCAACTTCGCTGGATTATGATCTTGGTCAGCTGTTATTTAACATAGGGGTATTCTATATGGATGGAAAGCTCTTGAAGACCTCTACAACTTTTCTGTCGACCATCAAGGCAGAAAAGCTTGATAATCTGTTGAAATTTGGAGTATATTTAAACAGCTCCAGATGACCATACCATTGTACCAGTCTCTGTATTTTTGCCATAACTCACTGTAGAAATATCTTCTGCCTTATTGTGATACATATCTGGAAAGGGTAGAAGGATATCTACAGTTTCGGTATTCAAAGATTTCCGGATTCAAATTGGAGTCAAATCAAATTTTGAGTTCAAAACAGTGAACTGCAGGACTGCTGGTGAAAACCAGTCAGTTCATCTGTTAAGATTGGATAGCTATAGCTTTTAATCCCGAATAGTGATATGGTCACATATGTACATTTATAGAAATCTTTGGAAGTCCTCTATTACCTTTATGTTGCACTCATGACCTGAATCTTGGTGTAACTGTGTGTAATTCCTATTGTCGCAAACTTGGTTCCAGCAGACCAGAACTTGAAACAGTTTGCGCATAGTTTCGAATTTGCGCGCTATACCTGTATAACAAATATTTCAAGGATGAAATATTTTACTTCTGGATTTTTAACTTGAGTTTATACAATTTTTATTTTTTCATTACCTCGAATATTATTATGATATACCTGTATAAATTGTGGAAATAACCACATATACAGGAGAGGTTCTGTCCAAATTTCCAGAAAACTTGGGTCAAATTTAAACCTGTATATATTCTTCTTCCTAGCTCACCGGGAGCTGTATGAGTACAATATGGAAAGTTTGTAAAGTGTACTACAACTTTTGTATTCAAACCAACGTCTAGTTCTGAAATTTCCTGTATGAAAATTTTGAATCTATACAGGAAGGTCAGCTGGACCAGACTGTCATTACTACTCCAGCTTTAAATTTTTCTTGAACTTTTGGAAGTTGGAAACCTTTTCTTTGTTCAAGTGTACTTTCCATAGATGGAGGATTTGATGGTACACTTACCGAACGGACGGGTGTTCGCGACGAGTGCCCTTTGAAGAGGTTTTCCGGAGTTGTTGATAGCGCTGCTTCAACGGTTCGGGTATCGCGACATACCGAGCTATTGGGGCAGGGAATTCAATGACGGAGGTGTGACAAGATGCACCATCTATGTTGATGTGCCCGCTGGTGCGTCATATATTGGATGGGCTCCTTTCTCCATCCTAGTGAAAGGGACTCAGTTGGAAGACACGTGGTGTTTTGCCGCGAGTGTTGCTATTGCGAGGTTTTGCAAGCTTCATTATCGTCATATGGTGGGCACCCCGTAGTCGACGGTAGAGCTTGTGATGAGTGGCAAGTTGAATGGGTGCAGCTTATGGCATTCACGAAGTGGTACCCAAGATAATCTTTGTGTTATATGCAGCATCATCATGTCAAGTGAGTGTTACACAGCATGCTAGCATTGAAAGGTTGATGGGTGATCTGAAGCAAGCTATGATTCGAGGAGATCACTTTGAGTGGGCCAATGACTCACTTAGAGCCATGATTGCTCCTCTCAATCGATGTTTAAACATTAAAGAGAATCAGTGGCACCAGCTGTTCAAGATCTATCGGAAGCTCGCCAGGAAGCACAGTGCATAGAAAGCGCATTGGAGGCGAGTCAACTTGAGGTGCAGCTGCTGGATGATCAGTTGAGTACGATAACTCAAGAATGGGATCAATCCAAGGAAGAGACTCAGGATTGGAAAGCCAGTTGCGAGCATGCACAAAAGGAACTGGAAGACTATAAGATGTTTCTTCTACATGCTGATGTGCAATCATTAGTTGTCACGACATCATCGATGGCGGGTGAGGTAGCAGCTCCTGCTCCAGCACCCGCACCTGTGGCACCAAATCCTGAGGACGAGTACAAAGAAGATCCTGAGATACTCAAGTACGACGAAGATGGCGTATCGGAGTAGGATGGGGCAGCACTCTTGCCATCACGAGGCCCGTATAGTTAGTAGTTGCTCGTGGTTATTTTGTGGCCATGTTTGTGTCATATTAAAAAGAGTAGTGGGTGTGTATAAGATGACAAGGTGTGTATGACGCCTCATAGAGACCAAGTATAGTAGAGATGCACTTCTGTAGTGGGAGTCCATCATTTTGGAGTTCACTATTGTAAACTTGGTCAGGAGATAATATATCTTGTATAAAGTTTGTACTTTATCAAGATATGTGAATGTTATGCACTTGTTTCCTTGTCAAGATTCGCACTACTATAATATGAAATGGATGGAGGAAAAACAGACATGTTGCTGATTTTTAAATCATGTGGATGCAGCATGGTGCGTACGCGTTCGACGCACGAGATGGGAGGCTCGTGCCGTGGTCGTGAGGTCGAATCCCCAACCCGCTAGCAAGCTGCGACACCGCAGCAACAAGTTCCACCACCACCACCTCCTGAACTTCTGAGGAGTCTCGCGGAGGTTCTCGCCGCAGTGCTTGGCTCACGTGACGAGCAAACCGAGTTGCTGCGGACCTTGGTTCAACATTCACCCCGTCAAGGGGGGCGACCAGATGCGGGTCCACGACAGCCCTATCCGAGTTCATACTCGGACTTCATGTCAACGCACCCGCCAATCTTCATGGAGGCCAATGAACTGTTAGAGACAGACAACTAGCTCCGCTCCATAGATGGAAAGTTCGGTTTGCTGCGATTAACCAAACAGTAGAAGACCCTGTTCCCGACACAACAGTTGCAGGGATCTGCTGGTGCGTGGTGGGCGAATTATCTCGCTGCACGACCAGCAGACTATGTCGTGAGCTGGGAGGAGTTCCGGGAGGCGTTCCGTGCCTATCATATACCTCCTGGGATCATGAGGAGAAAGCTTCAAGAGTTCTTGGAGCTGAAGCAAGGAGGAAGGAGTGCTTACGAGTACTCCAAGGCCTTCAACCACTTGGCCCAGTATGCTCAGGACCAAGGGAGTACTAAAGATAGGAAGCGTGAGTGCTTCTACCGGGGTTTGAACCCCAAGATGAAGGACAAGCTTGCCTTGTTCAATCGCAGCAGCTTCAACGAGAATGTCAACACCGCAATCGTACAGGAGGACGCTACTAGGGAGTTGTCCTCTAACAAGAAGAATAGGAGTGGTGCTCCTCAGAAGTACCGAATGATGTATCAATCACTATCCGGCCAGAGGTGGCACCCGCCATCACGACCACCGATGTTTCATGGTCGCCAGTTCAACAACACCTGTTTTTGCCCGCAGCAGCAACAGGGGATGTTTCTGCGTGCACCGGGATTTTGTCCTCCCTTCCAAGCCAGTCAGACACCCTACACGGGTTTCACGTGTCGTCAGACAGAGCACTTCGCCAACAACTGCCCGCAAGACAGGCAGGGCGGAGGACAATCGTCGTAATAGGGGGCAAACCAGACCCGCAACCAGTCCAAGAAGCTAGCCACCAGAACCGACAACGTCCACCACCTCGCCATCGAGGACGTTCTGGAACGCGCACCCGTACTCACGGGTACGTTCTCTCTCCTTGGTCATCCTGTAGTCATCCTCTTTGACTCTGGTGCTTCCCACAACTTTATTAGCATGTGTTATCATTCAATATAAGTTGCCTATTGTTCCCACAAAACCCCCATATATGATTTGTTCTCTGGGTGGGAAAGTAGTAGAAGATGAGATGGTGCATAGGGTACCTCTTAATCTGGGTGGGAACATATACCCTACCTCTCTCATTATATTGGAGCATCAGAAAATAGATGCCCTCTTAGGAATGGCATGGTTGCAATAAAACAGTGCTATTCTTGACATAGTTCCTCGGAGGATATTTCTGAATTATCCACTCCACCCTCCCCAAGCTCTCACTCTTGAGAGTATTATCCAAGTAACTCCAACTACTTACAACACCGAGGCCATTAAACTTGAGGATATTCCAGTGGTATATGAGTATCCGGACATATTTCCCAAGGATCTTCCTGGTATGCCATCAGATCGAGATGTCGAGTTTAAGATTGAACTTGTACCGGGAATCGTGCCGATCTCGAGGAAGCCATATAAGATGGCACCTAAGGAACTTGCAGAACTGAAGGAGCAGCTGAAGGAACTTATGGACAAAGGTTTCATTCGTCGAAGTTCCTCAGCTTGGGGTTGTTCTGCATTGTTCGTGGAGAAGAAGGATAAGACATTGAGAAGAAGGATAAGACACTCAGACTATGTGTGGACTATCGTCCACTCAATGCTATCACAATCAAGAATAAGTATCCACTACCACACATAGATATTCTGTTCGATCAATTGGTGGGTGCTAAGGTATTCTCGAAGATGGATCTTTGTTCTGGGTATCATCAGATAAGGATTCGACCAGAGGATATACCTAAGACAGCATTCTTGACGAGGTATGGATTGTATAAGTACCTCATCATGTCCTTTGGATTGACCAATGCACCGGCCCATTTCATGAATCTCATGAATTCGGTGTTCGTGCCGGAATTGGACAAGCTTGTTGTGGTCTTCATCGACGACATCCTTGTGTATTCAAAATCTGAAGAAGAACATGCTCAACACCTACGCGTCGTGATTCAACGATTACTAGACAACAAGTTGTATGCTATGTTCAGCAAATGTGAGTTCTGGATCAGCCAATTGCCATTACTAGGGCACATCATCTCTGTTGAGGGGATTGCAACTGATCGAAGCAAGATTAAACAAGTACTCAAATGGGAGTCTCCAAAGTCTGTACATGAAGTTCGAAGCTTCCGGGGTTTAGTAGGATATTACCGAAGGTTCATTCCATGTTTCTCCATGATAGATAGACCTATGACAGAACTGCTAAAGAAAGGGAAGAAGTATGTATGGACGAAGGAATATGAGTAAGGTTTTCAAGCATTAGTGAAACACCTCACAACAGCACTGGTACTAGCCCAACCGGACACAACAAAGTCATTTGATGTTTATTGTGATGCATCTGGGATTGGTTTGGGTTGTGTATTGATGCAAGACAGAAGGATGATCGCTTATGGATCACGACAGCATCGGAACCATGAGAAGCATTATCCGACTCATGATCTTGAGCTCGCTGCCGTGGTACTTGCATTGAACATGTGGAGACACTATCTGTTGGGAAACCTAGTGCATCTCTTCACCAATCACAAAAGCTTGAAGTACATCTTCACCAAGAAGGACTTGAATATGCGAAAGCGAAGATGGATGGAATTGATCAAATACTATGAGATTGAGAGCCACTACCATCCTGGCAAAGTGAGTGTAGTTGCAAATGCGCTGAGTCGCAAGTCCCATGTCAATAATATTTCCATCACCTCGATGGAAGAAGAAGAGTCGAGTCTCTACTTGGTTCCATATGGGGCGCTCTATAATCTAGCTCTCATTCCTACTATGAGGGAAGATATTGTAGTGGCTCGGAGGGAAGACAAGGGCATGTCGCACATTCGTCGAAGAATGAAGAAAGGGGAGATGAAGTGTTTCCGATGTGACGATGACGGTACCATCTGGTTCAAAGGCCGCATCGTGGTACCGCACAAGGTGGATCTTCGGAAGAAGATATTGGACGAAGCTCATTTGCCCAAGTATTCTATTCATATGGGGAGTAACAAAATGTAGAGGGAGAGAGCGAAGTACGTATCCGAGTGTGATATGTGTCAGTGAGTGAAAGTGGACCATCTGAAGATAGTAAGTCAGCTTCAACCGTTGAGCATACCGGCCTGGAAATGGGAGGACATCAGCATGGATTTCATTGTTGGATTACCTCTCACCTTTCACAAGCATGACTCGATTTGGGTGATAGTTGATCGACTCACCAAGTCAGCTCACTTTATTCTAGTCAATGTCAAATATGTGGCACAACAATATGCAGAGTTGTATATTGCCAGGATCATGTGCCTACACGGAGTACCCCGCACTATCATATCAGATAGTGGAAACTTATTTGTTGCTCGATTTTGGGAGCAGCTCCACACATCTCAGGGTACCAAGTTGATTCAGAGCTTAGCTTACCATCCTCAGACTGATGGTCAAATGGAGCGAGTAAACCAAGTGCTAGAGGATATGCTCCGCGCCTGTGCCATCCACAATGGTAAAAATTGTGATGATCATCTACCATTGGTAGAGTTTTCATACAACAAGGGTTATCATGCTAGCATCCAGATGTCACCATATGAAGCTCTTTATGGCCGGAAGTATCGCACACCTTTGAACTTGTGTGAATCCGGTGAATGAGTGATATATGGTATCGACTTGGTGAATGAAGCCGAAGAACGAGTACGAGTTATTCAAGCCAACCTCAAGGCTGCATAGTCTCGTCAAAAAATATATGCGGACAAATGACGTCGACCTTCACTTTGATGTCGGGGATCATGTTTATCTTCGTGTATCCCCAATGAAAGGGATTCATCACTTCGGAGTAAAGGGGAAGCTAGCTCCACACTTCATTGGGCCGTTCGCACTAATTGAATGATGTGGACCTGTGGCCCATCAGCTAGAGCTACCAGTGTTGCTTTTAGGGGTCCATAATGTGTTTCACATTTCGCAGTTGCGAAAATGTCTCAAGGCCCCAGCAGATGTCCGTATGGAGGATTTTGAAGCTCTCCAACCAGATCTTACTTAATCTGAGCATCCAACCCAGATAATCAATGAGAAGACTCGCACCACAAGAAGCCGCACCTTACATTTCTACAAGGTCTTGTGGGGCAACCACACCGCTGAAGAAGCAACGTGGGAAAGCGAGGAATACCTTAGAACGAACTATCTGGACTTGTTAGCGGCATATGTTCGTTAGATCTTTTTCTTTTATCCTTCCTATTGTTATCTCAGGACGAGATTCTTTTAGGGGGGGAATGTAAAATCCCAGTTTTTCCTTAATATAAAGTTCAGTTACCAGTTAGTTATCAACCATAGTGGAGATCAATTATGGTTGTACACATGAACTTGATATTATCAAGAATCTTTCTTTCACTCATACTTAAATTCGATTACCATGGGGATTGGACTTCACCAATGACCTTAGGATAATTCAAGTGACCTTTCTGCAAATTTTGGAATATATTGAAAGGAAGTTGTTAGGGCAAAACAATATGCAGTACTAAATATATTCAAATTAATTCAAAACTTGAATATACCTACTATACATTTAGGCCCTGTCAAAATATTCAAATCTGAGGCTATACATTTTCCCATGGCCTCATAATATTCCAAATAGCACCCCTGCAAATTTTCATAATTTTTGAAGCTCATTTGCTATTTAATGCGGAGACTCCATTGATTTCATTCAAATTCAAATTTGAATTTGAATTCAAGTTGAAACTTGTCCAAATTTGAAATCCAATTTCAGAATCTGACGCTACACATTTTATTTGGCTTCGCCACAAAAATCTAGGATTTTTGGATCATGTTTGGTAAGGGAATTAAAGTTCCAGAGAGGATTGAATTGAAGGGGCAGTGGGACCCACTACTCATAGAAGCATTACCGTGGGTGCTCTGCCGCCGAAATACCATCGCCGCTCTACTCGACACTGCTGAAAGTGCATCTAGGCATCCTTTGTGGGTTTTGTTGATTAATGACAAACAAATGAGATCCTAACCACATTATTAAGATGAGTGCAGGTTTTAATGAAAGAATGAAGAAAGCGCCAAAAAGAAAGGAGAATGAGGATTAATTCAGAAAAGATCTCAAGAGCTGAATAGAATACATCATTGTGTAGGGAGTGTGTTGGTGTAACACATCCCAAGAGATCAAGCACAAAAGAAATCCTCACACACTTCACATTTCACAGGAAAAACGGACAAGTCCAATATACACCAGACTAGTCTGATATCCTCTCTGGATAGGTTCGGACAAGTCCAGCCAGTGCGGACTTGTCCGCACCGGACTAGTGCGATAATGTCCGGACTAGTCCGATAATGCCTCTGACTAAAATCGGACAAGTTCTCCAAGTGCAGACTTGTCCTATATTCACTAAGGGTATCACCTCACAGGACTAGTCCAATATTACCACGGACAAGTCCGAAAACCTTTCAGACTAAAGTCGGACAAGTGCGCTCCTAGCCGGACAAGTCCGATATTCCTGGACACTTAGGGTTTCCTGCAAGCCACACACCAGACTAGTCCGGACCCTCGAAACCCTAACGATAACTTTTGAAAACCCTAATATAAATAGATGTGTACGGCCCAACTATCAAATCACTCGACCCCCTACACCGTCACACCCTCTGAGAGCCTAGAAAACACATCTCTCCACGAAATCCAGCGCAAGAAAGATCAATCCCTTGAGGATTCTCTTTGGATCAAAGGAGATACACGATTCGACACGTTTGAGCTATTGCATTTGATCTCTAACACACTCATGTTGTTTCTTTGTTGATCTTACGAGTGTGTTCTTAGTGGTGTTTCAATTGTAATCTTGGGGAGCCCTCAACTTGTGAGAAGGCCCCTTGAACTTGGTGATTTGCCTCTTTGTGATAAAAATTGTGTGTCAAACTTGTTCTTAAGTTTCTTTTATCATATTCTAGGGTTTGATTGATCTTGTCCATCTTACGTTAAAACATTCGAATAGAAGTTAATTTGTACTACACTTAGTTTCATTGACTCAATACTTTCAATTTACATACTATATTCCACTGCGTACTTTGCTTGTATTGAAATTATCGATCAAACTTGATCAATTTAGTCCGCACGCAACGGACTAGTCCACACTCTACTGGACTAGTCCGATATCTTGGGGTTTGATCAATTTGTTAAGTGTTGCAGGTTCCGACTAAAATTCAAAAAGGCATATTCACCCCCCTCTAGGCCACATTCAACCGCACGCATGCAAATCTCTAGTGAACTGCCTGCTTGCCTGCTCGCTGCGCGAACTAAAGCCGCAGTCACCGCCACCGCCTCACGCCACTTCCCTCACTCCTCCGTTCCCTTTTTGCGTTTTCCCCTCCGCTTGCGCGCTGCCAACCTCACCTTGGAACTCCGACGATAGCTTTCCATCTTGCCAAGGATCGATCATGAGTTATTTAGCAAAGTTGTTCAAAACTTGCTTGCGCATCTTCTCAACCTTTTGGTTCGGTGTTTCCTAACCCGATTGTGCGGTATTCCGCAGTTTTCCGATGACCGTGGGAGAAGCCGCCAATAAACGTCCCTGCTCCCCTCTCGACAAGCCGGACGAAGCCTCTACAGGCCCAGACTTCTATAAGAGAAAGGTGTGTTATCGCGCCTTACGCATGCTCACCAAGTTTCAAGCCATGCCACACCTTGTAGTGTTCTTATTTTCCATTTTTCCCCATGATAGTTCATACCGTGGTCTGTAGATCATCGGTTTAAATCCGTTTCTCCGTGCAACTATTTTTCAATCCAATGGAGGATAATATTCTGTACCTCCTACCGCACCAGCTCACCAAATATAAAAGGAAGTCATTGAGAGACGAGGTCGGATTTCAAGTTTTCCCCGCCGCCAATGGAAATTCATCGGTTCACCGTCAAAGTCCATGTTGCCAGCTATTTTATCCCATTTGTACCCCCCTAGTTAGCTTCCCCATGCTCCAAGGAACGTTCCTGACCTTTCCCAAAGCTTCTTGTGCCATTCTGGAGCGATTCCGACGATCACCAAAACCCTAGCTCCGCAGCCGCCATCGCACCGCCATCTCCGGCCGTCGCCGCCACGATTGGACCCCAACATCATGTTGAGCGGTCGATTTTAAGTCTAGGCGGTCAGAGCCGAGCCGACTGGAGGTCGATGAAGGGAAGTACAGCGAGCACCGCCGCGGTTCCGGTGAGGAACGCCGCCCGCGTCGAGAGGTAGACGACGACCCGACAGGTTCCGCCTGTCAGCGACGCGTGTGAGCGCGCGGATCGGCTGTGGCACCGGATCGGGTGCGGCTGCGCGGGTTAACCCCGTGGCCCTCGGTTCGGCTTATCTCTAATTGGTCTATTTTAAATGAGTGGGGCCAGGCTGATTATTTGAACTTTTCAAATTGGAAAATAATTCCAGAATTTGAACCAACTTCTAAATTCAATTTCTCCTAGTAAATTTGCTCAACAATTTCCAAATAAATTCTGGTAGACTACTATTGATTTAGAATTTGCAGTGGTGCAATTTGTTGGACATGAAACTCACAGAATTTTCATAATTAATTCCTTAGAGCTAACTGCATGGGAAATTAATTACTACTGTTTTCTTAATTGGAAAATTCCCAATATTGGACAGAAACCTCTACAAAATTCACTTGATCTCCAATAAAAAATTGCAAGTTCATTGGACTTCATCTACTAGGTTGATCAGTGTTCCAAATCTCCATGTAATTGAAACAATTGGGAAAAATACAGAAAACATTTCAAAAATTGTCCCAAACTTGTAAAATCAATTTCTCCCTATAAGAAGCTTAGAAAAATGTGAAATAAATTTTCCTAGAACTAGTGAGACACCTTATGCATGGTACAACTACTGGTAGCCATGATAGGCCTCCAGAATTTCAATCAAAATTCAGAGAAGATTATTGCTTGCCATAATTTTTAGAGACAACAAACTTTCTTGATCATCTCCTGTTCTTTGCAAGAGTCTCCATTATAGTCCCTAGTATCTACCATAAAAGTTCCAAAGCCAATTACGATCATTATCTTATTTTGATCATAAGATATTAGCTTGTGACCTTAAACATATTATTTATTTTCAAAGTCATTCATATATAGTATATGCATATCGTGTAGTAACTAAAGTCGAGGAGCAGTCGGAAGCATTGGAAGTCTATCTGCCGGAGACTAACTTGGACCTGGACTCGTTTTCAGGCAAGCCCCAGTTTGCATTTATGTTCCTTATAGTGTCTTTGCAGTTTTCATTCTCCTTACGTCTCCAGATGTTTGTGCATTACGTTGAAGGTGTTTTTCATCCACTTGCATGACCCACAAATCCCATGGAGTACTTGATAGGTCTACAGCCCGATGTGTAGAAACTGCCATGCTTATGTTCATAGGAATCCGGTAGAAGTCGAGTAGTTGGAATCTACTCGCGAGATAGGATTTTACCACACGGGATGAATTAGATCAAGAAATGGTTTATGAATATGAAATTGGGACCGAGCAGCAGGTAGGATGCAGCGAGACAGGGTCTCACGTGCGTAGCCCTACTTGTGTCAATTGAGGACCGATCCGTGTGCGGCCCTGCTGGACAAGCATGAATTGTACCAGTGACATACTGGAGAAATGGGCTCCAGTAAACTGACGTAGCCTTATACTAGTTTGTCGAGGCATACCGTTCCATTTTATAGGCATATGTTGAGGGCAGCAAGGTGTAAATCAGCTGGTGGGCACGTCAGAGTATGCCCCACGTAGGGACCTCCTGCTTTTGACGGATCGATTGATTCGGCATTCTAGTGTTGGGTGAAAGGTGGCCATATACGACTAGTACTGAAGTTTTATGTAGATACTACTGTAAGTACTCGCTGGCACTACCGATAGTGTGTATGTGTCATGTTGTCCTGATTGCAATCATCGTCCCTCGCGGTAATAGAGTACCACTTGTTCACTGCGCTATGAAGTAGTAAATATTGAAGAAGTCAGGAGAATACGATGTTTTGAATTATAATTGTTTTGGAAGTTTGATTGTTGTCCAATATGATCACTAAAGTTATTTTCATTAGACTGGTAAGATGCTGATAATAACTTGAAAGCTAAGGATCCATTTGTAGGCGAGTCCTTTACTGCTTTACCTTACCTATGCTTAGTATTCACCCTGCATATGTCTAGTGAGACGGGTTAGTCTTGCTAAGCCTTAAGCTCACGTTTGCAGTTAACAAGTTTTTGTAGATTACACGACTAAACACGGGTTTGATGAAGAGGCTGCAACCCCTCCAGGGTTTACAGCCGAGTGGGAGCCCTGCAGGCCGCCGTAAGTTTGGTGTTGCTAGTTCGAAGCATCCAGGACATGGATGACTTTTCTTTTGCATAGCTAGTGCTGAGAGCATAGCTATGATGTATAGGTCACTTTCCTTTTCACTTAGTATTGTAAAACTTTTGCGGTGTTTATAAATAAAGACTTGGTATTGTATTTTATTCTCGTTCTTTTCTTGTATACTATTGGGTGTCGCATCGCATGACACCACCCAATGAGATCCTTGGATATCGGGACCCCGGTCCCCACAAGATCTAAAAGTAGCTCCTGGTGTGAAGTCTCATGATTACCATGTATTGCTTAGGCAGATGATTGCTGTTGGAACTCGAAATATCCTACCGGTCAATGTTTGGAAGGCTATAATGAACTTTTTATTTTTCTTCAATGAGATTGGTCAAAAAGTACTATGTGAAGAAGATGTTGAGTCATTGGAAAAAAGGGCACTATGTAACTTTATGCTTCCTTGAGATGTATTTTACACCTGCCTTTTTCAACATCAGTGTCCATTTAACAACTCATCTTATTAAGGAGATAAAGCTACATGGCACCGTGTTCCTCCACCAAATGTATGCGTATGAGAGATTCAACGGCATACTGAAGTCCTTTAGTAGAAATCGAGCTTACGCTGAGGGCAGCATGGTACAAGGATACTCTACAGAGGAATCTGTGAAGTGGGCTCTAAACTACACTGACCCGAGTAACCCAATTGGTGTTCCCAAGTCTTGTCATGATGGGAGGCTCACGCGAAAATGGACCATAGGGAAGAAGGCTATAACTCCAGATCCACATTTATTCTTGTGCGCTCATTTCAACGTGTTGCAACACATGTCCATTGTGTCAAAGCACTTGGATGAGCACAAGGAGGTGGTGCCTAGAGACAATCCTGGCCGCAATGAATCATGGCTAGCAAATTAACACAGGAGGAAATTCATTGGCTGGCTCTGGGATCAGATTTCTCACTCATCGAATACTCAAACAAGTGAATACCTAAAAAAGTTGGCTCGTGGTCCTACATTCACAGTTATTACATATCAAAGGTTCGACACAAATGGATACACATTCTACATTGTAGAACAAGACAAGAAAAGCACCTATTATAATAGTGATGTCTGTGTTGATGCTTATGATGCTACGGGCCAAGACAAAAACATATACTATGGTAAAAAAAATACAGATATGGGAGCTTTACTTTCAAGGATTCAAAATTCCTCTTTTCCATTGCAACTGGGTTGATGGAATCAAAGGTGTTATACAAGACCAGTACGGGTTCACTAGCGTTGATCTTAACCATCAAGGATATGAGTCGTGGCTTTTCGTGTTAGCAGAACACGTTGCTCAAGTGTTCTATGTTCCATACACAACAAATAAAAGACTTAAGGTGGTTATACCTAGAAACGACAAATCGTCAGGGTCGAGAATGCCGTCGATGAGGAAGAGTTTGACCAATTTGATGAGATTCCTCCTTTTGTCACCTCGATGATCAAGTCAAGAATACCACCGGCCAACAAAGTTCCGCGCAGAATAGCCACCATGAAAAAGTCAAGAATTTCGAAAAATCGGGACTGCAACGCGAAGTACCAAATTGATTGTGTGTAAATTTGCTCCATATGTGAAAATATGGTCAATTGTGTGAAAAAATTGACTTCCATTTGGATATTTGTGTGATATATACTCAAATGTGTGAAAATATTACCATCTGAGTGAAAATTTGACTTTCATTGGTCATATGTGTTGTGTTTCTTATGGAGAAGTAGTGATACATTGTGTTTTGTTTCTTAATGAAGCACTACTAAATATGGCACATGCTCTGCCCTGGAAAATGAGAGACGTACGTGATGCAAGATTAGCCTCACAATGTCGCGTCTCGCATGCGTCTGTGAATTATGCTGTAGTGAAGATCTTTTGCCCCACCTCAGAAATTCGAGCGCGTCGCAACAAGCATATAAGGTGTGGCATTGCACAACACGTAGAGAAAGTTGTTGTTCACTCCTTGGTGCATGTTGTGCTTTGATTCGAGAATAGCAGCTTTAGCATATCCACAAGGTAATGAGAGACGCGCCTTTTAAGAGATTGCCTCCGATTTTGACGTGCTCGTTATGCGACAGTGAAGATCTTTTATCCCACTTCTGAAGTATGAGCGCATTGCAACAAGCATATAAGGTGTGGGATTGCACGGTTCACATCAAGCTTGGATTGCACGATCTTGATGTTAAAGTAAAAAAAATAATCTGGCTATCAAGACAATTCACACCGAGTTTGAGCTTAGTCATGGTGTTAATTATTTCTTGGCACGATCCCACTATGAGATCTGAGCGTTTTGAATTCTGCGCGAATGGCATTATGGCAACGTCTCGCATTAGGCCCACTTTAGCAATTCTACAGAGCTGATTCTCTGGATTCACTTCTGATTTTTGATGAAGTGATTCTGTGATTGAATGAGATTCTCTATGATTCTCTAGAATAAACTCTTTAGAATCAGGACAACAAATTGCTTCAAGGAGAAGCTACTTTTTTCAGCTCCCGACCCCATAGTTCATTTCAAAGAATCACTTCTCAGAATCAGACAAGAATCACTTCTTCTGAAAAACAGTGTTTGGTATAGCTTCCCTGATTCTGCATGAGAATCGGCTCCGTGAAGCTCTGCCAAAGGGGGCCTTAATTCAAGAGAAAAGAGACGTGCTCTTACAAAGCGCGTCTCTGATATGGGCTTACTTACCTTTTGTACCCAATTATTATTTTTGTTTGAGCAAAAGGGAGACATGCCCAACGGTGTCTCTTCTGAGGCGCGTCTCTGATTGTTGCCCTAAGGTACTTTTAGCTCTCTCGCGCTCTCTCTTCCCAACACTTAGCAAAAAATTTCGACACTTTAGCTCTCGCGTGCTGATCACTTTTCGCCCTAGAAACCTCTACCGCGTCGTCCCCTTCCCCAGAGCATGCCGCCATGTCAGTCCCCTTCCTCGAAGCTCGTCGCTGCCTTGACATTGCCCTCTTGATCATTGTCACGCTACCGCCGTCGACCCTCGACTCCTCCTCGACCAGCTCAGCACTGCCCTAATAAGGTTTGTTCATTCTTTTGTTGGAGTCAAAAATGTCCACGCTTTGGTGGTTCACCGGTCAATGTTTAGTATATTTTCAGAGTAGTACGCTTAGGGTATTTGTTGGACTTAAAATGGTTCGCGCTTTGGTGGTTCACTGGTCAATATTTAGTATATTTCCGGAGTACTACACTTAGAGTATTACACTTTGGCTAGTACCGGTCAATGTTTAGTATATTTATGAAGGCCTTGAGGTGTCTTTTTCCAGAGCTATTGTCTTTACCTGTAACTTGTGTGATAGACTTGTGACAGTCTATTATTTAATAATCACTTGGTTTGAATTGTCCTTACACTTGGCACATAGATTTTTTTCTTATTAAGGTACAAATGCCATGAGAGAATTTTCTCCCTTATGTGACTGTTTCTGCAGATGTGACTGAAATTTGATAATGTTTTATAGGATTTCAGTAATTTTATCGAATTTAAAGATGTCTCAGTCGGAGCATCAGCAACATATTGAAGAGGAGACTCAACAGCGGATCAACGGTAGACTCGGCAGCAGACTCATTGTGACAACCGGTTCTGAGAATGAACCAAGTGTGATGCATATGTGTGCCCAAGATGTTTAACACACATACATGAGTGCATTACGAATGATATTCAGGTTATAACCATGTCTCTAATAATAAAAATAATAATAATGGTACCTTGTTACAATATCAAAAGAGTCTTGAATACAAGCTCTAATAATATTGCAGCGGAAAAACTAAGCACTAATAGACTCCATCTCCACAGTAAATTTGACGGTAGCACGCACGCCTAGTACTCTTCAAAGTCCTCCGGATAATCTAAATTATCATTTGTTACCAAATTAATGTGGGAATAGGAAGGGTGAGCACATGTCATACTCAGCAAATGTGGGGAAGTATGACATGTAGCAAAAAAAAAGACGATAATAAATGGCTAATTACATAAAAGTACATTCAAAACATTTGAAATGTGATATTATGATCATTAAGCGAGGTCAAATCCCATCATAACCCAAATACCAATACCATCATGTCCACCATTATTTCAGCATAAATAACCATAAAATCCATAATATTCCATAACCATCAATATTTATCCATAACCAACTCATCATTACCAAACTCATATCCCAATCCTAATTTCTATTCTAGTTCCAACCATTATTCCATATTCAGGTCCATAACTCTAATCATGTGAGGGTCCAGGTTGCTCATAACCGGGAGAACGGCTATCATGATAGTTTTAAAATCTGCATAGGTTGTACCACATTACCCATAAGTCTGTGATTTTATCACATTTCGATGACTAAGAACCTCCATTATGCCGTCTCACACTTTCCTTGGTGTGTGGCCAAGAGATCACAAAATATCATTTACAAAGTGATTACCAGCATGTACGAACCCACTGAGGTTTCATCAAAGGTGATGTCTCTAACAAAGAACATTCATCCAAGGGCTCCCTCTCGTGCCATTCGGATATCAAGGCAGTCCCGCCACTAATGCAAACCCAACCGACACCCGTTTCTCGAGCCTTCCATATGATCCGAATGATACTGGCAATATACTAATTAATCGGCTAAGCCACACCCACACTTGGCCTTGTGGTGGCACTATAAATCCTGGGTGGTCTCTCAACGAATCAGTCCTTAGATCTAAAGCAAGCAAAACCACCAAATTCTTCCAACCAATTCCACATAGCCGGCATGCTTAGATCCCTAGGTTCCATGTTGCTAAAGGGTCATTGTCACCAATTCACATAGTTCATCTGTTCATTAATTCATAACTGAGTCATTTGGTTCTCCCTAATCCCAATTAAGAAAACCAAAGCAAAACTGGAAAAATACCCTTCCTGACTCCCTACACTATATCCCAAGCGACAAGGATGGATATACAAGTCTAGTTGTGACACCCGGTTTTGAAAAATGAACCAAGTGTAGTGTATGTGTGCACAGGATGTTGCTTCACACATAAACATTAACATCACAAACGGTAAACAGAAATAACCATGTCACAAATAAAATAAATACCTAGATTCTATTGCAGCGGAAAATAATCTAGCATAGGCGACTCCAACTCCACAGGCAATCGACGGTAGTACACACACCTAGTGCTCTTGTTGTCTTTCAAAGTATCTCTTGTAGCTGAAAACAAGGAATGATAATAAATAATGGCTATCTGCTGAAAAGTACATTTAAAACATATGAAAAGCATCCAACAATGTCTATGTGAATTAATCCCATCATATCCCAAATAATTACCACTTATGTGTCCAACATCATCAATTACCATTATATAACATCCATCAATAATTATCCATCCATATATCAAATTCTTACCATCATCATCAACCATGTTCATTTATCACAACTAAAACCATAACCATAACCAACCATCCCAAATCCCAAGTTTCCTCTAATCATGTAGGTCATCCAAGTGCTCTTAACCGGTAGCACGGCTATCATGATAGTTTTTAACACTCTGCAGAGGTTGTATCACTTTAACCATATGATCTTGATTTCATCACCTTTCGGTGACTAAGAAACCTCCATTATGCCGTCTCACACTTCTGTTGGTGGGTGTCCAAGAGATCACAAAATAGCCTTTCAAAAGGGAGTAATATTATGTACAGGCCCACTAAGGTTTCACCAGCGGGCTTGAATCTTCATTCTCCGACCCACGGGCCCCCTCGTGTGCCATGCAGATCCCAGGGTAGTCCTACATGACTCCCATTCCCCGCGCGATCCAATGGTCCATACAATACTAGCAGCACTCCTAATTATTCAGCTACGCTGCACCCATACTTGGCCTTGTGGTGGCACTATTGTTCGGGCATATTCTCGCATGAACTAGTCCTTATATCTAAGGTAAGCAAATCCACCTTACCATCCAACCCATTCCACAAAACCATGCTTGCTTAGATCTCCTAAGTTCCATGTTGCTAATTTAATCATCATCTTATTACCATCCCAAATTCTCATAATTAAAGTTGTCCAGCATACTATTTAAGTTACCCATAACCCGTGTAGCGATGCGGTGCAAAAGAGAAAAATACTCATACCCGACTCATCATGTATATCCCAGCGACAAGGAGTGACATACAATGCTAGTAAACTCCTACGTATGGGTTTCCCATCATATTGACACGAGCATGCAATTTCGCAAATAAGACATTTAGTAAAAACAGGATCAATATCAAGGACACTTGCCTTAATATTCCACAATTTGATGGTCAAGCAAATCAATGTTTTGTACACGAAGATCCTCGCATATTCGCTTCTTGATCGCAAGCATTTGAGCGTACCCGTCTACTCACAATCAAGCACATATACAAGAAAACATACACAATAAATACATTGCAAACACTAATCAATATGAAAAATATGGATGTATGCTTAAAATAAATTCATATTGATGCTAAATAAATTTCTATAGCTTTTTAGTGATTTTCGATAATGATTTTCTATTTATTTGGGCAGGTCTGGGATATATTAGAATTTATTCAGAGGCAAAATAATTATTTAAGAACATTAAATATGCCAAAAATATTATTAATAACCTACTAGAATTTATTATAAATTTTTAGGATTTATTCTGGATTTAATTTGATACTTTATAAGTTAACTAGGCTTTAATATTAAATAATGAATCTGGAAAATAGATTAAATAATACTGAAAATATAAATTTGGTCAAATCTAAAATAACATATTGATCTTGTATGATTTAATCTAACTTGTAAGCTTTCAAGTGTTTTAAGATGATTTGGCGATGTTTGAAATACGTCCTACACGTGTTTCAGTTCAAATATTACAATTAAAATCATTGTCTAGATCTAAATCGTAATACCTACCGTGTGCGCATCTAGTCTGCTCTGGAACGGGGCATAGCATAGACGAAGTAGACGGTGCAACGGTCCTCCGGCGGCACGATGACGGCGGCGCGACGATCTCTAGTGGACAGCGGCTCCTTCCTTCTCTTCATCACTTTCTTGTCGCGGCCTCCTCTTTATCTTCCCTGATGGCTAGGGTTTTCCCTCCCTTTTTCTCTCCTAGCGGCTGGCTGGGAAAAGCTACAAAAGCTGAAGGATATACGTTGCCAAAGCAACAGGGCTCTGGTGCTATTTATAAGGGTGGCAGGGCATGCGGCTTGGTACCTGGCGGGCACAAGTCCTAGGCGCGCACGGGAGCCCCCTGGCTAGCAGTGCCATGTGCGGCCAGATCTCTGGCATGACACACGGTGGTTTTTTTTTGTTTATTCTTTTCTTTTATTCCTTTATATGGCCGTGTGGCCTTGCTCGGGATAGTCCCTCTTGGAACCGTGCCTTGCCCGGAACCTTCCGCGGTGAAAGGAAGCTTCCCCCGGAAACTTCTGGAAGCTCCCAGAAATTTTTCTTTTCTTTTTTTTCTTTATATATTTTATATAGATTTGTCTTGTATATATTTTCTATTATTATTTGTTCTAATATTTCCCATTTTTTATATTTATTTTTCTATTATATATTTTATATTCTCATTCACTTTTCTTATTACCTACACACACATATATATATATACACCTTTAGTTTCATTTATTTCTTTTATATCATATTTTTTATGGCAAATAAATTACTTTTTGCATATTTAGTTTGGTAATAAATTTTCAATGCTTGAGTATGAATGCAAAATGCAATGTGAGATGCATATATTTTATATTTTTCTCTATAAAAACAATTTCTTCATATTATTAACTATACATTTCCATTTAAATTTTTTATTTGCCGAAACTCGAAAATCAGGGTGTCATAATTCTACCCCCTTAAAATGAATCCCACCCTCGAAATTCGAATGGGTTGAAGAAGAGATTTGGAATTAAAAATTTTGAATTTCCTTTCATATTTGAATTAGCCAAGTTTTGAAATTTTTATGATGTTACTATCTACCCACCTTAAAAGTAATATCGCCATCGAGATTCAGAGAGATTAGAGAATTGATAAGGAAAAACTTTATCTTGATATCGTCTTCATACTCCCATGTAGCTTCCTCCAGAGTAGTGAATCTCCTGGTTGTGTCTATCTTCTACTGAGGTAGAGGTCGAACGAGATAGAAAAGGAAGATAGAAGGAATCCCAACCTATATGCATGCATCAAGGTATATGATCCTAAATAATGCATTATTATATAGTGGATGACGATGTTGATAAATGCCCAAGAATTCCACAATGCACATCCAAACAACATAGACAAAGCAAGCAACATACAATTATCACACCAAATATAAGCAAGCACACTAACGAAGTAAGCATTTATTGCAACTTATTCAAGGGTAAATTTATATCCTATTTACAGATGTAACATTTTTTTTGCTACGGCTAAAGGTGGACTCATCGGCTTCCTTCATTAGGTTGGCACTCGGTTGCTCCTCCATACTAAGCTCCTCCATATGAAGTGCGTCTTTGAAGGTTTTTGCTTTGATATTCTTCTTATTTCAGGTCCCTATATGCATGTGCGGTCATCTAAACTTTTTGCAAAAAGGAGTGTGTTGGATATGAAAGAAGGAAAGAAAGAAGTCGAAATAAGTAAGAGAATGGAACATCTTGAAAGAATGGTTATTGAAAATAAATCATACATTCTTAACAGAGAATCGATAGAGATGAGAGGTGAAATAGTCCGAAGATTGCTGCAGCAACAAAGATGAGGAAAAAAGAGAGTGTGCGGCATCAAAAAGAGAGAGAAAAAGATAAAATTTGCAACAGCAAGCAAGATGCAGTTAACCAACAAGCTGTAGCAGCAAAATACATGTGTTTTAAAAGAAATAATAGTAGAGAAGATGTAATATACGCAGCAGCAAGCAATATGCAGTTAATCAACAAGCTGTAGCAGCAAAATACATGCGTTTTAAAAGAAAATAATAATAGAGGAGATGTAATAAATGCAGCAGCAAGTAATGTTTTTAAGTAGCTGAAATTGCAAAAGTAAATGCAGCAGCGATGCCATTCAAAAAGTAGTTTTTGAAAAATAGTTCCTATGTGATTTGTGGTGTCCACTCTATCTAGGCTTGCATCCTACGGTTGACACGGCTCTGATACTAATTTGTGACATCCGGTTCTGAAAAACGAACCAAGTGAAGTGTATGTGAGCCCAGGATGTTGCATCGCACATACACATTAACATCACAAATTGTAAACAGAAATAACCATGTCACGAATAAAATAACTACCTTGATTCTATTGCAGCGGAAAATAATCTACAGTAGGCGACTCCAACTCTACAGACAATCGATGGTAGTACGCATGCCTAGTGCTCCACCACTACAGGAAACGCGATCATTTGTGACGGCTGGATTTATTCGCGATGACCAGCTTTCACAAATAGCTTAAATAACGTGGCCGTCGCGAATAAGTCCTTATTTGCGATGGCCTTCGGACTGGCCGTCGCAAATAAGAGTTTATTTGCGACGGCCAACCCTAGGGCCATCGCAAATTGCGGAGCTGTCGCAAATAAAGACTTATTTGCGACGGCCAGTCCACGGCCGTTGCAAATAGGCTTTAATTGCGATGGTCGTAAGGTAAGGCCATTGCAATTAAGGCGGTCGTCGCAAATTAGGGCTAATATCGGGACCCTCTGGCCCCGACTCTTTATTCACCAGTGACTCCACCGCTGCCGCCTGCCGCGCCCCCGTCGCCTGGCTGCGCCCCTGCCGCGCCCCCGGCTCCTCCATCGGCCCGCCGCGCCCTGGGCATCGCAAATCATCGAGTTTCCTGTAGTGCACCTTGTCTTCCAAAGTATCTCTTGTAGCTGAATTAATTGTGGGAATTGCAAAGGTGAATACATATTGTATTCAATAAGTGTGGAAAAGTATGACATGTAGGTAAAAACAAAGAATGATAATAAAAAATGGTTATTTGCTGAAAAGTACATTTAAAACATATGAAAGCATCCTACAATGTCTATGTGAATTGATCCCATCATATCCCAAATAATTACCACTTATGAGTCCAACATCATCAGTTACCATCTTATTACATCCATCAATAATTATCCATCGATATATCATATTCTTACCATCATCATCAACCATGTTTATTTATCACAACTCAAACCATAACCATAACCAACCATCCCAAATCCCAAGTTCCCTCTAATCATGTAGATCATCCAGGTGCTCTTAAATGGGAGTACGACTATCATGATAGTTTTTAACACTCTGCAGAGGTTGTACCACTTTACCCACATATTCGTATTTTAATCACCTTTCGGTGACTAAGAAACCTCCAGTATGCCGTCTCACACATTCGGTTGTGTGTGGCCAAGAGATCATAAAATAGCCTTTCAAAAGGGACTACTAGTATGTGTGGGCCCACTAAGGTTTCACCGGCAGGCTTGAATCTCCATTCTCCCACCCATAGGCCCCCTCGTGTGCCATGTAGATCCTACGGTAGTCCTACTCGACTCCCATTCCCCACGCCATCCAATGGTCCATACTGAAAGTGCATCTAGGAATCCCTTGTGGGTTTTGGTTGATTTATGACAAACAAATGAGATCATAACCAAATTTATGAGATGAGCGCAGGTTTCAATGAAATTATGAAGAAAGCACAAAAAGAAAGGAGAGTGAGGAATCAAGTTAAAAGAGCTCAAGAGATGAATAGAATACTCTTTGTGTATGGAGTGTGTTGGAGAAACACACCCCAAGAGCTCAAGCAAAATAAAACACTCTCACTGCACAAATTTACAGAGGTCCAGACTAGTCTGATGTTCCCAGGACTAGTCCGATATGCTCTCTATCCAGGATCAGACAAGTCCTCCCAGTGTGGACTTGTCCGCACCAGACTATCTGATAAAGTCCAGACTAGTCCGATAATCTTTCTGATCAATATCGGACAAGTCCGATATTCCACGGACTAGTCCGAAAATCCCACTCACCAACATCGGACAAGTCCCCCCAATTTCAGACTTGTCCTTAGCCCCTAAAAATTTCACGACACTGCACTAGTCCGATCTTATCCGCACTAGTCCAATAACCTCTCTGACTAAAATCGGACAAGTCCTCCAATTGCGGACTTGTCCTCAATTCACTAAGGGGTCCACCATGCCGGACTAGTCCTGTATGTGCTGGACTAGTCCAAACATCTCCAGAGACAAAAAAGGACTAGTCCGCCAGTTGCCAGACAAGTTCGATAATTTAGGACACTTAGGGTTTCCCACACGCCGCACACTGGACTAGTTTGGAGTCCACCACATACTAGTCTAGACATCGCAAACCCTAACAATAACCTTTGTCAGCCCTAGTATAAATAGAGGTGTACGGCCCCTAATCAAACTCTCTCAACCCCCTGCGCTGTCACACCTTCCAAGAGCCCTCAAAACACGTCTCTCCACACAATCCAATGCAAGAAAGATCAAATCCTTGAGGATTAACCATAGATCAAAGGAGAGACACGTTATTCACGTCTTGAGCTCTTGGGTTTGATTCTCTCACACTCTCTCGCTGTTTCATTGCATACTTTTGGAGTGTGTTTGGTGGTGTTTCGAATTGTAAATCTTGGGGAGCCCTCAACTTGTGAGAAGGCCCATTGAACATAGTTATTTACCCCCTTTGTGATTAGTGGAAGAGAATCAGCCTCCGTGGTGATTCGACGAGGGTAGGGTTGGTGAAGACCCGGTCCTCCGTGGGCTCCTCAACATGGATGTAGATTTCCTCTGTGGAATCAAACCGCAGGATAAAATCGTTGTGTCCTTTGTTTTTGTTCTTACTATTCATTGTAATCTAGGGTTTGCTCAATCTTGTTCAACTTACATTAAAACTTTGAAACTAAAGTTAACTTGTGCCACATCTAGTATCATTGAAGCAATACACTCTATTTGTAACTCAATTTCCATTGCATAGAGTACTTGGATCAAAATCATCGATCAAACTTGATCGATCTAGTCCGCACACACCGGACTAGTCCGCACACTATCAGACTAGTCCGATTTCTCTCTTTTTGATCAAGTATCTAAGTGTTTCAGGTTCTGACAAACAGTTCAAAAAGCCTATTCACCCCCTCTTGGCTACATTCAGTTGGTATTGGAGCAAGACTCTTCAAAAAGAGAATACTCGCTCGAAGAGAAGATCTCGAACATGAAGGATGCGCACAAGAACTTCAACCAAGAGAAGGTTGAAGATTAAAAGACTCAAAAATTGGAGAAGCACCTCGACGCCATCCAAGACATTGAGGACGATGATGTGGAGACTCTTGAACTTAAGGTGCTCCTAAGAAAGAAGGCGCTCTCTAAAGGGAAGATAAAGATCAAGGATGAGAAGAAGAAGAAGAAGGGGAATAGTCACACCGACTACTCCCAATATCCTTTCAACTATGATCGTTTGAATTCCAACAATAATCACTACTCGTCTATTCCTCTAGGAAAAGCCCCATACTTTGATTGCAATGATTATTCAATGTGGAAGCAAAATATGAAGATGCATTTAATATCACTTAACCGCAGCTTGTGGCATATAGTGTGTACAAGGATAGATATCCCGGATGACGATGAATAGCTCACACCAAGTCAAGAGCAAGCTATTCATCGGAACGCTCAAGCTGTGACTCTGATAACCTCATCATTGAGCCGAGACGAGTTCACCAAGGTGGATAGACTCGAAATTGCTAAGGAAATATGGGACACATTACAAACTGCACATGAAGGCAATCATCATGTGTGAGAGTCAAAGATTGAAATGATCAAAGGCAATTTGGGAAGATTCGCTATAGAAGAAGATGAGTCACCACAAGACATGTATAGTCGGTTGAAGACTCTCATCAATAAAGTTTGAGCCTATGGAAGCAAAAAGTGGAATGATCACGAGGTGATGAAGCTAATCCTTAGAGCCTTCATGCCCTGTAACGTAACCCTATGTTCGATGATTAGAGAAAGCCCTGGGTACAAGAAAATGACCCGGACAAATTGCTTGGAAAGATCATCAATTTCTAGAAGATGGAGAAGCAAGCAAAACATGTCAAAGAGATTGTCGACCTCACCTCAGCAAAGAAGAAAGGAGTCGCTTTGAAGTCCACTTGCAAGCCTGTGTCAAAAGAAGCTCGAGAAGCTCAACTAGAAGAGGACAGCAACGCCGAAAGTAGCAATATAGATGAAGAAGACATGATCCTCTTTATGAAGAAATTCAAGAAGATGATGAAAAGAAGACAAGGTGGTAGATCAAATGAAGGAAGACAAAAAGACAAATCAAGGACTAAGTTGAGGCGCACTTGTTATAACTGTGGTGAATACGATGACTTTATAGTTGATTGTCCCTATGAAGAAAACAAGAAGAAGACCGAGAATACAAAGCCTCAACCCAAGAAGATGTTCAAGAAGAACAAGCAAATTGGACAGGCGCACCTAGGAAAGGAGTGGGACTCCAATGATGAGTCCTCATCCGAAGAGGAAGAGGAGATGGCTAGCATAGCCATCAAGAAGACAACTAAGAAATCCACCCTCTTCCCAACTATTGGCGCAAGGAAGGACAACGACACATGTTTAATGGCGAAGGAAGGTAAAAGAATGGTAACAAATCTTCCTCTTCGCATTCCTTCTCTAGCGATAATGATGCTTATGGTGATGATGAGGATATGCTTGTTGGCATAGATAAGAAAAATGCTGCAAAAATGAATTTCTTGATGGATAAGCTTGTTGATCGCCAAGAAGATATGATCATCCTTCAAAATAAGGAATATCTTAAGATCAAAAAGCTCCTTGAACTTTAAAAGGAGCAAAGCAAGTCACTAGAACTTGATTTAGCTTCAAGCAAGGAAGCTTGCTTGAAGTTAAGCAACTCAAATGTAATCATCAAGGATGAACTTGCTAACTTAACCAAATTTAACAAGATCCTTGAGGTACAAGTTGAGTCACTCAAACAAAGTGACCCTTCATCCTCTTCAAGCTCACCTTCTCAACACTTAAAATCTGAAACTACTATCACTTGTGCATGTGCTTAAATTGACACTAACATGAAGGATAAGTCGAACTTGACAAAGGAAAAGCATCCTTCTCATAGTGGAATATTTGACAAGGAGAAGGTCAAGTATGCACGTAGTGCATACTTGGCCACAAGACCTCCTAAAGTCAAATATGACATTGGGTATTCTTATGGTGAAAAGCAAAATGCTAGAAGCCACAAGAATAACAAGGAATGCATTGCTTTTGTCAAGGGAAACTCCTCTCAAGATAAAAAGTCTAATAATGTTGATAAGTGCAAACATGTTAACAAATATGAACAACAACTATTGTTTAGAACTTTTGACGCATCATATGTTCTCATGAGAAGTAATTTTGGTATAGTTTATGCCAAACATGTTGGGACACGCCATGGGAACACCAAGTCTCATGTGTGGGTGTCCAAATCACTTGTGACTAACCTCAAAGGACCCAAGCAAGCTTGGGTACCTAAAACCAAGGCGTAATTTGTTTTTGCAGGCCTACTCCTTCAGTGGAGCAAAATGGGTGCTAGATAGTGGATGCACCAACCACATGACTGGAGAAAAAAGGATGTTCGTTGAATACGAAGTAAATGAAGATCCACGCGAAAGCATCTATTTTGGAGAAAACAGTTAAGGAAGGGTGCTCGGTACCGGCAAAATTGCAATATCATCTCAACACACTCTTTCTCATGTTTTACATGTCGATTCCTTATATTATAACCTACTGTCCATATATCAATTATGTGACAATGGTTATAATTGCTTGTTCACAAATGAGGGTGTGACCGTCTCTAGAAGGAGTGATGACTCGGTTGCATAAAAGGGTGAACTTGACACATGCTTGATTCCAAAGACCAACATGGGTTGGTTGTGGCATAGATGGCTAGCGCATGTTGTTATGAGGAATCTTAAAAAACACCTTAAGGGCGATCACATCCAAGGTTTGAATGATGTTGTTTTTGAGAAAGACAGGCCTTGTAGCACGTGCCAAGCCGGGAAGCAACTAGGAGCACCCCATCCAGCGAAGAACGTCATGACAACGAAAAGAACTCTCGAGCTACTTCACATGGATCTATTTGGTCCAATTCCTTACATAAGCATCGGCGGTAACAAATACAGTTTAGTAGTTGTTGATGATTTTTGGCGCTTCACGTGGGTTTTCTTTTTGCATGATAAGACAGAAGATCAAGGAACCCTCAAGAAGTTTCTCAAGCGTGCCCAAAATAAATTTTCATTGAAGATCAATAAAATATGAAGTGACAATGATACGGAGTTCAAGAACACCCATGTTGAGGAATACCTAGACGAGGAAGGGATAAAACATGAATTTTCAGCACCGTATTCCCCTCAACAAAACAGAGTAGCCGAAAAGAAGGAACCGAACCCTCATAGAGATGGCGAGGACAATGCTCGATGAGTACAAGACTTCAGAACGGTTTTGGACTGAAGCGGTTAACACCGCTTGTCACACCATAAACCGACTCTATCTTCATCGCCTACTCAAGAAAAAATAATATGAACTACTCACCAGTAACAAGCCGAATATTTCCTATTTTTGAGTTCTTGGTTCTAAATATTATATCTTGAACAAGAAGCCTAGGACTTCAAAGTCCGATGAAGGTTTCTTGCTTGGCTATGATTCAAACTCTTACGCCTATCATGTCTTCAACAAGGTCTCTGGACTTATTGAAGTAGCATGTGATGTAGTGTTCGATGCAACTAACAACTCTCAAGAAGAGAAAGTTGATCAATGTGTGCTAGATAGAGAAGAAGCTCCATGTCAAGGATTGAGAAGAATGGTGTTGGGTGATGTTCGACCACAAGCGCCACCTCCAAATGCAAATGAAGAAGATGAACCACAAGTGGAGGTAAATGATCAAGGGGGAGCTTCTACACAAGATCAACCTCATGAAGATCAAGGTGACCAACAAATAATTGAGAGCAACCGTCTAGGGGGAGAAGAAGATGACCATGAAGATTCAAGACACAAGTGCCACATCCATGAGTACACTAATGAATCCAAAGAGATCACCCCGTCGACAACATAATCGATGACATCCAAAAGGGAGTAACAACTATATCTCGAATTGCTAATTTTTGTGAACATTACTCATTTGTATCCTCTTTGGAACCTCATAGGGTTGAAGATGCATTAAAAGATAAGGATTGGGTTGTGGCAATGCAAGAAAAATTCAACAACTTAACACGGAACAAAGTGTGGGAACTTGTCGAAAGGCCCAAGTTCAACGTTATCGGCACTAAATGGGTCTTCCGCAACAAGCAAGATGAACATAGGGTGGTGAAAAGAAACAAGGCGCGACTTGTGGCCAAAGGGTATTCACAAGTCGAAGGTTTGGATTTCGATGAAACTTTTGTTCCCGTAGCTAGGCTTGAATCTATTCGAATATTACTTGCATATGCTACTCACCATGATTTCAAGCTCTATAAAATGGATGTGAAAAGTGTCTTCCTCAATAGACCAATCAAGGAGGAGGTGTACGTGGAGCAACCCCCCGGATTCGAAGATCAAGAGTTCCCCGACCATGTGTTCAAACTGGTAAGGCTCTCTGCGGCCTCAAACAAGCTCCTAGAGCTTGGTATAAGTGTCTTAGAGATTTTTTAATTGAAAATGGATTTAATATTGCCAAAGATAATTACACATTGTTTACCAAGCACTTTGACAATGATCTATTTATTTGTCAAATTTATGTTGATGATACTATATTTGGTTCAACTAACAAATCCTTTTGTGTAGAATTTACTAAGATTCTGACAGATTTATTGGAGATGTCTATGATGGGGGAATTGAGATATTTCTTGGGATTCCAAGTGAAGCAACAAAAGGAAGGGACGTTCATAAGCCAAACCAAGTACACTCAAGACATACTCAAGAAGTTTGGAATGGACAAGGCGAAGCCTATAAAGACTCCCATGGCAAGAAATGGACACTTGGATCTCAATGAAGATTGACCAAACGTGGATCGAAAGGTATATCGCTCTGTGATTGCATCCCTACTTTACTTATGTGCATCTAGACCTGATATTATGTTGAGTGTATGTTTGTGTGCAAGATTTTAATCCAATCCTAAGGAGTGTCATTTGACAGCCGTAAAAAGAATCTTGCGATACTTAGTTCATACACCCAACCTAGGCCTTTGGGATCCTAAAGGTTCCAAGTTCAATCTCATTGGATACTCCGATGCAGATTATGCCAGATGCAAAGTAGATAGAAAAAGTACCTCCAGTACGTGACAATTCCTACGTAGATCCCTAGTTTCTTGGTCCTCCAAGAAACAAAACTCCATTGCCTTATCCACGGCCGAAGTGGAGTATGTTGCAGCTGGGAGTTGTTGTGCACAACTCCTTTGGATGCGACAAACTCTAAGGGATTATGGTTACAATATGAGTTGTATTCTAGTCCTTTGTGATAATGAGAGTGCTATTAAAATTTCCCATAACCCCGTTGACCACCCTAGGACCAAACACATAGACATCCGACATCACTTTTTGAGAGACCACTCAATAAAAGGATACATAGCCATTTCCCATGTCAACACCGAAAAACAACTAGTTGATATATTTACCAAGCCACTTGATAAAAAACGTTTTTGCGAGCTCCCAAACGAACTAAATATCTTTGATGCTCGATACGTGGCCTCAAAACTTGCATACATGTATACCATCTTCAAAATCTATTGATTGTGTTATGAAAATCATCTCTCTCTCTATTTTCTTCGAAAAACTATTTTAATTACTTGATCTTGGTGAATTATGGTCATATCTTTGATTGTTGGATGTTTATTGATCATATTCATCAAGATTATTTGTGTTTTGCACCCTATTTTTTTGTAAGCACCATCGAATATATACAAATGGGCTAATTGCTTCTGTTCTGGTGACCACGGACTAGTCCGTGGTTACCCAGACTAGTCCGCACACTGTAGACTAGTCCGCAGAGATCCGGTAGTCGGGACTAGTCTGGTTGACCACGGACTAGTCCGATTTTCGACTCCATAACCCTAGGACCGCCAAACCCTAATCTCCTTCATCCTCACAACATTCCTCACACTCTCTCTCTTCACTCGAGCACCCCCAAGGTGATTTGGCGATTTCTCCACCAATATCTCTTCAACTCTTCGTGGAAAATGATCTTCATCCAAGGGGATCGAGGACCAAAGACTTGTCCGCACCAACAACACCTCCAACCTCAAGAATCGAAGGATTTTGGTTAACTTTCTCCAAAACCTAGAATCTTTGATTTCTTGTGTTATGGACCAAATTTTTTAACTCCTCTAGTTAATACATGACTCCTTGTTGTATTACATCTACCTTAAGCTATTTTTGCATTGAGAAACACAATTGAATTGCTAGTTAGGGTTTGAGCAGTTGAACATCGGACTAGTCCAGTCTCAGTACGGACAAGTCCTGTACTTCGGACTAGTCCGCACTTGAGCACCGGACAAGTCCGATTTTTGACTGAACTCAACCCTTGATTTCAACTACTGAATGCATTTCCTTGCCATCAATCCTCATCCACGTATTGTATAATTCTCTTATTAGGATCATGTCGAGCTCCAATGATGAGATCTCCGACTATGAGGCTAAGATGGACCAAGAGTCATTGCATCGGTCCTCGACGGGCCAAAGCAAGAAGCGGCAAAATTGTGCCACTGACCCGTCGCCCACTCCACCTCATGTGCGGTGAAAGGTCATGGCCAAAAAGCCCGCATCCAAAGGAAAGGATGCAGCTGGCCCTAGCTCGACAACTTCTTATCAATCTAAGGGCATAGGGAAAGGGATCGCCACCGATTCGATTGACCCTCTCCAAATGAGTGCTCCAAGGCAGGGGAATAGAGACCCCACTGAAGAAAGATTCAATGGCAAAGGAAGCGATGTGGCCTCACAGCTCAAGACCATTGACCGTGATAGCAGTTCCAGAAAGGCAGCTGATGCAAGGTTCTGGAGCAACTTCCACGCGGACTACTATAGTTTCGTGTATCTCATGATGAAGACTCCGGTGGTCCGAAGACAATGGATCAACTGGACACACATTGAGAGAAAGAGCTGCCCAGCCTTCGATAAAGAGATACAAGTTGTGGAGAGACATGGCCTTGAAGACTTGTTTGCTTTCAGGTGCAACTAGAATGGTGAAGTCATCGCTCCATTATATGCAACCTGCTACTTTGCTAGCGATGAAGAGGAATGGGTGACTTGGATGACACATGGATCCAAGTATACTATTACTTATGATGAGTTTGCAAGACTGCTGTATCTTGAGGACACTAGCAGCAATGAGCTCATCATCCACAACATTGGTGTCCTGGAGAAGGACAAGATGGAGTTCCTCTGTGACACTCGCCTGAAATTCAATCCCCCATACACCAAGAACATGAAGCCATTCTTCATGGTTCTCAATAGGGTGCTGAGGAAGACAATAGCTTCAAAAGATGGAGATGCAGGAAGTGTTCAAGGTTACCTGAGGACACTAATGAAGGTGATAAGCAAGAACAGGAAGTTTGATGTCTTTGACTACATCTGGAACGACATGGTGAACATTTCTTGCACCCCTCACCATTCCTGTGGCTATGCACCCTATATCATGTTTATCATAGAGAAGGTCACAGGAATTCAGTTCATAAAGGATGTAGAGCATAATCCTCTATGGCCCAGAAGCCTTCCCAAGACACTCTCCCAGCTGCTCCATCTCCTTTGTCAAGTGAAGAGGCTTCAAGGAGAGATCAAGGAGATGCAAGGACTGCTCCCACTACTAGGGCCCCTCCTCACAAAGGGTCTCCTAGTGGCATCTTGAAGTACTTGGCCACCATATTTGGCTCCTACGAGAAGGCTGAGGTGAAAGTCCACAAGTTGAACAAGGCAAGGAAAGAGGATATGAGATACATAAAGCAAAATGTCAAAGCCATATGGCAGAAGCTGGAGATTGGGCCTATTGGGTCTCCTATCATCTCCGGGGACACTCCTTCTGACTTCTCGGAGCTTCCACCCTTCTCACCTTCTGAACTTGCCTATTTTGGCGTTGGGGGCGCTGCAACTGGTTCTCATCCTCCTCCTCCTCAAGCTGACAACAATGGAGACGACGAGAGGACCGACAGCGTGATGTAGTCAAATATAAAATAATATATTTATCTTGTATGATTTAATCTAACTTGTAAGCTTTCAAGTGTTTAAGATTATTCGGCAATGATTAAAATACGTCCTACACGTGTTTCAGTTCAAATATTAGAATTAAAATAGTTGTCTAGATCTAAATCATAATACCTACCGTGTGCGCATCTAGCCTGGTCGTGGAACGGGGGCGTAGCATAGACGAAGTAGACGGTGCAGCGATCCTCCGGCGGCACAACGACGACGGTGCCATGAGCTATGGCAGACATCGGCTCCTTCCTTCTCTTCCTCTTATTTCTTGTCGCAACCTCCTTCTTTTCATTGCTGGCGGCTAGGGTTTTTTCCTCCCTTTTTTTCTCCTAGCAGCTGGCTGGGAAAAGCTACGAAAGCTGAAGGATTTATGTGGCCAAAGCAATAGGGCTCTAGTGCTATTTATAAGGGTGGCAGGGCGTGCGGCTTGGTACTGGGCGGCCACGGGTCCTAGGCGCGCGCGGGAGCCCCCTGGCTAGTGTCGCCGTGTGCGGCCAGGTCTCTGGCCTGGGCACACGGTGGGTTTTTTTCTTTTTTTTCCTTTTCTTTTTTTTCCTTTTATATGGCCTTGCGGCCTGGCTCGGGAGAGTCCCGCTTGGAACCGTGCCTTGCCCGGAACCTTCTGGGATGGAAGGGAGCTTCCCCCACACACTTACAGAAGGTTTCGGAAATTTTTTTTCTCTTTTTTTCTTTATAGACTTTATATAGATTTGTCTTGTATATTTTATTATTAATATTTTTTTAATATTTTCCATTTGTTTATATTTTATTTTCTGTTATATATTTTGTATTCTCATTCACTTTTCTCATTACCTACACATACACACACGCACACACACATATATATATATATATCCCTTTAGTTTCATTTATTTCTTTTATCTCATATTTGTTATGGCAAACAAATTACTTTTGGCATATTTATTTTGGTAACAAATTTTCAATGTTTGAGTACGAATAGAATGTGAGATGCAAATATTTTATATTTTTTATAAAAACAATTTCTTCCTATTATTAACTTATATTCCCATTTAAGTTTTTTATTTGCCGAATCTCGAAAATCAGGGTGTCACACTAGTAAACACCTAATTATAGGTTTCACATCAAATTGGCACCAGCATGCAATTTTGCAAACAAAACATTTAAAAATGGGATCAAAATAGTTAAGGACACTTGCCTTTATATTTCAAAATTCGATGCTCAATCGAATCAAAGTGTTGCACAAAAAATCATCGGATATTCGTTTCTCGATCGTAACCTCTTGAACGCATCCGTCTACTCGCAATCAAGCACATATACATACAAACAACAATGCAATCAATATAACGCACATATATTAATCAATATGCCATGATGTGTTTGCATGAGGTAATTATGTTGTATTACATGCTATTAATCCACTATTGTTGTTTACTAATTAGGTTCAACTAGTTCTCAAGTGCTTATGTGAGTTTTGAGTCAATTATAGTGGTTCTTGTGACAATTAGGTATTGCTAAAATTTGAATGCCGGACTAGTCCGAAGGAGGCCAGACAAGTACATAAGGGAACAGAGAGTTGATGAGACAAGTCTACACAGATCCAGACTAGTCCGCACTGCACCGGACTAGTGTATGCGGGACCGGGCTAGTCCATGGCGGTCAGCAAGACACGATAAATTAGGTTGAGACGTGATATGGTTCGAGTAGTAGGTTAATTCTTATTGTAAAATCTGAACCGTAACACCTACAGGATGCGTGACTAGTCTCGAAAGTCGTGGACGGCGATGTAGCGACTACATCGAAGATCGGTGGCGTGATGTAGACAAAGAAGACGTCGATGAGATGTCGACAAAGAAGACGATAGCGGCGTAGCAATCTCCCGTGAGAACGGTGGCGTGACGACGATCTCTGGCGGAAATGGCGCCTCTTTTTTTTCCTCCTCTTCCTTGTCCTGGTCGTAGCCTTCTCTGTTGGGGGTGCTGGTGGCTAGGGCTTTGGCCTCTTTTTTTTCTAACGTGAGCAGGAGTCACGATAGCAAAGGCGGTAGCTGATTTTATACGTGTGCAGGACATGCAGAAACGAGAGCATCTCTTCCTTTTATAGGGCCGAGGGCGTGGGCTACGACACTTGAGTCCCGATCGGCCTCGGCGGGCACACGCGCCTAGGCGCGTCCCCGCCACAAGCGGGCGCGGAGAGTCCCAACAGAGCGGGACTAGGCTCCGGCCAGTGGCAGTTTTTTTTTTTATATTGGGCGTGGCTTGGACCTCGGTGGAAGTCCCGATCGGGAGCCTACCATGGAAAAACGAATCGGAGGCTGGGTTGACTTTTGGTTTTTATTTTTTTTATTTTTTTATATATATTTTTTTACCACGGCGGTGGCTAGGGCTGTGCGGACATTGCTGGTCATGGTTGACTTTTTTCTTTTTTTTTGTTTTCCTTTCCTATTTATTTGTATTCTAAATTTTTTATATATATTCTTTGTCTTTATTTTTCTTCTTTTTTACCATATTTAATAATTAGTATTATCTCTTCCTTCTACATTAGGTCATTCTCTCATTATTTTTCTTTCGTCTGCGGCAGGCTATTTGTGCGATCAGTGACCTGGTCAGCGGTTGACCCTTTTGTTATATATAAATCTAGTGCAGTGAATTATTAAAATATACAAAACTTATAGTACCGGACAAGTCTGCATAGGAACGGACTAGTCCGTTGCGGTATATAGAGCTAATCGGACAAGTCCAATTTCTCTGTGCAAGTAACAGAAAGTTCAGTGAACAAGTCTGGTGTTATGTCGGACAAGTCCGGGGTTTGGACAGTAAGGGACTTCAGACTAGTTTGTTGTTGTGACGGATAAATCTGTGGTAGGAGGAAATTTGATTAAGTCTCTATGTTTATACCAGACTAGTCCGAGATTTGTGTGGATAAGTCTGTTGTTGTCCAGTAAGAGTATTCGGACTAGTCCATTATTTTACGGCCTAATCTGGTGCATGGCTCAATTTTACTCGCCCTTTATTTCTAATTCTTTTACGTTTGTTCCTTTTCATACTACTTAATGATTTTTGCATCAACTCGTAGTATTGTTAAAATATTATATATATATATATATATATATAGTTTCATCTATTTCTTTTATCTCATATTTGTTATGGCAAATAAATTACTTTTAGCGTATTTATTTTGAAAATTAATTTTCAATACTTGAGGATGAATGCAAAATGCAAGATGAGATGCATATATTTTATATTTTTCTGGAAAAAAACAATTTCTTCCTATTATTAAATCTAAATTCCGATTTAAGTATTTAATTTACCAAAACTCAAAAATCTGTGTATCACAATTCTATCCCCCTTAAAATGAATCTCGCCCTCGAGGTTCGGAAGGATTAGAGAAGAGATTTGGAAGTAAAATTCTAAATTCTCTTTAAAATTTTAATTAGTCATATTGAAAATTTTGGGATGTTACAATCTACCCCCTTAAAATGAATCTCGCCCTCGAGATTTGGTTGGATTAGAGAATAGATGAGGGAACTTCATAGCGTCTTCATACTCCCATGTATATTCGTCTAAAATAGTGAATCTTCTAGTTGTGTGCATCTTCCATTGCAGTATATGTTGAACAAGATAGAAAAGAGAGATAGAAGGAATCCCCAACTATATGCATGCATCAAGGTGTATGATCCTAAATAATATATTATTTATATAATGGATGAGTATGTGGATAAATGCCAAAACGTTCCATAACACACATCCAAGCACACATACAATCAAGCAAAATACAATCATCACATGAAACATAAGCAAGCGCACTAATGAACTAAGCGTTTACTTCATCATTTATTCAAGGGTAGACTTAAATCCTAATTATGAGGCACAACATTATTGTAACTATAGAATGGCGAGGACATCTTATTTTAATAAGGCAGGTTGGATACGGGGTCGAACTGGAAATCTAGGTGGGGCTGAGAAATGAATTTGGCTTTCCGGATCTTCACGAGCGATCGGATCCTCATGAGCAGCTCTCCAAGCGAGTGACGTGCTTCACATGATTATTGATTGTCGGCGAAGATGCAAACTTCGATTCTCCATTCTTCGTATCCAGAAGGTCTTCATCTTGAAGTGTATGCTTCACAAGTTCTCCTTCGATTTTACCTCTTGTATGTCTTTGTTGGAAGAACTAGCAGTGGTGTGGTCATCCTTATGGGTTGTTGTTCATGCCTTATGTGTTTTCGGTGTAAGATGTCTAATATAGTGTCCTCAAGTATGTTTACAAATGATCTTTTTAGAAACATTAGCAAAGAGAGATAACGTGGCCTGAAGATTGCAGCAGCAAGCATAGACAAGAAAAGAGTATGCGGCAGCGGCAAAGTGAATGTGGCCTAGAGGGGGGTGAATAGGTCTTTTTGAATTTTTGTTGGAACATGCAACTCAGCAACTTGATCAAATACTGATAAATCGGATTATTCTGGTAGTGTGCGGACTAGTCCGGTGCGTGCGGACTAGATCGATCAAACTTGATTGATGATCTCGATCCAAGTACTCTACGCAGTGGAAATTAAGATGTAACTAGAGTGTATTGATTCAATTAAACTGAAGATAGCACAAGGTAACCTTAGTTTCAAGTTTTGACGTAATTTGACTATGATCAATTAAACCCTAGATGCGATGAACAATAAACACAAATTGAAGACACAAGATTTTTATCCCTTGGTTCGGTTCCCACGAAGGCAACCTACATTCATGTTGAGGAGCCCATGAAAGGATCGGGTCTTCACCAACCCTACCCTCATCGAATCACCACGAAGGTCGATTCTCTTCCACTAATCACAAAGGGCAAATCATAAGTTCAAGGGGCCTTCTCACAAGTTGAGGGCTCCCCAAGATTTACAACTGAATACACCACCAACACACTCGAATTATATGCAATAAAGAACAAGAGTGTGCGAGAGAATCAAACCCAAGAGATCAAAACATGAAGAATCATGTCTCTCCTTTGATCTAAAGATAATCCTCAAGGATTTGATCTTTCTTACGTTAGATTATGTGGAGAGACGTGTTTTCTAGGCTCTTGGAGGGTGTGACGGCGCAGAGGGTCGAGAGTTGATGATTAGGGGTCGTGCACCTCTATTTATACTAGGGTTTCCAAAGGTTACCATTAGGGTTTAGGGTTTTCAATGTCCGGACTAGTCCGTGGTGGACACTGCACTAGTCCGGTGTGTGGCGTGTGAGAAACCCTAAGTGCCCCAAATTATCGGACTTGTCCGACCAGGGGCGGACTAGTCCGATTTTGTCTCTGGAGATATTTGGACTAGTCCAGAACATATCGGACTAGTCCGGCCGTGGTGAAACCCTTTGTGAATTGAGGACAAGTCCGCACTTCGAGTACTTGTCCGATTTAAGTCAGAAGGTTTTTCGGACTAATCCGTGCAGATATCGGACTTGTTCGATTTAGGTCAGAAAGATATCGGACTAGTCCATTGTGATATTGGACCTGTCCCACTTCGTGCAAACTGTGAAGTGCTGAGGACTAGTCCGCACTAGGGAGGACTAGTATGATCTTAGTCATAGAGATATCGGACTAGTCTGTGGTGATATTGGACTAGTCCGGTCTGTGCAGACTGGACTGTGCAGACAAGTCCACTCTGAGAGGACTTGTCCGATTCTGGACATAGAGAAATCGGACTAGTCCGGGGTACATCGGACTAGTTCGAACCTGTATAACTTTGTGCAGTGAGAGTGATTAAAATTTGCTCGAGCTCTTGGGTTGTGTTTCTCCAACACACTCCATACACAAATAGTATTACAATCATTTCTTGAGCTCCTTTCAACTTGATTCCTCACTCTCCCTTCTTTTTGTGCTTTCTTCATTATTTCATTAAAACCTGTGCTCATCTCAACAATTTAGTTAGGATCTCATTTGCTTGTCATAAATCCACCAAAACCCACAAGGGATGCCTAGATGCACTTTCAATCTCCCCCTTTTTGGTGATTGATGACAACCAATTGATGTTTCACAAATATGATTAAAAGTGCAGAATTTTCATAAAGGATGCACATATGAGTTTGGAACAAATTAAGCAACGAAAACATGAGACATATGTGCACTCTTTATGGTGGGATGCAAAACTACATGTGTGTGAACAATAATCTTGATATGAATAAGATATATGGCATAATCATGACAGCATCAAGGTTATCAACCATAAATATGAAATTCAGAGCATAACACATAAGTCATAAGCATAACAAAGTCATAGTTTCACACCACATGTCCAATAGCATAAGAGAGCATAGATAAAGTTTTACAACCCAAAAGAAACACAAATAGAACTCTCCTCTCACAACCTATAGCTAGGACCTAGTGACTCCCCCTCAATCTCCCCCCCTTTGGCATCAAGGCTACAAAAAGAAGGAGAGGAGGGATCTAGAGGCTCATTCCTCGCTGTCGGTCCTCTCATTATCTTCATCATCAGGTTGAGGAGGAGGAGGACCGGATCCACTTGAAGTGCCCCAATGCAAAAATAGGCAGGTTCAGTGGGAGAGAGAGGTGGCAACTACGAGAAATCTGAAGCTGAATCATCAGAGATAATGGGAGATCCAATGGGCTTGATCTCCAGCTTCTGATAGATTTGCCTGACATTTTGTTTTATGTATCTCATATCTTCCTTTCTTGCTTTGTTCAATTTATGGATTTTCACTTCATACTTCTTGCAAGAGCCAAAGATGGCAGCCAAGTATTTTAAAATACCACTTGAGGACCCTTTTTGAGGAGGGGCCCTAGTAGCGGGAGTAGTCCTGGCATCTCCTTGAGTTCTCCTCAGTGTCTCTTCGCTGGACACTAGGGACGGAGCAGCTGGGAGGGTAGCTTCGGCAGGCTTCTGAGGCCTCAGGGGAGTGTGCTCCACATCCTTCACGAACTCGATCTGTGTGACTTTCTCAATCATAAACATCAAGTAAGGTGCATAGCCATAAGATCTGTTCGGTGCGCAGGAGATATTTACGATATCATTTCAAATGTAGTCAAATACATCAGACTTCCTGTCTTTGCTAATCACCTTTATCAATGTCCTCAAGTATCCTTGGACACTTCCTGCATCTCCGTCTTTTGGAGCTATAGTCTCTCGGAGGACTCTGTTGAGAACTATGAAGAATGGCTTCATGTTCTTGGTGGAAAGAGGATTGAATGTCAAGCAAGTGTCTTAGAGAAACCCCATTTTATCCTTCTCCAAGACACCAATTTTGTGGATGGTTAGCTCGTTGTTGCCAGTGTCTTCTAGGTGAAGCAGTCTTGCAAACTCATCATAAGTAATAGTGTACTTGGATCCGTCTCATCCAAGTCACCCTCTCCTCTTCATCACTAGCAAAGTAGTAGGTGACATAAAACTGAGCAATAATTTCATCATTCCAGTTGTACCTGAAGGCAAATAGATCCTTTAGTCAGTGCCTTGCTGCCACCTCCACCACTTCATCAAAAGCACCACAACTCTTCCTTTCAAAACGATTCCAGTCAATCCACTGGTTGCGGACAACTGGAGTCTTCATTGTGAGGTACACAGAGCTATAGTAGTCTGCATAAAAGTTGCTCCAGAATCTGGCATCAGTTGCCTTCTTGGATCTGCTGTAACAATCTACCATTCTGAGCTTGGAAGCCGTATCGCTTCCCTTACCACTGAACTTCTCTTCGGAGTGATCCCTGTTCCCCTGCTTCGGAGCTGACATCTTGAGAGGGCCAATCGGGCCGCTGGAGATCCATTTCCCCTTGCCCTTAGCTTGGCGAGAAGCCGCTGAGCTAGGGCCAGTTGCATCCTTTGATTTGGATGCAGCTTTCTTGGCCAGAACCTTGTGCCGTGCCTGAGGTGGTGTAGGTGCTGGCTCGGAGGGACGCTCTTGTCGCTTCTTGCCTTGGCCCGTCGAGGACCAAAGCAAAGAGTCTTGGTCCATCTCTGCCCCATAGTCGGAAATTTCATCATTGGAGCTCGACATAGTCTTGGAAAGGGGTTTATACAATGCATGGATGAGAATCGATGGAAAGGAAACACATTAAGTAGAGGAATTTAGGGTTGATTTTTGTTAAAGATCGGACTTGTCTGGTGCTCAAATGCGGACTAGTCCGGATAACCGGAGTTGTCCGTACCGAGACTGGACTAGTCCGATGTTCAACAATTCAAACCCTAACAATCATATTAATGGTGGATCTCGATGCAAAAGTAGCTCTAGTAGGATGTAATAAAACAAAGAGTCTTGAATTAACTGGAAGGAACTGAGCTATTTGATTCAAAATGAAGGAAATCAAAGTTTCTAGGGTTTGTGAGGAAATTTACCAAAATTCTTCGATTCTTGAGGACGGTGGAGCTGTAGGTGTGTACAAGTCTGTGGTCTTCAATCCCCTTGCAATGGAGATCAATTCCCATCGAAATTTGAGGGGATTTGATGGAGGAACCACGGAATCGCCTTGGGAGCACTTGAGTGAGGAGAGATAACGTGAGGTGAGTTGTGAGGATGAAGAAGATTAGGTTTTGGCGGTGCCTAGGGTTATGGAGTCGAAAAATCGGACTAGTCCGTGGTCAATCGGACTAGTCTGGACTAACGGACACTCTGCGGACTAGTCTACCGTGTGCGGACTAGTCCGGGTAACCACGGACTAGTCCGGGTAACCACGGACTAGTCCGTGGTCACCGGAACAAGTATAATTAGCCTATTCTTATATATTTGAAGTTTCTTATAGATAAAATAGGGGGCAAAAAAACCAAATAATCTTGATGAATATGATCAGTAAACATACAATAACCAAGCAATGACCATAATTCATCAAGATCAAGTATTTGAAATAGTTTTTCGGAGAAAATAGAGAGATGATTTTCGTAAGACAATCAAAGAATTTTGAATAAGCCATATAGGTATGCAAGTTTTCGAGCTACGTTCCAAGCATCAAGGATATTTAGTTCATTTCGAAGCCCGCAAAAACGTTTTTTATCAAGCGGCTTGGTAAATATGTCAGCTAGTTGTTTTTCGGTGTTGACATGAGAAATTGCTATGTGTCATTTCATTGAGTGGTCTCTCAAAAAATGATGACGGATGTCGGTCCTAGAGTGCTCAATGGGATTATGGGCAATTTTAATGGCACTCTCATTATCACAAAGAAGTGGAATACGGCTGATATTGTAACCGTAATCCCTAAGAGTTTGTCGCATCCAAGGAGTTGTGCACAATAACTCCCGGCTGCAACATACTCCGCTTCGGCTGTGGATAAGGCAATGGAGTTTTGTTTCTTGGAGGACCAAGAAACTAGGGTTCTACCTAGGAATTGGCATGTACCGGAGGTACTTTTTTATCAACTTTGCATCCGACATAATCTGCATCGGAGTATCCAATGAAATTGAATTTGGAACCTTTAGGATACCAAAGGCCTAGGTTGGGTGTATGAGCTAAATACCGAAAGATTCTTTTGACGGCTGTCAAATGACACTCCTTAGGATTGGCTTCAAATCTTGCACACAAGCACACACTCAACATAATATCAGGCCTAGATGCACATATGTAAAGTAGGGATCCAATCATGGAGCGATATACCTTTTGATCCACGTTTGGTCTGTCTTCATATAGATCCAAGTGTCCATTTGTTGCCATGGGAGTCTTTATTGGCTTCGCCTTGTCCATTCCACACTTCTTGAGTATGTCTTGAGTGTACTTGGTTCGGCTTATAAACGTCCCTTCCTTTTGTTGCCTCACTTGGAATCCCAAGAAGTATTTCAACTCTCCCATCATGGACATCTTGAACCTATCTGTCATAATCTTACTAAATTCTTCACAAAAGGATTTGTTAGTTGAACCAATGATAATTTCATCAACATAAATATGACAAATAAAAATATCATTGTCAATGTGCTTTGTAAACAATGTATAATCTGCTTTACCAATTTTAAAACCATTTTCAATTAAGAAATCTCTAAGACACTCATACCAAGCTCTAGGAGCTTGTTTGAGGCCGTAGAGATTCTTATGCAGTTTGAACACGTGGTCGGGGAACTCTTGATCTTCGAATCTGGGGGGTTGCTCCGCGTACACCTCCTCCTTGATTGGTCCGTTGAGGAAGGCGCTTTTCACATCCATTTGATAGAGCTTGAAATCATGGTGAGTAGCATATGCAAGTAATAATCTAATTGATTCAAGCCTAGCTACGGGAGCAAAAGTTTCATCGAAATCCAAACCTTCAACTTGTGAATACCCTTTGGCCACAAGTCACGCCTTGTTCCTTGTGACCACCCCGTGTTCGTCTTGCTTGTTGCAAAAGACCCATTTGGTACCGATGACGTTGAACTTGGGTCTTTCGACGAGTTCCCACACCTCGTTCTATTTGAAGTTGTTAAGTTCTTCTTACATTGACACCATCCAATCCAAATCTTTCAATGCATCTTCAGTCATGCGCGGTTCCAAAAAGTATACAAAAGAGTAATGTTCACAAAAATTAGCAATTCGAGATCCAGTAGTTACTCTCTTTTGGATGTCGTCGATTATGTTGTCGGCGGGGTGATATCTTTGGACGCATTTGTGTACTCTTGGGTGTGGCACTTGTGGTCTTGAATCTTCATGGTCATCTTCTACTCCCCCTAGATGGTTGCCCTCATTGGTGTGTTGATCATCTTCTTCTTCTTGAGGTTTATCTTGTGTAAAAGCCCCCCCTTTACCATTTTATCCACTAGTGGTTCATCTTCATCATTCGCATTTGGAGGTGGCGCTTGTGGTCGAACATAACCCAACACCATCCTTCTCAAGCTTGACATGGAGCTTCATCTCTATCTAACACACATGGATCAACTTGCTCTTCTTGAGAGCCGTTAGTTTCATCAAACACTACGTCACGTGCTACTTCAACAAGTCCGGAGACCTTGTTAAAGACACGATAGGCGTAAGAGTTCGAATCATAGCCAAGCAAGAAACCTTCATCAGACTTCGAGGCGAATTTTGAAGCACTAGGCTTCTTGTTCAAAATATAACACTTAGAACCGAAAACTCGAAAATAGGAAATATTTGTATTGTTACCTGTGAGTAGCTCATATGACGTTTTCTTGAGAAGTCGATGAAGATAGACTCGGTTTATGGCGCGACAAGCGGTGTTAACCGCTTCCGCCCAAAACTTATCTGAAGTGTTGTACTCATCAAGCATTGTCCTCGCCATCTCTATGAGGGTTCGGTTCTTCCTTTCTGCTACTACACTTTGTTGAGGGGAATGCGGTGCTGAGAATTAGTGCTTTATCCCTTCTTCATCTAGGTACTCTTTAACTTGGGTGTTCATGAACTCCGTGCATTGTCACTTCGTATGTTCTTGATCTTCAATGAGAACTCATTTTGAGCACGCTTGAGAAACTTCTTGAGGTTTCCTTGAGTTTATGTCATATCGTGCAAAAAGGAAACCCACATAAAGCGCGAATAAACATCAAAAATTACTAAGCCATATTTGTTACCACCAATGCTTATGTAAGCAATTGGACCAAACAGATCCTTGTGAAGTAGCTCGAGCGGTCTTCTCGTTGTCATGACGTTCTTCTCAGGATGAGGTGCTCCTACTGGCTTCCCGGCTTGGCACGCGCTAAAAGGCCTGTCTTTCTCACAAACAACATCCTTCAAACCTCGAATGTGATCGCCCTTAAAGAGTTTTTGAAGATTCCTAATACCAACATGTGCTAGCCGTCTATCCCACAGCCAACCCATGTTGGTCTTTGCAATCAAACATGTTTCAAGTTTGGCTTTATCCTTGTTGAAGTCAACAAGATAAAGCTTTCCCTTCAACACACCCTTGAATGCAACCGAGTCATCAATCCTTCTAGAGACGGTCACACCCTCATTAGTAAACAAGCAATTATAACCCTTTTCACATAATTGAGACATGGGCAGAAGGTTATAATCTAAGGAGTCAACATGCAAAATATGAGAAAGTGTGTGTTGAGATGATATTGCAATTTTACCGGTACAGAGCACCCTTCCTTGACTATTGTTTCAAAAATAGATGCCCTCGCTTGGATCTTCATTTTCTTCATATTCGACAAACATCCTTATTTCTCCGGTCATGTGGTTGGTGCATCCACTATCTAGCACCCATTTTGATCCACCAGAGGAAAAGTTCTGCAAAAACAAATTATGCCTTGGTTTTAGGTACCCAAGATTGCTTGGGTCCTTTGAGGTTAGTCACGATTTATTTGGGCACCCACACATGAGACTTGGCGTTCCCATGGTGTGGCCCAACATATTTAGCACAAACTCTACCAAAGTTACTTTTCATGAGTACAAATGATGCATCAAAGGTTCTAAACAAAAGTTGTTGCTCATATGTATTAGCATATTTGGACTTGTCAACATTATTAGCTTTTCTACCTTGAGGGGAGTTTCCCTTGACAAAAGCAATGCGCTCCTTGTTATTCTTGTGGTTTCTAGCATTTTGCTTTTCACCATAAGAATACCCAATGCCATATTTGACATTAGGAGGTCTTTTGGCCAAGTATGCACTACGTGCATACTTAATCTTCTCCTTGTCAAATATGCCATTACGGGAAGGATGCTTGTCCTTTGTCCAGTTCGACTTATCCTTCAAGTTAGTGTCAATTTTAGCACATCCACAAGTAATAGTAGTTTTAGATTTTACGTGTTTAGAAGGTGAACTTGAAGAGGATGCAGGGTCACTTTGCTTGAGTGACTCAACTTGTACCTCAAGGATCTTGTTAACTTTGGTCAAGTTAGCAAGTTCATCCTTGATGATTACATTTGAATCGCTTAACTTCAAACAAGCTTCCTTGGTTGAAGCTAACTCAAGCTCTAGTGACTTGTTTTGCTCCTTTTCAAGTTCAAGGCGCCTTTTGATCTTAAGATACTCCTCCTTTTGAAGGATGATCATATACTCTTGGCGATCAACAAGCTCCTCCTTATCAATAAGTTTATCCATTAAGAATTTCATTTTTGTAGCAGTTTTCTTATCTAGGCCAACAAGCATATCTTCATTATCACTATAAGCATCACTATCGCTAGAGTAAGAATTCGAGGGGGAAGATTTACTTGTTACCTTCCTTTTACCTTCCTTCGCCATGAGACATGTGTCATTGTCCTTCCATGCGCCAATAGTTGGGAAGAGACTTGATTTATTGGTCGTCTTCTTGATGGCTATGCTAGCCATCTCCTCTTCCTCTTCGGACGAGGACTCATCATTTGAGTCACACTCCTTTCCTAGATGCGCTTGTCCAACTTGTCTCTTCTTCTTGAACATCTTCTTGGGTTGAGGCTTTGCTTCCTTGGTTTTCTTCTTATTTTCTTCATAGGGGCAATCAACTATAAAGTGGTCATATTCACCACAGTTATAGCATGCTTGCCAAAACATTAGTCTTTATTTATATTTGTATTTTCCGTCATTTGATCTACCCCCTTGTCTTCTCTTCATCATCCTCTTGAATTTCTTCATAAAGAGAATCATGTCTTCTTCACCTTTGTCGCTGCTCTCATCATCACTTTCTTCTTCTTCTTGAGTCTCTCAAGCTTCTTTTGACAAGGGCTTGCAAGTGGACTTCAAGGAGACCCCCTTCTTCTTTGCCGAGTTGAGGTCGGCAATCTCCTTGACATGTTTTGCTTGCTTCTCCATCATCTCAAACATTGATGTTCTTTCCAAGCAATTCGTCTGGCATCATTTTCTTGTACCTGCGGCTTTCTCTAATCGTCGAGCATAAGGTTATAGTGTGAGGCATGAAAGCTCTAAGAATTAGCTTCACCACCTCGTGATTGTTCCACTTTTTGCTTCCATATGCTCAAACCTTGTTGATGAGAGTCTTCAACTGGTTGTACATGTCCTGCGGTGACTCATCTTCTTCTATGTCTAATCTTTCCAATTTGCCTTCGATCATTTTGAGTTTAGCTTTTCGCACATGACGATCGCCTTCATGTGCAACTTGTAGTGTGTCCCATATTTCTTTTGCAATCTCGAGTCCATCCACTTTGGTGAACTCATCTATACTCAATGAAGATGTGATGACTGCTGCAACTTGAGCATTTTGATGAATTGCTTGCTCTTGACTTGGTGTGAGCTCTTCATCATCGTTCGGGATATCTATTTGTGTACACACTATATGCCACAAGCTGGGGTTAAGTGAGACTAAATGCATTTTCATATTTTGCCTCCACATTGAATAATCATTGCCATCAAAGTATGGGGCTTTTCCTAGAGGGATTGAAAAGTAATGGTTGTTGTTAGAATTTAAGCGATCATAATTAAAAGGATATCGGGAGTAGTCGGTGTGACTACTCCCCTTCTTCTTCTTTTCATCTTCGATCTTCATCTTTCCTTTGCAGAGTGCTTTCTTCCTTAGGAGTGCCTTGAGTTCAAGTGTCTCCTCATCATCATCCTCGTAGTCCTGAATGGCGTCGAGGAGCTTCTCCAATTTTTGAGCCTTTTCATCTTCAACCTTCTCTTGGTTGAGGCTCTTGTGCACATCCTTCACGTCCGACATTTTCTCTTCGAGCGACTAGTCTCTTTTTGAAGAGTCCTGCTCTGATACCAATTGAATGTGGCCTAGAGGGGGGTGAATAGGAATTTTTGAATTTTTGTCGGAACCTGCAACACTCAGTAACTTGTTCAAATATCGATAAATCGGACTAGTCCGGTAGTGTGCGGACTAATTCGGTGCATGCGGACTAGATCGATCAAATTTGATCGATAATCTCGATCCAAGTACTCTACACAGCGGAAATTAAGATGTAACCAGAGTATGTTGATTCAATTCAACTGAAGATAGCACAAGGTAACCTTAGTTTCAAGTTTTGACATAATTTGACTATGATCAAAGAAACCCTAGATGCAATGAACAATAAGCACAAATTGAAGATACAAGATTTTTATCCCGTGGTTCGGTTCCCACAAAGGCAACCTACATCCATGTTGAGGAGCCCACGAAAGGATCGAGTCTTAACCATCCCTACCCTCGTCAAATCGCCACGGAGACCTATTCTCTTCCACTAATAACAAAGGGAAAATCACCAAGTTCAAGGGTCCTTCTCACAAGTTGAGGGCTCCCCAAGATTTACAACTGAATACACCACCAACACACTCGAATTATATGCAATAAAGAATAAGAGTGTGCAAGAGAATCAAACCCAAGAGCTCAAAACATGAAGAATCATGTCTCTCCTTTGATCTAAAGTTAATACTCAAGGATTTGATCTTTCTTGCGTTAGATTGTGTGGAGAGACGTGTTTTCTAGACTCTTAGAGGGTGTGATGGCATAGGGGGTCGAGAGTTGATGATTAGGGGCCGTGCACCTCTATTTATACTAGGGTTTCCAAAGGTTACTGTTAGGGTTTTCAAAGTCTAGACTAGTCTGTGGTGGACTTCGGACTAGTCCAGTGTGTGGCGTGTGGGAAACCCTAAGTGCCCCGAATTATTAGACTTGTCCGGCAATGGGCGGACTAGTCCGATTTTGTCTCTGGAGATGTTCAGACTAGTCCGGTGTGGTGAAACCCTTAGTGAATTAAGGACAAGTCCGCACTTGTAGGACTTGTCCGATTTAAGTCAGAAGGTTTTTCGGACTAATTCGTGCAGATATCGGACTTGTCCGATTTAGGTCAGAAAGATATCGGACTAGTCCGTTGTGCTATCGGAATTGTCCGACTTCATGCAAACTGTGAAGTGCTAAGGACTAGTCCGCATTGGGGAGGACTAGTCTGATCTTAGTCAGAGAGATATCAGACTAGTCCGTGGTGATATGGGACTTGTCCGGCCTGTGCAAACTAGAATGTGCAGACAAGTCCGCTCTGGGAGGACTCATCCGATTCTGGACAAAGAGAAATCAGACTAGTCCAGGGTACATCGAACTAGTCCGGACCTGTATAACTTTGTGTAGTGAGAGTGATTAAAATTTTCTCAAGCTCTTGGGGTGTGTTTCTCCAAAACACTCCATACACAAATAGTGTTATAATCATTTCTTGAGCTCCTTTCAACTTGATTCCCCACTCTCCCTTCTTTTTGCGCTTTCTTCATTATTTTATTAAAATCTGCGCTCATCTCAACAATTTAGTTAGGATCTCATTTGCTTGTCATAAATCCACCAAAACCCACAAGGGATGCCTAGATGCACTTTCACGAAGAAGCAGGAAAATCAATTCCAACGCACTAGCAAGTCACATGTGTAAGTATGAAAAATATTTAGTGGAGAGTGTGTTAAAATATAGCAGTAAAGAGGAGAAAAAAAAACAACAGGTGTTCAGCAGCAGAAGAGAGGGAAGATATAAATGCGGTAGCCATAAAATAAGGTAAGAGGATGTGCATTAGCTAAAAAAGATGTAAAAGAGGTATAAATTTGCAGCAGCAGCAAAAGCACAAATTTTCCCACAATATATAGGTAGTGGAAGGAAAATAGTGCAAAAACAGGTCAATTTTTAAAGGAAAGAAGTCATAAGTGGTTTGTGATGTCCATTCTAAATAGGCTTGCATCCTACGGTCAAACACGACTCTGATACCAACTTGCGAGACCCGGTTTCGAGAATGAACCAAGTGTGACGCATATATGTGTCCAGGATGTTTAACACACATACACGAGTGCATCACAAATGATATTCGGATTATAACCATGTCTCGAATAATAATAATAATAATAATAATAATAATAATAATAATAATAATAATAATAATAATAATAATAATAATAATAAATGTACCTTATTACAATATCTAAATTGCATCGAATACAAGCTATAATAATACTGCAACGGAAAAACTAAGCACTAATAGACTCCATCTCCAAAGGCAATTTGACGGTAGCACGCACGCCTAGTACTCCTCAAAGTTCTCCAGATACTCCCAATTATCGTCTGTTACTGAATTGATGTGGAAATAGCAAGGGTCAGCACAACTCGTACTCAACAAGTCTGGAAAAGTATGACATGTAGCTAAAAATAAGGATGATAATAAATGGCTAATTGCATAAACGTACATTCAAAACATTTGAAATGGATATTTTGATCATTAAGTGAGATCAAATCCCATCAAAACCCAAATACCAATACCATCATGTCTGTTGACATTTCTTACGTCACAGATCATCTCTCGAAATAGATGAGGTCCGCAAGCGCATGGAACTATCGTGCAGCATTTCACCCAAGAGTATTACCAAGGGTATCGTATTTATCCCAGAAGAAGGCAATCAAGTAAAGTAAACACTACTCTTATGATCAAGCTATGGTGTACTAATCAGTTATCAAGACAAGAGTAACTTATGGGTAGTGAGACACACACCTAAGCAATCTATTCTAAGGGGTAAATGAGTCCTAATCGAGGTTAGAGTAAGATTTGGGGAGTTACTCCTACAATGCTTCTAATATACATATACATGGCCTAGGTTAGGTACTAATGAGCATGTAAATAGTGAATACTTATGCTAAGTTGTTCAACACACCAAGCACGTGTTTCCCCTAGCAATACTAGAACGACTCCAGCCAAGAGCCTGTGGCATAGCCAAACGTGGAGGATTACAAAGGACAGATAGGGCTACTTACTATCCTAACACCATGCTAGCATACTAAGTAAATACCTTAAGTATCATGACATCTTAAGGCAATGATTAATCTAAACATCGTTGAACCAATGTTGAGGCAGAGCATAAGTTATTAACATGATCATATAATAACTAATTAGACTATAGTTAGGGTTGGTAGTGTTTATGATGATAGATAAAGAGTGATATGGCATAATCATAAAGACTACTCCTACCACATGCATGGAATCCACAATCAAACAAGAAACGCTTCATCCAAGTATATGAATAAAAGAAGACTAAAGATAATATCTTTATTATGCATAAAGTCACAAATATAAGAAAAAATACATGAGCCATACCTTTCACAACTTGGACTTGGGACTAGAGGCTCTCTTATCTATAGCCTAACTCCACTAAGGACTAAGAGAACTAGCATATACAATAGAATGATGCTCAAGTGGTGTGTGTTGAAGTGAAGGGTGACGGGTCCTATTTATAGCTTGGAGAAGGGTCGGTTCCCGCCACCAAAAGCGTGTGAATCAGTCACCACTAACTTCTTAAAGCCGGGAGGAGCCAACACGTGGAAGCTGACGTAGTTTGGAGGAAGGACTAGGTCGGCTGACTAGGGGGGTCGACCGACCTGGTAAGTCCTCCAAACGGTCTGTGCTTTCTTGGGGTGACTTCCAGGTGGGTCCCATCCCCTGATATTGGTGCTACACCGTTGGATGGCCTCAAATACTTCTGTTTATGGGCAATTTGATCCATGTGATGCCACATGACGGCACTTGATTGGCTGTGATGATATTTTATAGGATCAATCCCCTTGTTTCACTTCAATTCTGTATAAAATACCTGCATGCACCAATTTCTCCAAGTACAAGTGGAAATAGGCTAAATAGATAGGTGATGTGTGCAAGAAATCATATTTTCTTCACATAATTGAATTATATTGATGGGTGAAATTGGTATATAACAGCCGTCACGAACTCCCCCAAGCTTATCCTTTCCTCGTCCTGAGCAAAGTCAATACTTTAGATTGATGATCAGGAGTTGATACAATGTTCTACTTTTCAAAAGTACCATGTGCACAACAAAATACTCTACCTAATATTGCAATAATTGCCATGGTACTTTATGCCATCTCCTATTCATGGATATTTGTATGATAGAACAGCAAAGGGAGCACACATACCCTAGAAACCAAGTTCCACTCAAATTTCAGAGAGTTCAATTTAGATTTGAAGTACCTCAATTTGATTCTCTCAGTCTCTCCTTTGTGTGTAGTGGAATATTCCTCACCACAGCATTTTGCCTAAATTCATCCTACCACTAAATAAGGCTTGTATGTGGAGCTTGGTAGGGAATATAGTGGGCATATTTGCAACATATAATATTGCTAAGTCAAAAAAGCAAGCCTTATGAGAAATCAATTCAAAACTATTTGATTCAAGACTTGTGCATGATGGAATGGAGGTGGATGTGGATATTTGAGATGACTCCTTTTTGAGTGTACTCTCTTATTTTGCGAGGATGAAACATGGCTACTTTTCTCTTCTTTTTTTCTCTTCTTCTTTTTTTTGTTCTCTTTTTTTCCCTTGCTTTCGATGTAAGCATGCATCTTTTTTTAGCCATGTCTTCTACCCCATTTTATGCAATAAATTTGGAGAGAGTGCAAAGCATGAATGGTATGGAGTTTCTCTTTTTATTATGGTATGGTGGTATGATGGGAATTTGCTTACTTCTAGTGTACAAGTATAGCATGTGCAATTGAAGTCTTGAATTTAAAAAGTAATGAATGAAATCACACATAGGTCAATACTCGTTTGACAAAGCTCTATGTGAAGACAAGTAGCATATGCATATGGTCTATCAATGTAATGTATCATGTGGCTTTGGTAGTTATTTCCAATCAAATGAGAGTTTTTAGAATTTCTCCAGAAATCTAAGTTTCACTTTCAATTTAGGAATAGCAGCCCTATCACTATATCATATCTCACAGCAACTTAGAATTGTATTAAGATTTTGCTACCCGCAATTTTTAAATCAAGGCAAAAGTAATTCTAGCCAATGAAAGCAAAATTTTCGAGAGTAGTAAGTTGTAAACTAGGGACCTAGGAAAATTAAAACAGAGCAACTATTCATCATCTCATCTATATAATTCCGAATCATTCTTACCACTCATCTTTTATTTTATTTTAAAAGCAAATCTACTCTACTTTTTTAAGTTTTTTTTATATGCAAGCTGGATGATGGGTGAATGGAAAGTAAATATGCAAGGGTGTGATTCAAGTTACCTCAAGTGGGGGTCCTCCCCCAAGCTTGTTCTTGGTCAACGTCCGCGATAGGGGCTGAAACCCCAACGATGGATGTAGGCCATGAGGTTGGCCTAACCTTCTTGCAGCATGGCTTTGACATTGGAGGGGTTGAGTGTCCATGTTGGGTTACATCCCATAGGTTCCATGCGTGTGATCGAGGAGAATGATGTCGATGTCGCTCATCCATACCTCAAGGTTTCCATAGGTTGGATGTACCTTATTATTCCTTGGCTAAGGTAGTAATAACCCTTAGCAAAAAGGCATGATGTAACTCAACATGCCTTTAGTGTGTTTCGTCATTCTTTGGCTAATATGTATCATACATTCTTGCCATAAAGGAATAACTTGTATCCTTCATATATGGGTGTGATTCGTCATTCCTTGGCTAAGGTTATGATAACCTTTAGCCACAAAAGAGTGACTTGTACCCAACATGTGTTGAGTACTATCTGTTATTCCTTGTATAAAGTACAACATACCTATACCACAAAGGGATGATGTGCACTCAACATGGATTGGGTGTGATCCATTGTTCCCTGGCTAAGGTATAAAATACCTTCTAGCCACACAGGAACAATTTGCACCCAATATACATTGAATGTGATCTTATCATTCCTTGGTTAAGGAACATCATACCTTTTAGCCACAAAGGCATAACTTACACCCAATGATGGTGGCAATTCCCTTGAGCATGAATGAGTGCTTAAAATAGTTGAAAGCATAATGCTCTCACATATTCATAGCAACCCATTGGTTGCTCAGGAGGGTTTCCATGTCAAATCTCCATCCACGTATAGCTATGGTTGACCTTCGAGCTTAATTATCGATAGGTAGCAACCATCCTAATTTACTCCTTGGCCAATAGATATGAGATGGAATCCCCTTAGTGTTTCCAACAGTTGGTTCTTTGAATGCCTGTATAGTTATTTTACTCTTGCAAACTTGCTCTCTATGATAGAGAGGGATGGTTAGCTCCCGATATCTGTAAAAATGAATTTTCGGGTTAGGTATCCAAATTTTAATTTGTACATATGGGGAAGATAAAAATCAAATATGCATTGGGTTCAATTCCAAGTGTATTCATGAAGAACAATGTATGATTTATTAATAAGAGTGGGGCTTTATGAATAAATCAATTTGCACATTTTCTAAAGCTCCTACTCGTAGCAATGCAAGTGATACGCTATATGGATCCCTTCACCATGTAAATTTTCTGACCATCATAGTTTTTTTTTATAAGAGCAAATGTTATTATTTAATTCATGGCAAACAAGACTCTCAATTTTATCCTCCTGAACATTTTTCATTTATTGCCTAGGAATCGAAATTTAGTGATCCATGCATGAATGAGTTTCAAATCAAAATTATGGACATCATATTCCTAGGTTGCTACATACCAATTCAACCATTAAGTAATTCTATAAGCATTACCTAGGAAGAAAATGTCTAAGTCAATTTTAGCAATGCTTATGAAATTCTAGGTACATGTTTGAAATTTATTTCCATGTAAGGTAACATTTCTTTTTGAAGAACCAAAATAGCAATGCCAACACTTACTCTCGTGAAGGTGCATAAGAATTGAATGATGAGAAGGTGTAAACCTTCCTTACCAATATAAGCAAAAGTCATTCAATCCTAATGCAATTCAAACGATGGGAAATTTTAAACTTGTACCTCAATTGAAGAGCAGTCCAGGTTGAAGGTTGTGGTGTCAGAATTTCATGACCATGAATTTTTGTGTAGCCGTTATCAATGCCAAGTTGGGATTGGAGTTGAATGGTCTTCATCTTGTTCCTCCACTAGACCACCATCTTAAGCATTCCTACACCATGAACTCGAAATGAGATTGATGGGGAGATATGCGCTTGATGGGGCCTTTCAACCTCTTTACCAATTTTGGCCTGGCTGCACTAAAATTAGAAACAAACAAAAGAACTCAAAAACGGGTTAGGTTAGCCCAAAAGCATGGTTTACCCTTTGCCAAATTGTTTTGCCCAACTTGAAAGAACTTGCAAACGCATTGAATATTAAGGGAAATATTTTTGGTTTGAACTAGGAAGATGAATTCAAGTGGTTATGCCCAAGGTTCATATCCAAATAAATTTATTTCCTAATTCAAAAAATTTTAGTTTTATGATGGTTGGAAATATTACTTTCCAACATGCAAGTATGAAAATTCAAACATGCTAAATGCAAATGAGAAATTCAAATATGCAATTGTGGTAAAAAATATGAGATAACTACCAATTATCCTATTGGCAAGGACTCACCGAATTTTTGACGTCCGATGAGTAGGACTTACCACCATCCTATTTGGTTTTATGATTTGTTGTCCAACCCCGGATTTGAAGATGTGGACAATTTCTCTTGATATATGTTGACGGCTCCTAAGATATACTAACAAATCATCCCCGGCAACGGCGCCATAAATGCTTGTTGGTATTTCTTAACACCACAGATCATCTCCGGTAAAGAGATGAGATCCGCAAGCGCACGGAAGATACTGTTGTAGCATTTCATCCATGAGTATTCCCAAGGGTATCATATTTATCCCAAAGGAAGGCAATGGAGTAAAGTATATACTACTCTTATGGTCAAGCTATGGGATACTAATCAATTATTTGGACAGGGGGTAAGTTGATAATAGGGGTAGTGTGACACACACCTAGGCAATCTATTCTAAAGGGTAAATGGGTCCTAGAGGGAGATTGGATTAAGAGTTAGAGAGTTGCTCCTACAATGCTCCTAATACATATACATAGCCTAAGGTAGATACTAATGGTCATGTCAATTATGAATTCCTATGCAATGCTATTCAACACATCGGGCACGGGCTTACCCCTAGCAATACTAGGGCGACTCCCGCCAAGAGCCTGTGGCATAGCCGAACGTCGAGGATTACAAAGGACAGATAGGGCTGTCACCACCTACTGCCTACCTCTTCAATCCGTGGGTCTACGAGACATCCAACGCTACTTAAATATCCTAGCACCATGCTAGCATACTAAGCAAATACCTTAAGGGCTGCAGCACAAACCATCCTAAGGCAATGAACTAAATCATCATTGAACCAATGTTGTTTGCATAGCATAGTTATTCATATTAACATAATCATATCATAACTACATATACTATGGTGGGGGTCTATAGTGTTTATGACCATAAGATGTGATCATGAGAGTACAATCATAAAGACTATACCTTCCACTTACATGGACTCCACAATCAAACATGAAACGCTTTGTCCAAGTATACGTATAAAAGAAGACTAAAGATAATATCTTTATTGAGCACAAAGTCACAAATACAAGAAGGAATACATGAGACATACCTTTCCTAATGTGGAATTGGGAAGAGAGACTCCTTCTACTCCTTTCCCAATTTGGACTTGGGACTAGAGGCTCTCCTCTCTGTATCCTAACTCCTCTAAGGACTATGGAAGATAGTGTATACAATAGAATGATGCCCAAGTGGTGTGTGTTGAAGTGAGGGGTATGGGGTCCTATTTATACTAGTGTTGATGTCAGTTCCTGCCACCAAAAGCGCACGAATCAGTCGTCATTGACTCTAGGGAGTCGGGAGGAGCCAACACGTGGAAGTTGACCATGTTTGGCGCCAGGACCAGGTCAGCCAACCCCCTGGTTCGGACGACCTGGTCAGGGCTCCAAATGGCCCGTACTTCCTCCAGGTGGCTGCCAGGTGGGTCCCATTGACCGATATTGGTGCTACGCCGTTGGATGGCCTCGGATACTTCTGCTTGTGGGCCATTTGATCCATGTGGTGCCACATGTCGTCGCTTGATTGGCTGGGATGATATTTTATAGGATTGCTCCCCATACTTTTCCTCAATTCCTGTATAAATATCTGCATACACATATTTCTCCAAGTACAAGTGGAAATAGGTCAAGTAGAAATGTGATGTGTGCAAGAAATGATCAATCCTTCACATAATTGAGTTATATTGATGGCTGAAATTGGTATATAACAGCCGTCAACAAACTCCCCCAAGCTTATCCTTTGCTCGTCCCAAGCAAAGTCAAGACTTAAGGTTGATGATCAGGAGTTGCTATAATGTTCTACCTTTCGAAAGTACCAAGTGCACAACAAAATAATCTACCTAGTATTGCAAAAAGTGGCTATGGTACTTCACCCTTATTAAGTCATTATGGGAGTTATGCCTTCTCCTATTCATGGGTAATTGAAATATATAACAGCAAATGGAGCAAGCATAGCCTAGATATCAAGTTCCACTTAAATTCTGGAGAGATTCAAATTAGATTATAAGTACATCAATTGATTCTCTCAATCACTCCTTTGTGTATAGTGGAAATATGTCCTCACCAAGGAATTATGCCTATACTATTCCTACTCTTTGAATATGGCTTGTATGTGGAGCTTGGTAGGAAAAGTAAGTAGGCATATTTGCAACACATAATATTGCTAAGTCAAAAGAGCAAGCCATAGGAGAATCAATTCAAACTTTTGAATCAAGACTTGTGCATGTGTGATGGAATGGAGGTGGATGTCGAAACATTGAGATGACTCCTTTTGATGTGGACTCTCTTTATTGCAAGGATGAAACATGGCTACCTTTTTTATACTTATGGAGTAAGCATATTATTTCTTTTTTTCTCATGCTTATGATATAAGCATGCGTTTTCTTTTTCTTTTTCTTGTAGCCATGACTTCTACTCCTTTTTATGCAATAACTTGAAGAGAGTGCTAACTATGAATAGCATGGAGTTTCTCTTTTTATTATGGAATGGTGGATATGATGGAATTTTTCATCCTTCTAGTGTAGAAGTATAGCATGTGCAAGTGAAGTCTTGAATTCAAAAAGTATGAATGATTTCTCACATAGGTCTATACTAGTTTGACTAGGCTTAACGTGAAAGCAAATAGCATATGCATAAGGTGTTGTCTATGTATGAATATCATATGGCTTGGTAGGTATTTCCAATCAAATGAGGGAAACTTTAATCTAGATAGAATTTCTCCGGAAATCTAAGTTTCACTTTCAAAATAGGAATAGCAGCCCTATTACTAATTCAAATCTCTCAACAACCTAGAAGTAGATTAGGCTTTTGCTACCCACAATTTCTAAATCAAGGCAAAGTTAATTTTAGCTGATTTAAGCAATATTCGGAGAGTAGCAAGTTGTAAACTAGGGATTTAGGAAAAATAAAACAGAACAACTATTCATCATTTCATCTATGTGAATTCTAAATTATTCTTACCGCACATCTTTATTTCATAAATAAAGCAAATCTAAGTTCCTATTTTTATGTTTTTTTAGATGCACGGTGGATGAATGGAAAGTAAATATGCAATGGATGATTTGAAATAAAAATGCAGTTGGTGTGATACAAGTTACCTCAAGTGGGGGTCCTCCCCCAAACTTATTCTTGATCAAGGTCTGTGATAGGGGTTGAAACCCTAACGACGGAGTTAGGCCATGAGTTGGCCTATCCTTGTTGCACCGTGGCTTTGACAATGGAGGGTTGAGTGTTGATTGTTATATTGCCTCCCATGGACACCATGAGTGTGGTTGAATAGAGTATTTTCGATGTTGATCATCTGCACATCAGGGTCTCCAAGTGTTGGGTATGATTTGTCATTCCTAGGCTAGGATAATGATAACCTTTAGATCCAAAGGAACAACGTGCACTCAGCATACATTGAGTATGTTTCGTCATTCTTTGGCTAAGGTGTATCATATCTTTTTGCCATAAGGGGGTGACATGTGCCCAACATGCATTGGGTATGATCAGTTGTTCTGTGGGTAAGGTACAACATACCTTCTAGCCACATAGGAACATTGCAACCAATATAAATTGGGTGTGATCTTGTCATTCCTTGGTTATGGTACATCATAACTCTTAGCCACATAGGAATAACTTGTACCCCATGATTGTGGCAAATCCCTTGAGCTTGAATGAGTTCTTAGAATAGTTGAGAGCATAATGCTCTCACCCATTCATGGCAGCCCATTGGTTGCTCATGGAGGGTTCCCATTTCAAATCTCTAGCCTCGTATAGTTATGATTGACCTTCAGGCATAATTTCCGATAGGTAGCAACCATCCTCATTTACTCCTTGGCCAAGAGATGTTGAAATGGGATCCTCTAGGGATCCCAACAATCAGCTTCTTGAATGCCTGCATAGTAATATTACTCATGCAAACTTTCTCTCTTGAATATAGAGGGATGGTTAGCTCCCAATACTTGTACAAATGAACGTTCGGGTTAGGTAACCGAACTTTCATTTGTACATACGGGGAAGAAAAAAAATAAAGATGCATTGGTTCCAATGTCAAGTGTATCCATGATCAACTTGTTATTCATTGATAAGAGTGGAGCTTTATGGATAATTCATGTTGCATATTTTCTAAAGTTCCTACTCATAGCAATGCATGTGATAGAAATATACTATATGGATCCCTTCATCTTTTAATGTTTCTAACCATCTTAGCTTTCAAGAGCAAATTTTATCATTTAGACCATGACAAACAAGATTCTCAATTTTATCCTCCTGAACTTCACTAGGAATTTAAAATTTAGTGACTCCTCCAAAAAATTCAATTCAAATTTTAGAGCAAGTATATCACTTATTCCTAGGAGTTTGAAATCTAGTGATACCATCTATGCATGAAGCTCAATTAAAAATTATGGCTGTCACTATGCCCAAGTTTCTATATGCCAATTCACCTAAGTCATGCCCAAAAGTTTTATTTTATAAACCTAGAAAAAAATGACTATGTCTACAAAACAATGCTTAAAGGATTCTAGGTACTTGTTTTAGATTTTTCCAAGTAAGGTGGGATTTCCTTTTGGAGATCCAAAAGTCAATACCCACACTTACTCTTGTGAGATTGCATGAGAATTAAATGATGAGGAAGTATCAACCTTCCTCACAAATGCAAGCAAATACATTCAATTCCATGGCAAATCAAACAATGAAAAATTCTAAACTCATACCTCATTTGAAGAGCAGTTGGTGACGAAGGTCTTTGTGTGAGAAACTCACAACCTGGATTTTTGGCGTAGGCTTGATGGTTGATCTCAAATGCCAAGTTGAGATTGGATTTGGCAATGGATTTGGTTTTGGCTCCTCCATTGGGTCATCATCTTGAACATTTCTCTTCCTCAAACTCAAAATGAGTTTGAAGGAGAGAAGTGTTCTCAAATCCTCCCAATGGTGACTTGAGCTTGATGAAACCTTCCACTTTCTTGCCATACCACCTCTTCACAATTTTGACCTAGCAGCACTTTAATCAAGAACACACAAAACAACTCAAAAATGGGTTACGTTAGCCAAAAGCAAATTGAACCCAATTTTCAAATTGTCTAGCTTGAAATAACTTGTAAATGCAATGAGGGTCAAAGCAAATCTTTTTGGTTTGAACTAGGAAGATAAATTCAAGTGGTCATGCACGTAGTTCATATCCAATTAAATTTCTCCCCTAATTCAAATTTTTAGTTTTATGATGGTTGGAAATTTTACTTTCCAACATGCAAGTGTGGAATTTCAAACATGCAAATGCAAGGGTTGATGCAATTTGGAAAACAAATATGAGATAACTACCAATTAACCTATTGGCAAGGACTCACAGAATTTTTGAAGTTCGATGAGTAGGACTTACCTCTGTTCTGTTCAGCGCGATGATTTGTTGTCCAATCCCGGAGTTGAAGATGTGGACGATTTCTTCTGTTTTGACATGCCAAACTCATTTGGCTGTCATTTGGACATGTGGGCTACATGGTGGCCCTAGCCTCTCCCCATTGTATGGATATGGACATGTTGTTGTTGTGACGGGTTCTCCCTCTTGAATGTATTCCTTCATGAGCATGGTGAGGCTTTGTCCTTCTTAGGGGTGCCACTCTGACCATATTGATATTCCATTGAATCAACCCATACCTTGATCATGGATCAAAGGCTTCCTTGGGCATGATGACATGTGGACTCCACAATCAAACAAAAAAAGCTTCATCCACAATGTCACATGCCCTAGGTTGAATGGGTTTGGTCGAAGTGTGGGAATCCCAGCAAGTGATGTAGGATATCATGGACTTTGAATGCTCCTTAGGTTCTTGTCCTTGGCCAAGATCTTCATGTGAATGTTGTCTTGATTTCTGCTTGGCCAAGATACTTCATGGTAGGCTAGTTGAACTTAAATCCCTTGGAAAGCCATAGCCTCCTTGAATACAAGGGTGATGTTAATTCCACCCTTGACCTCCTTGTGAATGGTAGCCATTGGAGTTGTTGTTTGAAAAAGGTCCTCATGGGTCTTAGGGAAATAATTCCCACGCGTCCCATGATGACATGGATTTTCACAAATCATGTGAATATCCACAACTTGGATTATCCAAACAAATCTCCAACGACTTGGATATTCATGACACTTCATTGGGAGGTATAGTTCTATAACTAGCATATCCACCTTGTGAAGTGGTGTGCATGACAAGCTATGGGAACTCGAGCATTCTTCAATCCACCCCTTGAGCGGAGACCTTCATCTCATCCATGATGAATGAGAATAGGACTCCTTCAGCTCCAGCATGTATATGGTCATGTATTGGGGGAGCCAACCCATGCCACGAGTGTTGGATGAAGAGCCAACAATCCACCCCATGGTGGAGGCAAACCAAGAAGAACTTGGATCCTTCCCCAAGCTTGGGTATGGATGACTTTGGCTCCTACTGAAAGCTGAAATTCTCTCGCAAGAGGCAATGGTGTTGCCTAGCAGACATTTATTGAGGTACGCCTTGAATCATCTTGCAGTTTAGCACTTGCGTCCTCGTTGGCCATCCCATACAATGGGTTGGCCAACACTACCCTGTTTTCACACAAAGGAGAAAACAAACAAGGGTAATCCTGTCTAATAACTATTGGTACCTATAGCTTAATCACAAGTGATAGCTATCCTTCACTTCCTTTGCCTTCCCCGACAACGGTGCCAAAAATGCTTGTTGACGGCTCCTAAGATATACTAACAAATCATCCCCGGCAACAACGCCAGAAATGCTTGTTGGTATTTCTTAACACCACAGATCATCTCCAGTAAAGAGATGAGAACCGCAAGCGCACGGAAGATATCGTTGTAGCATTTCAGCCATGAGTATTCCCAAGTGTATCGTATTTATCCCAAAGGAAGGCAATGGAGTAAAGTATATACTACTCTTATGGTCAAGCTATGGGATACTAATCAATTATCCGGACAGGGGGTAAGTTGATAACAAGGGTAGTGTGAAACACACCTAGGCAATCTATTCTAAAGGGTAAATGGGTCCTAGCGGGAGATTGGATTAAGAGTTAGAGAGTTGCTCCTACAATGCTCATAATACATATACATAGCCTAAGGTATATACTAATGGTCATGTAAATGATGAATTCCTATGCAATGCTATTCGACACATCGGGCACGGGCTTACCCCTAGCAATACTAGGGTGACTCCTGCCAAGAGCCTTTGGCATAGCCGAACGTGGAGGATTACAAAGGACGGATAGGGCTGTCACCGCCTACTGCCTACCTCTTCAATCCGTGGGTCTACGAGACATCCAACACTACTTAAATACCCTAGCACCATGCTAGCATACTAAGCAAATACCTTAAGAGTTGTAGCACAAGCCATCCTGAGGCAATGAACTAAATCATCGTTGAACCAATGTTAATTGCATAGCATAGTTATTCATATTAACATAATCATATCATAACTACATAGACTATAATGGGGGTCTATAGTGTTTATGACCATAAGATGTGATCATGAGTACAGTCATAAAGACTATACCTTCCACTTACATGGACTCCACAATCAAACAAGAAACGCTTTGTCCAAGTATACGTATAAAAGAAGACTAAAGATAATATCTTTATTGAGCACAAAGTAACAAATACAAGAAGGAATACATGAGACATACCTTTCCCAATGTGGAATTGGGAAGAGAGACTCCTTCTACTCCTTCCCAATTTGGACTTGGGACTAGAGGCTCTCCTCTCCTCATCCTAACTCCTCTAAGGACTATGGAAGATAGTGTATACAATAGAATGATGCCCAAGTGGTGTGTGTTGAAGTGAGGGGTGTGGGGTCCTATTTATAGTAGTGTTGAGGTCAGTTCCCGCCACCAAAAGCGTGTGAATCAGTCGTCATTGACTCCAGTGAGCCGGGAGGAGCCAACACGTGGAAGTTGATCACGTTTGGCGCCAAGACCAGGTCGGCCGACCCCCTGGTTCGGCCAACCTGGTCAGGGCACCAAACGGCCCGTACATCCTCCAGGTGGCTGCCAGGTGGGTCCCATTGACTGATATTGGTGCTACACCGTTGGATGGCCTCGGATACTTCTGTTTGTGGGCCATTTGATTCATGTGGTGCCACATGTCGTTGCATGTTTGGCTAGGATGATAATATATAGGATTGCTCCCCATACTTTTCCTCAATTTCTGTATAAATATCTGCATACACATATTTCTCCAAGTACAAGTGGAAATAGGTCAAGTAGAAAGGTGATGTGTGCAAGAAATGATCAATCCTTCACATAATTGAGTTATATTGATGGTTGAAATTGGTATATAACAGCCGTCAACAATATACATGCCAAATATCATATGGCATGTTAGTTGAACATGTGGGCCACATGGTGGTCCTAGCCTCTTCGTCGTTTTGATTAAGACTTGTTGATGTAGTGACAGCTTCTCTCTCTTGAAGATATTCTTTCATGAGCATGGTGAGGCTTGTCCTTCTTTAGGGGTGTCACTTGGACCTTCTTACTATTCCTTAAGGTCAACCCATACTTTGATCATGGATCAATAGCTTCCTTGGACATGATGACATGTGAACTCCACAATCAAGCAAGAAACGCTTCATCAACAATGTCATTTGCTCTAGGTTGCATGGGCTTGGTCAAAGGGTAGGAATCCCAACAAGTGATTGCGGGATATTTTGGATCTCAAGTGCTCTTTAAGTTTCTTGTCCTTGGCCAAGAGCTTCATGTAAATGTTGTATTGATTTCATGCTTGGCCATGAACAAGATACTCCAAGGTAGGCTAGTTGATCTTAAATCCCTTGAAATCCGCATAGCTCCTTGATTGCAAAGGTAATGTTGATTCCACCCTTGACCTCCTTGTTGGTGATAGCCATTGGAGTTTTGTTTGGAGGGAAGAATTCCCAAGGGTCTTAGGGAAATGATTCCCCAAGTGGCCCATGTTGACATGGATTTTCACAAATCATGTGAATATCCATGACATAGATCATCCAAACACTTCTCCATTGGATTGATCTTCATGTTACTCAATGGGAGGTGTAGTTCCATAACTAGCATGTCCACCTTGTTAAGTGGTGTCATTCCAAGCTACGGGAACTAGAGCATTCTTCAATCCACTCCTTGGGTAGAGACCATCTTCTCATCCATGATGAATGAGAATATGACTCCTTCAACTCTAGCACAAATGTGGTCTTGGATTGGTGGAGCCAACCCATGACATGAGTGTTGGATGAAGGGCCAACTATCCATCCCATGGTGGAGGCAAATCAAGAAGAACTCTTGGAGCCTCCCCCAAGCTTAGGGATGGATGACTTTGACTCCTACTGGAATCTGAAATTCTTTCGCGAAAGGCAATGGTGTTGCCTAGTAGACATTTGTTGAGGTATGCCTTGAATTATCTTGCAGTTGAGCACTTGCGTCCTCGTTGACCGTCCCATAAAATGGGTTAGCCAACACTATCCTGTTTTCACCACAAATGGAGAAAACAAACAAGGGTAATAATGTCCAATAACTATTAGCACCTATAGCTTAATCACAAGTGATAGCTATCCTTCACTTCCTTTGCCTTACCCGACAACGGCGCCAGAAATGCTTGTTGACGTTTCTTACATCACAGGTCATCTCTCGAAAGAGATGAGGTCCGCAAGCGCATGGAAACTGTCGTGTAGCATTCACCCAAGAGTATTCCCAAGGGTATCGTATTTATTCCAAAGGAAGGCAATGAAGTAAAGTAAAAACTACTCTTATGATCAAGCTATGGAGTACTAATCAATTATCAAGACAGGGGTAAGTTGATAATATGGAGAGTGTGACACAAACCTAAGCAATCTATTGTAAGGGGTATATGGGTCCTAATGGAGGTTAGACTAAGAGTTGGGGAGTTACTCCTACAATGCTTCTAATATACATATACATAGCCTAGGTTTGGTACTAACGAGCATGTCAATGGTGAATACTTATGTTAAGTTGTTTAACACATAGGGCACGGGTTTAACCCTAGCAATACTAGGACGAATCCCGCCAAGAGCCTGTGGCTTAGCCCAACGTGAAGGATTACAAATGACAGATACGGCTGTCACCACCGACTGCCTACCTCTTATTTCATGGGTCTACGAGACCTCCAACGCTACTTACTATCCTAGCTCCATGATAGGATACTAAGTAAATACCTTAAGAATCATGACATCTTAAGGCAATGACTAACCTAAACATCATTGAACCAATGTTGAGACATAGCATAAGTTATTCATGGTAACATGATCATATCATTACTAATTAGACTATAGCGGGGGTTGGCATTGTTTATGATGACAGATTAAAAGTGATATGGCACAATCATAAAGACTACTCCTACCACATGCATGGAATCCACAAAAAATAAGAAAAACTTCATTCAAGTATATGAATAAAACAAGACTAAAGATAATATCTTTATTATGCATAAGTTCACAAATATAATAAAAGATATATGAGCCATACATTTCCCAACTTGTACTTGGGACTAGAGGCTCTCCTCTCTATAGCCTAACTCCACTAAGGACTAAGAGAACTAGAGTATACAATAGAATGATGCTCAAGTAGTGTGTGTTGAAGAGAGGGGTGAGGGGTCCTATTTATAGCTTGGAGAAGGGTAGGTACCCGTCACCAAAAGCACGCAAATCAGTCACCATTGACTTCTTCAAGCCGGGAGGAACCAACACGTGGAAGCTATCCGAGTTTGCAGAAAAGACCAGGTCACGTGACTAGGGGAGTCGGTCGACCTAGTAAGTCCTCCAAACGGTTTGTGCTTTCTTGGGGTGACCTTTAGGTGGGTCCCATACCCTGATATGGGTGCTACACCATTGGATGGTCTCAAATACTTCTGTTTGTGGGCCATTTGATCCATGTGGTGCCACATGTTGGCGCTTGATTGGCTATGATGATATTTTATAGGATCAATCCCCTTGTTTCACTTCAATTCCATATAAAATACATGCATGCACCAATTTCTCCAAGTACAAGTGGAAATAGGTTAAATAGACAGGTGATGTGTGCAAGAAATGATATTTCCTTCACATAATTCAGTTATATTGATGGGTGAAATTGGTATATAACAGCCGTCAATAATGTCTAACACATTTATTTCCGCATAAATAACCATAAACATTCATAATATTCCATAATCATCCATATTTATCCATAACCAACTCATCATTACCAAACTCATATCCCAATCCCAATTTCCATTCCAGTTCTAACCATTATTCCATATCCAGTTCCATAACTCTAATCATATGAGGGTTCGGGTTGCTCATAATCGGGAGCAGGGCTATTCTGATAGTTTTACACTCTGCGGAGGTTGTACCACTTTACCCACAAGTCTGTGATTTCATCACCTTTCATTGACTAAGGAATCTCCATTATGCCGTCTCACACTTATGTTGGTGTGTGGCCAAGAGATCACAAAATAGCCTTTACAAAGTGATTACCAGCATGTCCGTACCCACTGAGGTTTCACTGGAGGTGATGTCTCCAACTGAGCCCATCCATATATGGACCCCTCCTGTGCCGTTCAGATCCTAGGGCAGTCTTGCCACTAATGCAAACCCAATCAACTCCCATTCCCTAAGCCTTCCATATGATCTGAACGATACTAGCAATACACTAATTAATCAGCTAAGCCGCACCCATAGTTGGCCTTGTGGTGGCACTGTAAATCCTGGGTGGTCGCTCCACAAATGGGTCCTTAGATCTAAAGCAAGCTAAACCACCAAATCTTTCCAACCCATTCCACATAACCGGCTTGCTTAGACCCTAGGTTCCATGTTGCTGAAGGGTCATTATCACCAATTCACATAGTTCATGTGTTCAATAATTCATAACTGAGTCATTTGGTTATCCCCAATCCTAATTAAGCAAAGCGAAGCAAAACTGGAAAAAAATACCCTTCCCGACTATCTACAATATATCCGAAACGACAAGGATGGATATACAAGTCTAGTAAACACCTACTCATGGGTTTCCTATCAAATTTACACAAGCATACAATTTTGCAAACAAAACTTCTAAAAATAGGATCAAATGGTCAAGAACACTTGCCTTTATATTCTGCAATTTGATGCTCAATCGAATCAAAGTCTTGCACAGAAGATCCTTGGATATTCACTTCTTAATCGTAACCTCTTGAACGCATCCGTCTACTCGCAATCAAGCACATATACATACTAACAACAATGCAATCAATATAATGCACATATATTAATCAATATTCCATGATGTGTATGCATGAGGTAATTATGTTGTAATACATGCTATTAATACAATACTGTTGTTTACTAATTAGGTTCAACTAGTTCTCAAGCGCTTATGTGAGTTTTGAGTCAATTATGTAGTTCTTAAGACAATTAGGTGTTGCTTAAATTTGAAAACCGGACTAGTTTGAAGGAGGTCGGACAGGCCAAGCCTGTAAGGGAACAGAAGTTGATCAGGCAAGTCCGCACAAATCTGGACTTGTCCGCACTACACTGGACTAGTGCGAGCGGGACCAAACTAGTCCATAGCGGTACAGCAAGGCACGATAAATTAGGTTGGGACGTGATATGGTTCGAGTGGTAGGTTAATTCTTGTTGTAAAATCTGAACCATAACACCTACGGTTGCGTGATTAGTCTCGATGATCGTGGACGTCGATGTAGCGATTCCATCAAAGATTGATGGTGTGATGTAGACGAAGAAGACGACAGTTTTTTTTTTTAATTGAGCGTGGCTTGGCCCTCGGTGGAAGTCCCTATCAGGAGGCTATTGTGGAAAAACGAATCGGAGGCTAGGTTGACTTTTGGTTTCTATTTTTTTTTCTTTTTTATCTATATTTTTTTTGCATGGCGGTGGCTAGGTCTTCTTTTTGTTTTCCTTTCCTATTTATTTTGTATTCCATATTATATATATTTATATATATATATACTCTTTGTCTTTTATTTTTCTTCTTTTTACCATATTTAATAATTATTATCTATTCATTTTAGATTAGATCATTCCGACATTATTTTTCTTTCGCCTGGGGCAAGGCTATTTGTGCGATCAGTGACCTCGTCAGCGGTTGACCCTTTTGTTATTTATAAATACATTGTGGTGAATTGTTAAAATATATCAAACCTAGAGTACCGGACAAGTCCGTAGAGGAATGGACTAGTCCGTTGCGGCACAGAGAGCTAATCGGACAAGTCCGGTTTGGCGCCGGATAAGTCTGTCCAAGGAATAAAAAGTTCAACGGACAAGTCCGGTGTTATGCTTATGCTGGACAAGTCCGGGATTTGTACAGTAAGGGACTTCGGACTAGTCTATTGTTGTGACGGATAAGTCCGTGGTGGGGGGAAATTTGATTAAGTTTGTGCATACCGGACTAGTTCGAGATTGGTCTGAATAAGTCTGTTGTTGTCCAGTGAGGGTATTCGAACTAGTCCATTAATTTCAGGACAAATCCGGTGCCTGGCTCAATTTCACTCACCCTTTATTTCTAACTCTTATACATTTGTTCCTTTTCATCCTACTTAATGATTTTTGAATCAATTCGTAGTATTGTTAAAATATTATATACATATATATACCTCTAGTTTCTTCTATTTCTAATATCTCATATTTGTTATTGCGAATAAATTACTTTTAGCGTATTTATTTTGGTAATTAATTTTCAATACTTGAGGATGAATGTAAAATGCAAGATGAGATGCATATATTTTATATTTTTCTTTATCAAAACAATTTTTTCCTATTATTAACTTTAAATTCCCATTTATGTATTTAATTTACCAAAACTCGAAAATCAGGGTGTCGTACTCATGAAAAGGATGCATCTGCCTCTGGTAACAGAAGAAAGAAAAGGTCACGGATGACATGGCCGACATACGTTTTGACTGTTGATGAGGCCAATGACGAAGGCTTACCCCTAGACCATAATGTGAATACGAGACTGTCCAGAGTTTGTAGTATGTATGCTCGAGAAAAAGTACCACTAAACATGCAGGGATTCGATCATTTGACCCAAAATGAAAAGGATGAACTCTTGAAAGCTCCATCCAACCATATGTTCAATATCTGGAACATATGAAATAGAAGGGGAAGAAGCTAGCTATCATGATGATCTCTCATGCATGGAGGACCTACAAAACTAAGCTTCTGAATCTTTGGAGGCACCATAAAACCTCCTTCCATATGTATCCGCATGTGTCAGAAGATGACAAGGTGAGATTTGTTAAAAAGTGTGAATCGCAGGGTTTTGCCCAGAACAGTGAATATACGAAGTGGCTCTGACCGCAGAACGAGCTTGACCACCACCTCAGCAACATTGGTTTATGCCAGAAAAAAAAAAGGAGTTAGGATAAACAGGATGAAAGATTGGCCAAGCTAGGTCTTGAGAATCCATACGATAGTTTCAGTGGACGGCTGAAACCATCTATGCGTGCTCATTCACAGCTAACTGTGTCAGGCCATATCACCTTCTACAGTCTGAGCACCTTACATGTTACTCAAAGAGCTTGGAGCCTGAGCGGCGAAGACTCAAATGGTGAGAGGGAAAACGATGCCCTCAGTAAGGCTCTGCAAAGACCGGAGCAACAAGGCCGCTTTTGTGGTGTGTCCAGTAAGTTAACCTAGAGGGAGGGTTTTTCGGAACACAAAAATACGTATCAGAAGCGGAAAACGACCTCGACATCACAAGTTGACGCCGAGGAGCTGAAAATACAGCTGAGAAGAGAGCTCCTTGGAGACATGAAGATTATGCTGCAAGGAGCAGGTATACCAATCCCTTATGTGTTTTTCGTCTTAAATAGCGACGAGGAGCGTAGGAGCAGCTTTGCTTCTACAATAGCTGAGGGTGGACAACCACAGGAGGATCTTGACGCACCAGCGCATGGACCTTCAATTGAGCCGGACACGATAGATAACTTCGCTCAACCAACAATATGCAGCCTTCTGCTAATGGTCGGAGGAATCGCTAGAATGGAGATCGAGAGAGGGCTAATGTATCCCAATCAGACCATGCTTGATGACATCCAGGTGGACACAACATCATATGTTGTCGTCAAGGTGGACATGGTGCATGAAAATATGAAAAACATGGAGCTTGGAGTGCTACTGCACGATACAACGCTGACTATGTGGGATGCAGTTACAGAATGGTTCAGTGGAGACGGAGCCTTATTGTTGTTGAACCAGCAGTAGCAGCAGTTTCCGCATCGACCTCTAATATTTTGATGTCTGCTGAGGCACGTCTGCTTCTGCAGCCAAATACAGAGCAGATGGATCTATCTCCAATTCTAGGGCTACTAATACCTCCAGTTATAGAGAAGTAGCAGAAGTATCAAATTGGAGAGCAATGCCTCTAGTTACAAAGAAGCAGTTGAAGTCTCGAATTGGAGAGCAGTTGCCTCTTCTGACAGAGAAGCCGCATCTGTCTTCAACTCTAGAGCTACTGCAAAATTCTCCACTTAAAGAGCAGTCGCGTCACTCTCCACCTCCCACTCAGAGTTCACTACACCCTACACCTACTCAGTCGCTGGCAAAGCTGGCAAATAATCGACATGCCAAGAACAAGAGTCAGCCGCAACGGCGATTGCCGAAGGAAGCTTCCAAGAAACCAGTAAAAGAGTTGGAAGGTAACCTAGGCCGCCAAAAGCTATGACGCGGGCTAACCCAAGGTTTCTAACTGGAAAGCCGATATTAACTGCGGGCACACTCAAACAAGTTGGTAAATCTTATGTTCAACTTCATCAATACTACATGGAAAATTACAAAAAAATCAAACCATACTTGGGGCATTCAAGGATAAACACTTTCTCTCAGGTGATGGCGCTTTAGTCATCGAATGGTCCGATTCCTACGACCTTTTCAACCTCGACGCATTGGATGTCTATATTACGTTGCTCTGTAAGTCCTAAAAAACTAGGTTCTTCAATACATATACTCAATATAACTGTTATATGTAACAAATTTGGCATTTTATGTGTAGGCACTAGCAACAACATACTCGTCATAACACGGAAAACTCGTCTCCTACATATCTTGACCCCAAAGTACCAGCGAGAACTTATATTCAAACATCGAGCGGCCAAAAAGATGTTGTTCAATATTTTGTCAAGACAATGAAGCACTACAGTGATAAGGAGCTCCTAGTTGTACCGTTCAACTCGGGTAACCATTGGGTAACCATAGAAATTTCTACAAAGTACGACCAAGTCTGGTACTGTGACTCCTTAAGGCCAAGAGATGAAAAAATCGGCGAGCGAATAACCCATAAATTGAATGATATCTCTTCCATTATTGACGAGTAAGTTCCTTCTTCACTTTAGTTTCTGACTATTTCGTCCTTACACGACAATTTTACATTAACTATGAATGTTTTTGTTTAGGGATTTTTTACAAGTAAAAGGAAAACGCCAACAACTTAAACATCATACTGCATTCGACGTCCCATAACAAGCTTCGGGCAACACTTGCAGCTTCCAAGTCTGCTTACACATGACTTTAATTGGAGATCATCCTAATTGCAATGTATGTGTAAGTGCATTTATATTACTTTATTACTACTCTTTTGCTAAATCTCATTTTATCATGTGGCAGGACTACAGACCCGCCTTCAGAAACGCTGAAGGTCGTATCCTCGAGCAAATTAGAGACGTACTATGTAGGTTCATCATTTCTGAAGTCAATAATCCAAAGGGGGAATTTCATTACAAACTAGAGGATTAGATGATAGTTATTCTTTGTGTAATTAGTTACTTGTTAAGCTAGATGAACAGGGGAATTCTTTGTGTAATAGTTATTTGGTATATAAGCAGGATGAACAGGGGGCATTCCTTGTGTAAATAGTTACTTGGTAAACATGATTGACACTTTGTTAATATTTGATTGGTCAATGTGTGTGATCTCCATTTCGCTATACATATGCTTCTATATGCGTATGTTGCTGACACTAGCAATGCAGCTGCCAAATCCTGGCTAGCTCCAGGATGCAACCGACAACCAGGATAATCAGGGATGGAGGGCACCTAATAGGAGACATGTGTCTAGCAAGGAACGTCTCCCTATTAGTGCCGCAGTGACCCGGCCTGTAAACAATGCGCGATGAGATGTAACAGAGATAGTCTCAGATTACCTAAATAAAAGAGACCAGCTTCTTTAAAGCCCATCTCAGATCAGTCAACAAATCTACGATGCGCTACCATAAAGCACATCTCAGATCATTTAATAAATCTGCGACATGCTATATTAGAGCTTGTCGCGCATGTATGCTGATGGCGTGACGCGTGCAATGCTCATCTCCAATGACCCCGTAAAGCTCGTCTGGTATGACTCAATGAAAGGAGACACGCTATCTTTGAGCTTGTCTCACAATTAGGCTGATCAGCGACATGCCAGCTGCTCGACTCTGATGACTACGTAATGCGAGACGCGAAGACAGAGACGCACTATTTGTTCGTCTCCGCTCTTCGTTCGGGCTCATCTCGGATGAGCCTTTCTCATGTAGTGACAACAACATGACCAAAATTGGCAAATGAATGTGATTCATGGCGAACTCTCTTTCTCCTTGTGTAAAACTGCCACATTGCACTATCTATTTTACGCTTGTACACCAAAGAACCCTTTTCCTTTGAGTTGAAGGGCTCACTTGTTTTGGCAGGATTGGAAGACAAAAGCTCAGTCTCATACTCGGCCATGCGGGCAGATGCATGTGCTGACATCTGGGTCATATAGCAATGAATACCAATGATCCTGAAGTTCCTTAAGGGTGAATTTATGGTAAAAACATACAGCTCCTTTAGCCAGGGATTCCAGCGAGGCACCAGTCTACATGGATAAAAGTGTGGTTAAAGCAGCACTAAAAACAGTAGTAACAAACAAGGAAAGAAAGTTAACCCCCATAGTAGTATTTCAAAATCTCGATCATAATTTACGACTCGGGTAGAATCCTAGTTGGAATCCTTATGGGATGGGGCTCCTACGGCTTACATCCCTATATATGTAATCCCTACGAGTAAAATACAATCATTCAATACCAATTATATCATAATTATATCAGAGACTTCACGATCCCATGACCAAGCCTTGCCTCTTTTCTCTGCCAAAACTCTCAGCTGCCGCCATGGCCAACTTCCATGTCTGATCCTCCACCCTCTGGCGTGATCAACACTCCTCCCACTGATGCTTCCGCCACCTCTGGAGTTGAGTTGCCATAGCTGATGAAATAGCAGTTGCCGCTATCAACCAAGCAAGGAAGGATGCCACCAATTTTATTATTAATTAAATACACAACTATCAAATCCTCAGTTTTATTGCAATAGTTGTCGGGTATCAGTACAACTGATACCATTGTTCATCTTACCATATTAAAATGTGCAGGAACACACCAATTTTGTTCCGTAATAAATATATATATAAATTTTGACCCCTATGGGAAGAATCGGCCCCATGGCATTTCATTCAAGAAGGGGGTCGTATGACCCAGATCGAGAAAACCCCCAGACCCTGGCCCATGCCTCTTATGGGGCCAAACTACCTTGGGCCGACACAGTACTGCAATCTGGGCTGCCGCGAACCCAAGCCGCATTGCAGCTAGCCGAGTCAGGATGAGTTTTTTTGGGTGCAATACCAAGGTTTGAACCTCGTTCAACAGCTTACGACCACAACCGAGCTATCACTCAGTCTGCATACTAAGTGTATACTGCGTCTTTCTGATCATTTCAATCTGTCGTACAGGATTTCTTTTGCTCATGCTTAGGGTGATTTGCTTTCAAGTTTTCTTTACATTGTTTTTACCTAGGGCAGACTTCCTTTTTGAAGAAAAAGCATGAAATGTGATGCTTTTGTATGTGAAGTTGGGTCAGCTACATAATATCAGGTATATGAAATGTGACCATGCAGGCTGGAGCTCCTCCAACCATGTTGCACTAGAATCGGTATGGCGTTGCTCAGAAGATACACTCACAAAGCCTTGGCCATATAATCCTAGCACGGTACTTGGTAATACCAAGAAATGTTTTCAATTGTCACCAGGTGTGGCCACGTATAGAGGTTTTACAAGTAATTCCACAACATATGACAGCGACTCTCCACATTCCATGCATAACACATATTATACTTCCTCCATTCCTTTTTATTTGACACCAATTAGTTTATTTTTTAACTAACCGGTGTCAAATAAAAAGAAACAGAGGAAGTAATCAATTAAAATAATGAAATCGTGCCACATTTATGTCCTATGTTTCAGCAGTTTACTTGTGTAAAATGGACAAACCCAGTGCGGAAGCTCCCACGCGAGGTGGGGTCTAGGGAAGGATTATACGAGGTCAGTCTGACCCCCCCCCCCCCAGGCAATGTGCAGTGCAGAGAGACAGCGTCCAACCCAAGACCTCTTGACACCAGTTAGATGACTTCACCACTGTGCCATGCCCGTGCTTCAGCAATTTACTTGTGTGATGCAAAAATATAGAATCACATACGAAATATAGTACAAGTGGACACTAATTAGTGTATAGTTTTCCAATGGTGTCATTAATACAGCTAATTCAATATTAGATCGAACATTTTGGGCCAGTAGGTTTCGGTGCTAGTAAACACCAATAATGTCACTTTAGAAAAAAAAAATGAACGTGAAACTGCAAGGAAAGCCCCTGCAGTGGATATATTGACTTAAAACAGGTTCAAAAAGCAAGAAACAAATATGCATAAAGCATACGAAGATGAGAACACCCAAAAGTTATCCTGAGGTAGGACAACTCTCTAAAGAGTCCCCATCCAATGAAGCAGACTAGCCCTAGCTATTTCTTTGAGCCGACACGGTTGAGATCCAAAAGAGGTAAGGAAACATCCCTTCCAAAAGTGCACCGAAGGTTGTGAAGCTTTGAAAATCTTCGCATTACCTCACTTTGGAAATTATTAATAGCCATCTTGACAATAGAGAACAGAACAGGATACATGTTACTAAGTCAGAGGGTAAACAGCAATTATCAAGTACAGTAACTATTCTTATCAAACAGGGACCAATTACTCTCCAAGCTTCAGAAAATATAGGTAGCATAATAGCTATTCAATGTAACTCCAAGACAATAACAGTTCCAAAAGAGTTACAAACTGACAAACAACCGAGTAGATGCATAATATAAGTACAAGTTTGTTACTGACAACGGTTGGACCGAATCATATGAATCTTATCAATAAATATGCAACTTGTCAATATCATGGAAATTGCTGGTCATGCACTCGCTAAGCATTCATCAAAATTCACACCCCCATTCAGAAACAGAAATCTATCCATTACACAAATGGATCCCTTCAGAAAAGGCCACTTGACAGTAACCAGTAAGGCAGTAACGACAACACAACCAACATGCACCAAGCAATACACACAGAAGCTGTGGGGACCCCTGTAACACCCTCATTTTCGTGCATCATGCCTTGCATACATTCATATACATGTCTAACATTAAACCACAACAAGAGGAACGAGTTTAAAATCGATTTGGAGCATTTAAAATTGATTTGGAACAAAACCGCACTTAAAATGCAGAAAAGTGCGGACTAGTCCGATTTTGCTGAGGACTAGTCCGATTTCTCTCTGACTAAAAATGGACTTGTCCGTTTTTGCTGCGGACTAGTCCGGTTTTGGCTCTGGAAACTTTCGGACTTGTCCGATTTTGTGCAGACTAGTCCGATATTCTAAGAATCCTTGAAAATTTGCTAAGTCCTTGGACTTTTCCAGACTAGTCCGGTGTTCCAGCTGACTTGTCTGATTTCCTCTATGTTTAAAGTAGGACTTGTCCGATTATTTGCCAGACTTGTCCGATTTTCTCTCTGGACGACTTCGGACTATTCCGGTCTTTTCCGGACTTGTCTGATATTTTGTGACTCAGAGTTGATCTTTTGTTTTATGACTTATTTCTTGGGTTTCACGTTAAGTGGGCCTAGGGATGTCGTGCCTAACTCTTTTAGAGCTCATGTGGGACTCTAAACCGGCCTCTACTCCTCTCAAACTCGAAATCCATCTAACCCTAGCCTCCACCTCTATATAAACAACCCCGCCCCTTGGTTTGACATCTATTTGACACTTTTCCACCCCACGCAAACCCTAGTTCGTGGAGAGCCACCACCAAGGAGGGAGGAGAAGATCAAAGCAAGAAGAAGAAGAGGAGGAAACGAAGGAAGATCAAGATCTCCACCAAGCTTTCGTTCTTCATCACCAATTCTTCTCTAAGTTCATCACCAACCCTAGATCATCAAGATCCAAGTTTCTTGATTCATTGGAGTCCTAAACACTTGTTATACCTTCTATTCTCTTTTCCTTAAGTGAATTCAACCCCTAATCTCCAAATTTACGTCGATCTAGAAAACCCTAATATGCTGATCTCGCAGAGTGCGGACTTGTCCGGTCCCTAGCGGACTAGTCCGGTCTTCCTGGCTAAATTGTGTTGAATTGATTCTAAAACTTGATCTAATCACATCCAAACCTGTATAAACTTGTTAAAAGCTATTAGAACTAGTTATTGACCATTAAAGCAATCTATTAACAAGTTCTACCTTGCATTTGCATTAATCATGCATGTCATGTCATATTGAGTAATGTTTGTGCACTCTTTGATTGTATTTCTTGTTTGTATGTCTATTGTGTGGATTAGACGGATTTGCGCTAAAGAGTACCGTGGGGGATCTACAACACCAAGAGTTTGAAGGCTTTGACCCTAATCAACCACAAGAGCAAGGCAAGTGTCCTTGAAGCATATTGATCCTGTTTTGAAATAAATGTTTTGTTTGCAAATTGCATGTTGTGTCAATTTGATGGGAATCCTATGGTAGGAAGTTTACTAGATTTGTTTAACCAACCTTGTCACCTGGAATTATGGTAGAGAGTCGGGATTGGCTTTTTACCTTTTTGCTTCGCTTAATCAACTGGGATGGGAAACAACTACACCACTCAAATTAATTATGCATGGATGAGATTATGGTTAACATGAACTGGTTAAATATGATATGGTAATGGGTGATCTAAGCAAGCCTGGTATGTGGATGGGTTGGATGTTATAGTAGTTTGCTTGCTTTAGATCTAAGGACCGGTTCATGCGAGAATAAGCCAGGACTACACTGCCACCACGAGGCCAAGTATGGGTGCGGCATAGCTGATTAATTAGGGATTTGCCAGTGCTATTTGGACCATTAAGGATAGTCGAGGAAGGGGTAGTCGGATTGGGTTTGTTGATGATTGGTGGGACTACCCTTGGATCCGAATGGCTCAAGAGGGGGCACTTGGTTGATGATGTGCTCTGTAAGAGACATCGCCACCGGTGAAACCTCAATGAGATCTAAATAGGCTAGTAATCCATTTGTAAAGGCTATTTTGTTATCTCTTGGCCACACACCGACGGAAGTGTGAGACGACATAATAGAGGTTCTAGTCATCTGTAGGATCGAAGAGCACGTGAAAAGCTACCAGAGGGGGGTTGAATGGTAGATTTAAAAATCTTAGGCAGCGGAAACAATTAAACCCCAAACACTTTCAGCAGAAAAACGATCTGTTAAAGAAATTGTGTGTGAGACTAATCTAAACGTGTTTCACCGTGACAAAAGTGATATATATCAGAGAGAATCAAGTCACGAATACAACAAAAAAATAATCACTCAAAACTGTCGAGAAAAACTCAAGTTACGATCAAAAGATCAAACAAAGGTCAATCTGCCCTACCCGAGAAAAAAACAGTTCTGGAACACTGCAAAGAAACTCGTGTAGATCATGGAGCACAAATCCAATGACCGTGAAATTTTGACATATGATAGGCAATCAAGTTGTGAAGACAACCCAAAAAGAATCACGTCAATTGGATCTGTAAAACTCAATTTATGATAAAAACCACGACGAAAGGTAGTGCTGTCCAGAAACTCGACGAGTAAAACTTGTCTGGAACAAGTCGGATGAACAAGGCACGAAAGTTCCTTCGAACTACAAATTTTATTCAATAGAACACAATAGGAACAGCCCCAAAGTCGTGCACCACGAGCTCTGGGCTCCCTTCCTTATATAACCAGCTCGAAAGCCAACTCAACTCAGATCAGGAACCTAATCCTACTTTGTTCACGAATCGTAACTTTCCATAACTGCTCAAGATTCTTCTATACGCAGATAGAAGCAATCTTAAGACTTCCAAACACCTTAGGAACGTATCCCACATTCCTAAACAACTCAAGTTCGTGACCCACAAGAAATCCTATCATAACCAACTCAAATCTTTCAATATTTGAGTCAAACCCGACTCAGCCGCAGCCTGAGTCCATAACCTAGTCGGTTGGACCTTTCCGACCAACTCTTTACGTCCACATCTCTTCATCACGCCTTGGAACCATGCAGCCACGTCCATGCACTCCTTGCACACGTGCAAACATCTTCCAATGACGTCCACGATACCTTCATATGCATTATTCTTGATTCAATCATGCTGCGCAACCTCCTGATCAGCTCAACCACAATTCCTCCTGAATATGGTTGTTGGAACCTCATCTCCTCCCTGAGACTAGTCCAATGGATCCGGTCACCAGCCATGTCTTGAACTCAAGCAACACCTGCACATGAATAAACAACCAATCTATACGAGCCCAAGTCCTCGACTTGACTCAAGTTAGTTCCGAACACAACACCTTACGTGAGAACCTCACATAAGCATGTTGCAAAACCACAGTAACACAATATCATCCATATCAACCAAAACGCACCAAAAACATAGCAAATGAATACTAAGCAATATTTCCAACAATGTAAAGCAAGTACAAAACATTGCAAATGAAAATCAGAAGCACTACGGTCAAGTTCCGGACCATGCCAGAGCAACCCGGACCTTGAGCCGGAGCTAACAAAAGCTAGTAGAACCTAGCACCGAAGCTTACCAAAACTAGTACAACCAAGCTCCCGCGAGAGCTTACAAAACTAGCAGGACCTAGCGCTGGAGCTAACCAGAACTAGTCGGAACTAGTAATCCCAAAAGCTGGAGCTAGAAAAATCAACTTCGGAGCTTAGCAAAAACACGGCGGAGCTATCAAAAACATGTCGGAGCTATCAAAGACATGCCAGAGCTAAAGACAAAACTTCACCGGAGCTGACCAAAGCTAGTCGGACTTTGATGTAGCTCGGAGCTAGAGTCGGACCTTGATAAAAAGGTGTTTTGGTGATATTCAAAACTTTCATCATCAAGACCAAGTGTATTCACAAGACAATGTATTGAGCACACATAGGTCTCACATCGTCAAAGGGTGATGAAATCACGAACACGTGGGTAAAGTGGTACAAACTCTGTAGAGGGTGTCTAAAACTATCATGATAGCCGCGCTCCGGGTTATGAGCACCTGGAAAACTTCCATGATTAGAGGGAACTTGGTATTGGGATGGTATTTGGGATGGTTATGGTTATGGTTGGTTACGGATTTATTTCTGATATTGAATATGGTTATTGGCAATGGTGAAATCTGGAATTATTGATGATGGTAGTGAATTCAGTTTGGTATTATGATATTTCTTATGATTATGATGGGTTTACTTCACATACATGTAATATATTGCTTTTCAAATGTTTTACTGTACTTTTCAGCACTTTGCCATTATTGGTGTTGTCATTTGAATCAGCCACATGTCATACTTTCCACACTTGTTGAGTACGACATGTACTCACTCTTGAAATCCCCCCCCAGCAGTTGCAGGTCAGGATTGGGAGTTTAATGGCGATAATGTGGCCGTGTCTACCATCAGCTAGCCTGTGGTGTTGATTGGAGTTGCGCTATACCCTATTGCTTATGCTGCCTAGTTGTTTAGTTCCTTAATTAGTTTATTTCCGCTGCATTAGTTGAACTTATCATTAATATTCATTAGAGGTTGTATTCGAGGATAATATGGTTTGTGTAATAAAATTTGGTTAATTAATTTTGTTCTGTGGTAATTTTCTGTATACTCTTTTGTGATGCACTCGTGTATGTGTGATGAACATCCTGGGCAAACATATGCGTTAGCTTGGTTCATTTTTTCGGAAACGGGCGTCACAACCCGGGGTCCACACATCTGATGATCTCATTGGGTGGTGCCGTGTGATGCGTTACCTAACAGCACACACAAAAAGGATACCAAAACGAATAAAGTTTTAATTTCATAATAAGAAGAGTTTACAAAAGAGTGTACAATAGAAGTACACACGCAGCGGAAAATACATACTCATAATCTCACCTAACTAAGCAGGAGAGAAGGCGTCCATGCCCTAGGATGCTTCTCACTAGCAACATGAAGAACATTCAGCAGCGACGTGGTTCACATGAGATTTATCTCGACACCTCGAGTCTCATGTACAACCTGAACAGCAGAAATAAAACTAATACCTGCAAAAATCGTTAAAGAACAAACGTGAGCATAAGGCTCAGCAAGACTAACCCGTCTCACTAGACATATGCAGGGGTAAGTACTAAGCATAGGTAAGGAATAGCATAAAGGACTCGCCTACAAGTGGATCCTTATATTCATATTTTAAGTAGCAAATGACATTCTTCAGGCACGACACATCATAGACTCCACAATCAAACAAGAAGCGCTTTACCGATGATATGACATGCCCAATGCACATAATGCTATTACAGGTAAAGCATGGAGAAACTGTAAACTTTTAATTGTACTATCTCTAAGCCATACAAGGTCGCAAAGCAATTATAATTCAATATATCATATTCTTCTGACTTCTTCAGTATTTACTACATCACAACTCAGTGAACAAGTGGTACTCTATTACTGCGAGGGACGGTGATTGCAATCAGGACACACCCGGACTACACGACACATACGCCCGCTTGGAAGTACCTTTCACTGTACTCCTATCCCACGTCGTATGTGGCCACCTTTCACCCGTCATCCCGATGTCGAACCAGTTCTACCGTCCCAAAAGTAAGGTCCCTAACCGAGCACGTCGAAGTTGCTCCTTAGAGGTTCCCACCTTACGATCATCTCCCCCCGAAGGACAGCGGTATAAGTTTCGACACGAGGGTGCCCGAGCTACATCAGTTTAATAGATCCCATTAATCCATTATGTAACCGGTAGTATTCAAACTTGCTCAACAGGGCCGCACATGAGATGGTCCTTAACCAACACAGACGGGGCTACCAATCCATCTCCCAACACCTGCCTCGCCATTACCGACCCAGGCACGATGTGGGCAAACCAACGTACACAAATCCCCGTCCATGTCTCATATTAAAGAGTTATGTTATGGTAACAACTCGCGAGTAGGCTTCCCTCACTCGACTTCTCTCGCAAGTAGAATTCAACTACTTGACTTGTATCAATAAAATGTGACCAATCTCGCGAGTAGTATCCAACATACTCGACTTTTACTGATATATCTACACTATTAGCATTGGCAGTTCTACACGTCAAGCTGTAAACCTTTCCAGACCTCCCATAGGATTTGTGGATATGCAAGTGGAGTATCAAACACCTTATACGTAATGCACAATATCAACTGAAGACGTAAGTGAATAAACTGGAAAACTTTGAAAAGCTCTTAAATGCAAACCGGGGCTTGCCTTGCTCACGAATCAGCTCTAAGTCAAAGAGTTAGTTGCTTGATGCTTCTTGAACAGGTCCTCTTCGACTCCTTTCCGTCACGGCGTCTATCGCAATGGATATGCATATAACACATAATATACTTTAATAACTTAACTAATGAATATGCACACATTGTGCAATGTCATACTCATAAAGGAAGTATGTTTGTAAATCAATAGTGAATAAGGTGTACTGTTGGGTATTAAATTTGATTTGGGTAGGTTAATTTGATATTACTTCATATTATAAGAATGTACATAAGAAATTTCTATATAGTCATGGATCTAAGGAAACTATACAGAATTAATTCCTATGCAGATGAGTTCTATTCGCTCTGATAATTTAACTCTGGTATACAGATGTGATGAAGAAATTCTCATAAAAATTTCAGAGAATTTGATGGAGAAAATGATCTACAAAATTCTATCAAGCTTTCATCATTTAGGAATTTTCATATAAAACATGAGGTTTTATCATGTCCATAAATGGCACAGATAGATAGTACTGATCAAATGGAAGCTAACAAAATTGGTTTCACAATTTTTCAAGCTTCCTACAGGAAGATATTGAATTTATAAGTCCTTATGAATTTCTTGATTTAATTTGTTATTTTCTGGAATTATAATTAACCTAGGCAAAGACTTTGAATTAAATCCTCTTAAACAACTTTGTTATGCTTGAAACTTTTACTGGAGCTTCTACATAACAAATGATCTTTTGGGTAATTCCCAGAATGATCTGAATAGAATCCTATTTTCTATATTTTCCACAATGTATTATACTAATTGATTTATAGAATATTCTCTAGGTCTTTTCATGAAGATTGGGATGGACCACTGGAAAGTACAGATCCTAAGGAGAATTACAAAATTTGTTTTTATCTAATTTGGAGCATCCTAGCTAAAATTATAGCATTTCAAAGTTTCGGCATTTTTTTGGAATTCTTTTTGAATGGAAAAAGACAACCCTTTAATCAACTGACACGTGGCCCCCACTGGTTTAATTCTTCCCCACCCAGCCGATGCCGCACCGGGGACCACATGGTTTTACTCGCGTTGTCACACGGAAACCCTGCGCCACAAAATCCCACGGGGGGGGGGGGGGGGGGGGGGGGGGGGGGGGGGGTCTTCTTCTTTCCCCGGCTCCGGCGGCCGGCCGACGACTCGCCGGAACTCGCCGTGCCACCTTCCCCGTGGCGGGGACTTTGCTACCCGGGGGTTTTCGACCCTCAGGAATTCACTGGTGGCCTCAGTTTGGACTGAAACGCCCCGGAAACGTGCCTACACCGGCGGAACTCGACGACCGGCGACGTCGTTCTCGGTGTATAAGCATGGGAAAAGCTGCTTCTTGCTCTGGAAGCTTCATGGTGATGCCCTGATCTTTGACCAACACTCCAATCAGATTGGAATCGGCTGGAGGATAGGGCGCAACGTGGAACGATTCTAGGCGGTGGCGAGATTGGAGTTCCGGTTAGTCTGAGTAAGGGGTATGGCTAGCTAACGCCTCAGGAAGGAGCACACGCAAGTGTAGAAGCTGGGGGCGACTGGAATTGTGAAGATACTCACCATGGAGGAAGAGCTTCATGTTGGAACAGAGGTATGTCGCCGGTGCTGTTGGAAATAACTGGAAATCCTCGCCGATGTGCTCCGACGGCGGCAGCAGAATACGGCGAGGGGAGGGGCGCGCACCGGGCTGGAGCGTCGTTGGAGCGTGGGGGTGGCTGGAACAGGTCAACCGACGGGAGCGATGCGGAAGAATGAAGAAGAGCCAAGAACTCGGTCCTTGCGTGCTTTTATACGCCAACCAAATGGAGCCGAGCCAGGCGGTGTCGTGGCCCTCCGTGGCGCGCATGCAGGCGAAGGCGCAGCAAGCTGGAGAGCTGCTTGCCGCCTTGCGGCCAGCACTCAGGGCGCGCGCTGCAGTCGCATGAGCAGGGGCGCTGCTGCAGAAGCAAAACCGAATGCTTCTTCCTAGTGGTCCCCACTGGCTCCAGTTTATCCCTCTCAATTCTTTCATTTTACTTTAATACAGCTGGTTTCAAAGATCTTTGTTCAGATGGGATAAGCCCTTATACAAAAAAAAATGGTTTGCACATCTTTGCATAAAAAGTTTGGACACTTAGAATTTGAATTAGATTCAAATTTGAACCCATAACTTTTATGCATATATTTTAATCTTCTCAATTATTGCCTTTTTAAATGGCCATGGGTTTCCAATAATGTGCTCAATAATTAGTCCACTGCAGATTTGAAATTGAGCACTTAATTTGAATATATTTCCATTCCACATATACTTTTTTAATCATACATTAGTTTCTACTTCACCTTCATTTTTTTTGCCCCTTTACCAAAGCACATAATTTAAGGTGTTTAAATTTAAAATTCAAGACCTTTGGAAATTTGAGCTTAGCTGAATTCAAAAGGGATTATAGGTTTTAACTAGAGCTTCACATTAACATTTTTACTCATGTCCATATGAATTTATTGGCTCTCATATCACCTTAGTCTTCAATGTACATGTTTAAAACTATTATTTCCTGTGCCATACATTGTAGACAAAAGCTTCAAAAGTTTGAGCTTTTACATTCCTCCCCCCTTAAAAGAATCTCATCCCGAGATTACAAAAGAAGAAGAAATATCGGAGTGTATCACCGTTGATATGACGCTAGCAACTCTGGATAGTTGGAGAGAAGAAAGTCTTCGCTCTCCCATGTAGCTTCTTCGACGGTGTGGATCTTCCATAACACTTTATAGAACCACAACATTCAATTTCTTGTCTCTCTCATCTTCTCAACAATAATCCGGACCGGTTGTTCAACATAGGTCAGATCCGGCTTCAGTTCTTCCATGGCCTCAGATATGACTTCTGTTGGAGTTTTGAGACACTTCCTTAACTGTGATATGTGGAATACGTTGTGTACTCCAGACAAGGACGCGGTTAGCTCTAGCCGATAGGCTACGAGTCCACATCTTTCTGTGATTGGAAATGGCCCGATAAATCTTGAAGCTAGCTTTCCCTATACTCCAAAGCGATGAATACCTTTCATCGGAGAGGCATGAAGATACACGTGGTCTCCGACGTCAAAGCTCAAGGGACGACGTCGCTTGTCAGCATAACTCTTCTGCCGAGACAGAGCTGCTCTGAGGTTTGCTTGAATTAGCTTAACTCGTTCTTCAGCTTCATTAGTGAGATCCACTCCGAAGATTACTCTTTCTCCAGACTCACACCAATTGATTGGTGTGCGGCACTTCCAACCATAGAGAGCTTCAAAAGGTGCCATTTTGATACTGCACTGATAACCATTGTTGTATGAGAACTCTGCCAACGGTAAATGATCATCCCAGATCTTTCCGTGATCTATGGCACATGCCCTTAGCATATCTTCTAGGATCTGGTTCACCCTTTCAGTTTGTCCATCAGTTTGGGGATGGTATGCCGAGCTTCGGATTAACTTAGTTCCCATTGCTGCGTATAGTTGCTCCCAGAAACGAGCAACAAACAACGATCCTCTGTCAGAGACGATGGTGCGGGGAACTCCGTGTAAGCACATGATTCATGACATATACAGCTTAGCATACTTCTTTGCATTGTATGTCGTGTTCACTGGAATAAAGTGTGCTGACTTGGTTAATCGGTCTACGATTACCCAAATAGAATCATGCTTGTGGAACATGAGAGGCAATCCAACAATGAAGTCTATACTGAGATCCTCCCATTTCCATGCAGGGACACTTAAAGGTTGTAGTGGTCCCACTTTCCTCATATAGTCAGCCTTCACTCTTCTGCATGTATCACACTCGGACACGTACTTTGCAATCTCTCTCTTCATTCGTGTCCACCAGAATTTCATTCTAAGATCTTGATACATCTTATTGCTTCCTGGATGGATTGAATACTTCGACAGGTGAGCTTCATCCAAGATCTTCTTTCTGAGTTTCATGTTCCGGGGTACTACTATACGATCATTGAACCATAGAGTTCCTTGTTCATCTTCCCGGAAACATTTCACCTCTCCGTCTCTCATTCTCCTCCGAATGTGAGACATAGCCTTGTCTTTCTTCTGAGCTGCAATAATCTCCTCTCGGATTGTAGGTATGAGAGCAAGATTATATAGAGCTCCGTAGGGAACCAACTGTAGACATGGTTCTTCCTCTTCATCCAGAATGATGGTTATGTTGTGAACATGAGATTTCTGACTCAAAGCATTGGCAACTACGTTTGCTTTGCCTGGATGGTAACGGATCTCAAGTTCATAGTCCTTTATAAGCTCTAACCATCTTCTTTGCCTCATATTCAAATCCTTTTGAGTGAATATGTACTTGAGGCTCTTGTGGTATGTGTAGAGATGCACTAGATTTCCCATTATGTAGTGTCTCCACATTTTCAATGCCATCACCACGGCAGCCAACTCCAAGTCATGAGTCGGATAATGCTGCTCATGAATCTGGAGTTGCCTTGATCCATATGCGATTACACGTCCTTCTTGCATCAAGACGCATCTCAGACCAGTGCCTGATGCATCGCAATAAATATCAAACGGCTTTGTCGTGTCTGGTTGAGCTAGAACTGGTGCCGTTGTGACATGTTTCTTCAATATTTGGAGTGCCTCTTCACAGGCTTCACTCCAGACATACTTGTTTCCTTTCTTCAGCAATTCCGTCATAGGCTTAGCCACTTTGGAGAAACTTGGAATAAATCTCTGGCAGTAGCCAGCTAAACCTAAGAAACTTCTGACCTCATGGACGGAGGTCGGAGGTTCCCATTTAAGTACATGTACCACTTTGCTTGGATCCACAACAATACCGTCTGCTGAGATAACATGACCCAGAAATGGTACCTTGTTAATCCAAAATTCACATTTGCTAAATTTGGCATATAGCTTATGGTCTCTCAATCGTTGAAGCACGATATTCAGATGTTCGGCGTGTCCTTCCTCTGATTTGGAATAAACCAAGATGTCATCTGTGAAGACCACCACAAACATGTCCAACTCTGGCATGAATACTGAATTCATTAGATACATGAAGTGAGTCGGTGCGTTGGTGAGACCAAAAGAAATGACAAGATACTCATATAGCTCGTATCTTGTCAAGAATGTCGTCTTAGGTATATCTTCAGCCCGTATCTTGATTTGATGATAACCAAACTGAAGATCCATCTGCGAAAATACCTTAGCACCCACTAGCTGATCGAATAGAATATCAATCTGTGGCAGTGGATACTTGTTCTTAATAGTCACAGCATTCAGCGGACGATAATCGACACATAACCTTAATGTCTTGTCCTTCTTCTTCACGAATAGCATTGAGCATCCCCAAGGTGATGAGCTGGGACGTATGAATCCCTTCTTAAGTAACAAATTCAACTGTTCTTTTAGCTCAGCCAATTCCTGCCATCTTGCAAGGTCTTCGAGATATGGGTGTGGTTCTTGGTATTAACTCAATCTTGAATTCCACATCTCGCTCAGGTGGCATGCCTGGCAGATCGTCAAGAAACACATCTGGGTAATCCTGAACAACTGGAATGTCCTCTAGCTTTGTGGCTTCCATGTTATACAGCACCAGAGGTTGTGGTGTCATAGTCTTCAGAACCAAAGTATGTTGCCCGTGCCTTTTAGAATTCAGTTGCACGATACGAGCACTGATATTGAAGATTGATCCATGATGTGTCAACCAGAACATTCCCAAGATAATGTCAATCTTCTGCCTGTCCAATATAATGAAGTTGGTAGGGTAAATCCTACCATCCAAACATGGAGGTGCTCGGGCAATAATCTGGTTGGCTGACATTTTTCCTCCAGGTGAATTTATTGTATACGGTGTTGATAGCGTTGTTGATGATAATTGACGCTTCAACATGAACTCCTTGCTGATGAAATCATGTGTTGCTCTAGAATCAAACAACACAAATGTCGGTTGAGCATTTAAGCTGAACATACCCGCTAACACGGGTTCTCTTACTGGAATATCCTTGACAGCTATAAAGTTGAGGCTGCCGGCTTTCATCTTCTTCTGTTGCCTACGAGATTGAATATTTCTCGGAGGAGCAACTCCTAGACTGATGTCTTGTTTAGCTGTAGGACCTTCTAGAACTAACTGCTCTTTATCACCACCACTATGTACTGTCCTTTGCATTGCCTACAGTGGAGTAACTTTTCGTGCCGCTCGTGGAGGTGGTGGACACGAACTCACTAGCTGCTGCATCCCAGGTGCTTCAATCCACTGCAATGGTGGTGACCAACTCTGCATCGGTGGCTGTCTTGCAACTACCCGAACTTCCGGTTCGGCTCGTAAATGATATACCAGTCGATATTTCCGAGGAGTACCACTAATATCATCCGTTGATGTGATGATCTTCCTCATCTCCGCCTGACAACGAAGGGAAACATCTTCCTGATATATAGCGTTACTGACCAATTCGTTATAGTCTCCTTTGTTGAATAGGACCAATCTTTCATGAAGTTTGGCATTCAAGCCTCGGAGAAATCGGTCGCACATCGAAGCTTCTGTTCTCACATAGTCTGGTGCATATTGTGCCAACCGGTTGAATTCTATGGAGTACTCAAGAGCACTCCTCCCCCGTTGGGTCAATTCTACAAACTCTTCAAGCTTTGACTTGATAATCCCCCTCGGAATATGCCGAGCACAGAACGCATCACGGAATTCATTCCAATTCACGTGATGTCCTTCAATGGTCATGGCGAGATACTCTGCCCACCAAGCTCCAGCAGATCTATGAAGCTACTGAACTACGAAGTCCACCTTTTGATACTCGTCACACTGGATCAAACCGAGTTTAGTTTCAATAACCCGGATCCAATGATGTGCCTCCAACGGATCTGTTGCTTCCGTGAAGACAGGCGGTTGAGTTGTCAGAAAATTCAAATAAGAACTTTCATTCTGATTCCGTTGTCGTGATGCTTGAATAAAGCCTTGTTGCACCAATGTCTGAAGCAGCTGGTTGTTCTCACGATGAGACTCAACCATTTGTGCCATAACCTCTGTCAATCGGGTCGATGGCGGTTCTTGCGGTCGAGTCGAGTCATTTCCGCCGTGACCAGACTCTCCCGTTTCAGCACCGGAACGAGTGCAAACCACACTGCAAGAATGAACAATTACAGTAACTTTCCAAGATTGAATGACAGTCGATGCTTGAAAAACATTAACCGTACATGAATCATAAAACTTTGCAGCATATTCATACACGTTCAAACGACACTCTGATTCTAAACTTCTTCTAGACCTCTTAACGAGCTTTTTCCAATGCTCAAGTTTCATAAAATGAACATACATACCTCTTGACATGTTGCACAACTTTGGCAAGTTTCAAACATGCCTATCCATAAACAAGTTTCCATTTCAATTGCATTGGCCAATCTGCTGTCCAAAATTGACCAGTTTGCAAAGAACTCAGATTCTACTATAGTAAAGAGTAGAATCAATCCTGAACTTGAATACCAAAGTTACAGCCAACTTCATTAGCTTTCGAAAAAATCTTACTTTGCTTCCTGATCAGCTATGGATCAAAAGTTATGACATTTCAAATTGACAGAATTCTGGATAAATTTCAACAGCACCTCCTTTGGAAGTGGCTGATTTGAACATCAATTTCCATACAGTTCTGCCCCAAATTTGGAAAAACTTAGAATTACAAAGTTGTAACACATATCATAAACTTTCCAACGATATAACCTAGGAGCTATAGAAATTTTTCAACAGGAAGTTATGGTGGAAAAACAGAAAAATTCCAGAGAGGTTTTGACAGTTCTGTTTTCAGCAACAGGTTCTACCAAACTGGAATTTTTCACCAATTTGAAGATTGATTCAGTTCTGGCAGTCTGCATACAAGTTGTAGAGCACTTCAAGACCTTTCCAAAACTGTATTACACATCCACATTGGTTAACTCTAGCAAGATTTATGCCCTGTACAAATCCAGCAAAAATTCTGCCAGAAAAACAGGGAACTCTGCTTTTGAATCTTTTTGAAAATCACTAAACTCCAATTGAATCTTAGTTCAACATCAGAGTTCTGTAGTTAATATTAGATTCTAAAACTTTTTTTTGGTTCTCAATTCAAGGTTTGACTTGTCTTCAACAGAAAATATTTTTGGGGTGAAGTAAGGTGTGAATGCATCACAACAATTATGTCGGTACTACGTTACCTCACAAACTGAAAATCTTTACTAGATTCTTAGCCGGCATAACATGCTATAGGTGGCACTAAAATGATCACTCGCAAATGTATTCTACTCGCAATACATTCAACGTGGTTAGTGTACCTGCATAAGACACTCAATTTATAAGACACTCATTATGGTACCGTACGGTACAGTGTAACCCGCACGGGCGAATAGTTCACAATGAGAAAGTAAAAAAAAACATTAGTCCCGTATCATTCCATACGGGCCGCCTCGAGTTAAGCCACATCTCGAGGTACATGACCGGGTTTTCTACCACCCGACGGGGTCCCACGTCTTTGCATAATGTTGCACCAGTAGGAGGCGTATCGAGTTATGTCCCACCCGACGGGGGCTCCCACTAACTTTGAAGCACACTGGGGTACCACGTGTCATATGTTCTCAGAAACATGGAAAGTTTCAGAGACTCATATTGACATTTCCGTGCCAAGCCACAAAAATAATCACATGCTAGATCTCGCATGGTGAGCTTACCGCAATTGATCCACTTGCGGTGGTGTACCTTACCTCTTACCTGACGTCGGAGCGTCATTACAGAATATAATAACACATATGTTAGCTTTGCCACCTTAAGTAACTAATACTAATATAGACCTTATGTGGGCATATATACTAATCATCACTCGACTACTTCGGAGTTTTCGAAAATAGGCTCTTTTCAAGCGTGCTATTCCCAATACGGCTCTGATACCACGACTGTGGGGAGCCGGGGTCCACACATCCAATGATCTCATTGGGTGGTGCCGTGCGATGCGGCACCTAACAACACACACGAAAAGGATACCAAAACGAATAAAGTTTTCATTTCATAATAAGAAGAGTTTACAAAAGAGTGTACAACAGAAGTACACACGCAGCGGAAAATACATACTCATAATCTCACCTAACTAAGCAGGAGAGAAGGCGTCCATGCCCTAGGACGATTATCACTAGCACATTGAAGAACATTCAGCAGCGGCGTGGTTCACATGAGATTTATCTTGACACCTCAAGTCTCATGTACAACCTGAACAACAGAAATAAAACTAATACCTACAAAAATTGTTAAAGCGCAAACGTGAGCATAAGGCTCAGCAAGTCTAACCCGTCTCACTAGACATATGCAGGGGTAAGTACTAAGCATAGGTAATGAATAGCATAAAGGACTCGCCTACAAGTGGATCCTTATATTCATATTTTATGTAGCAAATGACATTGTTCAGGCACGGCACATCATAGACTCCACAATCAAACAAGAAACGCTTTACTGATGATATGACATGCCCAAAGCACATAATGCTATTACAGGTAAAGTATGGAGAAACTGCAAACTTTTAATTGTACTATCTCTAAGCCATACAAGGTTGCAAATCAATTATAATTCAATATATCATATTCTTCTGACTTCTTCAGTATTTACTATGTCACAACTTAGTGAACAAGTGGTACTCTATTACCGCGAGGAACAGTGATTGCAATCAGGACACACCTGGACTACACGACACATATGCCCGCTCGTAAGTACCTTTCACTGTACTCCTCTCCCACGTCGTATGTGGCCACCTTTCACCCATCATCCCGATGTCGAACCAGTTCTACTGTCCCAAAAGTAAGGTCCCTTACCGAGCACGTCGAAGTTGCTCCTTAGAGGTTCCCACCTTACGATCATCTTCCCCCGAAGGACGGCGGTATAAGTTTCGACACGAGGGTGCCCAAGCTACATCAGTTTAATGGACCCCATTAATCCATTATGTAACCGGTACTGTTCAAACTTGCTCAATAGGGCCGCACATGAGACGGTCCTTAACCGACACAGACGGGGCTACCAATCCATCTCCCAACACCTGCCTCGCCATTACCGACCAAGGCACGATGTGGGCAAACCAACCTACACAAATCCCTGTCCACGTCTCATATTAAAGAGTTAAGTTATGGTAACAACTCGCGAGTAGGCTTCCCTCACTCGACTTCTCTCGCAAGTAGAAGTCAACTACTTGACTTGTATCAATAAAATGTGACCAATCCGCGAGTAGTATCCAACATACTCGACTTTTACCGATATATCTACACTATTAGCATTGGCAGTTCTACACGTCAAGCTGTAAACCTTTCCAGCCCTCCCATAGGATTTGTGGATATGCAAGTGGAGTATCAAACACCTTATACGTAATGCACAATATCAACTGAAGACGTAAGTGAATGAACTGGAAAACTTTGAAAAGCTCTTAAATGCAAACCAGGGCTTGTCTTGCTCACGAATCAGCTCTAAGTCAAAGATTCAGTTGCTTGATGCTTCTCGAACAGGTCCTCTTCGACTCCTTTCTGTCACGGCGTCTATCGCAATGGATATGCAGGTAACACATAATATATTTTAATAACTTAACTAATGAATATGCACACATTGTGCAATGTCATACTCATAAAGTATGTTTGTAAATCAATAATGAATAAGGTGTACTGTTGGGTTTTAAATTGGATTTGGGTAGGTTAATTTGATATTACTTCATATTATTAGAATGTACATAAGAAATTTCTATATAGTCATGGATATAAGAAAACTGTGCAGAATGAATTCCTATGCAGATGAGTTCTATTGTCTCTGATAATTTAACTCTGGTATACAGATGTGATTAAGAAATTCTCATAAAAATTACAGAGAATTTGATGGGAGAAAATGATATACAAAATTCTATCAAACTTTCATCATTTAGGAATTTGCAGATAAAACCTGAGGTTTTATCATGTCCACAAATGGCACAGATAGATAGTACTGATCAAAAGGAAGCCACCAAAATTGGTTTCACAGTTTTTCAAGCTTCCTACAGGAAGATATTGAATTTATAAGTCCTTATGAATTTCTGGATTTAATTTGTTATTTTCTGGAATTATAATTAACCTAGGCAAAGACTTTGAATTAAACCCTCTTAAACAACATTGTTATGCTTGAAACTTTTACTGGAGCTTCTACATAACCAAATGATTGGTTGGGTAAATTTCCAGAACAATCTGAATAGAATCCTATTTTCTATATTTTCCACAATGTATTATACTAATTGATTTATAGAATATTCTCTAGGTCTTTTCATAAAGATTGAGATGGACCACTGGAAATTACAGATCCTAAGGAGAATTACAAATTTTTTTTATCTAATTTGGAGCATCCTAGCCAAAGTTATAGCATTTCAAAGTTTAGGCATTTTTCTGGAATTCTTTTTGAATGGAAAAAGGCAACCCTTTAATCAACTGACATGTGGCCCCCACTGGTTTAATTCTTCCCACCCAGCCGATGCCACACCGGGGCCACAGGGTTTACTCATGTTGTCAAATGGAATCCCTGTGCCCCAGAAAATCCCACGGGGGGGGGGGGGGGGGGGGGGGGGGGGGTGGATTCTTCATTCCTCGACTCCGGCGGCCCGTGGCGGCGCCATGGCCAACGGCCGGCCGGCGACTCGCCGGAGCTCGCCGTGCCACCTTCCCCGTGGCGGGGACTTGCTACCCGGGGGTTTTTGACCCTCAGGAATTCACTGGTGGCCTCAGTTTGGACTGAAACGCCCCGGAAACGTGCCTACACCGGCGACCGGCGGAACTCGACAATCGGCAACGGCGTTCTCGGTGTACAAGGTATGGGAAAAGCTGCTTCTTGCTCTGGAAGCTTCATGGTGATGCCCTGATCTTTTACCAACACTCCAATTGGATTGGAATCGGCCGGAGGATAGGGCGCAACGTGGAACCGATTCTAGGCGGTGGCGAGATTGGGAATTCTGGTTAGTCTGAGCAGGGATATGGCTAGCTAACGCCTCAAGAAGGAGCGCACGCAAGTGTAGAAGCTGGGGGCGGCTGGAATTGTGAAGATACTCACCATGGAGGATGAGCTCCACGTTGGCAACATAGGTACGTCCGCCGACGCTGTTTTGGAAAAAACTGGAAATCCTCGCCGATGTGCTCCGACCGTGTCACGCTCGGTCATCGTAAAGATGAACAGATGCTAATCACATGTACGCTAGGATCAGTTGAATCGTACATGCGTTGACGAAAGTGAAATATCATTACATAGCCATGTCGAATACATAAATAGTCTTACAATACGATCCGAAGGTCTACAAATACACACCACAAACCTATATACAACATCAAACTAGTTCACAAAGATTAAACTACAGCGGAAGGCTAAATAGATAAGAACGGATCCATCTCCATAGGCAGTCGCGCGAAGGATAGCCAGCCTAGACCAAGTCCTCCAGGTTGACGAAAAAGTCTTCCGGTGCCGCTTCTTCTTCACATTCTAATGGGAAAGTAAACGCTTGAGTACATAGAGTACTCAGCAACTGTGGGAATAGAATGACATGATTGGCTAAAGCAAGGGAAGGCCAATTATGGCTTAAGCACTATGCTTAGAACCTAACCTTAGCTTTCAATTATAAATATCATAATTCAAGAAGTAATTCAACACATAATTAAAGATAATGAATGTAACTTGAATCATAAATAACCATCATTTCCCAACCATAAACTATTTATGAACTGGCCCCAAGCCGCTCTTGTTCGTGAGCACGGCTCTCATGACAGTTTTACCAAATCTCTGCAGAGAGTATACCTTTTACCCACAAGTAGTGATTTCATCCCCTGTTGCCAGGTGGACTAAGTGAACCTCCCTGAATGCCCATGGTAGCTAACCACATTACACACTTCCTTTGGTGTGAGGCCAGGAGATCACTACATGGTCTTTACAAAGGTACTCCCGACTAGTGCTAGCCCTCTAAGGTTTCCACCACTAAGGCATTTCCGGAGTAACCCTCCGCCTCAGAGCCCCCTCTTGAGCCTTGCGGTTCCCAGAGCAGTACCCCTGCATCATTCCCCGCACCATCCAACTACTAGCATTTCATAGGAAGAAACCTAATTAATTGACCAAGCTGCCCCGTCTCAGTCTCGTGGTGGTACTAGAGAGCTTAGTGGCTTCCTCCATAAACCGTTCCTTAGAATCCGGTGGTGCCAAACCCAATCCCGGGTCTCGTGCAAACTGTACCATACCAAATCTATCCAACCACCAGATTCCTATCCACTACTATTGTGTGTCCATCACAAATAAAGTAATCATAAAGTTTAAAATGTTACATTTATATGAAATCCCATTCCCAATGTCTAAGCATGGCTAAGCATGATTAATACCTATCTACTTCCCAACCCAATTCAGGTCACAAGGAATTATATGGAACAAGGCATGTAACATGAAATAGGACATCATTTTATTTAGCATGCATCTATCTAAAATCCTAAAATTGGTACAAGATGGTCAAGGGCACTTGCCTTCTTTGAAGACTTGATTGTTGGTGAAGTCTTGGTCTTGGAGATTAAAGTTGGGGTCGTAACACGACTTTAAATATATTGCCCAAGCATGGCAAGAAGAAATAAAGGCTAAATAAGTAAAGAGCACACAATACATGGCATCACAACATACACATAAGCATAAAATTCTGTACTAATGCGTCCCTACGAAGCATTTATTATTTTACATAGACAAAATATGCATTTTATGTTTTTCTTTCATTTTTAGGATTTATTTATGGCCTAAAATCATTTTTATTGAATTTTCTATGGCCAAAATGTATTTTAAACATTTTTAATAAATTTCCCATGGTCAAGATATATTTTATTGGCACTCTACAATTTTATTACAGCAACAAAACATTTTACACAAATTTTCCTACTGTTTTTACATTTATTTACCATTTTTATCTATTTTATACACATTAAATACTCCTATAAACAATGCTCAGCAATTAAATAAAAGTCCAGGGGCTGATTGGTAACTTCCATACACTGTACAGGGGTTAAATCATTAATTCTACAAATTTCCAGGGGCTAGATTGCTTAATTAAGTGATTAAATCCAATTCCATAGAGTCCAGGGGTTAGATTGCTAAATCCAGGGGCTAGACTTGAATTCCAGCAAAGGTCAGGGGGTAGCTGGTGAATTTCCAAGGGCCTGGGTGCAATTTCGGCGGCGGGAAAAGAAGATTCAACGTGGGCCGTTGGATCTTAACTTGATGCACGGGATTTTAAATAACCGAAACGGTATGAATACCTAATCTTGGCCGTTGGCTCCCATCCAAAGGCCAGGATAGGGCCACGTCGCCCCGGCGGCGCTGACATCGCGCACGCGCAGCGGCGCACTGCGCCCGCGGCGGCGACCTCGCCGGCGTTTGGCCAAATCGGCCAAACGTCGCCTAATCCTATGCACGCTATACCCTAAACGCAAGAGGGGAGCATACCTCGGGGGTTTTCGGGGTGCGAAATCGGTCAGAGAAGGGTCGGCGATGAGAGGTGGCGACGGTTGGCGTCGGCACCTGTTGATTCCGGTGAAACCTCGGTGATCTCCCCACGGCTTCTTGCCCGGTGTGCTCCTAGCGACGAGGAACAGAGGTTAGAGGGGAGAGTAGGGCGAGGCAACCGTCGGTTAGCTGGGAACGGGGGCGACAGACCTTGTCGATGATGAGGCTAGGGTTTGGGTGCGGGGAAGAAGAAACAGAGGGGGGATGTTTTATAGAGCAAATGGCAGCGGCGGTCGCTGGTGCGTGCGAGGGGTAGTTCCCCGGGGTGGATCGGCGTGGGGTGAGGCGGTTAGAGGGGGGGGGGGGGTTGCGCGGCATGGGCATGGGAAGGAGAGGGAGTGGCGGTTACTCCCTAGAAGGGATGACAGGTGGGCCTGGGCGGCAGAGAGAGAGAAGAGAGGGAGTGCAGTTTGTTGGGCTGCAGGTGAGGGAAAGGGAGTTGGGCTGGGATGGGAAGATTTGGCCCAGGGAAGGGTTTTATCTTTTTCCTTTTTCTTTTTCATTTCTTTTCTTTTGATTTGATTTCAAATTCAAATTTCAATCATTTTCTACATGTTTGAACTTCAAAATTCACACAAAAATGCATACTAAAATGCACAAGGGTTTGATCAATTTTATTTACATAAAATATGGGTGTTACAACTCTACCCCCCTTAAAAGGAATCTCGCCCTCGAGATTCGGACGTCCTAAGAGAAAAGGTGAGGGAAATAAGCCTTGAGATCTTCTCCTCTTTCCCACGTTGCTTCTGCCTCCGAGTGATGTTTCCATTGCACTTTACACATGCGAATGACTTTGTTTCTGGTGACCTTTTCTAATGTCTCAAGTATCTTGACAGGCTGTTCCACATAAGACAAATCTTCTTGTACATCAACTGCTTCCATAGGTAATTGTTCCTCAGGCACTCTCAGACACTTGTTAAGTTGTGACACATGAAACACATTATGGACATCTGACAAGTGCGGTGGAAGCACAAGCTGATAAGCCACTTCTCCTCGTCGTTCTAATATCTTGAACGGACCAATGTAGCGGGGTGACAACTTGCCTCTTACTTTAAATCTTTTCAACCCTCTCATAGGTGACACCTTCAAGTACACATAATCACCAACCTCAAAAGTTAGATCACGTCTTCAAGTATCCGCATAACACTTCTGTCTTGTTTGGGCTGCCGTTATATTCTTCTTAATTTCTTGTACTTGTCTCTCAGCCTCTTTTGATACATCAGGCCCAAAGACTTGACTTTCCCCAGTTTGATTCCAAAACAACGGTGTCCTAGATTTCCGCCCATACAATGCTTCAAAAGGAGACATCTTCAAACTGGCTTGATAACTATTGTTGTAAGAGAATTTGGCATATGGCGGATTCTTATCCCAACTTTGGCTATTCTTTAGAGCACACGCTCTAAACATGTCTTCTAATATCTGGTTGGTACGTTCTGTCTGACCATCAGTCTGAGGATGATACGCCGAACTAAAATTTAAATGGGTATCCATTGATTCATGCAACTTCTGCCAGAACCTTGAGGTAAACTGAGTGCCTCGATCTGAGATAATCTTCTTAGGAACTCCATGTAAACATACAATCCTGGAGATATACAGTTCTGCCAACTTGGGACCATTGTAGGTTTCTTTCACATGAATAAAGTGGGCAACTTTAGTCAAACGATCCACTATAACCCATATAGAATCATATCCAGATTGTGTCCTTGGTAGTCCCACAATGAAATCCATGCTGATTTCTTCCCACATCCATTCCGGCACTTTGATTGGTTGCAACAACCCTGCTGGTCTTTGATGTTCCGCCTTAATTAATTGACATGTATCACATATGGCCACATATTCTGCTACATCCCTTTTCATTCCATGCCACCAATATCGATCTTTAAGATCTTGATACATCTTTGTGCTTCCGGGATGAATGGAGTATGATGAATCATGAGCTTCCCTTTGTATCAATTCTCTAATCTCTTTTATGCCCGGAACACAAATCCTCTTTCCAAGCCATAGGGTTCCTTGTTCATCCTCCCTAAAGTTCAGAGATTTTCCTTTCTTCATTAATTGCTTGATCTCCTTGACCTTCTCATCATTCTTTTGTCCTTCTCGTATATCACGTTCAAGGGTTGAGTCTACTTCCATAGCAACACCTTCAGTACTAGTCACTAGGCATAAGTTTAACCTTGCAAACTCCTCACATAACTGGGGTTGAAAAGCTTGTACTGTCAAATTATTACATTGTCCCTTTCTACTTAGAGCATCAGCAACCACATTAGCCTTTCCTGGATGATAGTTGATTCCCACATCGAAGTCATTTATTAACTCCAACCAACGACGTTGTCTGAGATTAAGATCTGGTTGTGTGAATATGTACTTCAAGCTCTTGTGATATGTGTATATCTCGGTTCTTTTTCCCATTAGGTAGTGTCTCCATATCTTCAATGCATGGACCATAGCTGCCAACTCTAAATCATGGGTTGGATAGTTTCTCTCATGTTTCCGAAGCTGTCTTGAAGCATAGGCTACAACATGTCCTCCTTGCATTAAGACACATCCCAACCCATGACCAGATGCATCACAATAAACTATAAACTCCTTCTGCATATCAGGCATCACCAATACCGGTGCACTGGTTAACCTCTTCTTCAACTCAGCAAAGCTCACTTCACATTCAGGGGTCCACTTGAAAGAAACTCCTTTCTCAAGCAACTTGGTTAGTGGTCGAGAGATCTTTGAAAATCCCTCAATGAATCGACGATAATAACCAGCCATGCCTAAGAATCTTCGTATATCATGCACACTACCAGGTGTTTCCCATTTAAGGACATCAGCCACTTTGTCGGGATCCACTCCTATATATCCTTCAGATATGACATGACCCAAAAATGATACTTCCTTTAGCCAAAATTCACACTTACTAAGTTTGGCATATAATTGGTGTTGGTGAAGCTTCTGTAGAGCCATCCTGATGTGCTCCTCATGCTCTTCTTCAGTCTTGGAATAGATAAGTATGTCATCGATGAACACCACTACGAACTTGTCCAAATACTCCATGAATACTTTGTTCATCAGATACATAAAATATGCGGGAGCATTGGTCAATCCAAACGACATAACTGTATACTCATATAGTCCATATCGAGAGACAAATGCAGTCTTGGGAATATCTGAGGGCCTAATCTTCAATTAGTGATAACCCGAGCGAAGATCAATCTTAGAGAACACACATTCTCCTCTCAACTGATCAAATAAATCTTCAATTCTTGGCGGTGGGTACTTATTCTTGATTGTTACCGCATTTAAGGCACGGTAATCAACACACAACCTTTGAGTACCATCCTTCTTAGGTACAAATATGACTGGTGCTCCCCAAGGCGATGAGCTAGGACGGATATATCCTTTCCCCAGTAACTCCTCAATATTATCCTTTAGTTCAGCTAGTTGTTTAGCATCCATTCTATACGGCCTCTTATATATTGAGACAGTTCTAGGTACTAAGTCAATGATAAACTCAATCTCTCGATCAGGGGGCATACCTGGTAAGTCATCTGGGAATACATCCGGAAACTCACTCACAACCCTGATGCCTTCTTTACTCCCAAGATGGTTGAGTTGTACAACGGCCTCTTGTGTCTGATCTGGCTTGAATTCCACTGTAGTGCCATCTGGGTGCGTTAAACAAACTGTCCTAGTTGCACAATGAATTACTCCTTGATTCTTTGTCAACCAGTCCATTCCCAGAATGATGTCTAATCCTTGCGAGTCTAACACTATTAGGTTGTCCCAAATGACTACCCCCCTTATGTTTATACTCACTTTACGGCATAGATGCCTTGCCACCATCTCTCCTCCATGAGAGTTTATCAGCAATGGCCGATTCAAGAATGTAACTACCATTTCATGCTTCTTTATGAAATCTTTGGATATAAATGAATGTGTAGAACCCGAATCAAACAAGACTGTGGCGGGGTGAGAATTAGTAGAAAACGTACCGATCACCACATCAAGTGATTCCTGTGCTTGCTCTAGTGTCACATGATTGACACGTTCAGGTGGGTTCTGCTGCTTCTTTGGACAATTGTTGGAGTAGTGTCCCCATTCTCCATATTTGTAGCATTGAACTCCCACAACATTGTCCTGGCCCTTGTTATCTCCTGGTTGATTTCTTGGGGGTTGACCATTGGGATGGTTAGCTGGTGCTGAAGGGCGAGGTGGTTGCTTCTGCTGGCGAGGGGGTTGCATTGGCTGGCGTGGAGGCTGTTGTTGCTGGCGCATCTGCCAATTGTAGGGTGTGGGTGGCCTATAGTTGGGGTTTGGGAATCTCTGCCCCGAGTGGTTCATAGGGCGAGTCATGGGTGTTACAGGCTGAGGGGCGAAACGAGGGCGTACATTGCTGCTAGAGGCATGTCCCAGAGCCAATTTCCTTTTCCTATCATCATCATCCAGTTCCTTCTTAGTCCTCTCCACCTCAAAAGCTTTGTCAACCAACTTCTGAAAGTCGTTGTAGTCGCTGGAAGACATGGCAAACTTCAACTCCTTGTCCAGTCCATTCTTGAAATGGAATTATTTCTTGGAATCAGTATCCACATCTGTCAGGGCATAGCGAGATAACTGGGTGAATGCATTCAAGTAGGCTCGCACAGTCATACGGCCCTGCTTTAACAAGAGGAACTCTTCACATCTTGCTTGGACTTCTCCCTCAGGCACAAAGTGATTGCAGAAATTGGTCCTGAATTCTTCCCAAGTGATGTTCTTCAGACTTTGGTGGGCTTCAGTGAAGGCGGTCCACCAGTTGGCTGCAGGTCCCTGGTGTTGATGAGAGGCTAGTAGTACCTTCTCTCTTCCTTCACAATGTATGAGCCTCAACTTGCTTTTAATCGTTCGAAGCCAATCATCAGCATCCATTGGTTCATTGATTGTGGCAAAGGTGGGTGGATGAGTGTTAAGGAAGTCCCTTAGAAACGACCTGGGTGGAAAAGGTGGTGGGGGTGGAAGGTTGTATTGTGGTGGTGGTGGTGGGGCTTGCTGCATATTGGTAATAATTTGGGTAAGGTTGTTGAGTAGTTGGGTTTGAATGGCCATCATCTGCTGCATCTGCTGCGCTGCTGGGGCTCCTCGAGCACCCCTACCATTCCATCCTAGCAGTCCTCCAAATCCATCATCTTGGGGCACAACACCCCTTCCACGACCTCTGCCTCTACCAGCCATCTGTATAGGGAATAACTGAAACTTTAGGATAATAGATAAGGTATAGAAGGGTACGCTATGGTAAACGGTCCCAACTACATGCATCAAGGGATATATATATATATATATAGCAAGCAAATTCATTAATCCACTAGTGCGGATGTGGACAGGATGCTAATGCATTCCACAACTCGCACGACACACTAACAAGTCTATAAACAAATGACGTGGATGTGGACAGGATGCTGAAGCATTCCACAACTCACGTCGCACACACACACACACACAACATGAAGCAAACTACTAATACAATACCATAGATAACACAACTCAAGACTAGAGAGGGCGCAGCTATATGCTCCTACATACTAAGGATAGGTGTCTGAGTCGTCCAACAGAGTAGCAAGTCTACTCCTGCTCGTCAGGGTCCTCGTCGGAGTCCTCCTCGGTCTCCTCCTCGGGGTCCTCCTCCTCCGTGTCCTCCCCCGATTTCACGGGTGAGTTCTCACGACGATCCGGAGAGTCTGGGTCCCAAGGGGCAACGTCCGAAGCGTACTGAGGAGAGTGCGGATTAGCCGCAGTGATCCTCGCGTAGCGTCGGTGAAGCTGCTCGTAGCAGTCAACAAGGTCCCTGCTGTCCAGAAGCTCCTGCTGACAACGCTGGAGTCACGAAGACAACTCCACAACGTTGTCCACCAGCCTCTCGCTCTGAGCGAGGTACAGAGGCCCCTCGACATCACGTACAGTGAAGTCGGCTATGCCACTAGGGCGCTGAGGGGTGTACGCATGCTCCGTGCACCCGAGGCGGAACCTGTGGGTGTGACTCCAGTAGGTAGTCGCCTCCCACGTAGCATCCTCCTCAGCAGCACACTGGGAGCTCCTCCAAGCCGGAGAGTAGTGAGAGTGCAGCAGCTCCGAATCGTAGTAGACTGACAGCTGGGTAGTCCACTCCAGTCCACCATTAGAAGGTACGAAGATCCTGGTGGTGTGGTAGACGAAGCGAACACGGTACTCACGGTACCCCGTAGCACGAAGGAGAGAGCAGAGACGGGTATGCATCCTCGAAGCAGCACGTCCAGAAGAGATCAGCACTGTCTCCCTTCTGTGTGAGGTGCGGAGCGACTGGCTAGGGCGTGGTGAGGAACGCGACCCCCAGTCGACTTACGAGCCATCTGCTTGGTGCGCACCATCCACAAACATTTGAAAAGAAGAGAGTGAGATCAATAATCAATAAATTAAGTTAGAATAAAAAAAATAAGTACAGAAAGATAAGAAGCACAAGGATTGAGATGGAAAGCACAAGGTTTTGGAAATACTATTTTATAAGAAAATAGTATAGTCCTTATTTTCGACCATTTCTAACTAGGCTTGCGTCCTACGGCCAACACGGCTCTGATACCACTTTGTCACGCCTGGTCATCGTAAAGATGAACAGACGCTAATCACATGTACGCCAGGATCAGTTGAATCATACATGCGTTGACGAAAGTGAAATATCATTACATAGCCATGTTCGAATACATAAATAGTCTTACAATACGACTCGAAGGTCTACAAATACACACCACAAACCTATATACAACATCTAAACAGTTCACAAAGATTAAACTACAGCGGAAGGCTAAATAGATAAGAACGGCTCCATCTCCACAGGCAGTCGCGCGAAGGATCGCCAGCCTAGACCAAGTCCTCCAAGTTGACGAAGAAGTCTTCCGGTGCCGCTTCTTCTTCACATTCTAATGGGAAAGTAAAAACTTGAGTACATAGAGTACTCATCAAGTGTGGGAAGAGAATGACATGATTGGCTAAAGCAAGGGAAGGCCAATTATGGCTTAAGCACTATGCTTAGAGCCTAACCTTAGTTTTCAATTATAAATATCATAATTCAAGAAGTAATTCAACACATAATTAAAGATAATGAATGTAACTTGAATTATAAATAACCATCATTTCCCAACCATAAACTAATTATGAACTGGCCCCAAGCCGCTCTTGTCCGTGAGCACGGCTGTCATGACAGTTTTACCAAATCTCTGCAAAGAGTGTACCCTTTACCCACAAGCAGTGATTTCATCCCCTGTTGCCAGGTGGACTAAGTGAACCTCCCTGAATGCCCATGATAGCTAACCACATTACACACTTTCTTTGGTGTGAGGCTAGGAGATCAGTACATGGTCTTTACAAAGGTACTCCCAACTAGTGCTAGCCCTCTAAGGTTTCCACCACTGAGGCATTTCCGGAGTAACCCTCCGCCTCAGAGCTCCCTCTTGAGCCTTGCGGTTCCCAGAGCAGTACCCCTGCATCATTCCCCGCACCATCCAACTACTAGCATTTCATCGGGAGAAACCTAATTAATTGACAAAGCTGCCCCATCTCAGTCTCGTGGTGGTACTAGAGAGCTTAGTGGCTTCCTCCATAAACCAGTCCTTAGAATCCAGTGGTGCCAAACCCAATCTCGGGTCTCGTGCAAACTGCACCATACCAAATCTATCCAACCACCAGATTCCTATCCACTACTATTGTGTGTCCATCACAAATAAAGTAATCATAAAGTTTAACATGTTACATTTGTATGAAATCCCATTCCCAATGTCTAAGCATGGCTAAGCATGATTAATACCTATCTACTTCCCAACCCAATTCAGGTGACAAGGAATTATATGGAACAAGGCATGTAACATGAAATAGGACATCATTTTATTCAACATGCATCTATCTAAAATCCTAAAATTGGTACAAGATGGTCAAGGGCACTTGCCTTCTTCGAAGACCTCATTGTTGGTGAAGTCTTGGTCTTGGAGATTAAAGTTGGGGTCGTAGCACGACTTTAAATATATTGCCCAAGCATGGCAAGAAGAAATAAAGGCTAAATAAGTAAAGAGCATACAATACATGGCATCACAACATACACATAAGCATAAAATTCTATATTAATGCGTCCCTATGAGGCATTTATTATTTTACATTGCCAAAATATGCATTTTATATTTTTCTTTCATTTTTAGGATTTATGGCCTAAAATCATTTTTATTGAATTTTCTATGGCCAAAATGTATTTTAAACATTTTTAATAAATTTCCCATGGTCAAAATATATTTTATTGGCACTCTACAATTTTATTACAGCAATAAAACATTTTACACAAATTTTCCTACTGTTTTTACATTTATTTGCCATTTTTATCTATTTTCTACACATTAAATACTCCTATAAACAATATTCAGCAATTAAATAAAAGTCCAGGGGCTGATTGGTAACTTCCCTACACTGTACAGGGGTTAAATCATTAATTCTACATATTTCCAGGGGCTAGATTGCTTAATTAAGTGATTAAATCCAATTCCAGAAAGTCCAGGGGTTAGATTGCTAAATCCAAGGGCTAGACTTGAATTCCAGCAAAGGTCAGAGGGTAGCAGGTGAATTTCCAAGAGCCTTGGTGCAATTCCGGCGGCAGGAAAAGAAGATTCAACGTGGGCCGTTGGATCTTAAATTGATGCACGGGGATTTAAATAACCGAAATGGTATGAATACCTAATCTCGGCCGTTGGCTCCCATCCAAAGGCAAGGATAGGGCCACGTCGCCCCGGCGGCGCTAACCTCGCGTGCGCGCGGCTGCGCTCAGCGCCCACGGTGGCGACCTCGCCGGCGTTTGGCCAAATCGGCCAAACGTCGCCTAATCCTATGCGTGCTATACCCTAAACGCAAGAGGGGAGAGAGGGGAGCATACCTCGAGGGTTTTCGGGGTGCGAAATCGGCCGGAGAAGGGTCGGCGATGAGAGGTGGTGGCGGTTGGCATCGGCACCCGTCGATTTCGGCGAAACCTCGGTGATCTCCCCACGGCTTCTTGCCCGGCGTGCTCCTGGCGACGAGGATTAGAGGTTAGAGGGGAGAGTAGGGCGAGGCAACCGTCGGTTAGCTGGGAATGGGGGCGACAGACCTTGTCGATGATGAGGCTACGGTTTGGGCGCGGGGAAGAAGAAACGGAGGGGGGAGGGGATATTTTATAGAGGAAATGGCAGCGGCGATTACTGGCGCGTGCGAGGGGTAGTTCCCCGGGGTGGATCAGCGTGGGGTGAGGCGGTTGGAGGGGGTGTTGCACGGCGTGGGCGCGGGAAGGAGAGGGAGTGGCGGTTACTCCCTAAAAGGGATGACAGGTGGGCCTGGGCGGCAGAGAGAGAGAAGAGAGGGAGTTGGGTTTGTTGGGCTGCAGGTGAGGGAAAGGGAATTGGGCCAGGATGGGGAGATTTGGCCTAGGGAAGGGTTTTATCTTTTTCCTTTTTCTTTTTCATTTCTTTTCTTTTGATTTGATTTCAAATTCAAATTTCAATCATTTTCTACACGTTTGAACTCTAAAATTCACACAAAAATGCATACTAGAATGCACAAGGGTTTGATCAATTTTATTTACATAAAATATGGGTGTTACAGACCGGCGGCAGCTGGGTTTAGGAATACGGTGAGGGGAGGGGCGCGCACCGGGCTGGAGTGTCGTTGGAGCATGCGGCGGCTGGAACAGGGCGACCGACGGGAGCGACGCGGAAGAATGAAGAAGAGCATAGCGCTTGGTCCTTGCGTGCTTTTATACGCCGACCGAACGGAGCCGAGCCAGGCGGTGTCGTGGCCCTCTGTGGCTCGCATGCAGGCGAAGGCGCAGCGAGCTGGAGACTGCTTGCTGCCTTGCGGCCAGCGCTCGGGACGCGTGCTGCAGTCGCGTGAGCAGGGGCGCTGCTGCAGAAGCAAAACCGAATGCTTATGCCTAGTGAGCCCCACTGGCTCCATGTTTATCCTCTCAATTCTTTCATTTTACTTTAATACAACTAGTTTCAAAGATCTTTGTTCAGATGGGATGAGCCCTGATACAAAAAAAAATGGTTTGCACACCTTTGCATAAAAAGTATGGCCACTTAGAATTTGAATTAAATTCAAATTTGAACCCATAACTTTTATGCATATATTTTAATCTTCTCAATTATTGCCTTTTTAAATGACCATGGGTTTCCAATAATGTGCTCAATAATTAGTCCACTGCAGATTTGAAATTGAGCACTTAATTTGAATATATTTCCATTCCACATATACTTTTTCAAGCATACATTAGTTTTTACTTCACCTTCATTTGTTTTACCCCTTTACCAAAGCACATAATTTAAGGTGTTTAAATTTAAAATTCAAGACCTTTGGAAATTTGAGCTTAGCTGAATTCAAAAGGGATTCTAGGTTTTAACTAGAGCTTCACATTAACATTTTTACTCATGTCCATATGAATTTATTGGCTCTCATATCACCTTAGTCTTCAATTTACATGTTTAAAACTATTATTTCCTGTGCCATACATTGGAGACAAAAGCTTCAAAAGTTTGGGCTTTTACAGAAGCAGAAGAGATACAACAGGAATTATGCTATATCATTGTGTTATTTTAACTGCCATGGCATATACATTACATGGCATGCACCGTACTGAATTAACAGCCAACCGGAAGCAGAATTCCAAACACCGAGCCACCAACTAAACTGAATCAGCAAATTGAGACATTCAGAAAACAGCAGAATTTTAGCATTCCAGGTGGCTCAGAGTGGAACAGCAGCAAACCCAATTGCGACAATTGCTAGAGGGAACGGTCCTCTTCAAGGTAGGACACGGTGGCAGCCTCAACTTCTCGCCCAGCAATGAACAGACTCCACTGAAAAGGGACGCGCGCCGGACTAGGATGAAGACGGACGTAGTGTCGCAGCATTGCGAAGGCAACCTGGCCCCCCTGTGGGGGCAGGATGCGGCCGTCTCAGCGCCTTGCGGCAGAAGGGGGTGGAAGTGGCGGAGCGGAAGAATTACACACGCACGGGACAAGAGGCCCGCTGAGCGGATCGATCCTATGAAGTCCAAGGTTATATCAAGGCGGGGATGATGCTCGGGTTATGCTTTTACCTTGACGTTGCTCTTGAGAAAGATGTCGTCCTCCACGGTCCATTCCACCACGGACCCCATTGCCATCTCTGGGCCCCTTTAGCTTGGAATGGATCTGGCGCTGCAGTGGGAGGGGGAGTGGCGATGTGGAAGTGAACGGAAGGGTGGGTGGTTATTAATAGCCATCTTGACACTAGAGAACAGAACAGGACACATGTTACTAAGTCAGAGGGTAAACAGCAATTATCAAGTACAGTAACTATTCTTATCAGACAGGGACCAATTACTTTCCAAGCTTCAGCAAATATAGGTAGCATAATAGCTATTCAATGTAACTCCAAGACAATAACAGTTCTAGAAGAGTTGCAAACTGACAAACAACCGAGTAGATGCATAATATACGTACAAGTTGGTTACTGACAATGGTTGGACCGAATCATATGGATCTTATCACTAAATATGCAACCTGTCAATATCCTGGAAATTACTGGTCATGCACTCACTAAGCATTCATCAAAATCCACACCCCCATTCGGAAACAGAAATCTATCCATTACACAAATGGATCCCTTCAGAAAAGGCCACTTGACAGTAACCAGTAAGGCAGTAACGACAGCGCAACCAATATGCACCAAGCAGTACACACAGAAGCAGAAGAGATACAACAGGAATTGTGCTATATCATCGTGTTATTTTAACTGCCATGGCATATATTTACATGGCATGCACCAAACTGAATTTAGCAGCCAACCGGATGCAGAATTCCAAACACCGAGCCACCAACTAAACTGAATCAGCAAATTGAGACAGTCAAAAACAGCAGAATTTTAGCATTCCAGGTGGCTCAGAGTGGAACAGCAGCAAACCCAATCGTGACAATTGCTAGAGGGAATGGTCCTCTTCCAGGTAGGACACGATGGCAGCCTCAACTTCTCGCCCAGCAATAAACAGACTCCACTGAAACAGGACGCGCGCCAGACTAGGATGAAGACGGACGTAGTGTCGCAGCATTGCAAAGGCAACCTGGCCCCCCTTTGGGGGCAGGACGCGACCGTCTCAGCGCCTTGCGGCAGAAGGGGGTAGAAGTGGCGGAGCAGAAGAATTACACACGCTGAGCGGATCGATCCTATGAAGTCCAAGGTTATAGCAAAGCGGGGGATGATGATCGGGTGATGCTTTTACCTCGACAGTGCTCTTGAGGAAAATGTCATCCTCCACGGTCCATTCCACCACGGACCCCATTGCCTTCTCTGGGCCCCTTTAGCTGGGAATGGATCTGGCGCTGGGAGGGGGAGTGGCGTTGTGGAAGTGAACCAAAGGGTAGGTGGGATGTGAGTGGTTGGTGGTGGTGGTGGGAGCGGCTATGCAGTGCATGCTGGTGACACTTCAGCACAGCTCAGAACAGAGCAAGCTTGCTCCCGAAGCTTTAGCTTTTTCTTTACAGACACAACTTTATAAAAGAAATATCTAGAGAGATTTTTTTCAAAAAGTAATATTATTTTATTCAAAATTTACAAAATGAGTCCTGCAAGACTGTTAAAAAATCTTTTATAAATTGGATAGATGGCTCGGCTCTTCGGTGAGTGATTCGTCCAATAGCTGAGTGACAACTGCCCATTTATTTAATTGTTTCTCTTTAACGGAAAAGCAGCAGGGGACTCCTAGTACTGAAGATATATTAAAATAAGAAGTTTGAAATGTTTAGATAAGATAGGAAGGGAACTCCTAATACTGAAGATATATTAAAAAAAGTCTGAAATGTACAGATAAGTTAGAAAGACGAACAAAAAAACCAATCTATACAAAATTTAGCAAAGCGAGCCAATGCACTGAAAGAACAATTCCTTAAAAGAGTTTTCATTTTAAAAGCCTGGAGCTTGCATTCCTCCTTCTTCCACCAAGGAAGATCCAGAGATAGATTTCCAAAGATTTTAATGCTTTTCAGAACAGTGTTTAAAAGATGGTGGAGAAAAATGAACGGAGGAGCTCCGCGCGCCTAGCAACTTTGAGCAGAAAAGCCAAAAATGCACACCGACAGGCGTCGATGGCTAGCGATCTTGATCTGGAGTGTAACAGGCGAGATCGGGAAGGGCGTGATCGAGATCGGGGAGAGCGTTTAGCGGTTTGGGATCGGGAAAGGTGCATGCGGGACTGGTAGCCACTAGTGGGACGGGTTGAGAAATTGCTGAGTGAAATCACTCCTTGCATATGGCAGAGAAAGCGCAACAAAATGAAGAAAAACGGAACTAAGCAGAGAAAAGAGGGCAAAGGTGAAAAAAGTGTGTCGGCCGTTTAATCCACATCGCCTAGCCAAAAGTGAAGCATTTGGCTGCCACTCAGCACCTAGGCGGCCAAATCGGAGGCTTTTTTAACTACTGTTCCAGATGCACCAACTTATTTATGTAATTGTCTGAAGTGAAACTTTCATTTTATAATTTTTGACCAAAATAATATTATTTTTAAAGAAATAAGATCATCGTACACAAAACTGAGGCAATCCCAGTGACCCGGGCTCGGCCCAAACGTCACTAAACTCTTCAGTCTTCAGCTCACGTCAGAATGTGGATCAAAATCACCGAAAAAATATATGTGACCAACAAGCACAACAACCTGTTGAGCCTCACCATGAGCCTGGACGTGCCCATGCCAAGTGGGTGTGTTGCTTTGATGCTACTACATCGTGCCCGGCCGGCCGTAACTCGATTGTTTTGTTCATCGGAGAAGAAGATGCCTTTTAATCCCTCGGCGCAGCGTGCCTACGCTGCACGAGCATGACACTGATGAAAGCTGTCGACAACAATGCTGTCTTTAATGCACAGGGAAACCATTTCATATCAGTTACCTAGCTAGACAGCTAGTATTTTCCGTTCTCTTCTGCTTGCCATCATATAATGAGTGCAACTCCAGCACAAAGCTGTCATGACATCTCCCCTTTTTCGTATCAGCACCAGCTACTCTGTCCGTTCTCTCTCGTGTCGTTGCACACTGCGTGCACTCAACCTCCAAAGCTTTTCATCGTCTGTCAATATATGGACGTGTAAATATTTGTGAAAGGGAACTCCTCACTACTATAAAAAGCATTTTCACAGATGACTCGAATTTTTAATACAGGTGGTTCCTAAAAAATACGTATGTGTTGTCAAATGATACAATAACTATTTGTGATGCTCAAACATCATAGGTGGTTTTTCATGAACCACCGTCTGGGTAAATATATGATCTTCACATGTGGTTATTAATAAAGAACTATCTGTACTGATTCAAACATCTCAGGCAGTTTTTAACACACAACTGACTGGGTAAGGACAATGTTTTCACAGGCAACTATTAATAAAGAACCGCCTGTAGTGGTGAATATATTGCATGTGCTCTTTTATACGGACCGCCTTTGATGCTTCCTATGTTTTCACAAACGGATTTTACTTATTGACCGACTGTAAAGGAGACTAAAAGAAAATATCTAATAATATTTTTCATAGCATTTTATAGTAATATATTATATATGTATATATTATACTATATATATACATACATATATATATACATATATGTATGTATTTATATCATTTATATATATAATAATAATATATACATATACATGATATACACATACATACATATACCTACATATATGAACAAATTCATAAAAAGAAAAAATGTCAAAATAAAATATTAAAGCTTCATCGTAATATTTCAAATATATACAATATATATTATACATTTTTTCCAGCATTGACATCTTCTCGTATATAGGCTTTCAAATCCTTTTTAATGCTTCTCTCTATGCGCTTGATGTTTTCTGGTTTAGTGAAAAGCTACATATTTTCATATTGATTATATTCCTCTTTGTTATCTCCTACATTCTCAACTCCAACAATATTTTGCTTTCCAAAAACAACTACGTGCATCTTCTCAGTTCCTGGATCCTGTACATAAAAAATTTGTGCAACACGAACGGCGGTCATTGTCATAAGTGTTTCCATTTTGGGGCAGCACAATCAAAGAACCAATATACAACATCAGCCTTTTCATGAAACAAAACCCACCCCCATACTCATATCATCTAGTCATTGCAAAATACATACACTTAACCTCAAAAAGTTTATCTGTTCATACACATACCACATCAGTCCTTTTTGATTACATGGTTACAAAGCATTCAAAAAAACAATGTGTGCATCTAGATTTCACACACTTGAAATTTAAGAAGATTTAAGGCAAAAGTAATTAACAGATAAATAATATCATTAACAACTAATCCTTGTAATTAGCAGGTAATCCTAACACTTACCAAAATTCATTTTTTAGTATGGTCTATACAATCACAAAATCATTTTCATTGACTATTTTATAACTAACATAATCCTTAATAATATATTAATAGTTTTTCAAAAAAATAACCTCTTCTTCCTCGCCTCTAACGGTTGCGCCACCATATCCTCATGTCACTACCGCACATGGGAGCCACTGCACTGCCGCCGGCATCCACATGCCATCGCCGACCTTCGTGCATTGCGCCACTGTGGAGCTCCAAAGTCGCACCGTCGTGGAGCCCTACGCGCCACAGGCTCCCGTTTGCGCCCGATTGGTGAAGATGTAGGAAGAAGATAAGTTTGGGTGCACAAATGTCAAAAGAAAATTCAATGATCACTTGAAAAAAATCTTAGATTTCAAGCACCTATGTATAATATTTTCAAAAAAACAATTGGTGCGTGCTTGTGAGGGTCTCAAGGGTCAATCAAAATGCTCAATTAATGCTACAATGAGGGCCAATTTGACCGGCAGACAAAAAAGGGGATGAAATGGGACAATTTGGGGAAGAATGAAATACACATGTTGGAGCCTCATCGAGAGGGGTTCGTCTGCTCTGAGATGACGAGGAGAGCAGCGGGCTCTGGCACCCAGGCTCCCTGGGCTCCAGGGGGCAACGGGTTAGGTGGGCGACGAAAACCTAACAGGGAGGTGAGCTGTGAGCTATGTATTTCGACCAGGAAGTGTCAAGGACAATGGAAGGGGCTCACCAGGGACCAGCGCAGGGGCTGTAGAGATGAATGGCGGCCGGCATCGGTGTACTTCGGGGATTGAAACAGGGCGCGAGATGTGTTGGAATTATGGGCTTGGCCCATATGAAATTCTGAAATAATTCCAATAAATCATAAAGGCCCATTAGTGCAAGAATGGGTGGTGCTAAATGTTTAGTCCCACATGGGAAATCGGAGGGATTTAACTATTACATATAAAGGAGAGTGTTCTTCCACTCCCTGAGTGAATGAGAAGAGGAGAGGGGTAGCCCACGCGCGCTCCTCGTCCTCCTCCTCCTCAATCTCTCACCTTGCCACGCCATGCCCCGCCCCACATGCACACGTGCTTTCACGCCAGTGTGTTCATTTCAATTCGAGCCTCGATCCAAGCCCAATTTTTATTTTTGCTCCAGAATTGAGTTGGGATTTTGGTCTTCTGAACTTGTGCTTTTGAATTGGACCGAGTCCAAGTTGGATACGGACACGTCGACAACTACCAAGTCGGTTTAGATATAGATCCTCCGGATCGCAACCGAACCGCCTCTTTGGAAGACCCTATATATAGCGTGTGTGCGCGAAAGGGGAGGGTATCCCGCGATAAGATCTATTCCACATTCGAGTTCCTTGCACTGCCATCATAGGCTACTACACCCTGAGCGTCGACGTGCACCGATGATCAGGAGAGAAGGTTTACAAAACCGCTTTCCCTTGCGATCCTACACCGAGAGAGGGTGAATAAGGATTTTTGAAAACACTCCGCGCAACTGCTCGCATTCTTCATCACGATTCGTCTACTGCCATGATCGAGCGTTGCTACCCAACATCACCATCAAGGCGCAGCGAGTCAGATCAGCAGCAACATCTATAGCGGTTCCTTTGGCTTCAAATCGGTACACGAATATTCTAGGCCCGTCCTTCTGCCGGTTTTTATCCTTGTCGTATTTGCGAGTTCTTTTTTCAGAATATTCATTAAATTGTTGTATTCTTCTAACAATCCAAAAACCTGATTCAGGCAATTTCCTGAGTTGAACATGATGATTTTAACTGATGCGTTTAGGCCGGAGAAATTTTCTGGTATGCACTTCAAGAGGTCGCAAGTTAAGGCCACCCTGGCTTCAATCGCTTAATATTTTTCGGGTGACCGAAGGTAGGAAACAAGGTCCTTTGTCTGTTGAAAAACAAACGAAGTTCGAGTAAGCCAATTATGTCCTTCGAGTATTTATCTTAAGCATTCTTTACAATAAACAATGTGATGTTTACCTAACAGTCCCAAATGAGAAAGAGCTTTGAAATGCACTTAACACAAAGTATGGTGCAGTCGATGTAGGCGGTGAACTATATATCATGGAGAATTTTTATGACTACAAGATGGTTAACACTCGTCCCGTAGTCAAACAAGCTCCTAAGCTATAGTGCCTCACGAGAGAGCTCAATATCTTTAAGTGTTTATTAGCTGAAAAGTTTGTGGCTGGGTGCATTATTGCAAAGTTACCTCTTTCATGGAGGAACTTCACTACAAATCTCAAACACAAGAGATGAAAAATATCAGTTGAAAACCTGATAGCATCACTTGATGTTAAGGAGAAGGCTCGAGCTAAGGATGCTACTGAGAAAGGAGGTGAGGATCAATCTAGCGCCAATGCAAATATGGTGCAGAAACCCAATCTCAAGAACAAAGAGAACAATAAGTCTCAATTCAAGCAAAATAATAATGTTGCTTTCAAAAAGAAGAAGAAGTCAAACAAAGTCAATGAGGGCTGCTGCTATACCTATGGCGAGCAGGAGCACTTTTCCAAGGATTTTCTTAACAGGGCAGATCGCAGAGGAAAAAAAATGTCAACATTGTGACTTCTAGCAATGCGGATGAGTACGGTAATTCTTTTATTGTTCTTGCTCTTTCTCAAACACCATCTTGGTGGTTTAATATAGGTTCTAATGTTCATGTATGTTCTGACATGTCTATGTCTTCTTCTTACCAGTCCACTCGGGATTCATCGGTTCTAATGAGGAATGGGTCACATGCTTCTCTACCTCGTGTTGGCACGATCAATCTGAAGTTCACTTCAGGAAAGATTGTCCAGCCGAAGAACGTGCAGCATGTCCATACTATGAACAAGAATTGTGTTAGTGACTCCCTTCTGTATAGAGATGGGTTTAAAGTAGTTTTAGAATCCAAAAAAATTATTATTTAGATGCATGGATAATTTATTGGTAAACTCTATGAATGTGAAGACTTGTTTTGCTTTCCCCTTTTGTAGTTTAATAATAAGTCAGTCAACCATATATGTGGCAATTTTTAATGATTATGCGAGTGTTTGGCATTCTTTTGTATGTCACTTTAATTTTGTGTTTAATGAATCGGCTATCTAGTCTCAAATTTATTCTTGAATTCATCATTGCCAAATGTTCTAAGTATCATAGTTGTATGCAAAGCAGCCTCGAAAGCCTCATAAGGCGGCAGAGGGGGGAAACTTGGCACCACTAGAACTCATACCTTCTAATCTATGTGATGTGAATGGGAGTTAAAAGGTGGAAAGAAATACTTTTATGACACTAATGGATAATTCTACTTGATTCTGATATGTTTACTTGTTGCAAACTAAAGATGAATCTTTAGACTACTTTAAAATCTATAAATCTGAAGTAGAAAATCAATTAGAGAGAAAGATCAAGTGTCTTAGGTCAAATCAGGGTGGCGAGTATTTTTCCCAAAAATTTTGATGATTTTTGTGAGAAACACGATATTATACATGAGAAGATGCCGCCCTATTCACCCTAACGAAATGGGTAGCCGAGAGGAAAAATCGATCGTTGTGTTAGTTGGTGAATGTCATGTTATACACTTTCGGTTTATCTAAGGCATGCTGGAGGATGTTCTATTGACTTCATGTCATGTCCTAAACCGCGTTCCAAACAAGAATAAAGATAACCCCTTATGAGGAGTGGGTTGGGAGTAAACCATCACTTCCATATTTGCCCGCTTGGGGATATTTGGCAAAGGCCGATATTCTAATTACCAAGAAACGCAAGCTTGGACCAAAGACAGTGGATTGTATCTTTCTAGGCTATGCTCACCGGAGCATCACATATAGATTCTTAGTAGTTAAATATGAGGTACCCAATATGCATTTTGATATTATTATGGAATCTCATGATGCAACACTTCTTTAGAATATATTTTCTACGAAAGATATGCATACACTGTTAGGATCTCTTCTAAAATTTGTCTTGAATTATCCACAACTAGTGAGTTTCTTGAAACACCATTTGAGATCATCCTAGAGGGGGAACACAATAAAATAACTCATTTGAGTAAGATATCAAGGATTGCAAAATCCTCTTGTGATGATTTCATTATGTACCTTGTGGATGATACTCCTAAATTCATAGAAAATTCCTATGCATCACCTAATGCAATGACTGGAAAGAAGCAGTCCATAGTGAGATGAACTCAATTCTTTCTAATGGAACTTGGGAGCTAAGTGAACGGTTGTACGAATGCAAACAAGTAGGTTGTAAGTGGATGAAAAAGAGGCTCATACCTGATGTTACTCTTGAAAAGTATAAGGTGAGACTAGTTGTAAAAGGCTATACTCAAAAGAAAAGTGAAGACTATTTTGAAATCTATTCACCTGTCACCAGAATGACGACAATCCATGTACTACTTTCTTTGGCTGTCTTTTATGGTCTAATCATACATCAATGTATGTGAAGACAACTTTCTTTAATGGAGAGTTGAAAGAGGATATTTATATGGAATAACATGATGGGTTCATAGTAAAAGGTGAAAGGAGAAATGTGCGCAAATTGTCAAAAACCTTGTATGGCTTGAAATAAGTACCTAAGCAATGGGATAATAAGTTCAATAGTACTTTGACATCTTTGGGCTTTGTCATTAATGAGGCTGATCGGTGCGTGTACTATTGCCATGTTGGAGGTGATAGTGTTATATTATGCTTGTATATGGATGGTATACTTATTTTTGGTACGAGCATTAATATAATTTCTAACATCAAGTCTTTTCTGTCAAACTGTTTTGATATGAAAGATCTAAGCGAAGTCAATGTTATTTTGAACATTGAGCTGAATAAAAATGAGAGTGGAATTACTTTAACACAATCTCACTATATTGAGAAAATCTGGAGCCGGTTTGTCTTTATGGATAGCAAGATTTCTACAACGCCTTATGATCTCAGTGTGATACTCAGAAACAACAAGGGAGAACCAAGAGATCAACTTAAATATTCTTAGCAAGCGCAACCTATCCTGATACCTTGTTTGCTGTGAGCAAACTGAGCAGGTTCATGTCAAATCCGTGTACAGATCATTGGTATGCACTTGAAAGGGTTATGCGCTACTTGAGAGGTACAATGAGTTTTGGAATTCACTATACTATACATCCGATTGTGCCTGAGAGTTATAGTGATTCGGACTGGATCTTTGTTTTTGATGAGCTCTATGCTATAAGTGGATATGTGTTCACTCTAGATGGTGGTGCCATATCATGGATGTCTTGCAAACAAAAAATATTGACGATGTCAACCATGAAAGCAAAACTCATTGCTTTAGAGATAGCAACTGTAGAGGCACATTGACTACAAGAGCTTTTGATGGATTTTCCTGTGGATGAGAAACAATTGTCGGCAATCTCTATGAACTATGATAATAAGACTGTGATTGCTAAAGTGAACAGTTCTAAGAATAATGCAAAATCATCAAGGCACTTTAAGGGACCATTAAAACCTATCAAGAAAATGAGGAACTTCCGAGTTATAATTGTTTTGTATATAGAAATAGATAAAAATCTGGCATATCTCTTTATAAAGGGACAGCCATGTAATATGATAGAAAGTGCATCAAGGGAGATATGTTTGAGACCCATGAATGTGACACCATAGTGGTAATCAAGCCTATGTGATCAAGGATCCCGTGAATTAGGACATGGGAAACAAGCTAGTAGTTCACTGAGGGGAGCATTTCATTAAGACCCTCTCTATGTGAAGATGCACACTTATACTCTCAAACTATAAGGCAAGTTGGTGTTATGCCTTATTGTGTTTTTGTTGGCTATGTTTAGCAAAGATGTTGTTCTACAAGGCAATCTTGAAAGAAACACACCTATATGAGACTATCTAACATCATAGTCTGTGAGATTTGGATGATCTCTAGAAAGCTAATGAAGAGATTAGCGAGTACAATGCATATGCACCACCCGCGGGGTAGACTACAACTAGTAAATTACAGGTAATAGTCTTTGGGTAAAATCAGTTTGCACAGAACTTGCAATACAAGGTGTAGTTCATTACCAAGTTGTGAACTGATATAGCTTAAGGATCTAGGCAGAAGTTATCCTTAACAGTCTCCGCCGAAGTCTCTTTCGAAACGCTAGTATATAAAAATAAGGAACAAGAATGACCTCTCTTTTAATGGATTTGAAATGTTATGGGGGATTGTTGGAATTTTGGGCTTGGCCCATATGAGGACCTTAAATAATTCCAATAAATCTCAAAGGCCCATTAATAGAAGAGAGGGTGATGCTAAATGTTTAGGCCCACATGGGAAATTGGAGGGGTGGAACTACTACATAAAAGGGAGGTTATTCTTCCACTCCCTAAGTGAGAGAGAAGAGGAGAGGGGTGGCCCACGCTCATTCCTCCTCATTCCTAAGCGTTCGCCTCGCCATGCCACACCCCGCTCGACACGCGTAAGCGCCCACTGTGGTCGTGTGAATTTGAGGCTCGAGCCGAGCCTAATTTTTATTTTTGAGGTGCATGAGTTGGGATTTTGGGATTCCAGATTTGGGCTTCTGAATTGGACCAAGTCCATGTTGGAAATGGGCGCGTCTACAACTACCGAGTTGGTTTAGATGCGGATTCTCCAGATCGCAACCGAACTGCCTCTTGAGTACTAGGCGTGCGCGACAGGGGAGGGTATCCCACAATTAGATCTATTTCACATTTGAGTTCCTTGCACCACCATCATAGTCTACTCCATCCTGAGCACTGGTGTGCACTAAAAAATGGGAAAGCAGGTCTCCAGTACTGCTCGCCCTTACAGTCCTGCACTGGGAGAGACAGAATAAGGTTTTTGGGATGCACTCTGCACGACTGCTCGTGTTTTCTATCACAGGTCACCTACCACCGAGATTAGGCATAGCTGGCCAACATCACCATCAATGCCTGCAGAGATTCAGATCTGCTGCAACATCTACATCGATTCCTCCGACTTCAAATCAGTACGCGAATATTCTCGTTCTGTCCTTCTATCGGTTTTTGTCACTGTCATATTTGTGAGTTTTTTTGGAATTATTCAGTAAATTGTCGTATTCTTCTAACAAGCTGCTGGCCAAGGGAGAGTGAATGCGCCTATAGAGGGATGAATAGGCTTTTTGAATTCCGGAAACACTTAATCAAAATTTGTTAAATACCAGTGACCCGACTAGTTCGGTGAGAGTGCAGACTAGTCCGGGGTCAGTCAGCAACACAGGCAAACTTATATCTTTTTGGTATCTTCTTTGAATATGTCACGGCAGAAAGTAATAAACTATCCTAAAAACTTTAGCAAGTAATTGAGATGTTAAATGTGCACGTGGATTACAAGATTAACACGAGTTGCAAATACGATCAAGTATATGCCCTAGCTAGTGATGATAATGAAAAGTATGAATAAAAAACACACGAGGCAAGCGTTTTTTTACCGAGGTTCAATCCCAAACAAGGGATCTACATCCTCGTTGAAGAGCTCACACAGAGCAGGGTCTTCACCAACCCTTCCCTCACCAAGTCACCACAAAGGTCGACAGGATCTCCACTAACACAAGGGGTAATCACCGAGTTTTTATGGGGCTTCCTCACAGGTTGAGGGCTCCTACAAGTTTACAAGCAAATCAAGAATCAACACGCTCGAAAATTATACAAGAATTGACACAAGTGTGTGAGAGAAATCAAACCCAAGAACTCAATGTCGATGAGATCATCACTTTCCCTTTCCCAATTCCCAACTCCTAACGATTTGCCTCTTAGGGTCTTGGAATGTGTGGAGATGAGTGTTTTGTGCTCTTTGTTGTTGTAGCAGCACTAGGGTTCATGATTGTTGTGAAATAAGTTGTGGGTCCTCTTTTTATAGATGTCCCAAAAAGTGACCGTTATGTTTTTGTGAGTTTGGACTAGTCCGTGGTTGACCCCAAACAAGTCCGTTGTGATGATGTGCCACATTTAGGTTAAATACCGCTACAGTTTGAATTAAGGGTGTGCAAACCCTAGAAGGTTCAGACTAGTCTGCACTGAGGCCGGACTAGTCTGAAGTTGTATAGTAAGGTATAACTGACTAGTCCGTGGTAAAACAGACAAGTCTGATGTGATACAGTAAGTACCTTCGTACTAAGGTGAGGGATGTGAGAAAAGTCTGACCTGATACAGTAGCATATAACGTACTAGTTCATTCAAGAGCGGACAAGTTCGGTGAGTGATTGTCCGGGAAAATTAGCTAAGTCTATGGAGTGCCTATAGAGTGCGGACTAGTCAGGTGTAAAATGGACTAGTCTGGTGTGTCTGTCGATTTTAGTTTTGATTAGCCCTCTCATTCTTCTAATACAACAATTAAGCTCTTGAGAGCATAACTCGCACACACCAAGACACTAATTTCTAAGCTAAGTCTTTTTCCTTCACCTTAGCTTTTTTTCCATCAAAGTCACATTCTCCCTTTTTTGTGTTATTCACCTTTTTCTACATATGACTTGCTCTCACTTAACAAATTTCATCAGCTCTTTACTTGTTTTTCATCGATCATCCAAAACCCACAAGGGGATGCCTAGATGCACTTACAAAGAGCATGCAGTGAGCTCGGGCTTGTTACTTGGTTCTGTTCCAGTGAAGGAGGGGGTGTGGTGAAGGCCTCTGAGGTGCTCGCCGCGGTCTGAGCGTGGCACAGAGCGGAGGAAGGCATGGTGCAGGGGGCTCCCGGCTAGGCAGAGCTACAAGCTCAGAGCTGGGAGAGGAAGGAGCAGTGCGCCGGCAGCAGCTTAGTACTCGATCTGGTCGCGCACTGGAGAGAGCAACCAAGCAGTTGTGAAAGCCCGCTTTTCGGAAGAACAAAAACGCAAAAAATGCAAACTTAAAAATTTTGAAAATGGACTTGGAAATCCAAACTCACATGTACCGTATGAGTTAACCAATATTCACTAAAAATAGGGACTTGTTAAAATTTCACATATAGAACATGTTTGCTAATGTATTGGAACTTAAGGTGTAAACTCTTTAATTTCCAAGTATTCACATTTTCAATGAAAAATTAAAGGAGAAAAGAAAACAAAATAGAGAGAAAGAAAAAGGAATTATTCTAACCCTAAAATGGAACATTCATAAAATTTCAAATCCAAGGCTGTAAATTTTTCCATGACATTCTAATATTCCAAATAGACTCTCGCTAAAGTTTCAAAAATTTTGAAGCACGTTTTCCATTTATTGGGCACGTACTGAGAGTTTAATCAGAGTCGACTTCAAATTTAAACTTTGTATGTAACATTGTCCAAATCAACTCCAAATTTTTCCTGAGGTCCCTTATGCTTCAACAAGGGTAACTTCAAAGTTTCAGTATTTTTGAACCTAATCTACCATTTATTTCATTGAATCAAGTATCACCGCTTGAATTCAAATTCAAACTTGAGTTAAAAAATCAACTTGCTCAGTTCTGAAATCTGATTGCACCATAAAATTCTTCACATTTTATTTAGTCATTGGGCCAAAGTTGAATATTTTTGAAGCATGGTTGCTAGCCCTAATTGAAATTTGAAAGAGGAATGAGGGAGGTGGGTCCCACAAGTGGTCCCCACAGGTCAGGTCGGCACAGGCTTTCTCTTTCCTCCCCTGCCTCCACGCACACGGACTGCATGTGCCACCGCGACGAAAATGTCGGTACTTATCTCAGCGCCCGACGCCCTCTCTGTCATGCACACACTTCCCTCCCGACGAGCACCGCTACTCCCTCCGGTGTCGGCCCGCGCGCGCCCCCTCACCGCCGCACTGCTTTGCCTCGTCACCAGCTTCTCCCTGCCGCGCCAGCGCTAGCCGCCGCTTGCCCCGGTCCGCACACCAGCTGCCCCGGCCACCTGCAGCGCTGCCCCATCCCCGCCGGCTCGCCATCCTCCCGTTCAATCGCCGCGCTACGCGTGCCCGCACCGCCCCGTGTAGTTTGCCTTCCCTCGCAACACCTCCCGGCCGCCTCTGCTCATTGTCTCGATCGCACACCACTATTACCGACGCCGGCATCCTGCCAGCGGCTTCACCGCGCACACCCCAAACTGCGCTGCTCCTTTACCACCGCAGCGCGCGCCTCAGCTCGCTGCTCGCCAACACCCCACCCTCGCGCCTTGACCTGTTGCCGTCGGGCTCTGCTCGCATCACGCCCTCGCCGGCGATGGTCGCCCACCCTCGCCGCTGTCCAACACCTCAACCGGTGGTCGACACCCGGCATCGTCGCCCCGTTCCGCGCCATGGCTGCACCCAAACAGAGAAGCGAGTCATCGGTGAGATGTATGAGATGCAGGAACACACCTTTGACACAATGGTATCGACAACTGGTCCAAGGTTAGCTCTGATTTTGCAAGATTGTTTGGATCAGTGACTGCAGCCAAGATGTTCGATGAAATGTTCACGAGGAAAGAACCAACTTTGTTGATGTTTAGAACTGGTCTGTGATGCAGGGGTAGGATGATGTTGCGACCGACAAGCCTAAGTGCCAAGATGACCTTTGAACGGTGATGAAGCAACAGAAATCAAGTACACACACAAGATTTTTGGTGAAATGCCTACAAAGTGAGCTTTGCCCTAAATTGCCTTGCTTGACGCACCGAAGTCCATTCGTCGTAATCTCTAAGGGTACTCATATGTCGTCAAGCCGTACGTCCATTTTCTGCCATGATATCATTCCTTTAGAAATCCCCAAGTTGACCTTCTTTGTCTTTTGAATCTCCTTAACTTGTTTGTGCGTGCTCGTGATGCTCCGCCATGAGCCGCGTCGATGCCGTTGACCACATGACATCGTCGTGACACTCTGAGCCATCATCGTGCCCTGGCATCGAGATGAAGGATGCTTGTGATGTGTGTGGTGCTGGAACACAAGCACGACTCGTCAGACAATAGTTGTCAGACCAAGTTAGGTTTTAGTCGATGTGAGAGTGATCGAGTCCTAGGTATAACCAAGGTGCTCAATAAAATGCCTTCCAGATCAAACCCAGGTGGTTGGTGATCATCGATCACCTGGGGTTGAGTAATGCAAGAATGTTTCGACCAACAAGGAGAACTAGACCATGGGGAACCTTGGATAAGAGTTCTATGGTTGTGTTGAGGATGTTCCCTAGCTGATCACAAGATTGGTTAACTTGGTTTACCACTTCTTCGACGGCAGGTTTGTCGAGTCGCTTATCAAAAATCGAGTCGACATCACGAGCCTTAAGACTCACCAGGTGGTGTTCGGGATTCCGCCCACCACCATGGACAAGTCCGGGTCGATGTGAATGTCGATGAGATGATCTTCTCGAGAGGGCAAAGCACATCGTCGCAACATAGTAATTCCTTATGTTCGAGTTCCAAGAGTTCACCGAGATCATTTGGACAATCTTGCAAAGGACACTGCATTAGTGTCACATAAGAACTTGGATGATGCTTGCGAAGATAGTCATAGCAACTGATTTACCTAAAGGTCCTTTGAACGTGTCTTGGTACTAATGTTAGGTTAGAAGTGCTTGTGATGCCGTCTTAAGTCCAAGCAATGTTGGTCTCACTTCACTCCCAAGTGTCGCTAGGGTTTCACTTTGATTCATCCTTATCAGAACCCTAGGACCACACTTATCACTTAATTAGGTTTACTCCTTAATGAGTTTGTGTAACTTCCTTCGTCGACTTCTGAGTAACGACCTCTTGTTCCACGTTTCACTCATGCTTTACACTTTCAATGCTCCACCTTGATTCCTTAGTCATTCTTACACTATTCAGTCCAACACTGCCACACCAATCAGTCTTAGTTTTCTTGAGTGGCATAGCTCCAAGTGTTAAGTGAATAATTGCGTTGCGTGCTTGCATTGCGCCTTTCGATTCACATCTAGACACTACTATGACCACTTGACTTATCCATAGTTTCTCCACCCATCCGAGACATATCTAATCTTCCTAGTCAAGCCTCTTCTTCTTAAAGTTTTTACAACTCGTCGAGTCCCTTATTAGATTACATTAATTTCTTATATGCATATCATGTCGATAGGAACGTGATGATAGGTGATCAACGAGAAGTTTCTCTTGGAGGAGAATGTCGAGGAGTTCCAACTTCCAGGTTCCATGGCAGATTCTCCGGAGGAAGACCAAGCCCTAACAACTGACATTGTTATAGAGTCGCAAACAAGGCAAGCCACGGTTTGCATTTAAGAGCCTTTCAGAATTTTTCCAGTTTATTCACTTACGTCTTCAGTTGATATTGTGCATTTATGTATAAGGTGATTGATACTCCACTTGCATGACCACAAATCCCAGGGGTTGGTTGGAACAGGTTACAGTTTGACATGTAGTAACTGCTTTGCTAATGTATAGGAAATCCGGTAGAAGTTGAGTAGTTGGAATCTACTCGCGAGATAGGAATAACAGTTCACATGAGTGTGGAAGATTAAAAATGGCTTATGAAATGAATACGAGACCGGGAAGGGGGAATAGGAGTCAACGAGATGGAATCTCGAGCACATGGCCCTGCATGTGTCGCTTGAGGACCGTGCCGTATGTGGCACCGTTGGGCAAGCTTGAACTGTACCAGTTGCATAATGGTATATGGGCCCATTAAACTGATGTAACTCCAGACTGTAGTGTGGAGACTCCTCGGTTGTCCTTGAATGGAGATGCGAAGGCGGAAAGGTGTAAATCTCCTAGCGGAACGTTTTGACGTGTCCGTGTAGGGGACCTTTTGCTCGGGATGAAGAGGTTTGTTGATATTGGGGTCTTGGATGAAAGGTGGCCACATATGATGCGGGGAGGAGAGCACTTATGTGTCTCCCATGAGGGTGTGCGTGTCGTGCAGTCCGGGTGTGTCCTGATTGCAATCACCGTCCCTCGCGGTAATAGAGTACCACTTTTCCGTCACTGTCATGACGTAGTAAATACTAAAGAAGCTAGAAAAATATGTTGTATTGAATTATAATTGCTTTGCAACCTTGTATGGCTTATAGATAGCACAATTAAAAGCTTACAGTTTTCAAATACTTATTCTGTAATAGCATTATGTGCTTTGGGCATGTCATATCATCGACAAAGCGTTTCTTGTTTGATTCTGGAGTCTATGATGTGCCATGCCTGAAGAATGTCATTTGCTACTTAAAACATGATTATAAGGATTCACTTGTAGGCGAGTCTATTTATGCTATTCCTTACCTATGCTTAGTACTTACCCCTGCATATGTCTAGTGAGATGGGTTAGTCTTGCTAAGCCTTATGCTCACGTTTGTGCTTTAACGATTTTTGCAGGTATTAGTTTTATTTCTGTTGTTCAGGTTGTACATGAGATCTCGAGGTATCGAGATAAATCTCTTGTGAACCACGCCGCTGCTGAATGTTCTTCATGTTGCTAGTGAGAAGCGTCCTAGGGCATGGACGTCTTCTCTCCTGCTTAGTTAGGTGAGATTATGAGTATGTATTTTCCGCTGCGTGTGTACCTCTGTTGTACACTCTTTTGTAAACTCTGCTTATCATGAAATGAAAAACTTATATGTTTTGGAGTCCTTTTTGTGTGTGATGTTAGGTGTCGCATCGCACGGCACCACCCAATGAGATCCTCGGATGTGTAGACTCCGGTCCCCACAGCAGTCTCCACTTCAATTATCTGGGAAGGTGTCACACATGCAAAACGGTGGAGGTGACACTGGTGGGTGGGATTTTTGTGCTGCCATGTGGGTCCAAGCAGCAGTGAGATGATCAGTGGGTCCCAGCTGCAGTGAGACTAAAATACCCATTGCACGATCAAATTTCAAAAATACAAAATAATTAGCAAACATGCTTCAAAATTCCCAAATTTTTAGAATAGCTTCCACACATCCTAACTGGGTTTTCAAAAAATAAAACTCTAAATTTAAGTGATTAAATTGAGGTTTTGAAATTTTCATTTTGATTCACATTCATATGAGTAATTTGATCAAGTTTGTATCATATTGGGTGCAAATTTGAGTTTGGACTGTACATAGTTGAGATGATGGCGTTATGATTGACCATGCCATACTTGGTTTTTCAATAATGTTGAAACACCAATTTTTTAATTAGGTTATCTTATAATCGGCTATTAATTATTTAGATCCTACAATTAGCCAAAATAAGGGAGGTTATTTGGTATGAGATGAAAATGAAAGAGGTGGAGTGTCACATTATTCACTAACATGCATGGGATTAAACAATAGGAGCCTATTTTTCAAACAAATAGGCTAAGTATGTGACCGGGTTCCATAACCCAGCTACCAAAAAGTTAGCAAAAATCAAATCAAGACTCGACCACCGAAACCGATGACGGACAGCACAAACCCGGACAATCGAGGTTGGGGTAAGAGACCCCAAGCTATGGAAAGGAAGCTGCATCACACGTCTTATCAGCGTCTCCCACAACGCATCCCATCCAACAGGATGGCAGGACGACTCTGCCACCTGATAATGGGAGAAGATAAGGAGTGACGGGATAGAAAGAGGCGGCTCAGAGCCCGACCATCGAGGTTGGGACATGGGCTTCTGGGTCATAGCAAGAGCTGCATCATGTGTTTCTGCCGACATCTTCCATGTCGCGTCCGATCCAGTGAGGTGGCAGGGCGGCTCTACCACCTGACACTAACAGGGGAAAAAGAGCGACAGGATAAAGACAAGCGTGGCAGCGACTACCTGGCCCTACCCCACCCTGAGGAACACAGAAGATAACAAGAAGGAATAGGAAACCTTGTAACCCCCATCCCATTTATGAGATGAATCAGGGTATATAGAAAGTAAGCAGGGCACGACGACGAGCTACCTATAAAAGGCCCCGAAGGCCACCCTTAGAAGGGGATTGCGCCTCATTACTTGCACAGACAACAACCCAGGGGTATCACTTGCCCCATCTAGCACCAGGGCACCACTCCCCTATAAACGGCTTCCTCACTATGAACAAAGAGCAAGACACATACGAACTGGATGTAGGACGCCTTGCCCGAACTAGTATAAACCTTGTGTTTTGGTAGCTAGGCCACCTCAAGGAAGGACACATGGCAAAATCATTACTAGTCGGTTTTCCAAACATCGAATGTTGGCCCGCCAGGTAGGGGAACCACTGTGCATACCATTTTGTGTTCCTTGATGGCTTCTTCACGCTCAGACTCCATGCCCTGCATGAAGGCCTACTTCAAATAACAGTAACTTTGACCAGCCGGAGCCGTCCCATCCCTATCCCTTGCACAAGCCCGTAGAGCACACTGGGGATGCAGATGCTAGCCTGCAAAACCAATAGACCAGGCATCGGTCCACTGCGCAAAAGACCAACGTCCCCATCCCCCGAGGCCAAAGGTATGTTACCACTTGCATTGGTGGTGACGCCGTTAGGTGGTGCGCGCTCACTCACGCTCGATGACCAGATGCACGATTGGCATAGTGATGTCACAAAGAAACCATGGTTGGCACGGCGACAAAACAAGTGCATAGGCCCACCCAACCCCTAATGAGCCCACAAGGCCTGCCATGATGCCCGAGGGGGCTCAAGGACTCACGGGCCGAGCATTGCGAGCGCATCGACTCACCGACCTACGAGAGCAAAAGGGATCGGGACCCGAGCGCCAACTTCCCCAGGCTTGAGATGTTCTTGAAGGCGACACGGCTTTGAGCGGGTTTGCATGGTGGCCCCAGGGGCCGAGCTCGACGAGGCCCCCTAGGCTATTGCGGGAGGCCTCATGTAAGCTCGAACTGAACTGAACTCAATAGCACGGTCGAAGCCTAAAGCGGCATATGCAGCTAGGACGCCAGAAAGCTAAGTACTTTCCCTTGGCTCTATTGCCAAATTGTTTATCTTATTGAAAAAATATTGTGCCCGAACCCGGGCCCGACAAGAGATACCCGCTCCAACCTTGACAGCCAAGGAACGGGCAGAAAGTTACTATGTGACCCTTGACCCACAAAAAGAATATCACCACGCCGCCCCTCTAAGGTCGGCCAAGTACCCCCGGGCGCCACCAACCACAAGACCCGGTGCTCTCCAAGTTAGCGATCCGAACCTGTGAAGGGTACGCACTGACACGGGTGAACATGAGCTGCCCTCCTTGCGGGAGGACCCCAACACGGTGACAGGCTCCTGGAAGCCCCAGGCTCACCACTAGAAGTTTATCTTCGATGACATATTCACCAACTCGGGGAACGTCGGGTTTTCTGCTGAACCACAGATTTAAAGTTGAAGCTAAGTGCTCTCCCCTCATTTATAACCTTCATCTATTACCAACCACCATCGCAAAAATAAATTAGCTCCCGGGCCTGAGCTTGGACCAAGTCCCCAATCCCGACCTCGACGGTGAGGCTCGAGGGTTGTCATCCAACCAAAGGCCCGACCAAGGCCTTGAGATCTACTCTTTCGGAAACATTTTTTATCCTCTAAGTAGTTCCTTCACTTCCTGCAACCTACGGTTTGCAACCAAATAAAGTTCCAAAGCTAGGGTCGAGCAGGACACGGGGATGGAAAAATAGATGCAGAGAAAAAATTCTTATCATTAACAAGATTAAGAATACACAATGGCTCGGACCATCACATAAAAAGAAGGAGATTACATCGAGATATCCTGATCAGTTACTACCCTATTCCCTATGGGGTCAGCAGCTTTGATGGCTTCACACTCCTTCTCCCTACGGGGTCCACTACAAGAAAACAGCAATAGGTCGTCTGGTTTCTTAGAAACGTCGGGGCCGTAGCATTTTAATGACATAAAGATGTCAAGATAAAGAAAAACGACGGCAAGAAATAAAGACGTCGGTGCCCGCGCAAAAGCCGCCAGCTTTAAATAAAGGCAGCGGGGCCACAACACAAACCGACAGCCCTAAATATATAACCGTCGGCCGGGCTACGAAGATCGACGGCTATATGTGTAGGGCTGCATGGAAGTCTTAATATGTCGGGTATATAAAATAAGCTGATGCCTATAATGTTAAGACCGTGGGCTGCCCCTCAACAACCGATGGCTGTAAAGGCGCGCTGCAAAATCTTTTAGTCCGTGCGCTGGCACCGAGTATGAAAATTTTAGTTACCGCTCAGTTCCCACCACCTAGTCCGAGGCAAGACCGAGTCTCTGGATTTTTTTAAGACGCGGCTTCTCCGCAAGATGCAAAACCGAGGCCGCCTCCCCAAAAATCCCTAGCACCTGCAAGACAGAGGCCGCCGGCTCTCTGCAAAATCCCCACCGCCGTCGCCCACAGAAGTTCTGACTGCTATCACCCCCATCCTCACATCCGCTTGCCACCTCCGCAACCACTCCCCCGCGGCCACGGCTGCCGACTTGACGCCCTTGGAGGTTCGGGCAAGCAGAACACGAACCAAGATCTACGCGTGGCTCCTGCAAAGCTGGTGGAGGAGGTCCTGGTGATGAGATGTTTAGTCCCGATCTTCCAAAATGTAAGTCGATTGGGGTGGAGAACTTGACGTTGATGATCCACGGCACTCGAGCAGTTCGAGTACCTCTGCAATCAGTACACCATGGCTCCTTTGGTTATCAACCGTGCTGCATAGGCTTGACCTCGCCAAGAAGGCTAATCCCTGCAAGTGCAACCGAGAACACAAGCAAGAACGTCGAAGACACGATCTGAAATCGCGAAGTTGGGGTCTCACAAACCGTAGAACGGAGATATTATTGATCTAAGCAAAAACCACCAAATATGACCGGCGGCTGCAGTATTTAAAGGCTAGGGTTCGGCCAAAACATGCTTAGACGCGTCCCTAATGGACTCATACAGGATACAAGGCCGAAAGGCCCGATTCGGTGGCGCAGCACCGGACAGAAATCTGGACTCAACTTGTTTCGACAATTCTTAATGTATCCTGATGAATTTTAAGGTGGGACCAGAGCCATTGGAAAGTATATCTTCTTCTCTTTCCGTGCATATGTGGAATGTCAAAAACGGAGTCCGTATGCATCCTGGACGTCCATTTTAAGGTGGACTACTTCTGGACTCTGAGTTGAACTCAAGTCCGAGTTGTAAACTGATTCCATCAACTTGTGGACATCCCAGCAGGTTCTCCACGTTCCCAAAGCCTCTTCCCTTCACTTGTTGATCTTCTCAATTGTTCCTAATAACAATTAAATCATCACATAGTAATCTATTCTCAAACTCACATGCAAAGGAAGTTAGGAACGAGTTCACTTGCTGATTTATTAACCGTGCTCGTGCTCTTGTGATTGGTCCTTGCAGTTCAATGTGCGTCTCCGCTGATGTGATGTCCTCATCATCCTCCCCCTCTTGGATTGGACTCAATTTCATCATCTTCTTCCAAGTACGGTCACAAATCTGAAATGTCAAATGTGAGAATAACCCCAAAATCGGGAGGCAACTCAAGCTTATATGCATTATCATTAATCTTTTCAACAATCTTAAAAGGACCAGCAGCTTGTGGCCTAAGTTTAGATTTTCTCAAGTCAGGGAATCGCTCTTTTCTCAAATGTGACCACACCAAATCACCTGGTTCAAGTTTTACTTCTTTTCTACCTTTACTACCTGCAATACTATACTTCTCATTCATATTTTCAATATTTTTGTTTGTAGTTTCATGCATCTTAAGAATGAATTCAGATCGTTGTGTAGCATCCAAATTTATAGTTTCAGAAGGAGGCAAAGGTAGTAAATAAATAGGAGCACGAGGATTAAAACTATACACTACCTGGAATGGACATACCTTCATCGTGGAGTGAACAGATATGTTGTAAGCAAAATCTATATGTGGTAAACACTCCTCCCACAACTTCAAATTTGTTTTTAAGATAGCCCGCAACATAGTGGATGAAGTACTGTCGAAGTGGTTAAACGACACTTCCCCTGGTACTACTAAATGTAGCCCGCAAAGGTTCTTGTATTGGTTTGGGCGCGTAGAGATCGGGAACAAGATGATGACACAGGTGATTTATGTGGTTCAGGACGCCTGAGCGTAATACCCTACTCCACGAGGTGTGTTGTATTGAGGATTTTCCTAGTGCTGGCGTGCGTATGAGCTTGGATCGGTTTTGATGTCTATGTATCGTGCGGCGCAGTCCTTTTATAGTCCAAGGATTGGCCATTACAACATTTACCTGGCCCGACATGTAGCCCTGGCATATTCAAGAACCTAATACATAGTCGATGAGTATTAAGCGTGATTAATAGGGTGATAACGTGGCTTAATGTCCACGTTACCCCTATTAACAGTCAACTGATCGTGTGTCATTAATATAGCATTAATGACACATAATGAGGTCTTGTAACTGCAGCTTTAACTATCTCTTGAATGTTTGTACTGGTGATGTTGTAGGTCCAGAAGATCCACACGTGGCAGTTCTGGAGCTTCCCCTTGTGGGAATATAGGTCCAGAACTTATACACACATGGCGTCACCAGAGCTTACCTTTACGGGGGGTTAGGTCCAGTGTCATTATCCACGTGTCAACATTGGAGCTTCCCTATGTCAGGAGTTTAGCTCCGGTTTTGTATTACACGTGGCAGTCCTGGAGCTACCCAAATGAGGGAGGTGGGTCCATTGCCATGTGACACGTGGGGCCTGAGGAAGCCTTCAACTCGAACAGGTGGAATTCTCTTACACTTCTTGAGATTTCATAGGGTACCCGGTACACGGGGTACTGACAGTGGCCCCTAGGCCCACCTCTGGGAGAAACCCTTTGTATCATTATTCTACCGGAGGTGGGGCCATCTTTGATTTCTGCCCCATACTTAGGTCTTCTGATATGCTGTTGGGTTGATGGTTTGGGGTTAAACCATCGCCGCATGGCTTGCTTTGAATGCGGCAGATGAGATCTTTGAGTGTGGATCTCACGCAATTGAAGGTGCCAGTTCCCAATACGAAAATTGTATCGGTTCCGAGCGCCTTGTTAGGCTGCCGCCTTTGGGTTTCCTGCCGCCCATCATGAAAACGGTTCACCTGGGGTAATAACCTCGACCTCTTCGTCGGGGTGGCCCCGAGCCCATTTGTCATTGACGGGGTAGATTTTTGAAATGTGGCCCTGCTCTCGTTGTGGTTTCCATACAAACGTCTCGGAGGCTTACTTAAGAAGGAAAGTATGCACTGTTTGAGGACTCTTTAAGCTTTTGATCAAACTTGCGCTTAAGGCCTCCAAAACTTCGTCTAGCTTTCCTTTTCGTTGCTCCACTTTTGCCGTGATGGAGTTAGGTCTTCCCAAGAGCCGCATCTAGAGCAAGGACAATCCGATGAAGGCCTGGACCTTCATGGGATGGTCCAGTGACTCCTATAACCACCTAGACCACATCGGCAAGCTCCCCTTCGAGAAGGAGTGCCGTAGAGAGATGGTGTAGTTTTTGGCGTACGCCATGGCGGGACTGATCCCACCATTCTGAAGCTTCATCCTAATGATGTTGGACTTCTACGGCCTCCAACTGAATCACCTCAGCCCGCACTCCTTTCTACTCGTGGCCACATTCGTACACTTCTGCGAGATGTGGGTGGGCGTGCCTCCCTACGTCGAATTGTTCCAGACCTTCTTCTCAGCTCATACCACCGGCAAGGGGATAGAGTTGGTTGGCTTCTATTACTTCACGAAGCGCAAGAACTGCCCCTTTCAAGTACTTGAAGTCATTCCCCTCTAGCAAATGGGACGACCGGAAGAAGGATTGGATAGTCATTGCAGTGGAGAAGCACGACAGGTTGGAGCTGTCCCAAGGACTCCCCAATGTCGACACTGAAGCCTGGAACATAGTTTCGAAGTTGTCGGATGCGTTTAACCCTGTCTTGACCAGGATCCAAGAATGCGTGAAGGGTGGAGTGACCCCCCAGATTGTCTTCGGAAATTTCTTGGTGAGCAGGTGGGCTCCGCTGAGGAAGAGGGAGAAGCTCGCCTGGGCTTTAAACAGTGTGATGGATGACGACCGGATTGAAACCAGTTTGAAATCTAAATTGGATGACGAAGCTTTGAAGCTCCATCTCAAGAAATTTCAGCATGGGATTGTTGAGGGTGATGCCTTAGCTACGTCGGCTACTCATGATTCTAGAGATTAGCAGGGAGCTCTGAAGGAAGATGCCGGCGCTAGATGACCTTGGCGAGGTAGACAAACGCCAGACCTCCAGGGTTGTAATCCCCGGAGCTTCCGAGGAGGTGGCCGCCCCTGCTCCGAACTAGAGTGTTGAAGACATTGGCAAGGGCAAGGGCAAGGAGTCAGCTGAGTCTTCCAGCCGGAAGAGGAAATTGAAGCATGATGATGGGAGGTCAGTTAGTCCTGCTCCATCTACAACAACACCTTCTCCTCGGCGAGGGAGATCTTCTGCGGCTTCACCACTTTTGGGGCAAGCATCTTCCAGAGTCGCCAGCTCCGGACAGTCAACTCTTGTCCCAGTGCCAGTGACAGGCTCCAATTCCGGAGGTTCTTCCAGGCCAAGAGAAACCTCGGCTGGAGCAACACCAACGAATACGGCAGGCTCCGGGCAGCATTTTGGAGCTCCTCCCGCGCCAGCCACATCAAGCTCCGGTTCAGAGCCTCCGGCGAAGAGGTTCCACGCAGATTGATGCGGTAGCTTTCTAATGTAAGCTTTGCTTTGTCACCTTGATTTCCCACTCTTGTTTTTATCATGTTTTGAATCTTCCGATTGTTTGACTGCAAGGCGTAAAAGTCGGGGTCTAAAGCTCTAGCCTCCGTCGCACCGATTGAAATAGTGCGGACAGAAACTCCTGCTTCAAGCCATGTGCCTCCTCCATTGGTGGCTGAGATCACAGCAGCTCCGGCACCAGCTGTTGTGGATCTGGATTCAAAGTCATCCCAAAAACTCCCGTGGTAGCGTGGACCACGCGGGAGAAGTTGAAGATGCACTGCTGGCCACAACACCGGAGATTGAGGCTCCAGTGCGGGAGTTGGACATGTCGGAAGCTCCGACGTTTGAGCCAGGGGTTACCGAGGCTCCAGTTCCTGCACCAGAGATTGTTGCGGGGCCGGTGGTGCCAGAAGTTCCAGCGCGTGAGTCGAAGGTTGTTGAAGCTCCGGCCGCTGAACCAGGAGTTATTGATGCCCCAACCACTGAGTCGGAGATGGCCGAAGCTCCGATCTCAAAGATAGTAGTTGTTGAAGGTGTGGCGGCTGAGCCGGAAATGCTTGAAGCTCCGGTTGTTGAGCCAGAGGTGGTGGATGTACCGGCGCCTGAGTAGGTGAGGGAAATGACTTTGGATGAAACCCTAACGACCACCCCGGAAGTAACTACTCCGGAGGTGCCCACGCCCGAGGCAGAGTGCCATGAAGACGCAGAGGCAGGCTCTTCATCCACGGAGCCAGCGATTGAAGTTCCTGCAGTGGGACCTTCGGCGTCGGCCCCGGAGGTAGGAGTTCTCCCAATAGGTTCTTCCCCTGTTGCAGCCGAAGAACTTTCAGAGGGTGGCCCCAGTTCCGCAGAAGCTGAGGGTACCTCACTTGTGGAGTGGGACCCTATTTTTGTTATGTAGAATCCCCTAGAACCGGCAAAGATGACTCTAGCAGGTCTGGAGCCCATTCCCTTGGCGTTGTCCATAGACAATGCCTACTCGAGCCTTCGACAAGTTCAACTCGCATTCGATCATGAGAGCAAGGTCCTTGAGGAGGAGCGCCATACCTTGAGGAGTTGGCGCAACAGGCTCCACTTTGAGACCAGACTTGCTCAGACGAGGCTTATTGATCAAAAGGAGTGGGTCAAGAGGGAAACGGCCCGGATGGAGTACTGGGGAAAACTGCTGGAAGAGAAGGAAGCCACAATCAGGGCGCTCGATGCCAATTCTCCGGAGATCCTACAGCAAGATAAGGAAAGGCGTGATGCTGGTGATGAGCATCACGAAAGAATTAATGAATTAAATGAGGTCCTCCTGAAGCGTCGAGCGGACATTGATGTGAGAGAAGATAAGCTCCTGTAACAGCAGGAGGATGTTTTGAAGAGAGAGGAGGAGCTCACCCAGAAATTGACTCTGGCTGAGCAAAATTTTGCAGAGCGCACTAAGAAGTTGGATCTATGGAGTGTGGAAGAAAAGGAGAAGTACTGGAAGCTGGGGTAGGAGCTCTCGAAAAGTAAGGCTGATATTGCCGCCAGAGAAGGGAAAGTGAGGGGTAGGGAGAAGGACCTGGCCGAACGACGGAACCGCATCCACCTCCGAGAGACGGAGCTAACCAACCACGAAAAGCAGACTGCTGAGAATATGCAGCAACATGCCAAAGTGGTGGAACACCTCACTCGTGAGAGTTCGGAGCTAGCGGCCGCCCGTAGGTCACTGGAGGAGCTGCGAAGCTCAAAGGCAAATAAATCCCTGATGGTATGGGATTTTCTGGGACGTGCAGACAGGTCCCTTGTGCCTCTTAGTTTCAGTCTAGTACGCCCAGAGGACCCAGCGCAGGAGCTGGACCAGACGCTGGTGGCGCTTGGCTCTACCGGCAATAAACTCGATGCAATGGGCAATGTCATCGCTGATCAGCTGGAGACAAAGGGGAAATCTCTAGCTAAAGATGTCGCCGAGTACATCTTGGCGTGTTACAGAAGCTGAGACTCCCAGTTCTCTCTCGATCCAGTCTTTGAAGGGCTCATTGCCGAAGAAGAGGATGTCGCCAGAGCTAGTGTCCAGGAGGCAGCTGAGAAGGTTGCTTCGTTTTTCCACAGGACTTAGATCCTCCAGTAGCTAGGACCTTTTCCTTTTGCCCCTTGCTGTAATCTCAATTTTGTAATCCAGTACTTTGAATTAACGAAATCCACTCTTTTTGCCATGAATTTCACTTTGTCTTCAATATACTATGCTTAATCTTGTTGGTCCCTGGTATATATGCTAATTTGAGTGTGTACATGTACAAAAAGTATTTGATAGTATGTTGATGACTTGAACGCTTCAAACTTGTAGATTTTAGATCCAAAGTCTTTATCTCTGATACGTCAACGGCTGGCCCCCTGGGGCTGTCAGAGCTTGATGGCTCCAACGGCACCCACCATCAACATATAACACATCGACGGCGGGCCAACTAGGATTTATCGGAGCTTGATAGGTCCGGTATATCCCGATGTCAATGTGCAAATCATCGACGGCAGGCCTCCTGGGGTTGTTAGAGCTTTGTAGCTTCGACGGCACCCATTGTGAACATATAAAACGTCGACGGCGGGGCCCCTTGGAGGATGTTGGAGCTTAGTAGCTCCAGTGTCGTCCACCATCCCTATGAGTTTATGTTTTTCCTGCACATTAGAGACAAGAAAAGAGTAAAATCCGCCCTCTTGTCTATAAATCGTTTGTGACTTATCGTTTTTATTTGAGTTTTAAATCCAAAGAAACTCAATATGGTAACGAGCATATTGATGTAATCTTCCCAGATATGTATGCTTTTTTAGTACTCACCCTATTTAGGCCTGTCGGGGTGTAGGTAGAGTGGCGTACTTAGGGTGCAGGACCAGGCTAAGTCAATAGCACACTCCGGACCTATGTTGGCTTTGCGTTTAGGCAAGTAGACTATTCAGCATGTTAAGATCCAAGAGATCAACAATATAACTTGTAACACATATGAATAACTTGGACAAAACTGAAAAAGAATTGCACAACTTCATTATAGACAAGAAGGATAAAAATAATAATTTGATATATCGAGCCTTGTACAAAAATAAATGCACGTAAAGACTATTTTCACACAACAATGTCTTTCATTATAGGTCTGGATTACAGGGGAGACAAGGACACACTTAGGGTGTAGGACCAAACTAAGTGTGCTATACAACTTGTACTAGCCCTGGGCAGGTAGTTACACTTTTAGTGTTGTGACTGTATAAATTGTTACTTGAACTTCCTGGACCTTCTCGAAAGGGTCCGGATGTTCTCCCGGAGGACCTACCCTTCTCTGTGTATTGACTCTATAGTATACATTTTGCGTAATTATAGACTCACCTCCGTGATTCTAAGTATAAAACTTACGGAGGTGCTCGATGTTCCAGGGGTTAGGAAGCGGAGTCCCATCCCAAGTTGCCAAGTGAACGCATTCGGGTCTGGATACTTTGATCACTCGGAAGGGACCTTCCCAGCTGGGGGAAAGTTTATTCATCCCATCGCGATTTAGTTTTTTCCACAGCACCAGGTCGCCTTCCTCGAGTTGTCAGTCGCGCACGTGCCTTTGGTGATAGCGTCGGAGCTCTTGACGATGGTGTGCATTCTGAACAGCTGCCACTGGCACCATCCCTCATCGACGAGGTCAAGGTCTTCACGCTGGAGCTGTTCCTGCGCGGCTTCATCGAAGGTTTGGACCCGAAGTGACCCCATGGTGATCTCTGGAGGAAAGACCGCTTCAGATTCGTACACTAGAAAGAAGGGTGTCTCCCCAGTTTACCGGTTGGCTGTTGTCCTGTTTGCCCACAATGTGGATGGAAGCTCTTCAATCCAGTTGGCTCCATGCTTTTTTAGATGCTCGTATGTACGAGTCTTGAATCCTTTTAGGATTTCTCCATTTGGTCTCTCGGCTTGGCCATTACTTGTTGGGTGAGCTACTGAGGCATAGATAAGTTGAATGTCGAGGTTTTCACAATATTCTTGAAATGGATCACTTGTAAATTGAGTTCTGTTGTCAGTTATGACTTTGCTCGGAACTCCAAATCTGCATATAATGGACTTCAAGAATTTGATAGCTGATTGCTTGTTAATTGTCACAACTGGAGTTGCTTCCAGCCACTTGGTGAACTTGTCGATGGCGACATACAGGAACCTATAACCTCTGACAGCTTTTTGGAATGGTCCCAAGATGTCCATGCCCCACACAGTGAATACCCATGTAGGACGTATCAGCTGTAGTGATTGAGCCGGTGTGTGAATCTGTTTTGCATGGAACTGGCACGCTTCACAATTTTTCACTAGCTCAACTGCATCCTGGAGTTCTGTAGGCCAGTAAAAGCCATGCCGGAAGGCTTTACCAACCAACGTGCGGGAAGATGCATGGTTCCCACACTCGCCTCCATGGATTTCTGTGAGAATCTCGCGGCCTTCTTCCCTTTATATGCAGCGCATTAGGACGTCATTGGTACCACGCCAGTAGAGATCCCCTTCTACCAGTGTGTATCTTTTAGCCAACCTGTCGATGCGGTCAGCGGATACACCGTCTTCAGGAAAGATGTTGTCTTTCAGGTAGCTCCGGATCGTTGAGATCCATGCATCGGAGCTAACTTGAGCTTCCGAGTCTTGCATGTTGGGTTGCTCGGAGCTTCCGATAGCACCTACGACCCTTGGTGAATGCCATGATAACAGGGCTACCGGGACCGCCAACATCGAGGTGCTGGTCTCGCCTCCTTCGCCCAGCTCAGCATACTGAGCTGTTGGTCTTGATAACCTCCGGACAAAGATTCTGTTGGGAGCTGGAGCTCCAGTTGAAGTTTTCTGTGAGACCTATGTGTGCTGAATACATTGTCTTGTAGTGAATATATTTGCTTTGATGATAAAAGTTCTGAAATTCTGCTAAAACACCTTTTTAGCAAGGTCCGACTCTAGCTCCGAGCTACAGCAAGGTTCGATGGTAGTTTCGGCTTGTTCTGAGTAGCTCCGGCTATGTCTGATGCTAGGTTTGACTTCTTTGTCAAGGTCCAACTAGGTTTTGGTTAGCCCTGGTGAGCTTTGTCTTTAGCTCTGGCATATTTTTGATAGCTCCGACATGTCTTTGCTAAGCTCCAAGTTGCTATTCTTAGCTCCGGCTTTGGGTTGACTAGTTCCTGCTAGTTTTTGGTAAGCTCTGGCGGATGCTTGGTTGTGCTAGTTTTTTGGTAATCTCCGGTGCTAGGTTCTACTAGCTTTGGTATGCTCCGGCTCAAGGTCCGGTTAGTTTTGGCAAGGTCCAGAGCTAGTCTGCAATGTTCTTGCTTTTAACTTGCAATGTTTCATACTTGCTTTACATCTTTGGAAAGATTGCTTAGTATTCATTTGCTAAGTTTTTGGTGTGTTTTGGTTGATATGGATAATATCATTTTGCTATGCTTTGCAACATGCTTATGTGAGGTGCTCACGTAAGGTGTTGTGTTTGAAACTGATGTGAGTCAAGTCGCAGACTTGGGCTCGTACGGATTGGTTGTTTGTTCATGTGCAGGTGTTGCTTGAGTTCAAGTCATGGCTGGTGACAGGATCTTTTGGACTAGTCTCAGGGAGGAGATGAGGTTCCAACAACCAAGTTCAGGAGGAATTGTGGTTGAGCGGGTCAGGAGGTTGCGCAGGATGATTGAATCAAGGGCAGTGCATATGAAGGTTACTGGATGTTGAAGGAAGGTATTTGCACGTATTTCATGATGTGGCAACATGGTTCCGAAGATGGGCTAAGGAAGGAAAGATTTGGTTGGAAGGATCGGATCGTATCGGTTGATGACTTCGGCTGCGACGGAGTCGGTTATGGCTCGGTATGGAAAGTATCGAGTTGGTTATGATAGGATTTTGTGTGCGTCACAAATTTGAGTTGTTTTAGGAATGTGTGACACGTTCCTAAGGTGTTTGGAAATCTTAAGATTGCTTCTATCTACGTATAGAAGAGTCCTAAGCAGTTATGGAAAGTTTCGATTCGTGAACGGGGTAGGATTAGAGTCCTGATTTGAGTTGAGTTGGCTTTCGAGCTGGTTATATAAGCAAGGGAGGCCAGCGCCCATGGTATACGACTTTATGGCTGTTCCTCTTGTGTTATATTGAATAAAATTCGTAGTTTGAAGGAACTTTTGTGCCTTGTTCGTCCGACTTTTTCCAGACAAGTTTTACTCGTCGAGTTTCTGGACAGCACTACTTTTGTCGGTGGTTTTATCATAACTCGAGTTTTACATATCCAATTGACGTGATTCTATTTGTGTTGTCTTCAAACCTTGATTATCCATCATCTGTCAAAATTTCACGGTCATTGGATTTGTGGTTTCTGATCTACACGAGTTTCTTTGCAGCGTTCCAGAACTGTTTTTCTTGGGTAGGACAGATTGACCTTTGTTCGATCTTTCGATCATAACTTGAGTTTCTCTCAACGGATTTGAGTGATTCTTCTTGTGTTTTCTTTGTGACTTGATTCTATCTGATATATATCACTTTTTTCATGGTCAAACACGTTTAGATTAGTCTCACACACGATTTCTTTAACAGAGCATTTTTATACCGAAGGGGTTAGGATTTAATTGTTTTTGCTGCGTAAGACTTTTTAAATCTACCATTCACTCCACCCCATCTGGTAGCCTTTCACGTGCTCTTCGATCCTACAATTGGTATCAGAGCCACGGTGCTCCAATCATTGTGATTGGCACGTGTTTTGACTAATCATCATGGAGAAATACTCCGCCAAACCTTGTGTGTTTAGTGGTATTGATTTTCAGGTTTTGAAGGCACATATGGAGGCCTTCATCCAGGCTCAAGTCTTCGCAATATGGGAGAAGCTCTACAAGCCTTACGAAGTGCCACCTAATGATCAAGTTACGGCTATGAACCTACGAGACGTCGACAACAACAACAAAGCCCGAAACTTGATCATCCAAGGACTCACTCAGAGCGACTTCAACCGAGTTGCACATCTCTGATCGGCATACGATGTATGGAGAGCACTTTGTGACTATCACGAAGGATCCAACATGATCAAGGAGGTAAGGCAAGAAATGTTCAAGAAAGAATACATGCGCTTCGAGATGCAACCCGGTGAGTCCATTGATGATCTCTTTGCTCGCTTTAACAAAATTCTCAGTAACTTGCGTAGTGTCAACATTAATTTTTCTATGCTGAAAATGCTAGGTAACTTCTTAGTGTATTAGATATGTCAATCTGGGAGATGAAAGTTACATCTATTCGTGAATCTACTGTCATGAGTACAATTACTTTATATGTGCTTTACTCTAAACTCAAAACTCATGAAATTGACATCTTATCACGTAAGAACCCAAATAAGTCTATTGCATTTGTCTCACAACGTGATATGCCTTGCTCCGGCCAATCATCATCTTGCAATACTCTTGCTTTGTTGTCCTCACTAACCCTGGAGCAGATCGAGGAATTTCCAAAGGAGGAGCTAGAACTTCTCTCTACTAGGTTCTCAAAAGCATTGTAAAATGTGAGAACTAGGAGGAGGGGAAGCTTCGGACCTTAACGATGCTTTGAATGTGGTAAGACAGGACACTTTCGTACAGAATGCCCTAACCTTTCAGGTTCTACTACCCATGAAGAAAAACAGAACAAGGTCAAGACCACCTCTGGAAACCCCAACAAGAAAAAGAAGGGTACCATAGGACACAAGATGATTAATAGCTTCATCATTGCACTTCAAGAGCTCGATTCAAGCGATGTAGACTTTGAAAGTGATGAAGATGATGATGATATGGCCAACTTATGCTTCATGGCAGGCAAAACAATATCAAGATCAAGTCAGGAGGATGCAGAATACAACAGTGACAACAATGAGGTATGTTCTACCTGTAATGAAATGTGTGATGCAATTTCTCGTGTAACTATTATTGTTAAGAAAAAGGACAAAAAGCTTAGGGATAATGCTGCTAAAATTGAATCACTAGAATCTAAAATCAACCATTTGAAAACCTTGATTCCTAGTGATGATTCTTGTCCCTCGTGTGATTTAATCTATGAACAATTGTTCACATTAAGAACTGCACATTCCTCTACTCTAGATAGACTTGAACTTTAAATTGAAAAGAACAAAAAACTTGCTGCACGTAACATTGGAAACTTGAAAAATGCTAGCTGTTCTACAATTGATTTGCATTGTTCTACTTGTGGTGATCTTGATAAGAAACTACAAGATGCTATGAATGAAATTTGTATATTGAACAATGCTTTACGTTCTCATGAAGTTAAATATTGTTCCAATTGCAAATTAAAAGGAAAAAATTCAGGTGAAAATTGCCTTGATCTGTCCAGTAAACTTGATAACATGCGTAGGACATTAGATCGGTTTTGTAATGGGAATAAGAACCTAAACATGCTGCTGAATTCTTCAAAGTCTTGCAATGATAAAACTCGTTTAGGTTTTGTTTTCCATGCTCATGCTAAGGCACATCCACCTAGAATTGTAAAGTCATTAGGAAGTGGTTTGATTCAACCAGTTCCTAAACAAAAAGAAGTGGTTTTCAAATCTGCAGGAGTGTTGTCTCATTCGGTATCAAATAAAAATGTTGTTTGCTCATCTAGACATGAACACAAAGATAAATTTCATTGTACCTACTGTGGTAGAGATGGTCATGTCATAGATTTTGTTATAGACTAGCTAAACAACAGAAAAAGGAAAGAATGATTGCTAGATCTTATAACTTTCATGCAAAATTTGCTGCACATACTAAACCGAATGTCAGGAACATACAACCTGCTGTTATGAGTCAGAAACATTCAAAGTTTACCTCCGGACCTTCTGGTCAGAAATCCGCAAAAGCAGCTTCGGTAGTTCTGAGAGCTCCGAGAGCTCCCGGACCTTCTGTTGTTTCCTCCAGAACTTCAGCTTTTGCTTCCGGAGCTTCAGCCTTGTCTTTTGGAACTACAGCTTTTACCTCTGAAGCTACTGGTTTTTGTGGTAAACGAGTTAAGAATATAAAACCTAAACCTTTGACTCATAAACCTGTTGTTTTGTCTCAGCTTTCGCGTGTTTTTCCTGCTGCACGTTGCGTGACTCAGTACTGGATTCCTAGATGCCTTTTGACTAACCCCAGTATTGAGTCATCGACGCATTGTGCTTCTATGTAGGTTACACGCTTGAGGAAGGAGAACATTTGGATTGTGGATTCAAGTTGCTCATGCCACATGACCGGTAACAAAGAATGGTTCTCCCCCCTCTCTTTTGTATCACGTGTAGAGAATTTTACTTTTGCCTATAATTCTTCAACTCCTATAATTGCTAAGGGTTCGGTTAGAGTAAATGATCACTACACTTTGAAGAATGTAGCACTTGTTAAAAATCTGAAATACAACTTGCTTTCTGTTTCACAAATGCTAGATGAAAATCTGGAAATTATCTTCACTAAAAATTGCTACAAAGTTGTAAATTCAAAGAGTGAGCTTATTTTTAACATGTCACGGTTTGGAAGAGTTTTTAAAGCTGATTTTGACATGTCTTCCTCTAAGCATAGGTGTCTAGTTGCTAATGATTCTAAGGACTTATATTTTTGGCATCGTAGACTTGGTCACATAGGCTTTGATCATCTAACACGTGAGTGCTCTTGATCGCATACGTGGGCTTCCTAAGCTTAAAGGGGACAAAGAAATTGTGTGCTCTTCTTGTAGACATGCTAAGATGATTGCAGGTTCACATACTCCTCTCACAATGATCACGACAACTGAACCGTAACTTTTGCACCTTGACACCGTGGGACCTTCACCTGTTTAATCCTTTGGAGGTAAATGGTACGTGCATGTAATTGTTGATGACTATTCTAGATACTCTTGGGTTTACTTTATGGCATCTAAGAATGAAGCTTTTAGTCACTTTAGAAATTTATTTCATAGATTATCATTTGATCACCTAGGATCTTTAAGAGCAATTAGAAGTGATAATGGAACCGAATTTAAAAATCAATCCTTTGATCACTTTTGTACTGAACATGGAATAGAACATCAATTCTCTTCACCATATGTTCCTCAACATAATGGTATTGTAGAAAGGAAAAACAGAACCTTAGTTGCTAGGACCATGCTTGATGAATATCAAACTCCTAGAAAATTTTGGACAGATGCAATTGCAACAGCCTGTTATGTTTCAAACCGTATTTTCTTGCGTGCGAAGCTAGGTAAAACACCATTTGAGCTTCGGTTTGGACATAGGCCTAGTGTCTCACAACTTAGGGTCTTTGGTTGCAAATTCTTTGTTAAGAAACATGGTAATCTTGATAAATTTGAAGCTAGATCCGAAGATGGCATGTTTCTTGGTTACCCATCTCACACTAGAGGATACCGTGTGCTTTTACTTGGAACTAACAAATTGTGGAGACTTGTGAAGTTTATTTTGATGAAGCTAGCCCAGGTACTATCTCTGGTGCTGGACTAGATCCATATCCTCAGGGGGAGGGTATTTTCGAAGAAGAAGAAGAAGATCGTGTGATACTGCCTGATAGTTCTGAAGCTGACACGTGTCCAGCTCCGAACATTGAACAAGCTCCGGCTATCATCTATGCTGGTCCTGATCGTCCACAAGCCACAAGCTCATCAATCTGCGATGAACTTAATGAAGAAGAAGCTTGTGATACATCTGTTCCCCCATAGATTAACAACGATCATCCCCCACAATAGATTATTGGAAGCTTGCATGAACGAGTCACATGGTCAAGGTTTTTTGATCCAAGCTCTCATGCTCATTCTGCTTTTGTTGCTTCTTTTGAATCCAAAGATATATCACACGCACTCACTAATGAATCTTGGATTACTGCCATGCAAGAAGAGTTAGAAAGTTTTGAAAGAAATAATGTTTGGAAACTTGTACCTGCACCTCAAGGTCACACTTTAATTGGAACTAAATGGGTATTTAAAAATAAACAAAGTGAGTATGGGATTGTGGTTAGGAATAAGGCTAGGTTGGTTGCTCGAGGTTTCACTCAAGTTGAAGGTCTCGATTTTGATGAAACTTTTTCTCCCGTTGCTAGATTAGAAGTCATAAGAATTTTGTTAGCTTTTGCTGCATCTAAAGGTTTTAAGCTATATCAAATGGTTGTTGAAAGTGCTTTTCTTAATGGATACATAGATGAGGAGATTTATGTAAAGCAACCACCGGGTTTTGAAAATCCAGATTTTCCTAATCATGTTTACAAACTGTCCAAAGCCTTGTACGGTCTCAAACAAGCCCCTAGAGCATGGTATGATAGGTTAAAAACATTCTTACTTGAAAAGGGGATTACCATGGGTAAGGTTGATAAAACTCTTTTTGTGCTTAAGCATGGCAATGACTCATTATTCGTTCAAGTGTATGTGGATGATATTATCTTTGGTTGTGCTTGTCATGATCTTGTGTCCAAGTTTTCAGCAATAATGAGTTCCGAATTTGAAATGAGTATGATGGGTGAACTCACTTACTTTTTGGGGCTGCAAATCAAGCAAACCAAGGAGGGTACCTTTGTGCATCAAACGAAGTATACAAAAGACCTCCTAAGGCGCTTCAACATGGACAAAAGCAAGCCTCTTCGGACACCAATTGGAATAGCAACAACACTTGAACTTGATGAAGATGGTGAATACGTGGATCAAAAAGAATATAGAAGCATGATCAGATCACTTTTGTACCTCATGGCATGAAGACCGGACATACAATTCAGCGTATGTCTTTGTGCACGTTTTCAAGCCTCCCCACGTGCTTCACATCGTCAAGCCATCAAAAGGATTCTCAGGTACTTACATGGAACTCAAGAATTTGGCATTTTTCTTTATTCTTCCTCAACCGTTACTTTGAAAGCTTATTCCGATGCTGATTTTGGGGGTTGTAGGATTGATAGGAAAAGTACTTCGGGTGCTTGTCATTTTCTTGGTAAGTCACTTGTTTCTTGGTCCTCTAAAAAACAAAACTCAGTTGCACAATCCACAGCCTGATCTGAATATGTAGCTGCTGCTAGCGCTTGTTCACAAATTCATTGGATTGTTCAAACACTTAAGGACTATGGGGTTGATCTAGATAGTGGTCCACTTTTTTGTGATAACACTAGTGCCATTTGCATTGCTAAAAACCCCGTGCAACATTCTAGAACTAAGCACATTGACATTAGGTATCACTTTCTCCGTGATAATGTTGAAAAAGGAAACATTGTGCTTCACCATGTAGATATCGAACATCAATTGGCTGACATTTTTACAAAATCTTTGGATTTCACTCGTTTTTGTTACATTCGTAGTGAAATAGGGGTTATGCATCCTCATGGCTTAAATTGAGGGAGAGTTTTGAAACTTGGGAAGACTATGTGTCAATCTAAAATTAAAATAATATGAGCATAGTATTTCACACATGTATGACTTTGTGATTCCTTTTACATACTGAAAGTTCTTACTACATTACTCGTGTTATACATTTTGTAGTTTTTACCATGTCTAGAAATTGGAATAATTACTTACACTAAATCTAGTCATGATCGAACTTTCTTGCTGTTTTGAACTTGTTGCATGCTCACAAGTGCTTTGAATCATAAAGAATTAATCAAGAAATCAACTCACATTTTGAGTTTTTATGATCAAATGAAAAATTGAGAAAAGATCAAGAGAATATGCATGCATCACACTTCTTCTTTTGAGATGGCTTGTCATTGTACTTAGATATGAACTTGGAAGAAGTTGTGTATGACTAAAACCATGTCCTTAAGCTTCTGATTGTCAAATGACATAGGCTTGGCTTGGTTGGTTAGAATAAGGCAGATGCACATATAATCTCTTGCAAATATCATATGATCTAAATTTATGCTTTGAAAAATAATAAAATACAGCAACTAGTGTCATGCTTTCAGGTTCTGAAATAGTTAAGTTTGTGAGATCATGACTTGCTTAAATTGAAAATTACATTTGATCTCTAGCATGGCTTACACTACTTTATGTATCTCATTGATGTGATAGTGTAAGTTACTTGATAGTATGACTTGGATGAGTTTTGTTTATATGTATATGTTATAATGTGCTCATAACAATTAAAAATTTCTCTCTTGAACCTTGTAGAATACATTGTCAAAGGGGAAGAGTTAATATGTGTATGGAGAGAGATAATTGTGCATAAGGAGATATAATATGTGCATTTTTTAGAGAATTTATGCAAGGGGGAGATTTTGTTTCCAAAACTTTTTATCTGAATAAGCAAATGTTCGGATTTTAAGTGGTGTTGCCAATGCATTCATCAAGGGGAAGATTGTGAGACCTATGTGTGCTGAATACATTGGCTTGTAGTGAATACATTTGCTTTGATGATAAAAGTTCTGAAATTCTGCTAAAACACCTTTTTAGCAAGGTCCGACTCTAGCTCTGAGCAACAGCAAGGTTCGATGGTAGGTTCGGCTTGTTTTGAGTAGCTCTGGCTACGTCTGATGCTAGGTTTGACTTCTTTGTCAAGGTACAACTAGCTTTTGGTTAGCTCTGGTGAGCTTTGTCTTTAGCTCCGGCATGTTTTTGATAGCTCTGACATGTCTTTGCTAAGCTCCGAGTTGCATTTCTTAGCTTCGGCTTTGGGTTGACTAGTTCGTGCTAGTTTTTGGTAAGCTCCGGCGGATGCTTGGTTGTGCTAGTTTTTTTGGTAAGCTCTGGCGCTAGGTTCTACTAGCTTTGGTAAGCTCCGGCTCAAGGTACGGTTAGTTTGGCAAGGTAGGGAGCTAGTCTGCAATGTTCTTTCTTTTAACTTGCAATGTTTCATACTTGCTTTACATCTTTGAAAAGATTGCTTAGTATTCATTTTCTAAGTTTTTGGTGTGTTTTGGTTGATATGGATAATATTGTTTTGCTATGCTTTGCAACATGCTTATGTAAGGTGCTCACGTAAGGTGTTGTGTTCGGAACTGACGTGAGTCAAGTCACAGACTTGGGCTTGTACGGATTAGTTGTTTGTTCATGTGCAGGTGTTCCTTTAGTTCAAGTCATGGCTGGTAACAGGATCCTTTGGACTAGTCTTACGGAGGAGATGAGGTTCCAACAACCAAGTTCAGGAGTAATTGTGGTTGAGCGAGTCAGGAGGTCGCGCAGGATGATTGAATTAAGGGCAGTGCATATGAAGGTTACTGGACATTGAAGGAAGATGTTCGCACGTATGCATGCGGTGCATGACATGGAAACATGGTTCCGAAGAAGGGCTAAGGAAGGAAAGATTTGGTTGGAAGGATCGGATCGTATCGGTTGATGACTTCGGCTGTGGCGGAGTCGGTTATGGCTCGGTATGGAAAGTATCGAGTTGGTTATGATAGGATTTCGTGTGGGTCACGAATTTGAGTTGTTTTAGGAATGTGGGATACATTCCTAAGGTGTTTGGAAGTCTTAAGATTGCTTCAATCTGCGTATAGAAGAGTCCTAAGCAGTTATAGAATGTTTCGATTCGTGAACGGAGTAGGATTAGAGTCCTGATTTGAGTTGGGTTGGCTTTCGAGCTGGTTATATAAGCAAGGGAGGCCAGAGCTCGTGGTAGACGACTTTGGGGCTGTTCCTTTTGTGTTATATTGAATAAAATTCATAGTTTGAAGGAACTTTTGTGCCTTGTTCGTCCGACTTGTTCCAGACAAGTTTTACTTGTCGAGTTTCTGGACAGCACTACCTTTCGTCGGTGGTTTAATCATAACTCGAGTTTTACAGATCCAATTGACGTCATTCTTTTTTGGTTGTCTTCACAACTTGATTATCTATCATCTGTCAAAATTTCACGGTCATTTCTTGTGTAGGACAGATTGACCTTTGTTCGATCTTTCGATCATAACTAGAGTTTCTCTCGACGAATTTGAGTGATTCTTCTTGTGTTTTCTTTGTGACTTGATTATCTCTGATATATATCACTTTTGTCACAGTGAAACACGTTTAGATTAGTCTCACACACGATTTCTTTAACAGATCATTTTTCTGCCGAAGGGGTTGGTATTTAATTGTTTCCACTGCGTAAGATTTTTTAAATCTACCATTCACCCCCATGGTAGCTTTTCATGTGCTCTTCGATCCTACACCTTCGTCGAAAGTTTGTCGGCTTCATCGTTGTGAAGACGCTAAACATGGTGGAGATCCAGGACTTCGAAGTCTTTCTGGAGCCTCTGGACTTCAATGAGATAAGAAGCTAGTTGGGGATTGTTACAACAGCATTCACCTTTAACTTGTTTGATGATGCGTTGTGAATCACCCTTCACCAACAGCTGTTTGACACCATAGGATAGTGTCACCTTGAGCCCATAGATAAGAGCGTCATACTCTTCCATGTTGTTGGTTGCCTTGAAATCAAGGTGAACCATGTACTTGACCTTCTCCTAGGTCGGAGCAAGGAGAAGGATTCTAGCTCCATCCCCCTACTTCTGCATAGAGCTATCGAAGTAGAGAGTCCAGTGAGGCTTGGTGAATACCGGAACCTTGGGTTCCAGTTTCTGCTCACTAAGGCCCCCAGGGTTTGATGGAGAGGGAGTCCATTCCGCCACAAAATCAGCCAAAGCTTGATTCTTGATTGCTTGTCGTGGCACGAGTTCAATATCGATCTTAGCCAGCTCTGTTGCCCACTTTGCGATGTTCCCAGTAGAGTTAGGGTTATGCAAAATAGCGCGCAGTGGATAAGAAGTCACCACTGATATTTGTGGGCTTGGAAGTAGTGATGAAGCTTTCTTGAGGCAATAAGAACTACATAAAGCAGCTTATGCACCTCAATGTATCTTGTCTTGGCGTCATGAAGTACTTCGCTGATGAAGTATACTGGGCGCTGGATGGTCCAAACCCTCTCGGAGGGGCTAGGAGCTTCCTCTTCATCGACCCAGACCCTCCCGGAGGGGTCCGAGCCTTCTTGTTGAGATTCCCAGACCTTCCCTGAGGGGTCTAGAACTTCTTCTTGTTCGACCCGGGCCCTGTTGGAAGGGTTCAAATCATCTTGGTCAGTCAGGTGAACCTCCTCGGGAGAGAGAGGTTGGTCTTCTAGCATTTCTTCTTGAGGTTCCCTGTCTAGGGGCTGGGACCCGGACACGTCTTCAGGTAGCCCCGGACCCTCCCGGAGGGGTATAGGCTCCTGAACTAGATGTGGCTCCGGTCTTTCCGCGACCAGGACCATACTGACAACTTTGGTAGTTGCAAAAATGTAAAGCAGTAAAGGCTCATCAGGATTCAGAGCTACCAAGATTAGTAGTGTGGTGAGGAGCTATTTCAACTCTTGAAACGCCTTTTCTGCTTCTTCAGTCCAATGAAAGGGTCTGGTCTTCCTCAAGAGTTTGAAGAACAGAAGTGCCTACTCTGCCAGTCTTGAGATGAACCGGGTGAGCGCAGCTAGGCATCCAATTAATTTCTGGACGCCATTGATGCGGGTTGGGGGCCGCATGTCTTTGATGGCTTTGATCTTTGCCGGGTTTGCTTCAATTCCTTGGTGAGTCACCAAGAAACCTAGTAGTTTCTCGGAGCTAAACCCAAAGACACACTTGTCCGGGTTCAGCTTAGTGCGCGTGTTACGCAATTTGTCGAAGACAGCTTGCAAGTTATCAAGGAGTGACTCCTTTTTCTTGATCTTCACGATGATGTCATCGACGTACACCTCCACCAAGTCTCTGATTAGCTCTCCAAATGTTTTGTACATAGCATGCACAAAGGTTGAAGCAACATTTTTGAGACCAAAGGACATGGCAGTATAACAATATAATCCATCTACTGTTATGATGGTAGTATGCTCAAGTATGCTCTTCATCTTCCTTAGACATTTGGATTTGATGATATCCAGAATATGCATCTAAGAAACACAATAGCTCGCACCCGAAGGTGGAGTCCACTATCTGATCTATTCTAGGTAGTGGAAATGGATCCTTTAGACATGCCTTATTTAAGGTGGTGTAGTCGATACACATCGGAACTTTTCCGCCAGCCTTGGGCACCACGGCTGGGTTTGCCTTCCATTTTGGGTGAAACAACTCCCGGATGAAACAAGATTCGAGCAACTTATTAATCTCCTGTCGGATGAAGTTTTGCCGCTCAACTAATTTCTTCTAGGGCTTTTGGTGTACAGGTCATGCGTCAGGATAAATCTTCAGATTATGCTCAATCACCTCCCTAGGGATCCCCAGCATTTGTGACGGTTGCCAAGCAAACACGTCAACATTCGCAAGGAGGAAAGTGATGAGCGCGAGTTCCTATTTGTTGTTCAGACCTCCCGATATACGGGTGGTCTGAGCAGCATCAGAACCGATTTGGATGACTTTGATGAGAACTTCGGTGTCGCCACTTGGTTGCACACGAGGTGCAGAGGTTGAGCCTCGCTGATGAGAGCTCAAAGGTTTCGGAGCTAGCTCCTTACCAGATGCTTCCTCCTGCACTGTAGCAAGTGCATGGAGTTCTTCCAATGCAGTGATTCCTGCAGTGCGATCCCCGCAGATCCGGAGAACGCACGAAGGTGTTGGCATCTTTAACACCAAGTAGCCATAGTGTGTGGCAGCCATGAACCTGTACAAAGCAGGCCTGCCCAGTATGGCATTGAACGGTAAAATGATATGTGCCACATTGAAAACCAGTTTCTCGGTTCTGCAATTCTCCCGAGTCCTGAAGGTCACTAGGAGTGTGATGGAGCCGAGTTGGGTAATGGCCCCCGGACCTACCCCAAAAAAAGGTCGGGAGGGGCGAAGGTCCAAAGGTCAGAGCTGGAACTTGCCGAAGGCTTCAAAGCTTATGAGGTTCAGCCCTGCACCTCCGTCCACCATTACATGGTGGAATTGAACATTGTTAATGGTCGAAGACACCATCAACGGGAGTTGGCAAGCTCTGATAATGTTACGAGGGCAGTCCGAAGCATCGAAAAAGATGGGAGTGTCCATCCACTTCCGATGAGGCTCCGCCCTGGCGGTGGAAGCTGCAGCGGCCATGTCCCACCGCATTGTCTTGAGGATGCGACAAGAGTTGATGTCCCAAGAACCACCATAAATGGTGTTCAGGGTTTTCTGACGCTCGTTGTCTGATAAGTCGGAGTCGTCATCGACGGTGTTGTAGACAGCATTCAGGACCTTCTTGGGGTCCTAAAATCCTAGCTCCTCTTCAGCCGGAGCTTCGTTGACTTTTTGTTTTCCTTCCCGCTGGCGGAAAGGAGCTTCTTCTCAGTGCTTGTTGTAGCGCTCGACAAGGTTCCGGACCACTCGGCATTCTTCCAGACTGTGTTTATCCGTCTTGTGGATCGGACACCACACATTGGAGCTACTGTCGTCTTCTGATGAAGGACAAGGTCGTTTTTTGGGGCGTGGCCCCCGGCCACCTGGAGCTACGGCAGCCACAACAGTAGGTGTGTCGATCGATGGCTTCTTTTTGCCGTTGGACTTGTTTTTCCTTTTGCCTCCCCCAGAAGTAGTGGTTTCATTCTTGGCAGATTTCTTGTTTGCCTCCAGAGGTGGTTTGGAGTGCATTTCATGTCCCTCCGCAGCTTTAGCACATTTATCTGCTAAGCTCAAGAGTTTCGTGACATTGGTGACTTCTTTGGTCGCCAGCTTCTCCATCATCTTCTTGTCTCGAACACCCTGTCTTAATGCAACAATAACAGATGCGCTCAAGATTGAGGGGATGGTATTACGTACCTGAGAAAACCGCTGGATAAAAGATCACAACGATTCCCCCATTGTTTGCTTCACAGCAAACAAATCCAGTTCAGTGTCGGGTCGGGTGTAAGAACTCCCGAAGTTCGCAGTAAACTGTTGGCTTAATTCTTAGCAACAATTGATGGAGTCAGGTGGAAAAATAATGAACAAGGACCTTGCAGTCCCAGTCAGAGCCACTGGGAAGTAATTGGCCATCACGGCCTCATTGCCCCCCTTCCCTGCTGCAAGTATAGCAGTGGAGTAGATTTGAAGAAGCTCGACGGGGTTGACAGTCCCGTGGAATTTCTTCGACAAATGAGGCCGGAACTTATGTGGCCATGTGACCATGCGTAGATGCATGGCCAGGGCAGAACAGCCTCCTCCTACTCCCTGAGGAGCAGGGTTGTCTCGAGACTCTTGCCTCTCGCGAGCATGCTCGATATGGATGCGGCCGTCCAGCTATCGGTAACGGCGATAGAGTTTCGACCACAGGTCATGAGTCGAAATCCTGGTGATGGTGTGGGTGCATCGTGCTCTAGAAGGCAGTGAAGTCACCTGCTGGGATGCAGCATGTCGTCGTTGCTGTGACACGTGAGGACCAAGTCTTCCAGACAAGGTCCTAAGTTGAGCTATTGCCTGCCCCGAAGGAGGAGGACCTTGGTTGCTGATGGCATCAGCCGCGGCTGCAACTAGATGCTGCACATTAGCACGCCACTGCTCCATCGCACCCTGAGGTGCTCCGAGCGCTGGTGGGTGCTCCAGCAAAGTTTGCGCAGCAATTAGTGCGTTCTATGGGTTGTTGTTTGTCGATGCTGTGACCGACACAAGTACCACATCCTGCTGTCCAGCATTGTTTGCTGGGCAGATGGTGGTGGTGGTGGCATGACATCCGCCGGGACAATGGCACCTGTTGGCTGCTGCATGTTAGAGGGATTGCCTCTAGCGGGATGTTTAGCATGGTTGCTGTTGAAGGATCCTGCGGCGGAGTACACCATCTTGCGATCTCGGGCTCCCCATACCTGGCGCGCCAGATGTCAAAGTGGTTAAACGACACTTCCCCCGGTACTACTAAATGCCGCCTGCGGAGGTTCTTGTATTGTTTTAGGCGCACAGAGATCGGGAATAAGATGATGACACTGATGATTTACGTGGTTTGAGCCGCCTGAGCGTAATACCCAACTCCACGGGGTGTGTGTTGTATTGAGGATTTTCCTAGTGTTGGTGTGCGTATGAGCTTGGATCGGTTTCGATGTCTATGTACCATGCAGCACAGTCCTTTTATAGTCCAAGGACTGGCCGTTACAACATTTACCTGTCCCGACATGTGGCCCTGGCGTATTCAATAACCTAATACACAGTCTATGAGTATTAATCATGATTAATAGGGTGATAACATGCCTTAATGGCTGCGTTACCCCTATTAACAGTCCACTCATCGTGTGTCATTAATATAGCATTAATGACACATAATCAGGTCTCGTAACTGCCGCTTTAACTATCCCTTGAATGTCTGTGCTGATGGTGTTGTAGGTGCGGAAGCTCCACACGTGGTAGTTTCAGAGCTTCCCCTTGTGGGGAGATAGGTCCAGAACTGATAAACACGTGGCGACACCAGAGCTTCCCTCTACGGGGGGTTATGTCTGGGGTCATTATCCACGTGTCAACGCCGAAGCTTCCCGATGTCGGGAGTTTAGCTCTGGTCTTGTATTACACATGGCAGTCCCGGAGCCACCCATATGAGGGAGGCGGGTCCAATGCCATGTGACACGTGGGGCATGAGGAAGCCTTCAACTCAGACAAGTGGAATTCTCTTGCACTTCTTGCGGTTTCATGGGGTACCCGATACGCGGGGTACCGACAAGTACGATTAACTACCTCGGTTTGTCCATACGTTTGTGGGTGACATGTAGTTGAAAACAGCAACTTGGTTCCCAATTTATACCACAAAGTTATCCAAAAATGACTTAACAATTTTGCATCACGATCAGAAACAATGGTATTTGGCACACCATGTAAACGAACAATTTCTGTCATAAATAAATCAGCAATGTGTGAGGCATTATCATTCTTATAACAAGGTATAAAGTGTGCCATTTTGGAGAAACGATCAACAATTACAAAAATACTATCCCTCCCCTCTTAGTCCTAGGCAATCCCGAAACAAAGTCCATAGAAATATCCTCCCAAGGTACACTAGGAACAGGAAGAGGCATACAAAGACCATGTGGGTTAAGGAAAGACTTAGCTTTATTACAAGTAGTGCATCGTGACACGTAGCGCTCGACATCGCGCCTCATCTTTGGACAAAAGAAGTGTGTGGACAGCACGTCTTCAGTTTTCTTCACTCCAAAATTTACCATCAAACCTCCTCCATGTGATTCCTGCAAAAGTAGTAGACGAACGAAGCTAGCTGGAACACATAGCTTGTTAGCACGATAGAGGAGACTCTCTCGCAGTACATATTTATTCCAAGTTCGTCCTTCTCTACAATTTTCAAAAGCATCTTTGAAGTCCAAATCAGTAGGATATAATGCTTTTATTGTTTCCAAACCAATGATTTTATGATCAAGTTGGGACAGCATGGTATAACGTCTAGATAATACATCGGCAATGACATTTTCCTTCCCTTTCTTATCCTTAATGATGTATGGAAACGACTCTATGAACTCAATCCATTTAGCATATCGTTTATTCAGATTAGTTTGACACTTAAGATACTTCAATGATTCATGATCACAATGTATGACAAACTCCTTAGACCAAAGATAATGTTGCCAAGTTTGTAAAACTAACACTAAGGCCTAAAATTCATTATCATAAGTAGAATAATTCAGAGAAGGAATATGAAGTTTTCACTAAAGAAAGCAATGGTTTTACCTCCTTGTATGAGAACGCCTCCAATACCAATGCCGCTTGCATTGCATTCTAGCTCAAAGGTCTTGTCAAAATCAGGAAGTTGTAGCAATGGTGCTTGTGTAAGCTTTGATTTTAGAGCATCAAAAGCTTGTTGCAGCTATTTGCCCCATCGAAATAGCACTCCCTTCTTTGTTAGCTCATGTAGATGTGCTGCAATGGTGCTGAAATCCCACAAAAAACAGTGATAAAAACCTGTAAGACCAAGAAAACTACGAACCTGCGTGACGGTTGTTGGGGCTGGCCAGCTAGTGATCACTTCAATTTTTGCCTCATCCATCTCAATTCCCTGTGAGGAAACGACATATCCAAGAAACGAGATTCGATTAATGCAACAAATGCACTTTTCAAGGTTACCAAACAAAGGTGCATCTCTCAAAACAGTAAAAACAGCACCTAAATGATCAAGATGTTCATCATATGACTTGTTGTAAATGAGGATATCATCAAAGTAAACCACCACAAATTGTCCAATGAAAGCACGTAAAACCTCGTTCATTAGTCACATAAAGGTGTTGGGTGCATTAGTTAAACCAAAAGGCATGACTAACCACTCATAAAGTCCAAAATTGGTTTTAAATACAGTTTTCCATTCATCTCCTAGTGCCATTCTAATTTGGTGGTAACTACTACGCAAGTCAATTTTTGTGAAGATGATAGCACCACTCAATTCATCAAGCATGTCATCTAAGCAAGGAATAGGATAACAATATTGAATGGTGATGTTATTAATCGCTCGACAATCAACACAGATGCACCAACTACCATCTTTCTTAGGAACCAAAAGAACAGGAACGAAACAAGGGCTAAGGCTTTCACGAATGTACCCGCGGTTTGAAAGATCTTTGACTTGTCGCTGAGTTTGGTTAGTTTCCTCTAGATTCGTCCTGTATGCTGCACGATTTGGCAAGCTTGCTCCTAGAATCAAATTGAACGTGTGTTCAATGCCTCTCATGGGTGGTAAACCAGGGGGTATCTCAGAGGGAAACACAACCTCAAACTCCTGCAAAAGGTTAGCAACAGCAAGGGGCAATGCAATAGACAACTCATGAAGTGAAAACATGGCTTCTTTGCATACTAAAGCATAGCACATCTCCTTAGCATCGAATAAATCAGCAAGGTCAGATTTAGTTGCGAGCAACGATGGTCGTTTTAACTTAATGACTTGCTGTTTTTCAGATTCTAGTTTTGTTGCTTTGCCATCACGAATTTTACTCTTCTCAAAATGCACAATTTCAGCAGGAGTCATGGTGAGCAATGTGATTTTCTTTCCTTTATGCATGAGAGTATATTTATTAGTTCTACCATGACGAATAGCATTTGTATCAAATTCTCAAGGACGACCCAATAATAGAGAACAAGCATCCATAGGCGCGACATCAAAATCAGCAAAATCATGGTAAGAATCAATTGAAAAATATATTATCGCTGTTTGTGTTACCCGAACCTTACCGCTGTTGTTGAACCACTGAATGTAGTATGTATTAGGGTGTGCTCTTGTTGTCAAAACAAGTTTCTTGATGATGTCTGTGTTTACCAAGTTATTGCAGTTACCTCCATCAATTATATTGTGTACACGGCAGTCCTTGACGACGAGAAACATGTGGAAGAGGTTGTGCCATTGTAGCTTGTCGTCGGCCTCCACTTTGGAGCTCAAGGCACGCTGCACAATGATGCTCCTATAGTTCTCCATCGCCGCTGTACCAAGTACCTCTTCTTCGATCTGTTCGTCATTTGGATCTGTAAAGTCAGTAGCAAGAGAATATTCATCTTCAACATCCGAAGTACTATCATACCCACCATCGTTGCGTGCTATATATGCTCATTTGCTCGGGCAATCTCTCATCATATGACCAAGTCCCTGGCAGCAGTGACACTTAATGTCAGAAGTACGACTCATAGAAGGAGTGGATGATGAAGGCTTGAATGATATCGCCTTGCTGCCCTCCGGCACACGAGAAGGTGGAGCAGCAGGTGTAGTTCGTTTGCTGCCATTGGACGGTGTTGCCGCTGCACGGAGGGTCAAAGATGGTGCTGTTTTGGATGGTGTAGACGTCGAACGCGATGTGAAGTTGCTCCTCGTGCTTGTTGCTGTTATTGTCGGCCCTGCAATTCTTTTTCTGCCAATATAGCAAGCTGAAACAATCTGTTAATAGTATCATATTTCTTGTAATCAACAATTTCCTGAATTTCACGCCTCAACCCCCATAAAAAACGAGCTATTTTATCATCCATGTCCTCTACTACCCCACAACGCAACATACCCTTTTGTAACTCTTGATAATAATCATCTAGTTACCTAGGTCTAAGCGCTGCAATTTTTGCGAAGGTCCCGCTGAAAAGATGGAGGAACAAATCAAACACGCATAGCTTCCTTTAATCTATCCCATGTTAGAGGATCAATTCTAGTTTTAACAAGTTCATTCCACCATATGATAGCAAAGTCCTTAAACTCACTAGTGGCTTGACGAACTCTATATTGTTCGGGAATAAGATGGACATTAAATTTTTTCTCTACTGTCATCTTCCAATCAAGATAAGCCTCAACATCATAAGCACCAGAAAAAAAGAGTATAGTAAATTTCACTTTAGCAAAAGGATCATCAGGAGGAAAATTATAATTATTATGATGATTATTACCTCCCATACCTCAACGATAAAGTGGTAGTCTTGGCTGATTGTTGTGATCTTCCATATCATCATAAGCATTGTCTTCATGTCTTCCAGGGAGAGGCAACTGAGCCTCAAAAGTATTCATCCGAAGAGCAAGGTCATCAAGTTGGCGATTCAAGTTCGCCAATGACTCCTCTCTTCATCATATCACGTAACTCAGCATGTTGAACACATTCATTATCATTGTCTTCTCCTTCCATTGTTAGTAGGAAACAAAAGACAACAAAAATATGTTATCCCTATCAACTACAGTGACAATGTGAAAGGTGGAAGAAAACAATTTCTCTCTCTCAAGCATCTTACCACGCTCTTACAAGTGTTCTTACTGACACAGCAGGTGGTGTGGATGGTGAGATGAACCAATGAAGCATGGAGTGATTGCAAAGGTACCTATTATGCTCAAGAGAAAAGGTGGAGCTTGGATGGCACAATATGGTGTCTAATAAGCAGAAAATCATTAATAGGTAAACAAAGTTGAATAAGTATTCAATGTAGGAAATTGTTGCTGTTCAACCAAGTGCTCTAGGGACTAGCACAACACAAGGAAGTAGCAAGGCAAAATAAGGACAGAATGATGTAACCAACAATCACAGCACAAGTAGTATAAGTCAATTGCTTTAATATGCGTGCTCTTCACTATTTTTTTCTTGTTTTTATATTTTTTGATATTTTTTCTTTACTCAGGAGCACAAAAAAATGAAGCACACAAATTTGCAGCTCAATTTAATGTAATATGCAGACTATGGAAAATTAAGAAGATTCTTTAAAATTCATGTTGAAACTTTGGAGGCCGGATAGCCTATCTTCCGAGGGGAATTTGTGCAATCTAATTTTTGCTGAACACGGCAAAGCAGCGAAAAACTAGATGAAAAATTATGCGTAGATCAATTTGAAAAAAATCGCCCAATTTCGAGTTCGTACGCGAAAGTTATGCCCGTTTTAAGGTAGGTTGTCCGAGTTATGGTTTTTGGATGTTGATTCCAACTCGGTTTGAGAACAGAAGTCGCAATCGAATATGAAAACGATCAGAAATTTGCACAGCAACTAATGGGGTGGTGTGTGATGATTCAAGGATGAGTGGCACAAGGTTTATCACCTAATCTAGGACTGGCGATGCGGGAGTTCACGCAAGGAGGCTAGCTAGGGCAAACCGATGAACGTGGTGGATCGGTTTGTTGTTTAGGGATTGTGGAATAGGTATCGAACAGCAAGAAAACAAGGACAAAACAAAATAGCTAGGACCCAAAACATAAAGCTAAACCAGCAACAAGACTCGACCACACGAATGCAAACTCAACAATGCAAACTGAAAAACGAAAATGCAGGCACTATAGTCTAGTAAGCGATAAAAAAGATTTAATTTTTTTATGGCTTTTCTCTGGACTCTAGGTATGAAACAAAACCGATCTAATGCAAGGAAAACAAAGATACCTCATGAGCAACCTAGAAATATGATACCAATTCATGAGTTGTTTAGGTCCGATCTTCCAAAAGGTAAGTCGATTAGGGTGGAGAACTCAACATTGATGATCCACGGCACTCGAGCAGTTCGAGTACCTCTGCAATCACTACACCACGGCTCCGTTGGTTATCAACCGTGCTGCACACTTTTGACCTTGCCAAGAAGGTTAATCCCTGCAAGTGCAACCGAGAACACAAGCAAGAACATCGAAGACACGAACTGAAATCGCGAAGTTGGGGTCTCACAAACCGTAGAACGGTGATATTATTGATCTAAGCAAAACCCACCGAATATGACCGGCAGCTGCAGTATTTAAAGGCTAGGGTTCGGCTAAAACACGCTTAGATGCGTCCCTAATGGACTCATATGGGATACAAGGCCCAAAGGCCCGATTCGGTGGCGCAGCACCGGATAGAAATCAGGACTTGACTTGTTTTGGCGATTCCCAATTACTGTTGAAGAAATTTGAGGTGGGACCAGAGCCATTAGAAAGTTTATCTTCTCCTATTTCCATGCATATGTGGAACGTCAAAAATGGAGTCTGTATGCATCCTGGGCGTCCGTTTTAGGGTGGACTGCTCCTGGACTCCAAGTTGAACTCAAGTTCGAGTTGTAAACTAATTCCATCAACTTGTGGACGTCCCAGCAGATTCTCCATGTTCCCAAAGCCTCTTCCCTTCACCTGTTGATCTTATCCATTGTTCCTAATATAAATTAAATCATCACATAACAATGTATTCTCAAACTCACATGCAAAGGAAGTTAGGAACAAATTCACCTGCTGATTTATTAACCGTGCTCGTGCTCTTGCTCTTGTGATTGGTCCTTGCACTTCAATGTGCGTCTCCATTGTTGTGATGTCCTCATCACCCAGCTCCTGCGAAAGCTTCTTCCAATTCAAGATCTATGTGCTGCACATCAGTCGCGACCTCGCGGCCGCCGCCATGGACCTGCTCTACCCCAACATCATCGTCTTCAGCGTTGGCATCATAGGCCTCCGTGAAGACATCGTGGATGAGCGCCTTGGAAGAGATGGCCGCAGCTCAGGTAAGCTGGTAGAGATGGTCGCGGGTACGGCAGAAATGGCCGCAGGTCAGGCTCGGCAGAGATGGCCGCAGCTCGGCGAAGATAGCAGAGACGGTTGCAGGTCTGGCGGAGATGGTTGCGAGCGCCTCTCCAGATTAATGTTTTATTCTATTTTTTTATTGTATCTTGAGCTTAAAGCCGTCGGGTGTACTGACACCGACGGTCATAGGTGCGGTAAGCCTGTTAGTTCGCGCTCCGATGGTTATAGATGGTTAAAAATTCTAAAAACGTCGGTCACTCAGCCCGAAGGTTATAATGACTAAAGCCGTTGATACCGACGGTATTATAAGTTAAAAATGTCGAATATAAGTCATCGGCTAAGGCTGTCGGTGCACCGACGGCTATATATTAAAAGCATCGGCTACTACTGTCTACTAACAATTATATGGACGACACTCTTTTGCTCATTTCTTGTAGTGGTCGGCAGCTTCGACGGCTTCGCCTCTTCTTCCCGGTAGGCATTTCTTTCTCGATGACCTGCCTCTTATCTCCAAGTACAGAGGTAGCCTGAGAAAGCCAAAATGTCTATCATATTTCCCCATTGGGGGTTTGGTGCCGACACATGCGCAAGGGCCCGTTACCTCAAAATACAAAGATAACCACGAGAAGCCAAGTAGCTAATTATTTCCCGACCGCTCTGGCACCCCACGAGGAGGATTTGGTCATGCAGACAAGCGCGCTGCATCCAGATCGAATGAACCCTCCATTCAAGTCTCATGGTGACTGCTCTGTCTGCCGGCCTCCAGCTAGCTTCCCTCGCTTTTAAACATTCAGGTGATTCCTCTGCCTCCGAATCTCCGGTCAAACTGTCATTGATTGAACTATAGACTCAACTTGACTAAATGGGATGTCCCAACCGCCTCACCATTGCCATTAAGCATAGTCACTGGACCATGGGAGGAGCAATGGGAAGGCACGAAGGAAGAAAGAACTCGAACTCAATGAAGAAAAAGGTGAAGGCATGAGGAGATAGGCGCCGCGGTAGGCTATTTATAGCCTCGTCGGGACAGACGAAAAGATAAGAACGACAGAGGTGGCATGCTACGTTGCCTCATAATTTGCGCCCCCATAAAACATGGTAACGACCGAAGACTTCCACCACATGCCACTCCATGTCCTCATAACTGACACCACAATAAAGACCGACGAAAACTGTAGATGAATGCGACATGCCTCACCTCCTCCTCACAACCTGTGCCTAATTGAAGTCGCGCACTTAGTCACTATACCCCCAACATAAGGATGAAGTCAAGCGGCGCCTCTTCTTCTCCCGCGACACCGGCCCAACAGGCCATGGTAAGACAGGTAAGTTCCAGACCTATTACAGAACTCAACCAAGCTTCGGGTTCGAAGGTTGGCCCACAGGTTTCGAGACCGCCCGAGATGAACCAGAGCGAGAGATGGACGGCCGCAAGACTGCCTCACATGGGGCAAGTTTGAAGGTATAGGATACCCTCATCGTCTCTGATGCTCCATATCCGAGTCCCAAGTTGGCGATTCCACAGTAGCCCTCTCCATCGAGCCACCAGGAAAAAGACTCGAGATTTTTGCAAAGGTACCAAATATGATCTAATGAAATGTGGTCGTCGAGCCATGAAAACAACGGCTCGTCAAAACTGAATGTTTGGTTCTGCTCACCCTTGTTAAATAGGTTGCTCAGGTTTCACTTAGTTTCAGGCAGCTCAAATAAGGTCAAGAATTTGGTCACCAAGGTAAATTTCCTAAGGTCACCCACTCCAAGTCACGAACGGCTCACGGATGTGGTGCAAATCAAATTTTTAGGTGGCCACAAGATCGCCCCCGCGGGTTGAGGTAAGACGGGTAAGAGATCTCGACCAACACATGGACCCGATCAAGTTACGGGTTCGAAGGTCAGCCCACATGGTTTCGAGACAGCCCGGAACAAACCAGAGCAACAGATGGACAAAAGGGAGATGACCCTACATGGGGAAGCTTTGGGGGTAGCGGATACCTTCGACATCTCAAATGCACCATATCCGAGTCCTCGGGGAGTATGCAGTACCCCCCCCCCCCCCCCCCGAAGGATCAGCACAGAGCCGCTCAAGACCCTTAAAGGCCAAAGATCTGTACCAAGCGGGGTCTCATGAAATGCGGGCACTAAGCCCCGACCAAACTATCGGTCCATGCCTTGATGTTTGGTTCTGCTAGCCTTACGAAATAGAACAACTGGGTTCCACTCAAATTCACCCGATTGGCAGCTCCACAAAGATTGAGAATTCGGTCATCGAGGTAAATTCCCAACCTCATCCCTCCAAGTTACGAATGGCTCACGGACCTCCACAAATGATAAACCCGACCTTCACAAGAAGACATGTGGGCACATCGCAGAAACCAGGTCAAGATGGCCCTACGAACGAGCCACACTAGAGTCCCAACTCGACAATTCCAGTACGACCCCTGAAGGGGCCAGAGCCAGCCCTGATGTCTCGAGTGAAAGGTGGGCCATCGTGGAGAAATCATGACCAGAGCAATTCAACTCCACTAGTGAAACAACACGCAGCAGCCTCCTATCGATTAATTCTCTCGGTCAAATAACTCCACCAGCAAAACAACAGGCAGCAGTCTCCGACCGATCAGTTCGCTCGAGCAAACGCCCGAGGGATACTGATGGGATTCCATAACCCGACTACCATAAAGCATGCAAAAAATCATATCAAGACCCGACCATCGAAGGTGGCGATAGACAACACAAACCTCGACCAACGAGGTCGGGGTCAGGGTCCCCAAGCCAAGGCGAGGAAGTCACTTCGTGTGTCTTACCAACATCTCCCACGACACATCCCATCCAACAGGGTGGCAGGACGACTCTGCCACCTGACACTGGGAGAATATAAGGAGCGACGAGACAGAAAAAGGCAGCTCAGAGCTCCGACCATCGAGGTCGAAACACGAGCTTCTAGGTCATAGCAAGAGCTACGTCACAGGTTTCTGCCGACATCTTCCATGTTGTGTCCCATCTAGTGTGGTGGTAGGGCGGCTCTGTCACCCAACACTAATAGGGGATAAGGAGCGACGGGATGAGGACATGCGTGATGACGACTACCAGTGTCCGAGCACACCTCAAGAAACACAGAAGATAAGTTGAAAGATAGGAAACCTTGCAACCCCCGACCCATTTATGAGGAGAGCCGAGGTAGGTAAAAAATAGACATGGCACGGCGTCGAGCTACATATAAAAGGTCCCGAAGGCCACCATTAGAAGGGGATTGTAAAAGCCCTCAATTGAGAAGAACAAGAAGTAAAAATGCGAACTTAAAAATTTTAAGTTAAATTGGGGAAACAATTAAACTCAAAGGAATTATGTTAGATACTAAATAATGAAATTGTTAAAACTTAAACACTTTTTGGAATGGTAGTGTCATTTTCATGGAAAGTAGAGTTCAGGAACAGGAGTACAAATTCATTCAAATATAAGGTTAATGTCAAGCCTAAAACTTTAGTCAAAAGCCAACACTATGCTTAGGCATAAATTCAAACCAAAAATCCAATTTGCAAATATAACCTAGACCAATAATTTAATTGACAGCCACAAAATTTTATTAATACTTCATCAGTTGAACTTGCAAAAACTTTACGAACTTTGTTGCAATATGACATAGTTATGTAAAACTACAAATCAACGTAAGAACTTAGATCCAAACTATAAACCAGTTCAGCTTGTATTCAGAAAGTTCAAATACGAATTAAGGCTCAAAGGAAGAGGATTTATCACTGCTAATTAAATTTCGAATTTGGATCAGATAAACTGCAAAGTGGATTGCATCATTGCATTCCTCTTATTCAAGATAGTCAAACTGCAAATTTTAAGGATTTTTAGACTTTGTTTGCTATTTTATTTTGCCTGCAAAGTTTTCTGCTATTTGCGGGTGCTTGACAGATGGACCCCACCTGTCAGCAGGCCCCACCAGTCAGTCCTAGCGAAGCAGAGCTTTGCTCTTTTCTTCCAGCATGATTGCTGCGTGCACGCCAGGGGGCGACCGCTCCATGTTCCTAACTGACGGTCACTCTAATCTCTTTTCTTCGGTCGTTCCTATCGCATGAATGCATCACAGGGTCTCCATTCCTTGCTCTCGCTCACGTACGACTGTACGACCGCGCTGCGCCAGCACCGTACCCTGCTCACCACAGTGCCAATTCGTTGCCACGCGCCCCTATGCTCCCGCCCAGTGCTCTGCCATGGCCGCCGTACTGTTGCTTCGCGCCATGCCCCTGCTGCTACTTCACGCCCTGCCTTGGTCACCTCCGTCGCAAGGATGAGCCTCCACAGCGTGCGCCCGGTCTTCCCCGATGCAAGCAAGTGCAGTCTCCCCGTGCTGTCCCTGCTCACAGCAGCGCGAGCTGCTGGACTGCCTGCACCACCGTCACGTTGTGCCTCTGTCCACTCTGGGGCGTCCAATCATGCGCCATAAGCTGTGCCATGGCTCCCTCATCCTCACCGACATGCCGCTGCGATGTCTTTTTCATCCCCATGCGGGGCCGAGGTGGAATTTCGGTCGGGTCCCCTGTTTTCGGGCCGCCACTGCACCTCGACGTAGTTCTGCCCCCTCAATATCGTTCTCGTTAAATCAACCGCATAAGGTTCGTGCTCACCTCCTCTTGCTATCCCTGCCCTCAATTCGTCGTTCCATAAGCCCTGCACAGCGATTTCTAAATTTCCCCCAATTGAGTTCATGTAAACCGCGGCCGTTAATCTCTTAAATTTGTCCTGCATACTTGTTTATTCTTCATTCTGTTCGTGACATAGAATCTTCATGTCCTACAAATTATCCCTGGACAGATCAAACGAAAAACGATGGACAAATCAATCTGGGAACCAAAATTTCCACATTTTCGGCCCAAACCCTAGGATATCATCGAAGTTGCTTTTCCAATCGTTTCCTTCACAATTGGTGTTCAATTTATTGTTCTCCAAGTCCCAAAGATTCTTCCAGTGCAGCGAGTGATCAATTTTACCCACATCTGAGCCATGTCCAAGCCGCCGCCAGACTCATTGCCGCTGCCGCCGTCGAAGTTGCCATTCCGGCCGTCTCCGAGCGCCGCCATGTTTCCTGACGGGTGTTCCCGGATTCCAGGTTTCTTTTCCACTTTGTTCCGCTGCCTTTCGTCGCCCGCCGGCACAGGAACGCCCACGATTTTCCACTGAACCGGTGCCCTTGTGTACCTGTCCTGAGGTTAACGAAGAACCTGCAGGTGGACCCCACTGTCAGCCTAAGGGAGGATGTCCAGTTGCGCAGTTGCAAGAGAAGGTGAAATCAACCCGTGGGCATCTTTTGTCAGTCAGCCAGATTTTAAAAACCGTGGGGCAATATGTCAGAGAGTGTAAGAGTGTAATAATCAGTACCAGTCAGCAAAAGATTGAGTCAGTAGTGGGGCCGCATGTCAGCCTTCGGATTCCTTTTTCTTTAAGAGATTAAATTCAGAAAAATGCTGAGAAATTGTAAAAATCCTATTAATTCGTAGGAAATTACTGAAAATGTGAATCAAATTTATGTAGACTCCTTATGATCTACACTTTTGTAGTGAGGCAGTTTAATTGACATGAAAAACTTTATTAAATTCTGTAAAAATCTTGGAATATTAAACCACAGGAAAATGCTTCTACAATCTACAGATGTTCAAAAATTCTGAAACTATTCTGGTGAGTTCCTCATTATATCTAGAGACCACTGTAAATTTTCCAGGTCAGTTTGACTTGAAGAACAGGAACAACAAATCACTTTGTGCCCTATGTTAATTAACATTAGATAAATGACCATAATGATATAAATCCTCAAAATTGGTAGGGAACTCCCTCATCATGTCCTCTACCACCAGTAATTCACTCTTTACAATTAGTTGCCCAGAACATTATAGAATTGATTGTTCAAGGATACTTGATAAATCTTAGCAACATATGGATTCACAAAAATACAATACTGATAGTCCTTCTGCAACATCAGGGTTTCATATCTGGTATTCCACCTCATAATCTCTTAGGGTATTTCCTTCATCTTAACTAATTGGCTAGTGACACAATAGCAATTCCATTCTTCAGCTTTATACATAGTATGAACATATATATTCCAATTCCTACATAACCTAAGTTGTGTCAAGTGAGTACTCTTTAAAATGCTTTAAGAATCAGCAAGGAGTTCACTTCATTCCTCCTAGTTCGTAAATTTCATTTTTTTCATAATCTAATTTGATTCTTAAATCACAAAGTTGAATCATATGTGCATGTTCATATCAATAGGATTCATAATGAAGAAGATCCACGAGGAGCACAGCTTGGAGGAGGTGGCACAAGCATGGAATTCATTGCGAGCAAGATTTGTCCAAGCAGCATACAAGAACAAGATTTGCCCACGCAACAGTAAAGACAAGGAATGAAGAAGAATGACGAGAAGCTTTAATCAGAAGATCAAGCCTGACTATTGACATTTACTAGTCGCAACCTAAGGCAAGCCCCGGTTAGCATTTAAGTTGTTAATATATTTTGCTTTTATATCTATAAAATGGTAATTGTGCATTAAGTCTATGGACGAATGATACTCCACATGCATGACCCAAGAATCCCTGGAGTCTGGTTAGAATAGGACTTTACATGATATCAGATGTTATATTCAATTTGAGGAATATGGATGGAAGAAAGATGAGGAAAGGAATGGGATGGAATAGTTAATCTGATACCGGGCAAGAAGGCTAGGACGCTCAAGAACATGGTCCTGTGAGCATAGTTCCTGTCTGTATCGATTAAAGACCATACCGTGTGCGGCCCTACTGGGCAAGTTTGAATATGTACCGGATGCATCCTATCTCTAGTGGACCCAGCAAACTGATGTAACTTGTTAACCTAGGTATTGAGGCATACCATACCCTCTTAGACATCACCACGCACGTTATGAGGAGAGCAGAGATCACTGCGGCATAGGTCGGCATGTGAATCTTGCTGCCGGGACGGTGGGACCGATTCGATGCTTGAGTGTCTTGTGAAAGGTGGTCATACACGATGTCAACGGAATTAGTTGATCCCCTCTTTCAGACGGGTGTGTATGTCGTGCAAACCTGGTGTATCTTGTTTCGAATCACTATCGCTCGCGGAAGAGAGCATACTTGTTCACTAAGTTGTGACGTAGTAACAACTGTAACTGGGTGGAACCTGTTGTATGGTTAAGCAACTTGGTTGAAGTAGTTGATAGTAGAACTAAAGTTATGATTCTAAGCAACTTCACTTGTTACTGTAAAACTGAAGCAAGGATCTACTAATAGTGAACATTTACTTATTGCAATTTAAATTCAAGTCTTACGTTCCCAGCATGTAGAGTTTCATGTTTTTAGGTGAGCTGTTAAGTCTTGTTGAGCCTTGTATCACGGTTGCATTTATACGAGTGTTGCACGTATATAGCTATGACGTGTTCCTAGGTTTTGCCCTCGTCGGGGTATATAGCCAATGGAAGTACTGGACGTTGTTGCTTGTTTCTGTGATGCTAGAGTGGAGTCTCTGGGGGCTGGATACGACTGCTACTGTTGTAGTATAGTTTTGAGAGAGTAGTATGAAGACTTTCGTTGATGTAAGATATTTTTTATAAAACTCTGAGATTAATGTAAGTTTCTCACTTATATTATGAGTTCTTCGTTCTTTTCTGTGTTGTGCTATTGGGTGTCGCATCGCACGACACTATCCAATGTGATTCCTGGTTCGTCTGAACCCTGTTCCTCACAGTATGGTATCATAGCTACATTGGGAATAGCACATCTGAAAAAAGAACATATTTTGAAAACTATAGACTTACGAGTGAGGATTCGTTAGTAGGCCCACATAAGGACTTCTATTAGTATAGTTACTTAAGATGGTAAGCTAACATATTTTTATTATATTATGTCATGACACTCCGACGTCAGCTAAGAGGTAAGGTACGCCACCACAAGCGGATCAATTGCGGTAAGCTCCCCGATACGAGAGTTAGTACGGTAATTGTTCTCCGTAGCTTGGCACATGAGTTAATATGAGTCTCTAAACTCATTCATGGTTGTGTAAACGTATGAAAGCGCTGCTCCCTAGTGTGCTTCAGGCAAAAGCGTGGATACCCCTGGTGCTCGAGAGGCTGCTCGAGATGACGGTCAAAGTGCTCGGGGCCGAGGGCCGCAGTAACCTGGTGGCGGCGATGGCGAGGAACCTCAGTCGCGAGGTTGCACCACCGGACCAGCCGGAGCAACCGACAGAGTAGTCGGCCAGGGCTCCTATTACACCGGTGCCAGAGTCGCCGCTGGAGGAGGAGGAGTAGGAGTAGGATTTAGGTTTTCTTTTTTTGTTTTAGCTGATGTTGTTTTTCTTTTCTTGTGTCTTGTATTTTTTTCTTATATTTTATAATATATTGTTAATGAATAAATGTGTTAACTGTGTTCATCTGTGTGAATAAAATATTATCTTGTGTGTTCAACTGTCACTGAACGAATCGTGTGTTCATCGTGTTCCTCAGGAATGACAGTTCATAAGGAAGGTTTGATTGTTTTTTTTTGGATTTAAAATACTATAGTGAAGGTACTCTACATTGGAATTATTATTTAGTTTTCAAGTGAATGTGCTCTACATTCGTTCAGTGATGTGTTCATGTCTGTCTGCAATCGAAGCCAAAGAAGATGTGCTTTCTGTAAAGTTCGTTTCATTTCTTTCGCAAATAGGAGACACGCTCTATTAGCCGCTCGTCTCCCGTTTGTTAGAGGATCGGACTCGTCTCGGATATTTCATTAAATGAGACGCGCCCTACAGTACCTTGTCTCCTTTTACGCCTAGCCGCGCCTTTCTTTCGTGAACCAACATCCTCGCAGAGGTGGGCTCGTCTCGTTTACCCATATCAGTGACGGTCGCCTTTTGCGCTCGTCTGTAATCTTTGTCTCCTACTTGTGTTTGTTACGTAGTCGAGGAGATTGGCAGCACGAGGGTCGATAGGATGGACGAGATGCTTGAAGCTATAAATCCTGAATTGATGGGGGATCCTCCTACAATGGAGGTTGAAGCATTCTTCACGCTTCTCAAAGCTTCAGAAAGAGCCACTGCATGAACACACCGAAGTGACGCTCCTCACTTTCATGACTGGACTTATGACAATTAAGTCTAAGTATTTCTTCTCTGGTAATTGCTACAACGAACTCATCAAATTGATCAGTGATATCCTTCCACGACCCCATAAAGTGCCTAAAGATATGTATTGGTCCAAGAAATTGTTTTTTGGTCTTGGTATGAAATATGAGAAAATTGATATGCGCCCATACAACTACATTCTTTTCTGGAAAGAGCATACCAATAAGAATAAGTGCTTAAAATGTAATAAAGCAAGATCTGTCAAAGTTGTTAATGACGATAGTGCAAAACTAATGACTCAAGTCGCACAGAAGCAGCTTCGCTACTTGCCTGTCACACCTAAGTTGAAGCGCTTGTTTCTCTCAAAAAGAACAATCAGACATATGAGGTAGCACAAAGAAGGTGTACGCGAGAACAACAGACTGATGGTGCACCTATGCTAATCATTATGTTTTTTCCTTATTTAGTGAGTTCGACCAACAAAATTGGAAATCTAAGCATCAACCTATGGAGTAAATGGAGGGCCTAAATTCAAATCCTGATTTTGAGATCATGTAACATTTTATTTTCTTGTTTCTCTTAGGAATTATGTTTATTGCACAAAAGAGTCTTTTAACATCATATATTGGACAGTGTAAAAAAATAAGCCAGTGTCCATGAAGATTTGCAACAACTGTCCTACGAATCAATTAAAGTTAGAAGCTACGGTAGATGTGACATCAATGGATTCTGATTTCGTTCAACTGAATCTGAAGCTCTTCGTCCTCTCAGGGCAACATCTAATACTGGAGTTGTGTTGAGGTCAGATGATGCCAAAGGATGTGAAAATAATTATTATGGGATCACTAAAAAATCCTTGAATTCAGTTTTGCCAGGAATAAGGACCTTAAAGTAGTATTCTTTGACTGCGATTGGTTTGATCATAATAATGGAACTCAGGCATGATAGAACTCAAACACTAGGAATGCTTACAAGGCTGCAACACCTTTGTCCTTGCACACCAAGTCGAGCAAGTTTATTATCTACATTATCCATCCGAAAAGATAAGTGCTTGGTGGGTTGTACACAAGGTGGATCCTCGTGAGCGGTTATATACACCAGACAATGTTGGGTACCTTGATACTTCATTGTCATTGAATGATAAGGTTCATGTTGTTTACCAAGAACAAGAGATGTCGGACTCTTTTGTCATCGAGTCTGGTCAAGGACTCGATGACTTAGTTGGAGATGCAGAAGATGTAGACACAAGTGAGATGTGAAAATGAAAAAGGAAACAACCACGACAGAAGATTGATGGTCCAATTTAAGGAGTAGAGTACATGGTTGTGGTACTTATGAACTTTGAAATTGAGTACAAGTAATGGTTCCTTCATCTCTTCTTTCCTCTTCTATACTTTCCTTCAGATTCATTATCAAATTTTCCTTTCAACAGGATGTCATCGAGCAGAAGACGATGGGGGGCGCTGAGGTTTCTGGCCAGGACAACAGACATTATCTTTCAGGGTACTCAGTCTAGCGGGGGTAGACGATCTTAGTTGTTGAGCCATCTACCAGAGTCATCACGCGGACATGTGACCTCCAACGGTCAAGATAGGTAAATAACATTTTTATCAATCTTAAATTACATTAATTCTTAATTGCATAAGTAATTCATTTATCTATTTTATGAATCTTTTAAATTATTAGGATGATTCTGCATCCGAGGACTTAGAGGCTAGAGGTCCTTTTCAGCCACCGCAGGTATCAAAGCTAGGTAGCCAGCCTCCAGAGCCAGCTAGCGAGCCAGGGCAGTTGGGCGACCCCTCTTTTGGGTCACCTGATGTGGAGCTAGCTCCAAGGCAGCAGACTAGGAGGAGCCACTACGTGCCTCCTCCTCCGGCTCTTACAAACCCAAACGATCGGATCGTTATTCGTCCAGATGACGATAGGTAAGTAAAGATATAACAACTCAATTTAGATTGTTTTAGACTTATATATGTATTAATTGAGAATCATCTATCAGGTCTTGGTATGTTGACTCGTTCATGGGTCAGGGACACCACCAGCAGGTGCACAGTGTCCTTGGCCATCTGGTCCGTTTGCACTACCCTGGTGTTGTGAACAAAGTCCCTGCTACATCTTGGGACGATTACGCTACGACCCAGGACCTTGCTTACAGCAACCATCAGGAGGTTGTGTGGCACGACTTCATGGTAAGTTTGAAGAATATTTGTATAATAAAAATCTATTAATATTAAATATATTTACTTGTATATTTCATTTTCCAGGCACGGTACTGTTTGGAGGACGAGGCCCAGTAGGTGGATCATGCCAGGGCTGTCTTTCATAAGAATTCCAGGAAGCTTGTGATGCAGTCACTATCAAACGCCTGTATTCAAGCTATGCGAGCGTACTTCAAGTTGCATCCGGAGCGGGAGAAATTCAGGGATGTGGCCGACAAGTTCTTGATGGAGGCGCAGTACACGGAGGTAAAGTTTTGTTTTACTTTACTTCATTATCCATTTCTGTTAACATTGTTTTCATCCAATAAGAAATGTGTGCAGGTCGGTGTAGTGTGCTTGATGACCATCCGGAGGCGTACAGTGCCTTGTGTGCCCTGTGGGTGAGCGAGGGTTTCCATGGTGTGTCTGTCACCCGTTGAGAGAGTAGAGGAATGGACGGGAAATACCGGTTTGATGCGAACGGCTACTTACGCCTCGCTAAACAGATTGTAAGTGTGATTCTAATTTTATTTAAGTAATTTTATAATCTCTATTGTGCTAACATGTATCGATAGGAGCACGGAAGCGGTTAGGAGCGGACAACTATCCAGATGTGGAAGAGGGGTCACTTGGGAAGTGACTCATTGCATCTTGACCAGCTGTGTTCTCAGGTGGCGTCAGAGGCGTTGGTGAGTTCTTGTTAACTTAATTGAATTCTCTTTAATAGTTTTGATAATGTTATTTTTCTGTATTTCCATGCAAGGTACGGGCAGGAGGCGCAAAGGCTTCGAGGCGAAGAGTATGATTGGCAGAGTGCACCAATCATCCCCCAAGCTGTGTATGCAAGTGGTGGCGGGAAACCACATAGATGGTGAGTTTTTTTATTTTTAATTTACTGTCACAAACTTTGAGATACAAAATTTAATAATTTTACTTATTTGTGTAGGTTAGTCATCTTCGTTGGAGTGGTCGACTCAACTGAGGCGCGACCTCCATCGAGAGCCTCTTCATCGCAGCTGGTTGGATTCAACAGCCAAACCAGCTGAGACCTAGAGCCCCATAGCATCTGGGAGGAGCTCCAGAGGATGCATGAAGAGCAGCGACAGACAAACGCGAGGCAAGCATAGGAATCCCGATGACTTATGTCAGTTGTAGCTGTCATAATTAAGCCATAAACCGTCGTAATTAATTAACTTTCATCAATTTTTTCTTAATTACAATAGTTATTGGCTAACGTAAAGGTTTAGTGCTAGGGACGAGTATCATAACTCGTACATGCTACAGTGGCAAGTTGTAATGCAGGTAACTTCTGACTGTTGTACTTAATATTTCTAATATCTAAATGACATGTATATGATAATGCTTTGATTTGTATTTTTGTAGGCTGTAGCCGTAGAGTAGCAGTATGTCTTTCCCTAGTGGCAGCCATCACCGATCGATCTGCCACAGGTCTGCCACAGGTGCCGACAAGAGGAGACAGGTACAAAATTACTCAAAATAGCCGAAACAAGTTAAACTTGCTCAAATTTAGTAAAATTTGTTCAAACATACTCAAACATAGCCAAAACTAGTTAAACTTGCTCAAACATAGTAAAATATGATTAAACTTACTAAAATGTAGCCAAAACTAGTTGAACTTGCTCAAACTTAGTAAAATATGATCAAACTTACTCAAACATAGACAAAACTAATTAACTTCCTCAAACTTAATAAAATATGATCAAACTTACTCAAACATAGCAAAATCTAGTATACTTGCTCAATTCTAGCTTGTAATAAGCAAAATTTAGTCAAATATAGATTTCTAAACTAATAAAACTGCACATCATAGGGATCGGCGACGGAGGCTTAAACTCCATCGCCGCCGCTTTTGCCTCTTGAACGACGGCTCGAAGACGACTTCCTGAGCTCTGGAGGTAGCAGACGGGGTAGCATGTAGCGTGGCGCGTCGTGTGTGTATAGTGTTTTGCAATGATTGTATATATATATATATATATATATATATATATATATATATATATGTATATATATATATTGCAACGGTTGTGTGAGCTGGCCATCAAGTCAGAGCTAGCCTCGAAGCCAGAGTAGCATTTTTTTAAATTACCTTCTTTATTAACGACGATTTCTGGTACTTGGCCGTTGTTAATATGCCATAATAAAGGACGACGATCGGGCTAACCTCGTCAATAAGCCATAATAAAAGACAATAAATAATCGGAGACGGCCAACCTGGCCGTCTCCACCGTCGTTTATAAGCCAACTTAAATAACGACAGTCTATCTGGTCGTCTCCAATTAGCCCCACCCGCTGGCACGACCTCATCCGGTCTTCGTCAATTATGTTATTAACAACGACAACCCGTTAATAACCTTATAGACGACAAATAATCAGAGACGGCTAGAAACCATGGTAAATAAGTTGTTACCGTTGTTAATAACTTATTAACGAAGGTAAAGACCTTAACGACGACGGTTTTTGGCCGTCGTTTATCGTCGGGTTTCCTGTAGTGAGGGCACACGCGAGGACAGTAATCCGGCGGCATGGTAGCATGCATGGGAGACGGATGCTCCAAGAAAGAGGAAGGAGAGGGAGGTGGCTGGCAGGTGGGCCGCACAGGTAATTTATTTTCTTCTGAATTTCTTGTCTTTAGTTCTTCCTTAATCAGAAATAATTAGCTAGGGGCCTCAGGAAATTCTACAATTTTGCAGAGGAGTCCCTCTACATATAAACACATATTTGCAAAGTCAAAATTTAATTTACTTTAATTTTTAATTATATTTCCTTTTTATTTTATTTAATTAATTAGTAAAAATACGTTTAGAATGCAATATTTCAGGGATTTTTTGTGAACTTCCGATTTCCCCTAATTTATTTGGAGACTCTCTTGTGGGTTTTTTGAATAGGAGTTTCTACATTATGCTTGTTTTCATTGATTTGAGTTACATTCCAATTCTAATTTCAAATTTTTATATTTCTCAAGATTTGACATTGTTATATCGAAAACAGAGTGTTACATGCATCAGCTAGGAGACCTTTGGCTTAAGGGGGCACCTAGGTGGATTCATATAAATTCTAATATAAAAATAGAATTATGCTAGCATATGACAATTCCAGCTAATGCATTAAATGGAAAATCTTAGAGGTTCCCTCCCATAGTATATACAATGACCGCCTAGAAATTCAAATTATCTGAGAGCTTTCAGAACTGGGTGCGCTTCTTTAAGACTGATATGTGCTTTCACATCTATTGAAACCTGTATTTTCCGGTTTTATCTTCCTATGCGTGCTATAAATCTCCTTGCACTGTTCCGATCCTATGCCATCTGCATATTACTCTAAGGCTTAAATCAAACTAGACTAGAGGATGCAGAAGGGTAAGATTTCCATGGGTAGGCGAAAGATCGAGATCAAGCCTATTGAGCGTGAGGCTGCACGCGTCAGGTATGCTTCTCGAAGCGCCGCCAACGCTTGTTGAAAAAGGCTTGCGAGCTCTCCATTCTATGTGGTGCAATGGTTGGTGTTGTTGTCTTCTCCCCGCCTGGTAGGCCTTTCTCTATAGGATGTCCATTTGTTAGTACCGTGATTGAGCGTTTCCTCAACTACTCCCTCCGTTCACAAAAGCTTATCGCTTTGTAGTTCAAAAATGAACTACAAAGTGACAAATTTTTTAAGATGGACGGAGTACTTGGGAGTGTATAGTAGCCCTACTATGGATAATGGAATCCACAACGTTAGTGGAGTAGAAAATACAACGAATTTACAGTTAAAGATTTGGAAGAGGCAGTGGAGGATGAGAAGATATGAAAGAAGAACCTGGAGGAGGAAATTGAGAGGGAGGGTTGTGGACCCCTGGTGCATTGCACGACCGGCGATATTGGTGCATTAGGGTCTAATGAACTATCAGAGATCTACAACAAGCTTCAAGTTCCCAAGCAAAAGATCAACCAAGTGTGTGCCACGAGAAGCAAGCAGTAAAGATTGGTATTGATGACTCATTTGCTAGTGATGTCCAGGAGGTTTCTGGTTCAGTGGATTAACACAAGAATCCTTTTTGACGGGTAATGCATACAAGTGGGATATCCAAAAAAAGTACTAGTACAATCATGCATATGCGTACGCGCTGATTATATAGACTCAAACAAACATCACGATGTGTTACTTCTACTCTTAGGCTATTCGCACTCGTTTCCTCTAAAGCATACTCTATACACTATTTTTTTCTACTTTTACAGTATCTCCTCTAAATTTACACATATCCGGTATGTTTTATAGTATGCCACTGCGGATAATCTTATTTTGGATGTATGTCATCAAGATATATCTAGGGACTTGTTTCTTTCCAGATAAATCAAGGAGATTTTACTACTGAATATTACTCTATAAAGTTTGCGTGTTAGATTCACGAATGAAAGTACTATTGTAGTGTATGTTACATGAATCCATTGATCACTTTTTTTAAGTGGAATTGCAAATCTTCACAGAGGTTGAAACATTTCGAACGCATCTGGACTCTATTTCTGACGATTATATGCCTTACGCGCATCTTACCATAGTTCATCACATGGCATCAGGCTATATGTTATCGCCCTTCTAGTCAAATGTATGTAGAGTTAAAGCAGGTTCATGGGGAGCTTAGATTCATTCCTTTTCTAGTCAATGATAGCATATTTAGACTTTGTTACCAATGTGCACGATTCAATATGTTGTAGCTGGTGTGCAGTGGTGCAATTTCCTCAGTGCAACAGATATTCTTCCTTGTTCCTCCCATTTTGCGATAGCCTTAATCTGTAGTGCCACCAGATTGTTTTATGCCAACTCGCTTTGAATCGGATTCTCCACTTGCCTTCCGAAGTATAAATTAGTTCAGCTCTGATGAGTTGCTGCTGTCCATTCATTTGGCAAAGTACACTGCTACAATAAGCCTCATCACAGGCGGCTCCAAACCTATTATCACATACGGCTTTTAAAACCGCCTGAAACAAAGAGTCTGTGATAATCCGCAATTTCACAGGCGGAGAAGTGAAACCGCCTGTGAAGACTAATTATCATAGGCGGTTCTTCACTAAGGATAGCCACCTGTGAAGACCGATTATCATAGGCGGTTCTTTACTTAGGCTAGCCGTCTGTGAAAATACTTTATCACAGACGGGTCGTGCAGCATATATAACCGTCTGTGATAAACGTCTTATCACAGACGGTTATTGAAGAATAACTAACCGCCTATGATAAGAAGTCTTCACAGCCGGGTATTGAAGCATAACTAACCGCCAATGATAATTTGTCTTCACAGGCGGATTTTGAAGCATAACTAACCGCCTATGATAATGAGTCTTCACAGTCGGGTATTGAAGCATAACTAACCGCCTTTGATAATGTGTATTCACAGGCGGATTTTGAAGCATAACTAACCGCCTATGATAATATGTCTTCACAGGCGGGTTTTGAAGCATAACTAACCGTCAATGATAATGTGTCTTTACAGACGGTTATTGAAGTATAACTAACCCGTCTATGATAATGGTGTTATCACAAACGGAGTTTACCTATATCAGCCGTCTGTGAAGACCCTTTAACGCAGCCGGTTTCTACCATAACAGACACCGCCTGTGAAAATTAGGTTATCACAGATGTTTCTTTACTTGTATCTAGCCGCCTGTGATAATTGTTTTTCACAGTCATGCAGTACTACTGCTGTTATTTCTAATTTCCAGGTCAATTCAATATAATCACAGAACAAAAAACAACAATCATCACAGAACAAAAGACAACAATATTATCATCACAGAAGTCAATTTCACTAAAACAATATACATACACACAAGTTACAGATACAATTTCATCTCAAAGTTTACAAGTTTTCACTAAAACTGTTTAGATTGGTATAGTCGGAAAGTTCTGGCACATCAGCTGCTGAACCTCTCTTATCAAAGAACTTCCCCGTTTTGTGCAAAATTTCGTGACGAATGAACTGACAGAGTTCAGAAGCAATCCTGTCGGCTCCTCCATCAGGAATACTTCTACAAACCGGCCATTCTTCGTTCAGATTCTTCTTGTGCTGCAATATAACACATGACAAGGTTTAGAATGTGTTGGTTTGAACAATCTCAAAGTATAGATCAAAATGAGAGTATACAAGAATTTAGTAGGTATTTTTGGAGCAGTTGTACTATGAGCAATTGAATTTTGAAGTTGGAATCAAAATATGAAAATAATGTTTCTGGTAATATTGAACAACAGAGAATATAAGCATTAAACTATGCTAGTTACAATGAAAATGAAACACAAAAGTAAGAAAATAAGGTATCGACATTAAGGATAACTTACATCCTCACGATTGACTCTATATACGGCGGCGGTCCGAAGATGCTCGCATACATAATACCCGCATAAGACACTCCCAGCAGGCTGCTTCGGACAAGCATAATACGTTTTAATGTCCAATGCATTCGTATTAGGAGGTCTCTGACCGCCAAGTTGTTCCGCGTAAAACCGCCAAGCGCTGTAATACAAGAAATGTCATATAAAACTTGTCAACACATTCTAAATGTGCGTAAATTAAAATTATTGAATAAACGTACTTTTTCAAAATGGAAAGGAAATCTTTGTAACGATCCGGTGGGTAATCGGCCGAGTCCAAGACTGTTGCCATTCCCTGCGTTGGCTTGATGAAGATCATTATGTAGTGATTACTGCAAACATACAAACACACATGTTAACAATTACCAATAATTGCTATTTCAATGCCATGTGTCGAACTTACTCGAAGTGGTACGGAGCCTTTACGAGGTCCTGGCCGTCTCTGACAAAGTTAAACATCGCATGTCCTATGTAAGCTGCAACTTCTGCCTTTCTATCCTTCTTAAGTTTTGCAATTGCTCTTTCAAAATCTTTTTTTTTTCATGTGTTTGTACTGGCTTGATTCTCGATTCGCCTGGACGTCGAATAGCGACTTTGCAATCCTAGTAGGGTCAAGGATAGTGCGCCAACTTTTCATTATCCATGTATTGCATCCTATTGAAGAAGTCCAGAATTGTTATAATCTCATGAAATGCGTATGCGTGTAGTAAGAAAAGCAAATACAAAATATTAGAGCACTTACAAGCACCAGACGAGCAGCAGGTTGATTTCGAGCATGCCCCGATGGAAAAGGGAAATCAACTCGTCAAATAAAATGACTCGTTTATCTACTCCAGTGCTCCAGAATGCTTCTTTTGGAATACGAAATGTGACGCAATTAAGACCATATTTTGTGCTGGCAGTGATGTACCACTCATGCATTCTTCTGAGCGCGACGGGTTGTTTGCTAAGTTGTACGGATGTCATTAACGGCTTCCCATTCTCAAATTTAGGAGGAACATCCTCAAGCTTGTATATTGGAACTCCTGGTTTAACTAAAGCCGTCCGCCGATTATACATGACACCGTCTTCTTCCCACTCCTCGATATCTTCTAATGCTGGCTCATGAGAAGAACGAGATGCACTCTATTTTCTAATATTTTCCTTCATAGCTTCCAAATACTTTGTCACTTCTGATGAAGGTTTCTTATTTTCATATGAGCTAACTTTGACAGGCACTGATGATCGAGGAGTAGTCGTCGGAAGTTGGACACTGGCTTGTTGTTGAACCTGTTGTTCAACTGATTGCTCTTTACTCCCAGCAGCTGGCTCTAGTACTACTTCAAGCTGTTGCTCAACTAGTTGCTCTTTACTAGCAACAGCTTGCTCTGGTACTGCTTGAAGTTGTTGTCCAACTTGTTGCTCTTGGATATCATCATCCTTGCTCAAACATAGGGGGAGTGGATCTTCCCGGACTGGGAGTGGATCTTCATGCACTTTCGCCTTAGAAGATGGGGTTGCAGTATTTGGAGATGCGACGGGGCTAGAAATTGGCTCATCATCTAACACGATATCGCGTCGGTGCCAAAGGATTAATTGGTTGACAGCCTGCCCCAGAGTCGTGATCCCCTCAGGTGTGACGTGGTCTATTTCATAATCTTCATAATCATTATCAATGATCTGAAGAACTTGCACCACAGAATAATACAACGGAAGTGGACTCCCGTTGAAGTCACGATCAGGCTTTGCCATAGCAGTGACAACCTGTTTGGTTTTGTTCCCTGCTCTGCCTATCGGGACAAGAAGACGACAAGATTTGTCGTTAGCAATATCATCGACAGGGAACTTATGGGCTGACCCTGAGCCTGGCACGGAACCAACGCTGCTAGGGTAGGCAGTTGGAGATACTAATTGCTCCTTTTGCACCGGAACCATCATTGTACTCGGTGCCACTAATTGTCCTGATTGTCTAAGTTGTTCCATTATTTCTTGCATATTTTCTTTGACCTTTTGAGCAATTGTTTCATCAAGTGTTTTCTTAAACTTCTCACGTCTTCTATATGTGTCTTTATCTTTAGGGAAACCATCTAGCCAAGACATTTGAGAAGAGACCGCTCGAACCCGTCCGCTGTGTTCAGGGTTTCCCAAGATAGCGGTAAGTTGGTCATTCTCCCTCTTCGGCTTGAAGAGACCCTTCTGTTGCTTTTCAATTATTTCTTTCATTTTATCCTCTACTTCATTCAGAGAGTCGGGCTTTTCAAGTTTGCCCTCGCTGGTCAAACCTGACCGAGCAAAGACCCAGCGTTGAGTTCGCTCATCGCACCCTTCTAATCGGTGAGGATTGCCCTTACTAAGAATTTCGTCTATTATCTTATTCCATTTCTGGACTTTGGGGCCATATCCGGCAGACCCCAAGCGATGATGGTATTTGTTCATTTTTGCAAGCTCTGACCTAGTTGCACTTAGAGCTTTAGCATCAGGTGTGCTCTTTTGACGAACAAACTCTTGCCACTGAGCTTGTGTGATTTTTCCCATCTTCCTCGGGCTAGGGACCTTATTGGCCTTAACATAAGCATTCATTTCACTCTTCCAGCATCGAAACTTCTTGCCACAAGAGACCAATGTTGCTTTCTTTACAGCTTCTTCTGTGCCTTTCGGGAACTTGAATTGTTTCTTTATCTTTTCCCACAACTCATTCTTGGTCTGCTCGGGTAATTTCCTCCAATTCTCGGTTGTGATCGGCACAACCTCCCTAACAAGAAAACCGCATGCATTACGGTACTTGGTAACTGAATCCAGTGGTTCTTGGGGAAGCCCACCTGGACCGACCCTTGTTATGTACATGATGCGGTCCAATAGACCCTTATTGGGACCTCGTTGCCCTCGTTTCCGCTTGAGTGAAGCTGAGGATTCATCCATTGGTGAACCTTCTGCGGTTTTAGGAGCCGATGTCACCTCATTGTCTTCGAGATTAATCTAGGTAGAAAAAAATTATAAGACTTCGTATACTTGACAACCAACATTAACTTGAACTGCTGAAGTTAAGATTCGTGATCCATACCTCGTCGGCAGGATCATATTCCGGGTCTAGATCCACTGAAGTCTTTTTAATTTTTATATTCGGAAAAGGATCCGAAGGACTGTGATAGGAGCCTGAACTGCTGGAGTCAGTAAACTCCATATTGTCTTCTTTGTTGTTACAATCAGGACCAGTCTTCTTAGGGCTTTCCATGCTAGATCTAATAAGACAAAAAATCTAATAAATGGCATAACTAAATTTGGTCATATTTAAAACAAATTTTCTCAATTTTGGCTCAATTAAGTAAATTTAGCCAAAACACATTTTTGAAGTTATATAGGTCTAACTAAATTCTTGTATCATAGAGATCGGCATCATATGCTCAGACTCCATCGCCACACCTAGTGTTACCTAGATATGGGCGTGAGGATGCTCCTGGCATCACAAATGAGTTGGCCAGCAACTTTTGTTTGGCTTCAGAGCTAAATATAGCATAACTTTGGTAGCTCAGATTAGGTACAATTGCTCAAATGAAGCTGATGGAGCCACAAGTGCAGACATCTTTGGTAGCACAGATTAGCTACAATTGCTCAAATGAAACTTAGAGAAATAAAAGCAAACTTAGCCAAACTTAGTCTAGCATAGCTAACTCTAAGCAAAAGTAGCCAAATATAGCTAAATATAGCATAACTTAGTCAAAATTAGTCAAGTATAACTATATCTAATGTAACTTAGCCAAAATTAGCCAAATTTGGTCAACTTAACCAAATATAGCTAAATCTTGCCCCTAATAGAGAATTATGTGGCATATGCAAGGCCGATGACAGAAATAGGGAATATACTGCTGTTACTAGAGTCTAAAATCATGTTTACCACTAATGTGTCAGAACAGTTTCAGACACACAGAACCAACTACCAATTTATCGTGATATAACCATCCACATAAATTTTGCCCCACCGAACCCTAACCAAAGATGCCACCACCGAACTTGACAGTTTTTCGAATTCCACCGAACCCTAACCAAGGATGCCTACCATTATCTAATTCCCGAACCCTAACCAAGGATATGCAAGGCGGCAGCGAGGGCGGGGAGGGAGGCGGCACATCGAAGGAGGATGGAAGGTCGAAGGGTTTAGGGTTTACCTTGAAGCTCGGCGGCGACGGAAATGGCTTCGCTCGGCGTACCTGGAAGTGAGGAGGGCGAAGCTCGGCGGCGACGGCGAAGCTCGGCGACGGCGAAGCTCGGCGACGGCGAAGCTCGGCGGCGTACCTGGAAGTGACGAGGGGGAACACTTGGCGGCAAACGAAATTTTGGCAGCCTAACGGCGTCTAAGTGTTTCGCCCGGGTTAGGTTTTTCCAATGCTGCCGAGGGGTATATATAGACTCACATTTTCTCAGGCGGATTTTAAGTACCGACCGTCAGGGAAGACTGTTACCTCAGTCGGATTTTACTTACCAACCGCCTGAGAAGATACAATTATCTCAGGCGGTTGGTTAGTAACACCCGCCTGAGTTAAACATGGGCCTGTGAAGATATTTACTTCTTCTTAATTTGATGAACGCCTACATAAAGACCCCTCACCAACCGGGATGAGGATCCCCTGACTTAATCAGCGGTCACTGACATGTGGACCCGGTTCCACACGTCAGTGACCATGTCACGCGTGCGCGACCTTTCTTTTCCCCGAGGTGCGACCTTTCTTTTCCACTCCGCGCGGCCTTAAAGACGCGCTATCGCTCACAAGCGCATCGCTCACTTTGAATCCTCTTGTTTTCTTCGTCTTCCTCCGCTCCGATGACCCAACACCACTATGGCCGACCTTCCGCCGCCAAGCCCTCCGAGGGAGCCACCTTGCAAGAAACAATGTTGCAGCTCCCCCGAGAAGATCAACACCGAGCAGCGCCTCCTCATGGCGCGAGAGGCGTACAACAATACGTCTCGCGCCATGAGTGCCTTGGGGCTGGGTACCCTTCCAGAGTATACTGGAATGGGTACCTTGGGCCACTACCTCTACGCCCTCGTGGGGGTGGCTGATCGTCTCGGCATTCTGTTCGCGACGATGGCCCAGGTTCTTGGCCCCGAGGGCCGTAGAACGCTGGTGGAGGCGACGGCTAGCAACCTCGGGGTTGCACCGCCGGTGCAGCCGGTGCAGCCGGTGCAGCCGGCCCTGTCTCCTGTTGCACCGGTGCCGGAGTCGCCGCCCGAGGACGAGGAGGAGGAGAAGGAAGAGGAGTAGGAGTAGGATTTAATTAGTTTTTCTTTTTGTTGTTTTTAGTTGCTTCTGTTTTGTAAATATTGTTAATGAATGAAATCTATCTTTTTTCATCTATGTGATTGAATATTACTTGTGTATCTTTTGTGTTCTTGTGTGTTCTTGTGTAAATATTGTGCATCTTGTGTGTTCTTTTGTGAGATGTGCATATTGTTAATGAATGAGTATCTTTTGTGTTCTTCAACTGTGTGAATGATTGAATATTGTTAATGAATGTAGTGTGTTCATCGTTAATTAAAATTTCACGTCTGAGAAGAAATTAATTTGATATTTACCAAAACATTACAATGTCAGCTATACAAGTTTTAAAAATATTTTGTTCAGGTGGTAGATGTTAATTTTATACAAATGTAGAAGAAAGAATCATCGAATTTGGACACAATTTGCAGAATCTAAACATGTTTGAGTATTTATATTGGAATCCAAATAAAAAAGAAGCAAGGGATAAGGAAACTGAAGAACAGTATCGGGCATTATCTCAGGCGGTTGTTAAGCAATAACCGCCTGTGAAGATATTTACTTCTTCTTAATTAATATTCTTGATTAAATGTGGTCCTTTAAAAAGGCAAAAATCCACTTTCTTGTAATATTATTGATAAGTAAAGGTTACCATTAAATTTCACTTCATAAATCCTTTTAAATTTGTCAGAACATAAAAAACATACAACAACTGCTATTTTTCATTTTTCTATCTTGATGAATATAATGCTTTTTTCATTTATTTTTTCAGTGGACATTTTTAATCATCATACCAACATCTACGAATTTTTTCATATTTTTTTTAAATTTTTTTGGAATCAATGTGTGTTCATAATTTGATGAATGCCTCATATGAATATGAGCATTTAGTTAGAATGGTGGATAATTTGAAGTTTGACATGTTGGAATGCTTTTAAAAAAATTAAAAAAATTCATACATGTATAAATTATACAAATATGTTCATACCAACAATTTTGAGTGAAGGAACTTTTTTTTTATGAGATACACAAATGTGAATAATATGTGAGTAGAAATTAATTTGATATTTACCAAAACATTACAATGTCAGCTATACAAGTTTTAAAAATATTTTGTTCAGGTGGTAGATGTTAATTTTATACAAATGTAGAAGAAAGAATCATCGAATTTGGACACAATTTGCAGAATCTAAACATGTTTGAGTATTTATATTGGAATCTAAATAAAAAAGAAGCAAGGGATAAGGAAACTGAAGAACAGTATCGGGCATTATCTTAGGCGGTATTAAGCAATACCCGCCTGTGAAGATGTTTACTTCTTCTTAATTAATATTCTTGGTTAAATGTGGTCCTTTAAAAAGGCAAAAATCCACTTTCTTGTAATATTATTGATAAGTAAAGGTTACCGTTAAATTTCACTTCATAAATCCTTTGAAATTGGTCAGAACATAAAAAACATACAACAAATGCTATTTTTCATTTTTCTATCTTGATGAATATAATGCTTTTTTCATTTATTTTTTCAGTGGACATTTTTAATCATCATACCAACATCTACGAATTTTTTCATATTTTTTTAAATTTTTTGGAATCAATGTGTGTTCATAATTTGATGAATGCCTCATATGAATATGAGCATTTAGTTAGAATGGTGGATAATTTGAAGTTTGACATGTTGGAATGATTTTAAAAAAATTAAAAAAATTCATACATGTATAAATTATACAAATATGTTCATACCAACAATTTTGAGTGAAGGAACCTTTTTTTTATGAGATACACAAATGTGAATAATATGTGAGTAGAAATTAATTTGATATTTACCAAAACATTACAATGTCAGCTATACAAGTTTTAAAAATATTTTGTTCAGGTGATAGATGTTAATTTTATACAAATGTAGAAGAAAGAATCATCGAATTTGGACACAATTTGCAGAATCTAAACATGTTTGAGTATTTATATTGGAATCTAAATAAAAAAGAAGCAAGGGATAAGGAAACTGAAGAACAGTATCGGGCATTATCTTAGGCGGTATTAAGCAATAACCGCCTGTGAAGATGTTTACTTCTTCTTAATTAATATTCTTGATTAAATGTGGTCCTTTAAAAAGGCAAAAATCCACTTTCTTGTAATATTATTGATAAGTAAAGGTTACCGTTAAATTTCACTTCATAAATCCTTTGAAATTGGTCAGAACATAAAAACATACAACAAATGCTATTTTTCATTTTTCTATCTTGATGAATATAATGCTTTTTTCATTTATTTTTTCAGTGGACATTTTTAATCATCATACCAACATCTACGAATTTTTTCATATTTTTTTAAATTTTTTGGAATCAATGTGTGTTCATAATTTGATGAATGCCTCATATGAATATGAGCATTTAGTTAGAATGGTGGATAATTTGAAGTTTGACATGTTGGAATGCTTTTAAAAAAATTAAAAAAATTCATACATGTATAAATTATACAAATATGTTCATACCAACAATTTTGAGTGAAGGAACCTTTTTTTTATGAGATACACAAATGTGAATAATATGTGAGTAGAAATTAATTTGATATTTACCAAAACATTACAATGTCAGCTATACAAGTTTTAAAAATATTTTGTTCAGGTGGTAGATGTTAATTTTATACAAATGTAGAAGAAAGAATCATCGAATTTGGACACAATTTGCAGAATCTAAACATGTTTGAGTATTTATATTGGAATCTAAATAAAAAAGAAGCAAGGGATAAGGAAACTGAAGAACAGTATCGGGCATTATCACAGGCGGTTGTTAAGCAATACCCGCCTGTGAAGATATTTACTTCTTCTTAATTAATATTTTTGATTAAATGTGGTCCTTTAAAAAGGCAAAAATCCACTTTCTTGTAATATTATTGATAAGTAAAGGTTACCATTAAATTTCACTTCATAAATCCTTTGAAATTGGTCAGAACATAAAAAACATACAACAAATGCTATTTTTCATTTTTCTATCTTGATGAATATAATGCTTTTTTCATTTATTTTTTCAGTGGACATTTTTAATCATCATACCAACATCTACGAATTTTTTTATATTTTTTTAAATTTTTTGGAATCAATGTGTGTTCATAATTTGATGAATGCCTCATATGAATATGAGCATTTAGTTAGAATGGTGGATAATTTGAAGTTTGACATGTTGGAATGCTTTTAAAAAAATTAAAAAAATTCATACATGTATAAATTATACAAATATGTTCATACCAACAATTTTGAGTGAAGGAACCTTTTTTTTATGAGATACACAAATGTGAATAATATGTGAGTAGAAATTAATTTGATATTTACCAAAACATTACAATGTCAGCTATACAAGTTTTAAAAATATTTTGTTCAGGTGGTAGATGTTAATTTTATACAAATGTAGAAGAAAGAATCATCGAATTTGAACACAATTTGCAGAATGTAAACATGTTTCAGTATTTATATTGGAATCTAAATAAAAAGAAGCAAGGGATAAGGAAACTGAAGAACAGTATCGGGCATTATCACATGCGGTTGTTAAGTTATACCCGCCTCAGATAAACATATTTGTAGACGGTTGTTAAGTACCAACCGTCTGTGAAGATCTTTACTTCTTTTTTCTCAGGCGGTTTATAAGTAATACCCGCCTGAGATAATCATTTTTAAACTACAATATGTTAATTAACGGCCTGAGAAGTGTTAATTAACTGACGCGCCGCACGAGGTCTGCGGAGAAGTTGAGAAGCCGTGGTGCAGGGACGAGTGCAAGGATCTCTCAAGATCGTCTTCCACAGTGGTTTAATTGTGCGCCGCACGAGGTCTGCAAAGAGTTCAATGCGCAATGAACAAAATATTTTGTTCAGTTGGTAGATGTTAATTTAATACAAATGTAGAAGAAAGAATCATCGAATTTGAACACAATTTGCAGAATGTAAACATGTTTGAGTATTTATATTGGAATCTAAATAAAAAAGAAGCAAGGGATAAGGAAACTGCAGAACAGTATCGGGCATTATCCCAGGCGGTTGTTAAGTTATACCCGCCTTAGATAAACATATTTGTAGACGGTTGTTAAGTACCAACCGTCCGTGAAGATTTTTACTTCTTTTTTCTCAGGCGGTTTATAAGTAATACCCGCCTGAGATAATCATTTTTGAAACTACAATATGTTAATTAACGGCCTGAGAAGTGTTAATTAACTGACGCGCCGCACGAGGTCTACAGAGAAGTTGAGAAGCCGTGGTGCAGGGACGCGTGCAAGGATCTCTCAGGATCGTCTTCCACAGTGGTTTAATTGTGCGCCGCACGAGGTCTGCAAAGAGTTCAATGCGCGGGAAACGAACCGCTCCCTCGTCTACTCCGCACAGACCTATATAAGGCGCGTCGTCGGTTATGGACAAGCACAAAACTTTTCTCCACTCCTTTCTTCTTCTTCCATCGTTCCACCTCTCCTAGACCGCCGCCGATTAACCACCACAGCCATGGCCAACCTTCCGCCACCTAGCCCGCCGAGGCAGCCACCCTGCAAGCGGATACGCTGCAGCTCCCCCGAGAGGGTGAATGACGACCAGCGCGTTTCACCGCCGGTGCAGCCGGAGCCACCGGTACAGCCGGAGCAATCGGCTCAGCCGGAGAAGCCGACCCTCTCTCCTGCTGCATCGTCGCCGGAGGAGGAGGAGGAGGAGGAGGACGACTTCGACGACGACGACGATGATGACGATGATGACGACGAGTCGTCCTCCGACGACGGTGACGACGAGTCGTCCTCCGACGACGGCGACGACTAGTCGTCCACCGACGACGACGACGACGAGTCGTCCACTGACGACGGCGACGACGACGACGGCGACCACCACCATGGTGACGACTACGACGACGACGACGACGAGTCGGAGGAGGACCGCTTGGCTTGGTTTGAGAAGCTGGCGGAGAGGATGGAGGAGGCGGGGCCGTAGTGTAGTTTTAGGATTTCAATCAAGTGTTCTTGTACATTTTTCTTGTGTTTTGTACATATTTCAATCAAGTGTCAATGAATACTGGTGGATAATTTGAAGTTTGACATGTTGGAGTGCTTTTAAAAAAATTTAAAAAATTCATACATGTATAAATTATGCAAATATGTTCGTACCAACAATTTTGAGTGAAAGATCTTTTTTTATGAGATACACAAATGTGAATAATATGTGAGTAGAAATTAATTTGATATTTACCAAAACATTTCAACGTCAGCTATACAAGTTTTAAAAATATTTTGTTCAGTTGGCATTATCTTAGACGGTTGTTAAGTAATACCCGCCTGAGATAAAAATCTTCCTTGGCGGTTATTAAGTACCAACAGCCTGTGAAGATATTTACTTCTTAATTAATAAACATCATCTCAGGCGGTTGGTAAGTAAAACCCGTCTGCGATAAAGTTAAAAACCGCCTGTGAAAAACCTACGTCTATATAAGGACCCCTCACCGCAGTCAAAACGCAACCCTGGAGAATTTATATCGACGCCGCCAGGCTGTTGAAATTTCCCCTGCGCCGCGCCGCCGCTCCGCCGCCCAGCCCATACTGCCGCGCCGCCGCTCAACCCCGCACCGCCACTTCTCCACCCAGCCGGCCCACCGTGCTGACGCCTCCCCACCGTGCCGACGCCTCTACAAGGTAAATGTAGTTTCCTTACTTTTTCTTTGTATATTTTCATTAGCTGATAAGCTGTTAGTTTTGTGTGTTCTGGTATATGGATTCTGTCCTTTTGCATGTGTAAGGACTGTATGGATTGTGTTCTGGTATATTGATGTATGGACTATATGGATTGTTTCCTTTTTGTACCTATTATGTGACATGAATATGATGTTTAATTAACAGATGCTATTGTAATATATATAAGATGCATCTGGGCCTTGTTTCCCGATATAACGGACTGGATCCCACCCAGACCTAGCCCATGCTGCTGGGCCTGTTTCCCCCTTTGACTCCGTCCGCCTCAAGACGTCGCCCGTCTCCTACATTAGTCGCCCTAATCATACTTGTTATGTCTCTGTAAATTCATTTTATAGAAGACCTTTAGAGAATATTTGTGGCCAAATTTTGTAAATCTGACAAAAAATTCTATTATTGAAGCATGGACCGTCGAGCGTGGATGTATAACATGCCAAGACCCGATCCTATGTACATTCGTAATGTTGCAAATTTTATTGAAGCATCCAAGAGACATGCGAAGTTGCAAAAGATAGATGACATATTATGTCCATGTATCGACTGCGAAAATAAGATTGCTTGGACGGATACTATAGTAATCCAATCTCATTTGGTGAAAAGAGGTTTCAAAAATAACTACACAATATGGACAGAGCATGGTGAGTTAGATACACAAGATGTGGATAAAGATGATGAGAGAGGCTCAGATGATGATAATGTTCATATCGATGATGGTAGTGACAATCAAGCTGGTGATGATGATGATGAGTTCGATTGTGAGGAGATGTTGCGTCACATTGAACCATATGTACTGACTTCTATGGGAGCAAGCAAAGGTTTAAGTAAAATGGAGACATTGCAGAATGCGGCCACAGAGCTTTTATATGATGAATCAAACGGTTGTGATAAAGAGTTTACTACATTGCGTGCAGTCTTAGAACTACTAAAGTTGAAAGCTACGCACGGATGGTCCGATTGTAGTTTCTCTGATCTTTTGAATCTTCTGGCAGAAATTCTTCCAAATCCAAATAAACTGCCTAGAAGCACTTATAAAGCGAAGAAACTTCTTTGCCCGATGGCACTAGGTGTGACAAAAATACACGCTTGTGTGAACCATTGTATTCTGTATCGCAAAGAGCATGAGCTCGCAACTAGATGCCCCATTTGTGGTGTCAGTAGATATAAGAAGGACTACAATCACCAGTATGTTACCAACATGAAAAAGACTCAGAAGAATAAGAAGTTTATTATTGGTCCTGAAGGTGACGATGACGATACTTCTGGCGATGCAGACGGGAAGAATAAGAGAAAAATTCCTGCGTTCGTGATGTGGTACCTTCCGGTAATTGATCGCTTGAAGCGTTTGTTCTCAAACCCTAGGGAGGCTGAACTTATGCGTTGGCATTCCGAGGAACGCAAGAAGAATGAAAAACATATACGACACCCTGGTGATGCAACGCAGTGGAAAAATTTTGATATTCAGTATCCAGAATTTGCGAAGGAAATCAGAAATGTGAGGTTTGCCTTGGGTACAGATGGAATGAATCCGTTTGGTGAAAAAAGGAGCATACACAGCACATGGCCCGTGGTCTTAACTATGTACAACCTACCGACGTGGTTGTGTCACAAAAGGAAATATATCTTATTATCTGTTCTTATCCAAGGTCCGAAACAACCCGGCATCGAAATTGATGTGTTCTTGGAACCTTTAATGGAAGATATGGCGAAATTGTGGAATGAAGGGGTACGTACATGGGATGAGTACAAGCGGGAGTATTTCACGCTAAGAGCAATGATATTCGTTACCGTGCATGATTATCCCAGACTGTTTACATTATCGGGACAAATGAAAGGGAAGAAAGGTTGCGTTAGGTGCGTGGATAGAACTGGATATCTATACCTCACTTCATCCAGAAAGACGGTGTACATGAGACATCGACGGTTCTTGACAGATACACACAAGTATAGGAAGATGAAAGAACAATTTGATAACAAAATCGAAAAAGATACTGCACCGAAACCTTACAGTGTAAAACTTGTGTTTGAAATGGTCAAGAACATTCATATTGCTTTCGGTAAGGGAAAAAAGAGTAAAGGAATTAAGAGAAAGAAAAGTACATCTTCGGATGATACAACTGACATGGCTTTCAAGAAACAATCAATTTTTTTCAAGTATCTTCCGTATTGGAAGAATCTGGAATTTTGCCATAGTATTGATTTGATGCACGTTACAAAGAATGTATTTGACAGCATCATTGGGACCTTGCTGGACATGCCGAGGAAGACAAAGGATGGATTAAATTCACGTATGGACCTAGTAAATCTTGATTTGAGACCAGAGCTTCATCCAGTAGAAAAGGCGAACGGGAAGCATTACCTTCCCCCAGCCAGCTACAACTTGACGCTAGAAGAGAAAAAAGCAATTTGCGAATGCTTGCGTGGGATCAAAGTGCCCACAAGTTTCTCATCCAATATCCGCAAACTAGTCTCGATGAAAGACTTGTCTTTATTCGGTTATAATTCTCACGACTGTCACATGATGATGACAGTTTTCCTTGCCATTGCAATAAGAGTAATCAAACCTGAGCATATAAAAGTTGTCATCACACGTTTGTGTTACTTCTTCAATGCAGTATCGCAAAAGGTGATAGCACGTGAAGATTTAGACTATCTGAAAACATACATCGTCGAGACAATGTGCAAGCTTGAGATGTGTTTCCCACCATCCTTTTTTGATATGCAAGTACACCTAATCATACATCTTGTTGATCAGATAAAAGCATTGGGGCCACTATATTTACATCATATGTTTTCGTTGGAGAGATATTTAGGAGTATTAAAAGGTTATGTGCGGAACCGTGCTCACCCAGAGGGTTCAATTATGGAAGGATACACCACTGAAGAAGTGATTGAGGGTTGCGCTGATTACATCAAAGATGGAAAATCGATAGGTGTGCCTATACCGGTACATGAGGGTAGACTACGTGGGAGAGGCAAAGTGGGTAAGAAAACTTTTATTGTTCAAGATTACAAGAATGTACACCGTGCACATTTTGGTGTACTACAACAGCTCGCAATAGCTGAGCCGTACATCGAGGAACACCAAATTGAGCTTCGTGATAAAAACCAAGACCGCAAAGAGGACTGGATCATGAAAGAGCACAGAAGATGTTTCACTGAATGGTTAATGGACAAAAATATATCATACGGAAACACTATAGAAGAGGCAACAATGAAAAAGTTAGCTTGTGGCCCATCTGCTTTGGTAACATCATGGCAAGCATATGACATCAATGGTTACACATTTTACACTAAAGAAAAAGACGGTAAGAGTGTTGCACAAAATAGTGGTGTTCGTATTGAGGCTTATGATTCAAAAGGGTAGAAGACCACATACTTCGGGTTCATAGAGGAAATATGGGAACTCAATTATGGCGAAAGAATGGTAATGCCCGTATTTAAGTGCCAATGGGTCAAACATCCTGATGGTTTGAAAGTGGACAATTACGGACTGACACTGGTAGACTTGAATAAAGTGGGTTACAAAGATGACCTGTGGGTTCTCGCCGATAATGTTGCACAAGTTTTTTATGTTCAAGATCCAGAAACTGAGAAGTTGCACGTAGTTGTTTCTGGAAAGCAAAATATTGTTGGGATTGACAATGTGGGAGATAATGAAGAGGAATATAATCAGTATGAAGAGATGTACCTTTTCACCGAACCAGAAAACATCAAGCGCGTAGAGAGAAGCATTAAAAAGAATTTGAAACCCTATATGCGAGAAGATGTCAATGCTGGAAAAAATGTATATAGCAATGCGAGATGATATATATTGTATATATTTGTATCTTCTGAAATCAACTTAGAACAATGTTGGTATATGGATTGTGTCCTTTTGCATTTGTGTACATATGCGTTTGGACTCAATGATTTGGAAGTTTGGAAGTTTGGTATTTCTTCAGATAATGATGTCTCGGGCGTGTAGCCGATTGAAGGAGGAGCGCTTGGCGTGGCGCAAGAACCATCCCCATGTATGTACATATGGCACACCAGTCACATGGTTGTATATACATATGTATCTGTAATGGACTGATGAACTTAACTGTAGTTTGTTTTTCCGTGTTGTTTGTTTTTGGTATTTTCAATTTCTCCGCGTAGGGTTTCTCTGCGAAGCCTGAATCAGGAGATTTATTGAAGTGGCAGTGCATCGTCCCCGGTAAAGAAGGGGTAAGTCATGAAGAACAAGCACAATATGAGTTTAACTATCGTCCTCCTATTAATAAATTTCTTTTGCAGACTGAATGGGAAGATGGTTACTACCCCCTGACAATCTCCTTCTCTGAGGACTATCCCTTGGTGCCTCCAAGATGCTCCTTTCCAATTGGGTTCTTCCACCCAAATGTCCATCGTTCGGGAGCACTCTGCATCGGGATTTTTGATCAAGAGACTGTAAGATAGACCTATTTTGTTCATGTAATTATTACTTATAATTTTTGTCGAACTTATTTGAACTGGTTTCTTATATTGCTTAAATTATATTTCGTAGGGGTGGTGCAGTGCTTTTACAATCAAAACTATACTACTTGAAGTTCAGCGTTTGCTGCATCAGCCAAATGTGCCTGATGTTGAAAATGATTGCTATAATCTACTTATCAAGGTTAGATGACACTTTGACTTAGTGACCAATGTAGGTTATTCATTCCTCCTTCGACATTTGTTAATTTAAATAATGTCAATATTTTCAGGATCCAGCGGAATATAAGAGACGTGTTCGGGAGCAAGCAGGACGATACAATTTAGATTGATCGATGGGAGCTTCATCGTCGATCTACAATGAATGTAGCATGATTTTTGTTCAGTGTGTAAAGAAATTATCTTTGAACAATTGTAAAGCCTCTAATGGTGTATTATCACAATTAAGCCAGCCTCACTGGTGATCGAGCATTTCCTATAATGCATTACTGTACTAGTATCCGCTAGCTCATCTGTGTTTTTTTCCTGATACAATTTTGCCTGCACGACTACATGCGGCTGTGATATATAATTGCAACTACATCCCTGTAATTTCAATGAAAACCGCTTATGATAATTAAACAATGACCGCCACTGAAAATACATGATCTTCTCAGGCCGTTGTTAATCAAGAACCGGCTATGAAGTTCATTGCATTACAGACGGTTATTAATTAAGAACCGCCAATGAAGATCATGTATTTACTCAGACGGTTGTTCCTTAAAATCCATCTGTGAAGTTCATTGCATTACAGACGGTTATTAATCAAGAACCGCCAACGAAGATCATGTATTTACCCAGACGGTTGTTTCTTAAAATCCGTCTGTGAAGTTCATGGCATTGCAGACGGTTAATAATTAATAACCGTCTGTGAAGATCATGTATTTACCCATACGGTTGTTTCTTAAAATCCGCCTGTGAAGTTCATTGCATTGCAGACGGTTAATAATTAATAACCGTCTATGAAGATCATGTATTTACCCAGACGGTTGTTTCTTAAAATCCGTCTGTGAAGTTCGTTGCATTACAGGCGGTTCTTAATTAAGAACCCATTCTGAAGATCATGTATTTACCCAGACGGTTGTTCTTTAAAATCCGCCTGTGTTGTTCTTTCACCACAGACGGTTATTATATCATTCGTCATCACAGTCGCATATTTTTAAGGACCGCCTGTGTTTGAAAAATTGAGGCGCCTGTAAAAATGCTTTTTGTAGTAGTGGTAAGAAGGGAAAATGTTCCTTGAAACTCGATGTAAAGGGGTCCCATCGTGTTTCCCCCATGGTGCAGCATGCATAACCAGTTGGTAGAAAATGAAATGCAAACGTGTTGCTTCGCTCTTCTGCTAGCTCAGCGCAGTATAGTGGTGCAGGTATGTCAGAATAATCCTTGTATGTGTCAAGGTATTTACGTACTCTGTTTTTTTTGGTGCAGTTAGTTACACGATGCTGAGTCCGGTATCGGTTGTTAGTGGAGCTCGAACGTGCGGTTTGTGCGCGTTCTGGAGCGTGTCGTGTGGAGTGGAGTCGTAGTGGTTGCCGAGCAATCCGGACCCGATGACCACGTCCGTAGCCTCTGTTCTGTACTTAAGATTCAGTTTGGTCTAATGAAAATGAAGCGCTTTTTGCCTTTGGCTGCACCACTCCGTGAGTCTGCTCTGTCTGGCATTTACACAAGACCATATACTACGTGTGTGTGAGTGTGCTCCGGCTAGCTTGTCGGAGTTGTCCGGTGATCAAATTCCATCAAGTGGCATCAAAGCCGGTGACGATCCAGGCGGCAGTTGCGGTGAGGTGTCGTCATTGATGTTGCATCATCGTGCGTTCTGATGGGCAAGGTCGGAGGGAAGGCTGATGGCGCCAGAGGGAAGGGCGACGGGGAATCTGGAGAAGGTGGAAGTGGCGCCGTCCAGAGAGTGATTCGGGAAGTGAGCAGCGGGACTATCTACCCCGTGCTCACGAAATCGAATTACTCCGATTGGGCATGGCTCATGAAAGTGAAGCTGAAGGCGAGGCTCCTCTAGGACGCAATTGAGACCGGCGACGTGAAGCCACACGAAGATATGCAGGCACTCGATGCTCTTTGTAGTGCCATGCCGCAGGAGATGTGGTCCGTGATAGCTGACAAGGAATCCGCGAAGGAGGCATGAGAAGCTATAGTAACCATGCGAATCGGTGATGATCGAGTCAAGAAGACGTCGGCTGAGAATCTTAGGAGGCAATTTGATTCGGCGACGTTCAAGGACGGCGAATCCGTTGAGGATTTTGGACTTCAGCTCAGTGGTATGGCATCCCAGCTGACCATCCTCGGCAACAAAATTGGTGAAACTCGAGTGGTGGAAGAGATGATTCGGAGTGTCCCACAACGACTCAGGCAAATTGTGGTGGCAATCACCACCTTGCTGGATGTATCGACGCTCACCATCGCGGATCTGACGGGAAGGCTCAAGGCAGCGGAGGATGCGTTCGAGGAACCTTCGTCAATCATGCATCACGAGGGCAAGCTGTATTTGACTGAGGAGGAGTGGGATGCTCGTCAGAAGAAGCGGGAGTCAGAGGCTCGTGCTAACGGCAGAGTTGGTGGCTCGGCTGTCTGGTAAGGAGGAAGAAAAGGTCGAGGGCACGGTTGTGGGGGAGGAGACAAGGCATTCTCTTCTAGTGGGCCGGCAGCCCAACCGAGTCGGCCCAGCGGCGATCAATGTCGCAAGTGCGGGAAATATGGTCACTCAGAGCATGACTGGTGCTCAAAAATTAAAAAAGAGCGCGTCAACATCGCCCATGGGGAGGAAGAGGAGGCTTCACTCTTAATCGTGAAGTCTTCACCGATGGTGACTCCGACGGCAAAATCCACTATCAACGCAGCAGAAGCTGATGGGAGGTGGCCAAAAGGGACTCAGTCCAGAGGTGCTGGACTGCTTCCAGGAGGAAGGTCTGTGGACTCAACGGTGATGGTGGCGGCCGTGCGATCTGGGGAAGGAACACTGCTAAAGTTGCAGGAAGAAAGGGTGATTTCTCATGTCAGCGATGGAGAACAGCATGGCAAGGAGGTATTGGTTATGGACACCAGTGCATCTAACCATATGTCAGGTTGCTTCACGGCGTTCATCGATCTGGACACCTCTGTTCTCGACACAGTCCACTTTGGTGATGACTTTGTGGCAAAAATCGAAGGGAGAGGAAGTGTGAGATTCCAGTGCAAGACTGGGGAGCACCGCATGTTCAGTGGGGTGTATTTCATACCTCTCTTGACAACAAACATTGTCAACGTAGGACAATTGGATGAGGCAGGCTATGATGTGGATATTGCAAATGGAGTCATGAAGATTCATGAGCCGCGGGGGGGGGGGGGGGGGGGGTTACTTGCAAAGGTGTCTCGAGGGAGGAATAGACTCTATGTTCTATGACTCAAGCTGGAGCAGCAGGAGTGCATGTCAGTGAAAGAGGTGGAGGAGTCCTGGAGGTGGCACTCACGCCTTGGCCATGTTAACATGACAGCACTGAAGAAGATGGCTCGTGAGGAACTTGTGCGAGGCATGCCTGTTGTGAGTAGGCTTCATCATCTATGCGAGGCGTGTTTGGCAGGCAAACAGAAGAGGTCACCTTTGCCGGTTCAGGAGAGTTACCGAGCTCAATGCACTCTTGAGCTAGTACACGATGATCTATGCGGCCCTATTACGCCGGCTACTCCAAGTGGTTGTTGGAAGTACCAGACTTGTCCGGTAGAGACCGAACTAGTCCGCTTCTGTCTAGTAAGAGTAACCAGACTAGTCTGGACCCTTATAGGACTAGTCCAATATTGTCCAGTAAGGATATCGGACTAGTTCGGACCCCATACGAACTAGTCTGATAATTTCAGTAACTGTAAGTTTGAAGTCGAAATTGACATGTGTTCTAATTGAAAGGACACGACCCACCGAATTTTGAGTCTCTGATCGGAAGACTCAATGATTCCTAATGGTGGGAGGCCCCCTCTTGTGCCTCTTGGTCAACTATAAGAAGAGGGTCAAGTGTATGATCAAGGAATGCTTAAGGCATACACACATACACACTTGAACACTCTTAATTCTCAGAATCCGATCAACATACCAAGAGGAGAACAAGAGGAAACGCCTCTTGTCGTCCTTCTTGCCGCCCCGCCTTATTGGCTCGATGGCCACATCGTCAAGCAATCACAAGGATGGAGGAGAATGTATTATTGGTGTTCTTGTGCTATTTGAGAGATAGCACTTGGTGTTCATGTTGTATTCAGATGTCTCCATGTAATTCGAGATGATTTAGTGGCTATTTGATCTTTGCGCCCGCTCTTTATTTCTATCAATGGTATCAGAGCGGTTTAGACCACTAATCATTTCAAATTGAGTTTTGTTCGAAGTTTTTTGCTGAAAGTTTTGAAGGTCCGGACTTGTCTGGTCTAAGGGCCAGACTAGTCTGGTGTGCCACAGTAAAGTGGTTAGGTTTTCAAATCAGAGCGTTTTGACGCGTTCATCTGATTGAAAACCAATTAAGCACTTTGGATTGAAATCCATTATGAAAATTAAGTTGGTTTAGTAAGATGGTAAGATTAAGATTCCCTTATGGGTATTTTGACATTTTCTGGTTTTTTATATGAAACTTTTCCAGGGTTGGCCGGACTAGTCTGGAATAGTACGGACCAAACTCGAAAAGTTTAATAAAGAACGGATCAAATGTTTTTGATGGGACCGGACTTGTGCGGCGTATGGACCGGACTAGTCCAAAAACCATACTGTAAGAGTTCGGCCTAGTCCGGCCATGTGCGAACTAGTCCATGTTATACAATTAAGATTGCTTATTTAATTAAGTTTCCGCTGTGAATTAAGTTTATATTGTCATAGCAATTTGGTCGAGTAACCAAAGCGAAAGATAAATTGCTATGTCAATTCAAGTTGCATGGAATTCTATTGGGTAACCAAAGTGAAAAATAGAATTGCCATGTTTTTAAGTTATATTAATGTCAATATTGGCTGAGTAACCAAAGCGAAAGGCATTAATGACATTTTTCTTTCTAAGTACATAGTAATTTGGTCGAGTAACCCAAGCGAAAGATAAATTACTATGTATTTCAATTGTTCTTCAATATTAAGTTTTGATGTCATTATTGGCCGAGTAACCAAAGCGAAAGGCATTAATGACATTCTTTTTCTAAGAATATAGTAATTTGGTCGAGTAACCAAAGAGAAAGATAAATTACTATGTTGATTTTCAGTTATTCTCAGATATTGAGTTTTGGTCGAGTAACCAAAGTGAAAGATAAAACTCATCATTTTCTTAAAGTTAACATCTATGTATTCTTCTTGATTTTGGTCTTTTGATTATGAAGGTTTCTCCAATGCTAATTCAGCACCGAGTTTCATCGCTTTTATTGATCCACTCAATGAAGCAATTATGGGAGATGGCGAAGAAGTTGGAGATTGCTTTAGCAGTCTCTGAGATAGACTTGGCTCTCACTACTCCATATCCGGTTGCACCAGTTGAAACAGTAAGAAATGCTGATGAAACTCAGGAAGCCTTTGTTGTGAGGACAAAGGAATATACTACTGAGTTATTGGCTTATGACATTGATTGTTATAAGTGGAAGAAATCAAACAGGAAATATTTGATGGTAATTAATGGCACTATTACTAAGGCCATTCGGGAAGCAATCCCTGAATGCGACACTGCTGTTGAATACCTCCAAAGGATAGAGAATCAGTTTACTGGTTCTTCGAAGGCCACTGCAAGCACTTTCATCAAGAGGCTTGTTACTGAAAAGTATCATGGAGGTGGTGTGCGTGAGCACATCTTAAGGATGCCAAATATGGCTGCAAAGCTTAAGCCTATGGATTTGGGGATAAAAGATGAGTTCATTGTGCATCTCATCATTGCCTCACTTCCTAAGGAATTTGAGACTTTTGTCATCAATTACAACTCTCAACCTGAACTATGGAACATAGAAAAACTCGTGGCTATGTGTGTTCAAGAGGAAGAGAGGATTAAGTCCCTTCACGGTTATGATACTATTAATTACGTGAAGGGAAAAGGTAAGGCTAAGAAGAATTATTCTTCTAAGCAATATTTTAAGTATCATGGTTCTTCTCACCATGATAAAGATAAGGGTAAGTTTCTGCAAAGCCACTCTTATAATAAGGATGTGAAAATGGATAAAGATCAGTGCCGTTTTTGTTTAGACAAAGGTCACCATCAAAAGGATTGCATTGGCTTCCTTAAGTGGTGTTGTAAAAATGGTAATGATTTTGTGACCTTTGTTGACGAATCCCTACTTTTAGATTATACACCATCTTCTTGGTGGATTGACTCAGGTGCCACTGTGCATGTTTGCAATTTGTTGCAGGGGCTAAATATGAGGAGGACCATAGAAAGAGGGGAAAGGGCCATTAAAGTTACTGATGGCCATGAAGCTGAAGTGAAAGCCATTGGAAATTAATTATTAGTATTAAGAAATGGTTTTGTACTTACACTTCAGGATGTATTATATATACCCTCTTTAAGTAGAAATCTCATCTCAGTATCATGCTTAGATGATGATGGTTATGTTTGCCAGTTTGGCAAAGACAGATGTGTAATTAAGTATGATAATAAGATGGTTGGTGTTGCCATAATACAAGGTATGCTATACTTATTATCTATGCATGATGATGTTAATGTTGTAAGCGATAATCAGTTTTCCTCACATCAGGGTAAGCGTAAGAGAATCGATTCCGAAATGTCTTCAAAATTATGACATTGTCGCTTGGGCCATATTTCGAGGGGGAGAATTGAATAATTGATTTCACAATCGATTCTTCCTCATTTGGATTTTTTGGATTCAAAAGAATGCATGCTGTATTAAGGGAAAATTTGTTAAGAAAAATAAGAAAGGTGCCATACGCAGTGCGGGGATTTCGGAGTTAATCCATACAGACATTTGTGGTCCATTTCCCGTAGTATCTGTTGATAGTTTTGATTCTCTCATAACCTTCACGGATGACTATTCTCGCTATGGCTATATTTATCCGATTAAAGAACGCTCTAAAGCGTTAGATAAATTTAAGATATTTAAGGCTGAAGTTGAAAATCAGCACAACACTAAGATTAAAGTGGTAAGATCTGATCGTGGTGGTGAGTACTACGGTCGTCATACCCCGTATGGCCAAGTTCTTGGACCATTTGCTCGATTCGTACAGGAAAATGGCATAGTCGCCCAGTATTCCACACCGGGCGAGCCTCAGCAAAATGGAGTAGCGGAACGGCGCAACCGTACTCTAATGGATATGATTAGATCCATGTTAAGTCAATCAGATTTGCCGGTTAGCTTATGGATGGAGGTATTAAAAACCGCCATTCATGTGCTAAATCGGGTTCCTACTAAGTCAATGCTCAAAAAACCGTATGAGCTATGGGCAGGACGTAAGCCCTCATTAAGTTATATGCATATATGGGGCTGTCCTGCTGAGGCAAAATTATTTAACCCAAACATTGGTAAGTTGGATTCTAAGACAGTAAGTTGTCATTTTATTGGCCATGCAGAAAAGAGTAAGGGATATCGTTTCTATTGTCGAGAACGATATACTAAGTTTGTAGAAACAAGGCATGCCATCTTTGTAGAGGATGCCATGATCAGGGGGAGTATGGTAAGAAGAGAAATTAATATTGAAGAGAAGCGGACTTATGTACCCACTCCTATGATTCAAGAACCATATTTCTCATTACCTAGTGCTGTTGAATCATTAGTGCCTATTGGTAAAGATTCAACACCTGTTGTTAGTTCTCCATTGACAGCAGAGTTATTAAGAGAGGTTGAGCGTTTTCAGCCTGTTGTCTCTAATAATGAAGAGCAACAACAGCCTCAATATGAGGATAATGTGCAATTAAGAAGATCTCAACGAGAAAGAAAATCGACCATTCCGGATGATTATGAGATCTATTTGAGTGAGGCAATTCAAATGGAGGGTGATCCCACCACATTTAAAGAAGCTATGAGAAGTCCTCAATCATCTGAATGACGTAAAGCCATGGATGATGAAATGAGATCTATGGAAACAAACAAAGTCTGGGATTTAGTTGAGATTCCTAATGGAGCCAAAACAGTAGGCTGTAAATGGGTCTACAAAATTAAAGGTGATTCCAAAGGGAATATTGATAAGTTTAAGATCAGACTTGTTGCAAAAGGTTTCACTCAAAGAGAAGGGATTGATTATAATGAGATATTTTCACATGTCTCAAGTAAGGATTCATTCAGAATCATTATGGCATTAATTGCACATTACAATTTAGAATTACATCAGATGGAAGTAAAGACGGCGTTTCTCAATGGTGATCTATATGAGAACGTCTATATAACACAACCGAAAGGTTTTGTTGTTAAGGGTAAGGAACATATGGGATGCCATTTAAAAAAGTCCATCTATGGACTTAAACAAGCATCAAGACAGTGGTATCTCAAGTTCGATGAGACAATAAGAAAGTTTGGATTTAAAGAGAATGAGGAGGACAATTGCATTTATGCTAAGTTTAAGAGCGGGAAATTTATTTTCCTCGTGCTTTTTGTAGATGATATACTATTTGTGAGTAGTGATGTCAATCTACTATTGGAAACTAAGAAGTTTTTGTCCTCTAATTTTGATATGAAAGATCTTGGTGAAGCATCCTATTTATTGGGCATAGAAATTCATCGAGATAGAAATAAGGGGGTATTAGGCTTATCACAAAAGGCATAATTAGAGAATGTACTGAGAAAGTACAGTATGTATAAAAGTAAGTTTTTGCCTGCTCCGGTTGTCAAGGGTGATAAGTTTGGGAACTTTCAGTGTCCCAGGAACCAATATGAGATCGATCAAATGAAATCGGTTCCATATGCTTCTGCTGTCGGAAGCCTTATGTATGCGCAAGTCTGTACTCGCCCTGACTTAGCTTATGTGACCGGAATGCTTTGCGGATATCAGGCCAATCCAGGGATTGATCACTGGAAGGCAGCTAAGAAAGTATTAAGATATGTGCAAGGCACAAAAGGCTTCATGTTAACATATAGTAAGTCAGACCCACTTGAAGTAGTGGGATATTCAGATACAGATTTCGTGGGTTGTGTAGATACTAAGAAATCTACGTCAGGTTATATATTCACCCTCGCGAATGGAGCCATTTTGTGGAAAAGCTCCAAACAAACTGTCACTGCATCGTCCATGATGTATGCTTAGTTTGTTGCATGTTATGAGGCCACCGGGCAGGCTGTTTGGCTTAAGACATTTTTACCCAATCTTAGAGTGGTCGACGACATTGAAAAACCACTTAAGTTATACTGCGATAATGAGCCTGCAGTATTTTACTCTCACAACAATAAGTCGAGTGGTGCTGCAAAACACATCAATATTAAGTTTTATGTTGTGAAAGATCGAATCCAGGATCATACCATAAGTCTTGAGCATATAAGTACCAAGTGTATGCTTGCGGATCCGCTAACAAAAGGTCTTCCACCCAGCGTGTTCAGTGAACATGTAGCCGACATGGGTTTAAGGGAGAACCTATGATCACTAGATATTTATGGGCCAAGTAAGAGTAAGGTTCATTTTTAAGTGTGAGATGTATTGTGGTCTTCGAGTCCAACAATACGTAAATGGTTGTTGTGATGCGTCGTGCCCTATATGTCAAGCATGAGAAAATGGACACTAAGTTTAGTATTAAGTAAGTTGGTAAGTTTCAGATTCGAGTTCAAGGGGGAGAATGTTGGAAGTACCAGACTTGTCCGGTAGAGACCGGACTAGTTAGATTCTGTCTAGTAAGGGTAATCGGACTAGTCTGGACCCTTATAGGACTAGTCCGATATTGTCTAGTAAGGATATCGGACTAGTCTAGACCCCATACGGACTAGTCCAATAATTTTATTAACTGTCACTTTGAACACGAAATTGACATGTATTCTAATTGAAAGGACATGAGCCACCGAATTTTAGGTCTCTGATCAGGAGACACAATGATTCCTAAGGTTGGGAGGCCCCCTCTTGTGCCTGATGGACAACTATAAGAAAGGGTCAAGTGTATGATCAAGGAATGCTTAAGGCATACACACATACACACTTGAACAATCTTAATTCTCATAATCCGATCAACATACCAAGAGGAGAACAAGGGGAAACGCCTCTCGTCATTCTTCTTGCGGCCTCGCCTTGTTGGCTCGATGGCCGCATCATCAAGCAATCACAAGGATGGAGGAGAAGGTATTATTGGTGTTCTTGTGCTATTTGAGAGATGACATTTGGTGTTCATGTTGTATTCAGATTTCTCCATGTAATTTGAGATGATTTAGTGGCTATTTGATCTTTGGGCTCCCTCTTTATTTCTAACAGTGGTAACAAGTACTTCTTGTTGATTGTTGATGACAAAAGTCGTTCATGTGGGTGGTGCCCATACCATCCAAGGATCGGGCCGCTGAGACTGTCAAGATGGTCAAGAGACAAGCAGAGACAGGGTCGGCGGGGTAGAAACATGGAGCATTTCGCACGGATAGGGGAGGTAAATTCACGTCACACGAATTTGCAGAGTACTGTGCAGGAGAATACATATACAGGCAGCATATGGCACCCTACAGTCCTCAATAAAATGGGATTGTAGAGCGCAGAAATGGCACAGTGGTGGCAGCAACGAAGGGACTACCCGGATGGCTATGGGGAGAATCAGTGAAAACGACGGTGTACGTTCTAAACCAGTGCCCCACCAAGAATGTAGTTGGCATGACCCCTTTTGAAGCCTTGTATGGGAGGAAACCGACAGTGCATCATTTGAGGGTATTCGGATGTGTGGCATACGTACAGAAAATAGTACCACATCTGAAGAAACTGGAGGACTGTGGCCAGAAGATGATCTTCATTGGCTATGAACAAGGTTCCAAGGCTTACAGAGTCTATGATCCCATTTCATAAAGTGTTCACATAACATGTGTGTTGACGTTTCTTACGTCACAGATAAAAATCTGCAAGTGCACAGAAACAGTCGCGTAGCACTTCCCCTTAAGAGTATTCCCAAGATTGAATCCAAAGAACGTGTGTGTTAATATTACAAACTAATCCACCCAAGGACACAAAGTTGTTTTGTAGGAAAGGAAGAGAGATGAATTCAATGTATTGATTCTAATTCCAAGGAATTTGCAGTAGCTTCTTGCTTCGGGCATGTGTTTACCCCTAGCAACACTAGGATGACTTCTGTGAAGAGCCTATGGCATAGCTGAACATGGAGGATTACTAAGGACAGATAGGGTGTCACCACCTACTGCCTACGTCTTCAATCTGTGGGTCTACAAGATATTCACTGGTGATTTCTAACCTAAGCACCATGCTTACATTCTAAATCACAATTCTAGTTGTTACGAACACAAAACTACAACTAGAGCCTCTAATAAATTAAAGCAATGAACCCACAAGTAACTACTTGTTTAAACTACTATGAATTGAGAATCAAACCTGAATTGAATTCACAAAGGGCTTACTTGAATTGAGTAACACCTTTGTAGGGGTACAAGTGTAGAAGAGGGACTTGACAAGCCCAAGCCCCCTTCTCCTAAACTCTTCATCACACTCTCCTTCTACTTGGCAGCCTCTAGGACTACTCTAAACATTAGGAGTGGTATTCTATTCTCAACTTTTGGTGTGTTGTGAAGTGAGGTGTGGGGTGCTATTTATAGGGAGGAGAAAGGCCAGTTCCCGCCACCAATTGCGTGCGAATCAGTCACCCATGACTTCTTCAAGCCGGGAGGAGCCAAGACTTGGAAGCTGACTGAATTTGGCGTCAGGACTAGGTCGACCGACTAGGGAGGTCGACCAACCTGGTCACAGCTTTGTTGGGGCTGTGCTTTCTCCAGGTCTCTACCAAGTGGGTCCCATCCCTTTATATGGGTGCCACACCGTTGGATGGCCTCAAATACTTCTGTTTGTGGGTCGTTTGATCCATGTGATGACATGTGGTGTTGCCTGATTTGTTGAAATCCAATTTTTATGGGTTCCCTGCATGCGTTGGTATTTTGGGTCTAAACTCACCTGCATACAAATAAACACCAACACTTGTGGAATTGGTTAAGTTTTAACCCTACCACTACGTTGTGTCTCTCTTTTGTGCACATTATGAGGTGAATTGACGATCTAAATATGGTACTTAAGGACTGTCAACAAACTCCCCCACACTTAGTCCTTTGCTCGTCCTCGAGTGAAGGCAAGAAAAAGAACTAAGGTGATGTCATAAATTTTCTATAAGTTAGAAAAAGAGAATACTAGATATTTCAATGCATACTTCAATTCATCAATTCCCTTTGTGGAATGTGGCCATCACATCAATCTTGGATGTTTGAAGAGTGGAATGGTTGGAATGTAGTTCTCTTGGATCTCCCCCTGCTAAAATGATCTAACGATTTGCTATATTCATAAACTTAAAGAAACAATTGTCATTATCTCTCATTTGGAATCTCTCAAGTCTCTCAAGTGTTTTCATCTTCACCTTAGCATGGTGTGCCAATTTTGTCCCTAAACTTTGTATGACTATATCTGGAACTTGGTAGAGATAAATGTGGCACACATTGCAATTTATATATTACTAAGTCAAAAACTTGATCCTATGAGAGACATATGCAACAAACAAATTGACAAAGAAAATTCTTGTGCACATCAATGGAATGGATATTTTGTGGACTCCATGGTTTTCTCTCTCTAAGGATGAAACATGGCTACTTTCTTTCATTTTTCTTTCTCTTTCTCTTTTTTTGGCACACTTCCTCTTTTGAAGAGTAGATGCTTTTTTTCCATAGCCATGTCTTCTACTCCCTTTTATTTTTCTAGAAAGAATTTGATGACCAAAATGTATGGAGTTTCATTATTGGATGGATGAATGGTGGATGCAAATTCTCAATGTGAGGAATTTTGCATGGATATAGTGTACAAGAACTTTTAAGTAAAAAAATTCATGCATGTCCCTCAATTGGGTCACGAGTTTGACAAAGTTCAATGAAAAACAAAGTGGCATATGCATGTGGTTTTTCAAAAATTTGTATCATATGGCCATGGTGGGTATTTAAATTTCCAATGAAAGAATCAGGCAAAGTTCAGGACTCCAAATTGTGCGAACATCAAAATCAATTTCAAGCAAAGAGATATCACCTCGAATAACTCATTTACCATACCACACTAGTCAAATACTTAGATGACGTGTTATTCCTATTTTTGCTTGTGGGAATCATAAACAAGGAAATAAATCGAAATATATATTATTCAAATTTTCAGCTTAAGCAAATTTTGACTACCAAGTTTTACATTATAAATTGTTGAGTTGAATTTCTTTCAAATATTTAGTATTAAATATTAAATCAACTCAAACAGTAATGTAACATACATATTCATGGGTAGGAGATCCAAACCAAATTTGTGGAGCGAAACGGAGCTGTGTGGGGCCCACACCAGGTTGGCTGACTAGGGGGTTCGGCCGAACCCCTTCTGGCCTCTTTGTTGATCTGTTTCAACTTATCGAGTTGTATGTTCAGTTGCGACATATTTCGGGATGCAAAGTTTTTTTTTGCACGTCGGGATTACACGATTTTTGGGGTGCCTCCCCACACTTGTTCCCTGAATTTTTTTATTCACAAAAATAAGATGGAACTTTACCGGGTTAGATGAATCAGTAAGTTCATTTTATTGAATTCAAATAGTGGGGATGCTTTTATATTCAATCTGAATTTAATGAAATAAAAATTTGCAATAAAACTAAACTAGTAAGCATCCTATGCGGTCGGAACATCTAAACAATGGAGCATTGTAGATGTCAGGCTTCCTGACGGTATTGCATACACACCGCAGCTTGGCGCCCATGCCACGACGAACACCATCAATCTCCTCCTTAAGGTATATGACCTCATCCTTTAGTCCTGCCCTCTCAATGCGCCCTTCAACCACTAAGTCCGATAGCTTCTTATTCTCCAAACAGAGAGAAGCAAACTCTTTAGAAAGCATTGCCACTTTAGGGGCACGAGGAGATTTCTGGTTGCTATCCTCAAATTGGCCAGGTGGCCCTCTTATGGCAGGTGGCGAGAGGTGATGCCTAATCTTGGAGGGTGATGAGCCCGTCGATTCCTCCATCACCACATTATCCACTTGCTCTAAAAAGCCTTTTGCATAGCCTCCTTCAGGCTTGCGCACCCCGTGGATAATGAGGCGATCTCCCACATGCTCAGGCGAGGTACGCGTAGGTGACTTGTAGTGGTGGCTCACTATATTACCATCCTTGGTCTTCTGAGCGTACATGAACTCCTCGCCAGACTGCAGCTTTGGGAGAGACTCGTTTTTTTCAGGAAAAAGACGGGTCTTGACTGACTTAAGGCCAACCATAGTCGAACAACGTGCAGGTTTCATTGACTTCATGGGCGTCCTCTGAGGGGAGAGCGAACGTGCAGCACCATGAGGCATGATGCTATGCCCACGCGGAGTCATCGTCAGTGGCGGGATCATGGCAAGAGGTACGACATCCAACGCCATGACGGACTCCAAAGCGAGGGTGGACTTGTCATTGGTCGGCACGATGTCTCCTCTCAGGTTGAAGGTTGAGAAAGAGGAGGCATGAGACACAATTTTCTTGTCGGCCATGACTTGGATAGGAGGAACAGGAGATGCACTTTTTCTGGATCGTGCAAGGTTCCCCTCTCTGTTCCTATCAATAAATAAGCGGGGAAAGTACGATAGCACCGAGAGTCTTGTTAGCATACGTTGGGAGAGTCCGCAGAAAAAAACAGAAAGCCGACGGTGCAAGGGGCAGGTCGGCTGACCCTAGGGTTTGGTCGAACCCTTCCTGGCTCTGCTCGGGCTGGGTTTTAGTGGTTGGCTTAATGGGCATCATGGATGATTAATTGGATGAGCTCATTAATTGGACGTGGAGAAATTAGTCATAATTTAAAGAAATAGCATGAAAATCAATAAGATTTGTCACATCAATTTCTTTTTTCGTCTCCTCCTCCTGGGATTCAAGAAATAATTTGAGTCGGTGCCCGCTCACTTTAAATAGCTTATTATCATCACCTTGGAGTGTGATTGCTCTATGGGATGAGGTTTCTACTACAGTGAAGGTCCTTCCCATTTACTTCTAAGCTTCCCATGTCCAAAAAGTTTAACCCTAGAGTTGAAGAGTATAACTTTATCTTCAAGTTTGAACTCTTTAGGCGTAATCCTATTATCGTGTCATCTTTTGGTTCTTTCCTTGTAGATTTTGACACTATGATACGCCTTGTCTCTCCACTCTTCCAACTTGGAAAGTTGCTTCAACCGGTGTTTTCCTGCTTCATGAAGGTCCATGTTCTACCGTTTGAAGGCCCAATAGGCTCTATGTTCCAAGACAAGTCTTCCCATAGACAAGTTAGAAAGGAGACATGCCGATGGGAGTTTTGTAGGCAGTACAGTATGGCCACAATGCGTCGAGTAGCTTATGCTTTCATCCCGTTCCCATTTCCAAGACAGTCTTTTGCAAAATATTCTTAATTTGCTTATCAGATGTTTCTGCTTGACCACTTGTTTATGGGTGGTATGGAGTAGCAATATTATGCTGGACACCAAGCTCCCTCAAAAAGTCCCGGAAGGTCATATCTATGAAATGAGACCCTCCATCACTTATGACCATACGGGGAGTGCCAAAGCGTGGGAAAATGATCTCATGGGACATTTTCCTAGCTTGCTTAGAATCAACATTTTGCATGGCAAAGCTTCTACCTATTTTGACACATAATCTATGGCCACCAGGATATACACGCAATCATATGACCTAGGGAAAGGTCCCATGAAATCAATACCCCACACATCAAATAATTCCACACTAAGATTATATGTTAGGGGCATCGCATTGCAAGCTAATATTCCTCCATGCTTTTGGCATTTCCAACATCTGCGAATGAATTCTTTTGTATCTTCATACATAGATAGCCAATATAATCCACTTTGCCAGATCTTTGCCTGGGTATGGTAAACGCTGTAATGGCCACCAAAGGGGCTAGCATGGGATTTCTCAATAATCTTGGTGCCCTCAATTGATGGGACGCACCTCCTAAGAAGGCCATCGACACAAACTCGATAGAGGTATGGGTCATGTCAAAGCTGTCTACGACTCTCATAGATGAGTTTATTTTTGTTTTCTCCTGGTGGTACATATCCTGTGACCATGAAGTTCATGATATCCGCATACCACGGGTGAGAGTCAGTCACCTTGTGAAGCATATCAACTCGTAGGAAGTCATTGATAGGAATGTCCTATGGTTTGAGAGACTTCCATACGCGAGAGATGATCTGCCACAAAATTCTCTACTCCTTTCTTATCCTTGATTTCTAATTCAAACTCTTGGAGAAGAATCCAATGGATTAGCCTTGGTTTAGCATCCTTTTTGGTAAGCAAGTATTTCAAGGCAGCATGGTCTGTGTAGACTATAACCTTGGCACCAACCAAATAGGACCTAAACTTATTGATAGAAAAACCTACAACCAAGAGCTCTTTTTCGTTTGTGGCATAATTGAGTTGAGATCCTGTCAGAGTTTTGCTAGTGTAGGCTATTGCATGATGTTTTTTATCTTTGGTTTAGCCTAGGACCGCACCAACAGCAAAATCACTAGCATCACACATGATTTCGACTGACAGTGTCCAATCTGGAGGTTGAATGATTGGAGCTGAGGTGAGCGCCTTTTTGAGTCTATCAAATGATTTAAGGCATTCATCATCGAAATCAAAGGGAGCTTTCTTAGCTAATAGGTTAGTGAGGGGTCTAGCGACTTTCAAGAAATCTTTGATGAATCGCCGATAGAACCCCGCATGACCTAGAAAGCTGTGGATTCCCTTAACATTGATAGGAGGTGGAAGTTTTTTAATGACCTTGATTTTTTCCTTGTCCACCTCTATCCCTCTCTCGAACGATGCCTTCACGGACCATGAAATGGCACTTTTCCCAGTTAAGTACTAGGTCCTTCTCTTGGCATCTTTGTAAGACCTTGTCTAAATTTTACAAACAATGATCAAAAGTTTTCCCATAGACGGAGAAATCATCCATGAAAACTTCCATGATCTCCTTGATCATGTCAGAAAAGATAGACATCATGCATCTTTGAAAAGAGGCAAGAGTGTTACACGGTCTAAAAGACATACGCCGGTAGGCATAGTTCCATAGGGACATGTGAATGTGGTCTTACTTTGATCGTTGAGATGGATTGAGATTTCATGAAAAATCGAATACCCATCAAGGAAACAAAAGTAGGAGTGTCTTGCCAACCGCTCTAACATCTCATCGATGAAGGGTAGTGGAAAATGATCCTTCCTTGTAGCCTTGTTGAGTTTTCGATAATCAATGCACACCTCCAACGCGTGACGGTTCATTGAGGAATTAATTCATTATTCTCATTTGGAACGACTGTCATACCTCCCTTCTTAGGTACTACTTGAACTGGGTTGACCCATTCACTATGAGGAATAGGGTAGATAATCCCAGCATGCAGAAGTTATAAGACTTCCTTATTGACAACTTCTCACGTCGCATTATTCAATAGCCTTTGAGGTTCCCTTGAGGGGACACTCTCGGGATCAATGGGAATGCGATGGGTGCATAACGCTGGACTAATTCCTTTGAGATCCTCTAGTGAATAGCCAAAAATAGCCCAATGCTTTTCTAACATGGCAATTAGTTTGAGCGTTTCATCATATGAAAGCTTGTCACTTATGATGACAAGGGCTTCCAAATCTCCATTTAGAAATGCATAACGTAGGCCTGGAGGTAGAATTTTTAGGTCAACAAGAGGTTTTGGGAAGAACTCTTCTTTTGGCAATTCAATTGCCTCCTGAAATTCATCCTCCTCTTGGATGAAATCTTCTTCTCCAATTTCAGGGGATGCTAAGAATTGAAGAGTTCTAACCTCTTCTAAAGGCTTATCTTGGATGGGAGATTCTGCGGATGTGTTCTTAGAACGCCGGATAGGAATTGAGAACTTTCTCCCTCCAAGTTTGACATTGAGGTTTCCATCCAAGGGAATTTCCATGAGAAATTTCTCGTTGGGAATCCCAATCATAATGTCGAAATCTTGGATTTTGAACACATTAAAATCTAGGATTGTCTCAATATCTTTGTGTCTTACAGACCTCTGTTGCAAAACCCCGCATCCTTCAAGGATGTTTCCAATAGAATCTCAGAAGGATTTACATGTTGGTGCCAACGGCACATCGCATAGAATGGAGAGAGTACAAGAATCGGAAATGAGATTTGCTCCAATAGTGGGGTTGTATAGGACATTCATTGGTGTCCCTCTAATAAAGCATAGAATAGTTGCCAAAGGTGAGGTCATCCGAAGGATTTCGGGTGACTTCTCAAATTCTGCGGTCCATTCGCTGCTTAGAATAGAGGTTAATTCCTTGACTGTCTATTGGATGAACACTTCATCAGGTGGGTCAGGTGGAGTTATTGGCAATGATGGTTTCCTATGGCAAGAATACTTCAAGGTATTTCCAAAATCTTCAAATATCTCTTCCTCGAAGTAGAAGGGAAACATCGAAGGTTGAATTTCTTCTTCCTTCATAGTTTCGGGTTCGGGAGAGTATTCCTCTGGCAAGGTTTGAGATAAGAAAGCGATATATTTTTCCTTGTCCATGGATTTATCCTCAGTTCTTGACACTACTTACTCTTGAGGAGGCTCATTAAGACCCATAATGAAGGAAGAATTTTCTAGAATTCGGTCTAGAAGATCCTTGCCTTCTTCCGGCGTCATATGGAGGAAAGATCCTCCAACCGTAATATCAATATATAGGGCATACTCTTTGTTCAACCCATGTAGAAGTGTTGCAAGAGCAACGGATCAGGAATGGAAAAATCTGGGCTGGAATTTCTCAAAAGAGAAAATCTATCCCAAGCTGCACCTAGAGACTCCTCCATCTGCTGCAAGCATAGTACTTCCTTCTGTAAGGAAACAATTCAGGCAATTGGAAAGAAAGCAAGACAAAATATGTCTCGTAATTCATTCCAATTTCCGTTTGTCTTAGCAACATTGTGGTCGTACAATTGTTCGGATTTTTCCTAGAGAGGAAAAGGAAACAACTTCCATTTGAGAGTTTCTTGTGTCATACCGTTGATAAGAAGGCATGAACACAATTGTTCGAACTCTCTTAGATGGTGGTAAGGGTTTTCACAATCCGTTCCTAAGAAGGATTGCTCCCGAACCATGGCTATAAAGCCAGGGCCAAGTTCATAGCTGGTAGAATAGATGGGTTCCGCCGAAGGCGGTGGCTCACAAAACTTGCCCTTTGGGGTATAATATGAAAGAATAGTGGGTTTACCCATACATGTGGTGGTGGAAAGGAAAGATAAGAAGATAGATACGAGGGTGAACAAGGTTTGAAGATTAACAACAATTGTTCCCTGGCAACAGCGCTAGAAATGCTTGTTGATGTTTCTTACGTTACAGATAAAAATCCGCAAGCACACAAAAACTATCGCGTACCACTTCCCCTTAAGAGTATTCCCAAGGACTATGTGTGACAAAAATACATGCTTGTGTGAACCATTGTATTCTGTATCGCAAAGAGCATGAGCTCACAGCTAGATGTCTCATCTCTGGTGTCAGTAGATATAAGAAGGACTACAATCACTAGTATATTACCAACATGAAAAAGTCTCACAAGAATAAGAAGTTTATTATTGGCCCTGAAGGTGATGATGACGATACTTCTGGCGATGCAGACGGTAAGAATAAGAGAAAAATTTCTGCCTTGGTGATGTGGTACCTTCTGGTAATTGATCGCTTGAAGCATTTGTTCTGAAACCCCTAGGGAGGTTGAACTTATGTGTTGGCATTCCGAGCAACGCAAGAAGAATAAAAACATATTCGACACCCTGGTGATGCAACGCCGTGGAAAAATTTTGATATTCAGTATCTAGAATTTGAAAAGGAAATCATAAATGTATGGTTTGCCTTGGTTACGAACAGAATGAATCCATTTGCTGAAAAAGGAGCATACACAACACATGGCTTGTCGTCTTAACGATGTACAACCTACCAACGTGGTTGTGTTAAAAAAGCAAATATATCTTGTTATCTGTTCTTATCCAAGGTCTGAAACAACCCGACATCAAAATTGAAGTGTTCTTGGAACCTTCAATGGAAGATATGATGAAATTGTGGAATGAAGGGGTATGTACAAGGGATGAGTACAAGCGGGAGTATTTCACGCTAAGATCAATGATATTCGTTACCGTGCATGATTATCCCAGACTGTTTACATTATCAGGACAAATGAAAGGGAAGAAAGATTGTGTAAGGTGCATGGATTGAACTGGATTTCTATACCTCACTTCATCCAGAAAGACGGTGTACATGAGACGCCAGCGGTTCCTGACATATACACACAAATATAGGAAGATCAAAGAACAACTTGATTACAAAATCAAAAAAGATACTGCACCAAAACCTTATAGTGGAAAACTCGTGTTCAAAATGGTCAAGAACATTCATATTGCTTTCAGTAAGGGCAAAAAATGTAAAGGAACAAAGAGAAATAAAAGTACATCTTCGGGTGACACAACTGACATGGCTTTCAAGAAACAATCAATTTTTTCCAAGTATCTTCTGTATTGGAAGAATCTAGAATTTTGCCATAGTATTGATTTGATGCACGTTACAAAGAATGTATTTGACAACATCATTGGGATCTTGATGGACATGCCGAGGAAAACAAAGGACGGACTAAATTTACGTATGTACCTAGTAAATCTTGATACGAGACCAGATCTTCATCCAGTAGAAACGGTGAACGAGAAGCATTACCTTCCCCCAGCCAGCTACAACTTGACACTAGAAGAGATAAAACAATTTGTGAATGCTTGCATGGGATCAAAGTGCCCACGAGTTTCTCATCCAATATCCGCAAACTAGTCTCGATGAAAGACTTGTCTTTATTCGGCTATAATTCTCACATCTGTCACATGATGATGATAGTGTTCCTTGCCATTGCAATAAGAGTCATCAAACCTGAGCATATAAAAGTGGTCATCACACATTTGTGTTAGTTCTTCAACGCGGTATCGCAAAAGGTGATAGCATGTGAAGATTTAGACTATTTGAAAACGTACATCATCGAGACTATGTGCAAGCTTGAGATGTGTTTCCCACTATCTTTTTTTGATATGCAAGTACACCTAATCATACATCTTGTTGATCAGATAAAAGTATTGGGGCCACTATATTTACATTAAATGTTTTTGTTGGAGAGATATTTAGGATTATTAAAATGTTATGTGCGGAACCGTGCTCACCTAGAGGGTTCAATTATGGAAGGATACACTACTGAAGAAATGATTGAGGGTTGCGCTGATTACATTAAAGATGGAAACCGATAGGTGTGCCTATACCAGTATATGAGAGTAGACTACGTGGAAGAGTCAAAGTGGGTAAGAAAAGTTTTATCGTTCAAGATTACAAAAATGTACAACATGCACATTCTGGTGTACTACAACAACTCGCAATAGCTGAGTCATACATTGAGGAACACCACAGACCGCACAGAGGACTGGATCATGAAAGAGCACAGAAGATGTTTCACTGAATGTTTAATGGACAAAAATATATTATATGGAAACTCTATAGAAGAGGCAACAATGAAGAAGTTAGCTTCTGGCCCATCTGCTTTGGTGACATCATGGCAAGCATATGACATCAATGGTTACACATTTTACACAAAAGAAAAAGATGGTAATAGTGTTGCACAAAATAGTGGTGTTCGTATAGAGGCTTATGATTCACAGCGGCAGAAGACCACATACTTCGGGTTCATAGAGGAAATATGGGAACTACATTGTGGCAAAAGAATGGTAATGCCCGTATTTAAGTGTCAATGGGTCAAACATCCTAATAGTGTGAAAGTGGACAACTACGGGCTGACACGGGTAGACTTGAACATAGTGGGTTATAAAGATGACTTGTGGGTTCTCACCGATCGTGTTGCACAAGTTTTTTATGTACAAGATCCAGAAACCGAGAAGATGGACGTAGTTGTTTCTGGAAAGCAAAATATTGTTGGGGTTGAGAATGTGGGAGATTTCGTTAGATTCGGCACACCCTTCGCTTATAACTGCCATTAACATGTGTGATAAGAAGCTTCACTTATTGATAAATCTATGTTTGAAAGATTAAGGTCAAATCCCTATGAAAGGGTAAGAACAAGATTTGTGATTGAAGTTGTTTGCTTCCTCGCTTGTTTGAAGCACTAAGAGAGTAGGTACTGAGTTTTTGTCAATATATTTAGGCATTGAAACTGAGAAAGGAGCATCTTCCTAGGTTTTCAAATGGACAGGAGGAAAAGAAATCTTCAGATGGATGGGAAAATCTTTACAAGGGATCGTAAGGCTTCAATTGAGGCTTTCAACAATCCAAATGATGAGCCACGACTATTACTTGCATCTACAAGAGCTTGCTGTGCAAGGATTAGCTTGACAGGAGCTTATCAGCATCAGAGGTGGTTCTTAATTAACAAGCAGCCTGTAAAAATAATGACTTTGCCCATGCGGTTCTTCAAATAAAACCACTTGTGATAATTGAACCAGTACATACAGTTCTTAAACAATGACTGCCAGTGAAAATCATGTATTTACCCAGACGGTGGTTAATTAAGAACCACATGTGAAGATTGTTAGAGTACAGACAGTTCTTAATTAATAGCTGCCTGAGAAAATCATGTATTTACCCAGGAGGTTGTTTTTTTAAATCCGCCTGTGATGTCCAGTCATCACAGGCGGTTATTGTATCATTCGTCATCACATTCGCATTTTTTTACGGATCGCCTGTGCTTGAAAAAACGTGGCGCCTATGAAAATACTTTTTGTAGTAGTGATTGCTACTATTTAAAGATTGTTGTAATTAGTAACGTTGTAGCAATATTGGTTGTTCGGAGCCAATTATTTAAGTTTTGTTTTGCTGCTCCATCATGTGAGAATTAGTTTGAATATTTTAAGTAATTAGTCGTTATTTTAAGTTTTTAGTATTTTTTTAGTATTAAGTATGAGGCAACTTAATTGTATTAAGTTTAGAATTTTTTTACGTTATAGTCATTTCCTGATTAGATTTTCACAAATGTGAAAATTTATTGGAATAATGATTAAATTTATCATATACATGGTAACTTTTTTTATCTTGCGACCTCTGTCCTTGACAAATTTTTACTGTGATAATGTAGTAAGTTATTTTAAGCATTTTCTACTTCTCCTAATAGTGATGTAGATTAATGCTTAATTAAGTTATTAAATTTGATGATTTCCTCATAACTGATTTTTGTTAAGTAGCATGATGATTTAGTCATCGTTTAAAATTAGTAAGTCCTCATTAAGATTCAGAAATATAAGGTGTAGTATACATATAGGTTTAATTAAGCTTCTGCTATTTCTGTAAGATGAAGTGGTTTAAGTTCTGTGTTTTTAAGTTTATTAAGATCTTTTGTATTAGTGTATGAAAATTATGTTGAGTAACCAATGTTAAAGACAAAATTTTCATACTTTAATGGTGTGTTTTGTCAAGTAACCTACGCGAAAGACATAACACATATTTTATTGTTTTAAGAAATTTTTAGTTTGTAAAGAATTTCGTTGAGTAACCAACATGAAAAACGAAATTTTGTATGTTTTGAATATCTTGTTTTGTCGAGTAACTAACGTGAAAGACAAAACACATATTTTTTGTTGTCTAAGTAATTTTTTAGTTCATAACAAATTTTGTTAAGTAACCAACATGAAAAATCAAAATTTATTATGTTATGAATTTAGTGTGATTAGTCAAGTAACTAAGTGAAAGACAAAACAAAATTTTTGTAGTTCATTAAGATAATTAAGTTTTGTATATTTTGTTGAGTAACTAACATGAAAGGCAAAATATTCTGTGATGATTAAGATATATTAAGTATTTTATTTTGTTGAGTAACTAAAGTGAAAGATAAAATACAATATTCTATTTAGTCGTGTATGCTTTATTAAGACTATGATCTAAATGTTGCATACACTTAGTAAATGGGACCAACTTCATTTAAGTAATTAAGTTTAAGATTAATTCAGATTTATTTCTAAAAATATATTGTCTCGGATATTAAAAGGATTTCTCATACCATAAGTTTTATTCTAATAATTAAGTTGCTTCATAGGGAATTATCTCGCGCGATGAGCAAATTAGGTATGTCTTTTGTATGCTTTTTTTACATTTTTAATATGTATTTCATATTGATAAGATCCTAAGTGAATCAGAAAATTTACAAGAGCATTCTCATTGTATCACTAATATTAAAAATAATTATTAAGAACTGAAAGTTTTTCAGTTAAATGTACCTTCAAATACGTATTTTAACACTTGTTAGAATTGTTATTTTACAGTTGATTTAGTAGTGGTATATCATGATTGCACATTCTTGAAATGCATGATACTATTATTAAAATTAAGTTATTTGACATGAATTCAAGAGTAAACAAATAAATTTTGACATTTTGACATCGTCAAATATGTTAAACATATCGTTTAGAATCATTCAACCATTAGATGATGGTATAGAGAAAACTTTTGTACTATATAAATATGTTATGTAGTCCAATTAGTATTAAGTGACGTTACTAGGATACAAACTAAGTAATATAATTATCTTCTCATAATAAGTATTGTAAATTGACTTCGAAATTATGGCACTACTGTATAGGCCATATTTCGAGGGGGGGATTGTAGGTTTATCACTAAGATGATGAGTGACACCATTTAGTAATAGATTTTCACCTCACACTTTTCGGTTCTTGTATTATGCTTTGTGTACATTGTAATAAGAATGATCTATACAGTAAGGGGGAGTACAATCTATATTATCGTCTAATACCCTGAATTAGAAATGTATGACTATTTCTTTACATTTTATTAAGTTTGTAAGAAAATATAACATAATTAAGGGAGTGGTCTGGTAAGATGAGTCTTTAGTGTTTTCACTCTGTCTTTCCTTAATTAAGTTGATGCTTATAAATATCGTATAAGTTATAATATTAAAATTACCTAAATAATTATGAGTATGATATTAAGAAGATAAGATTATTACCAAGAAAATAAGTTGTGATTTTGTTGGCTTTTCGATAAGATTGAAGATCATTTTGGAATGAGGTATTATAGTCTTCTTAAACGATGACTAAATCAGAGGGAGTTTGATATCTAAAGATACCAATCTTGAAAATAAGTGAATTGTGTAAGCACTTTATTGTTCAAGATTCATTCTTTATGATGCCTTACCGTTATTGTGTTAACAATGCTAGACATTATTCTCACAATACCTGCTTTTAATTTTTTATCATTAGTGGCCAATAATGATGAAGAGTGAATGCAACCTCATTTAAGATCACAAATAGCAATCAAATATGTTAAGGAATTCAAATTATGATGATCACACTTAATATGAATAAGTTGTGAGTGATTGTCAGTCATCTGAATGACTAAAGGATTTTAGTTTTCTAATAGAGTCAAATTAGTAGACCGTAATGAGTCTATAAAAGCTAACCTGACTCTAAAACAAATAATAAATCCTTTTGAAGTAAGTGTCATCGTAGAATACATTTGAGAGTGTTTAGATGATTTGAACCATGAGTTATGTCATGTAAGATAGTGAAGTGGGATATCTTTAAAGTAAATCCATTCATGGATCGAGATAAGAGTAACTAAGTTAATAATATCTCACATTCAATTAAATTACAATAGAATTTTAAGGTACTATCAGAGGATGATGTCCTACATTAGGAAATAATGTTGATCAACCATTGAGTAAATATGTATTGTCCACATTGTTATTAAGTTAAGAATTAATATCTTAGTGATGTTTCTTATTTGTTAGTATGTAAGTTTCACCAAGATAAAATAAGGGGTATTTAGACTATTAGATAATGCATATCTACTGTAGTCATAAGAATGCGTAGTATGCATAGATTAAGTTCACGCTTGCTCTTAAGGTCAAGGGTGATAAGTACAAGCACGAATTAGAGATCGATCGAATAAAATCGGTTCCATGTACTTCTGCTGTCGGATTTTTTTTATGTTTGCTCAATTAATGATACACCCTGACAATGTTTTAGTAACCGGGATATATAAGGAAAGTTTTGAAGTTCTATAAGTGACTCAGGCCTCATGATAAGACGAGTAAGAGTTAATGTCATTTAGATGAAGTTTTAGTAAGATTCTGTGTTTACGAGATGTGTAGCAAAATTCACAATCAATTGCTAACACTCGTATTTTGGATTTTTATTGTGGAAAAGATCCAATCGAGCGTCCACTACATCATGAGTGATGTATACCAAATGTTCTTTAAGCATGAGGTCGTCGAGCAGACACCATAATTATTTTACCCAGATTAGGAGTGGTCGACATCATCAAACCACTTAAGATGTTAATTTCAATTGCGACAAGTCAAAGTGTGTAGCCAAACACATTGATATTGGGTTGCAAATGATAAAATCCAGGATCATACTATTGTTTTGATCAAATCAGTGACAAGCGATTGTTTGCGATACCGTTTACAAAAGATCTTCCACCCATGTGTTCAGTGAACACAAAGTTGACATGGGTTTAGGAGGAGCCTATGATCAACTGGATACTAAGGGTCCATTAAGGATAAAATTACTTCTAAATGTGAGATGTATCATGGTCGTTCAAGTTAGATAGCATGTAACTGGATATTCTTGATGTGACGTGTCCTATATGTCAAACATAAAGAATCTAACACTAAGTTCAGAATTAAGTAAGTATAAGTTTTGAGATTAAGTATTAAGTTATTCCTGATCCGTGGAGATCAAGAGGGAAATTGTTAGATTGATCTCCAACTGGGCTTGGTTAGTGCGACCAAGTCCAGCCCAATAGGTGCCCTGATCAGGGGGCACACATACAACCTATTTGGCTGTTGGGCACCCTCTCACGTTGTGCCGCATACATAAGGGAGAGGGGCACTTCAACTCAAACTGAAGTGTTCCATTTACCTTTACACCACTCCACTGATCAGGAGGGCGCAAAAGTGAGGGGAAGGTTCCCAGCAGCGACCATGTCCCGACCGCACGTCTTCAATGTCAAACTCGTCGCCGTCCCTCCCTCAAGTGAGATCATGTGGTCCTCATCCTCCAATGCAGGTACGCTCATCAAATCAAAGGTGCGTCAATTTCTCCAATGTTCATGTGTTACTCATCATGATTAGAATGCTAATGTGATCTTTTGATCTGTTTGCACCCTGTGGATTGAGTGCCTAGAGAGATTGAGAGTCTAACACGAGGTGGACCTGCTGGCATTCGAGTGACGCCGGGCGTCGACATCAATTAACCTGCTGCTAGTTGAAAGGCTGGAGTGCGGCTGCAACGTGCAGGAGGTGTTCGGGCGTGGCACTGCTGTCGTTCGGCACATCGTTGGTGCTCGACGCCGACGCCATTAGCGGCAGCATGCTGTGGTTGGCGTGGGGGCCGTCATCGTCAGAGACGACAATGATAGATGGTGCGGCGCACTATCTTAAACAACAATCAATCCCACCTTGACATGCTCGTGCGTGGGTGACCGTGAATCCCAAGCTCTTGGGACGATTTGATGCTCGTAGATGATGCAGTTCACCACTGTGGAGGATCAGGTGGGGAAGGCTCACGCGGGTCTAGGGAAGGCTCTTGAGAATCCCGCGCTTGTGCCTAGCCACCACACCCACCGTGCGGCCACGAAGCTGCGCTGGTGCCTAGGAGGCGCCGAGGGAGGTGGTGAACTAGACGCGGCTCTTGGACGAGGAGGTCGCGGTCTGCACGAAGAGGAGGGAGGTGGACACCGAGGCAAGACTGGCTATGGCAGACGGCGGAGGCGCGGCCGGGAGGAGCCGCGGGACTGCTGAGGCGGGGATTTTTTTTCAGCGCGTGGCAAATGATATCGGCGCCCTCGGTCCGACCTCTATTTTGGGATACAGCGAGGAGAGATCCTAAGATGGGCTTCGTGGATAGGCTGACTGTTGGAGGGTGTTTTAGTACTTAAAATAGGCTTGGATTGCCTGATAGGATATCTGTTGGAGATAGTCTAAGCATATCGCAAAACGGAGGGAACAAGGAAGAAGAACCACATATATAGACTTTACCTGAATATTTGTTGCACTGAGTAAATTGCACTAGTGCACCACCGCTACAACATATTGAAAATCATGCACATTAGTATTGAAATCTGAATATGCTGTCATTGACTAGAAAAGGAATGAATCTAAGCTCCCCATAGACCTGCTTTAACTGTACATACATTTGACTAAAAGGGTGATAATAGCTAGCCTGATGCCGTGCGATGAAGTGTGGTAAAATGCGCGTAAGGCATATAATCATCATAAATAGTGTCCACATCCATTCAGAACGCTGCAACCCCCGTCCAGATCCATTCAAAAGAGTGCTCAATGGAGTCATGTATGAAACCAACACTACAATAGTACTTTCATTCGCGAATCTAACACGTAAACTTTATAAAGAAAGATTCAGTAGTAAAATCTCCTAGATTTATCTGGAAGGAAACAAATCCCTAGATATATCTTGGCGACATACATCCAAAATAAGAGTATGAGGAGTAACATATCTTGATGTTTATTTGAATCTACAATGCGTACACATATGCTTGACTATAATAATTTCTATTGGATACCCCACTTGTATGCATCACCCGTCAAAAGGATCCTTGTGGCAATCCACTAAACCAGTACTAACCTCTTCGACATCACTAACAAATGAGTCATCAATACAGATCTTTACTGCTTGCTTCTCATGGCACACTTGGTCTCGATCTTTTCCTTGTGAACTTGAAGCTTGTTGTAGATCTCTGACAATCCATCAGGCCCTAATGCACCCCTATCGCTGGTTGTGCAATGCACCAAAGGTCCACAACCCCCCCCCCCCCCCCCTCTCAATTTCCTCTAGATTCTTCCTTCGTGTCTTCTCATCCTCCACTGCCTCTTCCAACTCTTTACACTGTAAATTCATTGTATTTTCTACTCCACTAACATTTTGGATTCCATTATGCATAGTAGGCCTGCTATGCACTCCGAAGTAGTTTAGGAAACGCTCAATCACGACATTAACAAATGGACGTCCTATAGAGAAAGGCTTACCAGCGGGGGAGAAGACAACAACACCAACCATCGTACCACATAGAATGGAGAGCTCGCTAGCCTTCTTGAACAAGCCTTGGCGGCGCTTCGAGAAGCATACCTGACATGCAGCCTCACGCTTGATGGGCTTGATCTCGATCTTTTGTGTACCCATGGAAGCCTTACCCTATGTAGATGGGCATAGGAGCGGAGCAGTGCAAAGACATTTATAGCACGCATAGGAAGATAAAAGCGGGAAATACGGGTTTGAATAGATGTGAAAGCACGTATATTTTCTAAAAGGGTGCACCCTGTTCTGAAAGCTCCCGCACAATTTGATGTTCTAGGCAGTTGTTGTATATACCTTGGAAGCGAACCACTAAGATTTTCCATTTAATGCATTATCTGGAATTGTCACGTGCTAGCATAATTCTACTTTTTATACAAATGTCACCTTTGCCAACGGTTTCCAAGATGATGCATGTAACACCCCATGTTTCGATATACAAATGTCAAATCTCGAGCAAGACAATAATTTGAAATTTGAATTGGAACCTAACTCAATCAATGAAAATAAGTATAATTTGCAAATTCCTATTCGAATCACCACAAGAGAGTTCACAAAAAAATTTCCTACAATATTGCATTATTAACGTATTTTTACTAATTAAATTGATTAATGAAAAGGAGAAATTACAATTCAAAAAAATCAAGTAAATTCAAATTTGACTGTGCAAATATGTGTTTTATGTATAGATGGACTCCTGCGCAAAAATTCAGAAATTTACAAGGCCCCTAGCTAATTATTTCTGATTAAGGAAGAACTGGAGAAAAGAATTTCAAAAAAATAAAATTACCCATGGACCCGCCTGTCAACCACCTCCCTTTCCTTTTCTTTAGAGCATCTGCCTCCCATGCAAGCTGCCACGCTTCCTGATTTTGTGTCCTCACGTGTGCCCTCGCTAAAGCCCTTAAAAGCTGAGTCTCGGTATCCTCACTCTCTTCTTTTGCTCCCTACGCCACCCCTCGGCATCTCCGTTCGTTCCCGGCCCCTTTCTTTTTTCTTCCTCCCCGAGTGTGGAGCTCCCCATCAAGCCACCCCACCGCGTGCCACATAAGCTCAAATCAAATCGCTGAGTTCAACGCCTAGCACCTCCACTCGCCCACCACTCCACAAACCGAACAAATTACATGCTTCTTCCCAGAAACTGGCGATCGGACCTTCGCCACCTCACCGGAAAAATTCGTCGTATATGTTAACTAAATTTAGATCTCTGACACCCCTACTCCTTTGTACAAGTTTCTAAGCATTCATTTTGTTATGAACACCGACGAACTCCACAGTGTCACTCTCGCTGATGTGCACCGTCGTTCGGGTCTCTTCATCAACTTCCAGTGTGCTATCAAGCTTCCCCAATACGCCGCGAAACTATAGGACCAACCATCACCGACCCTCGTGCACTCCGCCTCGCTCCTGACATCGCAGAATCTCCCTCCTCGCCGCCGCTTGCCATCAGCCTCCTCCGGTGAGCGCTGCCGCTTGCCATTGCCAACCCCTCAAACATGTTCCTCTCATTGTCGTAGCTCGTGTTCCTGCAAAAATTTCGGCATACCCAGTCACACTTGGCCGCAATAGCAACGCACCACCACCATCGACAGCCGTGGGGTGCATGGCTGGGTTTGGCCCCCAGCAGGAATCCAGTGCGACTCGTACCTGATCATGTGTGCCGAGGCAAACTGCGGCGGGGTGTTGCACGCGTGTGATTGGTCCGACCATTTCCAAACAAATTTTCGTATAAATAACTCCAAAAGTACAGCAGAAATTGGTATATAACCTTTATGGTCTGATACACATTTCAGGAATGTTTGTTTTATATAAGTACATTCCACGCTAGGTAAAAAATGCTTCAATTAGGAATTCTTTGAAATTAATTGGATTCCACAATTTAATTTATAGAAATTACAAATGAACTCAACAAATTCCAAATTTGGTGATAAATTGCTTTAACCTATTAATCACCTCTGATAAAGGGTCAAGTCCAGAATGTACTCATGAAATGATTAAATGAATTAATCACACATAAGTTAGTTAATAGAAATTATATTTCTTAATAACAAAAATATTGTAAATAAAATTTTATTAACACTGAAGTCATTTATGATCTGAACATGAACAAGATCCATAACTAAAATTTATATCATCGCAAATTAACTACATGTCAGAAGTGTGTTTCTTCACCACATGGACGTGCATGTACCTCAAATCTATATAAAACCACCTGCATGCACAATTCTTCTAAGTATATGTGGATTTATATTATAAATAAATGTAACACGTGTAATAAATTTGTAATCCTTCATGTATGTGAGCTAAATTGGCGGTCCAAAATGTATTTAATGATCGTCAACAACTTACTCAAGCTTACTCTTTGCTCGTCCCGAAGCAACGATAAGAACTTAGTTTGTCGATTAGAAGTTGCTACAATTTTCTACTATTCAAAAGTACCAAATACACAACAAAATGTTCTACCATGTATTTAATAAATTGACAACGGTACTTACCCTTTACCTTAGTCCTCATAGGGATTTTGGCTTCTCCTCTTCTTGGACGGTTGAAAGATAGAACAACTCACAAAGCATGCATCACCTTAATTTATTAAGATCCACTTTTTTTTTGATGAATCTCAAACAATTTGTAAAATTGAAGCTCAAGTTCCTCAAGTAATGTACTATCGAATAGTTAATGTGTATGAAGTTCTTCACTAAGGTAATGCCTCTTTTATTCCTACTTCTAAATATAGCTTTTGTGGTGTTTGGTTGGAAATAATAGTAACCATATTTACAACTCAAATGTTGCTAAGACAAAAAGTAAGTCATAGGAGAAATAGAGTCATACTTTGGGATCAAGATGTCTGGGTCTATGGAATACGGTGGAATGGTGATGCAATTTTTAAGATGGTTCCTATTTGTGGACTATATTCTTAGTGTAAGGATGACACATGGCTATTTTTTTCTCATGCTCATTTATTGAGAGCATGCTTTATTTTTTTTCTTGCAATCATGTCTTCTACTGACTTTTCAAATATTTTTTTAAGAGAGTTTTGAACATGAAAGTATGGAGCATCTTTTTATGATAGAGTGGATGAATGATAATGTTGCTAACTTCTAGTGTAGAATTTAGTAAGTGCACTTGTAATCTTGGTCATGAAAGTATGAAAGGAATCTCACATAGGCCTTTACTTGTTTGATTAGGCTCAATATGAAAACAAATAGCATATCCATAAAGTTTATGAAAGGTATAGTACTGTTGATGGTCGTTAAGTACCAATCTTGATCACCACTATATCTCAATTATGTGACAGAGTAGACATTTCTTACACATATTGCTTTTAAAAATAACCTAGTTCCACTTGTACAGGAAAGAATTGTGCATGCAGGCATTTGATACAGAATTGAAGTAAATCCAATGGAGGGATCCTGAAATATACATTCCTAGCTAATAAGATGCCAACACATGGCAGCACACAAATCAAAATGGCCCACCTACAGCAATATCCGAGTGAATCCAATGGCGTAGCACCCAGAAGTGGCATGAGAGCCCACCTGCCAGCCACCTGGAGAAAGCACAACGCCAGAGCGGTCAGGACCAGGTCGGCCAAACCCCTATCTCGGCCGACTTGTTCCATGCGCCAAACCAGGTGTCCTTTCACACGTTGACTCCCTGTGGTGCCCTGAAGGCAGCTCTAAATGCTTCGCACACAAACTTCATGTATAAATTTAAAATCCCACTTTTTCATTTCACGTGAAGTTCAGCTGCAAGTGGTTTATCAAACATAATGGAGGTCAATATTGTTGTGCACATGAACTTGACCTTACTAAAAAGCTTTCTTTCTACTCATGTTTAATCTTATTAACATGAGAACTGGACTTCACCCTAATCCTAACACATTCTAATTAAACCTTTTTGCAAAGTTGGGAAGTTAATTGATTAAAATGGCTAGGGAAAATTTTATTACAGCAATATAAAAATCAAAACAAATGTAAGTTGATTATATTGCTATGCATATTTGGCCCTGCCAAAAAAAATTCAAATCCAAGGCTCCAAATTTTTTCCTTTGACTCTTAAATATCTTAAATAGCTTCTCAGAAAATTTTCAAGATTTTTGAAGTACATCTTCCACTTGTTTGGACACGTACAAGGGATTCATTTCGCGTCGATATCAAATTTAACTTTTCACTGAACCTTGCCCAAATCAACCCCCAATTTTTCCTAAGACATTTTATGGTTCAGGAAGCTTTGTTTCAAAGTTTGGAGATTTATGGACCTCAGATACTATTTATTTCAATGAGGTTTATAAACATGTTTGAATTCAAATTTGATTTTAAATTTGAAACAAACTATGTCCGAATTGAAATCTGATTGCAGAATTGGATTCCTCATATTTTTCTTAACCTGTCTGTCAATTTTGGGAATTTTTGGACAATGTTTGAGCTGGAATTTAGGGGAGCAGATAAGGGAGAGAGGTGGGGCCCACATGTCAGTTGGTGAGACCGTTTAATCGCCCGTGTTTCTTTCCTCCAGGCAACACCGCGATGCTGCATGCCGCCACTGCACCGTCGACCGTCGGTCGCCTCTAGCTGCCCCCAGCGTCCTTATCTACCGCGGTGAAGGCTATAAAATCACCCCCGTCGACCAGAGTCCATCACCGATTCACCTTTCATCGCGCCGCGCCATTTCCTCGCCGCCGCGATCACCCCCGTGCCGCCCGACACCGCTCAGCCTCGCCGTCGATACAAGCATCACCATCCTTTGCAGTCTATAGCAAAAAGGTGTGCAACGATCTCGTGCAACTTCTGGTTAAGTTTGAATTCCTATCGTACATCCTAGCTTCTGTATTCCGTAAATTCCCGAAGCATTTTTATAGCTTCGAGGCTAGTTTTTCGGTTTGATTCCGATTGTATGCACAAAATTTCTTTGATCCAGTTAGGCGACATGATCTATGTACCCTAGCGCACCTTCCCTCCAAAAATTAGAAAGAACCATCGACTAATTAGCAAGTTATTCGATTTTTCACCTTACGCCATTGATGGAGCTCGGTTCACCGTCGACCTCGGTGTTGCTAGCTATGGCACGAGCTCTAGCCCCTCCTAAAACCTTTCCTATGCTTCCACGATGCTTCCCAAGCTTTCAAACGAGAGTTTTAGCTAGGGAATCGAGGGTCTCCACATCACCCAAACCCTAACACCTACCGCCGCCGTCGGGAATGGTTTTTCTGTCACCCCTCACCGTCGGGAGTTGGTCCAGCGTGTTCCCCACACGAAAATAGGGTGGGGCAGCAAGTACCGAGGCCTCCCGTGGGCCGGAAGCCATCACCGGCAAAAGCGCCGCCGCGCGCAGGTGAGAGCGCCGCCGTTCGAGCTGTGTCCCGAGGTTGAAGAAGGCAAGATTCACGGGTCCCACTTGCCAGCGAGTGCAAAAGCGCCCGGTTCAGTCTGTGGCTAGGGATTTAGTGCGGCCGCGTGGGAATATTTATGGCCCCCAGCGTGGCTAGCCCCTGATTGGCTAGTTTGAAATCCATTGGGCCCTGGCGCCAAATTTAAAAGCTGAAATTTCCCATTTTGGGCAGAACCATTTCCAAAGTTTAAAAATCAATATCTCTCTGTAGACTGCTCCAAAAATATTCAAACAAATTTTGTTTGAAACCCCTTGAGCTCACATTTAAATTCTGTAGAAAACAATCTTTCCATATGCGAATTCAATTTTTCCAAATGAACTTGCCACTGGAAAAATCCCATAAATACACATAAAATACATTGTCCTATTCTTGACTACCAGAAAATTTTGAGAGCCATTGCACCTGTATAACCCTCTGTATAGTTCAATTACCTTTTTTAGTTATTGAATTTTTACAGATGTTCAGTTGCTTTATTATGTCCCAAAATTTGGACTGAACCTTCCTTTAGTCATACACTAGTTCCTGTAAAAATCTTGGATTTAATTGACCTAATCTCCTGGTCCTAATTCAGTTGCAAACTGAATATTAATTGAAAGCTAAAAATTCAATTATAAGATAATTCCAGAAATTCTTGCCAACTTTGAAATTCAATAACTCTTTCACCAAGGCTTAGAAATTTATGAAACAAATTTTGCTAGAACCAGGAAAACTTCCTCTATCATGATTATCAACTGGCAGCTATGTTCCTGTTACAGTTTCTTCTCTAAAATTCTTGGAAGTTTACTGCTTGCCATAACTTTAGAGACAACAAAATACTTTGATCATCTCCTGTTCTTTGCAAGAGCTTCTATCATATTCCCTAGTATCTACCATCAAGGTTCCAAAGACAACTAGGTCCTTATCATATAATGATCGCCATAGATTAAATTATAGTCTTGGTAGTAATTATTTTTCAAAGTCATTCATATACATATTATATGCATATCATATAGTGACCGAAGTCGAGGAGGAACCGGAGGCCTTGGAAGTACATCTGCCGGATACTAACTCCGACTCTGACCTGCAACCAGGCAAGCCCCGGTTTGCATTTAAGTCCTTTATAAAATTTTACTTTATCATTATGATGATTAGCATATGAATTGTGCATTACGTTTAGGATGCTTGAATACTCCAGATGCATGACCCACAATCTCATTGGTTAATTGGGTAGGTTAATAACTCGACGTGTAGAATTGCTATGCTAATGTTGTAGGAAACCGGTAGAAGTCGAGTAGTTGGAATCTACTCGCGATATAGAAAGTTACACTCATCTACACTGGGATAACATTTATGGAAAATAACTGTTACATCTAAAACTCGAGAACGGTCAGAGATGGATAGGAAGTGGCAAGATGTGGTCTTGGTCGCATAGCTCTGACTGGTCAGTTAAGGGCCGTATGTATGCGGCTTCTTTGAACAAGCTTGACTTGTACCGGTGACATAATGGACATATGGAATCCAGTAAACTGATGTAACTCGATAACTGGGATGTCGAGGCCCATTAACTCACCATCGATAGGGGTGGGTTGAGGACAGTAAGGTGTAAATTGGTCGGCGGACACATGAGGTGTTCCGTGCGCAGACCTTCTGTTCGTGGAGGTGAGACGGGCTTGGCGTTCGGGTTTCTTGTGAAAGGTGGCCATATACGACTAGTACTGAAGTGTTACGTAGGTACTGGTGTACTCGCTGAAACTTCCGGGCGATGTATGTGTCGTGTTGTCCGGGTGTGTCCTGATTGCAATCACCGTCCCCTGCGGTAATAGAGTACCACTTGTTCACTAAGCAGTGACGTAGTAAATACTAAAGAAGCCAGAAAAATATATTATATTGAATTATAATTGCTTTGCAACCTTGTATGACTTAGAGATAGTAAAATTAAATTTTATAGTTTCCCCATACTTTAGCTGTAATAGCATTATGTGCTCTGGGCATGTCATATCATCAGCAAAGCGTTTCTTGTTTGATTGTGGAGTCTATGATGTGCCGTTCTTGGAGAATGTCATTTGCTACTTAAAACCTGACTGATTATAAGGATCCACTTGTAGGCGAGTCGTTTATGCTTCACCTTACCTATTCTTAGTGTCCACCCTTGCATATGTCTAATGAGACGGGTTAGTCTTGCTAAGCCTTATGCTCATGTTTGCAGTTAACGAGTTTTTGCAGGTTATACAATTGATGAAGGGTTTGATGATGAGGCTGCACCCCCTCCAGGGTGTGCAGCTGAGTGGTAACCCTGCACGCCACCATGACTTGTGTGTTGCTAGTGCGAAGTATCCATGACATGGATGACTTTGCTTTTGCATAAATAGTGCTGAGAGCGTAGCTATGATATATATGTTTTCTTTCTTTCCGCTAGTATTGTAAAACTTCCGCTGTATGATAACTAAAAGACTTCGTCTTGTATTTTATTCTCGTTCTGTTCTTGTATACTGTTGGGTGTTGCATCGCACGACACCACCCAATGAGATCCTCGTATGTCGGGATTCCGGTCCCCACAGACATGGTATCAGAGCATCGTTGGGAACAGTGTACTTGAAAAGAACATATTTTCAAAAATTAGGATTTGAATGAGGAATTAGCTATATGCCCTTATTAGGAGTATTATTAGTATAAGATATAAAGGTGGTAAACTACCTATGTGTTATTATATTCTGTAACGACACCCCGACGTCAAGTAAGAGGTAAGGTACGCCACCGAGATCGGATCAATCTCGGTAAACTCAGCATACGAGAAGTGGTATGTGAAATTTCCGTGGCTTGGCACATGAAGTTAATAGGAGTCTCTGAAGCTTTCAATGTTTCTGAGAACCTATGACACGCGGTACCCCAGCGTGCTTTAAAGTTAGTGGGAGCCCCCGTCGGGTGGTGTATAACCCGATAGTATGCATCTCTAGAACCATTCATGTTCTATGAGAGCATGCGAAACACGTATGCCCGAGTGTGTATAAGCCGGATCGTACGGGAGTCTTTGCTGTACAGACGTATTTTACAGCCATGTACCTCGAGACATGACCTCACTCGAGGGCGACTCACACCAGAGTCGTATGCATTTATTTTCATATGTATTATTGTGAATGCCTATTGTGTTTCCCCATACTGCCCTTGAGGTATGAAAGTGTGAAAGTGGACTGTTTGTCTTTTGCAGCTTTGACTACGGTAGAAGACCGTGTAGAAACCATTTGCGAGAGAACGATATAGGAACCACCTATAGACGTAACTAGATATACCAGATAGAATTTTCTTTGGTGAGGTATGTTGTACTGTTAGTATCAAACATGATACTAGACCATCCCCAATGACAGAATGGATGCATAATGTTTTGGAAAGTCCAAATATCAGATGCTGGTAGGTTTGGACTCCGTAAAAAGGGACTCCAACTCGATAGGGTAGATAGAATCAAGATTCTTGATTTCTGGCAGAAGTTGGCTCGACTTCGCCGGGTTGTAATCCTGGTTATCGGATAGATAACATAAGGATATCATATATGGATTGAAATCTCCTGAAGACCTCTACAACTTTTCTGTTGACCGTCAGAGCAGAAAAGTTCGATAATTTGTTGAAATCTGGAGAATACTAAAACTGCTCCAGATGACCCAACCATTGTACCAGTTCCAGAAATATGACCATAAATCACTGTAGAAACATCTTATGCCTTATTGTGACACATGTATGGAAATAGCAGAGGAATATCTACAGGTTTGATGTTTAGAGTTTTCCTAATTCAAATTTGAGTCAAATCAAATTTGGAAGTTAAAACAGTGGACTGCAGGACTGCTGGTGCAAACCAGTCAGTTCAACTGTTTAGTTTGGATAGTTATAACTTTTAATCCAGAATAGTGACATAATCACATATATACATTTCTGGAAAGCTTAGTAACTCCTCTATCAACTTTATTTTGCATTAATGATCTGAATCTGGGTATAGAGGTGTCTAATTCCATTTGTCGCAAACTTGGTTCTGACAGTCCAGAACTTGAAGCAGTTTGCACATGTTTGTGAATTCGCGCGCAATACCTGTATAACAAACTTTTCGGGGGGGGGGGGGGGGGGGGGGTAAATCTTTTACTTCTGGGTTGTTAACTTGATGTTATACCAAGTTTATTTTGTCATTACCTCAAAATATTGTCATGATATCCCTGTATAAGTTGTGGACATTACTACATATACAGGGGAGGTTCTGTCAAAATTTCCAGAAAATATGGGTCAATTTAAAACCTGTATAGATTCTATTTCCTAGATCACTTGTAGTTGTATGAGTACAATCTGGAAAGCTTGGAAAGTATACTACAACTTTTGTATTCAGCCCAACACTTGGATCTGACGTTTCCTGTATGAAACTGTGGAATTTATACAGGAAGGTCAGCTGGAACAGACTGTGATTACAGCTCCAGTTTTAAATTTTCTTAAAATTGTTGAGAGTTGGAAACCTTCTCATTGTTCCAGTATTCTTTTTATAGATGACGGATGTGAGGATGCTACTACCGGACGGATGGGTATTTTCCACTTGTGCTAGTCATCCGGGTTTCCCAAGTATGCTGCGGGAAGTGCTCCAACAGTTTGGCTTCATCAAGAAGCCATGCTATTGGGGTAGAGAAACGATCGACAGAGGTGTTCGGTCGTGCACCATCTTGGTAGACATCCCGGCTAGTCCACGTCGATATGGATGGGGCTCCTTTCTCGGTTACCATCAAGGGAGCTCAGTTATAGGGACACTTGGACAATCGCTGCAGGCGAAGCACTTATGAAGCTTTGTGAGCTTCATCAAGATGCCATGGCAGGCACTCAATTTTCCCTTATTCCAGTCCGTGGTATGGCTGGATTTGAGTGGCAACATCGTATGATTGCTGCCTATAAACCGCTTGGTGACACAACCTTGACGACAGTTGGGACATATGCGGCTGCTTCAATATGGTAGTTGCTACGCAAGGCACCATTATTTTGGAACAAGTCGAAGCCTTGCGGGAAGCGACGAAGCGGGGTGATACCCTTGATTATATCAACGAGGATCTACGTTCGCTCATAGCCCCAGAAAATCACCGGCTAGATAAGTGCGAGAGTCAGTTGCATTATGCTCGCATTAGGCTATGGAAAGCTCGTGCCGCACAACGACAGACTCGCACTGAACTGCAGCAAGCTCGTAGTGAGCCGCAAGCAAGTCAGTTGGAGGTGCAACAACAGCAAGAGCAGCTGTTAGTAGTCACTGAAGAGCGAGACACCGCCATTGAGACAGCTCAAAATTGGGAGTATGAGGCACGAGAACTGCAGGATAATGTAATTGAGGCCGAGGCACAATTGCAACCAGTGGTGTATCCACCGACCCATAACATACCACTAATTATGGGTGAACAAATTGCCTTCAGATGACGAAGAAGAGAAGAAGAAGATCCCGAGGAACTTGAATATGTGGAGTAGGACGTATTGAAGTGGGATGTGGCAGCACTTCTGCCGACACGGGGCAACATATAGTTTAATAGTTGCTCGTGTTTTTCTTTTGTGACCATGTTTGTGTCATATTAAGAGTAGTGGTGGTTATGTCTAAGATGACAAGATGTGTACGACATCTCATGAGGACAAGGTATGGTAGAGATGTATTTCCATAGTTGGAGTCCATCATTTTGGAGTTTACTACTGTAAACTTGGTTGCGAGATAATATATCTTGTATAAAGCTTGTACTTTATCAATATATGTTGATGTTGTATAATATCTATCGTGGTCTACCGCATTACTATTTATATGGAAGGATGAACTTGAGGCAATGAGACTTATGGTGTAAATCGTTGTATTGCAGCATGGTGCGTACACATACAGCCCCAGAAGTGGGAGGCTCAAGTGGGGGATAGGGGGATGACACACCACCCCCGGGGTAGAATACGCCCCAGACGCAGCCACCTCCACCACCTGCACCTACACTTCCCAGAAGTCTCGCGGAGGTTCTCGCAGTAGTACTCGTCTCGCGCGACGAGCAAACCGAGTTGTTGCGAACCCTTGTGCAGCACTCATCCCTTCAAGGGGGACGACAAGCTGATGGGCCACGTCAGTCATATCCGAGTTCCTACTCGGATTTCACGTCGACGCATCCACCAGTCTTCAGGGAGGCCGACGAACCTTTGAAGGTGGACATCTGGCTCCGCACCATTGAAGGGAAGTTCGGTTTGCTCGAGATTACCGAACAACCGAAGACTCTGTTTGCAGCTCAACAACTCCAGGGTTCTGCTGGTGCGTGGTGGGCAAACTACCTCGCCGCACGCCCCGCAGGCTATGTCGTGAGCTGGGCAGAATTCCGAGAGGCGTTCCGCGCCTACCATATCCCTCCCGGGATTATGAGGAGGAAGCTTCAAGAGTTCTTGGAGCTAAAGCAGGGAGGAAGGAGTGCTTACAAGTACTCCAAGACCTTCAACCACTTGGACCAGTATGCACAAGACCAAGTGAGCACGGAGGACAGGAAGCGAGAGTGCTTCTACCGGGGGTTGAACCCCAAGATGAAGGACAAGCTTGTCTTGTTCAATCGCGGCAGTTTCAATGACATTGTCAACGCCGCGATCATGCAAGAGGACACTACTCGAGAGCTATCCTCAGACAAGAAGAAGAGGAGTGCTCCGCAAGGCAGCGGGGGGTGGTGCTCCTCAGAGTATCGAATGGTGTATCGATCACCATTCGGCTAGAGGTGGCAACCGCCATCACGTCCACTGATGTTCAGTGGTCGCCAGTTCGGCAACACGGGTTTCCGACCGCAGCAACAACAGGGGATGATCCCCACTGCACTTCCACCTCCACCGCGTGCACCGGGATTCCATCCTCCCATTCGTACCGGCCAAACCCCGTACACGTGTTTCACGTGTGGACGCACGGGGCACTTTGCCAAGGACTGCCCGCAGAGTATGCAGGGCAGAGGACAGTCATCATACCAGGGCGCCAACCAACCCCGCAATCAGCCCAAGAAGCCAGTTCCCAGACTCGGCAGCGTCCACCACCTTGCCATTGAGGACGTCCCGGAAGGCGCACCCGAGTACGGGTACGTTCTCTATCTTTGATCATCCTGTAGTCATACTCTTTGACTCCGGAGCTTCACACAATGTCATTAGCAAGTCTTTTGTCATTAAAAGTCAATTGCCTATTATCTCCACAAAAACTCCGTATGTGATTTGCACCCCGGCAGGCAAGACAGTAACAAATGAGTTGGTTCCTGGGATACCACTTAACCTAGATGGAACCATATATCTTACTTCACTTCTGATATTAGAGAATCAGAAGTTAGATGTCATCTTGGGAATGGCATGGTTACAATACCATGGGTGCTATTCTAGATCTCGTTCCTCAAAAAATATATCTAAATTCTCCACTTCATCTTTCCCAAGTCCTCAATCTTGAGAGAACCATTAGAGTAAATCCATCTACTCACAATACCAAGGTTATTGAACTTAATATATTCCGGTAGTATGTGAATACCCGGACGTGTTTCCCGAAGATCTTCCTGGTATGCCCCCAGAAAGAGATATCGAGTTAAAGATTGAGCTTGTCAGAAACAGTGCCAATCTCAAGGCAACCTTACAAGATGGCACCCAAGGAACTTGGAGAACTGAAGGAGCAGTTAACGGAACTTGAGAACAAAGGTTTCATTCGTCCAAGTTCATCACCATGGGGCTGTTCTGCATTGTTCGTAGAGAAGAAAGATAAGACCTTGAGACAGTGTGTGGACTATCGTCCACTCAATGTTGTCACCATCAAAAACAAGTATCCACTACCACGCATTGATATTCTTTTCGACCAACTAGTGGGTGTTAAAGTATTTTCGAAGATGGATCTTCGTTCTGGTTTTCATCAGATTAGAATCCGGCTAGAAGACATACCAAAGACAACATTCTCGATGAGGTATGGACTGTATGAATACCTTGTTATGTCCTTCGGATTGACCAACGCACTGGCTCATATTATGTATCTCATGAACTTGGTGTTCATTCCGAAATTGGACAAGTTTGTCGTGGTCTTCATTGACGACATCCTTGTGTATTCAAAATCCGAAGAAGAACATGCTCAGCACTTGCGTATCGTGCTTCAAACGATTACGGGACCACCAACTATATGCTAAGTTCATCAAGTGTGAATTCTGGATCAGCCAAGTGCAATTTTCAGGGCACATCATATCAGCAGAAGGGATTACAATTGATCCAAGCAAGATAAAGCAAGTACTCAAATGGGAGTCTCCAAAGTCCGTACATGAAGTTCGAAGTTTCCTAGGTTTAGCTGGGTATTACTGGAGGTTCATTCCTAGTTTCTCCAAAATAGCTAAACCAATGACAGAACTTTTGAAGAAGGGGACGAAGTATGTATGGACTGAGGCATGTGAGGGAGGTTTCCAAGCATTGGTAAAACACCTCACAACGGCACCAGTATTAGCTCAACCGGACACAACCAAATCATTTGACGTGTATTGTGATGCATCAGGAATTGGTTTGGGTTGTGTGTTGATGCTGGACAGACGAGTAATCGCTTATGGATCACGGCAGCTTCGGAACCATGAGCAGCACTATCCAACTCATGATCTAGAGCTTGCTGCCGTGGTACTAGCATTGAAGATGTGGGAGACATTATCTACTGGGTAATTTAGTACATCTCTACACCGATCACAAGAGCCCGAAGTACATCTTCACCCAAAAAGACTTAAATATGCGACAGCGTAGATGGTTGGAATTAATCAAGGATTACACTACCATCCAGGCAAGGCGAATGTAGTCGCAGATGCTCTGAGCCGCAAGTCCCATATCAACAATCTTTCCATTCCCTCAATGGAAGAAGAAGAACCGAGTCTGTACTTGGTTCCATATGGGAACTCTACAACCAAGCTCTCATTCCTACTATCAGGGAGGATATTATGGCAGCTCAGAAGGAAGACAAAGGGATGTCGCACATTCGGCAAAGAACGGAGAAGGGGGAGATGAAATGTTTCCGATGTGACGAGGAAGGTACCCTCTGGTTTAAAAACCCCATAGTGGTACCCCGAAACATGGAACTTCAGAAGAAGATACTGGATGAGGCTCATTTATCCAAGTATTCCATTCATCCGGGAAGTAACAAAATGTACCAAGACTTGCAAAAGAAGTTCTGGTGGACTCAAATGAAGAGAGAAGTAGCAACATACGTTATCCGAATGTGATACGTGTCGACGAGTTAAGGCCGACCATATGAAGGCAGCTGGGCATCTTCAACCTTTAAGCAAACCAGCTTGGAAATGGGAGGATATCAGCATGGATTTCATTGTTGGGTTGCCTCCCACTATCCATAAGCACGACTCAATTTGGGTGATCATTGACCGGTTGACCAAATCAGCTCATTTCATACCAGTCGGTGTGGATTATGATGCAAAGCGGTATGCAGAACTTTATATCTCCAGAATTTTGTGCCTACATGGAGTACCCTGCACTATCATTTCAGATCGTGGATCTATTTTCGTTGCTCGCTTTTGGGAGCATCTCCACGACGCATTGGGTACCAAACTGATTTGAAGCTCGGCTTATCATCCTCAAACTGATGGACAAATCGAACGGGTGAATCATGTGCTAGAGGATATGCTTCGTGCCTATGCCATCCACCATGGTAGGAAATGGGATGATCATCTACCATTGGCGGAATTTTTGTACAACAACGGTTTACTAGGCTAGCATCCAGATGGCGCCATATGAAGCTCTTTATGGCCGGAAGTGTCGCACACCCTTGAACTGATGCTAATCTGGTGAATGAGTGGTATATGGCATCGACTTGATAAATGAAGCCAAAGAGCAAGTACGTATTATTCAATCAAATCTCAAAGCCGCTCCGTCTCGTCAGAAGAGCTATGCGGACAAACGACGTCGACCTCTTCACTTCGAGGTGGGGGATCAAGTTTATCTTCGGGTATCCCCGATGAAAGGAATTCATCGACTCGGAGTGAAAGGAAAGCTAGCTCCACATTTCATTGGGCTGTTCGCAATAATCAAAAGATGTGGACCTGTGGCATATCAATTGGAGTTACTGCCGTCGCTGGCAGTGGTCCACAATGTGTTTCACATTTCTCAGTTGCGGAAATGTCTCAAAGCTCCAGTGAATGTACGTATTGAGGATTTGGAAGCTCTCCAACAAGATCTTACTTATTCCGAGCATCCAACCCAAATCGTTGATGAGAAAACTCGCACCACAAGGAGACGTACCTTGCATTTCTACAAGGTCTTGTGGAGCAACCACAGTGCTGAAGAAGCCACGTGGGAAAGCGAGGAGTATCTTAAAACGAACTATCCAGACTTGTTAGCGGCACATGTTCAGTAGATCTTTACCTTTTGTCTTTCCTTTATAATCTCGGGACGATATTCTTTTAGGGGGGGGGGGGGATGTAAAATCCCACTTTTTCATTTCATGTGAAGTTCAACTACAAGTGGTTTATCAAACATAATGGAGGTCAATATAGTTGTGCCCATGAACTTGACCTCACTAAAAAGCTTTCTTTCTACTCATGTTTAATCTTATTAACATGAGGACTGAACTTCACCCTAATCCTAGAAAATTCTAATTAAACCTTTTTGCAAAGTTGGGAAGTTAATTGATTAAAATGGCTAGGGCAAATTTTATTACAGCAATATAAATATCAAAACAAATGTAAGTTGATTATATTGCTATGCATATTTGGCCCTGCCAAAAAAAATTCAAATCCAAGGCTCCGAATTTTTTCCTTGGACTCTTAAATATCTTAAATAGCTTCTCAGAAAATTTTCAAGATTTTTGAAGTACAGCTTCCACTTGTTTGGACACATACAAGGGATTCATTTCGCGTTGATATCAAATTTAACTTTGCACTGAACCTTGCCCAAATCAACCCCCAATTTTTCCTAAGACCTTTTATGGTTCATGAAGCTTTGTTTCAAAGTTTGGAGATTTATGGACCTCAGCTACTATTTATTTCAATGAAGTTTATAAACATGTTTGAATTCAAATTTGATTTTAAATTTGAAACAAACCACATCCAAATTGAAATCTGATTGCGGAATTGGATTCCTCATATTTTTCTTAACTTGTCTGTCAATTTTGGGAATTTTTGGACAATGTTTGAGCTGGAATTTAGAGGAGCAAATAAGGGAGAGAGGTGGGGCCCACAGGTCAGTCGCTGAGACCGTTTAACCACCCCTGTTTCTTTCCTCCGGGCGACATTGCGACGCTGTATGCCGCCAGCGTGCTGTCAACCATCGGTCACCTCCAGCTGTCCCCCAGCGTCCTTATCTACCGCGGTGAAGGCTATAAAATCACCCCCCGTCGACCAGAGTATATCACCGATTCACCTTTCATCACGCCACACCATTTCCTCGCCGCCGCGATCACCCCCGTGCCGCCCTACGCTGCTCAGCCTCGCCGTCGATACAAGCATCACCATCCTTTGCAGTCTATAGCAAAAAGGTGCGCAACGATCTCGTGCAACTTCTGGTTAAGTTTGAATTCCTATCGTACATCCTAGCTTCTGTATTCCGTAAATTCCCGAAGCACTTTTATAGCTTCGAGGCTAGTTCATCGGTTTGATTCCGATTGTATGCACAAAATTTCTTTGATCCAGTTAGACGACATGATCTATGTATCCTAGCGCACCTTCCTTTCAAAAATCAAAAAGAACCATCGACTAATTAGCAAGTTATTCGATTTTTCCCCTTCCGCCATTGATGGAGCTCGGTTCACCATCAACCTCGGTGTTGCTGGCTATGGCACGATCTCTAGCCCCTGCTAAAACCTTTCCTATGCTTCCTGAGCTTTCAAACGAGAGTTTTAGCTAGGGAATCTAGGGTCTCCACATCACCGAAACCCTAACACCCGCCGCCGCCATCGGGAATGGTTTTCCGGTCACCCCTCGCCGTCAGGAGTTGGTCCAGCGTGTTCCCCGCGCGAAAATAGGGTGGGGCAGCAAGTACCAAGGCCTCCCGTGGGCCGGAAGCCATCGCTGGTGAAAGCGCCGCCGCGCGCCGGCGAGAGCACCGCCGCCCGAGCCGTGTCCCGAGGTTGAAGAAGGCAGGATTCGCGGGTCCCACTTGCCAGCGAGTGCAAAAGCGCTCGGATCAGTCTGTGGCTAGGGATTTAGTGCGGCCACGTGGGAATATTTATGGCCCCCTGTGTGGCTAGCCCCTGATTGGCTGATTTTAAATCCAGTGGGCCATGGCGCCAAATTTAAAAGCTGAAATTTCCCATTTTCGGTAGAAGCATTTCCAAAGTTTAAAAATCAATATCTCTCTGTAGACTGCTCCAAAAGTATTCAAAAAATTTTTGTTTGAAAGCCCTTGAGCTCTAGTTTCTGTCAGTACCAATTAGGTTCTATGAAGCTCACATTTAAATTCTGTAGAAAACAATCTTTCCATATGCAAATCCAAATTTTCCAGGTGAACTTGCCACTAGAAAAATCCCAAAAATTCACATAAAAAAAGTGTCCTATTCTTGACTACCAGAAAAAGTTTGAGAGCCATTGCACCTATATAACCCTCTGTATAGTTCAATTACCTTTTTTAGTTATTGAATTTTTATAGATGTTTAGTTGCTTTATTATGTCCCAAATTTGGACTGAACCTTCCTTTTGTCATACACTACTTCCTGTAAAAATCTGGGATTTAATTGACCTAATCTCCTGGTCCTAATTCAGTTGCAAACTGAATATTAATTGAAAGCTAAAAATTCAATTATAAGATAATTCCAAAAATTCTTGCCAACTTTGAAATTCAATAACTCCTTCACCAAGGCTTAGAAATTTATGAAACAAATTTTGCTAGAACCAGGACAACTTCCTCTATCATGATTATCAACTGGCAGCTATGTCAAAGCTACAGTTTCTTCTCTAAAATTCTTGGAAGTTTATTGCTTGCCATAACTTTAGAGACAACAAAATATTTCGATCATCTCCTGTTCTTTGCAAGAGCTTCTATCATATTCCCTAGTATCTACCATCAAGGTTCCAAAGCCAACTAGGTCCTTATCATATAATGATAACCATAGATTAAATTATAGTCTTGGTAGTAATTATTTTTCAAAGTCATTCATATACATATTATATGCATATCGTATAGTGGCCGAAGTCGAGGAGGAACCGGAGGCCTTGGAAGTACATCTGCCGGATACTAACTCTGACTCTGACCTGCAATCAGGCAAGCCCCGGTTTGCATTTAAGTCATTCATAAAATTTTACTTTATCACTATGATGATTAGCATATGAATTGTGCATTACGTTTAGGATGCTTGAATACTCTAGATGCATGACCCACAATCCCATTGGTTAATTGGGTAGGTTAATAACTCGACGTGTAGAATTGCTATGCTAATGTTGTAGGTAAACTGGTAGAAGTCGAGTAGTTGGAATCTACTCGCGAGACAGAAAGTTACACTCATATACACTGGGATAACATTTATAGAAAATAACTGTTACATCTAAAACTCGAGAACGGTCAGAGATGGATAGGAAGTGGAGAGACGTGGTCTTGGTCGCATAGCTCTGACTGGTCAGTTAAGGCCCGTTTGTATGCGGCCCCTTCGAACAAGCTTGACTTGTACCGATGACATAATGGACATATGGAATCTAGTAAACTGACGTAACTCGATAACTGGGATGTCGAGGCCCATTAACTAAACATCGATAGGGGTGGGTTGAGGATAGTAAGGTGTAAATCGGTCGGCGGACACATGAGGTGTTCTGTGCAGAGACCTTCTATTCGCGGAGGTGAGACAGGCTCGACGTTCGGGTTTCTTGTGAAAGGTGGCCATATACGACTAGTACTAAAGTGTTACGTAGGTACTGGTGTACTCGCTGACACTTCCGAACGACGTACGTGTCGTGTTGTCTGGGTGTGTCCTGATTGCAATCACCGTCCCTCGCGGTAATAGAGTACCACTTGTTCACTGAGCTGTGACATAGTAAATACTAAAGAAGCCAGAAAAATATATTGTATTGAATTATAATTGCTTTGCAACCTTGTATGACTTAGAGATAGTAAAATTAAAGTTTATAGTTTCCCCATACTTTAGCTGTAACAACATTATGTGCTCTGGGCATGTCATATCATCGGCAAAGCGTTTCTTGTTTGAATGTGGAGTCTATGATGTGCTGTGCTTGGATAATGTCATTTGCTACTTGAAACCGGATTATAAGGATCCACTTGTAGGCGAGTCGTTTATGCTTCACCTTACCTATGCTTAGTGTCCACCCTTGCATATGTCTAGTGAGACGGGTTAGTCTTGCTGAGCCTTATGCTCATGTTTGCAGTTAACGAGTTTTTGCAGGTTATACAATTGATGAAGGGTATGATGATGAGGATGCACCTCCTCCAGGGTGTACAACTGAGTGGGAACCCTGCATGTCGCCGTGACTTGCGTGTTGCTAGTGCGAAGTATCCAGGGCATGGATGGCTTTTCTTTTGTGGACCATTTCATGTGCGGCCCTGCTGGACAAGCTTGAACTGTACGGCGACATACTGGAGAAATGGACTCCGGTAAACTAACGTAGCTTGACACTAGTTTGTTGAGGCATTTCGTTCCATTTTATAGGGTAGGTTGAGGGCAGAAATGTGTAAATCAGCTAGTTGGCACGTCAGAGTACACCCCACGAAGTGACCTCCTGATCGTGACGTATCGACCGGTTTGACATTCGAGTGTCTAGTGAAAGGTGGCCATATACGACTAGTATTGAAGTGTTAAGTAGGTACTGCTGTAAGTACTCGCTGAGATTTCCGAAAGTGCGTATGTGTCGTGTTGTTTCGGGTATGTCCTAGTTGCAATCACCGTCCCTCGCGGTAATATAGTACCACTTGTTCACTACGCCGTGATGTAGTAAATACTGGAGAAGTCAGGAAAATACGAAGCATTGAATTACAATTGCTTGCAACCTTGTATGGCTTAGAGATAGTACAATTAAAAGTTTACAGTTTCTCCATACATTACCCATAATAGCATTATGTGCTTTGTGCATGTCATATCATCCGCAAAGCGTTTATTGTTTGATTGTGGAGTCTATGATGTGTCGTTCCTGAAGAATGTCATGTGCTACTTAAAACATGACTATAAGGATCCACTTGTAGTGAGTCCTTTATGCTTTACCTTACCTATGATTAGTATTCACCCCAGCATATGTCTAGTGAGGTGGGTCAATCTTGCTGAGCCTTATGCTCACGTTTGCAGTTACCAAGTTTTTGTAGATTATACGACTGATGACGGGTTTGATGACGAGGCTGCACCCCCTTCAGGGTTCATAGCCGAGTGGGAACCCTGCACGCTGCATAAATTGGGTGTTGCTAGTGCGAAGTATCCAGGGCATGGATGACTTTGCTTTTGCATAGCTAGTGCCGAGAACATAGCTATGATTTATAGTTTTCTTTCCTTTCGTTAGTATTATAAAACTTCCACTCTGTTTTTCAATAAAGACTTGGTATTGTAAGATGTTCCCGCTCTTTTCTTGAATACTGTTGGGTGTTGCATCGCACGACACCACCCAATGAGATCCTTGGAGGTCGGGATTCCGGTCCCCACATAATGCTCATATCATGTTATCATAAACATCATACATCACCGCTATAGTCTAATTAGGTAATAAATGATTATGTTAATATGAATATATTAGTGTTTGGTCCCAACATTGGTTCAACGATGTTTAGGTTAGTCTTTGCCTTAAGAAGATATTTGTCCATGGCTCTTAAGGTATTTACTTAATATGTAAGTGTGGTGCTTAGATAGTTAAGTAGCGTTGGATGCTTCATAGACCCACGTGTTGTAGGAGTAGGCGGCAGGTGGTGACAGCCTTGTCCTGCCTTTCTAATCCCCCATGTTCGGCTACACCGCATGCTCGTTTTGAGGATCATTCTGATGTTGTGAGGGGTAAACCCATGCTCGATGTGTTGGACCACTAAACCCAAGTATTCATCGTTAGTATAATCATGTGTACACTAATAGGCTATGTATATGAGTAATTAGAGCACAGTAGGAGCATCCCCTTCTCGTAGCTTAGCCCTCACTAGGACAACCTTACTCGTAGAGTAGATTGCTTAGGTTTGTGACATACTACCCTTATTATCATCTTACCCCTATTGTTATAAATACTTAGTACTCTATACCTTGATCATAAGAATATTGTTTACTTTACTTCACTGCCTTTCTTTGGGTTAAATACGATACCCTTGGGAATACTCTTGGATGAAATGCTACAACAGTATCTTTTGTGCGCTTGCGGATCTCATCTCCTATCATAGATGATATGTGGTGTTACGAAATACCAACAGGCCCAACAGACTCCATCACCTGATGGGTTCCAATCCCCTTGGTACTGTGGGGACCGGAGTCCACACATCCGAGGATCTCATTGGGTGGTGCCGTGCGATGCGGCACCTAACAGCACACACAAAAAGGATACCAAAACATATAAAGTTTTCATTTCATAATAAGAAGAGTTTACAAAAGAGTGTACAACAAGGGTACACACGCAGCGGAGAATACATACTCAAAATCTCACCTAACTACGCAGGAGAGAAGACGTCCATGCCCTAGGACGATTCTCACTAGCAACACGAAGAACATACAGCAGCGGCGTGGCTCACATGAGATTTATCTCGACACCTCGAGTCTCATGTACAACCTGAACAGCAGAAATAAAACTAATACCTGCAAAAATCGTTAAAGCGCAAACGTGAGCATAAGGCTCAGCAAGACTTAACCGTCTCACTAGACATATGCAAGGGGACACTAAACATAGGTAAGGAATAGCATAAATGGACTCGCCTACAAGTGGATCCTTATAATCAAGTTTTAAGTAGCAAATGACATTCTCTGAGCACGGCACATCATGGGCTCCACAATCAAACAAGAAACGCTTTACCGATGATATGACATGCCCAAAGCACATAGTGCTATTACAGCTAAAGTAAGGGGAAATTGTAAACTTTTAATTATACTATCTCTAAATCATACAAGGTTGCAAGTAATTATAATTCAATACAATATGATTTTCTGGCTTCTTTAGTATTTACTACGTCACCGCTCAGTGAACAAGTGGTACTCTATTACTGCGAGGGACAGTGATTGCAATCAGGACACACCCGGACAACACGACACATACGTCGTTCGGAAGTGTCAGCGAGCACACCCGTGCCTACATAACACTTCAGTACTAGGCGTATATGGCCACCTTTCACAAGAAACTCGAATGCTGAGCCCGTCTCACCTCCGCAAACAGAAGGTCTCCGCACGGAACACCTCATGTGTCCGCCGACCGATTTACACCTTACTGTCCTCAACCCACCCCTATCGATGGTGAGTTAATGGGTCTCAACATCCCAGTTATCAAGTTACATCAGTTTATTGGATTCCATATGTCCATTATATTGCCGGTACAATTCAAGCTTGTCCGAAGGGGCCGCACACGACGCGGGCCTTAATCGACACAGGCAGAGCTATGCGACCGAGACTCACTTCTCGCCGCTTCCTAGCCATTCCCTGCCCGGTCTCAATTTCATTATATTAAGCCATTTTCTATCCAACCAATCCTGTGAGATACATCTCTCGCGAGTAGATTCCAACTACTCGACTTCTACCGGATCTCCTATGCATTAGCAAAGCAGTTACTACAGGTCAAACTGTAACTCGTGCCAAATAAACCCCTGGGATTTTTGGTCATGCAAGTGGAGTATCATTCACCCTAGACGTAATGCACAATTCATATACTACTCATCATAGTGATAAAGCAAAAGTTTATAAACGACTTAAATGCAAACCGGGGCTTGCCTTAGTTTGCGACTGAACAAATGTCAATTGTTAGGGCTTGATCTTCCTCCGGAGGACCTGCCATGGAACCTCAGTGGAAACAACTTGGCCTTCTCCTTCAAGCGAAGTTTCTTGTCGATCACCTATCAGCACGTTCCTATCGACATGATATGCATATAAGTAATTAAGTAATTAAGTAATTTAAGAAAAGACTCCACGGGGTTGTGTAAACTCTAAGAATGAGGAGTTCGACTAGGAAGGACAGATATGCCTCTGTTGTGTGGATAAACAAGGGATGGAGTCAAGTGGTCATAGTAGTATCGAGATGTGAATTGAAAGGTGCAATGTAAGCACACATTGCAACTTGGCATTCAACACTCGACGCTATGCCACTCAAGGACGATACAGCTGAATGGTGCGAAAGTGTTGGACTGGTAGTGTAAGGATGACCTAAGAGTCAAGGTGGCATAGTAGTGTCGAGATAAGCACTCAAAGGTGCAATGTAATGACACATCGCAATTTAGCACTCGACACTTGGAGCTATGCCGCACAAAGAGTGATAAGGTAGAATGGTGAAGAAGTATTACTGGACTGTGTGATGTAAGGAAGACTAAACGATCAAGATGGAGCATTGAAAGCTTAAGGCGTGAGTGAACTGTGCAACAAGAGTTTGTGACTTATAAGTCGACCAATGAAGTTACACAAACTCAATAAGGAGTAAACCTAATTACGGGACAAGTGTGGTCGCAGGGTCCTGATAAGGATGAACCAGGGTGAAACCATAGTGACACTTGGGAGTGAAGTGAGGTCAACATTGCTTGGACTCAAAGAGTCGTAACAAGCCCTGTTAATCTGATGTGAGTACCAAGACAACATTCAAATGACCTTTAGGTAAAGTAGTTTCTACGGCAAGCTTCTCGAGCATCGTTCAAGTGCTTACGTGACACTATTGCAGTGTCCTTTGCAAGATTGTCCAGATGAGCTCGGTGAACTCCTGGAACTCGAACATGATGCGAGACCTTGTCGTGACGGTCATGCTTTGCCATCACGGGAAGATCATCTTAGCGACGTCCACAACAACCTGAACTCGTCAAAGGGGTGAGCGGAATCTCGAACACCACCTTGTGAGTCTTAAGGCTAGTGATGTCGACTCGGTTGTTGATAAGCGACTCGACGAACCTGCCGTCGATGAAGTGGTACACCAAGTTAACCAATCCTGTGATCGGTTAGAGAACATCCTCGACAAAACCAAGGAATTCTTATCCAAGGTTCCCCTTGGTCTAGTTCTCCTTGTTGGTCGCAACGTTATTGCATACCTCTACTCCAAGTCATCGGTGATCACCGAACCACTTGGTTTGACCTAGAAGGCATTTCATCGAGCACCCTAGCTACACCTAGGACTTGACGAGTCTCACCTCGACTAAACCCTAATTTGGCTAAACGACCATTGTACGACGAGTCGTGCTGGTGTTTCCGCACCACACACATCACAAGCATCCTTCATCTCGATGCCAGGACACGATGACGGCTCGGAGCGTCACGACGACGTCATATGGTCAACGACGTCGACGCGACTCATGGTGGAGCATCACGAGCACACACGGACAAGTTAACGCGATCCAAAGGACAAAGAAGGTCAACTTGGGGACTCCTATAGGAATGATATCAACGCGGAACATGGGCATACGACTTGACGACACATGAGTAACCTTAGCGATCACGACGAACGGACGTCGATGACATCAAGCAAGGTATTTCAGGGTAAGGCTCACCTTGTATGCATTTCGCCGAACATCTTGGTGTGTACTAGAGTTCCATCACGTCATCACCATCCAAAGGGTATCTTGGCACATGTCCTTGTCGATTGCCACCCCAGAATAGACCTGCATCCATAGACCAGCATTGAACGGCAACACACTTAGTTTCGCCTTGTAACCATTTCATCGAACACCTTGGCTGCAGCTCTGTCCCAACTAATCTTTGCACAAATCAGAGCTAACCTTGAGCCAGTTGTCGATACCATGGTGTCAAAGGTGTGTTCCTGCATATCCTCCATCACACCCATTACTCGCTTTGCTTCCCGGACATAGACACGGCGCGGAACGCGGAGGGAACGGCGGTCACTGCGGCGTGGGAGCGCGTCGGCGAGGAACGCGGCGGCGTTTCTGGGTGTCGGCCACCGGTTGAGGTCATGGACGGTTGCAAGGTGCTGAACACGGCATGTGGACAGAGTGTTGCCGGCAAACGGCGCGGACAGGAGGAACGCGGCCGCCGCGGCTTGGTGTGGGTGTAGCCTGCAGTGCGCGAGCGAGCAGGACGGCTATGGTGCACAGCGAGGCGAGCCAGAAGCAGCGCGTGAGCATGGCGCGGCGGTCAGCGCCACGACAGGCTTTTGGTGTGGCACGGCGCGAGCAGTCAGCAGCTAGGACGCACGGCTGGGCTAAGGCATGGCGAGCGAGGCGCGCACCCGGAGCGGTATGGATGGCGCGGCGTGAAGTAGCGGCACGGCGGGCGGGCGCCGGCGAGGAGACGCGCGGCTGGCGTTGTGCAGAAGGAAAAGTCGGGCGCCGGTGTGAGCAAGGCAGCCATCGGCGAGCTGGGCACGCGGGGTGACGCATGGTGTACTGGCGCGGGGCAAGGAGGCGACGCGCGCTGCAGGCGCTGCTGCGGCGGTGGCGTGGCACGTGCGCGCAGTGGCGGCAAGCCGGATGCCAGGGCACCCGCGCGGTGGAGGCGGCAAGGAGGCGGACGGCGGGCGCGTGCAGAGGCAAAAGCGCGGCGAGACAGCAAGCCGGGAACGGGGGGGGGGGGGGGGCGCGCGAGTGGTGGCAGGCATGGGCCTGGTGCACGGGAGCACGGGAAGGTGCGAGCAAAGGCGGCCGCCGGCGAGCAAAGGGCCGAGCGCACAGAGCTGAAGGGCGAGGAACGGGCAGAACGCTGGAGAGGAGCGTGGCGCTCGGGCGCGGCGCGTGCGAGCAGGCATGGGCGCGGAGCTGAGCGCCGGTGGGAGGAACACTGCGGAGCATGAAGCCGGAGACCATGGGCGCACGGCAGAGCATCGAACTGGGAAAGAATATGGAGGGCGGCCACGATAAGGACGGAGAGGAATCGCGGTGGCACATGCACGCGGTCGCGTGGAGGCAGGGGAGGAGAGAGGAAGCCTTGCCGACCTGACTGGTGGGGACCATCTGTGGGACCCGCTTCCCTCTTCTTTCCAAAATTCCAATAGGGCTAGCAAGCATGCTTCAAAAATAGTCAAATTTGGCCCCGTGACTAAATAAAATGTGGAGAATTTTATGGTGCAATCAGATTTCAAAACTGAGCAAGTTGAATTTGAACTCAGATTTGAATTTGAATTCAAGTAGTGATACTTGACTCAAGGAAATAAATAGTAGATTAGGTTCAAAAATCCTGAAACTTTGAAGTTAACCTTTTTGAACCATAAGGGACCTCAGGAAAAAATTGGAGTTGATTTGGACAAAGTTGAGCACGAAGTTTAAATTTGAAGTCGACGTTGATTAAACTCTCAGTACGTGTCCAATAAATGGGAAATGGGCTTCAAAAATTTTGAAACTTTACCGAGAGTCTAATTGGAATATTAGTAGGTCATGGAAAAATTTACGGCCTGAGATTTGAATATTTTTGGATGTCCCATTTTAGGGTTGGAATAATTCCTTTTTCTTTCTCTCTATTTGTTTTCTTTTCTCCTTTAATTTTTCATTGAAAATGTGAATACTTGGAAATTAAGGATTCTTCACCTTAAGTTCCATTCCACATCAGCAACCATGTTCTATATGTAAAGTTTTAACAAGTCCCCATTTTTAGTGAACATAGTTTAACTCATATGGCTCATGTGAGTTTGGATTTCCAAGTCTATTTTCAAAATTTTTAAGTTCGCATTTTTGCGTTTTTGTTCTTCCGAAAAACGGGCTTTTACAGGTACTCATTGGTGGGTGTTTGTCTATGGGGCACTTCAGTGGATGTATTTCATGAAAGACTCCGTGTAATCCTGCTTGATACACTAATCCTGCGACTTCTTCTTATGGTTGAAGAGCAGTGGTTAGCTCCTGACACTTATATAAATGAAAATCCGGGTTCAATAATTGGATTTGATTTACATAACCAGGGAAAAAACAATTAAGATCCATTGTGTCCATGTTTTCTATTATGTACATATACAAGGTACTTGTTGGTATTTCTTACAAAAAAGAATGATCCAAAAGCGCACGCAAAGTCCGTTGTATCACTTCCTCTTAAAGAGTATTCCCAAGGAACGTGTGTGAGATCTTCTAGATTGTTCTCCCAAGGACACACAATATGTTTGGTAGGCAAGGATTTGAGAGGAATTCAATAGTTTGAAATCTAGGTCACAGTAGTCTACCACTACAGAAATCGAGCAAAGGAACATTGGTTCTATAGCCGTTGGTAAGCCACTATAACTGACGGCTATACTATGAGAATATCGGTGGCTTTACATTCATCGGTCCTGATGACTTTAGACATTTAAAGCCATTGGCACCCGAAACCGACACCTTTAGTTTGAAAATAAACTATGACCATCGGCCTGGTGAACCCGACGTCCTTAACACCATAAAGGCGTCGGCCCGCGGTTCCCGTCGCCTTTAATGTGTTTATATTCGTCGGCCCCTGAGCAAACTGATGACCATAGGGAGGACACATGTGCGCTTTAGGGGCCACATAGCCGTCGGTCTGAGAGTGAAACTAAAAGTGCATCTAGGAATCCCTTGTGGGTTTTGGTTGATTTATGACAAGCAAATGAGATCCTAACCACATTGTTGAGATGAGCATAGGTTCTAATGAAAGAATGAACAAAGCACCAAAAAGTAAGGAGAATGAGGAGTAATGCAGAAAAGAGCTCAAGAACCAAGTGTAGTAGATCGTTGTGTATAAAGTGTGTTAAGGAAACACACCCCAAGAGCTCAAGCACAAATAATCTCACACATTGCACAAAGTTATATAGGACCAGACTAGTCCGACTGACCCCAGACTAGTCCGATATCTTTCTGCACCAGATCGGACAAGTCCTTTCAATGCAGACTTGTCCTCACAGTCCAGTTTTTCACTGACCGGACCAGTCCGATATCTCCACGGACTAGTCTAATATCTCTCTGACTAGAATTGGACTCGTCCTCCCAAATACGGACTAGTCCCCCAAACACTTCACAAGTTGCACAAAATCGGACAAGTCCGATAACACCACAGACTAGTCTGATATTTTTCTGATGTCAATCGAACAAGTCCGATATTAGCACGGGCTAGTCCGATAATGCCTTCGACTAAAATTGGACAAGTCCTCCAAGTGCGGACTTGTCCTATATTCTCCTAGGGCATCACCACACCGGACAAGTCCGATATCAACAAGGACAAGTTCGAAATCCTTTCTGACTAAAATCGGAAAAGTCCACTCTTAGCCAGACAAGTCCAATATTTCGGGACACCTAGGGTTTCCTACATGCAGCACACCGGACTAGTCCAGTGTCCACCACAGACTAGTCCGATCTTTCTAAACCCTAATGGTAACTTTTGGGAACCCCATATAAATAGGTGTGCACGACCCATCTTTCACATCTCTCGAAACCCTGCGCTGTCACACCCTCCAAGAGCCTAGAAAACTCATCTCTCTATGCAATCCAATGCAAGAAAACTTGATCCTTTGAGGATACACTTTAGATCCAAGGAGAGACACGGTTCTTCACTCATTCAGCTCTTGGTTTGATTCCTTAACACACTCCTGTGGTTTTCATTGTAATCTTAAGAGTGTGTTCTTGGTGGGGTTCATCGTGTAATCTTGGGGAGCCCTCAACTTGTGAGAAGGCCCCTTGAATTTTTTTATTTGCCCTTTGTGATTAGTGAAGAGGATTGGCCTCCGTGGCAATGCGACGAGGGTAGGGTTGGAGAAGACCCGGTGCTTTCGTGGACTCCTCAACGTGGACGTAGGTTGCCATTGTGGAAACCGAACCACGGAATAAAGAGCTTGTGTTCTTACTTTGCACACATTGTTCTTACTCTTCATATCTATCTAGGGTTTCAATCAATCTTGTTCACTTTACGTTGAAACATTGAATATAAGATTAACTTGTGCTACATCGTAGTTCATAGTAGTGTGACACTTCAATTACAAGTATATTTCCATTGCATACATCCTAGGATCAAGATAATCGATCAAACTTGATCAATCTAGTCGGCACGCACCGGACTAGTCCGCACTCTACCGGACTAGTCCGATATCTCAGGATTTGATCAATGTGTTAAGTGTTGCAGGATCTGACTAAAAATAAAAAGGCCTATTCACCCCCCCTCTAGGCCACATACAATTGGTATCAGAGCAGGACTCTTCAAAAGGAGACTAATTGCTCGAAGAGAAAATGTCAGACATGAAGGATGTACACAAGAGCATCAACCAAGAGAAGGTTGAAGAAGAAAAGAACCAAAAATTGGAGAGGCTTCTCAAGGCTATTCAAGACTTCGAGGATGATGATGAGGAGACGCTAGAACTCAAGGAGCTTTTAGGAAAGAAAACCCTTTCCAAGGGAAAAGTGAAGATCGAAGACGAGAAGAAGAAGAAGGGGAGTAGTCACACCGACTACACACGATATCGTTTCAACTACAATCGTCTTAATTCTAGCAATAATCACTACTTATCTATTCCACTTGGAAAAGCCCCACACATTGATGGCAATGACTACTCAATGTGGAGGCAGAACATGAAAATGCATTTGATTTCTCTCAATCCAAGTTTGTGGCACATTGTATGTAAAGGAATAGATATCCCGAACGACGATGAAGAGCTTACACCAAGCCAAGAGCAAGCAATTCATCGGAATACTCAAGCCGCAACAGTCATTACTTCTTCGCTCAGTCTGGACGAGTTCACCAAGGTGGATGGGCTCGCGATTGCGAAAGAAATATGGAATACTTTGTAAACCGCACATGAAGGCGATCTTCATGTGCAAGAAGCGAAGATTGAAATGATTGAAGGCGTATTGTTAAGATTCGCCATTGAAGAAGATGAGTCGCCGCAAGACATGTAAAATCGGCTAAAGACGCTCATCAACAAGGTTCGAGCAAATGGAAGCACGAAGTGGAACACCACGAGGTGGTGAAGCTCATTCTTAGAGATTTCATGCCTCGCAATGTCACCTTGTGCTCGATGATTAAAGAAAGCCCCAAGTACAAAAAGATGACCTCGGATGAGCTACTTGGGAAAATCATGGACTTTGAGATGATGGAAAAACAAGCCAAGCATGTTAAGGAGATTGTCGAGCTCACCTCGACAAAGAAGAAAGGGGTCGCTTTGAAGTCCACTCTCAAGCCCTTATCTAAAGAAGCTCGAGAATCTTAACTAGAAGAAGATGGTGATTATGAGAGTAGCGACTTGGATGAAGATGACATGATACTATTCATGAAGAAATTGAAAAGAATGATGAAGAAAAGACAAGGGGCTAAATCAAGTGATGGGAAGTACAAGGAAAAATCAAGACCGAAGTTGAGGTGGGCATGCTATAACTGTGGTGAATATGACCACTTTATAGTGGATTGCCCATATGAAGAAAACAAGAAGAAGACCAAGGAAACAAAGCCTAAACCCAAGAAATTCTTCAAGAAGAAGAAGCAAGCTGAACAAGCGCATCTAGGGAAGGAGTGGGACTCAAATGATGAGTCCTCATCCGAAGAAGAAGAGGAGATGGCTAGCATAGCCATCGAGAAGACATCCAAGAAGTCCATTCTCTTCCCCACTCTCGGCGCGTGGAAGGGGAACGTCACTTGCCTCGTGGAAAAGGAAGGTAAACGAAAGGTAACAACCACATCCTATTCCTTGCATTCCTATTCTAGTGATAGTGAAATTGCTAGTGATAATGAAGATATGCTCATTGGCTTAGATAAGAAAATAGCTTCAAAAATGAAATTTCTACTTGATCAACTTGTTGAGAAGAAGAAGTTGATAAATCGTCAAGAAGATTAAATTATCTCCCAAAATGACGAATATGTTGAACATGACAAGCTTCTAGAACTTGAAAAGGAGCGAAGCAAGTCACTAGAGCTTGAGTTAGCTTCAAGCAAGGAAGCTTGCTTGGAGTTAAGCGACTCAAATGCTACAATCAAGGACGAACTTGCTAACCTAATCAAGGTTAACAAGATCCTTGAGGTACAAGTTGAGTCACTCAAGCAAGGTGACCCTTCATCCTATTCAAGCTCGCCTTCTCAACCCCTTAAAACTGAAACTGCTTCTACTTGTGCATGTGGTAAAGTTGACACCAGTTTGAAAGACAAGTCAACCTCTACCAAGGATAAGCATCCTTCCCAAAATGGCATATTTGACAAGGAGAAAATCAAATATGCACGTAATGCATACTTGGTCATAAGACCTCCAAATGTCAAATATGGCATTGGTTATTCTTATTGTGAAAAGCAATATGCTAGAAGCCATAAAAATAACAAGGAAAGCATTGCCTTTGTAAAGGGAAAACCCTCTCAAGCTGTAAAGTCCAAAGTTAACACATTCAACACATATGATCATCGGACTAGTCTTGTCCAGACACGGACAAGTCCGATTTTCCAGACTAGTCCTGTATATAAACAACAAAAGTTGCTATTTAGAATCCTTGATGCATCGTATGTTCTAATGAGAAGTAACTTTGGTAATGTTTATGCTCGTTATGTTGGGCCACGCCATGGGAACATCAAATCTCATGTGTGGGTGCCCAAATCTCTTGTAACCAACCTCCAAGGACCCAAGCAAGCTTGGGTACCTAAAACCAAGGCTTGATTTGTTGTTGTAGGCCTATTCCTCCGGTGGATCTAAATGGGTGCTAGACAGTGGTTGCAGCAACCATATGACCAGAGAAAGAAGGATGTTCGTTGAGTATGAAGAAAATTTGGAGACAATAGTCAAGGAAAGGTGCTCGGTACTGGTAAAATTGCCATATCATCTCAACATACTCTTTCTCATGTGTTACATGTTGATTCCTTAGATTATAACCTGTTGTCCATATCTCAATTATGTGACAAAGGTTATAATTGCTTGTTCACTAATGATGGTGTGACCGTCTCTAGAAGGGGTGATGGTTCCATTGCATTCAAGGGTATGTTAAAGGGAAATATTTACCTTGTTGACTTCAACAAAGATAAAGCTGAACTTGACACATGCTTGATTATAAAGACCAACATGGGTTGGCTGTGGCATAGACGGCTAGCACATGTTGGTATGAGGAATCTTCAAAAACTCATCAAGGGCGATCACATACGAGTTTTGAAGGATGTTGTTATTGAGAAAGATAGGCCTTGTAGCGCGTGCCAAGCTAGGAAGCAAGTTGGAGCACCACATCCCGCGAAGAACGTCATGACTACAACAAGACTGCTCGAGCTACTTCACATGGACCTATTGGGTCCAACTGCTTACATAAGCATCGACGGTAACAAATATGGCTTAGTAGTTGTTGATGATTTTTCTCGCTTCACTTGGGCTTTCTTTTTACATGATAAGACAGAAACACAAGGAAAAATCAAGAAGTTCTTCAAGCGAGCCCAAAATGAGTTTTCATTGACAATCAAGAACATTCAAAGCGACAACGAAACGGAGTTCAAGAACACCCAAGTTGACGAGTACCTAGACGAAGAAGGCATAAAGCACAAGTTTTCAGCACCTCACTCCCCTCAACAAAATGGAGTTGCCGAACGGAAGAACCAAACCCTCATAGAGACTGCGAGAACAATGCTCAATGAATACAAGACCTCTGATAGGTTTTGGGCAGAAGCGGTTAACACCGCTTGCCACACCATAAACCGACTCTACCTTCATCGACTACTCAAGAAGACATCATATGAGCTACTCACTGGTAACAAGCCTAATATTTCATATTTTCAAGTTTTCGGTTCTAGATGCTATATTTTGAACAAGAAGCATAACACTTCAAAGTTCGCTTCGAAGTCCGATGAAGGCTTCTTTCTTGGTTATGATTCGAACTCTTACGCCTATCGTGTCTTCAACAAAACCTCCAGAATTGTTGAAGTAGCATGTGACGTAGTGTTCGATGAGACTAACGGCTCCCAAATGGAGCAAGTTGATCCATGTGTGCTCGATAGAGAAGAAGCTCCTTGTCAAGCATTGAAAAGAATGGCGTTGGGTGAAGTTTGACCACAAGAGCCACCTTTATATATGCATGAGGAAGATGAACCACAAGAGGAGGCCAATGATCAAGGGGGAGCTTCCATACAAGATCAACCTCAAGAAGACGAAAATGATCAACAAGTCAATGAGGGAAACCATCTAGGGGGAGAAGGAGATGACCATGAAGATTCAACACCGCAAGTGCCACACCCAAGAGTACACCAATGCGTCCAAAGGGATCACCCAATCGACAACATCATCGGTGACATCTAAAAGGGAGTAACTACTAGATCTCGCGTAGCTAATTTTTGTGAGCATTATTCGTTTGTATCCTTTTTGGAACCACACAGGGTAGAATATGCATTGAAGGATCCGAATTGGGTAGTGTCTATGCAAGAAGAACTCAACAACTTCAAAATGGAACAAGGTGTGGGAACTAGTCGAAAGACCCAAGTTCAACGTCATCGGCACCAAATGGGTCTTCCGCAACAAGCAAGACGAACACAGGGTGGTGACAAGGAACAAATAAAGACTTGTGGCCAAAGGGTATTCGCAAGTCGAAGGTTTGGATTTTGATGAGACCTTTGCGCTAGTATCTAGACTTGAGTCTATTATAATATTACTTGCATATGCTACCCACCATGATTTCAAGCTCTATCAAGTGGATGTGAAAAGCGCCTTCCTCAACGGACCAATCAAGGAGGAGGTGTATGCGGAGCAACCCCCCGGATTTGAAGATGAAGAGTTCCCCAACCACGTCTTTAAATTGCGCAAGGCTCTCTACAGCCTCAAACAAGCTCCTAGATCTTGGTATGAGTGTCTTAGAGATTTCTTAATTGAAAATGGTTTTAAGATCGGTAAAGCAGATTATACATTGTTTACAAAGAATGTTGGCAATGATCTCTTTATTTGTCAAATTTATGTTGATGATATTATCTTTGGTTCAACTAACAAATCTTTTTGTGAGGAATTTGGTAAGATTATGACAGATAGGTTTGAGATGTCTATGATCGGAGAGCTAAAGTACTTCTTGGGATTCCAAGTGAGGCAACAAAAGGAAGGGACGTTCATAAGACAAACTAAGTAGACTCAAGACATACTCAAGAAGTTTGGAATGGACAAGATGAAGCCTATAAAGACTCCCATGGCAACAAATGGCCACTTGGATCTCAATGAAGATGGACCAAATATCGATCAAAAGGTGTATCGCTCCATGATTGGATCTTTACTCTATTTTTGTGCATCTAGGCCAGACATTATGTTGAGTGTATGTTTGTGTGCAAGGTTTCAAGCCAACCAAAAAGAGTGTCATTTGACAGCCGTAAAGAGAATCTTGTGGTATTTAGTTCATACACCCAACCTAGGCCTTTGGTATCCTAAAGGTTCCAAATTCAATCTCATTGGTTAGTCCGATGCAAATTATGCCGGATGCAAAGTAGATAGAAAAAATATCTCTGGTACATGCCAATTCCTAGGTAGATCCCTAGTTTCTTGGTCCTCCAAGAAACAAAATTCCATTGCCTTATCCACGACCGAAGCGGAGTATGTTGCAGCCGGGAGTTGTTGTGCACAACTCTTTTAGATGCGACAAACTCTTAGGGATTACGGTTACAATATGAGCCATATTTCACTCCTTTGTGATAATGAGAGTGCCATTAAAATTGCCCATAATCCCGTTGAGCACTCTAGGGCCAAACACATATACATCCGACATCACTTTTTGAGAGACCATTCAATGAAGGGAGATATAGCCATTCACATGTCAACATCGAAAAACAACTAGCTGACATATTCACCTAGTCACTAGATGAAAAACGCTTTTGCGAGCTCCAAAATGAACTAAATATCTTTGATGCTCGGAATGTGGCTTGAAATCTTGTATACCTGGATGCTATCTTCAAAATTCATTGATTGGGTTGTGAAAATCACTTCTCTTAATTTTTCTGAAAAACTATGTCAATTACCAGATCTAGGTGAATTATGATCATTGCTTGATTGTTGAATGCTTACTGATCATATTCATCAAGATTATTTGATTTGATTTGCCTCCCTATTTTCTTAATAAGTACCTTCGAATATATACGAATGGGCTAAGCATTTTTTCCCTGGTGACTACGGACTAGTCTGCCCCTACAGACTAGTCCGCAGAGTGACTGTAGGTCCGGACTAGTCCGACCGACCACAGACTAGTTCGATATAGGCTCTGGAAAAGTTCGGACTAGTCTGATCATTTTCAGACAAGTCCAATTTTTCGTGTCCATAACCCTTGCCGCCGCCAAACCCTAATCTTCCTCACCCCACACTTGCCTCAAGCTTTCTCTCTCCATGCTCGAGCTCCCCAAGGCGATTTGGCGATTCCTCCATCAAAACTCCTCAAGTTTGGGTGGAAATCGATCTCCTTCGCGTAGGGATTGAAGACCACGGACTTGTCCGCTCCTTCAACCCCTACATCTCCGAGAATCGAGCAATTTTGGTAATTTTTCCTCCCAAACCCTAGAAATTGCTATTTCCTTCGTTAGTGATCAAATAGCTTGGTTCCTTTCACCATATAAATGCTTCCTTGATGTATTACATTGATGCTAAGCTATTTGTGCATTAGGAATCACCGTTTGTCTCATAGTTAGGGTTTTAGAGGTTGAATACCAGACTAGTCCGGTCCATGCACGGGCAAGTCCGGTCTCCCGGACTAGTTTGTGCCTGTACACCAGACTAGTCCGATTTTTCTGAACTCGACCCTAACTTCCTGTTCCTCAAATGCAATTCCTTGTAATCTATTCTCATCAAAACCCTGTGAAATCCATTCTCAGGGCAATGTTAAGCACCAATGACGAAATCTCTAACTTCGAGGCCAAGATGGACCAAGAAGCCTTGCTTCGGTCCTTGACGGGCCAAGGCAAGAAGCGCCAAGAGCGCCCATCCGAGCCAATCGCTTATCCTCCCCAGGCTCGACGAAATGTGCTCGCCAAGAAGCCTGCTTCCAAGGCTTCTGCTGGTGGTAGCCCTAGCTTGGCAAGTGCTCGCCAAGCTAAGGGCAAGGGCAAAGGGGTTGCAACAGGCCCGATTGGCCCCCTCAAGATGTCAGCTCCAAGGGAAGGGGCCCGAGATCCCGCTGAGGAGAAATTCAACGGAAAGGGCAGCAACACGGCTGCAAAGTTCAGAAATGTGGATTGTTACAGCCGACCCAAGCAGGCTGCTGATGGGAGATTCTAGAATAATTTCCATGCAGATTTTTACAAGACTATCTATCTTCCGATGAAGACCCTAGTGGTGCGCAGCCAATGGATAGATTGGGCACACTTTGAGAGGAAGGGGTGCTCACCTTTTGTGGAGGTAGTCGAGGCAATTGAAAGGCATGGCTTGAAGGATCTCTTTGCCTTCAGAGACAACTGGAATGATGAAGTCATTGCTTTTATGCTACATGCCACTTTGCTAGTGATGAGGAAGAGCGGATGACTTGGATGACTCATGGATCCAAGTACACCATTACCTATGATGAGTTTGCAGGGATGCTACATCTGGATAGCTATAGCAATGACAACCAGATAATTCACAACATTGGTGTCATTGAGAGGACAGGATGAAGTTCAATCCTCCTTCCACCAAGAACATGAAGCCTTTCTTCGTGGTGCTGAACAAGGTCCTCAGGAAGACTATTGCCTCCAAGTATGGGGATGCAGGAAGTGTGCAAGGCCACCTCAGGACCTTTATGAAGGTCATAAGAAAAGATAGAAAGTTTGATGTCTTTGACTACATTTGGAATGACATGGTGAACATATCCTGTACTCCAAACAGGTCCTATGGCTATGCACCTTATCTGATGTTTACGATTGAGAAGGTCACAGGGATAGAATTTGTGAAGGATGTGGAGCACGCACCATTGAGGCCCCAGAAGCCTCAACAAGCAAGTGTTCAAGCTGCTCTTTCTCCTGCTTCTAGTGTAGAGGCTCTAGTGAGAGCTAGTGGAGATGCTAGGGCTGCTCCCGGCACTAGGGCCCCTCCTCAAAAGGGGTCGCCAAGTGGCATATTAAAGTACTTGTCAGCTATTTTTGCCTCTTGCAAGAAGGTGGAAGTGAACACTCATAAGCTGAACAAGAGAAGGAAGGCTGATATGAGATATGTCAAAGAGAATGTGAATCATATTTGCCAGAAGATGGAGATAGAACCCATTGGATCTCCAGTCATTTATGATGATTTTGATTCTGATTTCACCGAGCTCAGACCCTTGACTCCGTCTGAGCTTGCCTTGGCATTGGGGACTCGAGTGGTACCGTTCCTCCTCCTCCTCCTCATCATTCTGGGAATGAAAATGAAGATGATGGGAGGACCAATAGTGAGGCTTGAAGACCTTAGGTCCCTCCTCTCCTTCTTTTTGGTGTCTTTATGCCAAAGGGGGAGAGATTGAGGGGGGGTCTTAGGAGTCTTAGGCTTTAGCTGTAGGCTGCGAGGAGAGCTTTCTTTTGTATGTTTTGTCTCTTTGTTGGTTGTAAGACTTATATCATGCTCTTTTGGTGCTTTTGGTCTTGTGATGTAATGTAATGAATTGCTTATGAAGATATTCATGAAATCTGTGACTGTGCTCTAAAAATGACATATAGGCTTGTTGTTGATATATTAATGTCAATTATGTAATTCTCATCATGATTATCATTTATACATACTTTGTTTTGCATCCCACCATAAAGAGTGCACATATGAATGATGTTTTCATTGCTTAATGTGTTTCAAACTCATATTTGCACACTTTATGAAAATCTCAACTTTTTATCATATTTTGTGAAATCCCATTTGATTGTTATCAATCACTAAAAAGGGGGAGATTGAAAGTGCATGTAGGAATCCCTTGTGGGTTCTGGTTGATTTATGACAAGTAAATGAGATCCTAACCACATTGTTGAGATGAGCACAGGTTCTATTGAAAGAATGAACAAAGCACCAGAAAGAAAGGAGAATGAGGAGCAATGCGGAAAAGAGCTCAAGAACCAAGTGTAGTAGATCATTGTGTATGGAGTGTGTTAAGGAAACACACCCCAAGATCTCAAGCACAAATAATCTCACACATTTCACAAAGTTATACAGGACCGTACTAGTCCGACTGACCCCCGGAGTAGTCCGATATATTTCTGCACCAGATCGGACATGTCCTCTCAATGCGGACTTGTTCTCCCAGTCCAGTTTTTCACTGACCAGACTAGTCCGATATCACCACGGACTAGTCTGATATCACTTTGAATAGAATCGGACTAGTCCTCCCCAGTGCGGACTAGTCCCCCAAACATTTCACTAGTTGCACAAAATCGGACAAGTCCGATAACACCATGGACTAGTCCGATATCTTTCTGATGTCATTCAGACAAGTACGATATTAGAACGGACTAGTCTGATAATGCCTCTGACTAAAATCGGACAAGTCCTCCAAGTGCGGACTTGTCCTATATTCACCTAGGGAATCACCACACCGGACAAGTCCGATATCAACGCGAACAAGTCCGAAATCCTTTCTGACTAAAACCGGACAAGTCCCCTCTTACCCGGACAAGTCCGATATTCGGGCACTAGGGTTTGCTACACTCAGCACACCGAACTAGTCCGGTGTCCACCACGGACTAGTCTAATCTTTCTAAACCCTAACGGTAACTTTTGGGAACCCCATATATATAGGTGTGCACGGGCCATCTTTCACATCTCTCGAAACCTTGTGCCGTCACACCCTCCAAGAGTCTAGAAAACTCATCTCTCCATGCAATCTAACGCAAGAAAGCTTGATCCTTTGAGGATATACTTTAGATCCAAGGAGAGACACGGTTCTTCACTCATTGAGCTCTTGGTTTGATTCCCTAACACACTCCTTTGGTTTTCATTGTAATCTTAAGAGTGTGTTATTGGTGGTGTTCATCGTGTAATCTTGGGGAGCCCTCAACTTGTGAGAAGGCCCCTTGAATTTGGTTATTTGCCCTTTGTGATTAGTGAAGAGGATTGGCCTCCATGGCGATCCGACGATGGTAGGGTTGGAGAAGACCCGATCCTTTCGTGGACTCCTCAACGTGGACGTAGGTTGCCTCTATGGGAACCGAACCACGAGATAAAGAGCTTGTGTTCTTACATTGCGCACATTGTCCTTACTCTTCATATCTATCTAGGGTTTCAATCAATCCTGTTCACTTTACGTTGAAATATTGAATATAAGATTAACTTGGGATACGTCCTAGTTCATAGTAGTGTGACACTTCAATTACAAGTATATTTCCGCTGCATACATCCTAGGATCGAGATACTCGATCAAACTTGATCAATCTAGTCGGCACGCACCGGACTAGTCCGCACTCTACCGGACTAGTCCGATATCTCGGGATTTGATCAATTTGTTAAGTGTTGTAGGATCCAACTAAAAATCAAAAAGGCCTATTCACCCCCCCCCTCTAGGCCACATTCAGAAACCGACGGCCACATTGTGTTTATAACTATCGGTTATGTGGACACCGACGGCCATACTGGTATTTTTTTAAACCGCGACTACTTTCCCTCCCTCCCAAGGTGGGAAGCCGCCGGTTATACAGGATTCACAGCACAGCAGATTCACAAATGCAACTTCGCACAATGCAACAAAATTTTAATGCAAACACACTGAAATGATGAATTCACATCTAACTTCAATGTAACAACAAGTTTACACATCCAAATTAGTGCAAGAGAAAAGACAACACAAACACCATTGTGAAGATTAATCTGCTTCCATGTCGTCATTGTTCGAAGCTCCACCACTCGCACCTCCGGTATTCAAATTGAGGAAATCATCACAACCTTGAGGCGTTACATGACCGAAAACGTACGAGAAACAAATAAAAGTTAACTTTGCATATACTTACAACTCATATGTCTCAATCTTTCTAAAATTCAAAAATACACAACTCACATGTGTAATTGATTTAAAGGTATTACCAACTATGTAATTGAGTCAAGTCGCTAAGTACTGTTCAAATTAAGCTATAAGTTTTCATTAGAGCTAATGATTTAGTAATCATACCGCTGCGACCGGAAGTGTTGATGGTTTACTATGCCCTGAAGCAAAGGGCAATGATGGGAGGACACCTGGATAAGGTTGCAATCTAGGGGCCAACATCGACATGAATCCATGACATTATGGATGATAGGCTTGACCACTTTGGGAACCCTGTGACAAATATGATTACTATTTGTTACTATAAGTCAAGTTAATAAGAATTGCAGTTATACCTATGAAGATGTGCTAACATGTTGTCCGGGCTGCATTAGACGAGGCATACCGAATTGCGATCCAAAGCCACCTTGAAGGAAGAACTGCATAAAGTAAATATATTGAGTTAATGAATTTAACACATATGTGCTAATGAGTATAGCAACTTAAGTAAAATTGTAGTTTACCTGCGACATCATCTTGAACTGAGACTATTGCGGCATATTGTTGGCACGTGCGAAATATTTGCTAGAGAAGTTTGTAATCTCTTTAGCTGCAAATGCCTCTGCAATACACCCCTTAACTCTTGCCTTGTTGTGCACTGTAGCTCTAAGTTTTTTCAGTTCTCTTTCTTAACTATACATCCACCCGAACTGTGCAGGTTCTTCTACTAACGCTTCATAAGGTAAATGAACTAACAAATGTTGCATAACATTCATAAATCCAAGCGGAAAGACTTTTTCCATCTTACATACAAGCATGATGATTTTTTCTCCCCCTGCCGCATTATCTTCTTTGGCACTTCCTTAGCAGATATCTGCCTATAAAAATAGCAAAGTTCAGCAAATATCTTCCACAAGTCAGGTTTGAAGAAGCCACAATCATTAACGATAAAAGTGTTTCCATTATAATATGGTAATCATGAGTCTTTCTCCCATTCAGTTTATTGGTGCTGAGATTAACACATCATTTTATGTTAACTGCATAGCGGCTTGGAAACTTCAATGTTTTCAACCAACTAAGTATTTGCTTTCTTTCTTCTTGACATAGTAAGGAGATCATTGCCTAATTTCATTTCCACTTGCATTTGTATTAATCTCATACCCAGTACGATCACAAAGATCAGCTAAATCATTTCTCACATTCAAAATATCTTTGGTTTGACCGGTAAAATCAAAACACATGCTTATGATACTTTCAGTGACACTATGCTCCTGGTGCATCAAATCAATGTTGTGTGGTAGAAGTAGCGCCTTTGCATATGGTAGCTCCCAAAGAAGTGAAATATGAGTCTATTTGTGTTCTGTACCATACCCTTTAAAATCATCTTCTTCGGACTCTTTTAACTTTGCATGCCATGCTATGCAATTTTTTGTTTGCTTGTCAATTGACGAGGTGCTCCTTTTGTAACTCCTATGCCTTTCCTGAATGATTGTGTATTCCTCCTGAAAGGATGATTCGAAGGAAGGAATCATCAATGACAATAAAAAAAGCTGGCTTTTTTCCCATACTTCAGCCTTATGGCATCAGTGTCACTCATACACACGGGACAACACAGTTGTTCGTGGACACACCAACCAGTCCAAATGCCATATGTCAAAAAATCATGAATTGACCATAGATACGAGACACATAAGTCAAATTCACATTTCATATGACTATCATATGCCTTTACACCTTGCCACAACTCTTTCAACTCTTCAATCAACGGTTGCATAAACACATTGATTTTCTTGCCTGAATGTTTAGGACCAGGAATGACCGCCGCAAGGAATATGTATCCTTCCTTCATGCACATGTTGGGAGGGAGATTGTAGTGCATGATAAAAATAGGCCAACAAGAGTATGGGTTGTTACTGGTGCTGAATGAAGTGAAACCATCTGTTGACAACCCAAGACGAACATTTCTCGGATCTCTTCCAAATTATGGATCAAAACAGTTTAAAGCTTGCCAAGCCACGACATCTGAAGGATGTGCCATAACATTTATGTCATCGTTCTCACGTATCCCTTCAGAATGCCATCTCATGTGCTTAGCTGTTTCATGTAACATAAACAATCATTTAAGCCTTGACGTGATTGGCATGTACCGAAGTTGTTTGATCGGTACTTTTGAAGTTATTTGTTCTCCATCACCACTCAGCACATCCACATATCTATATTTCTTACAATGAATATTGTAAGTATCGTTCTTGTGTTCCTTCCAAAACATCATGCAATTATTCTCACACGCATCAATCTTCTCATAATTCATGCTCAGACCAGACAAAATTTTCTTAGATTGATATAGATCTAGCGACATCTGATGAACTGACAGAGGGAGATCAATGATCATCTTTATGATACCATTGTAGCAATTGTTCATGAAATTGTACTTGGAATTCATCTCCATAAGTCGTGTGACCGCATGCAAAATGGTCACATTGGCGCCCTCATACACTTTTTGATCTGCGATGGCAAGAAGCTCGTAAGACTCCTTCACCTCCTCCGGTTGTGACCAATCTTCATACTCTTTACCAATGTCTGTTACCATCTAATCCATTCGATCTTCATACTCATTACCGTCCGACTCATCATCATGCTCTATCTCCCCATGCTCGCGCCACACAAGATAGTCGGGCATAAATCCGTGCTTACAAATATGCAACTCCACTTCAGACTTATCCAGACGCCAACGATTCCCACACTTGATACACGGACACTTCGCAACACGAGCATCACTAGCAAATTCATGGCTCAGGAAAGCATTTATGATATGATCCCATTCATTAGTGTGCGCATCAGTTGAACTCCATCCATCATACATAGCCTTACGGTCGTCACCCATTTTAAAACTGCATCAAATAAATATATGTTAATGAACATATATGGTTACTTCATAGTTTGTTTAGTGTCACGACCCTACATCTATTGTCAAGGATAGGTCCTATAATTTTGACAGCATAACGCCGCCTATTTAATCCTACACCCTCATATTTGGTGCAGTTCTTCAAGTGAAAAGGAGACGACTATATGGTTATAGCCGTCATACATATGTTGCGAGTCATACGTCGTTCGCACCATCGTTGTTCACCTTCGTGCCCATTTAGACGCATACTTTAACTTCCAACTAAATGGGTCTTGTCGGACCCTAAATGGGTTGTGCCGGTTCTATCCGAAACGAAACCCGTTTCTATATACACATAGTACATAAATACTAAAAAAATTCAAATAAACATAATTGAACCCTAACTAACATATATATGATAATCAAGTTCACATACACATATATGGATAAAACACAATGTAAAATTGCATAAGTAATGATATAGCAATGCATAGTCTAATCAATCCACAAAACTACTGCCACACTAATGCATTGAAACATACACAATATATAGAAATTTTACAAGTTTAAATTTTAACCTTGTCAAGTTGCCAAAAGGGGCGGTGGAGGCGCGTAGGCCGGGGAGCGGCAGCGCAGGCAAGCACTGGCGAGGAGGCGGCAGAGGGGAGCGGCGTCCATTGGTTGGGGCTGACGGCGGAGGCGCGTGCATGCTGGGGAGCGGCGGCGGAGGTGCGCGGGCCAGAGGAGGAGCACTAGCGCATGCACATAGGTTCGGGAGGCGGCGCACAGCGGCTGCACTGGAAGAGGGCAGCTAGGCGGCGCGCGGCGGCTGCACCAGAAGGGGCAGTAAGGCGGCGCTGGAGCAGAGTAGCAATGCGCAGGCGGCGATGCAGCGAGACGAGGGCGGCACGCAAGCGATGGTAGAGCGAGACGGGCAGCATGCGAGTGTGTTAGGTTTTTTCACTTGTACGCGCGCGTGCGATGTAAGCGGGAGTAAAGTCGTCGAGAACCCGGAGCCGATGGCTCTAGTTAAGGTGTGCGGGGCCCATTGTATGGCTGTCGGCCCGGGGGCTGGAACCGACGATGCTAAGTTAGGCACACGGGGCCCACATTATGGTCGTCCGTGGAGTTGGCATCAATGGTTTTATAATTCGTCGGGAACATTTTTTTTTGGGTGCGCGAGACTCGACTTATATCTGTCGCCTTTCAGGCTCTAACCGACGAACGTACGTGATGGGTGTCTGCCTCGCCGCTATTGATGCCCATAATTAAAGCTGTCGGTCATCAGCGTGACGCGAACGTCTATAAACTTTTCAATGTCGGTACACGTAAACTGACAAATGTAACCAATTTTAAGATCGTTAGAACTGACGATTATACTTTCTGCAACACTCCTTTGCCCGATTCATGTAGTGTAAGGCAGCTACTTGCTTCAACCACGGGTTTACCCTTAGCAACACCAAGACGATTCCTGCCACGAGCCTATGGCATAGCCGAACGTGGAGGATTACTAAGGATAGATAGAGCTATCACCACCTACTTTATACCTCTTCAATCTGTGGGTCTACGAGATATGCACTGATGAACTCTAACCTAAGCACCATGCTTAAGTTCTAATTCACAACTCTAATTATTTCGAATGCAAAGCTACAAGTAGAGCCTCTAACAAATTAAAGCAGTAAACCCACAAGAAGTTTTGAAAGCTTTGTACTCGATTCCGGTAGAACTTTTGCATATGTACAAGTCTTGAAGGACTTGACAAGCCCAAGCCTCCTCCTCCTAGCTTCTCCTCACTCTCCTTCTACTTGGCTAGCTACATGGGCAGCTCTAAACATTATGAGTGGAGTACTATTCTCATACTCGTGTTGTGTGTGAAGTGGGGAAGTGAGGGAGTGTGACACCCGATTCCGAGAATGAACCAAGTGAAGCGCATATGTGTGCCCAGGAAGTTCATCACACATACACGAGTGTACCACAAAAGATATTCAGATAATAACCATGTTTTGAATTGTAAATAGTAACTTATTACAATATCCAATAGTTTCAAATGACAATTTCTAACAATATTGCAGCGGAAAACTAAGCAACTAGTACACTACAGCTCCACAGGCAATTTGACAATAACACGCATGCCTATTACTCCTCAAAATCCCCAGGATACTCCAAATTATCACATGTGGCTGAATTAATGTGGGAATAGCCAGGGTGAGCACATGTCATACTCAGCAAGTGTGGGAAAGTATGACATGTAGCTTAAACAAGGATGGTAATAATGGCTCAGTGCAGAAAAGCATATTTCATTCACAAAAGTTAAGATGGGACATACAATTATTAAGTGCGATATATCTCATCGTAACCCCAACAACCAGCAAATACCATCCAATTCCATCATTTACCAACCTCAACTATTAAATAACCAACTAGCATAAATAACCATATCTGGTGTATTTAACCATAACCATCCATATCCAATTAACCATATCCAAATGCATAACCAATACCCAATTCCAGCCATTATCCAATACTCAATCCATGACTCTAATCATGTGAGGATCCAAGTTGCTCATGACCGGAAGCACGACTATCATGATAGTTTTACACTCTACAGAGGTTGTACCACTTTATGCACAAGTTTGTGATTTTATAACCTTTTGGTGACTAAAGAACCTCCATTATACCGTCTCACACTGTATGATTGAAGAGAACGTGAAAAGCTACCAGAGGGGGGATGAATGGTAGATTTAAAAATCTTACGTAGCGGAAACAATTAAATTCCATCCCCTTTGGCAGAAAAATGATCTGTTAAAGAATTCGTGTGTCAGATGAATCTAAGTGCTTTTCTTCATGACAAATATGATAGATATAAGAGATACTAAAGTCACGAAGATGACACAACAAGAATTACATAAATCTGTCGATAGAAACTCAAGTTATGATCAAAAGATTGAACTACGATCACTCCGTTCTCCACCGAGTCAAGAACAGTTCTGTAACTCTGCAAAGAAACACGTGTAGATACAAAAAAATAAATCCAATGACTGTGTAATTTTTACAGATGATAGAAAATCAAGTTGTGAAGACAACCCAAAAAGAATCACGTCGATTGGATGTGTAAAACTCGAGTTACGATAAAACCACCGATGAAAGGTAGTACTGAACTAAAACTCGACGAGTAAAACTTGTATGAAACAAGTCGAACGAAAAAGGCACGAAAGTTCCTTTCAACTACGAATTTTATTTGATAGAGAACAATAGGAACAGCCCAAAAGTCGTCGTGCAACCTATCTCCGTTGCCTATCGAGTCTTGGTTTTCCCTTGCTTTTATAACCAGCCCAGAGGCCAACTCAACTCGGATACAGATTCTGATCCTTCCCTGATCACGAATCCTATCTAACCATAACTGCTCAAGATCTTCCTATACGCAGATAGAAACAATCTCGAGACTTCATAACAAACTCAGAACACATCATGTATTCCCAAACACAACTCAACTTTCGTGCGGCACACAAAATCTACCATAACCAACTCATTATTTCCATACCGAGCAATAACCGAATCAGCCAGCATCCAAAGTCATCATCTAGTATGATCCGATCCTTCCAATCAGATCACTCTTCCATATCCCGTCTTCAGAACCATGTTGCCACGTCATGCACCGCATGCATATGTGTGAACATCTTCTTTCGACCTTCATATGCACTACCCTTGATTCAATCACCCTGCGCGACCTCCTGACCCGCTCAACCACAATTCCTCCTGAACTTGGTTGTTGGAACCTCATCTCCACCCTGAGACTAGTCCAAGGGATCCTATCACCAGCCATGACTTGAACTCAAGCAACACATGCACATGAACAAACAACCAATCCGGACGAGCCCAAGTCCGCAACTTGACTCACGTCAGTTCCGAACACAACACCTTACGTGAGCACCTCACATAAGCATGTTACAAAACCACAGTAACACAATATCATCCATATCAACCAAAACGCACCAAAAACTTAGCAAAAGAATACCAAGCATTATTTCCAATAGAATAAAGCAAGTTTGAAACTTTGCAAATGAAAAGCAGAAGCACTGCGGTCATGTTCCGGACCTTGCCGCACCTTACCAAAGCTAGTATAACCAAGCATCCGCCGGAGCTTACAAAACTAGCTGGACCTAGCGCTGGACCTTACCAAAACTAGTCGAAACTAGTCAATCCAAAAGTCAGAGCTAAAAAAGCAACTCGGAGCTTAGCAAAGACATGTCAGAGCTATCAAAAACATGCCGGAGCTAAAGACAAAGCTCACTGGAGCTAACCAAAAGACTAGTCGGAACTTGCCAACAAGTCGGACCTAGCATCGAACGTAGCCGGAGCTACCTAAAACAAGTTGGACCTACCGTCGAACCTTGCTGTAGCTTGGAGCTAGAGTCAGACCATGATAAAAAGGTGTTTTGGTGAAATTCAAAACTTTTAATCGTCAAAGCAAATGTATTCACTACAAACCAATGTATTCAGCACACAAAGGTCTTACACACACTTTTGTTGGTGTGTGGACAAGAGATCACAAAATAGCCTTTACAAAGGGACTACCAGCATGTGTGGACCCACAAAGGTTCCACCGGAGGTGATGTCTGACAACTGAGAACATCCATCCAAGAGCCCCCTATTGTGCCAATCAGATCCGAGGGTAGTTCTGCTACTATTGCAATCCCAACAGACTCCCATTCCCCGATCCTCCAAAATGATCTGAACAATGCTGGCAATACACCTAATTAATTGGCTAAGACACACCCATACTTGGCCCTATGGTGGCACTGTAAATCCTGGGTGGTCGCTTCACGAGCTGGTCCTAGATCTAAAGCAAGCAAAATCACCATATCATCCAACCCATTCCACACAATCGACTTGCTTAGATCCCTAGGTTCCATGTTGCTAAGGGTCATTATCATCATCTCACATAGTTCACATGATTAAAAGTTCACAATTGAGTTGTTTAGTCCTTCTCGATCCCAAATATGCAAAGCGAGGCAATAATGTAAAATACCCTTCTCGACTCTCTATATCACATCTTGAGCGACAAGGTAGGGCATACAAGTCTAGTAACACCTATTCATGGGTTTCCCCATCAAATTGACACAAGCATGCAAGTTCAAAATAAAACATTTCAAAAACAAGACAAAATGTTTAAGGGCACTTGCCTTGCTCCAGTGGCTGGTTTGGATCGAGAGTTTCAATGTTCTGGTGTTGAAGGTCCTTGTAAGTACCCTCTTGAGCGTTTCCTTCTATTTTCCGCGGCAAACATGCAAGACAACATTACAATTAATAAATGCTCATATATTAAACAATATGCCATGAGATGCATGAATGATGAAATTATGGTGTAACACGTGTTATTAATTTACTACTATTGCCTACTAACTGGTTACAACTAAGTTTTCTGTGTTTAAGAAAGTTCCTGGTCATTTCTGAGAAAATTAAGGAAGTTTCAAGAAATTCTGGAATCCAGACACTGGACTAGTCCGCAATGGGGCCAGACAAGTCCGCTCTGGCCGGACAAGTCCGCTGCTGGACCAGACTAGTCCGTAGTGGTCCAGAGTTTTGCGAACCTTCCGGTTAGGGCATGGTTTGATTCGAGTAGGGGGTCCATTTTGACGTGGAAAGTTCTATCCAGGGTAGTTATTGTGGGTGCAATGGTCCAGTGATTGTAGATCTAGCATAGCATGTGAAATTCGACGCCTAGATCCATTGATGATTAATTGGCGTTGAGACATAGAAAAAGAGTGTTGACGACGGAGAGTTGATGAAGAAGAATGCAGCAGCGATGACAATCTTGCTATTTCCTCCTCCTTCTTCCATCTTCTTCTCCTTCCTTCTTTCTCCTCCCTTCCTTGCGGCTTGAGCTTTCTCTTACAAATATTGGCTCACAGTGTGACGGCAGGTCGATGGGGTTTGCTCACGCAGACAGGGGTGAGACTAGGAATTTTGGTTGTTTATATAGGGGTAGGGTGGTGGGGTGAGGGTTGAATCCTAGTAGGACTTTGTGGGGACGTGTGGGAGCCTTGGTGGGTCCCACTTGGTCTCCTTGGGGGTGGGGCACGATGTTCTAGGATCTAAATATCTCAAACACTAAATAAAATGTCATGGAGGAAAGTTTGAATCTGAGTCAAAACCCAAAATACCGCACTAGTCTGTTTAATACCGGACAAGTCTGATTTCCTCTCCGTACCCACAACGGACTAGTCCATTGTAAAGCGGACATGTCCGTTGTACTACAATGAAAAAGGGATTCCAGACTATATTGCAAATTACCGGACAAGTTCATACTAGAAAAGTAGCATTATCAGACTAGTTCACACAAAAACGGACAAGCACTACAGGAATATCGGTTACTTACGTCGGCCAAAGCCGACATAAGTAAGGCTTAAATCGACGTAAGTAACTTAATTACGTCGGTTTGCCCTTAATTACGTCGGCTTCCAGCCGACGTAGGCATTTGGACGTAATTAAGGTGACTTACGTCGGCCATCAACGTAAGTTACCTTAATTACGTCGGTCTGCAGAAGCCGACGTAAGTTCAGTGTCGAGATGGGCCTTGGGCTGGGCCGGAGGACTTACGTCGGCTTGGGCAAGCCGACGTAAGTAAAGTGCTGTAACTTACGTCGGCCAGGGCAAACTGACGTAAGTTAAGTGGTTTAACTTACGTCGGTATGGCCTCACCGACGTAAGTTAACCTGGGCTAACTTACGTCGGCATTCCCATAGCCGACGTAAGTTAAGTTTTCGAATTTTTTTTAAAAACAGAAACTGACTACCTCGCTCGATGGCGAGAACACAGAACAGAAAAATAAGATATACACAGCATAACAGTTTTAATATATAGTTCAAAACATCAACAACAACACAATTTGCAAAATAAATTCCATCGGGCTACACGCTAGCCCCTCCATTACCTCCGGGATCTTCTCGACGCGTTCCGGATCCCTGCAAACGAAACATAATCACTAGTAAGCATCAATGTCAACTCAGGGATAACATAAGAGGCCAAGAACATCAGTGACAAAATAAGGAAGCATGATGTAGTTTCAAATGAAGTAATGTACTATATCACTAGTTAAATGGAAGCACTAGCCCTTTGTTAACTCAGTGAACATCAGTTTCGACATAAGAAGGAAACATCAGTGATAATCACTAGCCCTTTTGTTAAATGGAAGCACTGACAACTTATTCACTATATGCTAATCATTTCTACCATGGTCAAAAACTACTAAAGCTTGATTAGATACACTTAACTTCCTCACCACTATAGGAATCAATATCTGACAAGTCATCAAGATCTACCTCTATGTTGTACCTCCTTATCTCTCTATGTAAAATACTAAAATGGATACAACAATATTAAAGAGAGTTTATCACCTGCTCCAGTGTCTACACGCTAGCCCCTCCACTGCCTCCGGGATCTCGACGCGTTCCGGAACCCTGCAAAAGAATCTTAATTAGGATAAATTAGAAGTCCATAACACAACTAGTCAATAGTGTGAGTAACACATTTGCTAAATTAAATGTGATGCAAGTAACTTCTTTAACATAATGAAAAGGAAATCAAACTCCTAGGTATAGACAATATTACCTGCTCCGGTGTCTGCTGCGGCAGAAGCATAGGAATCTCGATGTCCTAACCGCTTTGTCGAGCAAGAGCCTACCATTGCAAGATATTAGCAGATATATGTTATTAAGTGCTATGAAATTTAACTACGGTACTTTAAATTACTTACCGCCACCGTTGCTTGCATCTGGGCCATCATTAAGGCCGTCCTCTGCTGCTCCTCCCTTGCCTCCGCTCTCATCCTCTCCAGCTCTGCCTGAGTTTGCGTCAGCGACTCCCTCATGGCATGGAGCTCAAGCTGGGTCTGCGAGAGACGACCACTGGTCCCAACGGTCGAAGCCTGCGACGATGAAGCGTCTCTCAAAGGTCGCGTCGACCTCGAGTCGACAACTCCATCGAAAATGGCAAACCTGCAAGAGAATGAAAACACTAAGTAGAAGAAGATTAATTGAAAAAGAAATAAAACACACGAAGAACTCACCGTCCGTGGGCCTTCCCGCCTCTGCTTGCGTACGCGGCTTGGGGGTCGATCGGCGCGCTTTCCCAATCGTAATCCGCACTGTGTATCTTCGCGACCTCCTACGCATACTTTGTCTACAAAACAAATAAATCTTGTAAGCATGTCAATAATAGTATTAGTTATAATGAAATTGATGAATTTCGAAAACATACCAGTCGGTCGGCTGCGACCTGACTACACTTCCCTGGCTGAGAAGGGTCACTTCCCTTGTGACCTCTCTTCCAAACCTGGGTTGGGGTTAGCTCATGACCCATCTCTCGCTCCTGTACATCCGTGTTAGTGAGATAAATAATATATTAGGAACACATAAATAAAATAAAAAGGTACTTACCATGCGTTTAGCCAAACGCAAGTAGCCGTCGCCGCTATAGTTGTGCTTGCCCTCGGACCCCATGCGGCACTGTCTAGCCTTCGTGGACTTGTTTATAAAAGCGTCGCTAGCCCAGTACCGACAGAGAGCTAAGTACGCCTCGATGTTACCCTGTAACAAGGAAATACTAACGTGCACATATTTCATTTTCATCAACGCGGTTAACATACATAGATATTGTAAATATTTAACAATATTAAAAACTTACCTCCGCGTACTGCTCCTGTGTCAAGTAGGAGTCCGAGTCCTTCCTAAAGACACCCCTTTGATGCTCCTGCTCCTGCTTCCGGGGGTGCCGCTTGTAGTACATGTTGACGGCCTGGATCCGGCGTACGACAACGCCGCCGTCGTGAGCTTCCGAGCGTTGTAATGGAACATGCGTCTCGCGTGGTCCTCCATGCCCGGTTCCTCTACTTGGTACCTCAGCTTTAGGCAAACAAATATTTAAGTGATATGTAATTAAGAATTCAAACGAGTTGAAAAAACGAAACAGTTAAACTTACCATAAAATCGTGCCACACGGCTCCCTGAACCGTGCTGTGCACCGGGTGAGAGACCCGAGCGTAGTCATCCCACGACAGGGCAGGAAAACCGTCAATTACACCGGGGTAGTGCAACTTTACGATAGCACCGAGGACATTGTTAACCTGCCTGTGTTGCTTCTCGGCCCTCGTGAACGAGAAGTCATACCAACATCTACAAAATATATTAAATCATTAAGTAAAGGAAAACAACATCTAATATTTAATATACTATATACAGTATTTATACCTGTCTCCAACGGGACGGATCGTGGTCCGCTGAGTAGTAACCGGAGGAGGAGCCGCAAAGTGGGTCCTCCTCGTCCGTCGCCTCTGCTGCGACGCTGCCGCGTCCTGTGACCCTGAAGGCTCTGCGGACCCCCCGGAGCCTCCAGGAAGGCTAGTGGTAGAGGGCTGCCCAGGGAGGCTAGCGCTAGCCGGCTCTGAAGGGAGGCTAGCGCTAGAGGGCCCCCTAGCCTCTGAGTCGGGCTCCTGTAGCGGCCCCCTAGCCTCTGACTCTGACTCAGAAGTCTCTGAGTCAGACTGCACAAAAGGAATGACTTTATTAATAATTAATAACAATTGCAATTTCAAAAATAACTTTATTGTAACTAAAGTTTACCTCTGTCCGCTGAAAGCACATGACAGCTGAGGGTGGAGCGTGTGCCAGAAAGATCTCACGTCGGCTAGAAAGGAACGAGCTCCCTGGGCAAGGGTCTGCTGGCGGCTCAAACCCTCTCACTGGCTTCCCCTTCCCCTTCCCCTTTGACGACATCCTATTGCAAGGAATAAATGATTAATATGCAAAGATAATATACAAAATTAATGTTAAATTAGTGAATAAAACGTTACTTCACAATTCATCAACATCACGATCATGCACCCTACTCCTTAAACCAGCCCATCGATCTTCTTCTTGCGCATATCGTTTTCGTTTGCGCAAATCAGCAGGTTTGACTATGTCATCGATATCTTCAGTTTCTGATTCTGATTCAGTTTCCGCTTCCGTGCCAACCTCGATATCTTGAGCGTCTCCAACTAAGTTATCGAGTCCTACACCGGGCTCGACTGAGAAGGAGTCTGGCAACTCTTCCTCTTGGTAGACACAATCAACCTCAACTTCATCGTGATAATCATCATCTCCCTGAGCGTATAACTGCTCACGAGGATTCACCTTATGTACCACCCACCAAGCTTTGAATTTATTGCATGGATAAGGTAGATAGTACACTTTCTCTACTTGGTGTGCAAGAACTAATGAATCGAATCCTTTCAACTGTTCCTTGTGTTTTACTTCGACCATGCCAAATTCGTTTACTCGAATTCCACGAATGGAATCAAACCATTCGCAGTCAAAGAATACCGCTCGAATTGGCTTGTTTGCGACAAAGGTGAGTTCAAGGATTTTTTTAATAATCCCGTAGTACTGCATTTCATGATCTTGCAAATCGATTGCCCTCATCACAACTCCGGTATTACATGTTGCCGCGAGAGGACGAAGAGATTCAAATTGAGTTGTACGGAATCGAAAGCCGTTGACGTCATATGGACCATAGCTTCTAACATTAACCACTCCAAGGGATAGTTGTCGCAAATCTTCATGGACGTTGGCATCTTTTTGGCACTGTCCAAGATATGGAGTTATTAGAAAACGTAAGCATTCTTAAGTTATAAGAAAACATTGTTAACATTGATTAATTATTGAGAAAACGTTACATGATCTCGAAACCAGGAGAGAAAATTAGATCCCCCGTTTATTCCTTCCCGTCGAGTATGTTCTATTTGCTTGCTCGTGGGTTGATGTCTATGTCTCCAATTTTGCTTGTTGAACATACTACACGACAAAGAGAACCTCTTAGAATACATGTGTCGGAAAAGATGGTGAAAAGCATAAGTGTAGGAGAAACACTTACTTGAAATATTCATTCATTTCTTCCATATTAGCGTACATGTAGAAGAATGCAGCACACCTTTCTTTTTCGCTAACATCATACGAAGTGTAACTACCAACAGTAGTGCCTCTTGCTGCAAAAATGGAGAGATCGCTACAAGGAGGTTGCTCATCAATATTGTATCGCATTACCGAAGTATCAACATTGTTTTCCTCTGCAAAGTAAACACTTGAGAAGTATCCCACTTCCTTAAGAGTAAAAGCTTCGGCGATGCAACCTTCAACCCTTGCCCTGTTACCAACCATTGGTTTCAGATATCTAAGTGATCTTTCAATATGATACATCCACCTATATTGCACGGGACCGCCCACTTTCGCTTCAAATGGAAGATGAATTAAGAGATGTTGCATTGGATTGAAAAATCCCGGAGGAAAATTTTTTTCCATCTTACACAAAAGTACCGGAACCTCCTTTTCCAATTTAGTCATCATCTCTGGCGTGATTTCTTTAGCACAGAGTTGCCTATAGAAGTGGCTAAGCTCGGCTAACACCTTCCACCACTACAGGAAAAACGATCATTTGCGACGGCTGGTTTTATTTGCAACGGCCAGCCGTCGCAAATAGATTAAATTGCGACGGCCCACTATGGGCCGTCGCAAATAACTTGGCCGTCGCAAATAAGACCTTATTTGCAACGGCCGACCATAACACCGTCGCAAATAACAACTTATTTGCGACGGACAACCCTAGGACCGTCGCAACTAAGGTAGCCGTCGCAAATAAATGTTTATTTGCGACGGCTGCTGAAAAGGCTGTCGCAAGTAACATTAATTGCGACGGCCTTTTGGTGGGGCCGTTGCAATTTACTAGGCCGTCGCAAATAAGGGCTTTTATCCCGACCCAGCGGTTCATTCACGACCACTCAACACTCTGCCCGCCGCCCTCTGCGCCTCGCCGCCTGCCCGCCGCCCTGCTGCACCCCGCCGCCGGCCTGCCGCCGCCGCCCCGCTGCTGCCCCTGCTCGCCGCCCCCGACGTCCCGGCCCGCTGCGCCCCCGGCCTCGCCGCCCCGCCATCGCCGCCCCGACGCCGCCGCCCCCGGCCTCGGCTCGCTGCGCCCCCGCCACCCTGGCCCGCCGCGCCCCCGGCCTCGCCGGCCCCGGACCGCCGCGCCCCTGCTGCTCGCGCCGCCCCCGGCCCTCGACGCCTCCGAGGTGAGCTCAGTTTTTTTGTTAAATGGTAATTGGCTTCTATTAGTTGATTTGATTGTGTATGCTTGTTTATTGGACCATCTAGAAATTATGCTCAAGCTTGATTTGAATCCTTAACAGTAATATTTTGGTGCACATTTGTTCAACTAATATGCTTTGAATGTCTAGAAAATTATCACCGCCACATGCAATTACCTCATGCATGGAACTAAGAATTAGATCTCAATATTGGTAACAAAGAATTATGACATAATGTTTACATAACATATCTTTTTATTAGGATTACATATCAGTTGAGCAGGGTTCCAGCGAACAACTAAAACATAAAAGGGGTGTACCCAGTGCTGAAAGTTCTCACACATTATGGGTTCTAGGAAAGTTAATTTCTAGGCAGCCTTTTCCTTTCTTATTTTGCAAGGAGACTAATTCAAACTCAGGAACTTGCAAAAAAAAAATGTGGACAGTCCAATCCTGGAAAAATTATATAGGGGAAGCTGTATATTTACAAGCTAAGCGCTTGGTGTATACTTTGTAGGAGCATGCATTTGCACTCTATGAATTACTAAGGCATGCGGAAGCTATAGCTCTAAAATGAAGCCCACACCAGAATATGCTACAAAAATAGAGGTAAGGAGAAAAAGAAAAGCTAAACTTAAAAAAAAAACGAGAGAGCGGGGCACACACTGCAGACCAGATTTCATGCAAACTCGTTCAAAAATTGTTCATCAAATAACTCAGGCCAGCTTGGGAACTGAGTGTTGCTGCCGCCACAGCTTGAGGTGCTGCAAGCGTCGCCAAGGTTGGAAATGGGGAAGTCGGCGAGTTGAACAATTCAGGCGTTTGTTGATTGTGTTCGTTGTGTTAATCGTCCATAGTTGGTCGTGCCTACGGACTACGGTCTAAATGCTTTTCAGTTTTTCAGTTACACTTGGTTTAGCCGATGTCTGAAGAAGAAGAGCGAAATTTTCAGCTTGTTCTAGCTTGCGTCAAACTGCCGTTTCCTGGCATCTCAGGACAAGAGCGTCGACACTGAATTCTCAGTTTTCTGGCCTATGTTGATCGCGTCAGGGTTCATGCTTTTGTTGACCTGGTCTATCGTCGGGCTCGGTCGTATCCATGGTCGAGTTTCTTCCCATGTCCGTGCATGGTCTCAGCCGACACATATGTAGTAGCTCTGGAAAATTCAGCCCCGCTGCAACTTGCCCTAATCCTGCTCTCCGCTCCTTAATATCACCTCCTAGCTAGCAAAGTCGAAGTTCCTCCGTTCTTGTGCTTCCTAGAGCAGAAACTCTGGCAGCCATCACCATTCTTCATTTTTCCGGCCAAAATCAAGCGTATGGACCGGGACTGTTGGTTTCACTCTTTCTAACTTCCTTCCCCGGTGCGGCCTGCTGCTTCTGCTCGATCCGACTGCGCCTCTTAAATCTGATAATTAGCACTAGAGTAACCTCTTAAAGCTGAAAATTAGGTTATTAACCATTGTGTTTTAGCGAATGGGGGACTTGCTTCTGGATCAACCAAAAGCATCATAATATGGTGATCTAGCTGGTCCAATTATATTCAGTTCTTTGAGTGTTCTAGCTAATTTTATCAAATCGGTCTTGACATAATGCATTTTCTTTACATTGCTCAGGTCCCCTCCCCACCGTGCACACTCAGATCCACTTCACTGCTCAGGTATGGCACCATCATTCTTCTCATATTGTATTATAGCTGCTCTAATATGTATAATGTTCCAACTGTTTTTATCAAACTTTTAATGATGTAACACATTTTCTTTAGATTTGCATCACCATGTTACTAGTTCAGCCTATGTCAAGTGTGTGATCTAGATGTTGCTACATGATTATGTTTTTTTAGGTTTAGATAATTTTTTGTCATGCTTTGGTAAATATGTTTATTATGTAGGTTACTAGAATTAATAATTTTTTCTCTTGTTCTTTTGATTGTGTGAGTGTTTAGAATTAATAGTTTTTTTCTATTCTGTTTAGTGTATGTTTGTACTTTAGTGCATTCAGATAATGTTTTTGAGTGACTACTTAATATAAATAAATAAAGGGGTTTTGGGCCGGCTCGGACCAACCCGGAATGGCACGACACGCAATAAGTGTGATCGTGCCATGTAGACCATAGTAGTCAAGGCGACATGGAGGCGAACGGGTTGGTAAGGACGTCAATGACCCGCGATTGCGTGGACGGTGGAAATGGATGTGGAATTGTCATCTAAGACCAACTTTCCTCTTACTCTTTCTCTAGTTCTTTCCTCTCACTCTTTCTCTAGTTCTTTCCTCTCTCTTAAATGACCTGAAAATGAAAATGAGCAACGTAACCTATAGCAATGTATTACCCATTTCGGATCGGCACGTCTCACATGCCATTGGCATGTGAGACGTGCAGGTTCGGAATTGTCCCTTTTTGGACAGCCTCGGAGTGACCGAGGGGGCGTGGCTTGTGACGAGACGCGGGTCCGGATTTGGACGAGATTTTGGTGGCGTAACCCTGTTGTTCTCTGCTGCACCATTTTTGGTCGTGTAGTGGAGAACAGCGGGGTTATGCTGCCGAAATTTCGTTCGAATCCGGATCACGCGTCTCGTCATGGGCACGCTCCGCTCGGTCACTCTTGGGTGGGTTTAGGATCTATCTGCCTAGGTTGTAGGGCCGTGACATAACACAACAATACATTAACGACAATTTCTTTCGCATTAAAATGCAGAGTCAAACATGGGTGAAGACCGCAGTTGGATGTATACTGGCTGGAAGAGCAGAACTGGTGGTCATTCCGATGAGTGGTTTATCAAGTTAGATCAATTTTTGGATCGAGCATTTTCGTTGTCAACGGAAGATATGGTGTGGTGCCCATGTACAAAGTGCCGGAACACCAAGTTTTTGAGAAGATTGGAGCTTTCGTTTCACTTATGTCGAAACGGTTTCACTCCACATTATGAAGTGGGGACCTTTCACGGCGAGACTAATTCTCGAGTCATAGCCGAAGTGGATGAGGATGATGATATAACAGAGGTTGATAGGATGGATGAGATGCTAGAAGCTCTTGAAGCAGAGGATCCTCTTACAAATGAGGCAGAAAAGTTCTTCGAGGAGCTGAAGAAATCACAAGAGCCGTTGCATGAACACACGGTTGTGACCGTACTTGCTTTCTTGACCAGATTTATGGCAATTAAATCCAAGTACTTTTTTTCCATCAACTGCTACAATGATCTCATGAAATTGATCTGCGATATCCTTCCACAACCTCACAAAGCGCCACCAGATATGTATCAGTCAAAGATCAAGATATCTGGTCTCGGTATGAAGTATGAGAAAATCAATGTGTGCCCAGACAACTGCATGCTATTCTGGAAAGAGCACGCCAATGAGAAGATGTGCTTGAAATGTGGTAAATCGAGGTATGTCGAAGTTGTTAATGACGATGGCGATAATGTGATGACAGATGTCGCACATAGGTAGCTTTGTTACTTGCCTGTGACACCTCAGTTGAAGCGGATGTTTCTTTCAAAAAGAACCGCAAGACACATGATATGGCACAAAGAAGGTAAACGTGAGAACAAAGAATTTTTGACGCATCCGTCCGACGGTGATGCATGGAAGGCGCTAGACCGTTTCGATCCAGACTTTTCTCGTGATGCGAGGAATGTTCGCATCAGATTAGCGACAGACAGATTCTCACCGTTCAGTACGAATGCCACACCATACTCATGTTGGCCTGTCTTTGTCATTCCGTACAACCTGCCACCTGCTTTATGTACGAAGAACGAGTTCATGTTTCTCAGCCTCATTGTACCTGGACCTCATCATCCTGGGTCACGTCTCAACGTGATGTTAAAACCGCTGATCGAAGAATTGAAAGTCTTGTGGACAGGAGTCGAAGCGTACGACAGTTACAAGAAGCAGAAATTCAACCTTCGAGCTGCTTATTTGTGGTCCGTCCATGATTTGCCGGCATATGGCATGTTTTCCGGATGGAGCACTCACGGTCGTCTGACGTGTCTGATATGTGCTTCAGACACGGATTGCTATCGACTAACTCATGGAGGCAAAATATCTTACTTCGATTGTCACAGACGTTGGCTGCCCTCGAATCATATATTTAGGCAGCAGCGGCATGTCTTTCGAAAGAACACTGTTGTCACTAAAGGACCACCGAAGCGTCTCAACGGGTCAGAAATTTCTGATATGTTGGACAAACTGGTGCCTGATGAAGGTCGTCCTGGATATTTCGTAGGTTATGGAGAGGAACACAATTGGACTCACATATGTGGACTTTGGGAGCTACCATATGTGAAGTCGTTGATTCTAATGCACAACATTGATGTCATGCATCAGGAGCGTAATATGAGCGAAAGTATCATAAGCACTTGCATGGATATGCCTGGCAAAACGAAAGACAATTATAAAGCTAGACTAGATTTGGCAGACATCTGTCGCCGTCCAACTCTTGAAATCTCTGAAAGTGGTGGAAAGCCACGTGCTTCTTTCTGTCTTCGATCGAAAGAAAAGAAAGAAGTTATGAAATGGATGAAAACTTTGAAATTCCCATATGGTTACGCAGCTAGCCTGAAACGAGCCGTAAATGTTAACACAGGAAACCTCACTGGGTTGAAGAGTCATGATTATCACATTATAATGGAAAGACTTCTACCTGTTATGTTCTGAGGCTATCTAGATGATGCGGTGTGGAAGGTTTTAGCCGAGCTCAGCTATTTCTATAGACAGCTTTGTGCTAAAGAAATCAAGATCGGGATGATGGATAAGTTAGAGAAGGAGATACCCATACTTTTATGTAAGATGGAAATTTTTTTTCCACCGGGTTTCTTCAATCCAATGCAACATCTGCTTATCCATCTTCCATTCGAAGCTAAAGTTGGCGGTCCTGTGCAATATAGGTGGATGTATCACATTGAAAGAGCGCTACGATATCTGAAACCAATGGTTGGCAATAGGGCAAGGGTGGAAGGGTGCATCGCTGAAGCATATGCTCTTAAAGAAGTTGGATACTTTCCAAGTGTCTACTTTGCGGAAGAAAACAATATCAATACTTCGGCGATGCGGTACAATGTGGACGAAACACCCCCTCTAAGCGACCTTTCCATTTTTCAAACGAGAGGCACCACCGTTGGTAGCTACACGACCTACGTGCTATCCGAACAGGAAAGGACTGTTGCTTTACTCTACATGTACGCAAATATAGAAGGCATGCAGGAATACTTCGAGTAAGTGTTTCTCCTATGTTTATGCTAATCGACATATTTTGCTATACATGTACTCTAAAAGATGTTTTTTCATGTTCAGCGAGTTCCACAGACAATATTGGCCACATAGGCATCAACCTACGGCCAAACAAGTAGAAGCGATGCGAAAGGAAGGAATAAATGGGGGACATAGTTTTCTATCTTAGTTTCGAGAATATGTAATATTCTCTCGTCTTCTATGTATTATAAATTACTATTATTAAAGAAGTATTATGTAATATTCTCTCGTCTTTTATAACAGTGTCGGACTCACAATGTCCATGAAGATTAGCGGCAGCTATCGTATGGATTGGTGAATGTTAGAAGCTATGGTCGATATGACGTAAATGGCTTCCGATTCCGTACAACTCATTTTGAAGCTCATCGTCCTCTCGCGGCAACATCAAATTCCGGTGTTGTGACGAGAGCAATGGACACTCAAGGGAATTTAACCGATTATTATGGTATCATTAACAAAATCCTTGAATTTACTTTTACCGGAAATAAGACCCTTCGAGTTGTCTTCTTTGACTGTGACTGGTTTGATCGTACTCATTGAACTCGAGAAAACCAATTTGGAATGGTGGAAGTGAAACATAAGGACCGACTACGAGGTTACGATACATTTGTTCTTGCGCATCAAGTTGAACAAGTGTATTATCTACCTTATCCATGCACGAAGCTCAGTGCTTGGTGGGTGGTATATAAGGTGAATCCTCGTGAGTGGCTATATACTCCCGGGGATGATGGTTACCATGATAGCGAAGACGTTGAAGAACTGTACCAAGAAGAAGAGTTGCCAGACACTTTTATCGTCGAGCTTGGTGCAGGACTCGATCAATTAGTTGGAGATGTTGAAGACGTTGAAGATGTAGAAGCAGATGATACACGAAAACGAAAATTAGAACAGGCCACGATGGAAGATCGTTGGGCTGGTTTAAGGAGTAGGGCACAGGCACATGACAATGATGTTGATGAATTTTGAAAGTGACTACAAGTAATGTTTTCTTGAAGATAGTAACATGAATTTTATATATTTTATTTACATATTTACTAATTATCTAATTACAATAGGATGGCGTCAAATAAGGGTAAGAATGTGCCGCCGACGAGGGGGTTCTACCCCTCTAGACCTGAGGACGCTTTCGTTGGTGCCTCGTCGACTGGCAGCAGACGCTCTCAGTTGCTGGGGCATGTTCAGACCAGCTCTAGAGCTTCGTCACAGGTAAATGTCACTCGTTTTTGACAAATTCTTTAAATTCAAATTCACATTAAACTTACTTATGAATCATTTGAATGTTGTAGTCCTCACCGGCTGACTCAGAGGCTGCGGTGCCTTCGGTGAGCCAGCCCTCGGCGAGGCAGCCCTCGGCCAGCCAGCACTCGGCGAGGCAGCCCTCAGCGAGTCAGCCCTCGGCGAGCCAGCCCTCGGCCAGCCAGCCCCCGGCTGGCGATGAGTTTGTTCCTGAGGCCTTTGACTCGGCTGGTGAGGAGCCGTCTGGGTCACCTGACGTGGCGCCCCAGCAGACGCGGAGGATGAGGAGGACTCACTTTGTCAGTCCTCCCGCGGTCCCTTCACAGAGGATTGTGATTCGTCCAGTCGGAGACAGGTAATAAAAATTATAGTTTTCAATTTTAGTTTCTTTTGATTACTTAAGTAATGAATGAATGAATAAATATCTTACAGGGCTTGGGACAACTTGTCTTTCACCGATGAGAAACACCAGAGACTGGTGAACGGTGTCCTCGGGTCCATAGTGCGTTTGCACTATCCCGGGGTCATCGACGGAGTGCCTGCTCTTTCGTGGGAGGACTACGCACGCGTCCATCACCAGGAGCACGGCAACCTTCAGGAGGCCGTATGGGCCGATTTTATGGTAAGTATGTTAAAAAAGTTTCTAAGTTACAACTCTTAAACTCTTTTAGTGCACATCTCTTCAATATATTCTTTATCACAGGCAAGATATATTTTAGAGGACCCGGACGACCATCGCATGTTTGAGGATGCGAGGCGAGTGTTTCACTTCAATGCTGCCAAGGCGCTTCGACAAGCTTTGTCGAACGCCCGTGTTCAAATTATTAATGAGCACTTGAAGGCAAACCAGCAGCACGTGTTACACTTCCGGCAAGAGAGCGAGAGGCACCTGACGGAGGAGGAGTACGCGCAGGTATGTGGAGTGTAGTAAGTATTTTATTCTGATAATGTCCTCGATGGTACTTTTAACGACTTTCAACTATGTGCAGGGCCACATGAGCTGGTTGCAGGGTCGGAACGATGCATTTCGGGCCCTTTGTTGCTACTGGGCTAGCGACAGTTTAAAGCTAAGTCCGGGAAGGCTCGAGACTGCAGAGGGGTGGAGGGGAAGAGCAGGCACGGGCAAGATAACCACTTGCGTTTAGCTAAACGCATGGTAAGTGTGTGTAACTTATGTTTATATATTAATAATATATTGTTCGTACTAACACGTATTGACAGGAGCGCGAGACGGGGGTGCCGCCCACCCCTGCTGAGGTTTGGAAGAGAGGTCACAGGGACCCTTCTCAGCCGACGGGGTGCAGTCAGGCTGCAGCCGAGCGGTTGGTAAGTTTAGAAATCATTCATATTACATATAACTATATAGATTGTTGAACTTACACGATTTTATTATTTTGCAGGCTAAGTACGGGGAGGAAGCTAGGAAGATACACGACGAGGATTTCGATTGGGAACGTCAACCGATCGATCCTCAAGCCGCGTATGCAACCGGTGGTGGAAAAGCACACGGAAGGTGAGTTTACAAGTCATTTTATCGTTTTCAATTCAAAGTATTCAAGATATTTCAATTTCATATTACTGACTCTTTTTTTTATAGGCTCGCCATATTCGACGGAGTTGTCGACTCGAGGGCGGGGAGACCTGCGAGAGGCAGCTCCACGCAGGCTTCGGGCACGGGAGGTCGCCGCGTATCGCAGAGGGACATTGAGATGCAGTCCCTCCAAGAAACTGTAGAAGAAAACGAAAGGCGACATGAGGAGGAAAGGAGGGCGATGGAGGCCACGATCCAAACCCAGGCAGCAGCGTTGGCGCAGATGCGGGAAGCAATGGAGGTAACAAAATAAAAACTAAAATTCTCATTAATTCGGCGTAAATGACTTACTAATAGGTAGCATTTAATGTTTGCAATGACAGGCCATCGCTCGGGCGCAGGGTCTGGGAATCCAGCTACCGGTACTACCACCGGTCCTCCCAGGCGATCCTTCTTTAGCGGGTCAGGTAAGTTTTTATGTAATCCTTCTTCTCCAGCGTAATAAGATGGAGATAGATGAGAGAGAGATAGTTAGATAGAAGAAAATGATTGAGATAGAAGAAAGATAGAGAAGAAGAAAGGGAGACAGAAGAAAGAGTGAAAGATAGATAGAGTAGGATGGGAATGAAGAGAGAGTAAGATGTAGATGGAGATAGAGAGAGGGGAAGATAGAGGGAGGGAGATGTAGATGGAGATAGAGGGAGGAAGATAGAGGGAAAAGGATAGCAATAGAGAGATAGAGTGAGAAAGAAAGATAGAGTGAGAGACAAAGAGAGAAATGAAAAGAGAGAGGAAGAGGGTGATCTAGATGAAGATAGAGGGAGAGGGAGGGAGAGAGACGTTGATGCATTTATATTCTAACTCTAAGTTTTATTAATTGCAGGGATCCGCGACGGCTGCACAAACGCCGCCGCATTCGCTACCGCCGCCTGGAATGAGGCGCGACGACGACGACTTCGACTTCGGAGGTGGCTCCGGAGGTCAGATGGGCGAGTGAGCCCTTTTATTTACTTTGTTGATGACTATGTGAGATGTATCGGAATTTTAGTTTGTGATTGTGATGATGTGTGTATGCTGTGTATATATTGTGTATATTGTGTTTGTTGTGATTCTGGCCATCGAGCCGGGTAGTATTTTCTGTTTTTAAAAAAAATAAAAACCCTTATTTGCGACGGCTTTTTATACAGTACCGTCGCAAATAAGGGACCATGTCGTCGCAATTAAACCACTGTTATTTGCGACGGCCTGGCCGTCACAAACAATCATTAATTGCGACGGCCATGCCGTTGCAAATAGCATCGTGGGTCCCGGTGGAGGACACGTGGGCCCTGCCCACTGAACTTATTTGCGACGGCCCGGCCGTCGCAAATAGAGGATCTTAAATGCGACAGCCTGGCCGTCGCAAATAAGCATTAATTGCGACGGCTAGGCCATCACAAATAATTTTGTGGGGCCCACCAGCCCGCAGCAATAACTTGCGACGGCCTCTCTAGCCGTCGCAAATAAGCTTATTTGCGATGGCCGGGCTGTCGCAAATAAGCTATTTGCGACGCCATATTTGCGACGGCTGGAAGCCGTCGTAAATAAGGAAAGCCATCGCAAATAGCTTATTTGCTACGGCATTCGGCTTATTTGCGACGGCCCTGGCCGTCGCAAATCGTCGGGATTCCTGTAGTGCACACTGCATCGTCAAAATAGCCTCGAAACATAACAGGCAGAAGTCTTTCCATGATTATGTAATAATCATGACTCTTCAACCCAATGAGCTTTCCCATTTTCACATTCACGGCTCGTCTCAGACTAGCTGCGTAACCATCTGGGAATTTCAACCTTTGCAACCATTCGAGAACTTCTTTTTTCTCTTTAGGTCGAAGACAGAAAGGAGCGCGTGGTTTACCACCATTTTCGGAGAGCTCAAGAGTCTGACGGTTACAAAGCTCGGCAAGATCCTTTCAAGCCTTTAAATTGTCTTTTATTTTGCCCGTCATGTCCATGCATGTGCTTATGATACATTTGGCCATGTTACGCTCTTCATGTATAACATCAATGTTGTGCCTTAGAATCAACGACTTCACATACGGTAACTCCCAAAGTCCACATATGTGAGTCCAATTGTGTTTGTCTCCGTAACCTTCGAAATATCCAGGACGACCTTCATCTGGCACCAATTGTCCAACATATCAGATATTTCTGACCCGTCAAGATGTTTCGGTGGTCCTTTAGTGACAACGGTGTTCTTTCTGAAGACATTCCTCTGTTGTCTAAACAAGTGATTCGGAGGTAGCCAACGTCTATGACAATCGAAGTAAGATATCTTGCCTCCATGGGTAAGTCGAAAGCAATCGGTGTCCGAGGCACATATCGGACACGTCAACCGACCATGAGTGCTCCATCCAGAAAATATGCCGTATGCCGGAAAATCATGAACGGACCACAAATAAGCAACTCGGAGGTTGAATTTCTCTTTCTTGTAACAGTCGTACGCTTCGACTCCTGTCCACAACATTTTCAACTCTTCGATCAACGGTTTCAACATCACGTTGAGACGTGACCCAGGATGATCTGGCCCAGGTACAATGAGGCTAAGAAACATAAACTCATTCTTCATGCAAAAGGTCGGCTGAAGATTGTACGGAATGACAAAGACAGGCCAACAGGAGTATGGTGCGGTGTTTGTGCTGAACGGTGTGAACCCATCTGTCGCCAACCCGATGCGAACATTTCTCGCTTCACGAGCAAATTCTGGGTCGGACCGGTCCAGAGCCTTCCATGCCTCACCATCGGACGGGTGCGTCATGAATCCATTGTTCTCACGCTCACCTTCTTTGTGCCATCTCATGTGTCTGGCCGTTTTTTTTTTGAAAGGAACAGCCGCTTCAACCTCGGAGTCACAGGTAAGTAACGAAGCAGCTTACGTGCGACTTCCGTCATCACTGTATTACCATCGTTATTAACAACTTCGACAAACCTCGGTTGACCACATTTCAAACATTTGTTCTCATTGGCATGCTCTCTCCAGAAAAGCATGCAGTTGTCCGGACACACATCAATCTTTTCGTGCTTCATCCCGAGACCAGAAAGAATTTTCTTCGAGTTGTACATATTCTTAGGCACTTTGTTGGGTTGTGAAAGGGCATCTTTGAACAAATCGATGAGCATGTTGTAACAATTGTTAGAAAAGAAGAACTTAGACTTAATTGCTATAAGTCTAGTCACAAAATTGAGGATTGACATTTTAGTGTGTTCATGCAGAGCCTCTTCTGAATCTTTGAGACGTTTGAAGAACTGTTTAACCTCTGCTGTTTGAGTATCTTCTGTAAGCTCTGGTCGTATAGCTTCCAGCATCTCATCCATCATATCAACCTCTTGAGCATCATCATTGTCCACCTCCACTTCTTGTACAGCTTGAGAAGCTGTCTCGCCGTGGAAGTTCCACAACTCATAATGTGACACGTAACCGTTTCGACACAAGTGCAATATAAGTTCCACTTTGTCCAAAAACGTTCCGTTTCGGCATTTCGTACATTGGCACCGCGCCTTATCGCTATTTGACAACGAAAAAGCTCGTTCCACAAAAGCTTCTGTCTTGGCGTACCACTCATTTGAGTGACCACCAGTTCTGCTCTTCCAACCAGTGTACATCCAACTATGGTCTTCGCCCATGTTTTACTCTGCAGTTTAACGCGAAAGAAATTGTCGTTAATGTATTGTTAGGTTATGTGTCACGGCCCTACAACCTAGGCAGATAGATCCTAAACCCACCCAAGAGTGACCGAGCGGAGCGTGCTCATGACGAGACACGTGATTCGGATTCAAACGAAATTTCGGCAGCATAACCCCGCTATTCTCCACTGCACGCCCAAAAATGGTGCAGCAGAGAACAACAGGGTTACGTCACCGAAATCTCGTCCAAATCCAGACCCGCGTCTCGTTACAAGCCACGCCCCCTCGTCACTCCGAGGCTGTCCAAAAAGGGACAATTCCGAACCTGCACATCTCACATGCCAATGGCATGTGAGACGTGCCGATCCAAAACAGGTAATACATTGCTATAGGTTACGTTGCTTATTTTTATTTTGAGGTCATTTAAGAGAGAGGAAAGAACTAGAGAAAGACTGAGAGGAAAGTTGGTCTTAGAGAAGGAGGCGGAGGACTAAGCCATCGGGGGAGGCAGAGGACTGAGGCGAGTGGGCCTGAGGAGTAAAATCGGCCCAGTTATTGTGAGCTGTCGGATCATATCCGACGGTCCACACTTCAGATCGGCCACATAAAAGTCCTCCCTGACCTAACCCTACTCATTTTCCTTTCTCTTCTCCATGATTCCATCGCTCCAGAGTCCAGATACGGCGGCCGCGACGATCCCCTTCTCCTCTCCTCGATACCCCTACTCCAGCGACGGCGGCCGCGGCGATCCAACGATGGTGGTGGAGATTCGGCTACGATGGTGGCAACCTAGCAGCTACGAGGCCTCGAGGGGCGAACAGAGGCAATGGAGAGTGTCGGCGGCAACCAGGCGGCGACAGCCTGGTCCAGGCGAGTCGACCGGCCATGGCGTCCGGTCCGGAGCGACTTGACGCCTAGGCAACGACAAGGCGTCGCCTAGGCGACGCCTGGACAAAGCTGGCGCAGGTGCTTGCCATCCTCACCGTCGTCGTTCGCCTTCGTGCCCGTCTACACGCATACTTTACCTTACCACTAAATGGGCCTTGTCGGGCCTTGTCAAGTCTGTCCAAAGCCCATTTATGTATATATAGTACTTGAACACTCAAGCAATCAAAATTAAAATTGTAACCATAATTCAAAAAACTAAGCAATTCAAATAAACCTAAACATAACAATTATCCATTGTAATTCATCAATTTATCAACTCAATTCTAACATAAGCAATTCAATTCAAATGAGAGCAATTCAATAAACCTAAACATAACCATGATTTAAATGAGAGCAATTCAATAAACCTAAACATAACCATAATTCAAATGAGAGCAATTCAAAACCTAAACATAACCATAATTCAAATGAGAGCAATTCAATAAACCTAAACATAACCATAAGAGCAATTCAATAAACCTAAACATAACCATAATTCAAATGAGAGAAATTTAATTCAAATGAGAGCAATTTAATTCAAGTAAATGCATGAGGCGAGGAAATACTTGCAACGAAGATCGGCGGCGGAGTCGGGGGCGCGGGGGCGGCGACGGCGAGCCGGCAGCGGGGCGGTCGGAGCGGCACGGGGTCGGGGCGACGGCGCGGGGGCAGTCGGGGCGGCGGTGGCTCGGGGTCGGGACGGCTCGGGTCGGGGCGGCGGCGGCTCGGGCTCGGGGTCGGGGCCGCGCGGGTCGGGGCGGCGCCGCGGGGGCGGGGCAGCGGGCGGGAGGCGGGTGGCGGCCGGGCGGCGACGGCGGGGCGGCGAGGGGGAGCAGGCGGCGGGGCGGCGGCTCGGGGTCGGGGCCGCGCGGGTCGGGGCGGCGCCGGAGGGGCGGGGCCGCGGCCGAGAGGCGGGTGGCGGCCGGGCGACGACGGCGGGCCGGCGAGGGGGATCAAGCGGCGGGGCGCCGGCTCGGGGTCGGGGCCGCGCGGGTCGGAGCGGCACCGCGGGTGCGGGGCCGCGGCCGGGAGGCAGCTGGCCGCCGGGCGGCGACGGCGGGGCGGCGAGGGGGAGCAGGCGGCGGGGCGCCGGCTCGGGGTCGGGGCCGTGCGGGTCGGGGCGGCGCCGCGGGGGCGGGGCCGCGGGTGGGAGGCGGGGGGGGGGGGGGGGGGGGGGGGCGGCCGGGCGGCGACGGGTAGCGGCGGCGGGGCGGCGGTTCGGGGGGCAGGCGGCGGTGGTTGGGTCACTCAGCACGCGTGAAATGAAGGCGCGCACCGGTCGCGTGTTTAGGTTAAACAATAACTTATGTCGGCTTATTTAACTTACGTCAGCCCACTTCGCGGCCGACGTAAGTTAGGTATAAATTACGTCGATCTCCTTAATTACGTCGGCTCTGGGCCGAGGCCGACGTGGGTAATTTTTATCACTGTCGGTCCCTTTACTTACGTCGGTCGACCGACGTAATTTATTTAACTTACGTCGGCTACTAGTAGCCGACGTAAGTTATTTACTTACGTCGGCTGGCCGACGTAAGTTGCCCTGGCCAACGTAAGTGATCGATATTCCTGTAGTGAAGTCTCTTGCTCTGATACTGAATTAAGTGTGTGCAAACGCTTATCGAACTAGTCCGGGGTTTGAACGGACATGTCCATACCTTGATTTGTTTTACCTGTTCTCTTGCTTTTAATTCCTTTTATTCTTGTTCCTTTTTGTATTACTTTATTTTTACCATGTATGGGAATGAATGCATTGCATGATAATGAAAAATTAGGGTGTTAGGGATATTTATACACGAGTTCAATCAGTTTGGCGCCATAATTAGTGCGCGAATCAATTGTTACTGCCACCAGGGATCCAAAGGAGGGTAACACACGTCGCTTGACCGTGTTTGGCGCCAGAGCCAGGTCGGTCGAGCTAGGAGGTCAGCTAATATGCTCCTAGCCCCCCCCCCCCCCTCGGTTGTGCTTTCTCAAGGTGGCTGCCATGTGGGCCTTGATTGCCTTCTCGCGTGAATCGCTGTTGTTGAAGTGTGCGATCGACACTTCCCCCGATACTACTAAGAAGTAGTCCACGAAGGTTCATATTTAAGCGGGACGTAAACTAAAGAACTCAGGAACTGGGTGACACAACAATTTTATGTGGTTCGGGCCGTCTGAGCTTAATACCCTACTCCACGAGGGTGTTTGTTTGTTGGATTGCTTTGAGAGAATATGCTCCGCTGGGATTAGATGGGATTGAGTTCTACCATGCAGCTCAATCCTTTTATACGCCAAAGACTGGCAGTTATAGTGTGCTTTGGCCCGAGAAGTGACCCAACGATATTCATTATGCAATACACAATCTAAGTTTATAATGGTGGTTATTAGTGTGATAATGTGTCTTGATGTCAGCGTTACCAAGCTTGATGGTCCTCTGATCATGCGTCCTTAATGCACAATTAATGACGTGTTAACCAGGTCTTGTAACGGCTGATTGATTGCCTTTGAATGTTTGTGCCATTGGTGATCCCAGAGTTCTTCCTGTTGGAGATGTAGATCCGGACACCTGACACATGGCAGCACCAGAGCTTCCCTTGGCAGGGAGACAGGTCCGGTGCTACGGGACACGTGGCAGCGCTAGAGCGTCCTTTATGAGGGAGGCAGGTCCGACACCACAAAACACGTGGCAGTGCTGAAGCCACCCTAAAAAGGAAAGCAGGTCCGGCACTACGGTCCACGTGGCAGCACTGGAGCCACCCTTAGGAGGGAGGCAGGCCCGACACTGTAGGACACGTGGTAGCACCAAAGCCACTCTTAGGAGGGAGGCATGGTCTGGCACTGCGGGACACATGTTGGCCTCTGGAGGTCCACTTTCCTGGAAAGTGGGAATCAATGCTTCTCTTTTTGGTATGAAGGGGTACCTGGTCTGCAGGATACTGACAGTCGTTGGATCTCCTCAGATATGCCTAGCAATTAGTCATGGATCCATGTGATGTCACATGTCATCACCTGATTGGTCGAATGACAACTTTTAGGATTTCTCCCAGTACTCTCGGGTATTTTGGGGCTTAATTCACATGCATGCAAATAGACACTAACACTTGTCAAATTTGTTAGTTTTAACTCCTACCACTATGTTGTGTTCTCTATTTTATAATCTTTATGCGGTGAATTGACGGTCAAATTTAGCATTTAAGGACCGTCGACATACTCCCTCCACAATTAGTCCTTTTCTCGTACTCGAGTAAAGGAAAGAAGAACTAAGTGCTAAGATAAATATTGCTATGGATATGAAAGAAGTATAAAATTATTTTAATTCATACCTTTGCTTATGAACCCTTTGTTATGTGGCTACCACATCATCTTGGGCATTTGAGAGGTGGAACGGTTGAGTGCATCTCATCCGGACTTCCTTCTGCTGAAGTAACTTCGAAAATTACTATATTTGAATGTCAAAAGTATAATGTCTTTTTCTCAATTGGATTCTCTCAAGTCACTCAAAGTGTTTGAGTCCTCACCTTGGCATAATTTTTTCACTTTTGTCCCTCAACTAAGTATGGCTTTTGGTGGAGCTTGGTAGGGATAAAGATGAGCACACTTGCTATTCATATATTACTAAGTCAAAAACGGGATCCATATGAGAAGAGTATGCAATAAAACCAATGACTAAGGAAATTCTTGTGCACATAATTTGGGTGGTGGATGATGGTTGATAAATGTTGATGATAACTCCTATTTGATCACTCTCTTTTTGTGCATGGATGAAGCAAGACTACTTATTGGCTCTTTTTTTTAGATCTCTTATAGCCATGCCTTCTACTCATTTATGCATCTTTTTAATAAGAGATTATTTTGCAATAAATCTCATGGAGTGTCTAATGATGATGGATGGATGAAAACTATGGAATATAGTTGGGTGCATGAGAAATTCCTAATCAATGAATTTGTGCAGGTCACACAATAGGGTCAAGAGTTTTACAAAGTTCAATGCAAAATGCTAAGTGGCATATGCAGGTGGTTTTCAATAATTATATGATATGGCCTTGGTGGGTATTTATTTTCCAATGAGAGAACAAGGCAAATCCATAAGAATTCAAAATTATGCAAAGTTCATAATCAATTTCAAGCAAGAATGTTTTTGTCCATGGGTTAACTTTACTCAGCGTATCACACCAATGAAAAACCTAGATGACATGTTGTCCTAATTTAATGATATGGGTACAGGAACATGGTTGTGAAAATCAAAATACAGAGTATACTAATCTCATATTTAAGCATATTTCATTGTTTATTTTAATTGAGTTGGCATTAAGTTGATTTTGCATGAATGCGTCAAAGTTTACAACTCAATTTGCATTGAATCACCAGGAGTGGGCATAAGAGATTCAAACCGACACTGTGTAGCAAAAATGGACCCGAGAGAGGCCAACAACAGGTTGGCCGAGCCATGGGTCAGCCGACCTCTAGTTGGCGCCCCTGGTGCTCCGCTTTGCCGTGTCGTCTCACGTGTAAGTTTGCGGCGTGTCTTCGGGTGAAATGTGTGATCTATATGTTGCGAAATCGTGTAGGGACTCCTCCCCCACACTTGTTTCTTGAAATCTTGTTTGACACAATATAGACTAAAAAGGGGAACTTTACTGGTGTTACATTAACCGATAGGTTCACTTTATTGAATTACAAAATATTGGAATGAAAATAAAACATGAAAACTAAGGGTTAAGCACCCAATGGCCTAAAGGGACATTTACTCATGGTGCCTTGTAAATGTCAGACATCCCTATGGCCTCGCATAAGCGCTTGACTTTAGCACTTATGCCATGGTGAACAACATCAATCTCATCCTTAAGGGCATCAATATAATATTTTAATCCACCCTCTCGATGCGTGCTTCAGCCACCATGCGCGCCCGCTAGCTTTATGTTCTCTAATCCTAGATTTGGTATTTCCTCAGCTAGCCGCGCCACATTAGCATGGGGAGATTTCTCATCACGGTTTTGATATTTGCTCAAATGCCTTTTTATAGAAGGTGGTTAGAGGTGACGCCTCAACATAGAGGGAGATGAGCCCGTCGATTCCTCCAAGCCTATGTTGTCCACATGCTTGTAGAGGCCTTTTTCCATAACCTTTCGGCATTCTCATGCCTTGGGTTATGAAATGGTCATTCGTGGGCTCCAGCGAGGTACGAGTTGATGACTCGTAGTGGTGACACTACGACACCTTTCTTTGTCTTGAGCGTGCCTGTGTACTTCTCGCCAGGATGGAGCGTGGGGCAAACTTCTTCTTTTCCATGGAAAACATGAGTCACAATGGGCGTGAGAGCCGCTCTTGTTGGACATCGTGTTGGAGTTTGTGATTTCATGGACGCTCTATGAGGAGAGAGCGAGCGCGCCAAGCTGTGACAAGCAGGGCTACGTCCATGAGGCGTCCCAAGCGTCGGGATCGCGGCAAGAGGTGCCATGTCCAAAGCCATGATGGCCTAGATGGCCATGGAGTCATTGTTGGCCGGTGTAGGTTCCCCATTAAGGTTCAACGTGAAGCTGGAGGATGCATGGGGAACGATGCCCTTGCCTCCAACGGTGGATGGGACATGGTGGAAGTTGGGAGAGGGTGCTTCTTTTCTAGAATGGATCAAGTTTCCTCTCTGTTCATGGCTTTTTCATATTGCCGAGGTGGAGATTGAACCTATCGCACTAAGGATTCTGTTGGGATAGTATGGAGGAGATAAACCACAAAATCTGAACCCTGGCGGTGCCAACGAGTCGTCCGACCCTAGGGGTCGACCGACCTGGGATGAGCCCCGTTTAGGCTACTGTTTTGTGGGATGTCTCTATAGGCCACATGGATCATCTTTGTAGTGGGCCCACTGGTTGGACTTTGAGGAATCACTTCGAATTTGGAATAACAGTGTGAAAATCGATTAAATTCAGCGCGTAGACCTCCTTTTTTTTTGAATCCTTGTGGGAATCTAAGAAAATTTTGAGACGGTGCCCATTCACCTTAAACAGATGACCTTCATAGTTTTGGAGTGTGATGGCTCCATGAGAGGAAGTTTCAATTACAGTAAATGGTCCTTCCCATTTACTTCTTAATTTCTGATGTTCAAAGAGTTTATCCTGGAGTTAAAGAGATGGACTATATCTCTAGGCTTAAGCTCCTTTGGCGTAATCAGTTTATTGTGTCATCTCTTGGTTGTTTCCTTATAAATTTTGGCTATGGTACGTGTTATCCCTACAGTCCTCAAGTTCGGATATTTACCTCAAAGTGTGCTTCCCATCCTTGTGAAGATCCATGTTCCACTGTTTTATGGCCCAATGAGCTCTATGCTCTAACTCTACAGGACGATTGCAAGTCTTTCCATGGACAAGTTGGAAAGGAGACATGCCAATGGATGTCTTGTAGGTAGTTTGGTATGCCCACAATGCATTGGGTAGTTTATGCTCCCAACCCATTCCCATTTCCAAAATAGTCTTTTGCATAATATTCTTGATCTGCTTGTGAGATGTTTCTGCTTGACCGCTTGTTTGTGGGTGGTAGGGAGTAGCAATGTTATGCTGAACTCCAAGCTCCCTCGGAAAGCTTCGGAAGGTCTTATCAATGAAATGAGACCCCCATCACTTATGACCATTTAGGGAGTGCCAAAGCATGGGAAAACGATCTCATGAAAATTTTTCCTATCTTGGCGGAAGTCGGCATTTTTGCAAGGTAATGCCTCTACCCATTTTCACACATAATGAACTTCTACCAGAATATACTCGCAATCATAAGACTTTGGAAAAGGTCCCATGAATTCAATACCCCACACATCGAATAATTCGACTTGGAGAGTATATGTGAGGGGCATGGCAATACGAGTAGTGACTCCTCCATGCTTTTGGCATTTCCAACATCAGCGAATGAATTTATTGGTATCTTCATATATAGAAGGCCAATAGAATCCACTTTGCCAGATCTTGGCCTGAGTACAGTAAACACCACAATGGCCTAATAGGGGCCAACATGGCATTTTTCAATGATTTTGGTGCCTTTGATTATGGGAACGCACTTTCTAAGAAAGCAATCGACACATAGAGATATGGGTCATCCCACAGGTATCTACGACTCTCATAAATGAGTTTCTTTTTGTTTTCCTCTCGTGGTATGTACCTTGTTACCATGAAGCTCATGATATCCGCGTACAAGGGTTGAGAGTCGGTCACCTTGATCAACATATGATCATGTAGGGAGTCATTAATGGGTATGTCCATGTGTTGTGTGACTTCCATACGTGAGACATGATCCGCAATGGAATTATATACTCTCCTTTTAATACTTAATATCCAAATAAAATTCTTGGAGTAGGAGAATCCATCGGATTAGCCTTGTTTTAGCATCCTTTTTTGTGAGCAAAAAATTTCAAGGCTGCATGGTCTGTATAGACTATGACCTTGGCTCTGACCAAATATGACCTAAACTTATTGATAGCAAAGACTACTGCCAGGAGTTCCTTTTCCATAGTGGCAAAGTTGAGTTGTGCTCCTGGTAGAGTCTTGCTAGCGTAGGCTATGGTGTGATGCTTTTTATCTTTGATTTGACCTAAGACCGCACCAACAGCAAAATCGCTGGCATCACACATCATTTCGAATGGAAGCATCCAATTAGGTGGTAGGATGATTGGAGTCGAGACAAGTGCCTTTTTGAGTGTATCAAAGGATCTAAGTCATTCCTCATTGAAATCAAAGGGAGCATCCTTGTCTAATAGCTTTGTGAGATGTCTAGCAATTTTGGAGAAATCCATGATAAATCACGATGGAACCCTGCATGACCTAAAAAGTTGCAAATTCCGCTTATGTTGATTGGAGGTAGAAGTTGTTGAATAACTTCAATTTTATCCTTGTCCACCTCTATCCCCCTCTCGGACATTAACTGTCGAAGAAGATGCCTTCACATAGTATAAAGTGGAACTTCTCGCAATTAAGCACCAGATCCTTCTATTGCCATATTTGTAAGACCTTGTCTAAATTTTCCAAACAATGATTAAAAGTTTTCCCATAGACACAGAAATCATCCATGAAAACTTCCATGATTTCCTCAATCATGTCGGAAAAGATAGACATCATGCACCTTTAAAAAGATGTGGGTGCATTACAGAGTCCAAAAGACATTCATCAGTAGGCGTATGTTCGATAAGGACATGTGAATTTGGTCTTACTTTGGTTCTCGAGATGGATAGGAATTTGATGATAGCCCGAATATCCATCAAGGAAACAGAAGAAGGAATATTTTGCCAACCATTCCAACATCTCTTCAATGAAGGGTAGTGGAAAATGATCCTTCCTAGTTGCCTTGTTGAGTTTTCGGTAATCAATGCATATCCTCGATCCCAAGAAGATTCAATGAGGAATTAATTCATTCTTTTCATTTTGAACGATCATCATTCCTCCCTTCTTTAGCACTACTTGGACTGGACTGACCCACTCACTATGTGGCACGGGATAAATAATCTTGGCATGAAGGAGTTTCAAGACCTCCTTCTTGACAACCTCACACATCGCATTATTTAACCGCCATTGAGGTTTGTCACTTATGATGATAGGGGCTTCCAAATCTCCATTTATAAAAGCATAGTGTAGGCCACGAGGGAAGATTTTGAGCTCAATAGGAGGTTTGGGTGTGGGGTCTTCTTTTGGCAATTCGAATGTCTCCTGAAGTTCATCCACTTCTTGGATGAAATCTTATTCTCCTTTTACTTTAGGAGGTTCCATGTAATGAAGAGTCCCACTACAAGGATTCTGACTTATTGCAATGAAAAAATTCGTCGCAATTTGTCATTTTTCATCGCAATATGTCACTATTGCAACGAAAAAGAACGTGGCGATAGTTTTTACGAAATGTTGGCATAAGTCCTATGGCGATAGGTTATTGCGATGACTTGACATCTGTGGCAAGTAGTATGGTATTGCAACGATTTTACATTGGTGGCAAATAATATGTTATTGCAACGATTTCACGTATTGCGATGATTTAACGTATTGCAACAAATAGTACGGTATTGCAACAATTTCACATTCGTGGCAAATAGTACAATATTGCAACAATTTCACATCGATGACAAATAGTATGGTATTGCAATGATCTAACCTATTGCAACAATTTAACGTATTGTAACGAATAGCATGGTATTGCAACGATTACATATTTGTTGCAATAGTGTGTTATTGCAACGATTTCACATTCGTGGCAAATGGTATGGTATTGCAATGATTTAACGTATTGCAACTATTTCACATTTGTGGCAATAGTATGTTATTGCAACGATTTCACACCTGTGGCAAATAGTATTATATTGCAACGATTTAACATATTGCTACGATTTAACGTATTGCAACGAATATCACGGTATTGCAACGATTTCACATTCATGGCAATAGTATGGTATTGCAACCATTTGACAACCGTGACAAATAGTAGGATATGGTAGCGATTTAACGTATTGTGACGATTTAACGTATTGTAACGAATATCACGTTATTACAACTATTTTCACATTCATGGCAATAGTATGATACTGCAACGATTTCACATTCATTGCAAATACTATGGTATTGCAACGATTTTACATCCGTGGAAAATAGTATGGTACTGCGACTATTTAATGTTCGTGGCAAATAATATGTTATTGCAACGATTTCACATTCGTGGCAAATAGTATGGTATTGCAACGATTACACATTCATGGCAAATAGTATGGTACTACAATGATTTAACATCCGTGGCAAATAGTATGTTATTGCAATGATTTCACATTCGTGGAAAATAGTATGGTATTGCAATGATTACACATTCATGGCAAATAGTATAGTACTGCGATAATTTAACTTCTGTGGCAAATATTATGTTATCGCGACGATTTTACAAGCGTGGTGAATTGTACTGTATTGCAACGATTTCATATCTGTGGGGAAAAGTATGGTACTACAACGATTTCATGTCTGTGGCAAATAGTATGGTATTGCAACAATTTCTTATCTGTGGCAATAGGTTCGTAATGCAATGTTTCTTGATTTGTGGCAATAGGTTTGAAATGCAATGTTTCCTAGTCTGTGGTAATAGGTTCATAATGCAGTGTTTTCTGATTTGTGGCAATACGGTTGTAATGCAACGTTTAATGATTTGTGGCGATAGAGGTGTAATGCAACATTTTCTCATCTGTGGCAATAGTGTTGTAATGCAACGTTTTTTTAGTGGTGGCAATAGCAGTCTAGTGCAACAATTTTTGATTCGTGGCAAAATTTTTATACTGCAATGTTTTGTAATTCATGGCAATAGCTTCCTATTGCAATAATTTATCATTCGTGACAAGAAATTTGTAATGCCACATTTTATAATTAGTGGTAGTAGAATCCTAACGCACTTGTTTTGAAAATTTGTGGCAACTGAATCAATTTGTTCGCACACGATACGTATGTCGAGTTTAACAATAAACATCTATCAATTGATGCAACACGCATAACAACACTCAAGAATTAATAACGCGATGTTTATGCATGTTTAAAGTTTGCTTAAGATGACCAGGACTAATTGGAACATGAGCCTTTTATTGGCCCTTTTGTTGGCCCTTTTGTGGAGTCTCCAACATTTTGCGCATTTCAGCCATCATTGGGAGGCGCATGTCCTGCATTTCCTGGGCTATCTATTCATGAGTAGCTGCTATCTAACCTTCTAAGTCCTGGACTTTAAGGTTTAACTCCTCATTCTTCTGTTTTATGTAGTCCATCTAGGTGGTTAAGCTATTATTTCTTCCTTCCAACTCCTGCACTTGGTGATTGTGACCTGCATTTCTATCTTCTAGCTTTTGAACTTGGTCATTGAGGTGTTTAGCCATCTGGATACGCATACATTCAGGACCATTAGGGATAGCCATATAACCACGCCCCCGAACATGTGATCCTGCACAACCGATTGAGGATCTATAACAATGCTGGAAGATGTGGTTTCTCTCTTCATTTCGAATTGGGCCTCTCTGCTCAGCTTCCTTGTCGTTCACTTGGGCACGTGTCTGGCTCTATATACGAAAATAAAGTCACAGGTACATTGCAAATATCTATATAAATGGGGATTGTTTGAATTGTTACTCACTTATACAACTTATGCTTGCTTATTTGCCCATTCACCGATTTTTAAATGGCTTGCCTCCCAGAGTTGTATGTCATCAGGTTCTTCTCCGATCTATGGGTCTCCCTACATAAAATACAAGTACAATTCAACATGTAGGTATACATATTGATTGCAGCACAAAGTAAATGCATGATTTATTTTTCATACCTTCTCATAACTAGGTTGGGCGTAGGATTTGGAGCAAGCAAGTGTTTCATCTTTTGTCTTCTTCGATTTTGAGAATTGGTCCTGCTTAATGACTGCAATTTTAAGAATTAGTTCCATAAATGAATGTAAATCAAATCGTTTTTGTATGACGTGAAGCTATTAAAAAGTTAGCTGACCTTGAATCGCTCAGACCCAAAATATTCTATTAAGTGCAACCACTCAGGCGCCGGTACATCATCAACTTGTTTTTTATACGTTCTTCATCTGCCGAATAACTCTCATAGATGGAATGCAAAGTCGAGTGCCACCCCTTGTAACGCTCACTAGCAATTTTCAAAATTTTTCTTGCGCTCTGCTCTGTGTCCTCCATATCCAAGAAATTTTGTACATTGTATGACACGTTGGTGTAAGCATACAAGATGGAGACTGCAAGAAAAAGAATTACTTGTGTGGGGTGTGACGATACTAACCATAATGTCTCATACTATTTCTCTCTTGTTAGTATCGCCATCCTCTGCCCACATCCTTGCACTGCTAAGAGGTGCATGTTTTTTTGTAAAGATAACCACAACATCGACAAAGTCCCGCTGATTAATACCAACTACAACACCCAACCTGAATTGGTAACTTCTTATTCTCTGTTCTACTAACTTGGGATGCATAGCGTATGCTAGCAACCTTAATTCCTTTAGCCACACCTCTTCCAAACTTCCTTCCTTCTGTTACATTGATACAAACAGTAAATGATTAAAGCAAATTGCCAACTAACCAAGTTTAGTATCATGTACAAATAGTGTGAAAAGAAGAAGTCTGATGTTCGTACCATCTTAGGTGCGATTGCGGCAAATACGAGCATGGACGACCGCGTCTCAACAGCATTTATTACTCCCCTGGTTTATATTAATTGTCGTATTAGACCAAAACGTGAATTAAAAATAAACTTGTTAGGACTGTCTGAATGACATTATTTTGATCGGAAGGGAGTCCATTGTTGACTTTGTTGTTGCTGTTCATACCCTAAAATGAGCCATCAAGTACACATGTCAGTGGTGCTACTGCACCCATAGTACTGCAGAGGATTTTCAGTCGATCAACCAAGCAGTCAAGACTGAGGGGGCGGGCATGCAGTTGGGCACGCTAGACTAGAGAGATAGGGTTCATCGGTTCGGTCTGACTGACATCAGCCGGAGCGCGTCACGAAGAGAATTGGTTGCAGGGCGAGTAACGAACGCCAACGGTAGCAGGTGGCGAATGCAATACAAATAAGGCGGACAGCTTGCAGGATTGAAATCCTCTGTAGTACTGCACCTGCAGTAGCTGCAACTGACATGTGGGCCCATGAGATATCAGGTCCACTTGCCAGTGGCAGCTACTGCAGGTGTAGTACTGCATAGTCCCAACTTGCGATGCTTAACAAAGTGAGGATTCGGTTTGGCCGAGATCACTCAGAGCAACTCTCGAGGAGGATTGTTGGCAGGGCGAGTAATGGCCATGGATTTTCGGGCAGTGGGGTCATTATGGCACGCGAAGGATGGGACGTGGCAATGGGCGAGGGAGACGCGTCGGAGAGGACACTTAAGCGACCTGCAGTAGGGCGTGGGCGCTGGTGCCGGCCAGAGTGGCCAGCGGCGAGAGAGCACAGCGTGGAGGCATCAAAAAATCACGCCATCACACAGGCTGATGAACTGTTAAATATAAAGACTAGAAAAGTAGAATCGCAAGGCATGCTAAAATAATTAGTAGAGCCTAGTACATATTTATTGATTTTATATCTATACCTGTTGTTGGTTCATGCATCATTGACCAAGGAATGAAGAATCTCGGGGTTCCTGATTATCATGTGTCGCAATATTCTCTGCATAACATGCAAAGGAATTAATGTTTTCTAAAAAATTTAATTTTCATAGTAAAAACATTTATAGTTATACCAGGTGCTTGTTGGCCACCATGAATACTTGTAGACAACATGACGGTTTGGTGTTTTGTTCCTAAAGTAAAGAGCATATATTGTAAGTAGTCATTCCAAATAATAGTGATAATGTCATACTACATGATCGACGCAGATTTTAGATCGGGCAGTGTGGTTTCTATAAACTGACAGTGTTTGTTTGGAACAGAGGAATTAGAATTGAAGGAATAGGAAAAACATTGGATCCGAGAAAGCCACAAGAAAGAAAAAAGTGTAAAAACCGTGGGAACTAAAAAACTTAGGAATACCAATTTGTAACACAAGAATGAGAGTACAACATTTGGAGTGATTGATTAGATAACCCATGCATCATTTACTTCTAAATCCAGAAATTACATACTACCTCTGATTTTTAATTTTTGTCATTCCCGGCAAGGAATTGAACTAGAAATTCATTACCATAATAAGTTGTCAAAGCAACATTTATTTCGGTATAGATGTAGTACATGCTATATATATATATATATATATATATATATATATATATATAACTAAATTTGTGAAAGATAATAGCACATATCTTTTTTGTTAATTTATTTAATCTTCGTATATCAGCATGGTCATGTAGAATTTAACTAGCCCAAAACTGCATGAGTCGTGTAGAACCTAGCCAATATAGCTCTACAAAAAGACGGCATGGATCGTGTAGAACTTAACTAGCACAAAACTGGAGTCCAAGATGTCGCAAGGAGGTGTCCGTGACAAAGAGGTTCGGTAGAGACCGTCAAACTTTGTCGCCCGACATTGTACCCACGAGTCACCACCACCAACAGCTTCGATGCGTCACTGCGAGATCCATGAGGAAAAAAATTTTAAAAACTATGGGAACTGAAAACATGGAAATTTCTTAGGCATACGAGTTTGGAACACAGGACAGAGACTACAACATATTTGGAGTACTGCAAGATCACCAAAAGGGCGGGGCAGCGGTGTGTCGGGAACATAGGCCAGTATTTCCATTTATACTTATCATGGCTGAAATAGGGTTACAATAGGGGGGGGGCTGAAATTGGAGGCGCAGGGAGTGAAATTTCAATTGTCAAAATCCCATCTGTGGCGTGCCAAGAAAAACGAAAAAAATTTCGCGGGCGTGGAGAATTTGGCGCTAGCCCTGCCCTCGTGCACGCATGCAATAGTGATTAAATTCATGTCATGTCACGTAGATTCCTGTACGTGGTGTGTGTAGCTAGAGGGGTAGACTTCTTCTAACAACTTGCTCACTTCTTAATTTTAGTATGGCCTAGCTGCTTGCTCGCCATGCTATCGCTAGCTCCTCTTCATCTTTGGTGCCGTGTATGGAGATCAAAATCTAAAAGTAGTCATGTGCTAGCTAGTGGGACATTCCAAAAAATACGAACAAAAGTATGCCAAATGTATGTGTACTAATGCAAACGACATGCAAATACAGAACACCCAAGTCCACAAAAGGATTATGGCAAATCCATGGTACAGTAAAAGGTAAACCATCAGCATTCTAACATTGATCACAATGAAATAATAACATATATATATATATATACTACTACTAAAAATTTCACATGCGCCACAAATTTTTATACAGGCGGACCGACCGTAAAAATTTCCGATGTGATGTCTAATCTTCAGTCCGTCAAGCCGCCTGTGATAGAAGAGTATCACAGGCAGATACGATACATTAGCAATGTCATCAATTATTAGTTACAATGGATAAACTACTTTCCAGATGCCTGATGCATTAGATGATGGACTAATTAGAAATTAAGATGTAATTTCCTAATTGTGTTAATTATGTATCATAATAGTTGTTAATTATATTAATGGTAAAGATTATGTTAGTTGCAAATTAATAAATCATTTTTTGTCAATGCATGAGATATAGAAAAAAGTAATCTCGTCAATTATGAAATTTTATCAGATTAGTGTTTCTTAAGGTTGCCTCAATTTTACCAGATTTCAGTCTTTCAAACACAAGCAATATAAGCGGTCCCAAGTTACAAACAAACAAGAGATATTTTTCAATAAAAGGAGATGTTTTTGGATACTGCATAGGACACATTTTCAGGAACATAAAAGACATTTTCCAATAACATAAGAAAAACACATATATTACAAACAAGAAAGACAAAAAGACATAGAAAACGAGAAAAAGGAAAACTACTTCTAATCATACCTACTCGGAGGAGGTCTTCTCAACCTCCGCTACAGCCACCTCTTCCTCCTCCTCCGACACATGAGTCTGAAGCTCTCGGGCGATGGTGTGCAGAAGGTGCCATTGGCCCTCCACCCCATCCACCTCCGCGATCCTCTCATGGAGGCAGTCGAGACGAGCGGCCACAAAGCTTAACTGGAAGCAGTAGTGGCCGATGCCGTGGAGTCCATGCTGGTGTGGACAGGAAGGGTTCCAAGAACTAGACGTTGACACGAGCTACAACTGCTTGAAATCGCGTCCTTGAAGAGATCATCGAAATCCTTAGAATCTGATGCATGAAAGGGATGTCACACTTTGTGGCTTCACGCGTGAGAGACAATAACTAAAATTTTGTTGTAGACATGCACCGATGAGAACATCGCGAGCCCGATTCAGAGATCAAACCCTAAACTGATAAGTGGCCACCCATCCTTAATGTTTATCCATGAGTATGTTCTCCATAAAGTCTAGTATGAAGACAACAGTAATCTTAGCCTTGGTGAAGTTTGATCGACAGCTCAATCACAGGCTAAGATTATGTAAAATCGGTCACCATCAGTCTTCTTTTTGAAAAGATGATGATAACAATTGTAGTAAACCACCAAATTCAAATGAAAAAATTGAGTAAAAGAACACAAAAGAGGAGAAACGCGGCCTCAAACACACTCTCAATGGAGTCCCAACCAAGAATCGTTGATTGTCGCCACACAACGAATTCTTGGCTAGACATTGAATGCCAGTTATCTCGCCCCTTTTTCAAAATGAGTTGTTTTTCAATACTGCATAGGACGCATTGTTCATGAACATAAATGATTTCATTAACATAAAAACAACACATATATTACAAACAAGACATATGAAAGCACATAGAAAACAAGAAAAAAAACTACACCTAATACTACTCTACTTGAAGTCTGAGGAGATCTCCTCCCCTTCCTTTTTTGCCACTGTCGCTGCTGCCGGCGCCTCCTTCTCCAATGCCGCTGCCGCTGCTACCACGGCTGCCGCCGCCTCATCCTACGGCAATTGAGTTCAAAGCTTCCAGGTGATGGTCTGCAGAAGTTGCAGGCGGCCCTCCACCCCAGCCACCTCTACCATCATCTCATGGACGACGTCGAGACGACTGGCAAAAAAGCTTAAACCAAAGTAGTAGTGGCCGGCGGTGTCCATGCTGGTGTAGACGGGAAGGTTCCAAGACCCAGATGGTTACACAAGTGATATTTATTGCAAAAAACATCCCGCACCAATTTGTCGAGCTTTTTTGCGCGCTTGGCGGTGGTGGACAGGTGGTCGGTGGCCTCCTTCAGGCGCCGATCGAGTTCTTCAACGCGATCTTGGAGGAGGTGGACAGTCTCATGAACCCAAACAGGATGAGGAGGTGCGGGCGCTGCGGGCAGAGACGGGGACAGAGGAGGTGCGGGCGCTGCCTCCAGTTCCATCGGCATTGGTGGCGACGGAAATGAAGAAGAAGGAGGTTCGGAGGACGTCAATGGCTTGGAGCACTTCGATGTGGGGCTACCCATTTGTGCGGCGATAGAGGTGCAGAGAAAGAGTGAGAGGTGGTTGATGGTGGTGCTGCGGAGAAGCAAGACGAGAAGTTTGGAGGCTACGATCGATGGAGTGGTGCGGCGGAGATGCAATAGGATTGCTTTTATAGCGGGTAGTTGTCTAAGTGCAAGAGTGGAGAAGATTGGACTCTTTGAAAACTGTGCTTTCGAACCAGTGGTTTTGTTGGAGTTACTCCAAACCGCAGTTTGCCTACTCTCGATTATCGCAACATAGCTCGACGTGTCCCATCGGCTTCACAAGCAATTTTTTAATTTGACACGCAAGGGGTCCAAGGTATGCAAAGGTCCACCTGACATACTTTGTAGGTTCATCCCACGGAGTTTTAGTTTTTCGGTTCCAACTTTTAAGTTTGTCACGAAAAGGGCCCATGGTATGCAAAATGTTCCAGTTTTTCAGTTTGTCATGCAAAAGACCTTGATCATGTTTCATGATGTTAAGTGTTTTCTATTTTTGTTGAAAGATCATCATATATATAGTTGAAAGATCGTCACAAAACACAAGAAAAAAGTACAAGACACAAGAAAAGAAGAACAACAAAAAAAAAACCTTAATCCTCCTCCTCCTTAGAGGCAACACATCACTGAACTTAGAGCACATTAACTTGGTAACTAAATCATTCATTTGTTTAAAAAATAAACAAATTCTACCTTATGAATTGTCATTCCTGAGAAAGACGATGAACACACCACACATTCATTCACTAACACAATATATCACAAACCTTCGATCATGTTTTTCAGTTTAACATACAAAAGACCTCTTGATCATACATGTTTGATGACGTTAGGTGTTTTCTCTTTTTGTTGAAAGATCATCATATATAGTTTGAGGATCGTTGATCATATGTTTGGGGCGTAGCATGCATGGACAACTAACATGCATGTGTGAGAGAGACCGCGATCATGTATCATGTATGATGACATTACGTGTGTTTTCTCTTTTCTTTGAAAGATCGTCATGTTTGAGGCTCGTTGATTATGTCTGGGGTGTGTAGCAAGCATGGACAAGTAACACACACTTGAAAGACCTTGATCATATTTGATAACAACATTACGCATTTTCTCTTTTTGTTGAAAGATCATCATATATGGTTTGAGGCTCATTGATCATGTTTGGGGCGTAGCATATGCATGACAACTAACATGCATGTGAAAATGGCAGACATTGGATTTAACCGAACGGTATGCGTTTTGAAAAATATATACAACTTGTTAATTTGTTTAATAATTTAATAAAAAATATATAGTTTATAATTCGATACACAAATAGTAAATAACATCATAAATTTAATAATTTTCATAATTCAGATTGTGCAATCATTTTTTTTATCAGTGTGTTAAATGTCCAAATGTTATTCAAATTTTCCATCACAGCTTTAGCTAGAATGTTTTGTCATTTTTTTGCTCTTATAAGGGAATACAATAATATTATGTTAGATATATAAACTAAATCCTTGTTGTGTTGAATATGTATTGATCAGAAGAATTCATTTGAGATAGCTACAGGAAGCAAGGATTAAATTTGTTGGCTTCTTTAAGAGAACGCGCATGAGTGTACTCAAATAAGGCACATTAATTGAGAACAAATAATATTAAGTGCTTAGGTTCAGAAAATATTTTAGTTCAAGGGAAAATTAGTGACTCGCTCCTGGTTTGAAATATTGGTCACCGATTAGTTCAAAAATGAACTATCCGGTGAAAATATTTCGAACCAAGAGGGAGTCTTAATTAAATGGTAAATACTATAGAAACTAAATAAATTTCTTGATGAGTGAATACAAACTGGAGTCTAGGCAAAGGCTTTATCCATTCTATTCTTTACTGTTGAAGTTTTGTTCGTTCTTATCCCTGTCTCATCGTCTCTCTCTTCTAACGTGTGTGCTCCATCAAGAGCACTTGTTTCCTCAACCTCAAGTCTGCATAATCACTTTGTCTTCAAGATGCACTCACAAATTCTCCCGTGTCATGCTGGGTAATTCTTCCTTCTGTTCAACTAACATGCATTTGGGGTGTAGGATATGCATGACAACTAACATGCATGTGAAAATGGCAGGCCTAGGATTTAACTGAAGGGTATGTGCTTTGAAAAACATATACAACTTTTTAATTTGTTTAATAGTTTAATAAAAAAATATAAACTTTATAATTCGATACACATGTAGTAAATAACGTCATAAATTTGATAATTTTTTAGGATTCAGATTGTGCAATCAATTTTTTTATCAGCGTGTTAATTGTCCAAATGTTATTCAAATTTCCCATCACAGCATTAGCTAGAATGTTTTGTCATTTTTTTCTTCTATAAGGGAATACAATAATATTATGTTAGATATACAAACTAAATCCTTATTGTGAGGAATATGTATTGATCAGAGGAATTCATTTGCGATAGCTACAGGAAGTGAAAGTGCATCTAGGTTCCCCGTGGGTTTTGGATGATTGATGACGACAATTAAGTCGCTAATGAGCTCAAGTGATCTTAGCACAGGTGTGGACTCGATCGGAGACGCAAACCCTCAAAAAGGAAAATGAAGGAAACGGGGTCAACTCGAAGCGTAGAAACTAGGGTTTCTAGCGTGTTGAGTTAGACTAGCCGTAGAAATAGGAGGGTGCGTGTGTAAAGTGCATTGAGATCAAGGTTGGGAGCTCAAAGCGTATTAGAGGTCAAACCCCTTGAGAGAAAAGAGTGGATAAGCAGTCTGGTAGTTAGGCCAGACTAGTCCGTGCAGGTGGCCGGACTAGTCCGCCCCTAGCCGGCCAAGTCCGTTGTCGGCCGGACCAGAAGGGTCTGACTGAGATCGGACTAGTCCGTTTGTGGCCGGACTAGTCCGGGTAGCAGTGAGTTGGTTTTGGGGACTAAGTCTCAAAACCACGGACTTGTCCGTTTGAGTCCGGACCAAGAGGTCCTGAGTGAGAATGGACTAGTCCGCCCGTAGGGCCGGACTAGTCCGGGTTAGCGTGTTGAAGGTACTTCTGTGACTAAGTCTGGGAGGACCGGACTAGTCCGCCCTTGGGGCCGGACTAGTCCGTGGTCCTCAGACTAGTCCGTTTTCACACGGAGCAAAAGGGTCTGTGTGAGATCGGACTAGTCCGGTGGTGACCGGACTAGTCCATTGTTGAAGTGACCGTTTGAATTTGAAGTTTGGTGGGTAGTGTGACGATAGCGTGTCAGCTGTCGGGGCCTGACAAGAGGTCAGTGGTCCCCTAGGCCGGACTAGTCCGGGCCTGAGGCCGGACTAGTCCGCCCTTCTGCTGAAGTCAGTAGTATGGGCTTGGGACCTCTATAAACAGAGGTCCCCTGGGTTCTTTTGAAAAAACACTTGAACTGACTTGAACCCTAGCGCCGCCACAGCCAACTTGGAGCACTCTTAAGCCTCTTTCTTGCCAACTTTCCCTCTAAAACTAATTCTTGTGTGGATTAGGGTTTAGTGAGGTGGAGAGAGGAAGAACTTCACGCTTGTGCTCCCGGTTTGATCTCTTGCACTCATGAGTCTTTGTGAGCTGTGTGTTGAGTGTGTTTTGTGTTGTTGATCATCTTTGTGGTGTGGGAGCCTCAGATTGTGAGAAGCCCCAACGAATCTTGTATTCACACTTTGAGATAGTGGAGAACCAAGTTAGGCCCGTGCGGTAAACTTGGTGAGGGAAGGGTTGGTGAACCCGGTCCTTTGTGGACTCCTCAACGGGGACGTAGATTCTTGTGTGGAATCGAACCTCGGGATAAAATCCTTGCGTCTCCGTGTTCTTCGTATTTTGTTTATTGCATACTTAGCTCTAGGGTTGCTAGTCTTGTTTTGAGCCTCACATTGTTTAATCTGTTAAACTTGACTCACTCTGTGTTAATAGATTCTAAACTTGTATTAAACATATCCTCACTTGTAGCCTCGAGAAAAACCCTTTAAAACTTGCTAGAAACACTTTTTAGGGTTCTTCACGCAGGCTGACCGGACTAGTCCGCCCCCCAGGCCGGACTAGTCCGCCCCTGTGATTTAATCTCGTTTTATTCAGTCATTTGCAGGTCGCTTAGCCTATTCACCCCCCTCTAGGCAACTTTCAATTGTATCAGAGCAGGACTCTCCACAAAGAGTCTAACAACTCGGAGAGATGGCCGGAGTGGTGTTTGAAGAGGTGTCAACGTAACGACTCTCAACCGACACGTGAGGAGACAATGGCTTATCAAGACAAGCCAACGGATGATGAGGAGACTCGCCAGCTCAAGGCGAAGCTCCGGGAGAAGTTGAAGATTGCTGTGGTTGAGCCGTCAAGCTCATCAAGTGGTGGCGGCGGGGTCAACTACAATCGACAAGGGTTCAACTAGAACGCCTTGCCACCAACAACCACACCTCTCCATCCCATTGGGGAAACCTCCTCAATTCGATGGAACCGACTACGGGATGTGGAAACACAACATGAAGATCCACCTCGTGTCACTCAATCCGGCATTGTGGCAAATTGTCATGATCGGGGTGGAGATCCGAAGGATGAGGACAACATCACACAAGAACAAGCCATCCTCATCCACCGCAACGCTCAAGCTGCGGGTGTGATTATCTCATCTCTCTCAAGAGATGAGTTCAATCGCGTCGATGGCCTTGAGGTGGCCAAAGACATATGGAACACCCTCAAGACGGCACATGAAGGGAATCGGGTGGTCAAGGAGGCAAAGATCGAGCTCATCGAAGGAGAGCTTGGGAGATTCGCCATCTTGGATGGTGAATCCCCCAAGACATGTACAACCGGTTGAAGGTGCTTATCAACAAGAGCCGATCATATGGCTGCACCAAGTGGACCGACCACGAGGTTGTGAAGAGGATGATCCGGGCATTTATGCCTAGGAAGGTCGCTCTTTTCTCCATGATTCGAGAAAGCCCGAGGTTCACTCAAATGACCCCGGAGGAGGTCCTTGGTAGGATCATTAACCACGAGATCATGGAGAAGGAGGCGCTCTTCTACAATGACCTTCAGAAATTCACCGCCTCCAAGATGAAGAACGTTGCACTCAAGGCAACACCCTCTTCAAAGGAGCAAGAGGAAAGTGATGAAGAGAGCCTCGACACCAATGAGGAAGAGGCCTTCTTCATCAACAAGTTTAGGAGAATGATGAGGAGGAAGAAAGGTGGATACAACCATGAGGGCAAAGGGAAGGAAAGAGCAAGGCCCAAATCAAAAAGGTCTTGCTACAATTGTGGCGAGTATGGGCACTTCATCGCTGATTGCCCACATGAAGAAGCGAAGAAGAAGAAGGAGGGCAAGCCTCAAGATAAGAAATTCTTCAAGAAGAAGAGGCCCTCCAGACAAGCCCACTTGGGGAAGGAGTGGGACTCTAACGATGAGTCCTCCTCCGAAGAAGAAGAGGAGAAGATGGCTACCATAGCCATCGGGAGGAGCTCCAAGGGAAGCAAGCTCTTCCCCAACCTCAACGACGACTACAAACCTACTTGCCTCATGGCAAGGGAGGGAAAGAGAAAGGTAACATCTCATCCCTCCTCCACAACCTCCTCTCAAGACGAATTTTATAGTGCTAGTGAGAATGAACACATGTTTAAGGACATAAGCAAAAGCACCTTGCGAAGGATGAAATTGCTTATGGATGAGATCTTTGAGAAGGAGGATCTCATCAATAGACAAGAGGACATGCTCATCCTTGAGAAGGAGAGGTGTCGAGAGCTTGATGAGATCCTTGAGCTCGAAAGAGAGAAGAGCAAGGCATTGGAACACGAACTTGCTCTAAGTAAGAAAACGTGTTCAAGTCTTGAGGAGAAGACAATTGAGCTCAAAGATGAACTTGGGAACTTGTCAAAAGTTAACAAAATCCTTGCGTCTCAAGTTGAGTCTCTCAAGAACAATGTAGCCTCTTCCTCCAAGAGCTCAACCGTCTCAAAGGCCTCATCCAATGCAACTCTGCCTTGCAAGTGCTCTAACTTAATCCTTAAGCTTAAGGATGAACTCAACTCAGCACAAGGCAAGCAAGCACCTAAGGGAGCCATCTTTGACAAGGAGAAGGTGGCGTATGCACGAAGTGCATACACCAACACAAGACCTCCCCATGTCAAGGATGGTCTTGGCTATACTAGAGGTGGAAGGCATAACGCCAAAACCTCCAAGTATGGCAAAGACATGATTGTCTTCGTTAAGGGGAGTTCATCACCAACTAAAATTGAAAAGAACTCACCCTCTAGCAACAAATTGCCTAAATCTGAATCACATCCTCTATTCCATGATTTTGATGCATCTTATGTGCTAAAGAGGAACAAACACGTCAAAGTGTTTGCTAGATATGTTGGGCCACTCCGCAAGAGCCCCAAGCCTTGCGTGTGGGTGCCCAAATGCCTAACTACTAACGTGAAAGGACCCAACTTCGCTTGGGTACCTAAATGGAAGGCATAAATTTGTTTTGTAGGCTTACTCCTCCGGCGGATCGAAATGGGTGTTGGATAGCGGATGTACCAACCACATGACCGGAGAGAGGAGCATGTTCATAGAGTATGAGGAGAACGAGGACCCAAGTGAAGGAATCTTCTTTGGGGATAATAGCCAAGGGAAAATCCTTGGCTCCGGTAAAATTGCTATCTCCTCTTTGCATACTTTATCTAATGTTTTGCATGTTGATTCCCTAGACTATAATCTCCTATCCATATCACAGCTTTGTGATAAAGGATATAAGTGTGTCTTTTCTAGTGAGGGTGTGAATGTTCTGAGAGAGGGTAATGACTCAATAGCCTTTAAGGGAGTGCTCAAGGGAAAGCTGTATCTTGTGGACTTTACCATGGATAAGGCTCAACTTGACACATGCTTAATGGCGAAAGCCAACATGGGATGGCTTTGGCATAGAAGGCTTGCCCATGTTGGAATGAGGAACCTTCAAAAGCTCCTTAAAGGAGAGCACGTTCGTGGCCTAAAGGATGTGGTATTTGAAAAGGATAGGCCATGTGGTGCGTGTCAAGCGGGAAAGCAAGTAGGAGCTCAACACCCCTCTAAGAATGTCATGATGACCACTAGACCTTTGGAGTTACTCCATATGGATCTTTTTGGCCCCATTGCTTACATTAGCATCGGTGGCAACAAGTATGGTCTAGTCATCGTTGATGACTTCTCTAGATATACTTGGGTGTTCTTCTTGCATGATAAGAGTGAAACCCCCGGTGTCCTCAAGAAATTCCTAAGGAGAGCTCAAAATGAGTTCACCTTAAGGATAAAGGCTATAAGGAGTGATAATGGCACCGAATTCAAGAACATGCAAGTAGAAGAGTTCCTAGATGAGGAGGGCATCAAGCACGAGTTTTCCGCTCCCTATTCTCCACAACAAAATGGAATTGCCGAAAGAAAGAATAGGACGCTCATTGAGATGTCAAGGACGATGCTAGATGAGTACAAAACATCAGACCGGTTTTGGGCGGAAGCGGTTAACACCGCTTGCCATGCCGTAAACCGATTGTACCTTCATCGCCTCCTCAAGAAGACTCCTTATGAGCTTCTCGTTGGTAAGAAACCCAATGTTTCCTACTTTCGTGTTTTTGGTAGCAAGTGTTATATCCTCAACAAGAAGCCTAGGACTTCGAAGTTTGCTTCAAAGTCCGATGAGGGTTTCTTGCTTGGATATGACTCAAACACTCATGCGTACCGTGTGTTCAACAAATCCTCCGGAATTGTTGAAGTAGCACGTGACGTGGTGTTTGACGAAACCAATGGCTCTCAAGTGGAGCAAGTTGATCAACATGCCCTTGATCAAGAGGAACCTCCACTAGAAGCTCTAAGGAGAATGGCACTTGGAGATGTTTGCCCACAAGAACCATCTCAAAGCCCAAGTGACCATCATCATTATGAAGTAGGTCAAACCCCCATTGGACAAGTTGGAAATCCACTAGATACTCCCCAAAATGATAACGGGACTGAAGATCAAGGGGGAGGCTTGGATCAAGGGGGAGACCAAAGTGAAGAGGATGAAGCAAGTGATTCAATAGCTCAACCTCCGAATCCTCGCGTTCATCAAAGTGTTCAACTGGATCATCCCGTTGACAACATTCTAGGAGATATCACAAGAGGAGTAACGACACGTTCACGTGTTGCAAACTTTTGTGAGCATTTCTCCTTTGTCTCATCCTTGGAACCCCATAAGGTTGAAGATGCCTTAAGAGATCCGGATTGGGTAGTTGCCATGCAAGAGGAGCTCAACAACTATGAAAGGAACAAGGTTTGGGAGCTTGTCAAGCGCCCACAAGCTAATGTTGTTGGAACCAAGTGGGTGTTCCGCAACAAACAAGATGAGCATGGCGTGGTAACTAGGAACAAGGCACGACTTGTGGCAAAAGGGTACTCACAAGTTGAAGGATTGGATTTTGATGAGACATTTGCTCCCGTAGCTAGGCTTGAGTCAATTCGCATATTACTAGCCTTTGCTACTCATCATGACTTCAAGCTCTACCAAATGGATGTTAAGAGTGCATTCCTTAATGGCCCAATCAAGGAAGAAGTTTATGTAGAGCAACCTCCAGGGTTTGAAGACCAAGACTATCCTAACCATGTTTACAAATTGCGAAAGGCTCTTTATGGCCTCAAGCAAGCTCCTAGAGCTTGGTATGAGTGCCTAAGAGACTTTCTAGTTGAAAATGGTTTTAGGATAGGCAAAGCGGATTATACCCTTCCTTTTCACAAAGCACTTCAACGAAGATATTTTTGTGTGCCAAATATATGTGGATGACATCATATTTGGTTCCACAAATAAGGTGTTTTGTGATGAGTTCTCCAAGATAATGACGGAGAGGTTTGAAATGTCCATGATGGGTGAGTTGAAGTTCTTTCTAGGATTTCAAGTAAAACAACTCAAAGAAGGGACGTTCATAAGTCAAACTAAGTATACACAACATATTCTAAGGAAGTTTGACATGGATAAGGCAAAACTCATCAAAACCCCTATGGGGACAAATGGACACCTAGACCTAAATGAGGATGGTCCAAGTGTGGATCAAAAGTTATATAGGTCTATGATTGGTTCACTTCTCTATCTTTGTGCATCTAGGCCCGATATCATGCTAAGTGTGTGTATGTGTGCACGCTTTCAAGCGGCACCTAAGGCTTGCCATTTGACCACCATTAAAAGGATCTTGAGATATCTAGTACACACACCCTCCCTAGGACTTTGGTACCCTAAAGGATCTAAGTTTAACCTCATTGGATATTCCGATGCGGACTATGCGGGGTGCAAAGTCGATAGGAAGAGCACATCGGGTACATGCCAATTCTTAGGTCGATCTCTAGTGTCTTGGTCCTCCAAGAAGCAAAACTCTATTGCTCTCTCCACCGCCGAAGCAGAATATGTTGCAGCCGGAAGTTGTTGTGCACAACTTCTCTGGATGCGACAAACCCTTAGGGATTATGGGATTAACTTGCGCAACATTCCACTCTTGTGTGACAACGAGAGTGCCATCAAGATAGCCCATAATCCGGTGGAGCACTCTAGGACCAAACACATAGACATTCGACACCATTTCTTGCGAGATCACTCAATGAAGGGAGATATCGTAATTTCTCATGTGAGGACGGAACATCAACTAGCGGATATCTTCACCAAGCCTCTTGATGAGAAGCGTTTCTGTGAGCTAAGAAGTGAGCTCAACATTTTGGATTCTAGGAATGTGGCCTAAACCACATTTCTCAGTTTTTGAGCTATATTTCGAAAAACTCCTTTCTATCGTGATTTCTCTTCAAAATCTGTTTGAGAAAACTTTTTCTTGGGATTTGAACATGTTTTTATCACATTCTTTCTCTAATTATCATGTTTGCATTGCTTGTTGTCCAAAAGGACAAATGATTGGAGGGCAAAAGCTCTAAAATACAGTTTTTTTTGGCCCAGTCGGACCGGACTAGTCCGCCCCAGTGGACGGACAAGTCCGGGTCCAGACTAGTCCGCGGCTGGTCCGCTTACCGGACTAGTCCGCCCCTCAACCGGACAAGTCCGGATCCGAACTAGTCTGGGTCTGGTCCGCGGAACGGACTAGTCCGGCCCCACAACCGGACTAGTCTGGCCCTTGGGGACTTAAAACCCCCAGGCGGCCCAGACCCCTCCTCTCCCTCTCACACTTGACTCTCTCTCTTCCACGCGCTAGCAACCGCCCCCCATCGGCGATTTTGCGCTCCAACCTCCAAATCTCGACTCCAATCCACGCATCGGAGTCTTTGGGAGTGAGGGATCACTTCCCCGCGCTCCACATTCGCGATTCATCTCCGATCTCGTCGACTCTAGCGGATTTGAGAAGGTATTCCCTCGTTCTTCAAAAACTAGCCCCATTCTTGATTCTTACAGTTTTTGATAGGAACACCTTCATAGATGTTTCTCCATATACCCTTGTGATCATAGCCTAGGAGTATTGCGCGCTGATCCGAAGATTTTTCGATGATTCGATTAGGGTTAGGGTTTATCCTGTGCAACCCGGACTAGTCCGGCCCATGACGGACAAGTCCACCAGGCGGACTAGTCCGCCCCTAGGGCGGACAAGTCCGGTTTGCACAGAGCAAACCCTAGTCCTTGTCTTCTCTCGAGATCTTTTCCGCAATGCTCCCTCTACTTGGACTCATACCTTCCTTTCTATATGCTTTTCACAGCATGTCGAACTCGGAGCGTTCCCCTCCTCGTCCCAACCCCGAGGGGCGAACCAAAGCTCAAATTGTCGAGGCAAGAACCAAGGCTGCGCTCATAGAAGCGCAAAAGGCAAAGGAAGAGAGGCGGCTGAAGGCACTCGAAGCCTCCAAAGTTGCCGCGAGCATCTACAATGAGGAAGAAGCCATAGCTCGAGCAACCGCAGAGTCCCTCAATGAGCTGAGGAAGAAGAAAAGGGAAGACAGGGAGGCTCACAACTCAAGGGTCGCTGAGGCCAATGCTCCCAAAAGGAAGAGACTCGTCACTGCTGGCGAGAAGGCAAAGGGCAAGGAGCAAGCCCCGAGGGAAGAAGAGCCAAGGGTCGAGCGTGACCATAAGAAAGGAAAGGCTCCGGCTCCAGTCGAACCGAAGAAGAAGAAGCCCTCCGTCAAGGTGCCAGCCAAGAAGGCACCCGGAGGAGTTTTGATTCGTGAAAAAGGGAAGGCTCAGGCTGTTGGCCCTCTTGTGATGCACAGTCCAGCACATAATCCAAACCGTTAGCCCAACCTCTCATCCAACACATTCAAAGGAAAAGGGGCAGAAAAGGCAAGACGGCTGAGAACAGACAAAGTGTACTCTTATGAGAAGAGCACAGCTGACCTGCGATTCTGGAATGACTTTCACTGCGATTATTATCGCCTTGTCTACATGAAGATGAAGACTCCTGTGACTGATGCCCAGTGGGTTGACTGGGCCTACATGGCTCAGAAGAAGCATGCTGCATTTGATGCTGTGATCAATGCAGCGGAACGGCATGGAATCAAGGATATCATGGGATTCCAGTACGACTGGAACATTGAGGTGATTGTCCAGTTCTACACAACCGTCTACTTTCACTCCTTTGGAGATCGCCGGATGACTTGGATGACAGATGGAGAGCAGTACACTGTCACATTTGAAGACTTTGCCAAGATTCTAGGATTGGAGGAGCACCTTGAGCATGAGATCATCATCTCTAACCTCAAGGCCCTAGACCGAGATGCCCTTGACTTCATGTATCCAGACCATCTTCCTTATGAGGCAGGATTGGCAAGAAACATCAAGCCATTTTTCAGTGTGCTCAACCGCCTCCTTCGAAAGACCAATGCCCCGAAGGATGGGGATGCCGGAGTCATCCAGGGCAACTTGAGGCACTTGCTGGTGCTGATAGATGGGGAAGAAAGCTTCAACTTAGCTGAGTACATCTTTGATGATATCTTCAATATATCTCATACCCCCAACAGGTCTTGTGGCTATGCTCCTTATGTGATGTGCCTTATTGAGAAAGTCTCCGGAATTACCTTCCAGAAGGATGTCTCACATAAGAGACTGCGTCCTCAGATTCCCCCACCTCTGCCTGTTCCTCCTCATCGCAAGAATGCAGATCCTCCATCTCGCCCCGTGGCACCTCCGTCTCCGCCTCCGCCTCAATCCATGAGTGCCTTCTTCAAATGCTTCAAGGCGATCTTCACTTCTTGCCGGAAGCAAGAGATCCGCGCTCAAAGGGCACACAAGCGTCAAGAAAAATATCTTAAGGCGGTGTGCGACAAGCTGGAGGTCCCAATGTCCTCTCCGGAGGTGAGTGATGGGGGGATCACTCCCTTCCCCAACTTCACCGCCGATGAGCTCGCCCAGCTCCAAGAGGATGGAAGCTCCTCTCGGGCTGCTCCCTCGGCAAGGAACTCCGACGAAGACGACGCCGTCGATCATGAGGAAGACGCCGACGATTCCGAGGCCACGGAGAGTGGAAGTGGCGAAGACGAGGACTAGTTCGTAGATCTTTGTTTCCCCCCCCCCCTCTTTTCCTTTTTGGTGCCTTGATGCCAAAGGGGGAGAGTTAATCGTTTGTGGGTGTGTTTGTGAGTTATGGACCTGTTTTGTAATATATTCATGCTCTTGGATGTTTACATTTGTGCAAGACTTGTCAATGTAGTTTAATCTCAATATAATGCTCTAATTGTCAATCCTTTGATTATATTGATGCTCTTCATGTCTTGTCACAATTGTTGAACACATCACGTAGGCACCCCACCATAACGTGTGTGGGTATGAAAGATCTCCTCCACCTCTTTTACATGTTGCATACATTGAGGGGGAGTCATTCATACGCACACAAGTTATGAAAACCAATTTCCTACTCTTAATTGTTGAAGGACTTAATGTGTTGTCATCAATCACCAAAAAGGGGGAGATTGAAAGTGCATCTAGGTTCCCCGTGGGTTTTAGATGATTGATGATGACAATTAAGTCGCTAATGAGCTCAAGTGATCTTAGCACATGTGTGGACTCGATCGGAGACGCAAACCCTCAAAAAGGAAAAGGAAGGAAACAGGGTCAACTCGAAGCGTAGAAACTAGGGTTTCTAGCGTGTTGAGTTAGACTAGCCGTAGAAATAGGAGGGTGCATGTGTAAAGTGCATTGAGATCAAGGTTGGGAGCTCAAAGCGTATTAGAGGTCAAACCCCTTGAGAGAAAAGAGTGGATAAGCAGTCTGGCAGTTAGGCCGGACTAGTCCTTGCAGGTGGCCGGACTAGTCCGCCCCTGGCCAGCCAAGTCCGTTGTCGGCCGGACCAGAAGGGTCTGACTGAGATCGGACTAGTCCGTTTGTGGCCGGACTAGTCCGGGTAGCAGTGAGTTGGTTTTGGGGACTAAGTCTCAAAACCACGGACTTGTCCGTTCGAGTCCGGACCAAGAGGTCCTGAGTGAGAACGGACTAGTCCGCCCGTAGGGCCGGACTAGTCCGGGTTAGCGTGTTGAAGGTACTCCTGTGACTAAGTCTGGGAGGACCGGACTAGTCCGCCCTTGGGGCCGGACTAGTCCGTGGTCCTCAGACTAGTCCGTTTTCACACGGAGCAAAAGGCTCTATGTGAGATCGGACTAGTCCGGTGGTGACCGGACTAGTCCATTGTTGAAGTGACCGTTTGAATTTGAAGTTTGGCGGGTAGTGTGACGATAGCGTGTCAGCTGTCGGGGCCTGACAAGAGGTCAGTGGTCCCCTAGGCCGGACTAGTCCGGGCCTGAGGCCGGACTAGTCCGCCCTTCTGCTGAAGTCAGCAGTATGGGCTTGGGACCTCTATAAATAGAGGTCCCCTGGGTTCTTTTGAAAAAACACTTGAACTGACTTGAACCCTAGCGCCGCCACAGCCAACTTGGAGCACTCTTAAGCCTCTTTCTTGCCAACTTTCCCTCTAAAACTAATTCTTGTGTGGATTAGGGTTTAGTGAGGTGGAGAAGAGGAAGAACATCGCGCTTGTGCTCCCGGTTTGATCTCTTGCACTCATTGAGTCTTTGTGAGCTGTGTGTTGAGTGTGTTTTGTGTTGTTGATCATCTTTGTCGTGTGGGAGCCTCAGATTGTGAGAAGCCCTAACGAATCTTGTATTCACACTTTGAGATAGTGGAGAACCAAGTTAGGCCCGTGCGGTAAACTTGGTGAGGGAAGGGTTGGTGAACCCGGTCCTTTGTGGACTCCTCAACGGGGACGTAGATTCTTGTGTGGAATCGAACCTCGGGATAAAATCCTTGCGTCTCCGTGTTCTTTGTATTTTGTTTATTGCATACTTAGCTCTAGGGTTGCTAGTCTTGTTTTGAGCCTCACATTGTTTAATCTTGTTAAAACTTGACTCACTCTTGTGTTAATAGATTCTAAACTTGTATTAAACATATCCTCACTTGTAGCCTCGAGAAAAACCCTTTAAAACTTGCTAGAAACACTTTTTAGGGTTCTTCACGCAGGCTGACCGGACTAGTCCGCCCCCAGGCCGGACTAGTCCGCCCCCTGTGATTTAATCTCGTTTTATTCAGTCATTTGCAGGTCGATTAGCCTATTCACCCCCCCCCCCCCTCTAGGCAACTTTCAGGAAGCAAGGATTAAATTTGTTGGCTTGTTTAAGAGAACGCATGAGTATACTAAAATAAGGCACATTATATGAGACCAAATAATATTATGTGCTTGAGTTTAGAAAATATTTTAGGTTAAGAGAAAATTAGTGCCTCGCTCCTGGTTTGAAATATTTGTCACCGATTATTTCAAAAATGAACTATCCGGTGACAAATATTTCTAACGAAGAGGGACTATTAATTAAACAGTAAATACTATAGAAACTAAATAAATTTCTTGATGAGTGAATAAAATCTAGAGTCTAGGCAAATGCCTTATTCATTATATTATATATTTTTGTAGTTCCGTTCCTTCTTATACTTGGCTCATTGTCTCTCTCTTCCAACGTGTGCTCCATCAAGAGCACTTGTTTCCTCAAGTCTGCATAATCACTTTTTCTTCAAGATCCAACACAAGTTTTCCCGTGTCATGCTCATACTCAAGCCACGGCGTCAAGGGACGTTTGTCGTTGCTAAGCACGGAGTTCGTGATAAGTGAGGCTGTAGCACTCTTTGCATGGTGGAAGTTTTTTGACGAAGGGTCACGGAGCCGTAGACAACTCAACACTGCTTATTTTGTTGCTTTGTCCATGTTAGTGCTAATCCTGACTTGCTGGGCTAATGAACACCTGATGAGTTCAGGTTGTGTTCGTGAGTGCGTGCACAAGAGTGGTCTGGTGCTGATTAGTTGCCGCATCGGAAGAGCTTGCTTGGCTCATGGACAAGGAAAATACTTTGTACGTAGTACAAATTAGTAAGTTGATCGGTGTTGCCGTTCATACGGAAAGATGCAGCAAGGTAGTCGCTTGCAGGTGTATGTTAATTACGTGAGTGTTTGGCGGGGTCATGTGGTTAGTCCACGGTGCACCCTAAACCCGGTGTTGAGGCCGTGTATGTGCATACACTAGTGACATGTGACAAAGTGCTCTCAGTCAAAGTTAGATGGCGTGTATATGTGTGATCTTTTTGGCCGCATCGTGCTCATGCACATGATGGATCGTGCACGCCAAGCTTCGAGTCATTCGGATCGCTGAGCAAATTTCGAACGTGGAGTTCGTGTGCTCCAAGCCTATAAAAGGTTTTTTACTCATTTGTTGAAATGACACTACGAATAATAGAAAGGCAGTGTCGTCGCTGGCCTTGTTATCTGTCATCCGAGAGTGTTTTTTGTTTCCTCTATTATAGTTCACTCACTCGTTCATCACTAGTTCTAACAGTCCGTTGGCTTTTTCCATACATGGGTCGCTTCACACTTTTAAACGACGTTTCAATTGTTCCATTGTGCCCGTGCGCACTGCAACATTCCGGGTGTTGGCATGCGTGGCAATCATCGGGGCAAGGTGGCACAGTCATGGGAATCGTGCAGTGTGCCCTTAGCTGTAAGATTTGGAGCATGAACATACGTGGCAACCCATCTGTGTAGGGTCGCATAGAGATGGCTGTGCGGCCCTCCCGCATAGAATTCAATTCCCGCACCAAGGGGTTAAAGGCAGGCCCAGCTCTGGGCCTAGGCGGGAGGGGCGACCGCCTAAGGCCAGGCCGAGGCGGGGCCTACAATGTCAGCAGTTCAAGAAAAAAGAAATAAAATTAATTAGTATTTGTATCATCCATATGCGATGTACAGTTACACAGTCTAGCTTTTTATTTTAATATTTTTTGATATATAATACTACATCCTAATGTGTTTAATATTTATTATATATAATATTACTAATGTGTTTATTTTCCATATGCGATGTTTTTCAATAAAAGGAGGAGTTTTCGATAATGCATAGGACACATTGTTCATGAACATAAAAGACATTATTCATTAACATAAAAACAACACATATATTACAAATAAGAAAAAAAAAGAAAAAAACATAGAAAACATAAGAAAAAACTACTACTAATCCTACTTTACTCGGAGGAGGACTTCTCCACCTCCTCTTCCGTCGCTGCAGCATCCAACGGCGGCGCCTCTGCCTCCGTTACCACATCCGCTGGTGGTGCCTCCTCTTCTGCTGCAACCGCTACCGATGCCTCCTCCAACACCAGACCGATCTTTTGGCCGCCATCACCAGTTGCTCGTGAAACTCCACCCCAAACACCTCACCGATTGTCTCATAGAGGAAGTCGAGACAAGCGGCAACAAAGCCTAACCCGAAGCAGTAGTAGTCGGCGGAGTCCATGCTGGTGTGGTGGGGAAGGTTCCCAAGTCGCATATGGTGACTGTAGCGAGATGCATTGTCAAATACATCCCGCGCCATTGTGTCGAGCGCTCTTGCACACACGTCAGTGACGGACAGGTCATCAATGACCACCTTAAGCCGACGATTGAGTTCATCGATGCGGTCATTGATGAGGCGGGTAGTCTCAACCCTGTCGGGCTGAGGAGGTGCAGGAACCGCGGGCAGAGGAGGTGCAGGCGCCATGGGCAGAGACGGTGGCGGAGGATATGCGGGCGCCGCCTCCAGCTCCACCGACATTGGCGGCGACGAAAACAGAGAAGAAGGAGGTTTGGAGGACGTTGATGGCCTGGAGCGCTTTTGTGCTGGGCTACCCATTTGTCCAGCAATAGGGGTGCAGAGAAAGAGCGAGAGGTGGTCGACGGTTGTGCGGCAGAGAAGCAAGAAGAGAAGTTTGGAGGCTAAGATCGATGGAGAGGTGCGGCGGAGAAGAAGAGCAGTGTGCCTTTATAGCTCGTTGTCATCAAAGCGCGCGAGTGGAGATGAACAGATGCTTCGAAAACTGTGCTTTCTAATCGGTGAGTCAGTTGAAGTTACTCCCTCCATCCCAACTCAGCTCTATTTCTGAGTTTAGTCCAACTTACCTTTGACCAATAATCTCTATAGATTCTATTAAATTCAGTCATAGTAAATTGTATATTATGGAAATATTTTCCATGAAGAATCTAAAAGTACAATTCTTAAATTGTTAAAATTGATCAAAATTACAAAAATTATTGGTCAAACATAAATTTGACCAAACTTAGAAATAAAGTTCAATAATGGGACGGAGGTAGTACGTCAAATCGCAGTTTGCCTCCTGTCAATTATCGCAACGGCTCGGCACGTCCCATCAACTTCACAGGCAGTTTTTTAGTTTGACATGCAAAGGGCCCACAATAGGCAATGGCCCACCAACCATACTTTGTAGGTTCGTCCTGTAGTGTTCGTAACATTTCGTGTGAACAATTTCAACGAGGTTCGGAAGATTGACGTGAACGTGTGTGGCAATCGACTGAGAGTCCTATCTTTTATTTGAAGGATCCAACCGTTACAGACCGAGAGTCCATATTGAACCGATTGATAATTGTCGTGATCATGTATGATGGTGGACATGAATATAATGCATGTGAAACAGAGCTTGCGGTCAAGCATGTTTGATCACGTGTTGAGGATTTTTGCACCCCCCTTGTTGCGGATCAAGTTAATTTCATGATGTTGAGGCTCGGATGTGGCGTACATGTTTTCGCAAGTGTGTTCATTTCTACATAAAATCAGAACACGTAGCTTCTACGGCTGTCATTTCTTCGAAAATACGAGTACAACATGCATGCTAGGAAATATACTATATACATGGCAGCATGTGATTAATTTCATGAACCACGTACGTTGTGAGAGTTTTATGCTTAGATAGTACTCCATAGTACACATTCTATCCTTGTACCCTCGAGGGAACATCCTTCATGTCAAACATAGTTTGTTATCCCTGTTGATGATAGGATAATATTCTTCATTAGTGTGGTAGATAAACTGCCATATAGGTCGAGAGTATACACATGGATGGTAGAGAATATGATAAATATAGAAATATATATCAATACATGGTAGGAAATATGTGAGACCTATGTGTGCTGAATACATTGTCTATGACGATAAAAGTGTTGAATACTACCAAAACACCTTTTTCAATAAGGTCTGTGTCGGTACCCTACGTACCGAATACCCCTTGAAACTGCAAAGTGTGCAAAGTAACTCCACCTATCCGAGTTGAATACCTCCGAAGGCCCCAAGCGTCACTTGGAACCGGACCTGCCTCCCTTCTATGGTTAGTCCCAGTGCCGCCACGTGTATCTCAAAACCGGAGCTACAACCCATACACGGGAAAGCTCCGGACTAGATACCAGTGTGGCACCCACGGACCTAACCCCCGACAGAGGGAAGCTCCGGTACCGACATGTGTACAAAAGCACTGGACCTACTCGTCCAAGACGGTAAGCTCCGGAGCTGCCACGCGTCTTACCGCCGTACCTTCAACCTCAACAGACATATTAGTGGATCTCCAACGGCTCAAACCTTCAAGGAAGATTAAAGACTTCAAGACCTGATTATGTGTCATTAATGTCGTGTTAATGACATGCGATCAGAGGGCTCTTAATACCAGTAACGCCACCATTAAGGGGCATTAAGACGCTATTAAGAGGAATCAAGCACATTAAACTGTGTATTAGGCATCAGTAACCGCTAGGGCCACATGTCGGGCCAAGCTAATGATGTAACGGCCAGCCCTTGTACTATAAAAGGACTAGCCGAGCAATACACAAGGAGACCTCTCTCTGGACTCTCTGCGCACTCACACCAGTGCTCATATGCTCAATACAACAACAACACACACCCGTGGAGTAGGGTATTACGCTCAAGCGGCCCGAACCACGTAAACCCTCGTGTCCAATGGCCATTTTGTTCTGAATCTCCGCGCGCCCCAACCGAACTACAAACTCTGCGGTCTACTAACCGTGGTACTAGGAGAATTGCCGGATTCACACTCCAACAGTTGGCGCGCCAGGTAGGGGCACAGCGCGTGAGATTCCAAAAATGGTGAATTCTGCTGCTGGATCATCTAATGGTAACCAAGTTGTGCAGCCTGTTGGAGGCAATCCCTCCAACATGCAACAGCCAGCAGGTGCTGTAGCTCCAGCAGGAGTCATGCCACCGCCGCCACCGTCCGCTCTGGCAAATAATGCTGGATATCGTGATGGGGCGTTTGCGTCGGTATTTGCATCGGCGAACAACAACCCCGAACACGCGATTATTGTTGTGTGTGCTCTTCTCCAACCTCCACCGCCTCCAGGAGCACCTAAGGGTGCGATGGAGCAGTGGAGAGCTGATGTGGAACACTTGGTTGCAGCAGCAGCCGATGGCATCAGCAATCAAGGTCCACCCACCTCGGGGCGGGCCCCATCACAGCATCGGACATGGTCGGGTAGGCTCGATCTGCAAGCTTCGCAGCACAGGAGGCGTGCTGCATCTCAACAAGTTATGTCGTTGCCTTCTGGGGCGCGACACACTCACACGATAACAAGGCTTTCGACTCACGATCTCCGGGCGGAGCTTGATCGCCGTTATCGGCAACAGGACGACCGCGTCCACATCGAGTGTGCTCGTGAGAGGCGAGAAGCTCGGGACAGTCCTGCTCCTGAGGGAGTAGGAGGAGGTTGTTCTGCTTTGGCCATGAATCTACGCATGGTCATATGGCCGCAGAAGATCTGGCCTTACCTGCTGGAAAAATATGACCGGACTGCCAATCTCCCCGAATTTCTCCAAATATACTCCACCGCTATCCATGCGGCTAGGGGAAATGAGGCCGTGATGGCCAACTATTTCCCCGTGGCGTTGACTGGGACCGCCAGGTCTTGGTTTATAAGCCTTCTGCCCAACTCCATCAACAGTTGGGTGGAGCTGAGCCAACAGTACACCGCTAGGGCGGAGCCTCATCGGAAGTGGATGGATACTGCCATAACCTTCAATGCTTCGGACTGCCCTTAGAACATGATCAGAGCTGGCCAACATCCACTGATGGTATCTCCGACCATCAATAATATCCAACTCCACCACAGGATAGTGGACGGAGGTTCGGGGCTGAACCTCATAAGCTTCGAAGCCTTTGTCAAGCTTCAGCTCTGACCTTCAGACCTTCGCTCCTCTCAACCTTTCTCAGGAGTAGGTCCGGGGGCCATAACCCCACTCGGTGTCATTACTCCCCCGGTGACCTTCAGGACTAGAGAGAATTACAGGACTGAGAAGTTGGTCTTCGATGTGGCACAGATCAACTTGCGCTTTGACGCCATCTTGGGGCAGGCCAGACCTGTATAAATTCATGGCTGCTGCTCATTATGGTTACTTGGTGTTGAAGATGCCAACACCTTCAGGCGTTCTCCGGATCCACAGAGATCGCACCACCAGAGTTACCGCCCTGGAAGAACTCCATGCGCTTGCTACAGCACAAGAGGAAGAGTCTGGAAAGGAGCAAGCTTTGATGCCCCCGAGCATTCATCATCGAGGCTCAACTTCTGCACCCCGTGTGCAACCAAGCGCGACATCGACATTCCCGTCAAAGTCGTCCAAATCGGTTCTGACGCCGCTTAGACCACCCGTATATTGGGAGGTTTGAACGACAAATAGGAACTCGCGCTCATCACTTTCCTTCGGGCTAACGTCGACGTGTTTGCCAGGCAACCGTCACAAATGCCTGGGATCCCTAGGGATGTGATTGAGCACAATATGAAGATCTATCCCGATGCTCAGCCTATACATCAGAAGCCTCGGAAGCAATCAGTAGAGTGATAGAACTTTATACGTCAAGAAGTGAAGAAGTTGCTCGAAGCTAGATTCATCCGAGAAGTATTCCACCCAAAAGGGCTGGCAAACCCAGTCATAGTTCCCAAGGTCGGCGGGAAGCTTCGGATGTGTGTCGACTACACAACACTGAATAAGGCATGTCCAAAGGATCCATTCCCACTACCTAGAATGGCTCAGATAGTGGATTCCACCTCTAGGTGTGAATTACTGTGTTTCCTAGGCGCATATTCTCTTTATCAAATCAGAATGTCTAGGGAAGATGAAGAGCATACTTCCTCTCATCACAGTAGATGGGTTATACTGTTACACTGCCATGCCATTTGGTCTCAAAAACGCTGCTTCAACATTTGTGCGAGCTATGTACAAAACTTTTGGAGAGCTCATTAAAGACTCAGTGGAAGTGTACGTCGATGACATCGTCGTCAAGATCAAGAACAAGGAGTCACTTCCTGACACCTTGCAAGCTGTCTTCGACAAGTTGCAAATTACATGCACAAGGCTGAACCCAGACAAGAGTGTCTTTGGGGTTAGCTCCGGAAAGCTTCTTGGATTCTTGGTGAACCACCGAGGAATAGAGGCTAATCCAGCGAAGATCAAAGCTATTGAAGACATGCGACCGCCCGCTCGCATCAAGGACGTCTAGAAGCTTACTGGGTGTATAGGTGCCTTGAGCCGGTTCATCTCAAGACTGGCGGAACGGGCGCTACCCTTCTTTAAACTGTTGAGGAAATCCGGACCATTCTAATGGTCTAAAGAAGCAGAAAAGGCATTCCAAGAGCTGAAGCAGCTCCTCACCACTCTACCAGCCTTGGTAGCTCTGAATCCTGGTGAGCCACTTCTGCTTTACATTTCAGCAACTGACGAAGTCGTCAGCATGGTCCTGGTTGCGGAAAGACCAGAACCATCCCCAGTTCAGGAATCCAGACCCCTCCGGGAGGGTCCATAGCTACCTTTAAGGCGAGTCTAGGTCCCAGCCCCCAGACCCGGATCCTCAAGGTGAGACACCAGAGGATCAACCTCCTTCAAGTGAAGGAGCTACTGTTGATGAACCAGAAGATCCGATCCCTCCGGGAGGGTCCGGGTCACTCCAAAAGAAGCTCTGGGTTCCTCTAGCGGGAACCGGGATGTCCCCAAAGAAGGTCTGGATCCCTCCGAGAGGGTCCGGGATGATGAGGAGGAAGCTTCGGGCCCCTCCGGGAGGGTCCGGACAGTCCAGCGCCCAGTGTACTTCATCAGCGAAGTACTCCATGACGCTAAGACTCGGTACCTAGTGGTGCATAAGCTTCTATATGCAGTTCTTATTGTCTCTAGGAAGCTTCATCACTACTTCCAAGCTCACGAGATTTCAGTGGTAACCTCTTACCCACTGCGTGCCATCTTGCATAACCCCAACTCAACTGGGAACATTGCAAAATGGGCAGTGGAATTGGCCAAGTTTGATCTTGAATTCGTCCCAAGACAAGCCATCAAGAGTCAAGCATTGGCAGACATCGTGGCGTAATGGACCCCCTCTCCATTAAATTCTGGGGGCCCCAGTGAGCAGAAGCCAGAACCTAAAGTTCTGGTCTTCACTGAGCCTCACTAGACTCTCTACATCGACGGCTCCGTGTAGAAGCAAGGTGCCGGAGCTGGAATCCTTCTCCTCGCTCTGATCGGGGAGAAGGTCAAATACATGGTTCACCTTGACTTCAAGGCAACCAACAACATGGCGGAGTATGAAGCACTAATCTACGGGCACAAGGTGGCACTATCGTATGGTGTCAAGCAGCTGTTGGTAAAGGGTGATTTGCAAATCATTATAAAACAAGTCAAAGGTGAATGCTGCTGCAACAACCCTCAACTAGCTGCATATCTTCTTGAAGTCCAGAAGCTTGAGAAGGACTTAGAAGTCCTGGATCTTTGCCATGTCCAGCATCTCAACAATGCTGAAGTCAATGAACTCTCGATGAAAGCTTCAACGTGAGCTCCGGTTCCCGACGGAACCTTTGTCCAGTGATTGTCAAGACCAACAGCTCAGCCTGCTGAACTGAGCGAAGGAGGCGAGACCAGCACCTCGAAGCTCGCGGTCCCGATGGCCCTGTTACCATGGCATCCATCAAGGGTCGTAGGTGCTGCCGGAAGCTCTGAGCAACCTAGCACGCAAGACTCAGAAGCTCATGTTAGCTCCGATGCATGGATCTCAGAGATCCGGAGCTACTTTAAAGACCATTTCCTTCCTGAAGACAATGTATCCGCTGACTGGATAGTCAGATTGGCTAAAAGATACACACTGGTAGAAGGGGATCTCTACCGACGTGGTGCCAATGGCGTCCTAATGCGGCGCATTGCAAAGGAAGAAGGTCGCGAGCTCCTCGCAGAAATCCTTGGAGGCGAGTGTGGGAACCACGCGTCTTCCCGCACGCTGGTCGGTAAAGCCTTCCGGCATGGCTTTTACTTGCCTACAGCACTCCAGGATGCAACTGAGCTAGTGAAGAAATGCGAAGCATGCCAGTTCCATGCAAAGCAAATTCACACACCAGCTCAGCCACTACAAATGATACCTCCTACATGGCCATTCGCTGTGTGGGGGATGGACATCTTGGGACCTTTCCCAAGAGCCGTCAGAGGTTACAAGTTCCTGTATGTCGCCATTGACAAATTCACCAAGTGGCCGGAAGCAACTCCAGTTGTGACAATAAACAAGCAATCATCTATCAACTTCTTGCAGTTGATAGTATGCAGATTTGGAGTCCCAAACAAGATCATAACTGACAACGGGACCCAATTCACAAGTTCTGCATTCCAAGGATATTGCGAAGACCTCGACATCCAAGTCAGCTATGCTTCAGTATCTCACCCGGCAAGCAATGTCCAAGCTGAGAGAGCAAATGCAGAAATCCTAAAAGGACTCAAGACGTGCACATATGAGCGCCTGAAAAAGCATGGAGCCAACTGGATTGAAGAGCTTTCGCGCACCATGTGGGCGAACATGACAACTCCAAACCAGTCAATTGGAGAGACACCCTTCTTCCTGGTGTACGGAGCTGAAGCAGTCCTTCCCCCGGAAATCACCTTGGGGTCGCTTTGGGTCCGGACCTTCGACAAAGCCACGCAGGACCAGCTCTGGCGTGAAGACCTTGACCTCGTTGAAGAGGGAAGGTGTCGAGCAGCTGTTCGAAATGCACGATACCGCCAAGTGCTCCGGCGCTATCACCAAAGGCATGTGCAGACAGCTCGAGGAAGGCAATCTGGTGCTACGGAGAATACAAACTCGAGAAGGGTTAAACAAGCTTTCCCCCAGCTGGGAAGGACCCTTTCGATTGATCAAAGTATCCCGTCCTGGATGCGTTCGCTTGGAAACTGAGGATGGGACATCGCTCCCTAATCCTTGGAACATTGAGCACCTCCGTAAGTTCTACGCTTAATATCACGAAGGTGAGTCTATAGTTACAAGTGATGTATGTTATAGCGTCATTGTACAGAGCCGGGTAGCTCCTCCGGTAGAACAGTCAGACCTTTCCCGGAAGGTCCGCAAAGTTTAAGCAACGCTCGTCACAGTCTCAGAACTAAAGGTGTAGCTAGCTACCCTGGGTCAAACAAGAAATGCAACACACTTAGCCTGGTTCGGTACCCTAAGAGTGTACTTGTTTCCGCTGTACCCCAGACCTATAATGAAAGACATCATAATGTGAAAACAGACTCCACGTGCATTTACTTTGTACGGGCCCATTCTTTTTTATTTTTCTCTTTCTTGTTTATAAAAAAGTTGTGCAATCCTCAAGGAACTTTAGCTCGAACAATTCACGTACAATCCAAGTTGCATTGATAAATCTTTCGGGTCTTCATATTGTTGAATGGCCTACTCACTTGAATGCCGCCAAGCCAATCTAGGTCCAGAGTGTGCTATGGACTTAGCCTAGTCCTGCACCCTAAGTACGCCACTCTCCCTACACCCTGGCAGGCCAAAGTAAGGTGAGTCATGGAAACAATTGGACCTGGAGAAAACAAACAAATGCGCATGATTGTATACAGAATTGCTGTCAATCTAAAATTTCTTTCGGGAATAGTAAGCTACAATTGAGTTATAGATAGGAAATGGATTTTACTATTTTTCTTGACTTCAATGTGCAAGAAAAATAAAATTATCGTGACGATGGTGGACAATTTCAGAGCTATCAAAGCTCCGACATCCCCCAAGGGGGCCTGCCGTCGATGTTTTAAACATAGCTAGTGGGCATTGCCGGAGCTATCAAGTGCCAACAAACCCAGGGGGCCAGCCGTCGATGTGAAAGGAGCTGAAGAAAAGATGGTGGAAGGACACCCCAATGGGGTCTGCTGTCGACGCTTTACGTGTTGATGGTGGTCGCTGCTGGAGCTACTAAGCTCTGGCAACCCCAGGGGCCAGCCGTCGATGCTCTACGTGTTGATGGTGGTCGCTGTCGGAGCTACTAAGCTCCGACAACCACAGGAGGCCATTCTTCGATGCTCTACGTGTTGACAATGGTCGCTGCCAGAGCTGCTAAGCTCTGACAACCCCAGGGGGCCAGCCATCGATGCTCTACGTGTTGATAGTGGTTGCTGCTGGAGCTGCTAAGCTCCGACAACCCCAGGGGGCCTCTGCTGTCGATGCAACAAGACTTCGGACCTATACTCTAAAAGTTCGAAGCATTCAAGTTTTCAACAAATTACTGCATCATTTTGGTACATGTTCACAATCAATCTACCAGGAGGCCAAGTGAGATAAAGGTTTAAGAAAAAAAATGAAATTCATAAATTTCTTGGATTTCATTCATCTGAAGACAAGAGATTACAAAATTCTGGAAAATATGTGAAGATATAAGTAGGAGCTAAAAGGGGAAAGTCCTAAACTCTACTGAAGAACAAGGCGACCTTCTCAGCAACCTCCGACACGCTGGTCCTGGCGGCGTCTCCATCTCCATCGACGGGACCTTCAAGCACCGGGTTCAGCAGGAAGTGAGGATCCCGGCTTGTGTAGCACGTCAGCATGTACTATTCGATGTTTCGCCAGGGATTTCCCTACAGTCTCCAACTGATCCACGATGACATCGCACATTGCGTCAAGCTTGTTGTCAGCCGAGCTCAGTGCTGCCAGCGCATGGTCTAGCTCCGGCTCTATATTTTCCGGACGCACAGGACTAAAGCCTAGTGGCGTCAGCGCATCATTGGCTTTGCCCAGGAAATCCCATACTTGTTGGGACTCCGCAGCCCTCGAGCCTCACAAATCTTCCAAGGACTTTCGGGGCACCGCAAGCTCCAAACCTTCTCGGGCAAGACGCTCGACCTCTTTGGCGTGTTGCTGAATACCCTCATCAACTTGCTTTCCGAGGTTGGCAAGCTCCTTCTCCTGGACATGGATCTTGTTCCGGCGGTCAACCAGGTCTTTCTCCCGACCCCGCACCTTCTTCTCCCTGGCAGAGACTTCAACCTCCCTTTTGGTTAGGTCCTATCCATGCTGCCAGGCCTTCTCCTCCTCGCTCTTGCAGCGCTCCTCCAGCTTCTGGGTGCGCTCCACAAGGCTCTTGTCTCCTAGATCCAGCCTCTGGGCAAGCTCCTCCTCCCTCTTCACGAGGTCATCTCTCAGCTCCAGGAGTTTCTGCTCCTCCTCTTCGAGCTTCTTCTCTCGCTCTTTGAGGTTCTCCTGATGCTTGACCAGAATTTCGTGGATGGTGTTGAGCTTCTCTTTGTAGAATCGAAGAGCACATGAAAAGCTACCAGAGGGGGTGAATTGTAGATTAAAAAATCTTACGCAGCGGAAACAATTAAATCCCAACCCCTTCGGGAGAAAAATGATATGTTAAAGAAATCGTGTGTGAGACTAATCTAAATGTGTTTCACCATGACAAAAGTGATAGATATCTGAGAGAATCAAGTCACAAAGACAACACAACAAGAATCACTCAAATCCATCGAGAGAAACTCAAGTTACGATTGAAAGATCGAACAAAGGTCAATCTGTCCTACCCGAGAAAAACAGTTCTGGAATGCTGCAAAGAAACTCGTGTAGATCAAAAACAACAAATCCAATGACCGCGGAATTTCGACAGATGATAGATAATCAAGTTTTAAAGAAAACCAAAAAAGAATCACATCAATTGGATGTGTCAAACTCTAGTTATGATAAAACCACCAACCAAAGGTAGTGCTGTGCAGAAACTCAACGAGTAAAACTTGTTTGGAACAAGTCCGAAGAACAAGGCACAAAAGTTACTTTCAACTATGAATTTTATTCAATAGAACACAAGAGGAACAGCACCAAAGTCGTGCACCACGAGCTCTGGCCTCCCTTGCTTATATAACCAGCCCTTATGCCTACCCAATCTCAACTAGGACTCTAACCTACTCAAATCACGAATCAAAACTTTCCATAACTTCTTAGGACTCTTCTATACGCAGATAGAAGCAATATTAACACTTCCAAACACCTTAGGAACATATACCACATTCCTCAAAACAACTCAAATTAGTGACCAACACGAAATTCTATCATAACCAACTCGATACTTTCCATACCGAGCCATAACCGACTCTGCCGCAGCCGAAGTCATCAACCGATACGATCCGATCCTTCCAATCAGATCTTCCCATCCATAAACCATCTTCTGAACCATGTTGCCACGTCATGCACCGCATGCATACATGCAAACACCTTCCTTCAACGTCCAGTAACCTTCGTATGCACTGCACTTGATTCAATCATCCTGCGTGACCTCCTGACCCGCTCAACCACAATTCCTCCTGAACTTGGTTGTTGGAACCTCATCTCCTCCCTTAGACTAGTACAAAGGATCCTGTCATTAGCCATGGCTTGAACTCAAGCAACACCTGCACATGAACAAGCAACCAAACCATACGAGCCCAAGTCCTCGACTTGACTCAAATCAGTTGTGAATACAACGCCTTATGTGAGCACCTCACATAAGCATGTTGCAAAGCATATCAAAACAATATCATCCATATCAACCAAAACGCACCAAGAACTTAGCAAATGAATATTAAGTAATCTTTCCAAGAATATAAAGTATGTTCAGAACATTTCACATGAAAATTTGGAATATTACGATCAAGCTCTGAACCTTGCCAAAGCTAACCGGAGCTTGAGCTGGAGCTTACCAAAGCTAGTGCAACCTAGGATGGAGCTTACCAAGGCTAGTCGAACCTAGTGCCAGAGCTAACCAAAACCATTCGGAATTAGTCAACCCAAAAGTCAGAGCTAGAAAAACATGTCGGAGCTAACCAACATAAGTCGGATCTGGCAAAATATATCGGAGCTTAACAAAGACATGCCAGAGCTATCAAAGACATTCCGGAGCTAAAGACAAAGCTCACTGGAGCTACTCAAAAACATGTCAAACCTTGACAAAGAAGTCGGACCTAGCCAAAGCAAGTCGGACCTTGCCGGAGCTCAGACCTAGAGTCGGACCTTGATGATAAAGGTGTTTGGTAGTATTCAAAACTTTTACCGCAATAGCCAATGTATTCAGCACACATAGGTCTCACAATCTCCCCATTGATGAATGCATTGGCAACACCATTTAAAATCCGAACATTGGCTTATACACATTAAAAGTTTTGAAAGAAATTTCTCCCCCTTTGTAAAACAGAAATAAAATAAGAAGAAACAAAAATTTTTCCTCTGAAAAGAATCGTGCCAAAGCAATTGTGAATATGTGCAATGTGTAATCAATTTATCCCCCCTTGCATATCTTTAAAAAATTCAAAATTCACATATTATCTCTCCCCCTTTGACAATGTATTCAGCAAGGTTCAAAAGAGAAATTTCAAATGTTATGAGCATATTATAACATATACATATAAACAAAGCCCATCCAAGTCATACTATCAAGTAACTTACACTATCACATCAATGAGATACATAAAGTAGTGTGAGCCATGCTAGAGATCAAATGTAATTTTCAATTTAAGCAAGTCATGTGTAAGACCTATGTGTGCTGAATACATTGGCTTGTAGTGAATACACTTGGCTTTGATGATAAAAGTTTTGAATATCACCAAAACACCTTTTTATCAAGGTCCGACTCTAGCTCTGAGCTACAGCAAGGTCTGACGGTAGGTCCGGCTTGGTTTGAGTAGCTCCGGATACGTTCGATGCTTGGTCCGACTTCTTGGTAAGATCTGACCAGCTTTGGTAAGCTCCGGTGAGCTTTATCTTTAGTTCCGACATGTCTTTGATAGCTCCGACATATATTTGATAGCTCCAGCATGCTTTTGCTAAGCTCCGACGTACTTTGTCTAGCGCCGGTTTTGGGTTGACTAGTTTTGACTAGTTTTTGGTAAGCTCCGGTGCTAGGATCTACTAGTTTTGGTAAGCTCCGGCAGGTGCTTCATTGTACTAGTAAGCTCCGGGTCAAGATCCGACTTGTTGTGGGATGGTCCGGAACTTGACCGCAATACTTCTGCTTTTCATTCGCAGAGTTTTGAACTTGCTTTATATTCTTGGAAAGATTTCTTAGTATTCATTTGCTAAGTTTTTGGTGTGTTTTGGTTGATATGGATGATTTCGTTTTGATATGCTTTGCAACATGCTTATGTGAGGTGCTCACGTAAGGTGTTGTGTTCGGAACTAACTTGAGTCAAGTCGAGGACTTGGGCTCGTATGGATTGGTTGTTTATTCATGTGCAGGTGTTGCTTAAGTTCAAGACATGGCTGGTGACGGGATCCATTGGACTAGTCTCAGGGAGGAGATGAGGTTCCAACAACCAAATTCAAGAGGAATTGTGGTTGAGCTGATCAGGAGGTTGCGCAACATGATTGAATCAAGAACAATGCATATGAAGGCATCGTGGACGTCATTGGAAGATGTTTGCACGTGTGCAAGGAGTGCATGGATGTGGATACATGGTTCCGAGGCGTGATGTAGAGATGTGGACGTAAAGAATTGGTCGGAAAGGTCCAACCGACTAGGTTATGGACTCAGGCTGTGGCTGAGTTGGGTTTGACTCAAATATGGAAAGATTTGAGTTGGTTATGATAGGATTTCTTGTGGGTCACGAATTTGAGTTGTTTAGGAATGTGGGATACGTTCCTAAGGTGTTTGGAAGTCTTAAGATTGCTTCTATCTGTGTATAGAAGAATCTTGAGCAGTTATGGAAAGTTACGATTCGTGATCTGAGTAGGATTGGAGTCCTAGTTGGTATTGGGTTGGCCTAAGGGCTGGTTATATAAGCAAGGGAGCCCAGAGCTCGTGGTGCACGACTTTGGGGCTGTTCCTCTTGTGTTTTATTGAATAAAATTCGTAGTTTGAAGGAACTTTTGTGCCTTGTTCGTCCGACTTGTTCCAGACAAGTTTTACTCGTCGAGTTTCTGGACAGCACTACTTTTCGTCGGTGGTTTTATCATAACTCAAGTTTTAATGATTCAATTGACGTGATTCTTTTTGGTTTGTCTTCAAAACTTGATTGTCTATCATCTGTCAAAATTTCACGGTAATTGGATTTGTGGTCTATGATCTACACGAGTTTCTTTGCAGCGTTCCAGAACTGTTCTTTTCTCGGGTAGGGCAGATTGACCATTGTTTGATTTTTCGATCATAACTTGAGTTTTTCTCGACCGATTTGAGTGATTCTTTTTGTGTTGTCTTCGTGAATTGATTCCCTCTGATATCTATCACTTTTTTCATGGTGAAACACGTTTAGAATAGTCTCACACATGATTTCTTTAACAGATCGTTTTTCTGCCAAAAGGGTTTGGGGTTTAATTGTTTCCGCTGTGTAAGATTTTTAAATCTACCATTCACCCCCCTCTGGTAGCTTTTCACGTGCTCTTCGATCCTACAATTGGTATCAGAGCAAGGTTGCTCTAATATTTGTGATTTGCGCGTGTTTTTGACTAATCATCATGAAGAAGTACTCCGCCAAACCTTGTGTGTTTGCTGGTATTGATTTTCAGGTTTGGAAGGCATGCATGGAGGCTTTCATCCAGGCACAAGGCTTTGCAATATGGGAGAAGGTATACAAGCCTTACAAAGTGCCATCAAACGATCAAGTTACAGCCACAAATCTGAGAGATGTCGACAACAACAACAAGGCTCAGACTTGATCATACAAGGATTAACACAAAGCGACTTTGACCGTGTTGCACACCTCCGATCTGCATACGATGTGTGGAAAGCATTTTGTGACTACCACGAAGGATCCAACACGATCAAGGATGTAAGGCAAGACATGTTCAAGAAAGAATACATGCGCTTCGAGATGCAACCCAGTGAGTCAATTGATGATCTCTTTGCTCGCTTTAATAAAATTCTCAGCAACTTGCGAAGCGTCAATGTTAATTTTTCAGATGCTGAAAATGCTAGGCAATTGTTAAGTGCATTAGACATGTCAATTTGGGAGATGAAAGTTACATCTATTCGTGAATCTACTGTCATGAGTACACTTACTTTAGACGTGCTATATTCCAAGCTAAAAACTCATGAAATTGATATAATATCACGTAAGAACCCCAACAAGTCTATTGCTTTTGTTTCTCACCGTGATATGCCTAGCTCCGGCCAATCTTCATCTTGTAGTACACTTGCTTTGTTGTCCTCTCTAACCCTTGAACAGATTGAGGAGTTTCGAGAGGAGGAGCTAGCACTTCTCTCTACGAGGTTCTCAAAAGCATTGCAAAATGTGAGAACTAGAAGGAGAGGAAGCTCCGAACCTCAACGATGCTTCGAATGTGGTAAGATAGGACATTTTCGTTCAGATTGCCCTAACCTTTCAGGTCCTACTTCCCGGGATGAAAAGAAAACAAGAACGAAGCACTCCTCTACAAAAGATACGAAGAAAAAGAAGGGTACCATAGGACGCAAGATGATTAACAGCTTCATCACCGCACTTCAAGAACTTAGTTCAAGTGATGTACACTTTGAAAGTGATGAAGATGATGATGATCTGGCCAACTTATGCTTCATGGCGGGCAAAAGAAGATCAAGATCAAGTTAGGAGGATGTAGAACACAACAGTGAAGACGATGAGGTTACACGTTTGAGGAAGGAGAACATTTGGATTGTGGATTCAGGTTGCTCATGCCACATGACCGGTAACAAAGATTGGTTCTCCTCCCTCTCTTTTGTGTCACGTGTAGAGAATGTTACTTTTGCCGATATCTTCAACTCCTATAATTGCTAAGGGTTCGGTTAGAGTAAATGATCACTACACTTTGAAGGATGTGGCACTTGTCAAAAAATTGAAATACAACTTGCTTTCTGTTTCACAATTTCTAGATGAATATCTAGAAATTATTTTCAATAAAAACTGCTGCAAAGTTGTAGGTTCAAATAGTGAGCTTATTTTTAACATGTCTCGGTTTGGAAGAGTTTTTAAAGCTGATTTTAATATGTCTTCCTCTAAGCATATGTGTCTAGTTGCTAATGATTCAAAGGACTTATATTTTTGGCATCGTAAACTTGGTCACATAGGCTTTGATCACCTAACACGTGTTAGTGCTCTTGATCGCATACGTGGGCTGCCTAAGCTTAAAGGGGACAAAGATATTGTGTGCTCTTCTTGTAGACATGCTAAGATGGTTGCAGGATCACATACTCCTCTCACAATGATCATGACAACTGAACCATGTCAACTTTTGCATCTTGACACCGTAGGACCTTCACGTGTTCAATCCTTCGGAGGTAAATGGTATGTTCTTGTTATCGTTGATGATTATTCTAGATACTCTTGGGTTTACTTTATGGCGTCTAAGAATGAAGTATTTAGTCACTTTAGAACTTTATTTCTTAGATTATCAATTGATCACCCAGGATCATTAAAAGCAATTAGAAATGATAATGGAACTGAATTTAAAAATCAATCTTTTGATCACTTTTGTGCTGAAAATAGAATAGGTCATCAATTCTCTTCACCATATGTACCTCAACAAAACGGTGTTGTAGAAAGAAAGAACAGAACCTTAGTTGAGATGGCTAGGACTATGCTTGATGAATATCAAACTCCTAGGAAATTTTGGGTTGTTGCATTAGCAACCGCTGTTATGTCTCAAATTATGTTTTCTTGCGTGCTAAGCTAGGTAAAACACCATATGAGCTCCGGTTTGGACATAGGCCTAGTGTTACACACTTTCGGGTCTTTGGTTGCAAATGCTTTGTTAAGAAACATGGTAATCTTGATAGATTTGAACCTAGATCCTTTGATGGCATGTTTCTTGGTTATCCATCTCATACTAGAGGCTACCGTGTGCTTTTACTTGACACTAACAAAATTGTGGAGACTTGTGAAGTGTCTTTTGATGAAGTTAGCCCAGGTACTAGCTTCGGTGTTGTAGGACCAGATTCGTATCCTCAGGGGGAGGGTATTTTCGAAGATGAAGAAGAGCCGGTGATACTGCCTGGTAGTTCCGAAGTTGACACGTATCCAGCTCCGGACATTGAACAAGCTCCGGCTATCACCTATGCTGGTCCTGATTGTCCACAAGTCACAAGCTCATCAATCTACGATGAACCTAATGAAGAAGAAGCTTGTGAGACATCTGTTCCCCTACGGTTTTACAAAGATCATCCCCCACAACAGATGATTGGAAGCTTGCACGAACGAGTCACACGGTCCAGGTTTTGTGATCCAAACTCTCATGCTCATTCTGCTTTTGTTGCTTCTTTTGAACCCAAAGATATATCACACGCACTCACTAATGAATCTTGGATTATTGCCATGCAAGAAGAGTTAGAAAATTTTGAAAGAAATAATGTTTGGAAACTTGTACCTCCACCTCAAGGTCACACTTTAATTGGAACTAAATGGGTATTTAAAAATAAACAAAGTGAGGATGGGGTCGTGGTTAGGAATAAGGCTAGGTTGGTTGCTCAAGGTTTCACTCAAGTTGAAGGTCTAGATTTTGATGAAACTTTTGCTCCCGTTGCTAGAATAGAAGCCATAAGAATTTTGTTAGCTTTTGCAGCATCTAAAGTTTTTAAGCTATATCAAATGGATGTTAAAAGTGCTTTTCTTAATGGCTACATAGATGAGGAGGTTTATGTCAAACAACCACCGGGTTTTGAAAATCCAGATTTTCCTAGTCATGTTTACAAACTGTCCAAAGCCTTATATGGTCTCAAACAAGCCCCTAGAGCATGGTATGATAGGTTAAAAACATTCTGACTTGAAAAGGGGTTTACCATGGGCAAGGTTGATAAAACTCTTTTTGTGCTTAAGCATGGCAATGACTCATTATTCGTTCAAGTGTATGTGGATGATATTATCTTTGGTTGTGTTTCTCATGATCTCGTGTCCAAGTTTTCAGCAATGATGAGTTCTGAATTTGAAATGAGTATGATGGGTGAACTCACTTACTTTTTGGGGCTGCAAATCAAGCAAACCAAGGAGGGTACCTTTGTGCATCAAACGAAGTATACCAAAGACCTCCTAAGGCGATTCAACATGGACAAAATCAAGCCTCTTCGGACACCAATGGGAACAGCAACAACACTTGAACTTGATGAAGATGGTGAACCCGTGGATCAAAAAGAATATAGAAGCATGATTGAATCACTTTTGTACCTTACGGCATCAAGACCGGACATACAATTCAGCGTATGTCTTTGTGCACGGTTTCAAGCCTCCCCACGTGTTTCACATCGTCAAGCCATCAAAAGGATTCTCAGGTACTTACATGGAACTCAAGAATTTGGCATTTTTCTTCCTTCTTCCTCAACCGTTACTTTGAATGCTTTTTCGGATGCTGATTTTGGAGGTTGTAGGATTGATAGGAAAAGTACTTCCGGTGCTTGTCATTTTCTTGGTAATTCTCTTGTTGCTTGGTCCTCTAGAAAACAAAATTCAGTTGCACAATCCACAGCCAAATCTGAATATGTAGCTGCTGCTAGTGCTTGCTCTCAAATTCTTTGGATTGTTCAAACAGTTAAGGACTATGGGGTTGATCTAGATAGTGTTCCACTGTTTTGTGGTAACACTAGTGCTATTTGCATTGCCAAAAACCCCGTGCAACATTCTAGAACTAAGCACATTGACATTAGGTATCACTTTCTCCGAGATAATGTTGAAAAAGGAAACATTGTGCTTCACCATGTAGATACCGAACAACAATTGGCTGACAGTTTTACAAAACCTTTGGATTTCACTCGTTTTTGTTACATTCGTAGTGAAATAGGGATTATGCATCCTCATGGCTTAAATTGAGGGGGAGTTCTTGAAACTTGGGAAGTCTATGTGTGAATCTGAAATTAAAATAATATGAGCATAGTATTTCATACATATATGACTTTGTGATTCCTTTTACATGCTGAAAGTTCTTACTACATTACTCGTGTTATACATTTTGTAGTTTTTGCCATGTCTGGTAATTGGAATAATTACTTACACTAAAACTGGTCATGGTCAAACTTTCTTGCTGTTTTGAACTTGTTACATGTTCACAAGTGCTTTTAATCATTAAGAATTAATCAAGTAATCAACTCACATGTTGAGTTTTTATGAACAAATATAAATTGAGAAAAGATCAAGAGAATATGCATGCATCGCACTTCTTCTTTTGAGATGGCTTATCATTGCACTTAGATATGAACTTGGAAGAAGTTGTGTATGACTAAAACCATGTCCTTAAGCTTCTGATTGTCAAATGACATAGGCTTGGCTTGGTTGGTTAGAATAAGGCAGATGCACATATAATCTCTTGCAAATATCATATGATCCAAATTTATGCTTTGAAAAATAATAAAATGCAGCAACTAGTGTCATGTTTTCAGGTTTTGAAATAGTTAAGTTTGTGACATCATAACTTGATTAAATTGAAAATTACATTTGATCAAATACATAAAGTAGTGTAAGCCATGCTAGAGATCAAATGTAATTTTCAATTTAATCAAGTCATGATCTCACAAACTTAACTATTTCAAAACCTGAAAGCATGACACACGTTGTTGAATTTTATTATTTTTCAAAATGTAAGTTTAGATCATATAATATTTGCAAGAGATTATATGCGCATCTTCCTTATTCTAACCAACCAAGCCAAGCCTATGTCATTTGACAATTAGAAGCTTAAGGACATGGTTTTAGTCATACACAACTTCTTCCAAGTTCATATCTAAGTGCAATGATAAGCCATCCCAAAAGAAGAAGTGTGATGCATGCATATTCTCTTAATCTTTTCTCAATTTTTTATTTGATCATAAAAACTCAGCATGTGAGTTGATTACGTGATTATTTCTTTATGATTAAAAGCACCTGTGAGCATGCAACATGTTCAAAACAGTAAGAAAGTTTGACCATGACCAGATTTAGTGTAAGTAATTATTCCAATTACTAAACATGGCAAAAACTACAAAATGTATAACACGAGTAATGTAGTAAGAACTTTCAGCATGTAAAAGGAATCATAAAGTCATATATGTATGAAATACTATGCTCATATGATTTTAATTTCAGATTCACACATAGACTTCCCAAGTTTCAAAACTTCCCCTCAATTTAAGCCATGAGGATGCATAACCCCTATTTCACTACGAATATAACAAAAACGAGTGAAATCCAAAGGTGTAAAAATGTCAGCCAATTGTTGTTCGGTATCTACATGGTGAAGCACAATGTTTCCTTTTTCAACATTATCACAGAGAAAGTCATACCTAATATCAATGTGATTAGTTCTATAATGTTGCACAGGGTTTTTAGCAATGCAAATGGCACTAGTGTTATCACAAAATAGTGGAACACTATCTAGATCAACCCCATAGTCCTTAAGTGTTTGAACAATCCAAAGAATTCGTGAGCAAGCACTAGCAGCAGCTACATATTCAGATTCGGTTGTGGATTGTGCAACTGAATTTTGTTTTCTAGAGGACCAAGCAACAAGTGAATTACCAAGAAAATGACAAGCATCAGAAGTACTTTTCCTATCAATCCTACAACCTCCAAAATCAGCATCGAAAAAAGCTTTTAGAGTAACGGTTGAGGAAGAAGGAAGAAAAATGCCAAATTCTTGAGTTCCATGTAAGCCCCTGAGAATACTTTTGAGGGATTGACTTTGTGTAGCATGTGGGGAGGCTTGAAAACGTGCACAAAGACATACGCTGAATTGCATGTCCGATCTTGATGTTGTGAGGTACAAATGTGATCCGATCATACTTCTATATTCTTTTTGATCCACGGGTTCACCGTCTTCATCAAGTTCAAGTGTTGTTGCTTTTCCCATTGGTGTTCGAAGAGGCTTGCTTTTGTCCATGTTGAAGCGCCTTAGGAGGTCTTTTGTATACTTCATTTGATGCACAAAGGTACCCTCCTTGGTTTGCTTGATTTGCAGCCCCAGAAAGTACGTGAGTTCTCCCATCATACTCATCTCAAATTCTGAACTCATCATAGCAGAAAACTTGGACACAAGATCATGAGAAGCACAACCAAAGATAATATCATCCACATACACTTGAACGAATAATGAGTCATTTCCATGCTTAAGCACAAAAAAAGTTTTATCAACCTTGCCCATGGTAAACCCCTTTTCAAGTAAGAATGTTTTTAACCTATTATACCATGCTCTAGAGGCTTGTTTGAGACCGTACAAGGCTTTGGACAGTTTGTAAACATGATTAAGAAAATCTGAATTTTCAAAACCTGGTGGTTGTTTGACATAAACCTCCTCATCTATGTAGCCATTAAGAAAAGAACTTTTAACATCCATTTGATATAGCTTAAAACCTTTAGACGCACCAAAAGCTAACAAAATTCTTATGGCTTCTAGTCTAGCAACATGAGCAAAAGTTTCATCAAAATCTAGACCTTCAACTTGAGTGAAACCTTGAGCAACCAACCTAGCCTTATTCCTAACCACAACCCCATCCTCACTTTGTTTATTTTTAAACACCCATTTAGTTCCAACTAAAGTGTGACCTTGAGGAGGAGGTACAAGTTTACAAACATTATTTCTTTCAAAATTTTCTAACTCTTCTTGCATGGCAATAATACAAGATTCATTAGTGAGTGCGTGTGATATATCTTTAGGGTCAAAAGAAGCAACAAAAGTAGAATGAGCATGAGAGTTTGGATCGCAAAACCTGGACCGTGTAACTCGTTCGTGCAAGCTTCCAATAATTTGTCGTGGAGGATGAATTTTGAGAACCCAAAGGGGAGTGGACACTTCACAAGCTTCTTCTTCTTCTTCATGTTCATCACAAATCGATGATCTTGTGACTTGAGGAGGATCTGGACCAGCAATGGTGGTCATCGGTGCTGGCTGTGAATCAAAATCAGGAGCTCGAACAATGTCATTAGCTGCTGAATTTTCGGGCAGTGGCTCCACCTCTTCCTCATCTTCAACGAAAATGCTCTCCCCCTACGGATATGGTTTTGGACCTGCAATGTTTGAGCTAGTACCTGGGCTAGGATTATCAAAAGATACTTCACAAGTCTCCACAATTTTGTTAGTGTCAAGTAAAAGCACACGGTAGCCTCTAGTATGAGATGGATAACCAAGAAACATGCCATCAATGGATCTAGGTCCAAATTTATCAAGATTACCATGTTTCTTAGCAAAGCATTTGCAACCAAAGACCCGAAAGTGGATAACACTAGGCCTATGTCCAAACCGGAGATCATATGGTGTTTTACCTAGCTTAGCGCGCAAGAAAACATGATTTGAGACATAACAAGCGATTGCAATCGCATCAGCCCAAAATTTCCTAGGAGTTTGATATTCATCAAGCATAGTCCTAGCCATCTCAACTAAGGTTCTGTTCTTTCTTTCTACAACACCGTTTTGTTGAGGAACATATGGTGAAGAAAATTGATGATCTATTCCATTTTCAACACAAAAGTGATCAAAAGATTGATTTTTAAATTCAGTTTCGTTATCACTTCTAATTGCTTTTAAAGATCCGGGGTGATCAATTGATAATCTAAGAAATAAAGTTCTAAAGTGACTAAAATCTTCATTCTTAGACGCCATAAAGTAAACCCAAAAGTATCTAGAATAATCATCAACAATAACAAGAACATACCATTTACCTCTGAATGATTGAACACGTGAAGGTCCTACGGTGTCAAGGTGCAAAAGTTGACCCGGTTCAGTTGTCATGATTATTGTGAGAGGAGTATGTGAACCTGAAACCATCTTAGCATGTCTACAAGAAGAGCACACAATTTTCTTTGTCCCCTTTAAGCTTAGGCAGCCAACGTATACGATCAAGAGCACTAACACGCGTTAGGTGATCAAAGCCTATGTGCCAAGTCTACGATGTAAAAAATATAAGTACTTTGAATCATTAGCAACTAGACACCTATGCTTAGAGGAAGACATATCAAAATCAGCTTTAAAAACTCTTCCAAACCGAGACATGTTAAAAATAAGCTCACTATTTGAACCTACAACTTTGCAGCATTTTTTATTGAAAATAATTTCCAGATTTTCATCTAGCAATTGTGAAACAGAAAGCAAGTTGTATTTCAAATTTTTTACAAGTGTCACATCCTTCAAAGTGTAGTGATCATTTACTCTAACCGAACACTTAGCAATTATAGGAGTTGAAGAATTATCGGCAAAAGTAACATTCTCTACTCGTGACACAAAAGAGAGTGAGGAGAACCATTTTTTGTTACCGGTCATGTGGCGTGAGCAACCTGAATCCACAATCCAAATGTTCTCCTTCCTCAAGCATGTAACCTACATAGAAGCACAATACATCGATGACTCAATACTGGGATTAGTAAAAAGGCATTTAGGTATCTAGTACTGAGTCACATGACGTGCAGCAGGAAAAACACGTGAAAGCTGAGATAAAACAGCAGGTTTATGAGTCAAAGTTTGAGGTTTTTTATTCTTAACTTGTGTAGCACAAAAATCAGTAGCTCTGAAGGCAAAAACAGAAGGTCCGAAGGTAAACTTTGAATGTTTTTGACTCATAACAGCAGGTTGCATGTTCCTAGCATTCAGTTTAATATGTGCAACAAATTTTGCATTGAAGTTATGAGATCTAGCAATCATTATTTCCCTTTTCTATTGTTTAGCTAGTCTATTACAAAAATCTATGACATGACCATCTCTACCACAGTAGGTACAATGAAATTTAACTTCGTGTTCATGTCTAGATGAGCAAGCAATATTTTTATTTGAAACCGAATAGACAACACACCTGCAGATTTGAAAAGCACTTCTTTTTGTTTAGGAACAGTTTGAATCAAACCACATCCTAATGACTTTACAATTTTAGGTGGATGTGCCTTAGCATGAGCATGAGAATCAAAACCTAAACCAGTTTTATCATTGCAAGACTTGGGAGAATTCAGCAGCAAGTTTAGGTTCTTACTCCCATTACAAAACCAATCTAATGTCCTATGCATGTTATCAAGTTTATTGGCCAGATCAAGGCAATTTTCACATGAAGTTTTTCTTTTATTTGCAATTGGAACAATATTTAACTTCATGAGAACATAAAGCATTATTCAAAATTAAAATTTTGTTCATAGCATCTTTTAGTTTTTTTAAAGATCATCACAACTAGAACAATGCAAATCAATTGTAGAACAAGAAGCATCTTTTAAGTTTCCAATGTCAAGTGCAGCAAGCTTTTTGTTCTTTTCAATTTCAAGTTCAAGTCTATCTAGAGTAGAGGAATGTGCAGTTAATGTGGACAATTGTTCATAGATTAAATCACACGAGGGACAAGAAACATCACTAGGAATCAAGGTTTTCAAATGGTTGATTTCAGATTCTAGTGACTCAATTTTAGCAGCATTATCCCTAAGCTTTTTGTCCTTTTTCTTAACAATAATAGTTGCACAAGAAATTGCATCACACAATTCATTACAAGTAGAACACACCTCATCGTCATCACCGTTGTGTTGTGCATCCTCCTGACTTGATCTTGATCTTGTTTTGCCTGCCATGAAGCATAAGTTGGCCAAATCATTTTTATCTTCGTCACTTCCAGTGTCCACGTCGCTTGAGCCAAGTTCCTGGAGTGCGGAGATAAAACTATTCACAAGTTGGTGACATGTAAAGCCCTTCTTCTTCTTCTTATCATTTGTTGAGGATTGCTTCGTCCTTGATTGTTTTTCTTCTCGGGAAGTAGAACCTGAAAGGTTAGGACATTCTGTATGAAAGTGTCCTGTCTTACCACATTCGAAGCATCGTTGAGGTCCGGAGCTTCCTCTCCTTCTAGTTCTCACATTTTGTAATGCTTTTGAGAACCTAGTAGAGAGAAGTGCTAGCTCCTCCTCTAGAAATTTCTCAATCTTCTCTAGGGTTAGTGAGGACAACAAAGCAAGAGTATTGCAAGATGATGATTGGCCGGAGCTAGGCATACCACATTGTGAGACAAATGCAATAGACTTATTTGGGTTCTTACGTGATAAGATGTCAATTTCATGAGTTTTGAGTTTAGAGTAAAGCACATCTAAAGTAATTGTACTCATGACAATATATTCACGAATAGATGTAACTTTCATCTCCCAAATTGACATGTCTAATGCACTAAGAAGTTGCCTAGCATTTTCAGCACCAGAAAAATTAACGTTGACACTACGCAAGTTACTGAGATTTTTGCTAAAGCGAGCAAAGAGATCATCGATGGACTCACCGGGTTGCATCTTGAAGCGCATGTATTCTTTCTTGAACATGTCTTGCCTTACCTCCTTGATCGTGTTGGATCGTTCATGATAGTCACAAAGTGCTCTCCACACATCGTATGCAGATCGGAGGTGTGCAACACGGTCGAAGTCGCTTTGAGTTAATCCTTGTATGATCAAGTTTCGAGCCTTGTTGTTGTTGTTGTCGACATCTCTCAGATTTGTAGATGTAACTTGATCATTTCATGACACTTCATAAGGATTGTACACCTCTCCCATATTGCAAAGCCTTGCGCCTGGATGAAAGCCTCCATGCGCACCTTCCAAACCTGAAAATCAATACCAGCAAACACACAAGGTTTGGCAGAGTATTTCTCCATGATGATTAGTCAAAAATATGTTCAAATCACAAAGATTAGAGCACTTCGGCTCTGATACCAATTGTAGGATCGAAGAGCACGTGAAAAGCTACCAAAGGGGGGGGGGGTTGAATGGTAGATTAAAAAATCTTATGCAGCGGAAACAATTAAATCCCAACCCCTTCGGCAGAAAAACGATCTGTTAAAGAAATCATTTGTGGGACTAATATAAATGTGTTTCACCATGACAAAAGTGATAGATATCAGATAGAATCAAGTCACAAAGACGACACAGCAAGAATCACTCAAATCCGTCGAGAGAAACTCAAGTTACGATTGAAAGATCGAACAAAGGTCAATCTGTCTTACGCGAGAAAAACAGTTCTAGAACGCTGCAAATAAACTCATGTAGATCAAAAACCACAAATCCAATGACCGTAAAATTTTGAAAGATGATATGTAATCAAGTTGTGAAGACAACCCAAAAATAATCACATCAATTTTATTTGTAAAACCCGAGTTATGATAAAACCACCGACGAAAGGTAGTGCTGTGCAGAAACTCGATGAGTAAAACTTGTATGGAACAAGCCAGACAAACAAGGCACAAAATTTCCTTTCAACTATGAATTTTATTCAATAGAACACAATAGGAACAGCCCCAATGTCGTGCACCATGAGCTCTGGCCTCCCTTGCTTATATAACCAGCCCTTAGGCCAACCCAATCTCAACTAGGACTCTAATCCTACTCAAATCACGAATTGAAACTTTCCATAACTGCTTAGAACTCTTCTATACGCAGATAGAAGCAATCTTAAGACTTCCAAAAACCTAAGGAACATATCCCACATTCCTAAAACAACTCAAATTTGTGACCCACACAAAATCCTATCATAACCAACTCGATACTTTCCATACCGAGCCATAACCGACTCCGCCGCAGCCGAAGTCATCAACCGATACGATCCGATCCTTCCAATCAGATATTCCCATCCATAAACCATCTTCGGAACCAAGTTTCCACGTCATGCACCACATGCATACGTGCAAACACCTTACTTCAAAGTCCAGTAACCTTCATATGCACTGCCCTTGATTCAATCATCTTGTGCGACCTCCAGACCCGCTCAACCACAATTCCTCCTGAACGTGGTTGTTGGAACATCATCTCCTCCCCGAGACTAGTCCAAAGGATCCTGTCACCAGCCATGACTTGAACTCAAGCAACACCTGCACATGAACAAACAACCAATCCGTACGAGCCCAAGTCCTCGACTTGACTCATGTCAGTTCCGAACACAACACCTTACGTGAGCACCTGACATAAGCATGTTGCAAAGCATATCAAAACGATATCATCCATATCAACCAAAACGCACCAAAAACATAGCAAACGAATACTAAGTAATCTTTCCAAGAACATAAAGCATGTTCAGAACATTTGACATGAAAATTTGGAACATTACAATCAAGCTCTGAACCTTGACAAAGATAACCGGAGCTTGAGACAGAGCTTACCAAAGCTAGTACAACCTAGGCCAGAGCTTACCAAAGCTAGTCGGACCTAGTGCCGGAGCTAACCAAAACCAGTCGGAACTAGTCAACCAAAAAGTCGAAGCTAACGAACATAAGTCGGACCTGGCAAAACATATCGGAGCTTAACAAAGACATGCCGGAGCTATCAAAGACATGTCGGAGCTAAAGACAAAGCTCATCGGAGCTACCCAAAAACATGTCGAACATTGACAAAGAAGTCGGACCTAGCCAAAGCAAGTCGGACCTTACGTCAGACCTTGCCGGAGCTCGGACCTAGAGTTGGACCTTGATGATAAAGGTGTTTGGTAGTATTCAAAACTTTTACCACAATAGCTAATGTATTCAGCACACATAGGTCTCAAACTCTTGGCGATCATTCGCCGCCTCATTAATAACCTGGGCTTGTTCATATATAGCCCAGGACTGGTTGTTGAGGGATCGGACCATGTTCTCCCTCTCATCTAGCAGCTTACCCCAGTACTACATCTGGGCCTGCTCCCTGTTGACCAACTCCTTGTCGTCGGCCAGTCTTGACTGCACCAGCTTGGTCTCAAATTGGAGTCAGTTGCGCCACCTCCTAAGGGTTTGGCGCTCCTCCTCGAGGGCCTTGCTGTCGTGGTAAAATGCAAGCTGGACCTGACGAAGGCTAGAGCAGGCGTTGTTGATGGATAGCGACAGGGGGATCGGCTCTGGACCTACCGGGGTCCTCTCCGCTGACTCCAACGTGTTCTCAAAAACAAAAATTGGGTCCCACTCTACAAGAGCGGTCACCTGAGCTTCTGCGGCACTAGGGCTGCCCTCCATGATAACTTCGGTCATCGCCGAGAAAGGTCCGACAATGGGAGCTTCTACCTCCGGAGTCGGCTTCGAAGGTCCCGCCACCAGGTGATCATCAATCGGTCCCTCAGACAGAGGACTGGCTGCTTCATCTTGGCACCCTGGCTCAGGCACGGGTACCTCCAAAACTTCTACCTTTGGGGCAGGCATTGAAGACTCGGCCGGGGCTGAGGCAACCTCCGGCTTCGATGTTGGTGCCTCCTCTACTGCCGGTGCAGGCACCGGTGTTTCGACCTCCACCGGTTCAGGGGCCGGCACCTCCGCGACAGCCAGCTCAGGCGCCGGAACTTCATCAACCACTGGCTCTGCCGCCGGGGCTTCAACAACATCTGGAACAAAAGCCAGAACTTCAGCTACCTCTGGCTCTATGGCCAGAGCTTCCATCATCACAACATCCAAAATTGGAGCTTCAAGCTATGGAGCTGGTGCCGCTGGTACATCTTAATTCCCGTGGTCCGGCGCTACCACGGGAGCTTCAGGAGATGAGTCGAGGTCTAGGACCATGACAGCTGGCGCCGGAGATGCCGCGACGTCAGCCACCACCGGGGGCGGCGCTGGAATTGGAGTCGGAGACTCCACCTGTAGAGCATCAGTAGCTGTCACAGGAGCCGGAGCTTCAGCCCCTTTCTTGGATGCCCTGTGAATGAAGGATGAATAAACTCAAAATATGGATACAACAAAAACAATAAACTGAGGTAAAAAAGTCAAATTAACCTTGGAAGGCTCCCGCTCCAACTAGCGCGGAACCTCTTCGCTGGACGCTCGGCGCCCGTCCCAGTCGCTGCTGGTGTAGTGACTCCGTAAGGTTCCCCGGAGCTTGCAGCTGCTGTCAGCGACACCTTGATTGGGGCCTCCCTCGACAGAGAAGGACCCCCGGACCTAGAGCCCTTGGATGGCCTTGGTGCCGGAGTCACCTGGCCAGAGCTGGCGCCCCGGGAAAACTCCGACGCTGGAGTTGACGTCGCTGCCGAAGACCTCCCACATCGAGAAGGGACCGAGGTGGGCGGAGCTGGCCTCACGGCACTTCCGTCATCGTGCCTCAGCATCCTCTTCCGTTCGGAAGGTTCAGCAAGGCCCTTGCCCTTGTCGGTGTCTTCAACCTGTCGGCTTGGAGCAGGAGGGGCCGCCACTTCAGAAGCTCCGGGAATCACAACCCCGGAGGTTGATCGCCTCTCCACCAGGCCCAAGTCATCCAACAGCGGCATCTTCCTCTGGAGCTCTCAGCTCTCCTCTGGTATCATATTCAGAGGTAGGAAGGCCGCTGGTGGTGACACGTCGCCAGGGCCAATGTTCCCATGCTTGAATTTTTTGAGATTGGTCTTCAAGGCATCATTGTTCAAGTTGGTGCCCAAACCAACTTCGATGTGGTTGGTATCCATCTCACTGTAGAAGGCCCAGGTAGGTCACCCCCTAGCCCTCAGCGGGGCCCACCTGTTTATCAAGAAGTTGCTGAAGACCATCTGGGAGGTCACCCCACCTTTGACACACTCCTGGATTCTGTCCAGAATGGGCCTGTAATCCCTCGACAGCTTTGGAACTTCAATCCAGGTGCTAATGTCGACGTGGGGAGGCCTTCAGGTAGCTCCAACCTCTCGTGTCCCTCCACAGTGATGACCACCCAATCCTTCTTCTATTCGTCCCACTTGCCGGAAGGGAAAGACCTCAAGTACTTGAGGGAGGAGTTTTTCCGCTTCACGAAGTAGTAGAAGCCGATGAACTCCTTGCTCTTCCCAGTGGAATGGACATGAAGAAGGTCCGGAACAACTCCACACAGGGAGGCACACCCACACACATCTCGCAAAAGTGGACGAAAGTTGCCACCAGCAAGATCGAGTGGGGGCCAAGATAATGGAGCTGCAGACCATAGAAGTCCAGCAACATTAGAAAGAAACTGGAGAAAGGCGGGATCAAACTCATCATGGCGTACCCAAGGAAGTACACCATATCTCCTGCTTGCTCCTTGTCAAAAGGAAGCATGCCGCAGTGAATGTCGTGGTTGAAAGAGTCGCTGGACCAACCCATGTAGGTCCGGACCCTCGACAACTCCTTCTCGTTCTTGATACGGCTCTTGGGAAGTCCTAACTCCATCACAACACAGTGGGGCGAGAGAGGAAAAGTAAGTGAAGGTTTGGAGAATTCGAGCGCAAGTTCGAATGAAGGCGTAAGAAACCCTCAAATCGTGCGCACTTTCCCTCTTAAGTAAGCCCCCACAACGCTTGGATGAAAACCGCAAAAGGACCAATGATACATTTCAGAAATTACACCCCTGCCAATGACAAGGAGGCCTGGGGCCACCCAGACGATCAAGTCGAGGTCCTTGCCCCAGGCCAACAGTTGTCATTATGAGCGGCGGGAAGCCCGAGGGCGGCGGCGTGACAGGGCGCGCGAAACCGATACGGTTTTTGTATTGGGAACCGACGACCTTCAATTGCGTGAGATCCGCACGCGCAGATCTCACCTGCCACGTCTCGAGGATGCCACGCGGCGATGGTTTAACTGTGAACCATCCCCTCAATGGTACATCCAAAAACCCTTGAAGACAAGGTGCAGAAATCGAAAGATGGACCCACCTCCGGCAGAACAACTTAATCCAAAAAGCCTCTCCCAGAGGTGGGCCCAGGGGGCCACTGTCGGTACCCTGCATACTGGATACCCCTTGAAACTGCAAAGAGTGCAAATGTAACACCCTCATTTTCATGCATCATACTCTACATACACTCATATACATGTTTAACATTAACCCACATAAAGAGGAACAAATTTAAAATTGATTCAGAGCATTTAAAATTGATTTGGAACAAAACTGCACTTAAAATGCAGGAAAGTGTGGACTAGTCCGATTTTGCTGAGGACTAGTCTCATTTCTCTCTGACTAGAAACAGACATGTCTGATTTTTGTGCGGACTAGTCTGATATTCCAAGAATCCTTGAAAAATTGCGAAGTCCTTGGATTTTCCGGACTAGTCCGGTGTTCCAGCGGACTTGTCCGTTTTCCTCTTTGTTTAAAGTCAGACTTGTCCGATTTTTGGCCAGACTTGTCTGATATTCTCTCTAGACGACTTCGGACTAGTTCAATCCTTTTTAGACTTGTCCGATATTTCGTGACTCCGAGTTGATCTTTTGTTTTACGACTTGTTTCTTGGGTTTCATGTTAAGTGGGCCTAGGGGCGTCGTGCCTAACTCTTTTAGAGCCCGTGTGGGACTCTAAACCGGCCTCTACTCATCCCAAAACTCGAAATCCATCTAACCCTAGCCTCCACCTCTATATAAACAGCCCCACCCCTTGGATTGACATCTATTTGTCACTTTTCCACCCACCCAAACCCTAGTTCGTGGGGAGCCACCATCAAGGAGGGAGGAGAAGATCCCAAGCAAGAAGAAGAAGAGGAGGAAACGAAAGAGGATCAAGATCTCCACCAAGTTTCGTCCTTCACCACCAATTCATCCCCAAGTTCATCACCAACCCTAGATCATCAAGATCCAAGTGATACCTCCAAGTTTCTTGATTCATTGGAGTCCTAAACACCTGGTATACCTTCTATTCTCTTTTCCTTACGTGAATTCAACCCCAAATCTCCAAATTCACGTCGATCTAGAAAACCCTAATCTACTGATCTTGCGGAGTGCGGACTTGTCCGGTCCGTAGCAGACTAGTCCTGTCTTCCTAGTTAAATTGCATCAAATTAATTCTAAAATTTGATCTAATCAACTCCAGACCTGTATAAACTTGTTAAAAGCTATTAGAACTAGTTAGTTATCATTAAAAGCAATCAATTAACACGTTCTACCTTGCATTTGCATTAATCATGCATGTCATGTCATATTGGGTAATATTTGTGCACTCTTTGATTTTGTTTCTTGTCTTGTATGTTTATTGTGTGGATTAGACGGATTTGCGCTAGAGAGTGCCGCGGAGGATCTACAGCACCAAGAGTTTGAAGAAATTGACCCTAATCAACCGCAAGAGCAAGGCAAGTGTCCTTGAAGCATATTGATCCTGTTTTAAAATAAATGTTTGGTTTGCAAAATTGCATGCTTGTGTCAATTTGATGGGAATCCTATGATAGGGAGTTTACTAGCTTTGTTTAACCACCCTTGTCACCTGGAATATATGGTAGAGAGTCGGGAAAGGGCTTTTTACCTTTTTGCCTCGCTTAATCAACTGGGATGGAAACCAACTATACCACTCAATTTAATTATGCATGGATGAGATTATGGTTAACATGAACTGGTTAAATATGATATGGTAATGGGTGATCTAAGCAAGCCTGGTATGTGGATGGGTTGGATGTTTTGGTGGTTTGCTTGCTTTAGATCTAAGGACCGGTTCATGCGAGAATAATCCAGGACTACAGTGCCACCACAAGGCCAAGTATGAGTGCGACATAGCTGATTAATTAGGGCTTTGCTAGTGCTGTTTAGACCATTGTGGATGCTCGGGGAAGGGGTAGTCGGATTGGGTTTGTTGATGATTGGTGGGACTACCCTGGGATTCGAATGGCTCAAGGGGGGGCTCTTGGTTGAAGATGTGCTCAGTTGGAGGCATCGCCACCGGTAAAACCTCAGTGGGTATAAATAGGCTAGTAATCCCATTGTAAAGGCTATTTTGTGATCTCTTGGCCACACACCGATGGAAGTGTGAGACGGCATAATAGAGGTTTTAGTCATCGAAAGATGATGAAATCACGAACACGTGGGTAAAGCGGTAGAAACTCTGCAGAGTCTAACAAAACTATCATGATAGCCGTGCTCCCGGTTATGAGCAACCTGGACAACTTCCATGATTAGAGGGAACTTGGTATTGGGATGGTTATGGTTTGGTAATGGTTATGGCTTGTTATGGATTTATTTCTGGTATTAAATATGGTTATTGGCAATGGTGAAATCTGGAATTATTGATTATGGTAGCGAATTCAGATTGGTATAATGATATTACTTATGATTATGATGGATTTACTTCACATACATATAATATATTGCTTTTCAAATGTTTTGATATACTTTTCAGCACTTTGCCATTATTATTGTCTTCATTTGAATCAGCCACATGTCATATTTTCCACACTTGCTGAGTACGACATGTACTCACTCTTGCAATCCCCCCCCCAACAGTTGCAGGTCAGGATTGGGAGTTTAATGGCGATAATGCGAAGTTGTAGGCCGTGTCTACCGTCAGCTTTGCCTGTGGTGTTATTGGAGCTGCGCTATACCCTATTGCTTATGCTGCCTAGCAGTTTAGTTTGCTTAATTAGTTTATTTCCGCTGCATTAGTTGAACTTGTCCTTAATATTCATTAGAGCTTGTATTCGAGGATAATATGGTTTGTGTAATAAAACTTGGTTAATTAATCTTGTTTTGTGGTAATTTTCTATATACTCTTTTGTGATTGCACTCGTGTATGTGTGATGAACATCCTGGGCACACATATGCGTTAGCTTGGTTCATTTTTTCGGAACCGAGCGTCACAGCAAAGGAACTCCACCTATCCGAGTTGAAGACCTTCGAAGGCCCCACATGTCACACGGAACTGGACCTGCCTCCCTTCTACGGTTAGTCCAGTGCTGCCACGTGTATCTCAAAACCAGAGCTACAACCCGTACACGGGAAAGCTCCAGACTAGATACCAGTGTGGCACCCTCAGACCTAACCCCCGACAGAGGGAAGCTCCGGTACCAACATGTGTACAATAGCACCGGACCTACTCGTCCAAGACGGTAAGCTCCGGAGCTGCCACGCATCTTACCGCCGGACTTTCGACCTCAACAGACATATAAGTGGATCTCCAACGGCTCAAACCTTAAAGGAAGATTAAAGACATCTAGAATTGATTATGTGTCATTAATGCCGTGTTAATGACATGTGATTAGAGGCCTCTTAATACCAGTAATGCCACCATTAAGGGGCATTACGACACTATTAAGAGGAATCAAGCACATTAAACTGTGAATTAGGCATCAGTAACTGCCAGGGCCACATGTCGGGCCAGGCTAATGATTTAATGACCAGGCCTTGTACTATAAAAGAACTGGCCAAGCGATACATAGGGAGACCTCTCTCTGGACTCTCTGCGAAATCACACCAGCACTCATACGCTCAATACAACAACAACACACACCCGTGGAGTAGGGTATTACGCTCAAGTGGCCCGAACCACGTAAACCCTTGTGTCCAATCGCCATTTTGTTATGAATCTCTACGTGCCCCAACCGAACTACAAACTCTGCGGTCTACTACCCGTAGTACCAGGAGAATTGCCAGATTCACGCTCCGATAGTCCGACTCTAGGTCCGAGCTCTTGCAAGGTTCGACAATAGGTCTGACTTGTTTTTGGTAGCTCCAGCAAGGTCCAATGTAAGGTCCGACTTCTTTGTCTAGGTTCAACTTCTTTGTCTAGGTTCGACATGTTCCAGTGCTAGGTCCGACTAGAATTGGTAAGCTCTGGTGCTAGCTCCTGCTAGCTTTGGTAAGCTCCGAGTCAAGGTCCGGTTAGTTTTGGCAAGGTCCGGAGCTAGATTGCAATGGTTTTGCTTTTACCTTGAAATGATTCGAACTTGATTTACATTTATAGAAAGATTTCTTAGTATTCTCTTACTATGTTTTTGATGTGTTCTGGCGATTATGGCTGATATCGTTTTGCTATGGTTTGCAACATTCCTATGTGAGGTGCTCACTTAAGGAGGTGTGGTTATCGGAACTAAGGAGAGTCAAGTCGAAGACTTGTGCTCAGAAGTATTGGTTGTCTGTTCATGTGCAGGTGTTACTCGAGTTCAAGACATGGCTGGTGATGGGATCCATTGAACTAGTCTTAGGGAGAAGATGAGGTTCAACAACAAAGTTTAGGAGGAATTGTGGTTGAGTTGATCGGGAGGTTGCGCAACATGGTTGAATCAAGAACAATGCATATGAAGGCACCGTTGTCGTCGTTTGCAAGGTGTTTGCACATATGCAAGGAGTGCATGGACGTGGCTATATGGTTCCAAGGCGTGATAAAGAGAAGTGGACGTAAATAATTGGTCAGAAAGGTCCAACCGACTAGGTTATGGACTCAGGCTGCGGCAAAGTCGGATTTGAGTTGGTTATTATAGGCTTTCATGTGGGTCACGAAGTTGAGTTGTTTTAGAATGTGGGATACATTCATAAGGTGTTTTGAAGTCTTAAGATTGCTCTATCTGCATATAGAAGAGTCTTGAGCGGTTATCGAAAATTTCGGTTGAATTTGAGTAGGATTTGAGTCCTAGTTTGGTTTGAGTTGGCCTCGTGGCTGGATACATAAGCAAGGGAGGCCAGAGCTCACAGTGCACGACTTTGGGGCTGTTCCTTTCGTGTTTTGATCAATAAAATTTATAGTCTAAAGGAGCATTTGTGCCTTGTTCGTTCGACTTGTTTCTGTCAAGTCTTTCTCGTCCAGTTTCTGCACAACACTACCTTGCTTTGGTGGTTTTATCATAACTCGCATTTTACAGATGTAATTGATGTGATTCTTTTTGGGTTTTCTTCACAAATTGATTATATATCATCTGTAAAAAATTCATGGTAATTGGATTTGTGGTTTTAGATCTACACGAGTTTCTTTGCAGTGTTGCAGATCTGTTTTTCTCGGGTAGAAAAGATTGACCTTCGTTCAATCTTTCAATCATAACTTGAGTTTTTATTGACAAATTTTCGTGATTCTTGTTGTGACGTCTTCGTAACTTGGTTCTCCACAATCTATAATAGTTTTTTCACAATTGATCATGTTTTGTTTAGTCACACATACGATTTCTTTAATGGATCAATTTTCTGCTGAGGGGTTTTCGTTGCTTCCGCTAAAAAGTTTTAATCTACCATTCACCCCCCTCTAGTAGCTTTTCATGTGCTCTTCAATCCTACAATTGGTATCAGATCCACGGTGCTCTAATCTCTGTGATTTACACGTGTTTTTGACTAATCATCATAGAGAAATACTCCGCAAAACCTTGTGTCTTTAGTGGTATTGATTTTCAGGTTTGGAAGGCACGTATGGAAGCTTTCATCCAGGCACAAGACTTTGCAATATGGGAAAAGGTGTACAAGCCTTGCGACATGCCGTAAAATGATGAAGCACGCCTACAAACATGAGAGATGTCGACAACAACAACAAGGATCGCAACTTGATCATACAAGGATTAACTCAAAGCAACTTCGACCATGTTGTTCACCTCCGATCTGCATATGATGTGTGGAAAGCACTCTGTGACTACCATGAAGGATCCAACATGATCAAGGAGGTAAGGAAAGACATGTTTTCAAAAAGGAGTACATGCGCTTTTAGATGCAACCAGGTGAGTCCATCGATGATCTCTTTACTCGTTTTAATAAAATTATCAGCAACTTGCATAGCGTCAATATTAAATTTTCAGATGCTGAGAATGTTAGGCAATTACTAAGTGTATTAGACATGTTAATTTGGGAGATGAAAGTCACATCTATTCGTGAATCTACTGTCAAGAGTACACTTACTTTAGATGTTCTATATTCTAAACTGAAAACTCATGAAATTGACATAATCCCACGTAAGAACCCCAACAAGTCTCTTGCATTTGTTTCTCAATGTGACATGCCTAGCTCCGGTCAATCTTCATCTTGTGGAACACTTTATTTGTTGTCCTCTCTAATCCTTGAACAGATTGAAGAGTTTCCAGAAGAAGAACTTGCACTCATCTCTACTCGATTCTCAAAAGCATTGCAAATTGTGAGAACTAGAAGGAGAGGATGTGCCGAACCTCAACGATGCTTTGAATTTTGTAAGGCATGACATTTTCACACGGATTTCCCTAACCTTTCAGGTGCTACTTCCTATGATGAAAAGAAAACAAAAACGAAGCACTCCTCTGCAAACAACAGCAAGGAAAAGAAGAGTCTTACATGATGCCAATTGGTGAATATTTTTATCTCTGCACTTCAAGAACTTGGCTCGAGCGATGTGGACATCGAAAGTAAGGAAGATGAAGATGATTTGGCAAACTTGTTTTTCATGGCGGACAAGTCAAAATCAAGGATGGAGGAGGAAGAACACAATAGCGACAATGAAGAGGTTTGTCCTACTTGCGAAGAAATATTTGATGATATTTCTCATGCCAAAGTTATAGATAAGAAAAATGACAAAAAGCTTAGGGACAATGCTATTAAAATTGAGTCACTAGAATTTGAAATTAATCATTTGAAATCTTTGATTTCTAGTGACAATTCTTGTTCCTCATGTGATTTAATATATGAACAATTGTCCTCACCTCCACACTTGATAAACTTGAACATGAAATTGAAAAGAATAAAAAGCTTTCTGCACTGGATGATATAAACTTGAAAGATGCTTGCTGTTCTACAATTGATTTGCATTGTTCTACTCGTGATGATATTGATAAGAAACTACAAGATGCTATGAATGAAATTTCTATATTGAACAATGTTTTACATTCTAATGAAGTTAAATATTGTTCCAATTGCAAATTAGAAGGAAAAACTTCATGTGAAAATTGCCTTGATTTGTCAAAGAAACTTGATGACATGCAAAGAACATTAGATCGGTTTTGTAATGCAAATAAGAACCTAAACTTGCTGCTGAATTCCTCTAGATCTTGCAATGATAAATCTGGTTTAGGTTTTGATTCTCATGCTCATGCTAAGGCATGTCCACCTAAAATTGTAAATTCATTAGGAAGTGGTTTGATTCAAATAGTTCCTAAATATAAAGAAGTGGTTTTTAAATATGCAGGAGTGTTGTCTCATTCATTTTCAAATAAAAATGTTGCTTGCTCATCTTGATATGAACACAAAGTTAAATCTCATTGTACCTACTATGGTAGAGATGGTCATGTCATAGATTTTTGTTATAGACTAGCTAAACAACAGAGAAAGGAAAGAATGATTGCTAGATCTCATAACTTTCATGGAAATTTTGCTGCACATGATAAACCAAATGATAGGAACATGCAACCTGCTGTAATGAGTCAAAAACATGCAAAGTTTGCTCCCAAACCTAATGTTTTTTTGCTACACATGTAACACCTCGTAGGCCAGTAGTTGGATACAAAAATCCTCAAGCTTTGGCTCATAAACCTGCCATTTTATCTCAGCTTTCGCGTGTTATTTCTGCTGGACATCGTGTGCCTCAGTACTGGATTCCTAAATGCCTTTTGACTAACCCCAGTATTGAGTCATCAATGTGTTGTGCTTCTATGTTGGTTAAGCACTTGAGGTAGGATAAAATTTGGATTGTGGATTCAGGTTGCTCACGCCACATGACCGGTAACAAAGAATGGTTCTCCTCCCTCTCTTTTGTGTCACGTGTAGAAAATGTTACTTTTGCCGATAATTCTTCAACTCCTATGATTTCTAAGGGTTTAGTTAGAGTAAATGATAACTACACTTTGAAGGATATGGCACTTGTCAAAAATTTGAAATACAACTTGTTTTCTATTTCACAATTGCTAGATAAAAGTCAAGAAATTATTTTCAATAAAAATTGCTGCAAATTTGTAGGTTCAAATAGTGAGCTTATTTTTAACATGTCTCAGTTCGGAAGAGTTTTTAAAGCTTTAGGATTGAAGAGCACGTGTAAAGCCACCAGAGGGGGGGGGGGGGGTTGAATGGTAGATTAAAACTTTTTAGCGGAAGCAACAAAACATCCATCGGCAAAAAACCGATCTGTTAAGGAAACTATGTGTGCGGCTAATCTAAACGAGTTCAACTATGAGAAAACTAGTATAGATTGTAGAGAATCAAGTCACGAAGACGTCACAACAAGAATCATGAAAATCCGTCAAGAGAAACTCAAGTTACGATCGAAAGATTGAACAAAGGTTAATCTGCCCTACCTGAGAAAAACAGTTCTAGAACACTATAAAGAAACTCGTGTAGATCAGAAACCACAAATCCAATGACCGTGAAATTTTCACAGATTATATAAAATCAAGTTGTGAAGACAATCCAAAAATAATCACGTCAATCAGATCTTTAAAACTGGAGTTATGATAAAACCACCAAAGCAAGGTAGTGTTTTCCAGAAACTCGACGAAGAAGACTTGAAGAAAACAAGTCGGAGGAACAAGACACAAAAGCTCCTTTAGACTACGAATTTTATTGATCAAAACTCACAAAGAACAGCCCAAAAGTCGTCTACCATGAGCTCTGGTCTCCTTTGCTTATATAACCAACCCGAAAGCCAACTCAAGTCAAACTAGGACTCTAATCCTGCTCAATTCACGAATTGAAATTTTCAATAACTGCTCAAGACTCTTCTATACGCAGATAGAAGCAATCTTAAGACTTCCAAACACCTTAGGAACATATCCCACATTCCTAAAATAAATCAAATTCGTGACCCACAAGAAATCGTATCACAACCAACTCAAAACTTTCCATATTTGAGTCAAACATGACTAAGCCGCAGCCTGAGTGCATAACCTAGTCGGTTGGACCTTTCCTACCAATTCTTTATGTCCACATCTCTTCATCATGCCTCGGAACCATGTAGCCACGTCCATGCACTCCTTGCACACGTGCAAACATCTTCCAACAACGTCCATGATACCTTCATATGCATTGTTCTTGATTCAAACATGTTGCGCAACCTCCCGATCAACTCAACCACAATTCCTCCCGAACGTGGTTGTTGAACCTCATCTTCTCCATAAGACTAGTTCAATGGATCCCATCACTGGCCATGTCTTGAACTCAAGCAACACCTGCACATGAATAAACAACCAATACTTTTGAGCACAAGTCCTCGACTTGACTCTCGTTAGTTTCGATAACCACAACACCTTACATGAGAACCTCACATAAGTATGTTGCAAACCTTAGCAAAAAGATATCAACCATAACCGCCAAAACACACCCAAAACTTAGTAAAAGAAAACTAAGCAAACTTTCCATAACCCAAAAAGCAAGTTTGAAACATTGCAGATTAAAAGCAGAACCACTGCAATCAAGCTCCGATCTTTGCCAAAGCTAACTGAACCTTGAAGTGGAGCTTACCAAAACTAACAGGATCTAGCACCGGAACTTACCAAAGCTAGCAGGACCTAGTGCCGAAGCTAACCAAATCTAGTCGGACCTAGCGCTGGAGCTTACCAAAGCTAGTCAGACATAGAGCCGGAGCTAACCAAAGCTAGTCGGACCTAGACAAAGAAGTCAGACCTAGCCAAAGCAAGTAGGACCATACGTCAGACCTTGCCGGAGCTACCCAACACAAGATGGACCTATCGTCGAACCTTGCTGGAGCTTAGACCTAGAGTCGGACCTCGATGATAAAGGTGTTTTGGTAGTATTCAAAACTTTTATCACCATAGCCAATGTATTCAGTACATAGGTCTCACAATCTACCCCTTGATGAATGCATTTGCAACACCACTTAAAATCCGAACATTGGCTTATTCACATGAAAAGTTTTGAAAACAATTTCTCCCCCTTTTTGAAAATTGATAGAAATAAATTTATCCCCCTATACTTATTTCTCCCTCTTGCATACTTCTCCCCCTTTGACAATGTATTTAGCAAGGTACAAAAGAGATATTTGAATTTGTTATGAGCACATTATATCATATACATATAGAACAAATCTCATCCAAGTCATACTATCATGTAACATACACTATCACAATAATGAGGTACATAAAGTAGTGTAAGACATGCTAGACATAAAATGTAATTTTCAACTTAAGAAAGTCATGATCTCACAAACTTAACTATTTTAAAACCTGAAGTACTTGTTGCTGCAATTTTCCTTTTTTAAGCACAAATTTTGATCATATGAAATTTGCAAGAGATTATATGCGCATCTGCCTTATTCTAACCAACCAAGCCAAACCTATGTCATTTGACAATCAGAAGCTTAAGGACATGGTTTTCGTCATACACAACTTCTTCCAAGTTCATATCTAAGTGCAATGATAAGCCATCTCAAAAGAATAAGTGTGATGCATGCATATTCTCTTGATCTTTTCTCATTTTTCATTTGAACATAAAAGCTCAACATGTGGATAGTTGATTGATTAATTTTTCATTATTAAAAGCACTTGTGAGCATGCAACAAGTTCAAAACAGCAAGAAAGTTCGATCATGAACAGATTTAGTATAAGTAATTATTCCAATTACTAGTCATGGCAAAAACTACAAAATGTATAACATGAGTAATGTACTAAGAACTTTCAGCATGTAAAAGGAATCACAAAGTCGTATATGTATAAAATACTATGCTCATATTATTTTAAATTCAGATTCAAACATATAGTTCCGAAGTTTCAAAACTCCCCTTAATTTAAGCCATGGGGATGCATAACCTCTATTTCACTACGAATGTAACAAAAATGAGGGGAATCCAAAGGCTTTGTAATAATGTCAGCCAACTGTTGTTCAGTATCTACATGGTGAAGCACAATGTTTCCTTTTTCAACATTATCACGGACAAAGTGACACATAATGTCAATGTGCTTGATTCTAGAATGTTGCACGAAGTTTTTAGCAATGCAAATGGCACTAGTGTTATCACAAAATAATGGAACACTATCTAGATCAACTCCATAGTCCTTAAGTGTTTGAACAATCCAAAGAATTTGTGAGCAAGCACTAGCAGCAGTTACATATTCAGATATTGCTCTGGATTGTGCAACTGAGTTTTGTTTTCTAGAGGACCAAGCAACAAGTTAAGTACCAAGGAAATGACAAGAACCAGAAGTACTTTTCCTATCAATCTTACAACCCCCAAAATCAACATCCAAAAAAGCTTTAAAAGTAACGGTTGAGGAAGGAAGAAAAATGCCAAATTCCTGAGTTTCATGTAAGTACCTGAGAATCCTTTTGATGGCTTGACGATGTGAAGTACGTGGGGAAGCTTGAAACCGTGCACAAAGACATATGCTAAATTGTATGTCTGGTCTTGATGTCGTGAGGTACAAAAGTGTGCTGATCATGCTTCTATATTCTTTTTGATCCACGGGTTCACCATGTTCATCAACTTCACATGTCATTGCTGTACCCATTGATGTCCGAAGAGGCTTGCTTTTGTCCATGTTGAAGCGCTTAAGAAGGTCTCTTGTATACTTCATTTGATGCACAAAGGTTCCCACCTTAGTTTGCTTGATTTGCAAAACCAAAAAGTATGTGAGTTCTCCCATCATACTCATCTCAAATTGTGAACTCATCATAGCTGAAAACTTGGACACATGATCATGAGAAGCACAACCAAAGATAATATCATCCACATACACTTGAACGAATAATGAGCCATTGCCATGCTTAAGCACAAAAATAGTTTTATCAACCTTGCCAATGGTAAACCCCTTTTCAAGTAAGAATGTTTTCAACCTATCATACCATGCTCTAGGAGCTTGTTTTAGACCATACAAGGCTATAGTCAGTTTGAAAACATGATTAGGAAAATCTAGATTTTCAAAACCAGGTGGTTGCTTAACATAAACCTCCTCATGTATGTAGCCATTAAGAAAAACACTTTTTACATCCATTTCATATAACTTGAAATCTTTAGATGCAACAAAAGCTAACAAAATTCTTATGGCTTCTAATCTAGCAACAGGAGCAAAAGTTTCATCAAAATCTAGACCTTCCATTTATGTGAAACCTTGAGCAACCAATCTAGCCTTATTCCTAATCATAGCCCCCTCCTCACTTTGTTTACTTAAACACCCATTTAGTTCCAATTAAAGTGTGATCTTGAGGTGGAGGTACATGTTTCCAAAAATTATTTCTTTAAAAATTTACAACTCTTCTTGCATGGCAATAATCCAAGATTCATTAGTGAGTGTGTGTGATATATTTTTGGGTTCAAAAGAAGCAATAAAAGTAGAATGAGCATGAGAATTGGGGTCGGAAAATTTGGATCTTGTAACTCGTTCATGCAAGCTTCCAATTATTTGTTGCGGTGGATGATTCTTTTAAATCCGTAGGGGAACAAATGTCTCACAAGATTCTTCTTCATTAGGTTCATTGCATAATGATGAGCTCAGTAGAAGCAGAGATGGTAGTCGGAGCTTGTTCGGAGTTTGACACGTGTCAGCTTCGGATCTATCAGGCAATATCACAGACTCTTCTACTTCTTCTTCTTCTTCTTCTTCGAAAATACAATCCCCCTGAGGATATGGATCTGGACCTGCAATGTTTGAGCTTGTACTTGGGCTAATTCATCAAAAGATACCTCACAAGTCTCCACAATTGTGTTAGTGTCAAGTAAAAGCACACGGTAGCCTCTAGTATGAGATGGATAACCAAGAAACATGGCATCAATGGATCTAGGTTCAAATTTATCAAGATTACCATGTTTCTTAACAGAGCATTTGCAGCCAAAAACCCTAAAGTGTGTAACACTAGGCCTATGTCCAAACCGGAGCTCATATGGTGTTTTACTTAGCTTAGCGCGGAAGGAAACACGATTTGATACATAACAAGTAGTTGCCATCGCATCAGCCCAAAACTTCCTAGGAGTTTGATATTCATCAAGCATAGTCGTAGCCATTTCAACTAAGGTTTTGTTCTTTCTTTCTACAACACGGTTTTGTTGAGGTACATATGGTGAGGAAAATTCATGATCTATTCCATTTTCAGCACAAAAGTGATCAAAAGATTGATTTTGAAATTCGGTTCCGTTATGACTTCTAATTGCTTTTAAAGATCCTAGGTGATCAATTAATAATCTAAGAAATAAAGTTCTAAAGTGACTAAAAGATTCTTTCTTAGATGCCATAAAGCAAACCCAAGAGTATCTAGAATAATCATCAACAATCACAAGAACATATCATTTACCTCTGGAGGATTGAACACGTGAAGGTCCTATGGTGTCAAGGTGCAAAAGTTGACGCGGTTCAGTTGTTATGATCATTGTGAGGGTAGTATGTGAACCTGCAACCATCTTAGCATGTCTACAAGAAGAGCACACAATTTATTTGTCCCCTTTAAGCTCCGGGAGCCCACGTATGCGATCAAGAGCACTAACACGCGTTAGATGATCAAAGCCTACATGACCAAGTCTACCATGCCAAAAATATAAGTCCTTTGAATCATTAGCAACTAGACACCTATGATTAGAGGAAGACATATCAAAATCACCTTTTAAAAAAAATTCCAAATCGAGAGATGTTAAAAATAAGCTCACCATTTGAATTTACAACTTTGCAGCAATTTTTAATGAAAATAATTTCCAAATTTTCATCTAGCAGTTGTGAAACAGAAAGCAAGCTGTATTTAAAATTTTTAACAAGTGCCACATCCTTCAAATGTAGTGATCATTTACTCTAACCGAACCCTTAGCAATTATAGGAGTTGAAGAATTATCAGCAAAAGTAACATTCTCTACACGTGACACAAAAGAGAGGGAGGAGAACCAATCTTTGTTACTGGTCATGTGGCGTGAGCAACCTGATTCCACAATCCAAATGTTCTCCTTCCTCAAGCGTGTAACCTACATAGAACAACAATACGTCGACGACTCAATACTGGGATTAGTCAAAAGGCATTTAGGAATCCAGTACTGAGCCACACGACGTGCAGCAGAAAAAACACGCGAAAGCTGACATAAAATAGCAGGTTTATGAGTCAAAGTTTGAGATTTTCTGTTCTTAACTACTGACCTATAAAGTGTTACTTGTGTAGCACAAAAATCAGTAGCTCCGGATGCAAAAATAGAATGTCTACAGGTAAACTTTGAATATTTTTGACTCATAACAGAAGGTTGCATATTCCTGACATTCGGTTTAGTATGTGTAGCAAATTTTGCATGAGAGTTATAAGATCTAGCTTGCATTCTTTCTTTTTAATGTTGTTTATCTTGTCTATGACAAAAATCTATGACATGACCATCTCTACCACAATAGGTACAATGAAATTTAACTTTGTGTTCATGTCTAGATGAGCATGCAGTATGTTTATTTGAACCCAAACGTGACAACACTCCTGCAGATTTAAAAACCACCTCTTTTGGTTTAGGAACTATTTTAATCAAACCATTTCCTAATTACTTTACAATTTTAGGTGGATGAGCTTTAGCATGAGCATGAGAATCAAAACCTAAACCAGTTTTATCATTGCAAGATTTGGATGAATTCAGTAGCAAGTTAAGATTTTTGTTCCCGATACAAAACTGCTCTAGTGTCCTATTCATGTCATCAAGTGTCTTAGACAATTCTAGACAGTTTTCACATGAAGTTTCTCCTATTAATTTGCAATTATAACAATATTTAACTTCATGAGCACGTAAAGCATTGTTCAGTATTGAAATTTCATTCATAGCATCTTTTAGTTTCTTTTCAAGATCATTACAGGTAGAACAATGCAAATCAATTGTAGAACAAGAAGTATCTTTTAATTTTCTATCATTAAGTGCAGCAAGCTTTTTGTTTTTTTCAATATCTAACTCAAGTTTATCAACGGTGGAGGAGTGTGCACTTCTTAAGGAGCACAATTGTTCATATATTAAGTCACATGAGGAACAAGAATCATCACTAGGAATCAAGGTTTTCAAATGATTAATTTCATATTCTAGTGACTCAATTTTAATAGCATTGTCCCTAAGCTTTTTGTCATTTTTTTAACAATAATAGTTGCACAGGAAATAGCATCACACATTTCATCACATGTAGGACATATCTCTTCGTTGTTACCATTGTGTTCTGCATCCTCCATACTTGATCTTGATTTGCCTGCCATGAAACAAAAGTTTGCCAGATCATCTTCATCTTCGTCACTTCCAATGTCTACATCACTCGAGCCAAGTTCTTGAAGTGCGGTGATGAAATTGTTTATCAGTTTGTGTCCTGTAAAACCCTTCTTTTTCTTGTTGATGTTGCCAGAAGAGAACTTGACTTTATTATGCTTTTCATCACGGGTAGAAGGACCTGAAAGGTTAGGTCAATCTGTACAAAAGTGTCCTGTCTTACCACATTCAAAGCATCGTCGAGGTCTGAAGCTTCCTCTCCTTCTAGTTCTCACATTTTGCAATGCTTTTGAGAACCGAGTAGAGATGAGTGCTAGCTCCTCTTCTGGAAATTCTTCAATCCGTTCTAGGGTTAGTGAAGACAGCAAAGCAAGTGTATTGCTAGATGAAGATTGACAGAAGCTAGGCATGTCACATTGAGAAACAAATGCAATAGACTTGTTTGGATTCTTACGTGAGATTATGTCAATTTCATTAGTTTTCAATTTATAATATAGCACATCTAATGTAAGTTTACTCATAAAAGTAGATTCATGAATAAATGTGACTTTCATCTCCCAAATTGACATGTCTAATGCACTTAACAATTGCCTAGCATTTTCAACATCTGAAAAAATTAACATTAACACTACGCAAGTTGCTGAGAATTTTATTAAAGCGAGCAAAAAGATCATCAATGGACTCACCGGGTTGCATCTCGAAACACATGTATTCTTTCTTGAACATATCTTGCTTTACCTCCTTGATCGTGTTGGATCCTTCGTGGTAGTCACAAAGTGATCTCCACACATCATACGCCGATAGGAGGTATGCAACACGGTCGAAGTCGCTCTGAGTTAGTCCTTGGATTATCAAGTTGCAAGCTTTGTCGTTGTCGTTGACATCTCTTAAGTTTGTAGACATGACTTGATTGTTTGGCGACACGTCGTAAGGCTTGTACACTTTTTCCCATATCGCGAAGCCTTGCGCCTGGATAAAAGCTTCCATGCATGCCTTCCAAACCTGAAAATCAATACCACTAAAATCACAAGATTTTGTGCAGTATTTCTCCATGATGATTAGTCAAAAACATGTGCAAATTATAAATATTAGAGCACTGTGGCTCTGATACCAATTCTAAGATCAAAGAGCACCTGTCAAGCTACCAGAGGGGGGTGAATGGTAGATTATAACTTTTCAGCAGAAGCAACGAAACACCCCTCAACAGAAAAGCGATCTGTTAAGGAAACTGTGTGTCGACTAATCTAAACGTGTTCAACTGTAACAAAACTAATATAGATTGTAGAAAATCAAGTCACGAAGGCGTCACAACAAGTATCACAAAAATCCATTGAGAGAAACTCAAGTTACGATCGAAAGATTGAACAAAGGTCAATCTATCCTACCCGAGAAAAATTGTTCTGGAACACTGCAAAGAAACTCATGTAGATCATAAACTACAAATCCAATGACCGTGAAATTTTCACATATGATAGAAAATAAATTTTAGAAGATAACCCAAAAATAATCATGTCAATCGGATCTATAAAACTCGAGTTATGATAAAACCACCAAAGCAAGGTAGTGCTATGCAGAAACTCGACGAGAAAGACTTGAAGAAAAGAAGTCGAACAAACAAGACACAAAAGATCCTTTAGACTACGAATTTTATTGATCAAAACTCACAATGAACAGCCCCAAAGTTCTCTACCACGAGCTCTGGCCTCCCTTGCTTATATAACCAGCCCGAAAGCCAACTCAACTCAAACTAGGACTCTAATCCTACTCAATTCATGAATCAAAACTTTTAATAACCGCTCAAGACTCTTCTATACATAGATAGAAGCAATCTTAAGACTTCCAAACACCTTAGGAACGTATCCCACATTCCTAAAAAAATCAAATTCGTGACCCACACGAAATTCTATCACAACTAAATCAAAACTTTCCATATTTGAGTTAAACACGACTATGCCGCAACATGAGTCCATAACCTAGTCGATTGGACCTTTCTAACCAATTCTTTATGTCCACATCTCTTCATCACGCCTCGGAACCATGTAGCCACACCCATACACTCCTAGCACACGTGCAAACATCTTCCAACGATGTCCATGATACCTTCATATGTATTTTTCTTTATTCAAACATGTTGTGCAATCTCCCGATCAACTCAACACAGTTCCTTCCGAACTTGGTTGTTGAACCTCATTTTCTCCCTAAGACTAGTTCAATGGATCTCGTCACCAGCCATGTCCTGAACTCAAGCAACACCTTCACATGAACAAACAACCAATACTTCCGAGCACAAGTCCTCGACTTGACTCTCGTTAGTTCCGATAGCCGCAACACCTTACGTGAGAACCTCACATAAGTATGTTGCAAACCTTAGCAAAAATATATCAACCATAACCACCAAAACACACAAAAAACTTAGTAAAATAAAACTAAGCAAACTTTCCATAATTCAAAAAGCAAGTTCGAAACATTGCAAATTAAAAGCAGAACCACTGCGATCAACCTTCGCACCTTGCCAAAGCTCACCGGACCTTGAATTGGAGCTTACCAAAACTAACAAGATCTAGCGCCGGAACTTACCAAAGCTAGCAGGACCTAGCGCTGGAGCTAACTAAAGCTAGTCGGACCTAGAGGTGGAGCATACCAAAGCTAGTCGGACATAGAGTCGGAGCTAACCAAAGCTAGTTGGACCTAGACAAAGAAGTCAAACCTAGCCAAAGAAAGTAAAACCTTATGTTGGACCTTGCCGGAGCTACCCAAAACAAGCTGGACATATCGCCAGACCTTTCTGGAGCTCGGACCTAGAGTCGGACCTTGATGATAAAGGTGTTTTGGTAGTATTCAGAACTTTTATCACCATAACCAATGTATTCAGCACACATAGGTCTCACGAAAGCTGATTTTCATATGTCTTCCTCTAAGAATAGGTCTTTAGTTGCCAATGATTCAAAAGACTTATATTTTTGGCATCGTAGACTTGGTCACATAGGCTTTGATCATCTCACACGTGTTAGTGCTCTTGATCGCATACGTGGGCTGCCTAAACTTAAAAGGGACAATGAAATTGTTTGCTCTTCTTGTAGACATGCTAAGATGGTTACAGGTTCACATGCTCCTCTCACAATGACCATGACAACAGAATCGGGTCAACTTTTGTATATTGACACCATAGGACCTTCACGTGTTAAATCCTTCGGAGGTAAATGATACGTTCTTGTTATTGTTGATGCCTATTCTAGATACTCTTGGGTTTATTTTATGGCATCTAAGAATGAAGCTTTTAGTCACTTTAGAATTTTATTTCTTAGATAATCAATTAATCACCCAGGATCTTTAAGAGCAATTAGAAGTGATAATGGAACTTAATTTAAAAATCAATCCTTTGATCATTTTTGTGCTGAAAAAGGAATAGATCCTCAATTTTGTTCACCATATCTACCTCAACAAAATCGTGTTGTAGAGAGAAAGAACAGAACCATAGTTGAGATGGATAGGACTATGCTTGATGAATATCAAACTCCTAGAATGTTTTGGGCAGATGCAAATGCAACTGCTTGTTATGTTTCAAATCGTGTTCTATTACGTGCTAAGCTAGGAAAAACACCATATGAGCTTCGGTTTGGACATAGGCCTAGTGTCACACACTTTAGGGTCTTTGGTTGCAAATTCTTTGTTAAGAAACATGGTAATCTTGATAAAGTTTAAGCTAGATCTGTTGAGGGCATGTTTCTTGGTTATCAATCTCACACTAGAGGTTACCGTGTGCTTTTACTTGACACTAACAAAAACATGGAGACTTGTGAGGTTTCTTTTGATGAAGCTATCCCAGGTACTAGCTCAAATATTGCAGGTCCGGATCCATATCCGCAAGGGGGGAGTTTTTTCGTTGAAGATGAGAAAGAAGAGGTGTTGAAGCCCGAAATTAGCAGCTAATGACATTGTTCCAGCTCCTTATTTTGATTCATAACCAGCACCAACGACCACCATTGCTGGTCCAGATCATCCTCAAGTCACAAGCTCATCGATTGTGATGAACATGAAGAAGAAGAAACTTGTGAGGTGTCCACTCCCCTCCGGGTTCTCAAAAGTCATCTTCCACAACAAATTACTGGAAGCTTGCACGAACGAGTCACACAGTCCAGCTATGATGAGTTCAGAATTTGAAATGAGCATGATGGGAGAACTCACGTACTTTTTGGGGCTGCAAATCAAGAAAACCAAGGAGGGTACTTTTGTGCATCAAATGAAGTATACGAAAGACCTTCTTAAGTGATTCAACATGGACAAAAGCAAGCCTCTTCAGACACCAATCGATACAGCAATGATACTTGAACTTGATGAATATGGTGAACTCGTGGATCAAAAATAATATCAAAGCATGATCGGATCACTTTTTTACTTCATGACATCATGACTGGACATACAATTCAGGTCTTTGTGCATGATTTCAAGCTTCCCCGCGTGTTTCACATCGTCAAGCTATCAAAAGGATTCTCAGGTATTTACATGGAACTCAAGAATTTGGCATTTTTCTTCCTTCTTCCTCAACCGTTACTTTGGAAGCTTTTTCGGATGCTGATTTTGGGGGTTGTAGTATTGATAGGAAAAGTACTTCTGATGCTTGTCATTTTCTTGGTAATTCACTTGTTGTTGGGTCCTCTAGAAAACAAAACTCAGTTGCACAATCCATGGCTAAATCTGAATATGTAGTTGCTGCTATTGCTTGCTCACAAATTCTTTGGATGTTCAAACTATTAAGGACTATGGGGTCGAATCAGATAGTGTTCCATTGTTTTGTGACAACACTAGTGCCATCTACATCGCTAAAAACGCCGTGCAAAATTCTAGAACAAAGGACATTGACATTAGGTATCACTTTCTCTGCGATAATATTTAAAAAGGAAACATTGTGCTTCACCATTTAGATACCGAACAACAAGTAGCTGATATTTTTACAAAACCTTTAGATTTCACTTGTTTTTGTTACATTCGTAGTGAAATAGGGGTTATGCATCCTCATGGCTTAAATTAAGGGGGAGTTTTGAAACATGGGAAGTATATATGTGAATCTGAATTTAAAATAATATGAGCATAATATTTCATAAATATATGACTTTATGATTTCTTTTACATGCTAAAAGTTCTTACTACATTACTCTTTTTATACATTTTGTAGTTTTTGCCATGTATAATAATTGGAATAATTACTTATACTAAATCTGGACACGATCAAACTTTCTTGCTATTTCGAACTTGTTGCATGCTCAAAAGTGCTTTTAATTATAAAAAATTAATCAATCAATTGTCCACATGTTGAGCTTTTATGATAAAATAAAACTAAGAAAAGATTAAGAGAATATGCATACATCGCACTTCTTCTTTTGAGATTACTTATCATTGCACTTAGATATGAACTTGGAAGAAGTTGTGTATGACTAAAACCATGTCCTTAAGCTTCTGATTGTCAAATGACATAGGCTTGGCTTTGTTGGTTAGAATAAGGCTGATGTTGCATATACTCTCTTGCAAATTTTACATGATAAAAATTTGTGCTTTAAATGATGATCAAAAATAATAAAAATGTAGCAACAAGTGTCCTGCTTTCAGGTTTTGAAATAGTTAAGTTTGTGGGATCATGACTTCCTTAAATTGAAAATTACACTTGATCTCTAGCATAGCTTACACTACTTTATGTATCTCATTGATGTGATAGTGTAAGTTACTTGATAGTATGACTATGGATGAGCTTTGTTTTATATGTATATGTTATAATATGCTCATAACAATTGAAATTTATCTTTTGAACCTTGTTGAATACATTGTCAAAGGAGGAGAAATTGATCACACATTGCACATATTCACAAGTGTTTGGCACAATTCTTCTCGAGGAGAGAATTTTTTCTCTTCTTATTCTATTTTTTATTTACAAAAGGGGATAAATACGTATAGGGGGAGAATTTTCTCTTCAAAACTTTTCATTTGAATAAACCAATGTTCGAATGATAAGTGGTGTTGCCAATGCATTCATCAAGGGGGAGATTGTGAGACCTATGTGTTCGGAATACATTGGCTATGACGATAAAAGTGTTGAATACTAACAAAACACCTTTTTCAATAAGGTCCGACTCCAGGTCCGAGCTCCAGCAAGGTCTGACTTGTTTTGGGTAGCTCTGGAAAGGTCCAACTTCTTTGTCTTGGTTCGACATCTTTGTCTAGGTCCGACATGTTCTGACGCTAGGTCCGACTAGCTTTGGTAAGCTCCGGTGCTAGGTCCTCCTAGCTTTGGTATTCTCTCATTCAAGGTCTAATTATTTTTGGCAAGGTCCAGGGCTAGATTGCAATGGTTTTGCTTTTACCTTCAAATGGTTCAAACTTGATTTACATTTATGGAAAGATTGCTTAGTATTCTCTTACTAAGTTTTTGATGTGTTTTGGCGGTTATGGCAGATATCGTTTTGCTATAGTTTGCATCATGCTTATGTGAGGTGCTCACGTATGTTGTTGTGGTTATCAGAACTAACGAGAGTCAAGTCGAGGACTTGTTATCGGAAGTATTGGTTGTTTGTTCATGTGCAGGTGTTGCTTGAGTTCAAGACATGGCTGGTGATGGGATCCATTGAACTAGTCTTAGGGAGAAGATGAGGTTCAACAACCAAGTTCGGGAGGAATTGTGGTTGAGTTGATCGGGAGGTCGCGCAACATGGTTGAATAAAGAACAATGCATATGAAGGTACCATGGTCATCATTTGGAAGGTGTTTGCACATATGCAAGGAGTGCATGGACGTGGCTACATGGTTCCAAGGCGTGGTGAAGTGAAGTGGATGTAAAGAATTGGTCGAAAAGGTCCAACCAACTAGGTTATCAACTCAGGCTGCGGTTGAGTCCGGTTTGACTCAAATATGGAAAGATTTGAGTTGGTTACGATAGGATTTCGTGTGGGTCACAAAGTTGAGTTGTTGTAGGAATGTGGGATACGTTCATAAAGTGTTTGGAAGTCTTAAGATTGCTTCTATCTATGTATAGAAGAGTCTTGAGCAGTTATGGAAAGTTTTGGTTGAATCTGAGTAGGATTTGAGTCCTAGTTTGGTTTGAGTTGGCCTCATGGCTGGTTATATAAGCAAAGGAGGCTAGAGCTCATGGTGCATGACTTTGGGGTTGTTCCTTTTGTGTTTTGATCAGTAAAATTCGTAGTCTAAAGGGGCTTTTGTGCCTTGTTCGTCCGACTTGTTTCTGTCAAGTCTTTCTCATTGAGTTTCTGCACAACACTACCTTGCTTTTGGTGGTTTTATCATAACTCAAGTTTTACATATCTCATTGATGTTATTAGTTTTGTGTTGTTTTCACAACTTGATTATCTATCATCTGTAAAAATTTCACGGTCATTGGATTTGTGGTTTTTTATCTACATGACTTTCTTTGCAGTGTTGCAGATCTGTTTTTCTCGGATAGAAAACATTGACCTTCGTTCAATCTTTCAATCATAACTTGAGTTTTTCTCGACGGATTTTCGTGATTCTTGTTGTGACTTCTTTGTAACTTGGTTCTCAACAATCTATACTGGTTTTGTCACAATTGATCACGTTTTGATTAGTCGCACATATGATTTTTTAATAGATCATTTTCTTACTGAGGGGTTTTTGTTGCTTCCGCTAAAAAGTTTTAATCTACCATTCACCCCCCTCTGGTAGCTTTTCAAGTGATTTTCGATCTTACAAAATATTCTATTCTTGGAATACATGTTTGGAGCATAGCATGCATATGGACATCTAACATCCATGTGAAAGACCTTGATCATGTTTGATGATGTTACATGTTTTCTCTTTTGTTGAAAGATCATCACGTTTGGGGTGTAGCATGCATGGACAACTAACAAGCATGCGAAAGACATCAATCGGTCATGTAAAAGACCTCAATCCATGTGAAATAACATGCATGTTTTTAAAGCCCTCGCCTCGGCCCGCGCCGCTATTCTTGGAATACATGTTTGGGGCGTAGCATGCATATTGATATCTAACATCTATGTGAAAAACCTCGATAATTTTTTATAACGACGTTACATGTTTTCTCTTTTTGTTGGGAGATCATCATGTTTGAGTCTCGTTGATCATATTTGGGGCATAGCATGCATGGACAACTAACATGCATGTGAAAGACATCGATCGATCATGTGAAAGATCTCAATGCATGTGAAATAACATGTATGCTTTTAAAAGCCCTAGCCTCGGCCTGTGCCGCTGATCTAACTGACGGTGGCAGCACAGAGGCCGAAGGCAGCGCGCTGAGACAGCAGCATGCCGAGGCGATGGCGAGGCAGAGGCCAGACCGATGGCGCGCGGCGCCAACCTTTTGGCTCACAGTTTGCAGCCTCACGGTGGAACGCAGAGGTAGGGCACGGTGCTCGGTGGCGCATGGAGTTCTGGGCGGCAAAAAGCTCGCAGAGGCGGCGCCGCTGCCAGCCGACCGGTTGGAAGAAGACTGAAGTAACTTTCTTATTTATTTAAAATTATTAATATGTACTCCCTCCATCTCCCAAATTACTTGTCGCTCTAATTGGTTCATTTTTGAACTAAAAAGAGTGACAAATAATTTGGGATAGAGGAAGTAGTTGTAATTCCGTAGTTGTAAGGACTATGTTAATTTGTAATTGCTTAACCTATAAAATTAATAGTTAATGATTAATTGCATAATAAGTGACTAACAATAGTAATTCTAACCTTCTAATGATCTGTTGCCTAAAATTTTCTCAAATTTCAAACACATGACAAATAGACTCCAACTAATTCTTACATCACAAAAATTATTCTTTTTTTTTGAACAACCATCAAAGAAACTACTAAAACATTAACTTAAATGCCAAGATAGTGGCGATTAAATCCTCTGCCCTGCAATTACTGCAGCTAACATATGGACCCAACAACGGTGGGACACACATGTCATATGAACCCAAGATAGTGTTTCCTCAAGAAAAAATAATTTTAAGAGAGATTAAGCGCACAAGCAGATAAGCTAGAACTTGAGTGATACACCTGGGAATTCCCTGCTGGGATGATCGATGGCACCCAATCCACAAACTTGAGGGTTAGATCAGTAGTCGCCGGAGAGCAGCTTGCGGCTGACCTTGAAGGAGACGAAGGCGTCGATGTAGGCATAGTTGATCTGGTCGTCGAAGATATTGTACGCGTACCAATGGCTCGTCCTCACCCGTAAGGCTTCTCCATGTTGGTACCCATCATAGCACTTGTGATATCCTTCAGCCCCACGCTGCAGAGGCTCGGGCAATCCATCTCCTCCGCCGCGAGCTTGGCTAGGTCCATCGTGTTGGCCACCTTCAGCTGCCTGTCCTTCTAAAGTCGATCAGCGTCACCCTCCATGCTCACGTTGACAAAGTGGTAGTCGAAATCACCGAGGAAATATCCTAACTCATCGGGGAAGTAGTCAGCATGAATGACGTGGAAGATGAGTCAGCGATGGCCAATGCATAGCTGCAAAATGGTGACGGGGTTCTGGTCAGAGGAGTAGCTGGGGTGCCACTCGACGTCAAGCCTGGCGACAACCTTGTGAAGGCGCCGACGATGGACGGAGTGGACCTCGTTGAGCCAGTGCTCCATGGCCTCGCCGAAGGATGTCATGTTTGTGGTGAGTCCCCACCATTGTGTCCTCTCCTTGTCCCTATGGTTGCGATCTGCAGCGGCGTGACACAACTTCTCTCTTGTGTGCAAACCTTCCTCTACCTGTAGTTTGTATTTTGGAAACGGGCGTAGATATATAACTGATAGAATTATGATATGAGTGGAGTTTCAGAATTTGACGGGCCCGAGCCCTGAGTCCAGCCACCAGAGAGTAGCTAGTGTGAATGCATGCTGGAGAGACCAGCGGAATCGAGAACTGGCCAATGAAGATGGTAGTGAGCAGTCTCATGGTTCATGGATCGAAATGTGTGCCTTCCTTTTTCTTCTGAAAACAACAATTAACGTATATATATAGTTGAAAGATCGTCAGAAAACACAAGAAAAAGTGCAAGACGATGAACACACCACACATTCATGCATTCATTAACACACACACACACACACACACACACACACACACACACACACACACACACATATATATATATATATATATATATATATATATCACAAACATATATATATATATATATATATATATATATCACAAACCCTCGTTCATGTTTTCTCTGTTTGACATGCAAAAGTCCTCGATCATGCATGTTTGATGACGTTAGGTGTTTTCTAATTTTGTTGAAAGATCGTCATATTTGAGACTCGTTGATCATGTTTGGGGTGTAGCAAGCATGCATGGACAAGTAACATATGCACTTGAAAACCTCACGACGATCATGTTTGATGAAAACATGATTACGTGTTTTCTCTATTTTTTGTTGAAACATCGTCATATATAGTTTGAGGCTCACTGATCATGTTTCGGGCGGTGACAACTAACATGTTATATATATATATATATATATATATATATATATATATATATATATATATATATATATATATATATATATATATATATATATATATATATATATATAGTTTGGCTCGTTGATCCTATGTTTGCGATGTAGGGTAGCATGCATGGACAACTATAACATGCATGTGAGAGATACGTAGATGATCATATGTACTCCCCCCGTCTACATGAACTTGTCGCTTTGTCGTAGTTCATTTTTTAACTACAAAAGCCGCACCAGAAGATCTTGTTTATTGGCTCGTGGACAAGGAAAATTCTTTGTACATAGTACAAAAAGTATAAGTTGGTCGACGTTGCCGTTCGTACGCGGAGGATGCGGCCAGGTAGTTGCTCTTGCAGGTGTATGGTAAGTACGTGAGTGTTTGGCTGGGTCATGTGGTTAGTCCACGATGCACCCTAAACCCGGTGTTGATGCACCCTAAACCCGGTGTTGATGTCGTGTATTTGTCATTTGTGCATACACTCTAGTGACATGTGACAAAGTGCTCAGTCATCAATTGCGTTTGGTTTGACGTCAAAGTTCGATTGGAGATAGATCATCCATTTCTTTATGTCTTGGATCATCCAAATTAACGTTTGGTTGGATGGACTGGATGATCCAATTTTTTGTTAGTAGGTTGGATAAAACTTGATTGGATTATTGAATCATCAAAGTTGATAATTTCATAATATTAATTGTTTATATACTAATTATCATATTACTAGCAAATATTAATGTTAATATCATAATTGTAATTATTAATCAACAATAAACAAGGTGATAATCACTAATTACATTGCTAAGAAGCATAATTAGATAAGGTGGATTGACTCACATCCAACCAAATATTTTGGACCATCTCATCCAACATCTGCGTGGAATATTTTGTATTCCTCAAACCTGGATCACCCGTCTGACTGCAAAACTAATAACATATGACTGGACCATTCAATTAATCCAAGTCAATTCAATCCAAGACAAGCAACCAAACACAGATCTTTTTGGCCGCGTCTACATGCTCGTGTGCATGATGATGGATCGTGCACGCCGAGCGCCGAGTTATTCGGATCGCTGAGCAAAGTTCAGACGTGCAGTTCGTGTGCCCGTGCGCGCTGCAAGATTCGATGCACTTGCGTACGTGGCAATCATCAGGGCAGGGTGGTACATCCGCGGGAACCGTGCAGTGCGCCCTTGGCTTTAAGATTTAGAACGTGAACGTACGTGGCAACAATCTGGGTAGGGTCGCACAGAGACGGCTGTGCAGAAGGGCCGCAGAGAATTCGATTTCCGCACCAAGGGGTTAAGAGATAAGACCATCTGATTCGTAGGCCAATAATGGTGTTTGGGAGCACGGTATTTTTGGAGTTTTAGAGCAATTAGCAATACCGTGGTATTTGAGATTACTATAGTATTTTTTACAGAATGGTGTTTGTCAACCAAACAGTTCTATGTATTGTAAATCGTGGTATTACAAAACTGTGTTATTGAAATGCTTTGGTATTGCCATGTCATTTTAAAAACTATGGTTTCCAAAACTCTAGTATTGAAAAACTGTGCTCCCAAACACAGCCTAAAGCTTTACCGTGAAACACTGCGATGGTCTTAAAGGCAGGCCCGACTCTGGGCCCAGGCGGGTGGAAATAAAATTTTTGCGGCCCTGCCGCACAACGTCGCGCGTGCGCCCGTGCCCCACACCCCGTCCCATGGAAATCCCATTGAGATCCTTCGGTTCGCGCTGGGTTTGTTGTCTGGACACTGAAGGATGGAAATCCCGCATGTCCCACTCCCACGATTATGCGATTTTGATCAGTGGGCGTGCGAGGCGGGGGCGCACGCGCGATGCTGTGCGGTAGGGTCGCAGAAAATTTGTGGGCTACTGCCTAGGGCCAAGCCGGTGTGTCGGGGTGGTCTACTACGTACGTCCCACAAATGTTAGTTTAATGCTTTGTCCAAAATGTCAAATAAAAGAATAAGGCGTAAGTATTTATTAGATACAGTATAATATTACTAATGTGTTAATTTTCCATATGCGATGTTTTTTGATAAAAGGAGGAGTTTTTCGTTAGTGCATGTACTGTAGGACACATTGTTCATGAACATAAAATAAAAGACATTTTTCATTAACATAAAAACAACACATATATTATAAATAAGAAAAAAACACATAGAAAACAAAAGAAAAAACTACTACTCATCCTACTTTACTTGGAGGAGGACTTGTCCATCTCCGCCGCTGCCTCCGCATCCGCTTGCGGCGCCTCCGCCTCCGCCGCAACCGCCGGCGGAGCATCCTCCAACACAAGATCAAACTTCTTCTGGCTGACAGCATTCACGAGTTGCTCGCGAAACCCCACCCCGGCCTCCTCACTGATCGTCTCGTAGAGGCAGTCGAGACGAGCGGCAACAAAGCCTAACCCGAAGATGTAGTAGCCGGCGGAGTCCATGCTGGTGTGGTGGGGAGGGACACCAAGTCCCGGTCGGCGACAAGAGTGAGATGTATTGTTAAATACATCTTGCGCCATTTTGTCGAGCGCTTTTGCTTGCACGTCGGCGGTGAGCAGGCTGCCGGTGACCTCCTTAAGCTTGCCATCGAGTTTGTTGATGCTTTCCTTGATGAGGCCGACAGTCTCATCATAGTCGGACGGAAGAGGTGCGGGTGCTGCAGGTGGAGACAGGAGTGGAGGAGGTGCGGGTGCCGCCTCCAGTTCCACTGGCCTTGGCTGCGATGGAAACGGAGAAGGAGGGTCGGAGGACGTCGATGACCTGGAGCGCTTTGGTGCGGGGCTACCCATTTGTGCAGCGATGGAGGTGCGAACAAAGAGAGAGAGGTGGTCGACGGTGGTGCGGTGGAGATGCAAGAGGAGAAGGTTGGAGGCTAAAATCGATCGAGAAGTGCGGTGGAGAAGAAAAGGACGGTGTGCCTTTATAGCGGGTCGTCGTCTAAGAGCGTTAGTGGAGATGATCAAACGCTTCAAAAATTGTGCTTTTGAATTGACGGTCAGAGTTAATCCAAACCGCGATTCGCCTCCTCTCGGTTATCGCAATGGCTCAACACGTCCCATCGGCCAATTTTTTAATTTGACACACAAAGGTGCAGAGATTGACGTGAATGCGCGTGGCAATCGACCGAGAGTCCATATCTTTTTTTAAGGATCTGACCGTTGCCGACCAAGAGTCCATATCGAACTGATAATTGTCGTGATCATGGATGATGGTGGACATGAATGTAATGCATGTGAAAGAGACTTGCGATCAAGCATGTTTGGTCATGTGTTGAGGATTTTTGTGCCCCCTTGTTGAGGAACATGTTAATTGGATGACGTTGAGGATCGGATGTGGCGTACGTGTTTTCACAAGTGTGTTCATTTGTTCCTAAAATCAAAACACGTAGCGGCTAGCGCCTACACCTGTTGTTTCTTCAAATGACGAGTATAGCGATATATAATGGCAGCATGCGATCGATTAATTTGATGAACCATGTACGTACGTAGTGAGAGCTGTGTGCTTATTAGACGATCGTAGTCCACATTCTATCCTCATACTATCGAGGGAACATCCTTGTGTCAAATTTGTTATCTCTATTGATGACAAGATAATATTCTTCATTACTGTGGTAGTTAAACTGCCATATAGGTTACGTGTTCTCTTTTTTGTTGAGAGATCGTCATGTTTGAGGCTCGTTGATCATGTTTGGGGCGTAGCATGCATGGACAACTAACATGCATGTGAAGGACCTCGATGCATGTGAAATAACATGCATGTTTTTAAAAGCAAGATATAGTGTTTTCTCAAGAAAAAATAATTTTATGAGAGATTGGGCCCACAAGCACAAAAGCTAGAACTTGAGCGATGCACCTATGAATTCCATATGCCAGGATGATCGATGTCAGCCGATCTGCAAACTCGGTGGTAAGATCAGTAGTCGCCGGAGAGCAGCTTGTAGCCGACCTCGAAGGAGACAAAGGCGTCGATGCACGCATAGCTGATCTGCTCGCCAGAGAGATTGTATTCATCTCAGTTGCTCGTCCTCACCCCGTAAGGCTTCTCCATGTCGGTGCCTATCATGGCGCTTGTGATGTCCTTCAGCCCCGCGCGTTGGAGGCTCAGGAGATCCATATCCTCCGCCGCGAGCTCGGCCAGGTCCATCGTTTTGGCCACCTTCAGCTGCCAGTCCTTCCAAAGTCTGTCGATGTCACCCTCCACGCCGACGCCGACGAAGCGATAGTCGGAATCGTCGAGGAATTCTTCCAGCTCGTCGGGGAAGTAGTCAGCATGGATGACCTAGAAGATGAGGCAGCGGTGGCCGACGCAGAGCTGCAGAACAGCGACGAGGTTCTGGTCAGCGGTAGCGGGGGCGCCACTCGACGTCGAGCCCGACGACGAGCTTGTGAAGGCGCCGACGGTGGACGGAGAGGATCTCGTCGAGCCAGTCCTCCACGGCCTTGCCAGAGGACGTCACGGTGGTGTTGATCACGTCTTCCTCGAACGTCATGTTGTACACCTGAGTCCCCGCCATTGGGTCTCTCTCCTTGTCGTCCCTACGGTTGCCGTCTGCGGTGGCGCGGGCAACTTCTCTCTTGTGCAAAACCTTCGTCTACACCTTTAGTTTGGATTTTAATTGGAAACGGGCCTAGATATATAACTGATGCAGTTACGATATGAACAGAGGAGTTTCTGAATTTCACAGGCCCGAGCCCAGAGTAAAGAGAGTAACGAAGATTTTTGAATCTTATATACTCTTTATAATTTTTAATTCTTATCGTTATGACCACAAGTTGCATTGTCTCAACCTAACACCACGTACAGCAACAACAAAATTTCTCAGGAGCCCACCCACTGGATATGCCGGGTGGGCCACAGGATACCCTGGGTCCAGTCACCAGAGAGTAGCTAGTGTGAATACATGCTGGAGAGATCAGCGGAATCGGGAACTGGCCAATGAAGATGGATGTCAGTAGTGTCACAGTTCATGTATCGAAATGTGCACCATCCTTTTTCTTCTTCTCCTTTTTCTTATAATTTCGTATTATTTTCCACCAATCTTCTAAGAGAATCTCCAACCCGTTTGCTATTTTTAGTTTGCTATTCTTTCAAATAGCAAATATGCTATCCACATTTAGCATCTTATTCTATGAGCATCTCCAACCTGTTTGCTATATGATGTGCTATATTAAAAAATTTCATATTTTATTAATATGTAATAATTATTTTAAAATTCAAATAACATTGTTACAATGGCTATATTGTGACGTTTGTATTTCTAATGGCTATTTTTTAATGGTTATATTTCTAACGACTATTTTTCAACGGTTGTATTTCCAACGGTTAATTTTTAAGAACTATTTCGCAACAGAAATGACAATAATGTATCAAAAATTGGGGATAGCAAACCGAATAGCATTTGCTACTAGTAGCACACCTAGAGCTCCATATAGCAAATGGCTAAAAGTAGCAATCCTAATAGCAAACCGGTTGGAGATGATTTTTGCTCCACATTTGCTAAATAATAGGATAGCTCACCATATAGCTAATGGGTTGGAGATGCTCTAACCCTCCTTTATTTGAAGTTGTACGGTTGGATCAGGATACGTGGCCGGCGTACACTTTATGACACACTAGTGAAAGTAAAACACCTGATACATTTTATGACACACTTATGAAAGTAAAATACCCGATACATTTTATTATTATGGAAGTCTATAACTAAGACTCAATCCAAATCGGGCAAAAATTTTGATGACCCTAACTTCTGGTTTGTTTTTGCAAGCCATCCGACTCAAGTCTTTTTTGTCTTCATCCTTTTGCAATGACGCCCACGAGCATCTAATCCGGGCTAAAGTTGATATGTACTCTAGAAACTGTTGTTCCGTTTTTTGTGATTTACTACGTGCTTTGCTGCTTGATTGCTCATTATGTTTGATCTGTGTTGGGTTTGAACAGAGAGTGGGCTTCTCCCTGCTGGTCCTGTCAGATAAACTAGGTGATAGTCACTTTCTGGATCTCCAGCTCAGTAGAGTTGGAAGTTGAAATATATTCCATTCTAAAAGATAAAAGAAATAAATAGTCCACTAGTTTATCGTTAGAATAGCAACATTAGAACTATTTTTGCGCACCAATGAACAGAAATATAAAGTTCATTACCCTAAGACGATACATTACAAACAAGATTAAAGAAAAACACAAATTACAAACAAGAAAAGAAAAACAACACAACTAAGAACAAGAAAAAAACTACTTCTCCTCCACCTCGCTCCACCTACTTCTCCTTCTCCTCCTCCTCCTTGGGCTTCTGGCTGGGCGGGGGCGCCTCCCGTGGCAGAGACGGGAAGCCCGGTTTCCTAGATGTCGCCACCACCAGGTTGTTGCGGCTGGCGACGTCGAGCTCGTCGCCAGCGTCTCCCAGAGGACGTTGAGGCGACCGACCAAGTGCGTCATGCCGAAGATGTAGTGGCCCGTGGTCCCCATTGCAGCATACTCTAGAAGGGGACCAAGCCCAAGACGATGCATGTAGCACGATGTATTGTGAAATACATCGCGCACCCTCTTCAGGAGAGCCCACTCCCTATCCGGGGGGGCTTTGGTCGGATACGCTTCCCCTTGGTGTCCTTCGGCGGGCTTGGAGGCGGCGTTGTCTTGTCAGCCATGGTGTTCTTGGTGTGGTTTTGGGAAGAGAGGAAGAGTGGCTGTGCGGAGAAGACGATGGTGTGCCCGGGTGATCTTATAGCGTAGTTGCAGCCTGGCTGGGGTGCTCATCCTCTGCAGTACTGCAGGTGCAGTAGAGGTGACTGACATGTGGGTCTCACACTATGTAGGGCCCTCATGTCAGCCATCTCTCTACTGCAACTGCAGTACTGCAGGGGATTTGAACCTGCCTGGTTGTTCGTCTCTCGACGCGCGCAGTAGTAGTGATGGGACGCAGAGCGGTTCCAATTGAATTCAAAGATGTGCATGCGCTGCGCGCGTTTAAGGCGCCTCGGTGACTGGCGCGCACGTAAGCTCGGTGCGCCCGGTCACATCAGCCGCCTGTACAAATGGGTACGGCTGGAACGAAGGACCAAACCTTATGCGGCAAACAACAACGTATAATACTTCCTCCACCCCAACTCAACTCTATTTCTGTTTTGGTCGAACTAATTACCTTTGACCAGTGATTTATGTGGAATTTATTAACTTCAATAACATGTAGTACTAGATTGTTTATTATGGAAATATTTTCATGGTGAATCTAAAAGTACAATTCTTGTATTGTTAAAACAGATCAAAATTGCATAAATCTCAAAGATAGATTTGACGAAACCTAAGACTTCCCTTTGAAAAAGTTTTATATTTTACATTAGTTTTACAAATGTTATATGCACATAGGATATATCACTAAATAGTTTTGCAAAAAAAACATGGAGGAGAAATATGTATATCCCATATGCTACTACTATGTAAATTAGGGGTGGGCAAATAAACCGAGACCAAAAAACCGAAACCGATAAAATCGAGTTCGGAACCGAAAAGACCGAAATATCGGGTATCGGGTACTTTTCGGATAGCAAATATAAATAACTGAAAAATAAATGTTGGGTTCGGGTACCACTCTCGGTTAACTGAAATAACAGAAGTCGGCCAATCAAATAATAAGTTAAATTATGCGTGCTAAACTATGAACAATTCAAATTTAGATATTTTATTTTCAAGTCGTGATGTGTGAAGTTGTTGGATTTAAATGTTTATTTTTTATTTTTCATTTGTCAATTTATAATAAATTACCTCATGGGATTAAATTTATCAATCATATTAAATTTCTGCAAACATGACATGGATATAATGTATAATTTGGATATATCGGGTAGGACCGAAGACCGAACCATAATTTTGGTACCCAAAATGTTCGGGTGCCTAATATTATTACAACAATTCGGGTAGTGATTTCAAGAAACCGAATTTTGAAAAAGACTGAAATACCCGAACCAAAATATCAGGTAGACCGAATGCACACCCCTAACGTAAATCCATCCGAAATAATTAGCTAGTCTGAGGATGAATGAAGTTGAGCTTGCAAGCTCGATGAGCACCGTCATTGTTTTGAGCAGCGATTAATTTATGGCATCATCAAATCTGGAGTAATTTTTCTAGATCATTTGGGGTCGAAAAATTAGTTAACACGCTATATATGAGGAGAAAGATTAGGATATTCTACCTATTGCTTGTGTTGAATAACCCTACGCCGTGGATATCTGACACTTCATTCAGGTCGCCAGGATCATTTTGCCCTAGGGATGAAAATAGTACGGTAAATTCCCGAACCATCCGACGCCGTTTTCGATAATTTCTGATGCGATTACCATTTTCGACAATTTCTGAAATTTTTGGTCCGATTACCGTTTTTATCGGACATTGAAATTTGGTAAACGAAATGGAAACGATTTAGACTGATTTCTGACAGAATTGTCGTAATATCGTATTTTAATGGAAAATTTCAGAACAATAACCGAATACTTTCCGAATAGTAGGTTGGGTCTAATGGGCTGACATGAACTCTCTCCGTCCCTCGCTTTGTAGTTTATTTTTGAACTACAAAGCGACAAGTATTTAGAGACGGAGGGAGTAATAAGCTCAATTCTTTAAATTTTTTATTCAGACACCAATTTGAATAAGGAGTTGTCAAAGGTACTAAGCTCAATTCTGACCATTTTCATCCCTATTCTGCCCCAAGTCATCTGGGGCAGCAGGCGGAGGACCTTGATGATCAAGATAAGGACCAGGCAAGAAATCATTGGTCAAAGGTAAGTTTGACGAAAGCTAAAAATAGAGTTGAGTTGGGACGGAGGGAGGAGTACATTTTACAGACCGCTTTGCATGCCCCGTTGCGTGCGATCTCTTGCCTGCTGACAACTCCAGCGGCTAAAGTAGCGTACAGCTGCACTTTAAAAGCCGTAACCCCAGTTTGCAGCAAAGGAAACTCACGGGACAGTTTAAAGGAATGGAATCCTCTGGAAGGGAAAGACATTCATACGAGTTTCGCAAGTAGCATTCCAAACGGTGCACTTTAGAAGCCATAACCATCATTGCGCGCATCTCATCGTCTTCCCCGCGCGTACTAATAAAGACATACCATCCTCTTCTCCGCAACACACACAGGCCCTCCTCTTCCCCACGCGTACTCTTCCTCTTCGTCTCCGTCGCGCGTGCCCTCATTGGTTCCCTTTGAAGCCCATGGAGTTCCCCTTGCCGCACGATATTGCGGTTGTGATCGCGGGGTGGGTCGTCGCAACATCACCGTGGCCCATGGATGACCTCTCCAGTCTGCGCGCCACCTGCAAGGCCATGCACGCGGCGTGTCGGGATCGCGCTGTGGGCAGGCGCGTGGCGGTGGAGCGGGAGAGCATCTGGAAGTTTAACTGGAGCTACGACCGCCTCGTGGAGCGTCTGGCAATCGTCGGCAACCCTCATGCGTGCTACATCACCGGGTTTGACCTCGTCTTCCTGCATGGTCACGCGCAGTCGGGCACCCAGTTCCTTGCCCGGGCGGTCGCGAACGACCACATGGTGGCGGCCTACGTCCTCGCCATGCTCCGGGTCCGTCGCCATGACGTGGACCAACAAGGAGTGTTGTCGGTGTCGGCATGAAGCCATGAATAGTATCGATCGTGTCACCTGGATGTTCCTGGACAGGCCTCATCTAGAAGCGCTGTCAGTGGCAGTGCCCAACATTGATGATGACGCTTGGAGCTACTCAATAGGGGGGAACCAGGGAACTGCCCGCTGCGGCAGGCCTACATGGGAGGAGTGGAGAGTCTTCTGTACAAAGAACTGTAGGATTAAGCACGAGCATGACCTGTTCTGTCGTCTGGCGTTGTACCCTATGGGTTATATTCCCTCCATACCCTTTTGGATGCACCGCTAGTTCTCCCAACGCCAATTAAAAGATAACAAAGGGAGTATATAAAAAAGACTTGTAGTATATGTGTTTCCCCTATGCCCGCTCATCTCTGATGAATGTTGCACTTGTTGTGTTTCCCCTATGCGCGCTCGTCTTATGTTTAGCCCCGTTTACATCAAAGGAAACTCACGGGACAGTTTAAAGAAATGTATTCTTCCGGAAATGAATTCATTCGATCATACAGTAGTTTGGAATAAAGGAAATCAGTGTTCCCTTCTCTCTTTTCATTGTCTCCATTTTTCATTTCAGTCGTCGCTAATCGACAGAACTAGTTGTTACATAATCCCCAATAAACACAAAATAAACTAATCGGCACATCTAGTCCGCAGCACTTCCCTTAAAGCAGTGGTAATGACTTATGGCCGCGTATAGGAGTAGTGGTAATGTTTACACCGTGTATTGGGGCATAGGGCCAGTGATACGTTGGTGTTCTACCTATATTTTTCTGACATTTTTCTCGTCCTTTCTTTTCTTTTCTCTATGTTGATTTTTTCCACTTTTCTTTCTAGTCGTCGCTACCTGTTAGTACTGTATACTACTTTACAGACCGCTTTGCAGGCCCCGCTGCAGGCGATCTCTAGGCACCTCTAGCGGCTAAAGTATCGTACAGACAACTTTACAAGCCACCGGTGGTGTGGAGGGTCATTCATTAATAGAGAATTCAGATAGAACAGATAGTTCACTAAACAACAAATAGAAAACAAAATAACAGATGGAACTGACAAATAACATTGAGTTTATTATCATAAAACATTACATCCTCCTACTTATATTACTTGTCGTTACAACAAGTTTTTTAGTTCATATTTGAACTACAAAACTTGACCTAATTATTAATCACAAGTACTAATATGGGAAGGAGGAAGTACAAAACATGAAAATCAGCATCACGAAACAAGAAAAAATAAAACATCACAAAAACAAGAAGAGAAAAACATCACGACTAGATTAATCAGTGTCAAAATATTTCCTGTTTTAAAGTTGGGTTGAACTAGACTGTAATAAGATGTTTGGTGCAATCGTTTAATCAACCATCTTCAACCATTGGATTGATCTACATTACGGTCGTTGAATCTATTTATTTAGCCCCCTCCACCAGGTGGAGAGGTGGTGGTGGGGGTGGAAGGGGTTTAATGAAAAGATGTAATAACCGTAGGATGTATAGATCCAACAGATGAAAATCTTTGATTACACGATTGCATAAAAACTTTAATTGCATGTAGCACTGTCAGCGAGTCGAACTCGAGCGAGTTTGTTTCTACCATATATAAAAATTGTGTCCCATAGAACATTTTTAATAGAGTTATATATTTTAGTTAATCATACGTACATATCATAATGACAACAACAAATGAGCTTACTCGAACTTTTCGAGCTTGAGCTCATCAAGCTGGCAATACTCAACTTCATCCTCAAACTTTCAATCAAAACTAAGTTTGGTCCTTGAACTTTCAAATGGGTCAATTATTTAGTCTGTCAACTTCAAAAAATCGTTTCACTTTCATCCTTACTCTGAGTTGGACATCCACACATTGGCATGCCACATAAGATAGTTAATGTGTTTTTAATCCTGTTAATTTGTTATAGGTGTTTGTTTTATTTAAATGTTAGAAGTATGCATCATTATATGCATGTAAACTCTTTCTCATGTTGAAGCAAGCAGGCAAGAGTTTAAGAAACGATTTGAATGGACCCCTTAGTTGGATAGCTGGGAAGTACAACCATCAGATCAAAACAAACGGTGGATGCAACCTTTACTGCACGCATGCAGCAAAATGTCGCTACATCTGACGATCCTGGTCAAGGCAGGTATGCTCCGATTCCTGTCCTCCAACTCCATCTAGGCTTCCGATGACGCAGGCGGTTCACCACCAGACTGTAGAAAGGATAAGAACGCACACATGTAACAGTCATTGTTGATTGCGTTGGTCTAACATCATTGTTTGAATGTGTAGGCCTACGTTTAGTCATTAACGCTAGCTTTCAAATATGTGTAGTGCGAAAGGGTTTTGTTTTGGTTTCACACTACACTAGCTAGCCTATATAAAGTGTATATGTGTTCCCTGATGAATACACAACAAACATTCTCCATACAGAATGAAACTTGTATGCCGCTTTCTTCTGCCGGAGGTTCGAAGGAAACTACTAGTACACGGCTGTCTGGATACACGTACGGTACGGGTGTGCCGGTGTACCTTAACACCATGTACGTCATCCGTCCCCGGTGGTTGTTGGGAAGAGTCTTACAGGTATGCTCTGATTCTTGTCCTCTTACTCCATCTCTAGGTTTCCAATGACGCAGGCGGTTCACCACCAGACAAATCAAAAAAGGTTGAGCGGTATGCAAGTTTTTTGATGAAAAACTGACTGCGACCCACTGACTGCGGCCTGCTGACGGATCCATCTCTAGTTTTTTGATGACACTCCCGCTGATGTGTCATCATCTTATTTGTTGTGAAGGTATGGTAGTTAAACTAAGCATTAATAAAGGGACTAATAACATTTTGACACATCAGCGGGATGACGCATGGGAGGACAGAAAGGGAGGGACACGGCTTGTATACTCCCATTCAGTGCTTCCATCCGTGCTCCTACTTAAGTGTCATCCTGCCCCCACAGCCAGTTTATCATCAAGAAATTTACATGCTGCTCATCACTAAGGCTTTGCTGGTTCGTCTGGTGGTGAACCGCATGCGTCATCGGAAACCTAGATGTAGTTGGAGGACAGGAATCAGAACATACCTGCAGGGGTCTTCCAACCACCACCGGGGACGCACTACAGAGGTTAAGGTACACACCGGCACACCCGGACCGTACATATGTGCCAGTGAAGATGGAACTCAACAATATCACGGTTTGGATAGAAAAAAGGAAGAAGAAAAAGGATGGCACGCGTTGCGATCTATGAACCGCGAGACTGCTAACTTCCATTTTAATTGGCCAGTTCCCGATTCTGCTGAGTCATTGTTGTTGTACGTGGTGTTTGGTTGAGACAATGCAACTTGTGGTCATAACGATAAGAATAAAAAAGAGGAGTATATCAGATTCAAAAATCTTCATTACGCTAGGTCGTATGATGGCCGGACACTCTCCAATCCACTTAGATTGAAGTGGAACCACTCCTACCCAAACGAGGAAAAAAATTTATGGATACGGTATGCATATCCAAGGCTGTGCATACTGTTCCACATTTGTGACATGTGTCCACATGAACGGACGGATGAAGCAGTTGCATGACTGTGACATGTGTGCACATGAACGTACGAGATCGTATGATGCCCGGACATGACAGGGATAACGCCAAGGAATCATATCCTTTTAAAGCATATTTTTTCCCCGCATAAGATGGGCCCTTCGTGTGTCAAATTAAAAATTTCTCCTTTTATCGAAAAACATCTCCTTTAACGACGCACCGGAGATCAAGTGCATACCGTTCTCAGATGGTGCCACACGTACTTCCTTCTCGGGTTTTCAATTGCTTTTCCCTGATCGTGGCACCATCTATATACCACTGGCCCCAACGTAACACTGGCTCAATGCCCCTATACCCGGTGTAATCATTACCACTACTCCTATACACGGCGTCCGTGACGAATTGGTGCGAGCGATTTTGACAGGCTGTGACCGATTTGTCCCACCTCAAAAAGTTGAGCTTGTTGCAACGAGAATATAAGGCAACAAGCGCTATTGTAGTCAGATATTCGATTGAAAAAAGATGTCATACAAGACTCCTGCACGCTCTGTTCGATTTCGACCCGGCAAGCTCCGTTTCACATCGTCCGCTCGCACGATCGAAATCAAAAGGGACGTGGAGGAGGTGTGTATGGGGCGGATGTTTTTTAGATAAAGCCCTGGGCCATTTCCGTGTCAAATTAAAAAACTACCAGTGAAGCTAATGGGACACGTCGAGCCGTTGCGATAACCGAGAGGGATGCAAACCGTAGTTTTTTATAAGCATAATTTTTCCCCGCGTACGCTGGGCCCTTTGCATGTCAATTTAAAAAATTCTCCTTTTATCGAAAAACATCTCCTTTAACGACGCACCGGAGATCAAGTGCATACTGTTCTCAGATGGTGCCACACGTACTTCCTTCTCGTGTCTTCAATCATCGTTCCATGATCGTGGCACCATCTATAGACCACTAACCCCAACGTAACACTAGCCCAATGCCCCTATGCGCGGTGTAATCATTACCACTACACCTATAATCGGTGTCCGTAACGAATTCGTGCGAGCGATTTTGACAAGCTGTGAAAGATTTGTCTCACCTCGGAAAGTTGAGCTCGTTGCAACGAGAATGTAAGGCAATGCGTGGTATTGTCGTTACACATCCGATTGAAAAAAGATGTCGTACAAGACTCAGCCACGTTCCTTTCGACATCGTCCGCTCGCCCAGTCGAAGTCAAATGGAACATGTATGAGGCGTGTACCGGGTGGATGTTTTTTTTATATAAGCTCTGGACCCTTTCCGTGTCAAATTAAAAAGCTGCCAATGAAGTCGATGGGACTCGTCGAGCTGTTGTGATAACCGAGAGGGATGCAAACCGCAGTTCTTTATAAGCATAATTTTTCCCCGCATACGCTAGGCCCTTTCCGTGTCAAATTAAAAATTTCTCCTTTTATCGAAAAACATCTCCTTTAACGATGCCAAATTTTCCCCTTTGATCAGAATACCACCCCCATTGCTATAATAACTTATTTAGATAACAAACTGCGAGAGCCAGAGATGCACACCCGTACACGGGCTCACGCGTCATGGGGACGAACACCAAGCGTTCCAGCACAGTTTCGGCCCAGGAATACAAAGTGACTCAGCGCAATTTCATCCCACGAATAACAAGCGGCCCAACGCAGTGTTGGGCCTACTATGATAGCTTCACGTATGCTTTGTCCTGGCTACCTCCAAGCCGGACCCTTCAATCCACAACGGCCCCTCTCCCGATTGCACAAAACGCGCCTGGAGGAGCATCCGCCGTCGCCTCGCTCTTGGAGGAGCATCCGCCGGCCGCCACGCTCTTGGAGGAGCATGCGGCGGCTGCCACGCTCTTGGAAGAGCATCCGCCGTCCACCGGCGTGGAGGAGCATCTGCCGGCCGCCGCACGTGGAGGAGCAACAGCGCTAGGTACAATTGCTCACATAATGTTATTGTAGTTCAATCCTCTTACGGATACTCTGATTGAATTATAGGAAGCGATGTCAGAAGATAATACATGGATGGGAAAAGACAGGTGTACGAAGGAGTGGCTGGATGGAATGAAGTCTTTTTTAATTTAGCATTCCAGGGCACTCGTGAAGAAGAAACTAGGCCTTGTCCTTGCACGAAATGTCGTAATATTTGCCATGGGAGACGCAAGGAAGTTCATCTTCACTTGCTTCGTAATGGGATGTCATTTGATTATACTTGTTGGGTACACCATGGAGAAAAACAAGTTCAGAAAAATATTGTTGAGCAATCAGCAAATAATGAGGAGATAATTCCTGATGATGCTGCTATGGAAAATATGTTGTCCAGTCTTCTTAGAGGCACTGGTGATCATGGTGGTACTTTAACAGGTGTTGACGATCTAGAAAATTCTATAAACCAGCAGGAGCCAACTGGGTGTACAAAGGCATTCTATGACTTATTAAATGATGCCAAAAAGGAGTTGTATCCAAGTTGTGAGAAGGTGACCCAATTATGCTTCATTGTCAGGTTGTACTAGATAAAGTGTTTAACTGGTTTTAGCAAAAAAGCGTTTGAGTTGATCCTTGAACTATTCTCATATGTGCTTCCAGAGGGCCATTGCATTCCTAATACACTTGATAAAGTTCAGAAGGTTGTTCGTGACCTCGGGCTGAGCTACGAAAAGATCGATGCATGTGTCAATGACTGTGTGTTATTTTGGAAGGACTATTCTCTGTTGGATCGATGCCCAAAATGTGATGAATTAAGATGGAAAAATAGTACTAGTGGGAATGCAAGAGAGGTTTTATCTTGTAGCACGCAAGATTCTACAATACTTCTCTCTTATTCCCCGTCTTCAAAGGTTTTACATGGCAGAATCAACAACATCAAACATGTGCTGGCACAAAGAAGAGCATATTGATGATGGAATATTATGCCATCCTGCAGATTCGAGAGCATGGAAGCATTTTGATAGCATTCACCCAAATTTCTCATCTTATCCTCGTAACATAAGACTTGGGCTAGCATCTGATGGTTTCAATCCTTTTGGAGTAATGAATGTTTCTTACAGTACATGGCCTATGATTCTAATCCCTTATAATCTACCACCTTGGTTGTGTATGAAGCAGCCTTATTGGTTGATGTCAATGATAATTCCTGGGTCAAAGTCACTTGGAAACAACATTGATGTGTATCTGCAGCCTTTGATTGATAAGCTACTAAAATTATGGTCTGATGGTGTTGAAACATACGTCAGTTCAAAGAAAGAGACATTTATCATGCGAGCTTCTATATTGTTGACAATAAATGATTTTCCATCATATGCAATGCTATGTTGATGGAGCACAAAAAGTAGGCTAGCATGTCCATACTGCCATGTAAACACTGACGCCTTGTGGTTGAAACATGGACGAAAGTATTGCTACATGGGTCATCGTCGTTTCCTACCTCAAGATCACCGGTGGTGTCGGGACAAAGCTTCTTTCAACAACAAAATAGAGAATAGAGAGGCTCCAACATCACTCTCTGGTCACGAAGTACTCCAACAATACAAGACTTTTGATCAAGTGAGTTTTAGACAGACGAATAATAAGAGAAAGCGCACTGAGGAAGATAGGTGGCATAGTTGGAAGAAGAAAAGTATATTTTTTTAGATCCCGTACTGGAAGACATTGCTAATAAGGCATAACTTGGATGTCATGCACATTGAGAAAAACATTTGTGATACCATATTGGAGACATTGCTTAATATGGATGGTAAAACAAAAGATAGTCTACAAGCTCGTTCTGATATGCAAGAAATGGGTGTACGGCCAAAGCAACATTCGGTGGGTATGAAAGGGAAGTACGATTGTCCATCAGCATCATATACTTTGCAAAAAGATCAGAAGACCACCTTGTGCAAGTTTTTGGAGGATGTGAAGATGCCCGATGGTTATGCCTCAAACATCAAGAGAAGTGTGGACATAACAGCACGTAAGGTATCAGGTCTAAAACTCATGACTGCCATATTATATTTCAGAAGCTCCATCCTATTGCAATACGTGACATATTGCCTGAAAAGGTTGTTGAACCTTTAATTGAGTTTAGCAGATTCTTTTCTAGAATTTGTTCTAAAGAATTGGCGGAACCAGATTTGGATAAGATGATTAAACAATTTCCTGAAACAATTTGTAAGCTTGAGATGTTGCTTCCTCCCGCTATCTTTGATATCATGGTACATCTTCCAATCCATCTTGGCGAAGAAGCTCGCTTGGGTGGACCTGTTTCTTACAGATGGATGTATCCAATTGAAAGGTACCTTGGTAAATTGAAGAGGTATGTAAGTAACAGATCTCACCCGGAGGGTTCTATAGCTGAGGGATATATTATGGAAGAGTGTATGACTTTTTGTAGTCAGTTTTTAGATAACATCAGCACCAAGCTTAATAGGCCAGAACGTCATGAAGCTAGAGCTAGGAATGAACCTTCTCTCGAGTCTAATATATTTACAGAAGTTGATAATTCTAAAAAAGGGTTTAAATGGGGCAAACTTACTATGGTGGAACTACACAACATCAGGCATTATATTATTTCTAATGTTTAAGAGGCCGCTCCATGGATCAAGTATGTATAACACTCAGTTGTTCTATACTATATTAATGGATCATGCTTATTGTAGATGGCTAATTTAATTTTGTGCCCTTTTCAGTGAGCATTTTGAAGAGATGAAAAAGATTCATTCTCGTGATGTTGAAAAACGCCATAGAGATGAGTTTGTTTATTGGTTTCAGAAATGAGTAAGTACATGCAAGTTTTTACTTTGATGAAATATTGAAGAAATATCTGTTCTGAAGTTGGTTTATTGATGACCCCTTTTATACTAATTAATGTGTACATATTACGACATTACACAAAGAAGGCAAAGTAACAGATTATTTGTATGCATTATCTAGAGGACCTGATCGTCGGGCATGTTCTTTAGTCGATCATTCATAAATGGCTTCTTCTTTTGAACAGCACAGGTGGAAAAAGATTTACAGACGCAAAACAGTGGTGTTGTTGTTCGGATGATGATCATGAGTGGTATGGAGTAATCAAGAAAATGATTTCTGTTGATTTCAAAAAAAAAAATCAAGAGGTTCTGTTATTTGAATGTGAATGTTTTGATCGGCCTCGTTCCAGTCAGAGCCAAATCAGAGGCTACAAAATGGATCGATACGGAATGATAGATGTTAACACTACTATTTCTCAATTTAAGTATGAACCTTACATTCTAGCCATCCAAGCAGAACAAGTTTTTTACGTTAGAACCGTGAAGCAACCTAAAGGGGCTACAGTTGTTAAAACGAAGTCATGAAACCTTTTTGCCATGCCCCCTGGAGACAGTGAAAATAATGTCACTGAGACGATGGAGGCTGAGACATTATTTGATGATCGATGACTTACTAATATAAATGAGGATATGACCACATGGGATAGGAATGACATTGATGGAGCAACCGGTGATGCTTCTGCTCTTTCAAATGAAGATGACGACAACGACGACCAAGATGATGATAATACATATATCAATGATGGTATTGTACCTCCAATATTGAGGGAGGACAGTGAAGGTGATGATTTTTTTTCATATAGGTACTGTGTGAGCTAGCCGTACATGAACTATGTAATGCAGTTTATGTTCTGTGGTGATAGATCTTAACACCACCAACAGATATTTTGTGGCAATAGATCCTAATACAACATTTGTGTTTCATGGTGATAGATCCTATCGCCACGAACTTGTGAATCGTGGCATAAGTTCCTAATGCAATGTTTGTGTTTCGTGGTGATAGATCCTAATGCCACGAACTGGTGAATCATGGCAAAAGTTCCTAATGCAATGATTCTGTTTCGCGGCGATAGATGCTAATGCCACGAACTATTGAATCGTGGCAATAGATCCTAATGCAATGATCGCTTTCCGTGGCGATAGATGCTAATGCCACGAACTAGTGAATCGTGGCAACAGATTCTAATGCAACGATTGTGTTCCACGACGATAGATGCTATTGCCACAAACTATTAAATCGTGGCAACAGATCCTAATGCAATGATCGCGTTCCGTGCGATAGATGCTAATGCCACGAACTAGTAAATCGTGGCAACAGATTCTAATGCAACGATCGGGTTCCATGGCGATAGATGCTAATGCCACGAACTAGTGAATCGTGGCAACAGATTCTAATGCAATGATCGGGTTCTATGGCGATAGATGCTGACGCCACAAACTATTGAATCGTAGTAATAGATCCTAATGCAACGATCAGGTTCCGTGGCGATAGATGCTAACACCACGAACTATTGAATCTTAGCAACAGATCCTAATGCAACGATCGGGTTCTGTGGTGAAAGATGCTAATGCCACGAACTAGTGACTCGTGGCAACAGATTTGTGGCGATAGATTCTAACGCCATGAACTAGTGAATCGTGGCAACAGATTCTAATGCAACGATCGGGTTTTGTGGCGACAGATGCTAATGACACGAACTAGTGAATCATGGCAACGGAATCATGGCGATAGATCCTAATGCCACGAAATAGTGAATCATGGCAACAGATCCTAGTGCAACGATCGGGTTTCGTGGTGATAGATGCTAATGCCACGAACTAGTGAATCGTGGCAATAGATTCATGGTGATAGATCCTAATGCCACGAACTAGTGAATCGTGGCAACAGATCCTAATGCAATGATCATGTTCTGTGGCGATAGATGTTAATGCCGTGAACTAGTGAATCGTGGCAATAGATTCGTGGTGAAAGACCCTAATGCCACGAACTAGTGAATCGTGGTAACAGATCCTAATGCAATGATCGTGTTCCGTGGCGATAGATTCTAATGCCACGAACTAGTGAATCGTGGCAAAAGACCAAGCTTACTACAACAATTTAGTATTCATTGCAGTACAATCGTTGCAACAGGGTGGAATCCTTGTAGTGCACTCGACGTCGAGCCCGAGTATGAGCTTGTGAAGGCACCGACGAGGATGGAGAGGACCTCGTCGAGCCAGTCCTCTATAGCTTCGCCGAAGGACGTCAGGGTGGTGGTGATCTCATCGTCCTCAAAAGTCACGTTGTACACTGAGTCCCCGCCATTGGGTCCTCTCCTTGTCCCTACGGTTGTGGTCTGCGACGGCGTGTCGCAACTTCTCTCTTGTGCAAACCTTCCTCTACACCTCTAGTTTGGATTTTGGAAACAGGTGTGAATATATAACCGATGCAGTTACGATATGAGTGGAGGAGTTCCCGAATTTGACGGGCCTGAGCCCTGAGTAAAGAAAGTTATGAAGATTTTTGAATCTGATATACTCTATCTAATTTTTAATTCTTATCATTATGACCACAAGTTGCATTATCTCAGCCAAACACTACATACAACAACAAAAACTTTTGAGTAGCAAGTGTGAATGCATGCTGGAGAGATCAGCGGAATCAGGAACTGTCCAATGATTATGGAAATCAGCAGTCTCACGGATCATGGTTCAAAATGCGAGCCATCCTTTTTCTTCTTCCTTTTTATTATATTATTTTTCCACCAATCTCTAGCCCTCCTTTATTTGAAGTTGTACAGTTGAATCAGGATATGTGGCTGGCGTGAGGCGAGAGTAGTGTGTACAACACCAGGCGGAACGTCATGGAGAGACGTTGCTCCCCTTGCTCAGGATCATGTTAATTTGATGATGTTGATGATCGGATGCGGCGTATGTGTTTTCACAAATGTGTTCATTTGTTCCTAAAATCAGAACACGTAGCGACTAGCGCCTATGACTGTTGTTTCTTTGAAAGGACAAGTACAGCATGTTGGAAATTATATTGTACTACATGGCATGCGATTAATTTGATGAACCGTGTAGTGAGCTGCCTAGATGGTACAGTCTATCATCAAACCTTTGAGGGAACATTCTTCATGTTAAACATGCACGTCGGAGGGCACCCCTGCAGTCAGTTTATCATCAAGAACCTTGCATGCTGGGGGCCACATCCGCTCATCACTGAGGCTTTGCCGGTTTGTCTGGTGGTGAACCGCCTGCGTTATCGGAAGCCTAGATGGAGTTGGAGGACAGGAATGGAGCATACCTACAAGGCTTTTCCCAACCACCACCGGGGACACACAACAAGTAGCAACATATACTCCATTGATGCATTAACCACTTATCTGTAAAATGGAACTCATAAGATGTAAAAATACTTATATTAGCTATCGAGCTCTGAGTTCGAACTAAGTTTTCAAATTTGGAGTAGGTTTTGAAGTCACCAATTCAAAAACAGAGTGTTCTGTTTTGTACGGTAAAAATACCTCACTTTGAGAAAACATATCTCTCAGTAGAAAACTCCAATGAATGTGTAACATACATGGATGGAAAGGGTAGGAAGTCCTTTAAAACTATTGTGTTCAACTCCAGAACTGAATTTCCATCTAACCTGTTCAAAATTTCAAATTTCTATACTCTGCCAAAACTGGACAGAAACTAGAACCCTCTCTGGACTCCTGATTGTTTTCACCATATCTCACACCATAAATTTCAAACCAGATCGTGCAAGACATTTCTGGAATCCTTGTAATATTTATTACAAATTTTTAGTTTGTGGATTTTGTAAATTCTGCTGTTTTATATCTGGAAATTGTGGCCCAAATTCAGCATAAACAAAGTAGATGCTGTCAAAATTTTCCAGAAAAACTGTCAGGTTTACAATACCATGTCTTCTCAACCAGAAACTATCTGGAGGCAAACCAATACGTTTTGGAAAGGTCTTGAAGTGTACTTCAACTTTGTAGTTCACCTCAAGATCTGATTATGCCATTTACTGGGTTAAATTTGTGTTTGAGTACAACCTGGTCAGGTTGCAACAGAAACTTTATCGGTTTGACATAATTTGGTCTTGTTATGAATCTGATCCTCGAATTCACTTCGAGAAGTGTCATAACGGACCAGTTGTCGATATTCAACTATTTACCAGTGGAATTTAATGTTTGACTCACTCGAACCTCATTTCGTTTATGGCCATGTTTGTGTCATATTAAAGATAAAGGTGTGTTGTTGCACGATAACACGCATAACGTCCCGTCGCGACCAACAATAGTCGAAATGAACTTCGATCCATGGAGTTCGTTATTTTGGAACTCGCTATTGTAACCTTGGTCCAGGGATGATGTATTGTGTATAAAGTTTATACTTTATCAATATATGACCGTTATGCAAATTTGGTTATCAATACACACACTATTGTTCTCATCCTAGTGTGATCTTGCAACATCACGTCTCATGTTGGATTAATGACTGTAACTGTAGAATGGTGCGCACTCGCACAGCGTACGAGGTCGGTGGTTCAAGTCAGAGAAAGGATGACTTCCGAGAGCCAGAACAGACGGCGCAACAGCCACCTCCATCTCCGCTTACATTGGCGGATGATATCGCAGCCATGCTGAGTTCGCGCGACGAGCAGACCGAACTGCTGTGAACCCTCGTGCAGATTACATCCAATCAAGGGGGACGTCAAGCCGAAGGCAATCGTCAACCTCAGCAAGCAACCTATCAAGAATTCTTGGCGGCTGCACCCCCCGTGTTCAATGGTGATGGTGAACCTCTAGATGCGGTCCATTGGCTCCGCACCATTGAAGCTAAGTTCGGACTGCTGCAGTGCAGTGACCCTATGAAGGTTTTATATGCGGCACAACAACTACATGGCATCGCAGGTGCTTGGTGGGCGAACCACATCGCCTCCTTGGCCGCCGGACAGCAAGTCGCTTGGACAGAGTTCCGGAAGGCATTCCATGCCTATCATGTTCCTCCTGCCATTGTAATAAGGAAGCTTCAGGAATTCCTTGATTTGAAGCAAGGAGAAATGAGTGCTCAAGAATACTCCAAAGTCTTTGTTAATCTAGCGCAATATGCGTTGGAGTATGTGAGTACGGAGGATCAGAAGCGAGAGTACTTCTACCGGGGTCTAAGCCCCATGTTGAAAGAAAAGCTAGCATTGTTCAGTCATGGCTCGTTCAACGCTATGCTTAATGTCGCAATTACGCAAGAGTATGCCACACATGAGCGGATTGCGGAGGAGTCAAGGAAGAGACTTGCTGTGCAGGACAGCACACATAATGTTCCTCAGAAATATCATATGGTGTACCGATCACCGTCCTGTCAGATATAGCAGCTGGCTGCACAACCGAGCTCATATCGGAGTCGGCCGTTTGAAGTATCAGATTTCCAACCAGCAGTACATCAACAGCAAGAACTGTCCCAAATTGTTCCAGGGACATTTATCTCACAGCAAGATTCAAGACAATTCAGGCCTCAAGTCAGTGGGATGTCGAACCAGTATAGGTGTTCCACATGTGACCGTGTTGGGTACTATACCAAGGATTGCCCAGACAAGCTCTTGAGCAGCAGGCAAGTACCAGTACAACGGTGTATTCAGTCCCGTATTCAACCAGAGAAGATAGCACGACAAACCGGAAGTGTTCAACACATAGCAATCGAGAGTGTTCCGGAGGGAGCACCGGTGTTAGCGGGCATGTTTGCTATCAAAGACATACCCATCCTCATACTCTTTGATTCCGGTGCTACCCACAATTTTATCAGTAAATCATGTGTGGATCAGCACTAATTGTCCACTAATACTCCCAAGAAAAGTTATCTTATAAGCTCACCGGGTGGGAGTATCTTGGCTACTCAGATTTTTCCCCGAGCAGCTTTATGTTTGGGAGGCAAAATATATCCAACATCGCTGATTATATTGAATGGACAGAAGATCAACGTAATATTGGGGATGTCATGGTTGAACCATCATGGTGCCGTTCTTAATATCGGTACCCGGACTATCCAAATTGACTCTCCGATGCACGGATAACACGATCTGTTTTTGGACAGTTTGGAGCAGGACAGTGCAGCTGCATATAACACGGAAGCAACTAAACTTGAAGATATTCCAGTGGTCCATGAGTATCCCAATGTGTTTTCTGATGATTTACTGAGCATGCCGCTCGAATGTGATGTTGAGTTCAAGATTGAACCTGTACCAGGAACCACACCGATCTCTCGAAGACCAAATCGAATGGCGCCTAATGAGCAAGCTGAATTAAAGGAGCATTTGAAAGACCCTTTGGACAAGGGTTTTATTCGCCCAAGATCGTCACCTTGGGGCTGCTCAGCGCTGTTTGTCAAGAAGAAGGATAAAACATTGCGGTTATGTGTGGATTATCGACCGCTCAATGCAGTGACTATAAAGAACAAGTACCCGCTGCCCCGCATCGACATTTTATTCGATCAACTTGTTGGTGCGAGGGTGTTCTCAAAGATAGATCTTCGGTCTGGATATCATCAAATCAAAATCCGACCGGAGGATATACCGAAGACGGTATTCTCGACGAGATATGGATTATACGAGTATCTCGTCATGTCTTTTGGTCTCACCAACGCTCCGGCTCGCTTCATGTATCTCATGAACTCAGTATTTATGCCGGAGTTGGACAAGTTCGACGTGGTATTCATCGACGACATATTGGTTTATTCCAAGTCAGAGGAAGAGCATGCTGAACATTTGCATATTGTGTTGCAACGGTTGAGAGATCACAAGTTATACGCAAAATTCAGCAAGTGTGAATTTTGGATCAGCCAAGTGCCAATCTTGGGGCACATTATTTCAGTTGAGGGCATCGCTGTGGATCCAAGTAAAATTGTTCAAGTGCTGAAATGGCAATCTCCAAAGTCAGTACATGAAGTCCGAAGTTTCCTCGGTTTAGCGGGATATTATCGGAGGTTCATCCTGAGCTTTTCAAAAATTGCTAAGCCAATGACGGAGCTGCTGAAAAAGGGAACCAAACATAATTGGATTTTAGCTTGTGAAGAAGCGTTCAAGAAATTAGTACATCACCTTACAACAGCCCCGGTTCTTGCTCAGCCGGACACGTCAAAACCATTCGATGTTTATTGTGATGCATCCGGCATCGGACTTGGCCGTGTTCTTATGCAAGAAGGACGTGTGGTTGCGTATGGATCTCGCCAACTCCGAAACCACGAGGAGCACTACCCGACTCACGACCTTGAGCTCGCTGCCGTAGTATTGGCATTAAAAATGTGGAGGCATTACTTGCTTGGAAATCTTGTACACCTCTACACCGACCACAAAAGTTGGAAGTATATCTTCACTCAGAAGGAACTGAACATGAGGCAACGATGGTGGCTTGAGTTGATCAAGGATTATGAGATTGAGATTCATTATTATCCCGGCAAAGCTAATGTGGTTGCCGATGCGCTTAGTCATGAATATCATGTCAATAACTTAACCCACACGCCTATGGAAGAGGATGAACTGAGTCTATACTTGGTTCCATATGGAGCTTTATACAATCTTGCTCTCATTCCGACAATCTGAGATGATATTATTGAAGCTCAAAAGAAGGACATGGGCATGTCACACATATGAGAAAGAGTGGACAGCGGGGAGGTAAAATGTTTCCGGAAAGATGATCGCGGTAAAATATGGTTCCAGGACCGAATAGTTGTACCCCAAGATGTTAAGCTTCGGAAGAAAATATTGGATGAAGCTCACATGTCAAAACTTTCTATTCATCCGGGCAGCAATAAAATGTATCAAGATTTAAAAACCAAGTTTTGGTAGACACGTATGAAGCGGGAAATAATGAAGTACGTATCCGAGTGTGATACGTGTCGGCGAGTGAAGGCCGGCCATATGAAGAAAGCAGGACAGCTACAACCGCTGAATATTCCGGCATGGAAATAGGAGGGTGTGAGTATGGATTTCATAGTCGGATTGCCACTCACATTCTGGAAGCATGATTCGATTTGGGTGATGTCGACCAACTAACCAAATCAGCACACTTCATTCCAGTAAATGTTAGATTCAATGCCAAGAAATATGCGGAGTTGTACATATCAAGAATCATGTGTTTACACGGCATTCCTCGCACGATTATTTCAGATCGAGGCTCGCTGTTCGTTGCTCATTTCTGGGAGCAACTGCATGCCTCGTTGGGTACTAAACTGATTAGAAGCTCCGCATATCACCCCCAGACCAATGGACAATACGAGAGGGTGAACCAGGTCCTTGAAGACATGTTGCGGGCATGTGCCATCCACCACGGTAAAAATTGGGACGATCATTTGTCGTTGGCGGAATTCTCGTACAACAACGGTTATCAAGCGAGTATCAAGATGGCACCATATGAAGCTCTCTATGGCCGAAAATGTCGCACCCCATTGAATTGGTGCGAGTCCGGCGAAAGAGTGACATTCGGGATTGATCTAGTCAACGAAGCCGAGGAACAAGTTAGGATCATTCAATCAAATCTAAGAGCGGCTCAATCTCGACAGAAGAATTATGCGGACAAGAGGCATCGCCCACTGCACTTCGATGTCGGGGATCACGTGTACCTCCGCGTGTCACCGATGAAAGGAATTCACCGGTTCGGAGTAAAAGGAAAGCTAGCTCCCCGATTTATTGGCCCGTTTGCTATCACGGAGAAGTGCGGACCTGTGGCTTATCGATTGGAATTACCAGCATCTCTCGCTTGTATACACAACATTTTCCACGTATCTCAGCTCCGGAAATGTCTCAAGTTCTCAGCTGCAGTCCACACCAACGACATCGGCAAATTGCAACCGGATTTGACGTACTCCGAACATCCGGTTCAGATTCTCGACGAGAAGACTCGAACAACGCGGAACCACACGCTGTGGTTCTATAAAGTGTTATGGAGCAACCATACAGTTGAAGAAGCGACTTGGAAATCCGAAGAATATCTCCGCTCCAACAATCCGGATTTCTTATTGTCTCACATCCGGTAATTTCTCTCCTACTTTCGTCTCTTCATTGTAATCTCGAGACGAGATTCTTTTAAGGGGAAAGAAATGTAAAAGCCCAAATTTCCAAAAATTCAAAGTTCAGTTAGGACAAAAAATTTTGAATGACAAAAAGCATTAAAAAGGAATTTAGAAAAACAAATTAATTCAAACTCCAAATGAGGAAATTCAAAAAATAAACTTATCTACTGTTTAAATAAAGTTAACATGAAGATTTGAGTGGACCAATGAATACCAAATATTCCAAATAGCATCCCTGCAATGTTTCATAATTTTTGATGCAAGTTTGCTATTTAATTCAAAAGCTTCATTGAATTCAACTCAAATTCAAATTCATATTTGAATTTAAATGAAACTTTGTCAAATCAACTATGGGAATTCAAAATCAAATTCTATATGATTAATACAGCAATCACACAAATATCTAGCAAATTTTGGAGTGAATTAGGTGGCAGAATTGATAGAGCAAGGATGAGGAAGAGGTGGGACCCACTTGTCATCCAAAGCAAAGGGCTGTTTTGGCTCTCCAAGTGACACCACATTGCATGCAAAGTCCAGGCAGCAGCTTGCACTGTTGTGGCCGACTCCATCTGCCCCCAGCTCGCCCTGGCCTCCTTCTTATACCCCCTCCATGCCCCTGGCTTGCTCTTTCTTCACCTTGAAGTCTCCAGCACCATTTTCACTTCTCTCCCGATTCCTTCTCTGCCCAGCCGATTTGCAGCAAAGGTACTCCGTGTTAAGCACTTTTCCTTGCCTCTATTCACTCCCCAAGATCTTGCACAGCTTTGTGATCAAGTTCTTGTACAGCTAGGCCATCCCCGAAGCTGTTAACATCGAAACCGAGGCCGCCGGAAATCTCCCCTGTTTTGCCGCGCCTCTGCTCATCGTCGACCCGACGATACAGCCATCATATCGCCTCGGTCCTAGAAGGAAAAAGGTTCACCTACTCATGTTCTAGCTGCTCGTAAAGTTTCAGCCCATGCCATGCCTCCTAGCCCCTGTATTTGCTTTTCTTCCGACGGACTTCGGTTATGAGTGGAGTTACTTCGTGTCTGAAATTCCTTCTATACAGTTAATTATTCCTTGTGCACCTGTGCTATGTTGTTCTATATGGCCAGACGCATCACCTCGAACAAGAGTCATCGAGTTTCATCGGGTATTCACACTGGAATCCCATTTTCCCCAACCGCGGATTTTCCCTCCTCGGGCCGTAGTCGCCACCAGTTTCCAAGCCTTTGCTCTCCCTCTTATGGCCAGATTCTTGTTCCCCATGCTTCCATGAATCTTCCTGAGGTCTTCCCGATCAGTTTCACCAACCGTAGGGCTCGGCCGACATGGCCAAAACCCAAACCGCCACCGCCGCCGTCACGCAAGTCTTTCCGGCCATCGCTGGCGTGCGCTGACCCCACCGGAGTGCTGAGCACATCAAAATAGGGTTAGGCGGCGAGTTTTGCATGGACACATGTCATGGATCGACGGACGGCAAGAGCTCCGGCAAGGCGCCACCGCGGTCGCGCGCCTGACGGGAGGTAGACGACGACCCCATGGGGCCCCGTCGTCAGTGGAAGCGCAGCGCGCGCCCCGGATCAGCTGCGGCCAAGGATCCCATGTGACTACATACGTTTTCTCTGTGGCCCGGTATTGCTTAATCCCGATTGGTACATTTTAAACCCGTGGGCCCCCCTGGATTATTCAAACATTTCCCATTTGAAATTTATTCCAGATTTTGCCCCAACTTGGAAAATCTATAACTCCTAGGATACTGGTCCAAAAATTCCCAAATAAATTTTGTTAGAACCAGCATGAAGAGTACTTTCCATTGGTGTACTTGGATATGTATGAAAGTCCATATGAATTTCTCCATAATTCAAATAACCAAAATGCTTATAGAATTAATTCCTATAGTTCTGCTCATTGGAAAAATACCAAACTTTTCCAGAGCCTTCATTTGGATATCCTTGGACCCAAGTAAAAAGTTCAGGGTCATTAGCCTTCATTTACATGGTCTGACCAACTGTGTATTCTTTATGCACATAAAAATAGCCAAATTCATTTAGAAATTGTACAGAAACTTGTGCAAACTTCTAAATTGAATATATCTCAGTATAAAGCTTCAAAATTTGTCAAACCAACTTTGTTGGTTTTGTATTTATCCACACTAACCAGAAATACAACCAATATTCATGAAAATCCCTGGATTTTCCTGTAGAGCCCTTTAAAGAAAAATCAAGTTTGATTTTTATCTGATAATTCATTTCTATAATTTTGCAAAAATGTTCTTTAGTAATTTTCTGAATTCCTGTAAAAATTTCAGTATCATTGGACTTTAATAACCTAGTTCAATCTGGAGATTTTCCTAACAGATCATAGAATGCCCAAAAACATCAGAACTATTTCAGAAATTTATCCAAACTTCTAAATTAAATATCTCCCAATAGGAAGCTTAGAAATTTATGAAATATTTTTTCCTAGAACCAGTGAGAACCCTCTGTGTGGTACAACCACTGGTAGCAATGATAGACCTCCAGAATTACAACCAAAATTCAGAGAAGGCTTTTACTTGTTGGAATTTTAGAGACAACAAGCTTCCTTGAACATCTCCAATTTTTGGTCCAGATCTTCCCCATAGTACCTAGTGTCCACTGTAAAATTTCCAAACCATTGGGATTAAATTAATATACTTAACTGTCTTTCCATTAAACTATATCATAATACCGGTATTGATTAACTTGCATAATTCTTTGCATATCGATTAGATGCCGAGCTCAAGAGGACCACGGAGCTACTTGAAGTCATCCCTCTGGAGATTAACTTTGACACCGTCTCGCAACCAGGCAAGCCCCAGTTTGCATTTAAGCGCTATTACAAAATTTTGATTTGTATCACCTATGTCTAGGGTGAGTATTGTGCATTAGGGCTAAGGTGATTGAAAACCCACTTGCATGACCAGATCAACCTATGGAGTATTTGGTTAGTTGTCAAGTCATCGTGTAGACTATGCTATGCTAAATGTTGTATAGGATTCGGTAGAAGTCGAGTAGTTGGAATCTACTCGCATGGTTAGGACTTTTTCACACGGGATTGGTTCAAAGAAAATAGAGTAGTAATCTGAAAATGAGACCAGGCAGGGGTGTAGGATGCAGCAAGACGTGGTCTTGGGTGCGTAGCCCTGCCTGTGTCCGTTAAGGACCGATCCATATGCCGCCCTGCTGAGCAAGTTTCAACTGTACCGGAGTCATACTGGATATATGGGGTACAGGAAACCGATGTACCTTGGGAAGCTTTTGTTGAGACTTTTTCGATCGCCTCAGGCTTTTGGCCGCAGCACAGTAGACAGAAACTCGCTCACGACATCTTCACAGCGGAAGGATGCACCGTGAGTGGGGATACAGTCTTAGACGATTGAATCGATTCAACTTGGGCGGAACTTGAGAAAGGTGGCTGCGTACGACGTCTGTGGAGTGCACTGATGTGACTTCCAATACGGGCGTACGTGTCGTGTTTTCCGGGTATCATTGATTCGAATCACCGTCCCTCGCAGTTATGAGTACCACTTGTTCACTGAGTTGTGACGTAGTTCAATACTTGCACTTGAGATGAGAATTAATTACTGCTGTTATGAACATTATATTATCATGGTATTGCTATATTTGAAGTATTAGTATAGAGCTCACTAAATTTAATTTCCACCTTGGGCATGCAGCATCGTGATGAAGCATTTCTTGTTTGATTGTGGAGTTACGATGTTGCCCCGCACAAGGTTTAAGCTGCTGCTATAAATTTGAAAATAAGGACCCACATTTAGGCGAGTCCATTATACAAATCTGTCATCCTATGTTTATGTCTTTACCCTCATGTAGAGTTTCATGTTTAGGTGAGACGGTTAAGTCTTGCTGAGCCTTCGTGCTCACGGTTGCTATATAAGTTGTTTTGCAAGTACTAACCTCTATGCTTATGATTATGGTTGTCCGATGAGACTCGGGACTCTCCGAGTAATATACTCATGTGGCAACCATGCCGCTGCTGTTTGAATTTCATGGCTAGTGAGGAGCGTTCGTGGGCTAGACGACTTCTCTTTTGCTTATTAGACCGAAGTACGAGAGTTGTAATCTTATGTTCTGCTGTAGTTTATTTTTATAAACTATTTGTAAACTGAATATCTTTGTAAATTTCAGCAAATGATTTATGTAATATGTGTTCCTTTACATGTTTGTTGTTGGGTGCCGCATCGCACGGCACCACCCAATGCGTTTCCTGAAAAGTGTGGACTCCGGTCCCCACAACTAGGTCCTGGCGCCAAACACGGTCAAATGCCACGTGTTGGCTCCTCCCGGCTTGAAGAGGTCATGGTTGACTAATTCACACGCTTTTGGCGGCGGGAACTGATCCTTCTCCAAGCTACAAATAGGACCCCTCAACCCTCACTTCAACACACACCATTTGAGTATTCATCCATTGTATCCACTACTCTCCATAGGTTTAGAGGAGTATAGGTTGTAGAGAGGAGAGTCTCTGGTCCGTAATCCAAGTAGGAGAGGAGTAGAAGGAGTCTCTTCCCAATTTGTAATTGGGAAAGATATGTCTCTTATATTCCTATTGTATTTGTGTGACACCTGGTTCTGAAAATGAACCAAGTGAACGCATATGTGTGACCAGGATGTTCAAAACACATACATGAGTGCATTCACAAAAGGATATACAAAAATTACCACATAACAAGATTAATTAAGCACTTTTATTACAGAATTCAGAATATACAAGCTCTAATGAATATTAATGATAGGTTAGAACTAATGCAGCAGAATCATCTAATAAAGCAACTATGCAGCTAAGCAAAGGGTATAGCGCAACTCCAATCAAACCACAGGCAAGCTGACGGCAGCACACAACCTAGAACTCCTCATTATCAACGTTATACTCCCAATCCTGACATGCAACTGTTGGTGGGGGAATAGCAAGTGTGAGTACATGTCGTACTCAGCAAGTGTGGGAAAGTATGACATGTAGCTGATACAAATGACAACGATAATAAAGGCTAAGTGCTGAAAAGTACATTAAAACATTTGAAGAGTAGTATATTATATGTATGTGAAGCAAACCCATCATATACCACAATGATTATCATAGTATAAGTCCATATTCAATATATATCACCATTATACTAGATTTCATCATTAACATTAACCATATCCAATAGCATAATTCAATCCATAATAAGCCATAACCATATTATCAACCAGTACCAAACCATCCCAATCCAAAACACCCCTCTAATCATGTAGGTCATTCAGGTGCTCTTAACCGGGAACACGACTATCAGAATAGTTTTGTACCATTTTACCCATGTGTTTGTGATTTCGTCACCCATCGGCGACTAAAGAACCTCCCTTATGCCAATTACACTTCCTTTAGTGTATGGGCAAGAGATCACAAAATAGACTTTACAATGGGACTACTAGCATGTACAGACCACTGAGGTTTCATCGGTGGTGATGCACCCAACTAAGTGCATCTTCAACCAAGGGCCCCCTCTTGTGCCATTCAGATCCCAGGGAGTCCCGCCACAAATCCATACCCAGTCTGACTCCCCTTCTCCAGTGCGCCAAATGATCAGTACTAGCAATATCTTAATTAATCGGCTATGCCGCACCCATACTTGGCCTCGTGGTGGCACAGTTGTCCTGGCATATTCTCACATGAACCGATCCTTAGATCTAAAGCAAGCAACCACCATATCTTCCAACCCATCCACATACCAGGCTTGCTTAGATCACCCATTACCATATCATATTAACTAGTTCATATTAACCATAATCTCATTGATGCATAATTAAATGGTATAGTTGTTTTCCCATCCCAATTGATTAAGTGGAGCGAAGGAAAAAAGCCCTTCCCGGCTCTCTACCATGTATTCCAGGTGACAAGGGTGGTTAAACAAAGCTAGTAAACTTCCTATCATAGGAATTCCCATCAAATTAACACAAGCATGCAGTTTTGAAAACAAAACATTTATTGTAAAAACAGGATCAATATGTTCAAGGGCACTTGCCTTGCTCTTGGCCTTGGTTTGGGTCAAAGTCTTCAAAAACCTGGTGCTAGAGGTCCTCTGCAGCATCCTTGTGCACAAATCCGTCTAATCTGCGCAACTAACATAAACGACAAGAATTACAATCAAAAGATGCACAAATATTACTCAATACGTCATGACATGCATGATTAATGCAAATGCAAAGCAAAACTACTTAATGAGTTACTATTAATGTTCACTAATCATTTACAATGGTTATTAACAATTTTACACAGGTTCATGTTGATATTACATCAAATTGGAATTAGTTCATTATTAAACGAACCTGAAGACCGGACAAGTCCGTTGTAGGGTCGGATTAGTCCGCCCCGCGCAGAACCAGCGATTTAGGGTTTTCTAGATCAACGTAAATTTGGAGAAATTGGGTTGAATTCATGTGAGAAAGAGAAAGTAGAAGGTATACCAGGTGTTTAAAACACCAATGAAACAAGGGTTTTGGAGGCAACACTTGGATCCTGACGATCTTGGGTTCATGAAGAAAACTTGAAGATGACTTGTGGATGAAGAACGCAAAGTTGATGGAGATCTTGGCCTCTTGATCTTCTTTCATTTCCTCCTCTTCTTCTTGCTCTGGATCTCCTTCTCCCTCCTTAGTGGCGACTACACGAGCTAGGGTTTGTGGTCTTTCAATTGAGGAAAAATGATGTAAAGTTGAGGGGTGGAGTTGTTTATATAGAGGTGAAGGGCTAGGGTTTCAATGGAGGTCGGTTTTAGAGAGGGTGGAGGTTGGTGTGGGGTCCCACATGGGTTCAAAAGAGTTAGACACGACTTCCTTAGGACCACTTATGGTAAAACCCAAAAAAAATGTCATGGAAGAAAAGATCAACTCGGAATCGCGATCACCAGACAAGTTCGCATAAGGTTGGACTAGCCCAAAGTTAGTCAGAGAGAAATCGGATAAGTCCGGACCAAATTGGACAAGTCCAAACTTAGTCAGAGAGGAAAACGAACAAGTGTGTTGGAAAACGGACAAGTCCGGACAAGCGACTTGGCGAAATTTCAAGGAATTGGGATACCGGACCAGTCCGCACTGGATCAGACAAGTCCAAAAATCATACAAAGAAGAAATTGGAATAGCCCGCATGAAAACGGACATGTCCAAGGGAAGTCAGAGAGAAATCAGACTAGTTTGCACCAAAAACGGACTAGTCCGCATTTCCCAAAATTCTTAAGTGCGGGTTTGCTTCTAATTCATTTAAAACTCATTCCTTTTTACGTGGGTTAATGTTAAACATGTATATGAACCTATGCAATGTACCTACCCCCTTAAAATGAATCTCGCCCTTGAAATTTGACGCGCAAGAGAAGAGATAGGGAAATTCCTTCTTGAGATCATCCTCCAACTCCCATGTTGCTTTTTTCTGTGTGATGCTTCCATTGAACTTTACACCATCTAATAATCTTGTTTCTTGTGACCCTCTCCTTGGTTTCCAAGATTTTGACAGGTTGCTCGACATATGTCAAATCTGCCTCTAGTTCCAAATCTTCCATTGGCACTTGTTCTTTTGGTACCCTTAAACATTTCTTAAGCTGGGAACATGAACGACATCATGAACGTCAGAAAGATGTGCGGGCACCTCCAAATTATATGCCACTTCTCCACATTTGTCCTAAATCTTGAATGGCCCAATGTATCAAGGCGCTAGCTTGCCTCTTATGTTAAACCCCTTATGACCTCTCATGGCTGACACTTTAAGGTAGTCTCCCACTTCAAAGGCTAGTTTCCTACTCCTATTGTCCGCATAGCCTTTTTGCCTTGATTGAGCAGCTTTCAAATTTTCACAAATAATCTGAACTTGTTTCTTGTCTTCTTGCAGCATGTCAGGTCCAAACACTTGGTTCTCTCCTGGTTCATTTCAGAACAAGGGTGTCCTACACTTCCTTCCATATAGTGCTTCATAGGGTGACATTTTCAGGCTTGCTCAGTAACGATTGTTATATGAGAATTCCACATGCGGCAAGCTCTTGTCCCAACTTCTTCCATGCTTCAAGGCACAAGCTTTTACATATCCTCTAAAATCTGATTGGTCCTCTCAGTTTGTCCATCCGTTTGAGGGTGATATGCTGAGTTGAAATTCAACCTTGTTCCCAATGCTTCATGCAATTTATTCCAAAACCTGGAGGTAAATTGAGAACCTCTATCCGATACTATCTTCTTTCGACTCTGTGCAAACATACTATTCTTCCCATATACAGTTCAGCCAACTTCTCCCCATTAAAGGTGGTCTTGACGGGAATAAAGTGCACTGACTTGGTTAACCGATCCACAATTACCCATATGGAGTCATAACCGAACTGAGTACGCGGTAAACCAACTATACAGTCCATCCCGATTTCTTCTCACTTCCATTCTGGAATCTTCAATGGTTGTAATAATCTGGTTGGCCTTTAATGTTCTGCCTTCACTTGTTGGCACACATCACACAACACTACATATTCAGCTATGTCCTTTTTCATGCTAGCCCACAAATAACATGTCTTCAAGTCCTTGTACATCTTTGTACAACAGGGGTGAATTGAGAATGGCGAGCATGTGCTTCTTTTAATATTGTCTCCCAAATATGCTCCACATTAGGCACGACAATCCTTTTTCCAAGACATAAGGTACCATGGTCATTATCATCAAACCGGAACTCTCTACCCTCCTGGTTCCTTTCCTTGATTTCCTGAATCTCCTCATTCTTGCCTTGTCCTTCTCGAATTTCTTGCTCCAAGGTCGGATTTAACTCCATTATTCCCATCTCATTCACAAATATGAGATTCAATTGTTCAAACTCCTTGCATAACTCAGATGGCAATTCTCGAATCGTGAGCTGATGATTTACTCCTTTGTGACTCAAAGCATCGGCCACTACATTAGCCTTTCCTGGATGATAGTTGATTCCCACATCATAATCCTTGATGAGCTCCAACCATCTTCGTTGCCTCAAATTTAGGTCCGCTTGCGTGAATACTTGAGACTCTTACGATCCGTATAAATTTCACACCTATGTCCAAGGATATACTTGAGACTCTTATGATCCATATAAAGTTCACACCTATTTCCAAGGATATAGTGTCTTCAAATCTTCAATGTGTGTACCACGGCTGCAAGTTCCAAATCATGTGTGGGATAATTCTGCTCATGTTTCTTCAATTGTCTCGATGCGTAGGCCACCACTTGACCTTCTTGCATGAGCACACATCCATGTCCTTGTCTCGAGGTATCACAATATATTTCAAAACTTTTACTTACGTCCAGTAAAACAAAAACTGGGATTGTGGTTAACCTCTTCTTCAACTTTTCAAAGTTGTCTTGACATGCTTAAGTCCATTGGAAAGCCTTCCCCTTCATCAACAACTCGGTCATGGGCTTTTCTATCTTGGAGAAATCCTTGATGAATCTACCGTAATACCCAGGCATCCCAAGAAAACTCCTTATTTACTTAACATTTTGCGGTGGTTCCCATTTCAACACGTCCCTCACTTTTCCGGGGTCAACCGATACTCCTCCTCCCGAGATGATATGACCCAAAAATGACACTTCCCTCAACCAAAACTGGCACTTGCTGAATTTGGCATATAATTGGTGCTCTCTCAATTTCTACAATGTGAGCCTCAAGTGTTCCTCATGTTCCTCCTAGCTTCTCGAGTAGATCCTAATGTCATCAATGAACACCACAACGAACTTATCCAAGTACTCCATGAACACCTTATTCATGAGGTACATAAAATAGGTAGGTGCATTTGTCAATCAAAATGACATAACTGTATACTCATAAGATCCACATTGTGTCTTGAAGGTTGTCTTGGGTATGTCTGATGGTCTAATCTTCATTTGAAAGTAACCTGACCTCAAGTCGATCTTGGAAAAAACACAAACATCCTTCATCTGATCAAACAAGTCTTCTATGCGTGGCAAGGTGTACTTGTTCTTGATGGTCACCTCATTGAGAGCTCGGTAATCCAGACACATCCTTTGTGATCCATCCTTCTTATCCACAAAAAGGACAGGCGCTCCCCAAGGTACAGAGCTCGGGTGAATAAAACCCTTCTGTAGTTGCTCTTGAATCTGCTTCTTGAGTTCCGCTAACTCCTTAGGAGGCATCCTATATGGCCTCTTAGCTATAGGTGCAGTTCCAGGTACTAAATCAATAACAAACTCGATATCACTATCAGATGGCATACCTGGCAACTCATCTGGAAACACGTCCAAAAATTCACGTACCACTGGGATCTCCTCAATTGTGGCACCATCTATGTGATTCAGCTCCACTTGCTTTGGTGTGTGTTAAGATGCATGAAATTCTATGGTGATCCCTTCCTCATTGGTAAACTTCACTGTCTTTGTGGCCAATGACTCCATTGTGCTTCCTCAACCATTCCATACCAAGTATAATGTCCAATCCTTGAGAGTCCAAGACAATGAGATTGGCAAAGAAGTCTACCCCCTTATTCTAAGGCTTACTTTTGGAAATACTATATTTATCCTCATCTCTCCTCCAGGAGACTTAACCAATAGAGTATACTTTATATGAGACATAGGCAAACTATACTTGACAACATACTTCGATGCAGCGAATGAATGTGATGCTCCAGAATCAAATAACATAGTCGCCGGATTGGAGTTTGCGAGAAACATACCAATGACCCTGTCATCCGCTTGTTGAGCTTCCTCCGTAGAGACATGGTTCATGTTGCCACGAGAAAAATTCTGCTGTACACGGTTCCCTTGTGGTGCTCCTCCATTCGGTCTTGGGTTTTGTCTTGGAGCGTTGCTTCCTTGACCAAGGCCTGACTTAGGACATTGGATTGCTAAATGTCCTGATTCTCCACATGTATAGCACTTCCTAACTGCTCCAAAATTATTGGGACAAACATGATTTTGAACATTAGGACCAGGAAAGTCGGCACGAGGTGCAAAAGGCACTAGAGGCCTAGGTGCTTGCATGACAAGGCATTGCTGCGCAAACTGAGCTGGGCGCGGTGCATAACCAGGGTGCTATACAGGAGTAGAAGAGCTGCAATAAGGCGCATTAGGTGGTGCAAAGCGAGGGCGCACATTACTCCTTTGTTGTTGTCCTTGATCTCATTCCTTCCTCTTAGTCTCTTGCCCCATCTCATGGACCTTGTTCTCAGCTACAATTGCCTTGTCCACTAGCTTCTCGAAGTTGGCATAATCACAATTTAGCAATTGTACTTGGATTTCATTGTTCAAGCCCCTCATGAACAACTATTATTTCCAGCTGTCCCGTCTCACATCCTCAGGCGCATATCTTGAGAGTTGAGTGAATTTATTGAGATATTCACCAACACTCGATCTTCCTTGCCTCAAATTTTCAAACTCTTGCCTCTTCAAGATCATAAAACAATCGGGCACATAAGGAGAACGAAAGCTCTCCTTGAATTCAGTCCAAGTAATCCTCTCATGGTTCTCATGGGCATTGCACAAGGAGTCCCACCAATCGGCAGCTGCTCCAGCAAGTTGATGAGATGCAAATAGCACCTTCTTTCGGTCACTGCATTGGACTATTGCAAGTTTCTTCTCCACGGACTTGAGCCAATCATCGGCATCCGTAAGGTCGGTGTCTTGAGCAAAGTTTAGTGGCCTAGTCCTCATGAACTATCCCAACCGGTTATGAGGCGGTGGAGGCATGTGATGCTGATTGTTGTTGTTGCCAGTCTGTAGTTGTCCCATAGTCTGTATCATGGTCTGCATGAGCTTGTTTTGCATAGCCAATAGCTACTCAGTGTTGATAGCTCCCTGGGCAGGTCCTTACCCATTATTGTTCTGAGGTGCCCCATTGTTCTCCTCCTCATCATTGGCATCCCTCCAGTTGCAAGTCCTCACCATCTGAAGAAAAGGAAGAGAGAAGAATTTAGAAGACGTCCCCAACTATATGCATCAAGGGATAGGAAGCTAAGAAACTACCTATACAAGCCTATATGGACATGGCAATGCTAAAGCATCCCAAAATCCTCTACTAAGCACACAAGCAACAATACATAGAAATCAGCACACCAAACAAAAACACAACACTTCCTGAGTGCTCCTATGTGCTCTAAAGTGTCCATTCTATCTAGGTTGAGTCCTACGGTCAATCTATAGCTCTGATACCAATTTGTGACACCCGGTTCTGAAAATGAACCAACTGAACACATATGTGTGCCCAGGACGTTCAACAGACATAGACGAGGGCATTCACAAAAGGATTTACAAAAAAATACCACATAACAAGATTAATTAAGCACTTCTATTGCAGAATTTAGAATATCTTCGAATACAAGCTCTAATGAATATTAATGACAAGTTTGAACTAATGCAGTGGAATCACCTAATAAAGCAACTATGCAACTAAGCAAAGGGTATAGCGCAGCTCCAATCAAACCACAGTTAAGGTGACGGCAGCACACGCCCTAGAACTCCTCATTATCAACATTATACTCCCAATCCTGACCTGCAACTGTTGGTGGGGGAATAGCTAGGGTGAGTACATGTTGTACTCAGCAAGTGTGGAAAAGTATGACATGTAGCTGATACAAATGACAATAATAATAAACGCTAAGTGCAGAAAAGTACATTAAAACATTTGAAGAGCAGTATATTATATGTATGTGAAGTAAACCCATCATATACCACAATATATATAATAGTATAATTCCATATTCCATATCCATCACCATTATACCAGATTTCACCATTAACATTAACCATATCCAATACCATAATTCAATCCATAACCAGCCATAACCATATTATCATCCAGTACCAAACCATACCAATCCAAAAGACCCCTCTAATCATGTAGGCCATCTAGGTGCTCTTAACCGAGAGCACGACTATCATGATAGTTTAATACTCTGCAGAGTTTGTACCACATTACCCACATGTTTGTGATTTCATCACCCGTTAGCGACTAAAGAACCTCCCTTATGCCAATGACACTTCCATTGGTGTATGGCCAAGAGATCACAAAATAGCCTTTACCAAGGGGCTACTAGCATGTACGAACCCACTGAGGTTTCACTGGTGGCGATGCCTCCAACTGAACGCATCATCAACAAAGGGCCCCCTCTTGTGCCACTCGGATCCCAGAGAGTCCTGCCACAAATCCAAACCCAATCTGGCTGCCCTTCACTGGTGCGCCAAATGATCTGCACATTACTAGCAATATCCTAATTAAACGGCTACGCCGCACCCATACTTGGCCTCGTGGTGGCACTGTTGTCCTGGCATATTCTCGCATGAACCAGTCCTTAGATCTAGAGCAAGCAACCACCATGTCTTCCAACCTATCCACATACCAGGCTTGCTTAGATCACCCATTACCATATCATATTAACCAGTTCATATTAACCATAATCTCATCAATGCATAATTAAATGGTATAGTTGATTCCCATCCCAATTGATTAAGCAAAGCAAAGGAAAAAAGCCCTTCCCGACTCTCTACCATGTATTCTAGGTGACAAGGGTGGTTAAACAAAGCTAGTAAACTTCCTATCATAGGAATTTCCATCAAATTGACACAAGCATGCAGTTTTGAAAACAAAACATTAATTATAAAAATAGGATCAATATGTTCAAGGGCACTTTCCTTGCTCTTGGGCTTGGTTTGGGTCAAGGTCTTTAAATTCCTGGTGCTAGAGGTCCTCCGCAGCACCCTCTAGCGCAAATCTGTCTGATCCGTGCAACGAACATACAAGAGAAGAATTACAATCAAAAGATGCACATATATTACTATGTCATGACATGCATGATTAATGCAAATGCGAAGCAAAACTACTTAAAAATTACTATTAATGTTCACTAATCATTTACAATGGTTATTAACAAGTTTACACAGGTTCATGTTGATATTACATCAAATTGGAAATAGTTCATTATTAAATGAATCTGGAGACCAGACAAGTCCGCTATAGGACCGGACTAGTTCGCCCTACGCAGAACCAGCGATTTAGGGTTTTCTAGATCGACGTGAATTTGGAGAAACGGTGTTGAATTCCTATGAGAAAGAGGAAGTAGAAGGTATACCAGGTGTATAGAACTCTAATGAATCAAGCGTTTTGGAGGCAACACTTGGATCCTGACGATCTAGGGTTGATGAAGAAAACTTGAAGATGACTTGTGGATGAAGAACGCAAAGTTGATAGAGATCTTGGCCACTTGATCTTCTTTCGTTTCCTCCTCTTCTTCTTCTTGATCTGGATCTCCTTCTCCCTCCTTGGCGGCGGCTATCCACGAGCTAGGGTTTGTGGTCTTTCAATTCAGGCAAAAGGATGTAAAGTTGGGGGGTGGAGTTGTTTATATAGAGGTAAAGGGCTAGGGTTTCAATGAAGGTTGGTTTTAGAGAGGGTGGAGGCCGGTGTGGGGTCCCACATGGGCTGCAAAAGGGTTAGACACGACGTCCTTAGGCCCACATAAGGTAAAACCTAAAAACACGTCGTGGAACAAAATATCAAGTCAGAATCACGATCACCGGACAAGTCCGCACAAGGCCGGACTAGTCCGAAGTTAGTCAGAGAGAAATCGTATAAGTTCAGACCAAACCGGACAAGTCCAAACTTTGTTAGCGCGGAAAACGGACAAGTCTGGCAGAAAATAGACAAGTTCGGACAAGCCGAGGGACTTGGCGAAATTTCAAGGAATCAGGATACCGGACTAGTCCGCACTAGACCAGACAAGTCTGAAAATCGTACAGAGATGAAACCAGAATAGTCCGCATGAAAACAGACATGTTCGCGGCAAGTCAGAGAGAAATTAGACTAGTTCGCACCATTAGAAGCACTGTAACTAACCTAGGCTATGTATATGTACATTAGAAGCACTATAGAAGTCTCTACATAGTTCTTAGCCTGGTCCCTCTTTACCCCATGGTATACCCTTGGGATAGAATGCTCTTGTTTGTGTCACACTACCTCAATTACCTTTTATCCATCCTTGCTAGAATTGTACCTAGGCCAACCTAGCCCTTCCACTTGATGATTGTTTTACTTCCATCTAGCCTTTCTTTGGGAGAATATAAATGACACCCTTTAGGAATACTTATAGAGGGGAAATGCTACATCGATAGTTTTCGTGCACTTGCAAATTTACATGTATAATCTAAAATCTCTTAACAAACATTTCTGGCACCACTTCTAGAGATGAATTGTTAGTAGTGCATAGGAACCACTAACAAACATTTCTGGCGCTGTTGCCGGGGAAGGCAGCTGAAGTATTACATGATTGAGTGAATAGGATAGGACCCTGGTAAGTTTTAGTAGGATGACCCTTCTTTGTTTTCACATTTTATGTGCAAATAGAGTAGTGTATGTCTGGTTTACGCTTGCCGGAAAACTTTGTTGCAGATCTCGAATCCCTTCTGAGAGATCGACATCGTGTCGTTACTCCTCAGAAGCTTCAAGCGACAAAGCGAGCCAACAGAACTGCACCAACAACTGAAATTCTAATAGCCCAGAAGACCCTTCGTTAGTTTTCGGCTCCCTCTGCTAACAATGTGCCTGTTGGGCCCACTGTTAACACGGGAGACATAAACATCAAAATCAAGACTGGCCTTATCACTATGGTGCAAGCCAACCCATTTTGTGGGAAGGCTAACGAGGATTCAAGTGCTCTCCTGCAATAATTCCTTGAGATATGCAACACTTTTAAGGTCAAGAACGTATCTACTAATGTTGTTCGTCTTAGGTTGTTTCCGTTCTCTCTTCTTGGGCGACCTAAACAGTGGTTCTATGCGAACTTGTAACACCCTCATATTCATGCATCATGCATTACATAAGTTAATATACATGTTTAGCATTAATCCACACAAAAAGGAATGAGTTTAAAATGAACTAGAAGCAAAACTGCACTTAGGAGTTCTGAGAAGTGCGAACTAGTCCTTTTTGGTGCGGATTAGTCCGATTTCTCCTTGACCTCCATCGGACATGTCCGTTTTCATGCGGACTAGTCCGTCTTTCTCTCTATACAGTTTCAGACTTGTCCGATCCATTGTGGCCTAGTCCGGTATCGTGATTCCTTGAAATTTTGCCAAGTCCCTAGACTTGTCCAAACTTGTCCGACATCTAGCGGACTTGTCCGTTTTCCCCTCTGACTAAAATCGGATTTGTCCAGTTTTGGCCAAACTTGTCTATTTTTCCTCTGACTAATTTTGGACTTGTCCTATTTAGTCCGGACTTGTCCGATATCTCTCTAACTAACTTTGGACTAGTCCGGCCTCTTGCGGACTTGTCCGAATAGCGCAATTCTGATTTGATCTTTTGTTTCACGATGTGTTTTTGGGTTTTACCTTAAGTGGGACTAAGGACGTCGTGTCTGACTCTTTTTGGAGCCCATGTGGGACCCCACACCAGCCTCCACTCTCCCCAAACTCGAAATCCATCAAACACAATCCCTCCACCTCTATATAAACAACCCCACCCCTTGACTTTACATCCTTTTGTTTCAATTGAAAGACCACCAAACCTAGTTCGTGGGTAGCCACTGCCAAGGATGCAGAAGGAGATCACAAGCAAGAATAAGAAGAGGAGGAAATGAGAGAGGATCAAGATCTCCATCAAGTTTTCATTCTTCATCAACAATTCACCTTCAAGTTCTTCATCAACCCTAGATTGTCAAGATCCAAGTGTTGCCTCCAAAACCCTTGATTCATTGGAGTTCTAAACACCTGGTATACCCTCTACTTCCACTTTCTCACGTGAATTCAACCTCGTTTCTCCAAATTCACATCAATCTAGAAAACCCTAAGTCGCTATTTCTGCAATGGGCAGACTAGTCCGACCCTATAGCGGACTAGTCCGGTTTTGCTGTCTGTTTTATGCTGAATTAATTCTAAATTGATTCGAATCAATTCCAAACCTGTCCAAACTTGTCAAAAACTATTAGAACCAGTTAGTGAACATTAATAGCAACTCATTAACAAGTTTTACTTCATAATTGCATTAATCATGCATGTCATGGCATATTGAGTAATATACGTGCACTTCTTGATTGTAATTTGTGTCTTGTATGCTTATTGCGTGATTTAGACGGATTTGCGCTAGAGGGTGCTTCGGAGGATCTCCAGCACCAGGAGTTTGAAAACTTTGACCCAAACCAAGCCCAAGAGCAAGGCAAGTGTCCTTGAACATATTGATCCTATTTTTACAATAAATGTTTTGTTATCAAAACTGCATGCTTGTGTCAAATTGATGGGAAATCCTATGGTAGGAAGTTTACTAGATTTGTTTAACCACCCATGTCACCTGGAATACAACATCATATGGAAAGAATTAAGTGAAATCCTAGGCTTCCATAAACGTTATTTGCTAGATTTATACGCTTTGCCTAAGTTTAACAAGCAAAGATTTTGACAAGATTTAACTGGTGAGGTCAGATGTAGTGAACCTAGGAATAGCCACTTGCACAACCCTACTTTACGCTTCATGCATAGATGGGTGGCTATGACTATGTTCCCTAGAGGAGAAGGATAATACGTGATGATGAGCTGAAAATTTTATTTTTTTATGATTAAAAAGATAAAAGTTGCTCTAATTATTGTCATGATGACACAATGGTTAGATTACATTCTAAGGGTAGGGCCAATTGAATGTACTTCATTGATTACCCATATTGCTACTAGGGTAGGAGCACTAGAATATTCTTCATGTGAGTATATTGAAAATGAAAGAGAATTAATTGATGAAAATTATTTAGTGCAAGGACATACCCTTAAGCATGATCAAGATGGCTCTTTGATATTTTATTATCCCGGCTTTGTCAATACAGTTCGGTTACCTAACCCGGATTATCATTTGTACAAATGTAGGAAGCCGAAAGAAGTAATGTCTCTGGCAGGGTAACTAGAAGCCGTACAAGGAGAGCGGATATGCCTCCGACAACCTCCACGGTGCATGAGTACAAAGAAGAAGAGAACCCAACGGGTGATGCACCAGGATGGACTCAACCTCCACCGTATGAGACTGAAGGTCCATCTTGGCATGGATGGCCAGGTGTTGCATGGAAGACACCCCTATCCACTTCAAGCTCTAGCAGCTTCCCTCTATCGTTCAAGAGAAGATGCCGTTCCTCTTTGGCTAGAAGTCATCATGACTATAGCCAAGGAATGATGGATCTCCCTAGACGTATGGATGATCTTGAAGTAAGAACGGGTGATATCTACAACACTCTCCAAGGGCACGTCCAAAGTACCCAAGACTAGCAACAACACATGGAATCTCAATTCATCAACCTCAACTCCACGATACAACAACAACAAACCGATCTCGCAGCATACTTGAATGTAGGCCTAGAGGGGGGGTGAATAGGCCTTTTGAATTTTTGTCGGATCCTGCACCACTCAACAACAAGTTCAATACCAGAGAAATCGGACTAGTCCGGTAAAGTGCGGACTAGTCCGGTGTTCACGGACTAAGTTGATCAAGATTAATCGATTAGGTTGATTCTTCAATGTGTGCAGCGGAAATATAGAATCAAACAATAGTTTAACAGTTGTATATTGGATTGTATCACAATTAAGGCTTGTGTTCTACAATTTATTGTAAATTGAACAATGTGTATCAAACCCTAGAGTAAGTTGATCAATTTGAGTGATGAACACAAAAAGGAAAAGACACACGATTTATCTCGTGGTTCGGCTACCACGAAGGCAACGTACGTCCATGTTGAGGAGTCCACAAAAGGACCGGGTCTTCTCCAACCCTACCCTCATCGGATCGCCATGAAGGCCAACCCTCTTCCACTAATCACAAAGGGGTGAATAACCAAATTCAAGGGGTGTTCTCACACGTTGAGAGCTCCCTTAGATTACAAATCACAATGCCACCAAAAACACACTCAGAAATTACAATTGAAACGCAGGAGTGTGTTAGAGATTCAAACCAAGAGCTCAATGATGTGCGACAAGTGTCTCTCCAATGATCTAAAAGTAATCCTTAATGGATTGATCGATCTTGCACTTAATTTTGTGAAGAGAAGTGGTTTCTGAGTCTCTTGGGAGGTGTGACGGCGCTAGGGTTCGAGAGAGTATAAAAGTGCGTCGTGCACCTCTATTTATATGGGGTTTCTAAAAGTGACCGTTAGGGTTCAGAAAGATGGGACTAGTCTGTGGTGGTCACCGGACTAGTCCGGTGTGCTGTGTGTAGCAAACCCTAAGTGTCCCGAAATATCGGACTAGTCCGGTCGAAAACGGACTTGTCCGATTTCACTACTGGAAATCTTCGGACTAGTCCGATAGCCATCGGACTTGTCCGGCCATGTGAAACCCTAAGTGTGTTGGAAGACAAGTCCGCACTTGGAGGACTTGTCCGATTTAGATCAATGGGTATTTCGGACTAGTCCGTGTAAACATCAGACTTGTCCGAAGTGGATCAGAAGGAATATCGGACTAGTCCGGTTAACAACGGACTTGTCCGATTTTGTGTGACTTGTGAAGTGTGTTGAGGACTAGTCCGCCCTGGGGAGGACTAGTCCGACTCAAGTCAGAGAGATATCGGACTAGTCCGATAGATATCGGACTTGTCCGATCTGGTGCAGAAAGGATATTGGACTAGTCCGGTTGATATCGGACTAGTCCGGTCCTGTGTAACTTTGTGCAATATGTGTGTGTGCTTAAATATGATTGAGCTCTTGGGTGTGTTTCCTTAACACACTCCATACACAATAATCTACTATTTCTTTTCCTTGAGCTCAAGTTCACTTTGCTCCTCATTATCCCTTCTTTTTGGTATTTTGCTCATTTTTCATTATTGGCCTGCATTCATCTCAACAAAAAGGTTAGGATCCCAATTGCTTGTCATAAATCATCCAAAACCCACAAGGGAGTCCTAGATGCACTTTCAATCTCCCCCTTTTTGGTGATTGATGACAACCAATTGAGATTTCACAAAATATGACAAAAGGATATGAGATTTTCATAAAGTATGCACATATGACTCAAAAATACATCAAGCAGTAAGAGAAATATCCATATTTGCATTCTTTATGGTGGGATGCATAACTAAGTGCATTGAAACATTGAGAATGACATAATTTACATTGATGAATCAATACAAAGTACATATGTCATTTCAGGAGCAAAGTTGCAGATTTCACACATACTTGCAAATTAATTAAGCAATTCAACACAGAACCATAGTTAACATGAAAACAGTGTTAAAGCATTTCAATCACAAAGAAAGATAAAGAGAACTCTCTCCTCGCACCCTACCACAGCTAAAGCTAAGACTCCCCCTCAATCTCTCCCCCTTTGGCATCAAGACACCAAAAAGAAGGAGAGGAGGGTCCTAGGGTCTTCACTCTTCACTGTCGGTCCTCTCGTTGTCGTCTTCGTCTTCATCATCATCAGCTTGACGAGGAGGGGAAGGAGGAGGGACGGAGCCACTCGAGCCCCCAATGCCAAAGTAGGCAAGCTCGGAGGGTTCAAGGGCGCGAGCTCAGTGAAGTCTGGGTCAGAATCCTCAGAAATCACTGGAGATCCAATGGGATCGATCTCCAGCTTCTGGCAAATTTGCTTTACATTGGCCTTTATGTACTTCATGTCCTCCCTTGTCTTCTGGTTGAGCTTGTGGACCTTCACTTCAGCCTTCTTGCAGGAGGAGAATATAGCAGCCAGATACTTGAGGATCCCACTAACTGATCCTTTCTGAGGGGCTTCCCTTGAAGTAGGGACCGCTCTGGCACCTTCACTTGATCTTGCAGGTGCCTCTGGACTGGAGGCCGTCCAAGGAGCAGCCTGCACACTTGGCTTTTGAGGCATTTGAGGCCTCAAGGGGTGATGCTCCACATCTTTCACAAATTCAATGCCGGTGACTTTTTCAATCACAAACATAAGGTAAGGAGCATATCCGCAAGATCTGTTGGGAGTGCAGGAGATGTTTACCATATCATTCCAAATGTATTCCGCCACATCAAATGGGCGGTCCTTGCTTATGTCTCTCATCAGAGTCCGGAGGTATCCTTGCACACTCCCTGCATCCCCATCCTTAGGGGCAATGGTCTTTCTTAGCACTCTGTTCAACACCACAAATAATGGCTTCATGTTTTTGGTGGAAGGAGGGTTGAACTTTGAGTTTGGCTCATATAGAAACTTCATCTTGTCCTTCTCAATGACCCCAATGTTGTGTATCACTAAGCAATCAGACCTTGTGGAGTCAAGATGGAGCAAGCTAGTGAAATCTTCTTGAGTGATGCTGTACTTGGATCCATGGGTCATCCAAGTGACACTCTCTTCATCCTCACTAGAGAAGTGACAGGTCACAAAGAACTGCGCAATCACTTCATCATTCCAGTTGTGTCTGAAAGCAAACAGGTCTCTCAGTCCATGCTTTTCAATGGCTCTCACTACATCAGTGAACGGTGAGCAGCCCTTCTTCTCAAAGTGTGCCCAGTCAATCCACTGACTGCGCACCACGGGGGTCTTCATCGATAGATACACCAATTTGTAGAAGTCTGCATGGAAGTTGCACCAAAACCTTCCATCGACAGCTTGCTTTGGCCTGCTATACCAGTCAATGCTTCTGAACTTGGCTGCAGAATCACTGCCCTTGCCGTTGAACTTCTCCTCAGTAGGGTCCCGGACCCTTCCCTGGGAGCATGGAGCTTCAAGGGCCCGACTAGCCCCGTTGCTATCCCCTTGCCCTTGCCCTTGGCTTGGCGAGAGGCACCTGAGGATACTGCTGCCTTTGACACTGGCTTCTTTGCCAGCACCTTCCTCCAAACCTAAGAAGGTGAAGGAGCTGGCTCCGAGGGTCTTTCTTGGCGTTTCTTGCCATGACCCCTCGAGGACCGAGGTGCCACTTAGTGGTCCAACTCGACCTCAAAGTCGGAGATTTCGTTGTTTGAGCTCGACATGATCTGAAAATGATTTGGCAAGAATGATGGTAAGTGATACAAGGCATAGGTATGAAAAGATAGCAATGAATTGCATTGAGGAATTGAAAAATTAGGTTTTTAGTTCAGAAACATCAGACTTGTCCGGTGCACAGGCACGGACTAGTCCGGAGGACCGGACTTGTTCGTGCATGACTAGTCCGATGTTCATCCTCAAAAACCTAACAGATTGGTCAAGGAGTGATTCCTAATGCAAATCTAGTCTAGCATACACGTAGTACATCAAATAAGCATGTATCTAGTGAAGGATGCTAGGCTATACAATTAATAATGGAGAAAAACAAGATTTCTAGGGTTTTGAAGAAAGTTACCGAAGAAATCGATTGAAGCTTGAAGGTTTGGGGGTTGGAGGTCGGACAAGTCCGCTAGCTTCAATCCCCAAGAGGTCAAGCTTGATCTCCGCCCAAATGTGGACTTTTTCAACGGAGGGAGCAGAGAATCGCCTTGGTAGCTCGAGCGCAAGAGAGAGGAAGGCGTGAGAAAATATGGGGATGAGAAGATTAGGGTTTGGTGGCGGCTAGGGTTATGGACTCAAAAAATCGGACAAGTTCGGACATGACCGGACTAGTCCGAAGTTATCCAGAGAGCTATATCAGACAAGTCCGGACATGACCGGACTAGTCCGAAGTCATCCCGAGAGCTATATCAGACTAGTCCGTGGTCTATCGGACTAGTCCGGTCTAACCGGCACTCTGCGGACTAGTCTTCAAGAGCGGACTAGTCTGGGTAACCACGGACTAGTCCGTGGTCACCAGGAGAAATTCATAGCCCATTCATATATATTTGAAGGTTCATTAATAGATAATAGGTGGGACAAAACAAATCAATTAATCTTGATGAATTTGACCAGTAAGCATACAACAATCACACAATGATCATAATTCATCAAGATCTAATAATTGACATAGATTTTTGAGAAAAAATGAAGAGGGATGATTTTCACAATTCAGTCAAAATTTTGAAGAGGTCATACAGGTATGCAACTTTTCAAGCCACACTCCGAGAATCAAGGATATTTCGTTCATTTCAGAGTTCGCAAAAACGTTTTTCATCAAGTGGCTTGGTGAATATGTCGGCCAATTGTTTTTGGGTGTTGACATGTGAGATGGTAATGTCTCCTTTCATGGAATGGTCTCTCAAGAAATGATGTCTTATGTCTATGTGTTTAGTTCAAGAGTGCTCAACTGGATTGTGGGCTATTTTAATGGCACTCTCATTGTCACAAAGGAGAGGAATACGGTTCATATTGTAACCATAATCTCTTAGAGTTTGTCGCATCCAAAGGAGTTGTGCACAACAACTCCCGGCTGCAACATACTCCGCTTCGGCTGTGGATAAAGCAATGGAATTTTGTTTCTTGGATGACCAAGAAACTAAGGATCTCCCTAGGAATTGGCATGTGCCGGAGGTGCTTTTTCTATCTACTTTGCACCCGGCATAATATGCATCGGAGTAACCAATGAGATTGAATTTTGAGCCTTTTGGGTACCAAAGACCAAGGTTGAATGTATGAACTAAATATCTCAAGATTCTTTTTACGGCTGTCAAATGAAATTCCTTAGGGTTGGCTTGAAATTGTGCACACAAACATACACTCAACATAATATCTGGCCTAGATGTACATAAGTAAAGTAGAGATCCAATCATGGAGCGATATACCTTTTGATCGACGCTAGGTCCATCTTCATTGAGATCCAAGTGGCCATTCGTTGCCATGGGGGTCTTTATGGGCTTTGCCTTGTCCATGCCAAACTTCTTGAGTATGTCCTGCGTGTACTTGGTTTGGCTTATGAACGTTCCTTCCCTTTGTTGCCGCACTTGGAATCCCAAGAAGTACTTCAATTCTCCCATCATTGATATTTCAAACCTTTCTGTCATGATTCTACCAAATTCTTCACAGAAGGATTGGTTAGTTGACCCAAATATTATGTCATCAACATAGATTTGACAGATAAAAAGATCATTATCTAAATTCTTTGTGAATAATGTATAGTCTACTTTGCCAATTTGAAAACCATTTTCAATTAAGAAATCTCTAAGACACTCATACCAAGCTCTAGGAGCTTGTTTGAGGCCATAGAGAGCCTTACGCAATTTATATACGTGGTTGGGGAATTCTTTGTCTTCAAACCCGGGTGGTTGCTCCACGTACACTTCTTCCTTGACCGGTCTGTTGAGGAAGGCGCTTTTCACGTCCATTTGATACAGCTTGAAATCATGGTGAGTAGCATATGCAAGTAATTTTCTAATGGATTCAAGCCTAGCTACTGGAGCAAAAGTCTCATCGAAATCCAAACCTTCGACTTGTGAGTACCCTTTGGCCACAAGTCGCGCCTTGTTTCTTGTTACCACTCCGTGTTCGTCTTGTTTGTTGCGGAAGACCCACTTGGTGCCCACTATGTTTGCATCGGGTCTTGCCACAAGTTCCCACACCTCGTTCCTCTTGAAGTTGTTCAATTCTTCTTGCATTGCCACCACCCAGTCCGGATCCTTCAATGCATCCTCAATCCTGCGTGGTTCCAAAAAGGAGACAAACGAGTAATGCTCACAAAAGTTAGTTATGCGAGATCTAGTGGTTACTCCCTTTTGGATGTCACCGATGATGTTGTCAATTGGGTGATCCCTTTGAATGCATTGGTGTACTTTTGGGTGGGGAACTTGGGGAGTTGTGTCTTCATGATCGTTTTCTTCTCCCCCTGAGTGGTTGCCCTCGTTGACTTGTTGATCATCTTCATACTCTCGTGCTTGTGTTGAAGCTCCCCCTTGATTGTTGGTCTCCTCTTGTGGTTCATTTTCCTCATTTATGTGTGAAGGTGACTCTTGTGGTCGAACTTCACCTAGAGCCATTCTTTTCAATGCTAAACAAGGAGCTTCTTCTTTACCTAATTCACATGGATCAACTTGCTCCTTTTGGGAGCCGTTAGTCTCATCGAACACTACGTCACGTGCTACTTCAACAAGTCCGAAGGCTTTGTTGAAAACACGATAGGCGTAGGTGTTCTAATCGTAACCGAGCAAGAAACCTTCATCGAACTTTGAAGCGAACTTTGAAGTCCTGGGCTTCTTGTTCATGATATAACATGGAGAACCGAAAACTCGAAAGTATGAAATGTTTGGTTTGTTACCGTTGAGTAGCTCATAGGGAGTTTTCTTGAGTAGTCGATGAAGATAAAGCCGATTTGCGGCGTGTCAAGCGGTGTTAATCGCTTCCGCCCAAATCGATCCGAAGTCTTGTATTTATCAAGCATTGTTCTTGCCATCTCTATGAGTGTTCGGTTCTTCCTTTCGGCAACTCCATTTTGTTGTGGTGAGTATGGCGCTGAAAATTCGTGCTTGATGCCCTCTTCATCAAGGTACTCCTCCACTTGTATGTTCTTGAACTCCATGCCATTATTGCTTCGAATACTCTTGATTGACAATGAAAACTCGTTTTGAGCTCGCTTGAAGAATTTCTTGAGTGTTCCTTGTGTTTCTGACTTATCATGCAAAAAGAAAACCCAAGTGAAGCAAGAAAAATCATCAATGATAACCAAACCGTATTTGTTACCGCCGATGCTTATGTAAGCAACTGGACCAAACAAGTCCATGTGAAGTAGTTCGAGCAGTCTTGTTGTAGTCATGATGTTCTTTGCGGGATGATGTGCTCCAACTTGCTTCCCGGCTTGACACGCGCTACAAGGCCTGTCTTTCTCAAAAACAACATCTTTCAAACCTCGGATATGATCGCCCTTGAGGAGTTTTTGAAGATTCCTCATACCAACATGCGCTAGCCGTCTATGCCACAGCCAACCCATGTTGGTTTTTGCAATCAAGCATGTGTCGAGTTCGGCTTTATCCTTGTTGAAGTCAACAAGGTAAAGCTTTCCCTCCAACATACCCTTGAATGCAACGGAACCATCACTCCTCCTTGAGACGGTCACACCCTCGTTAGTGAACAAGCAATTATAACCTTTGTCACATAGTTGAGATATGGACAGCAGGTTATAATCTAAAGATTCAACATGTAAAACATGAGAAAGCGTGTGTTCAGAGGATATTGCAATTTTACTGGTACTGAGCACCTTTCCTTGACTATTATCTCCGAAGTAGATGCCTTCGTTTGGGTCCTCGTTTTCTTCATATTTCCTCTCTCCGGTCATGTGGTTGGTGCATCCACTGTCTAGCACCCATTTGGATCCACCAGAGGAATAGGCCTGCAAAAACAAATTATGCTTTGGTTTTAGGTATCCAAGCTTGCTTGGGTCCTTGGAGGTTAGTTACAATACATTTGGGCACCCACACATGGGATTTTGTGTTCCCATGGCGTGGCCCAACATAATAAGCATAAACCTTACCAAGATTGTTTCTCATTAATACATAAGAGGCATCAAAAGTTTTAAATAGAAGCTGCTGTTGTTTATGAATCGGACTAGTCTGGGTGGCCGGACTTGTCCGGATGACCGGACTTGTCCGGACACCGATCGGACTAGTCCGGTAATCATGCGAGTTCAGTTTCTTATTCTTCAACTTATCAGTTTGAGAGGATCTTCCCTTCATGAAGGAGATCCTTCCCCTATTATTCTTATGACTTCCAGCATGTTGCTTTTCATCATAAGAGTAACCAATGCCATATTTGACATTTGGAGGTCTTTGGACCAAGTATGCACTACGTGCATAGTTGATCTTCTCCTTGTCAAATATTCCATATTGGGGTAGGATTTTTATCCTTTGTGGAGGTTGACTTCTCCTTCAAACTGGTGTTGATTTTACTACATGTGCATATATGAACAAGATCAGTTTTGGTGAGTTGAGAAGGTGAACTTGAAGAGGAGGAAGGTTCACTTAGCTTGAGTGACTCAACTTGCACTTCAAGGATTTTGTTAACCTTGATCAGGTCAGCAAGTTGGTCCTTGATTGCAACATTTGAGTCGGTTAACTCCAAGCAAGCTTTCTTGTTTGAAGCTAGCTCAAGCTCTAGTGAACTATTTTTCTCCTTTTCAAGCTCTAGGAGTTTGTCAAGTTTGACATACTTCTCCTTTTGGGAGATAATCATGTCCTCTTGACGATCAATTAACCTCTCCTTCTCAACAAGTTGGTCAAGTAAAAATTTCATTTTAGTAGCAGTTTTCCTATCTAGTCCATTTAGCATATCCTCATCATCACTATCTAGTTCATCATCACTAGAGTAGGAATGCATGGAAGGGGTTTTGATGTTTACCTTGCGTTTACCTTCCTTTGCCATGAGACAAGTGCCATTTCCCTTCTTTGCACCGAGTGTGGGGAAGAGTGTGGATTTCTTGGATGTGCTTCCTATGGCTATGCTAGCCATCTCTTCTTCATCGGATGATGAGGACGCATCGTTTGAGTCCCACTCCTTCCCAATGTGTGCTTGTTCGGCTTGTTTCTTCTTCTTGAAGAATTTCTTAGGTTGAGGCTTGGTTTCTTTAGTTTTCTTCTTGTTGTCCTCATACGGGCAATCGACTATAAAGTGGTTATACTCACCACAATTATAGCACGCCCGCCTCATCTTTGGCTTCGTCCTTTCCTTGTACTTTCCTTCACTTGATTTTGTTCCTTGTCTCTTCTTCATTATCCTCTTGAACTTTTTCATGAACAAAATCATATCCTCTTCATCTAGCTCACTACTCTCATCATCACTGTCCTCCTCTAGTTGTGCTTCTCTTGCTTCTTTGGATAGAGGCTTGAGAGTAGATTTTAGGGCAACTCCTTTCTTCTTGGCCGAGGTGAGGTCGGCAATTTCTTTGACATGCTTGGCTTGTTTCTCCATCATTTCAAAGTTGATAATTTTACCAAGCAATTCATTCGGAGTCATCCTTTTGTAACCGGGGCTTTCTCTGATCATTGAGCATAGCGTGACATTGCGAGGCATAAAAGCTCTAAGGATGAGCTTTACCACCTCGTGGTCATTCCACTTCTTGCCCCCATATGATCGAACCTTGTTGACAAGTGTATTCAATCAATTGTACATATCCTGGGGTGACTCGTCTTCCTCAATTGCGAATCTTCCTAGTTCGCCTTCGATCATTTCAATTTTTGCCTCACACACATGCCAGTCACCTTCATGTGCTGTTTGTAGTGTATCCCATATCTCCTTAGCAATTTCGAGTCCATCCACCTTGGTGAACTCGTCTCGACTGAGAGAGGAGGTGATTACGGCTGCGGCTTGAGCGTTTCTATGGATGGCCTGCTCTTGACTTAGGGTGAGCTCTTCATCGTCATCCGGAATATCTATCCCTGTACATACAACATGCCATAAACTTGGGTTGAGGGAAATCAAATGCATCTTCATATTCTGCCTCCACATGGAGTAATCACTCCCATCAAAGTGTGGGGCTTTTCCAAGTGGGATAGATAAGTAGTGATTGTTATTGGAATTTAGACGATCATAATTAAAAGGATATCGGGAGTAGTCGGTGTGACTACTCCCCTTCTTCTTCTCTTCAACTTTCGCTTTCCCTTTTGAAAGTGCCTTCTTTCTGAGGAGCGCCTTTAGCTCCAGCGTCTCCTCATCGTCGTCCTCAAAGTCTTGAATGGCTTCGAGGTACTTCTCCAGTTTTTGGGTCTTGTCGTTGTTGACTTCCTCTTGGTTGTTGATTTTGTGGACGTCCTTCATGTCCGACATGATCTCTTCGAGTGGTTAAACTCTTTCTTGAAGAACCAAGCTCTGATACCAATTGAATGTAGGCCTAGAGGGGGGGTGAATAGGCCTTTTGAATTTTTGTCGGATCCTGCACCACTCAACAAGAAGTTCAATACCAGAGAAATCGGACTAGTCTGGCAAAGTGCGGACTAGTCCGGTGTTCACGGACTAAGTTGATCAAGATTAATCGATTAGGTTGATTCTTCAATGTGTGCAGCGGAAATATAGAATCAAACAACAGTTTAACAGTTGTATATTGGATTGTATCACAATTAAGGCTTGTGTTCTACAATTTATTGTAAATTGAACAATGTGTATCAAACCCTAGAGTAAGTTGATCAATTTGAGTGATGAACACAAAAAGGACAAGACACACGATTTATCCCGTGGTTCGGCTACCACGAAGGCAACCTACGTCCACGTTGAGGAGTCCACAAAAGGATCGGGTCTTCTCCAACCCTACCCTCGTCGGATCGCCACGAAGGCCAACCCTCTTCCACTAATCACAAAGGGGTGAATAACCAAATTCAAGGGGCGTTCTCACACGTTGAGAGCTCCCTTAGATTACAAATCACAGTGCCACCAAAAACACACTCAGAAATTACAATTGAAACGCAGGAGTGTGTTAGAGATTCAAACCAAGAGCTCAATGATGTGTGCCAAGTGTCTCTCCAATGATCTAGAAGTAATCCTTAATGGATTGATCGATCTTGCACTTAATTTCGTGAAGAGAAGTGGTTTCTGAGTCTCTTGGGAGGTGTGACAGCGCTAGGGTTAGAGAGAGTATAAATGTGGGCCGTGCACCTCTATTTATATGGGGTTTCTAAAAGTGACTGTTAGGGTTCAGAAAGATCGGACTAGTCTGTGGTGGTCACCGGACTAGTCCGGTGTGCTGTGTGTAGCAAACCCTAAGTGTCCCGAAATATCGGACTAGTCCGGTCGAAAACGGACTTGTCCGATTTCACTATTGGAAATCTTCGGACTAGTTCGATAGCCATCGGACTTGTCCGGCCATGTGAAACCCTAAGTGTTTTGGATGACAAGTCCGCACTTGGAGGACTTGTCCGATTTAGATCAGTGGGTATTTCAGACTAGTCCGTGTAAACATCGGACTTGTCCGAAGTGGATCAGAAGGAATATCGGACTAGTCCGGTTAACAACGGACTTGTCCGATTTTGTGTGACTTGTGAAGTGTGTTGAGGACTAGTCTGCCCTGGGGAGGACAAGTCCGACTCAAGTCAGAGAGATATCGGACTAGTCCGACAGATATCGGACTTGTCCGATCTGGTGCAGAAAGGATATCGGACTAGTCCGGTTGATATCGGACTAGTCCGGTCCTGTGTAACTTTGTGCAATATGTGTGTGATTAAATATGATTGAGCTCTTGGGTGTGTTTCCTTAACACACTCCATACACAATAATCTATTATTTCTTTTACTTGAGCTCAAGTTCACTTTGCTCCTCATTATCCCTTCTTTTTGGTATTTTGCTCATTTTTCATTATTGGCATGCATTCATCTCAACAAAAAGGTTAGGATCCCAATTGCTTGTCATAAATCATCCAAAACCCACAAGGGAGTCCTAGATGCACTTTCAATACTTTAGTCATCATGGGTTCAACCCTCGACATGGAGGTGGGTGAAGAACAAGCTTGGGGGAGGACCCGCACTTGAGGTAAATTGTATCAACCCCTTTGCATATTTATTGTCCATTAGACCATCATTCACCTTGCATATAAAAAAATAAATTTTAGAATATAATTATTTTTCAGTAAAATAAATGATGTGCGGTAAGAATGGGTTGGACTTCACATAGATGAAATGCTGAATAGTTGCTCTGTTTTAATTTTCCTAAGTCCCTAGTTTACAACTTAGTACTCTCCAACACATTGCTCTCATTGGCTAAAATTTCGTTTGCCTTGATTTGGAAATTGTGGGTAGCAAAATCTTAATCCATTGTAAGTTGTTGTGAGATATGATATAGTGATAGGGCTGTTATTCCTAGTTTGAAAGTAAAACTTAGATTTCCGGAGAAATTCTAAAAAGATTTAAGTTACTCTATTTGATTGGAAATACCTACCAAAGATATATGATACATGAGATTGATAGACCTTATGCATATGATATTTGTCTTCACATTGAGCTTTGTCAAACTAGTATAGATCTATTGTGGGGACCGAGTCCACACATTCCAGGAATTGCAGAGGGTGGTGCCGTGCGATGCGGCACCCAACATCACAAACAAAAAGAATACAACAAATACAAAGTTTTATTTATGTAAACAGCGGAAGTCTTCCACAATACTTAATATACAGCGGAAGATAATATTCATAGCTAAACTCTCAGCCTAGCTATGCAAAAATGCAGCCGTCCAGCCCGCGGACGCTACACACTAGCCACACACAAAAATATTGCGGCGTGCAGGGCTCCCATTCGGCGGTATACCCCGACGGGGGCAGCGCCTCATCCTCCGGCCCTTCCTCATAAGTCTCACCTGCAAACAACTTAATATAGCAACCGTGAGCACGAAGGCTCAGCAAGACTTAACCATCTCACCTAAACATGAAACTCTACATGTAGGGATACTTAACATAGGGATGGATATAGCATATAAATTGATCATCATTTTACAAGTTAATAGCAGCAGCTTAATTGTTCAATAAAAGTAACTTTAATGAGCCTAATCTATAGCAATCATAGTGGCAAAACAATTATATTTCAATACATCGTATTCTCCTAACTTCTTCAGAATTTACTATGTCACAACACAGTGAACAAGAGGTACTGAAATAACCGCGAGGGACGGTGATTGCACTCAGGACACACCCGAATAACACGTCACGTACACCCAAGCCTAAGGAGCATGTCGTGCTCCTCATCACGTCATATGCGGCAACCTTTCATAAGAGAACTCAAACGCCGAACCGGTCCCACCATCAGGGCAAAAGGTTCCCGCACGGAGCGTGTCTGTGCCCGCCAGTGAATTTACACCTTACTACCCTCAGCCCACCCCTATCGACAATGGACTATGCCTCGACATCCAAGTTATCAAGTTACATCGGTTTCCTGGGTTCCAGATGCCCAGTATGCGTCTGGTACTGTTCAAACTTGTCTAGCGGGGCCGCACACGGATCGTGATGAGTAGGTTTAGGCCCGATCTTCCGAAAGGTATGTCGATTGGGGTGGAGAACTCGACGTTAATAATCTGCAGCACTCGAGCGGTTCGAGTACCCCTGCAATCACTACACCACAGCTCTGTTGGTTATCAATCGTGTTGCACACGCTTGACCTCCCCAAGAAGGCTAATCCCTGCAAGTGCAACCAAGAACACGAGCAAGAACGTCGAAGACACGATCTGAAATCGCGAAGTTGGGATCTCACAAACCGTAGAACGGCGATATTAGTGATCTAAGCAAAAACCACCAAATATAACCGGCGGCTGCAGTATTTATAGGCTAGGGTTCGACCAAAACAGGATTAGATGCATCCCTAATAGACTCTTACGGAATACAAGGCCCAAAGGCCCGATTCGGTGGCGCAGCACCGGACAGATATCTGGACTCAACTTGTTTCGATGATTCCCAATGACTCCGGAGGAATTTTGAGGTGGGACCAGAACCATTGTAAAGTTTATCTTCTCCTCTTTCCGTGCATATGTATAATGTCGAAAACTGAGTCCGTATGCCTCCTGGGCGTCCGTTTTAAGGTGGACTGCTCCTGGACTCCGAGTTGAACTCGAGTTCGAGTTGTAAACTGTTTCCATCAACTTGTGGACGTCCCAGCCAGTTCTCCATGCTCCCAAGGCCTCTTTCCTTCACTTGTTGACCTTCTCCGTTATTCCTAATAACAATTAAATCATCACATAGCAATCTATTTTCAAACTCACATGCAAAAGAAGTTAGGAACGAATTCACCTGCTGATTTATTAACCGTGCTCGTGCTCTTGTGATTGGTCCTTGCAGTTCAATGTGCGTCTCCGCTGTTGTGATGTCCTCATCATCCTCCCCCTCTTGAATTGGAGTCGTCCTCGACTCAAGTTCATCTTCTTCTCCCAAGTACGGTCGCAAATCTGAAATGTTAAATGTAGGACTAACCCCCAAATCGGGAGGCAATTCAAGCGTATATGCATTATCATTAATCTTTTCAACAATCTTAAAAGTACTAGCAGCTCGTGGCATAAGTTTAGATTTTCTCAAGTCGGGAAATTGCTCTTTTCTCAAATGTAACCACACCAAATCACCCGGTTCAAGTTTTACTTCTTTTGTACCTTTACTGCCTGCAATCCTATACTTCTCATTCATCATTTCAATATTTTTCTTTGTAGTTTCATGCATCTTAAGAATGAATTCAGATCGTTGTGTAGCATCCAAATTTATAGTTTCAAAAGGAGGCAAAGGTAGTAAATCAATAGGTGCACGGGGATTGAAACCATACACTACCTGGAATGGACATACCTTTGTCGTGGAGTGAACGGATCTGTTGTAAGCAAATTCTATATGTGGTAAACACTCCTCCCACAACTTCAAATTTGTTTTCAAGACAGCCCGCAACATAGTGGATAAAGTACGATTAACTACCTCAGTCTGTCCATCTGTTTGTGGGTGACATGTAGTTGAAAACAGCAACTTGGTTCCCAATTTATAACACAAAGTTCTCCAAAAATGACTTAAAAATTTTGCATCACGATCAGAAACAATGGTATTTGGCACACCATGTAAACGAACAATTTCCGTCATAAATAAATCAGCAATGTGTGAGGCATTATCATTCTTATGACAAGGTATAAAGTGTGCCATTTTGGAAAAACGATCAACAACTACAAAAATACTATCCCTCCCCCTCTTAGTCCTAGGAAATCCCAAAACAAAGTCGATAGAAATATCCTCCCAAGGTACACTAGGAACAGGAAGAGACATATAAAGACAATGTGGGTTAAGGCGAGACTTAGCTTTGTTGCAAGTAGTGCATCGTGACACGTAGCGCTCGACAGCACGCCTCATTTTTGGCCAAAAGAAGTGTGTGTACAGCACTTCTTCAGTTTTCTTCACTCCAAAATGTCCCATCAAACCTCCTCCATGTGCTTCCTGCAAAAGTAATAGACGAACGGAGCTAGCTGGAACACATAGCTTGTTTGCACAATAGAGGAGACCCTCTCGCAGCACATATTTATTCCAAGTTCTTCCTTCTCAACAATTTTCAAAAGCATATTTGAAGTACAAATCAGTAGGATATAATGCTTTTATTGTTTCCAAACCAAAGATTTTATGATCAAGTTGGGACAGCACGGTATAACGCCTAGATAATGCATCGGCAATGATATTTTCCTTCCCTTTCTTATGCTTAATGATGTATGGAAACGACTCTATGAACTCAATCCATTTAGCATGTCGTTTATTCAGATTGGTTTGACACTTAAGATACTTGAATGATTCATGATCGGAATGTATGACAAACTCCTTAGACCAAAGATAATGTTGCCAAGTTTGTAATACACGTACTAAGGCATACAATTCCTTATCATAAGTAGAATAATTCAGAGAAGTACCATGAAGTTTTTCACTAAAGAAAGCAACGGGTTTACCTCCTTGTATGAGAACGCCTCCAATACCAATGCCGCTTGCATCGCATTCTAGCTCAAAGGTCTTGTCAAAATCAGGAAGTTGTAGCAATGGTGCTTGTGTAAGCTTCGATTTGAGAGCATCAAAATCTTTTTGCTGCTGTTCGCCCCACCGAAATGGCACTCCCTTCTTCATTAGCTCATGTATAGGTGCTGCAATGGTGCTGAAATCCCGCACAAAGCGCCGATAAAAACCTGCAAGACCAAGAAAACTACGAACCTGTGTGACTGTTGTTGGGGCTGGCCAGCTGGTGATTGCTTCAATTTTTCCACCATCCATCTCAATTCCCTATGAGGAAACGACATAGCCAAGAAACGAGACTCGATTGGTGCAAAAGACGCACTTTTTGAGATTACCAAACAAACGTGCATCTCTCAAAACAGTAAAAACAGCACGTAAATGATCAAGATGTTCATCATATGACTTGCTGTAAATGAGGATATCATCGAAGTAAACCACCACAAATTGTCCAATGAAAGCACGTAAAACCTCATTCATTAATCGGATAAAGGTGCTGGGTGCATTAGTTAAACCAAAAGGCATGACTAACCACTCATAAAGTCCAAACTTGGTTTTAAATGCAGTTTTTCATTCATCTCCTAGTGCCATTCTAATTTGGTGGTAACCACTACGCAAGTCAATTTTTGTGAAGATGATAGCACCACTCAATTCATCAAGCATGTCATCTAAGCGTGGAATAGGATAATGATATCGAATGGTGATGTTATTAATCGCTCGACAATCAACACACATGCGCCAACTACCATATTTCTTAGGAACCAAAAGAACAGGAACGGACCAAGGGCTAAAGCTTTCACGAATGTACACGCGGTCCAAAAGATCTTGGACTTGTCACTGAATTTGCTTAGTTTCCTGTGGATTCGCCCTGTATGCTGCACGATTTGGCAAACATGCTCCTGGAATCAAATCAATCTTGTGTTCAATGCCTCTCATCGGTGGTAAACCAGGGGGTATCTCGGAGGGAAACACATCCTCAAACTCCCGCAAAAGGTTAGCAATAGCAGGGGACAATGCAATAGACAATTCTTGAAGTGAAAACATGGCTTCTTTGCACACTAAAGCATAGCACATCCCCTTAGCATCGAATAAATCAGGAAGTTCAGATTTAGTTGCAAGCAACGATGGTGATTTTAACTTAATAACTTGCTGTTTTTCAGATTCTAATTTTGTTGCTTTACCATCACGAATTTTACTCTTCTCAAAATGCACAATTTCAGCAGGAGTCATGGGGAGCAAAGTGATTTTCTTTCTCTTATGCATGAGAGTATATTTATTGGTTCTACCATGATTAATAGCATATGTATCGAATTACCAAGGACGACCCAATAAAAGGGAATAAGCATCCATAGGAACAACATCAAAATCAGCAAAATCATGGTATGAACCAATTGAAAAATGTATTCTCGCTGTTTGTGTTACCCGAACCTTACCGCTGTTGTTGAACCATTGAATGTGGTATGGATGAGGGTGTGCTCTTGTTGTCAAACCGAGTTTCTTGACGACGTCCGTGTTCACAAGTTATTGCAGCTACCTCCATCAATTATAGTGTGTACACAGCAGTCCTTGACGACGAGAAACATGTGGAATAGGTTGTGTTGTTGTAGCTTGTCGTCGGTCTCCACTTTGGAGCTCAAGGCATGCTGCACAATGATGCTCCCATAGTTCTCCATCGCCGTTGTACCAAGTACCTCTTCTTCGGTGTGTTCGTCATTTGGATCTGTAAAGTCAGTAGCAAGAGAATATTCATCTTCAACATCCGAAGTACTATCATACCCGCCATCGTCGCGTGCTATATATGCTCGTTTGCTTAGGCAATCTTTCATCATATGACCAAGTCCCTGGCAGCGGTGACACTTGATGTCGGAAGTACGACCCATAGAAGAAGTGGACGATGAAGGCTTGAATGATGTTGCCTTGCTGCCTTCCGGCACGCGAGAAGGTGGAGCAGTAGGTATAGTTCGTTGGCCGCCATTGGATGGTGTAGTCGTTGCACGGTTGGTCGAAGATGGTGCTGTTTTGGATGGTGTAGTCTCTGCACGTGGCGTGAAGTTGCTCCTCGTGCGTTGTTGTTGTTGTTGTTGTCGGCCCTACAATTCTTTTTCTGCCAACATAGCAAGCTGAAACAATTTGTTAACAGTATCATATTCCTTGTAATCAACAATGTCCACGCCTCAACCGCCTATAAAAACGAGACATTTTATCATCCATGTCCTCTACTACCCCACAACGCAGCATACCCTTTTGTAGCTCTTGATAATACTCCTCTACGGACATGTTACCTTTGTCTAAGCGCTGTAATTTTTTGCGAAGGTCCCGCTGAAAAGATGGAGGAACAAATCGAACACGCATAGCTTCCTTTAATCTATCCCATGTTGGAGGATCAGTTCTAGTTTTAACAAGTTCATTCCACCATATGATAGCAAAGTCCTTAAACTCACTAGTGGCTTGACGAACTCTATGTTGTTCAGGAACAAGATGGGAATTAAAATTTTGCTCTACTGTCATCTCCCAATCAAGATAAGCCTCAGCATCATAAGAACAAGAAAAAGAGGGTATAGTAAATTTCACTTTAGCAAAAGGATCATCAGGAGGACAATTATAATTTTTATGATTATTACCTCCCAAACCTCGACGATAAAGTGGCAGTCTTGGCTGATTATTGTGATCTTCCAGTTCATCATAAGCATTGTCTTCTTGTCTTCCAGCGAGAGGCAACCGAGCCTCAAAAGTATTCATCCGAAGAGCAAGGTCATCAAGTTGGCGAGTCAAGTTCGCCAATGACTCCTCTATTGCTGCATTGTATTTGGCGAACATATCTGTCATGGTCTTCATCATATCACGTAACTCAGCATGTTGAACACATTCATCATCATTGTCTTCTCCTTCCATTGTTAGTAGGAAACGAAAGACAACAAAAAAAATATGTTATCCCTATCAACTACAGTGACAATGTGAAAGGTGAAAGAAAACAATCTCTCTCGCTCAAGCGCCTTACCACGCTCTTACAAGTGTTCTTACCGACACAGCAGGTGGTGTGGACGGCGAGATAAACCAATGAAGCATGGAAGTATTGCAAAGGTACCTGTTATGCTCAAGAGAAAGGTGGAGCTTGGATGGCACAATATGGTGGCTAATAAGCAGGAAATCATTAACAGATAAACAAAGTTGAATAAGTATCCAATGCAGGAAACTGTTGCTGGTCAACCAAGTGCTTTAGGTCCTAGCACAACACAAGTAAGTAGCAAGTCAAAAGGAAGACAGAATGATATAACCAACAATCACAGCACAAGTAGTATAGGCCAATTGCTTTAATATGCGTGTTCTTCACTATTTTTTTCTTTTTTGTAATATTTTTGATATTTTTCTTTACTCAGGAGCACGAATATATTAAGCACACAAATTTGCAGCTCAATTGGATGTAATATGCGGCCTATAGAAAATCAAGAAGATTCTTTAAAATTCGTGCTGAAACTTCAGAGGCCGGATAGCCTATCTTCTGAGGGGAATTTGGACAATCCAATTTCATCGAACGCGGTAATGCCATGGAAAATCGGATGCGAAATTTTGCGTAGATGAATTTGAAAAAAAAAATTGCCTGATTTCGAGTTCGTATGCGAAAGTTATGATCGTTTTAAGGTAGACTGTCCGAGTTACGTTTTTTTGGATGTTGATTCCAACTCGGTTTGAGAAAGAACTCGCAATCGGATATGAAAACAATCGGGAATTTGCACAGCAACTAATGGGGTGGTGTGTGATGATTCAAGGATGAGTGGCACAAAGGTTTGTCACATAATCTAGGGCTGGCGATGCGAGAGTTCACGCAAGGCGGCTAGCTAGGGAAAACCGATGAACGTGGTGGATCGGTTTGTTATTTAGGGATTGTGGAATAGGTGACAAACAGAAAGAAAACAAGGATGAAATACGATAACTAGGACCTAAAACACAAAGCTAAACCAGCAACAAGACTCGACCACACGAATGCAAACTCAACAATGCAAACTGAAAAACGAAACTGCAGGCACTATAGTCTGGGAAGCGGTAAAAATGATCTAATTTTTTTGTGGCTTTTCTGTGGACTCTAGGTACGAAACAAAATCGATCTAATGGAAGAAAAACAAAGATACCTCATGGGCAACCTGGAAATCTGATACCAATTGATGAGTAGGTTTAGGCCCGATCTTCCGAAAGGTATGTCGATTGGGGTGGAGAACTCGATGTTGATGATCTGCGACACTCGAGTGGTTCGAGTACCCCTGCAATCACTACACCACGGCTCCATTGTAATCAACCGTGCTGCACACACTTGACCTTGACAAGAAGGCTAATCCCTGCAAGTGCAACCGAGAACACGAGTAAGAACGTCGAAGACACGATCTGAAATCGCGGAGTTGGGGTCTCACAAACCGTAGAACGGCGATATTAGTGATCTAAGCAAAACCCACCAAATATGACCGGCGGCTGCAGTACTTATAGGCTAGGGTTCGACCAAAACACAATTAGATGCGTCCCTAATGGACTCTTATGGGATACAAGGCCCAAAGGCCCGATTCGGTGGAGCAGCACCGGACAGATATCTAGACTCGACTTGTTTCGATGATTCCCAATGACTCCGTAGGTATTTTGAGGTGGGACTAGAACCATTGGAAATTTTATCTTCTCCTCTTTCCGTGCATATGTATAACGTCGAAAACGGAGTTTGTATGCCTCCTGGGCGTCCGTTTTAAGGTGGACTACTCCTGGACTCTGAGTTGAACTCGAGTCCGAGTTGTAAACTGTTTCCATCAACTTGTGGACGTCCCAGCTGGTTCTCCATGCTCCCAAGGCCTATTTCCTTTACTTTTTGATCTTCTCCATAATTCCTAATAATAATTAAATCATCACATAGCAATGTATTCTCAAACTCACATGCAAAAGAAGTTAGGAACGAATTCACCTACTGATTTATTAGCCATGCTCGTGCTCTTGTGATTGGTCCTTGCAGTTCAATGTGTGTCTCCGCTGTTGTTATGTCCTCATCAGATCGGTCCTCAATCGACACAAGCAGGGCTACGCACGTGAGACCATGTCTCACTGCATCCTACCTGCTGCTCAGTCTCAATTTCATATTCATAAACCATTCCTTGATCCAATTCATCCCGTGTGATAAAATCCTATACGCGAGTAGATTCCAACTACTCGACTTCTACCGGATTTCTATAAACATTAGCATGGCATTGTCTACTCGTCAATCTCTAGACCTACCCAATACTGCATAGGATTTGTGGGTCTTGCAAGTGGAGTAACAAGCACCTTAGCCCTAATGCACAAAACTCATCCTAGACATAGATGATACAAATAGAAATTTTGAAATAGCACTTAAATGCAAACCGGGGCTTGCCTAGCTGCGAGTCAGAGGGGAAGTTAGCTTCTGGAAGTAGAGTCTCCAAGGGCTCTGGGTCCTCCTCGATCTCGGTCACTATATGATATGCAATATATAAAGTACATGAGTGATATTGAAACTATAGAAGAGATCTTATAAACATTGATCAGGTATCTAAATTATTTTAATTGGATTTGGGATTTTTACAGTGGACACTAGGTTCTATGAGGAAGATCTGTACCAAAAGTTGGAGATGTTCAAGGAAGCTTGTTGTCTCTAAAATTCCAACAAATAAAAGCCTTCTCTGAATTTTTGTACTTAATATGTAGCTTTTTCATGGATACCAGTGGGTGATTATGGTAGAGGGGGTGTAAGACCTATGTGTGCTGAATACATTGGCTTGTAGTGAATACACTTGGCTTTGATGATAAAAGTTTTTAATATCACCAAAACACCTTTTTATCAAGGTCCGACTCTAGCTTCGAGCTATAGCAAGGTCCGACCATAGGTCCAACTTGTTTTGGGTAGCTCCGGCTATGTTAGATGCTAGGTCCGACTTCTTGGTAAGGTCCGACCAGCTTTGGTTAGCTCCAGTGAGCTTTATCTTTAGCTCCGGCATATACTTGATAGCTCCGGCATATATTTGATAGCTTCGAAATGCTTTTGCTAAGCTCCGACGTACTTTGTCTAGCTCCGGTTTTGGGTTGACTAGTTCCGACTAGTTTTGGTAAGCTCCGGCCTAGGATCTGCTAGTTTTGGTAAGCTCCGGCGGGTGCTTTATTCTTCTAGCTTTGATAAGCTCCGGCTCAAGCTCCGGGTTGCTCTGGCAAGGTCCGGAACTTGACTGCAGTGCTTCTGCTTTTCAATTGCAATATTTCATACTTGCTTTACATCTATAGAAAGATTGATTAGTATTCATTTGCTAAGTTTTTGGTGCGTTTTGGTTGAATACGGTTGATATCGTTTCTACTGTGGTTTTGCAACATGCTTATGTGAGGTGCTCACATAAGGTGTTGTGTTCGGAACTAACTTGAGTCAAGTCGAGGACTTGGGCTCGTATGGATTGGTTGTTTATTCATGTGCAGGTGTTGCTTGAGTTCAAGACATGGCTGGTGACGGGATCCATTGGACTAGTCTCAGGGAGGAGATGAGGTTCCAACAACCAAATTCAGGAGGAATTGTGGTTGAGCTGATCAGGAGGTCGCGCAGGATGATTGAATCAAGGGCAGTGCATATGAAGGTTACTGGACGTCGAAGGAAGGTGTTCGCACGTATTCATGCGGTGCATGACGTGGCAACATGGTTCCGAAGATGGGATAAGGAAGGGAAGATCTGGTTGGAAGGATCGTATCAGTTGATGACTTTGGCTGCGGCGAAGTCGGTTATGGCTTGGTATGGAAAGTATCGAGTTGGTTATGTTAGGATTTCGTGTGGGTCACGAATTTGAGTTGTTTAGGAATGTGGGATACATTCCTAAGGTGTTTGGAAGTCTTAAGATTGCTTCTATCTGTGTATAGAAGAATCTTGATCAGTTATGGAAAGTTACAATTCATGATCTGAGTAGGATTGGAGTCCTAGTTGGTATTGGGTTGGCCTAAGGGCTGGTTATATAAGCAAGAGAGCCCAGATCTCGTAGTGCACGACTTTGGGGCTGTTTCTCTTGTGTTCTATTGAATAAAATTCGTAGTTTGAAGGAACTTTTGTGCCTTGTTCGTCCGACTTGTTCCAGACAAGTTTTACTCGTCGAGTTTCTGGACAGCACTACCTTTCGTCGGTGGTTTTATCATAACTCGAGTTTTACAGATCCAATTGACGTGATTCTTTTTGGGTTGTCTTCACAACTTGATTTTCTATCATATGTCAAAATTTCACGGTCATTGGATTTGTGTTCTATGATCTACACGAGTTTCTTTGCAGCGTTCCAGAACTGTTTTTTCTCGGGTAGAGCAGATTGACCATTGTTTGATCTTTCTATCATAACTTGAGTTTTTCTCGACGGATTTGAGTGATTCTTTTTGTGTTGTCTTCGTGACTTGATTCTCTCTGATATCTGTCACTTTTGTCACGGTGAAACACGTTTAGATTAGTCTCTCACACGATTTCTTTAACAGATCGTTTTTCTGCCGAAGGGTTTGGGGTTTAATTGTTTCCGCTGCGTAAGATTTTTAAATCTACCATTCACCTCCCCCTCTGGTAGCTTTTCACGTGCTCTTCGATCCTACAATTTGTATAAGAGCCACGGTGCTCTAATCTTTGTGATTTGCACGTGTTTTTGACTAATCATCATGGAGAAGTACTCCGCCAAACCTTGTGTGTTCGCTGGTATTGATTTTCAGGTTTGGAAGGCACGCATGGAGGCTTTCATCCAGGCACAAGGCTTTGCAATATGGGAGAAGGTATACAAGCCTTACGAAGTGCCATCAAATGATCAAGTTACAGCTACAAATCTCAGAGATGTCGACAACAACAACAAGGCTCGGAACTTGATCATACAAGGATTAACACAAAGCGACTTCGACCGTGTTGCACACCTCCAATTTGCATACGATGTGTGGAAAGTACTTTGTGACTACCACGAAGGATCCAACACGATCAAGGAGGTAAGACAAGACATGTTCAAGAAAGAATACATGCGCTTCAAGATGCAACCCGGTGAGTCAATTGATGATCTCTTTGCTCGCTTTAATAAAATTCTCAGCAACTTGCGAAGCGTCAATGTTAATTTTTCAGATGCTGAAAATGCTAGGCAATTGTTAAGTGCATTAGACATGTCAATTTGGGAGATGAAAGTTACATCTATTCGTGAATCTACTGTCATGAGTTCTCTTACATTAGATGTACTCTATTCTAAACTAAAAACTCATGAAATTGACATCCTAGCACGTAAGAACCCAAATAAGTCTATTGCATTTGTTTCACAACGTGATATGTCTAGCTCCGGCCAATCATCATCTTGCAATACTCTTGCTTTGTTGTCCTCACTAACCCTGGAGCAGATCGAAGAATTTCCAGAAGAGGAGTTGGCACTCATCTCTACTAGATTCTCAAAAGCATTGCAAAATGTGAGAACTAGAAGGAGAGGAAGCTCCGGACCTCAACGCTGTTTTGAATGTGGTAAAATAGGACACTTTCGTACAGAATGCCCTAACCTTTCAGGTTCGACCACCCGGGAAGAAAAACAAAGCAAAGTCCAGACCCCCTCTGGAAATTCCAACAAGAAGAAGAAAGGTACCATAGGACGCAAGATGATCAACAGCTTCATCACCGCGCTTCAAGAGCTCAGTTCAAGTGACATTGACTTTGAAAGTGATGAAGAGAATGATGACCTGGCCAACATATGCTTCATGGCAGGCAAAGCAAAATCAAGATCAAGTCAGGAGGAAGCAGAACACAACAGTGACGATGATGAGGTATATTCAACCTGTAATGAAATGTGTGATGCTATTTCTCGTGCCACTGTTATTGTCAAGAAAAAGGACAAAATCTTAGGGACAATGCTGCTAAAATTGAGTCACTAGAATCTGAAATTAATCGTTTGAAATCCTTAATTCCTAGTGATGATTCTTGTTCCTCATGTGACTTAATATATGAACAATTGTCCTCCATAAGAAGTGCACATTCCTCCACTCTAGACAGACTTGATGAAGAAATTGAAAAGAACAAAAAGCTTGCTGCACTTAGTGATAAAAACTTAAAAGATGCTTCTTGTTCTACAGATGATTTGCATTGTTCTGCATGTGAAAATCTTGATAAGAAACTAAAAGATGCAATGAATGAAATTTCCATTCTAAACAATGCTTTACGATCTCATGAAGTCAAAAATTGTTCCAATTGCAAACTAAAAGGAAAAACTTCATGTGCAAACTGCCTAGACTTGTCTAAGAAACTTGATGACATGAATAGGACACTAGGTCGATTTTGTAATGGGAATAAGAATCTAAACTTGCTGCTGAATTCTTCCAAGTCTTGCAAAGATAAAACTAGTTTAGGTTTTGATTCTCATGTTCATGCTAAGGCACGTCCACCTAAAATTGTAAAGTCATTAGGAAGTGGTTTGATTCAAACAGTTCCTAAACAAAAAGAAGTGGTTTTCAAATCTGCAGGAGTGCTTTCTAATTCTGTTTCTAATGTTGGGTGCTCATCGAGACATGATTACAAAATTAAGTTTCATTGTACCTACTGTGGTAGAGGTGGTCATGTCATAGATTTTTGTTATAGACTAGCTAAACAACAGAAAAGGGAAAGAATGTCTGCTAGATCTCATAACTTTCATGCTAAACCGAAAATTAGAAACATGCAACCTACTTTAATGAGTCAAAAATTTGAAAAGGTAGCTTCTGGAACTTTTGGCAAGAAATCTACAAAGGCAGCTCCGGTAGTTCTGATAGCTCCGAGAGCTCCCGGATCTTCTGTTGTTCCCTCCGGAGCTTCAGTTTTTGCCTCCGGACCTTCTGCTTTTACCTCTAGAGCTACTGGTTTTCACTCTAAACAAGTAACAACTTCTAAATCAACTGTTAAGAACAGAAAACCTCAATCTTTGACTAATAAACCTGTTGTTTTATCTCAGCTTTCGCGTGTTTTTCCTGCTGCACGTCGTGTGACTCAGTACTGGATACCTAAATGCCTTTTGACTAACCCCAGTATTGAGTCATCGACGTATTGTGCTTCTATATAGGTTACACGCTTGAGGAATGAGAACATTTGGATTGTGGATTCAGGTTGCTCACGCCACATGACCGGTAACAAAGATTGGTTCTCCTCCCTCTCTTTTGTGTCACGTGTAGAGAATGTTACTTTTGCCGATAATTCTTCAACTCCTATAATTGCTAAGGGTTCGGTTAGAGTAAATGATCACTGCACTTTGAAGGATGTGGCACTTGTCAAAAATTTGAAATACAACTTGTTTTCTGTTTCACAATTGCTCGATGAAAATCTGGAAATTATTTTCAATAAAAACTGGTGCAAAGTTGTAAGTTCAAATAGTGAGCTTATTTTTAACATGTCTCGGTTTGGAAGAGTTTTTAAAGCTTATATTGACATGTCTTCCTCTAAGCATAGGTGTCTAGTTGCTAATGATTCAAAGGACTTATATTTTTGGCATCGTAGACTTGGTCACGTAGGCTTTGGTCACCTAACGCGTGTTAGTGCTCTTGATCGCATACGTGGGCTGCCTAAGCTTAAAGGGGACAAAGAAATTGTATGCTCTTCTTGTAGACATGCTAAGATGGTTGCAGGTTCACATACTCCTCTCACAATGATCGTGACAACTGAACCATGTCAACTTTTGCATCTTGACACCGTAGGACCTTCACGTGTTCAATCCTTCGAAGGTAAATGGTATGTTCTTGTTATTGTTGATAATTATTCTAGATAATCTTGGGTTTACTTTATGGCATCTAAGAATGAAGTTTTTAGTCACTTTAGAACTTTATTTCTTAGATTATCAATTAATCACCCAGGATCATTAAAAGCAATTAGAAGTGATAATGGGACTGAATTTAAAAATCAATCTTTTGATCACTTTTGTGCTGAAAATAGAATAGATCATCAATTCTCTTCACCATATGTATCTCAACAAAACGGTGTTGTAGAAAGAAAGAACAGAACCTTAGTTGAGATGGCTAGGACTATGCTTGATGAATATCAAACTCCTAGGAAATTTTGGGCTGATGCGTTAGCAACCGCTTGTTATGTCTCAAATCGTATTTTCTTGCGTGCTAAGCTAGGTAAAACACCATATGAGCTTCGGTTTGGACATAGGCCTAGTGTTACACACTTTCGGGTCTTTGGTTGCAAATGCTTTGTTAAGAAACATGGTAATCTCGATAAATTTGAACCTAGATCCATTGATGGTATGTTTCTTGGTTATCCATCTCATACTAGAGGCTACCGTGTGCTTTTACTTGACACTAACAAAATTGTGGAGACTTGTGAAGTGTCTTTTGATGAAGCTAGCCCAGGTACTAGCTCCGGTGTTGCAGGACCAGATCTGTATCCTCAGGGGGAGGGTATTTTCGAAGATGAAGAAGAGCCGATGATACTGCCTGGTAGTTCCGAAGTTGACACGTGTCCAGCTCCGGACATTGAACAAGCTCCGGCTATCACCTATGCTGGTCCTGATCGTCCACAAGTCACAAGCTCATCAATCTACGATGAACCTAATGAAGAAGAAGCTTGTGAGACATCTGTTCCCCTACGTTTTTACAAAGATCATCCCCACAACAGATGATTGGAAGCTTGCACGAACGAGTCACACGGTCCAGGTTTTGCGATCCAAACTCTCATGCTCATTCTTCTTTTGTTGCTTCTTTTGAACCCAAAGATATATCACACGCAGTCACTAATGAATCTTGGATTATTGACATGCAAGAAGAGTTAGAAAATTTTGAAAGAAATAATGTTTGGAAACTTGTATCTCCACCTCAAGGTCACACTTTAATTGGAACTAAATGGGTATTTAAAAATAAACAAAGTGAGGATGGGGTTGTGGTTAGGAATAAGGCTAGGTTGGTTGCTCAAGGTTTCACTCAAGTTGAAGGTCTAGATTTTGATGAAACTTTTGCTCCTGTCGCTAGATTAGAAGCCATAAGAATTTTGTTAGCTTTTGCAGCATCTAAAGGTTTTAAGCTATATCAAATGGATGTTAAAAGTGCTTTTCTTAATGGCTACATAGATGAGGAGGTTTATGTCAAACAACCACCGGGTTTTGAAAATCCAGATTTTCCTAATCATGTTTACAAACTGTCCAAAGCCTTATACGGTCTCAAACGAGCCCCTAGAGCATGGTATGATAAGTTAAAAACATTCTTACTTGAAAAGGGGTTTACCATGGGCAAGGTTGATAAAACTCTTTTCTTGCTTAAGCATGGCAATGACTCATTATTCGTTCAAGTGTATGTGGATGATATTATCTTTGGTTGTGCTTCTCATGATCTTGTGTCCAAGTTTTCAGCAATGATGAGTTCCGAATTTGAAATGAGTATGATGGGTGAACTCACTTACTTTTTGGGGCTGCAAATCAAGCAAACCAAGGAGGGTACCTTTGTGCATCAAACGAAGTATACCAAAGACCTCCTAAGGCGCTTCAACATGGACAAAAGCAAGCCTCTTCGGACACCAATGGGAACAGCAACAACACTTGAACTTGATGAAGATGGTGAACCCGTGGATCAAAAAGAATATAGAATCATGATCGGATCACTTTTGTACCTCACGGCATCAAGACCGGACATACAATTCAGCGTATGTCTTTGTGCACGGTTTCAAGCCTCCCCACGTGCTTCACATTGTCAAGCCGTCAAAAGGATTCTCAGGTACTTACATGGAACTCAAGAATTTGGCATTTTTCTTCCTTCTTCCTCAACCGTTACTTTGAAAGCTTTTTCGGATGCTGATTTTGGGGGTTGTAGGATTGATAGGAAAAGTACTTCCGGTGCTTGTCATTTTCTTGGTAATTCTCTTGTTGCTTGGTCCTCTAGAAAACAAAATTCAGTTACACAATCCACAGCCGAATCTGAATATGTAGCTGCTGCTAGTGCTTGCTCACAAATTCTTTGGATTGTTCAAACACTTAAGGACTATGGGGTTGTACTAGATAGTGTTCCACTATTCTGTGATAACACTAGTGCCATTTACATTGCTAAAAACCCCGTGCAACATTCTAGAACTAAGCACATTGATATTAGGTATCACTTTCTCTGAGATAATGTTGAAAAAGGAAACATTGTGCTTCACCATGTAGATACCGAACAACAATTGGCTGACATTTTTACAAAACCTTTGGATTTCACTCGTTTTTGTTACATTCGTAGTGAAATAGGGGTTATGCATCCTCATGGCTCAAATTGAGGGGGAGTTTTTGAAACTTGGGAAGTTTTTGTGTGAATCTGAAATTAAAATTATATGAGCATAGTATTTCATACATATATGACTTTGTGATTCCTTTTACATGCTGAAAGTTCTTACTACATTACTCATGTTATACATTTTGTAGTTTTTGCCATGTCTAGTAATTGGAATAATTACTTACACTAAAACTGGTTATGGTCGAACTTTCTTGCTGTTTTGAACTTGTTGCATGCTCACAAATGCTTTTAATCATTAAGAATTTATCAAGTAATCAACTCACATGTTGAGTTTTTATGAACAAATATAAATTGAGAAAAGATCAAGAGAATATGCATGCATCGCACTTCTTCTTTTGAGATGGCTTGTCATTGCACTTAGATATGAACTTGGAAGAAGTTGTGTATGACTAAAACCATGTCCTTAAGCTTCTGATTGTCAAATGACATAGGCTTGGCTTGGTTGGTTAGAATAAGGCAGATGCGCATATAATCTCTTGCAAATATCATATGATCTAAATTTATGCTTTGAAAAATAATAAAATGCAGCAACTAGTATCATGCTATCTGGTTTTGAGATAGTTAAGTTTGTGAGATCATGACTTGCTTAAATTGAAAATTACATTTGATCTCTAGCATGGCTTACACTACTTTATGCATTTCATTGATGTGATAATGTAAGGTACTTGATAGTATGACTTGGATGAGCTTTGTTTATATGTATATGCTATAATATGCTCATAACAACCTAAGGAGGAGAGATAATTTGTTTATATCTCATGACTTGCTGAATACATTGTCAAAGGGGGAGAGATTAGCATGAAGAGAGAGAGAATATGTGCATAAGGAGAGATAATAAAGGGGGAGAGATAATATGGGATAATTTTTATTCTCATTTTACTTTTGATTTAAAAAAGGGGATAAATTGTCTTCAAAACTTTTATGTGAATAAGCCAATGTTCGGATTTTAAATGGTGTTGCCAATGCATTCATCAAGGGGGAGATTGTAAGACCTATGTGTGCTGAATACATTGGCTTGTAGTGAATACACTTGGCTTTGATGATAAAAGTTTTTAATATCACCAAAACACCTTTTTATCAAGGTCCGACTCTAGCTTCGAGCTATAGCAAGGTCCGACCATAGGTCCGACTTGTTTTGGGTAGCTCCGGCTACGTTAGATGCTAGGTCCGACTTCTTGGTAAGGTCCGACCAGCTTTGGTTAGCTCCGGTGAGCTTTATCTTTAGCTCCGGCATATACTTGATAGCTCCGGCATATATTTGATAGCTCCAGAATGCTTTTGCTAAGCTCCGACGTACTTTGTCTCGCTCCGGTTTTGGGTTGACTAGTTCCGACTAGTTTTGGTAAGCTCCAGCCTAGGATCTGCTAGTTTTGGTAAGCTCCGGCAGGTGCTTTATTCTTCTAGCTTTGATAAGCTCCGGCTCAAGCTCCGGGTTGCTCTGGCAAGGTCCGGAACTTGACCGCAGTGCTTCTGCTTTTCATTTGCAATGTTTCATACTTGCTTTACATCTATGGAAAGATTGCTTAGTATTCATTTGCTAAGTTTTTGGTGCGTTTTGGTTGAATACGGTTGATGTCGTTTCTACTTTGGTTCTGCAACATGCTTATGTGAGGTGCTCACATAAGGTGTCGTGTTCGGAACTAACTTGAGTCAAGTCGAGGACTTGGGCTCGTATGGATTGGTTGTTTATTCATGTGCAGGTGTTGCTTGAGTTCAAGACATGGCTGGTGACGGGATCCATTGGACTAGTCTCAGGGAGGAGATGAGGTTCCAACAATCAAATTCAGGAGGAATTGTGGTTGAGCTGATCAGGAGGTCGCGCAGGATGATTGAATCAAGGGCAGTGCATATGAAGGTTACTAGACGTCGAAGGAAGGTGTTCGCACGTATGCATGCGGTGCATGACGTGGCAACATGGTTCCGAAGATGGGATAAGGAAGGGAAGATCTGGTCGGAAGGATCGGATCGTATCGGTTGATGACTTTGGCTGCGGCGAAGTCGGTTATGGCTTGGTATGGAAAGTATCGAGCTGGTTATGTTAGGATTTCGTGTGGGTCACGAATTTGAGTTGTTTAGGAATGTGGGATACGTTCCTAAGGTGTTTGGAAGTCTTAATATTGCTTCTATCTGCGTATAGAAGAATCTTGAGCAGTTATGGAAAGTTACGATTTGTGATCTGAGTAGGATTGGAGTCCTAGTTGGTATTGGGTTGGCCTAAGGGCTGGTTATATAAGCAAGGGAGCCCAGAGCTCGTGGTGCACGACTTTGGGGCTTTTCCTCTTGTGTTCTATTGAATAAAATTCGTAGTTTGAAGGAACTTTTGTGCCTTGTTCGTCCGACTTGTTCCAGACAAGTTTTACTCGTTGAGTTTCTGGACAGCACTACCTTTTGTCGGTAGTTTTATCATAACTCGAGTTTTACAGATCCAATTGACGTGATTCTTTTTGGGTTGTCTTCACAACTTGATTGTCTATCATCTGTAAAAATTTAACGGTCATTGGATTTGTGGTCTATGATCTACACGAGTTTCTTGGCAGCGTTCCAGAACTGTTTTTTCTCGGGTAGAGCAGATTGACCATTGTTTGATCTTTCGATCATAACTTGAGTTTTTCTCGACGGATTTGAGTGATTCTTTTTGTGTTGTCTTCATGACTTGATTCTCTCTGATATCTATCACTTTTGTCATGGTGAAACACGTTTAGATTAGTCTCTCACATGATTTCTTCAACAGATCGTTTTTCTACCGAAGGGTTTGGGGTTTAATTGTTTCCGCTGCGTAAGATTTTTAAATCTACCATTCACCCCCCCCCTCTAGTAGCTTTTCACGTGCTCTTCGATCCTACGGGGGGTCTCACTGGTTTTGGGAAAATTTGTTTCACATTTTTCTGATCTTCCTACAGAGATAAACTGATTTTACAAGTTTGGGGAAAAAGCTGAAAATGGTTCTGTACTTTTCTTAATTTTCAAATACATAGAGATTTGGAACACTGATCAACCTAGTAAATTATGTCCAATGAACTTGAAAATTTTATTGGCGATCAAGTAAATTCTGGAGACTGTCCTGACAAAAATTGGGAATTTTCCAATTAGCTGAACAGGAGTAATTAATTTCCCAAGAAGTTAGATAAAAGGAGTTAATTATGACAATTTTGGGAGTTTCATGTCCTAACAATTTTACCACTGCAAAATTTGGATAAATAGGTGTATACCAGAATTTATTTGGAAATTTTTGAGCAAATCTACTAGAAGTAATGGATTTTTGAAGTTTGATTGAATTCTGGAATTATTTTCCAATTGGAAAATTTAAATAAAGCAGCCGGACCCACTTATTTTAATTGGGCCAATCAGCGCTGGTCTGCACTGAGGGCCACGAGGTTAACCCGCATAGCTGCACCAGATCTGAAGCCACAGTCGATCACGCGCGGTGGAGAACATTGTTGACAGGCAGGGCCGAGGGGGTCTTCGTCTACCTCCCGAAGCATCGCTCGGTCGCGGCGGCGCAGCGCCAGCGAGCTCGCCGGGATGGGTGTGTCGTTCAATCGCAAGATGGTGGTGGGGTCCAATCGTTGTGGCGACAGCCGGAGATGGTAGCGCGACGACGGCGGCAGAGCTAGGGTTTCGGCGATGGTCAGAATCGCTCGGGAATGGCGCAAATGCATCAGAAAAAGGTCGAGGAGGCATCTGAGATCATGAGGAAGGTTGCTAGGTGGTGTAAACGATGTGGAACCGCCGGTAATCACAAGTTCGTCGGTGAACCGGGGGGTTTCAATGGCGGAGGGAAAAACTCAAATATCTCGGCAATCCTTCGATTGGTTCCATCGATTCTTGGCAGAAGGGTGTGCTAGGAGGTAAGGATTATAATCCTTAATTGGATTGAAGAATCATTACACGTAGAAATGGAATTAAACTGAGAAGCTAGCTAGTTCATGGGTCACGGCCAAAAGAAAAACTTGAATACTTTGCTTGATACTTAAGGAAGTGAAGCACGGTTTTTACTGTGAGAAAGAGCTCGTGATGGTGATCCCTTTTGCTGTTGGAGTCGAGGCGTGACACTGCTTGTTCAGGGCTGACGATGGTGGTGCAGAGGCGACGATCGTCCCCAACTCCGGCAGCGTCCGCGAAATTGAGGAATACCACGGATTTAAGTCAGGAAACGTTGAACCAACGGTTGGAGAAGGTAGAGCAACGAGTTGGGTTACTTTTTGATGCTTGGAACTCGATCAATCGAGGGCTAGAATGGCCGGATGAAGTGGAGAAGAGGGAAGCGGTTGGTGGAGGCACTGGCAGTTTGTGTATGGAAGAAATGAACAGTAAACGTCGAAGGGGAGTCATCCGGTGCTTAAGTGGCGTGGAGAGGTCGGTTTAGGCCACGCAGCTGCTTGCTTTGCATGCCTTTGTCGCGGTGGCGAGCTCCCCCGGCGTTGAAGCGTGGGGACAGCCATAAACAGAGGGGCTCCGTCGGTTCCATCGAGTGGGAGAGGCTGACAGTGGGTCCCACTGCCCTTTTCATCCCAATCCCTTTCTGGAACTTCAATTGTTCCACCTAAACATGTCCAAAATTGCTAGATTTTTGTGGAGATGCCAATTTAAATGTGGAGATTAAGATTCTGGAATTGGATTTTCCAATTTTGACAAGTTTCAGGTAAAATTCAAATTCAAATTTTAATTTGAATGGAATTCAATGGAGCCACTGAATTAAATAGCAAATGAGCTTCAAAAATTTTGAAACTTGGCAGAGGGGCTATTTGGAATATTTGGGATTTATTGGTGAGCTCAGATTTTTAATTTGGCAAAGTTTGAACAGGTGCTAAATTTGAATTTTTGAATCCCTTCTACTGAAGCTTGACTTGGTTTAATTTCTCAATTGTCATTTGATTTCTTTTCCCCATTCCAATTTTTAAATTCTCTTGTATGAACTTGTACCTTGAATTTAGGGCTTTTACACCTATGTGAGATTTCATTCATTACTTTTTGAATTCGAGACTTCAGTTGCACATGCTATACTTCTACACTAGAAGTAAGCAAAATTCCACCATACCACCAATCCACAATAAAAAGAGAAACTCCATATCATTCATGCTTAGCACTCTCTCCAGAATTTCTTGCATAAAAAGGGAGTAGAAGACATGGCTACAAGAAAAAGAAAAATTTATGCTTACATCATAAGCATGAGAAAAAAAAGTAGCCATGTTTCATCCCTACAAAATAAGAGAGTCCACTCAAAAAGGAGTTATCTCAAATATCCACATCCACTCCATTCCATCACACATGCACAAGTCTTGCATCAAATTGTTTTGAATTGATTTCTCCTAAGGCTTACTCTTTTAACTTAGCAATATTATGTGTTGCAAATATGCCTACTATATTCCCTACCAAGCTCCGCATACAAGCCTTATAAAGAGGTAGGATGAATTTAGGCAAAATACCATGGTGAGGATATATTTCCACTACACACAAAGGAGAGACTTAAGAGAATCAAATTGAGATACTTAAAATCTAAATTGAACTCTCCAAAATTTGAGTGGAACATGATTTCTAGGGTATGTGTGCTCCATTTGCTGTTCTATGTTTCAACCACCCATGAATAGGAGATGGCAAAATCCCCATAATGACTTAAGATGGGTGAAGTACCATGCCAATTTTTGCAATACTAGGTAGAGTATTTTGTTGTGCACATGGTACTTTTGAAAAATAGAACATAGTAGAAACTCCTGATCATCAACCTAAAGTCTTGACTTTGCTCAGGACGAGCAAAGGATAAGCTTGGGGGAGTTTGTTGACGGCTGTTATATACCAATTTCACCCGTCAATATAACTGAATTATGTGAAGGAAATATTATTTCTTACACACATCACCTTTTTATTTAACCTATTTCCACTCGTCCTTGGAGAAAGTAGTGCATGCAAGGATTCTATGCAGAATTGAAGTAAAACAAGGTGATGGATCCTATAAAATATCATTCCAGCCAATCAAGTGATGCCACGTGGCACCACATGGATCAAATGGCCCACAAATAGAAGTATCCAAGGCCATCCAACGGTGTAGCACCAATATAAGTCAATAGGACCCACGTGGCAGAGACCTGGAGGTACCACACCGCAAAAGGAGCCAAGACCAGGTCGACCGACCCCACTAGTCGGCTGACTAGGTCCTGGCGCCAAACGCGGTCAAACGCCATGTGTTGTCTCCTCCCAGCTTGGAGAGGTCATGGGTGAATGATTCGTGCACTTTTCGTGGCCGGAATCGACCCTTCTCCAAGCTATAAATAGGACCCCACACCCCTCACCCCTCACTTCAGCACACACCACTTGAATATTTATCCATTGTATCCACTACTCTCCATAGGTTTAGAAGAGTATAGGTTGTAGAGAGGAGATTCTTTAATCCATAGTCCAAGTAGGAGAGGAGTAGAAGGAGTCTCTTCCCAATTCATAATTGGGAAAGGTATGTCTCTTATATTCCTATTTCTATTTATGACTTTATTCTTAATAAAGATGTTATCTTTAGTCTTCCATTGTTCATATACTTGGATGAAGCGTTTCTTGTTTGATTGTGAATTCCATGTATGTGGTAGGAGTAGTATTTATGCTTATGCTATATTATTGGCATTATATCATCATAAACACTACGAACCCCCACTATAGTCTAATTAGCTATGATATGATTACGATAACATGAATCACTTAGGCTATGAATTAACATTGGTTCAATGATGATTTAGTTCATTGCCATAGATGGTTTGTGCCTAGGCTCTTAAGGTAATTACTTAATATGCTAGCATGATGCTAGGATAGAGAGTAGCGTTGAATGTCTCATATGCACATGGATTGAAGAGGTAGGCAGTAGGTAGTGACAGCCCTATCTGTCCTTTGTAATCCTCCACGTTTGGCTATGCCATAGGCTCTTGGTGGGAGTCATCCTAGTATTTCGAGGGGTAAACCGGTGTCTGATGTGTTAATCCACTTAGCATGAGAATTTATAATTGACATGATCATTAGTAACTAAACTAGGCTATGTATATGTATATTAGAAGCATTGTGGGAGTCTCTACCTAGTTCTTAGCCGGTTCCCTCTTTACCCCATATTAACCCCTTAGGATAGAATGCTCTTGTGTGTGTCATACTACCTCAATTACCCTTTATCCATCCTTGCTAGAACCCTACCTAGGACAACCTAGCCTCTCCACTTGATGATTGTTTTACTTCCATCTAGCCTTCCTTTGGGAGAATATAAATGACACACTTTGGGAATACTCTTAGAGGGGAAATGCTACATCGGTAGTTTCCCCGCGCTTGCAGATTTACATGTATAATCTAAAATCTATTAACAAACATTTCTGACACCACTACTAGAGATGAATTGTTAGTAGCGTGTAGGAACCATCAACACTGCCCAACAAGGAGGTTGACCCATGCACGGCTGCCGGCTGCAGGAAGCAAGGGTGGAGCGGTTGCAGGGTCCTCTATAGTGAAGATTATAAGATTAGGCATGACCATGTCGCATTCTACCGTGAGGTATTATCCGGTATGGGTTATATATAAAATAGACTTATAAGGTTGTGATGTTGTTTTTCTTGTTTGATGATGTCGTATTTCTTGTTTTGTAGTAATTTTTTATGTTAATGAACTCAATATTGTTCGTTTGTTACATCTGTTATTTTATTTTCTATCTATTGTTTACTGAACTATTTGTTCTATCTATATTCTCTGTTAATGAATGACCCTCCACATCGATGGTGGCCTATAAAGTGGCATGTACGGTACTTTAGCTGCTGGAGGTGTCAAGAGATCGCCCATAGCGGAGCTTGCAAAGCGTTCTATAAAGTAGTATACAATACTAGTACGTAGTAACAGGAAAACGCAACAGGTAGCAATGACTGGAAAAAAATGGAGACAACGAACTCTAGAAAATAAAAGAAAGGACAAGAAAAATGTTAGAAAAAATATAGGTATTACTCCTACGTAGCACTGGTCCTATGCCTATACGCGGTGTCATCATTACCACTACTCCTATACACGGCCAAAAGTTATTACCATTACTTGAAGGGATGTGCTGCAGACTAGATGTGTCGATTAGTTTATTTTCTATTTATTGAGGATTATGTAATAGCTAGTTCTATCAAGTCAATCAGTTTGTTGCCTAGAATAGTACATTGAACACTACTGTTTGGTTCTGTTGATGTTTATATCTAGTATTTAATTCTTGTTTATATCAATGTGTTGCAGTAGTTCAAGAGATTTTTTGTGTATGCTTTAGTTTGATTGGAATACCACCCCCATTGCTACATTAACTTATTTAGATAACAAATTCCCAGACGCGCTCCCATAGATGGGCTCACGCGTCATAGGGACGAACACCAAGCGTCCCAGCGCAGTTTCGGCCCACGAATACAAAGTGACTCAGCGCAGTTTCAACCCACGAATAACAAGCGGCTCAGCGCAGTGTTGGGCCTACTCTGATAGCTTCACGTACGCTTTCTCCTGGCTGCCTGCCCACGGCACGGCGGTCAATTTTTTTCACGCCGCATAAAGAAGGAAAATAAGAAACGAAAATATTTTTTATTACGGTACCCATCGATAACCAACGGCCCCTCTCCTGACTGTATGAAATGTGCTTGGAGGAGCATCCACCGGCCGCCATGCTCTTAGAGGAGCATCCGCTGGCCGCCACACTCTTGGAGGAGCATCCACCGGCTGCCACACTCTTGGAGGAGCATCCGCCGGCCACTGCGCGTGGAGGTCAAAGTTGCCTAGAGGGAGGTGAATAAGCAATGTGACCAGAAATCACATAATCAAACGAGATTAAATTTCTGAGGCCGTACTTATCTGGTCAGGGCCACACTAGTCCGCTCAGTTCAGGGTGAAAACCTAAAAAGTTGATTTCTACAAGTGATTTGGAAAATTTAAGTTCACAAATGAAAGATACAGTATCTAGCAACCTAGTACAACTTAGATTAACCAATGAAAGCAGTTAGGTTGCAAGATTTCAAGATGATCAATATGAAGAATGATAAGAACCCTAACGGCAATTCTAGTGATTATGAAGAGTAAAGTGAGAAGTGAGACACGATTTATCTCGTGGTTCAGCTCCACAAAGAAGCCTACATCCATGTTGAGAAGCCCACACAAGGTCCGGGTCTCACTTGACCCTCTTCTCACTAAGCCACCACAATGGTCGGCTTGGTTTCCACTATATCAAAGGGTAATCACCAAGTTTGTTTTGGGCTTCTCACAAGTTGAGGCTCCCACAAAGCAATACAGCAAGGAGCACACGAAGCTCAACTCACACAAGCCATAAAACACAACACAACTGCAAGAGATAAAACTGAGAGCAAAAGCACGATGATCTTCCTTCACTCTCCTTCTAATCTCTTCAAGATTTGATCTTAGAGGGCTAGAAGGCGAAGTAGAAGGCTTTGGAAGGCTCTAGGTTGGTTTTGGCGGTGCTAGGGTTCCAAATATTCCAAATATAAGCCAGGGGTCCCCTTTTTATAGGGGTCCCAGCAACTAGCCGGTTAAAACAGCCTAACCCTAGACTAGTCCGACCCTGTACCACGGACTAGTCCATCCTCTTGGGACCATCGACAATTTTACATCATTTATCAACAAATAGATGACGTGCGCGCTACGTTTGAATTTCAAACGATCATGGCAACCCGGACTAGTTCGGCCAACAACGGACTAGTCTGAAGTGGAACAGAATGGTTTAGTCTGGCTGAAAATGCCCTAAACTGGGTAGGCCCGGACTAGTCCAGCCACTTGGCCGATCAAGTCTGGCCTCCCAGGACTTGGCTTGGTTTTTCCCACTTAGTCTCAAACGGACTAGTCTGTATCACAACAGACAAGTACGAACTCAACTGGAATGCTTTGGTATGTCCCAAAACGGACAACTCTGGCGGGTTTGGACTAGTACGGCCACTATGGCGGACAAGTTTGGCCTCCCAGGACTTAGATCCAAATCCACCCACCAAGATAAGAATGGACTAGTTCGTGCCCATACGGACAAGTCCGAATTTGAACAGAGACATTTAGTCCGACAAGAAACGGACTACTCTGGCTGACCAGACTAGTCCAGTCTGAAGCCCGGACCAATCCACCCTTTGAGTGTTTTATCTCATTTTGGCTTCTCACTTAGGTTTTTCTCTCAACCACCACTTTTAGCCCTCTTGGATGATCTCAATGCACATGATACACACACCCTCACACATGATCAGGCTAGTCTAAACTCAACACAATAGAAACCTTAATTTCTATGCTTGAGTCTTTGACGCCCGTTTCAACCTTTTCCTTTTTGAGGGATTTGTCTCATTTCAATCATCACACATGTGCTTAAGATAATCTCAACTCATTAGTCTCTTAAGTGTAGTCATCAATCATCCAAAATCCAAGGGGATGCCTAGATGCACTTTCAATCTCCCCCTTTTTGGTGATTGATGATAACACATTAAGCTTCAATAAAAGGATAATAATTTGTTTTCATAACATGTATTTGTATAAGTAACTCCCCCTCAATGTATGCATCATGAGTAAGAAAAATTGAGAGAGTAATCATACATATACATGTTATGGTGGGGTGCCTAAGTGATGTGCTCATAAATTGTGATAATACAATAACTATGCGGGATAAACATGTCAAGTCAAGCATAACATCACAATTAAGCATAGTACATGTGAAACATAGATCAAGTTTTACATAAATTGAAATGCGAGAGTTTTAAAACCATAATACATGTCCAATTAAGGGATGAAAAGAGACAACGACATAAAAACTCTCTAAGTACCCCCTTCCAATCTCTCCCCCTTTGGCATCAAGACACCAAAAAGTAAAAGAGAGGAAGAGAATCCTAAGATCTACTCTTCATCGTTGTCCTCGTCGCCGTCTTGTTGGTCACAGTCGCTCTACGTAGCCTCCGGGTCTTCGGCATCTTCATTACCACATTCTTCTTCTTTGGAGGGAGTCGCCATGGAAGTGCCATCTTCACCAAAGAAGGCGATCTCTTCGGGGGTGAGCTCATGAAATGGAGTCAACTCTCCATCACTCATCGCTGCGGGAGACAAGGGAACCTCGAGCTTATTGCACATCACCTTAAGATATTTTTCTTGGCGAAGCTCCATGCGACAAGTTCGAACTTCCACCTTTTGGCAAGAGGCGAAGATTTCCTTAAAGCACTTGAAGAAACCGCTTCCGGAATGTGATGGAGGAGTAGGTGGAGGAGGCAAAGGCACAAAGTGAGAGATGAGGCAGGAGGATCCATTTTCTTCCTTCGAGGTGCAGCTGGCTCCGGAGGAGGTATTTGAGGGTGAAGTCTTCTATGAATGACGTCCTTCTTAAAAGTTAGCCCAGACACCTTCTCGATCATGACCATAATGTAGGCAGCATAGCCACAAGATCGGTTCTGTGCATGAGAGATGTTGAATATGTCATCAAAGATATAATCCACAACGTTGAAACCGACATCTCCATCAACGAGCACCATCAAAGGTCTCAAACTGCCTTGGATGATGCCTGCATCTCCATCCTTGGGGGCTATGGTCTTCCGGAGCACACGGTTAAGCACACTATAGAAGAGCTTTATGTTATAAATGTGTCCCGCCTCATATTGAACTCCATGACTTGGATACATGTAGTCCAACACATCTCGATCAACTGGCTTGAGTTTGGAAATGATGATCTCATTCTCAAGTTGATCTTCCAAGTCAAGAAACTGGGCGAATTCCCAATAGGTAGAATATTTCTCTCCATGGGTCATCCAAGTGATCTGACGATCTCCATCAGTGTGGAAGTAGACTGTAGAGTAGAACTGCACTATGACTTCCACATTCCAATCATATTGGAAAGCCATAAGCTTTTTCAAACCATGTCGCTCAATAGCTTCGATCACGACATTGAATGCGGCATGATTCTTTTGTGCCATGTAGTCCTAATCGATCCATTGGGCATCCATCACCGGGGTTTGCTTTGTCATGTAGATAGTTCAGTAGTAGTCACAGTGGAAGTCACACCAAAACCGAGGGTCGGTGGTGTGTCTATCCTATTGATACAGGTTGACCATCCTTAACTTCCTTGCCTTTTCAGCCTCTTTGCCTCTAAAGATGTTAGCTTCAACGGCAGCTTGGCAGTTGGGGTTCCTAGCAAGAGAAGACATTCTTAAGGGACCTATAGGATGGGAGGGTCCCTTCTTGGCTTTGCTTGTCGGTTTGTTAGCTACCGGAACTCTCTTCTTGGGCGCATCATCCACCAGCACCTTTCCCTTATCCTTGGATCCCCTGGCCTCTTGAGTCCTTGTCTTCTCCCCCATGGTGACAAGTCTCTTCTTCTTCTTAGGGGTTGCCTTGGCTGTAGCTGAATTGTCTTCCTCCCTTTGCTTTTTCTTAGCATTTCTTACCTCCGACTGCATTCAAGGTAGGCAATGGAAAGTGTGCACTCCTCGTGAGCACGACAAGAGCTTCTTGCCTTCCCGCCTCAGCCTCAGGATCGGAAAGAGGGGAGTAGTCGTGGTCCAACATTGTCCCTGAGAAGTGGTGCAAAAAAAGAGTATATGAGTCCAAGGAAGTAGAATATTGTGTTAGAATTCACAAAAAATGATCAAAGTTAGGGCTTTCACTGTGTAATCTGGACTTGTCCACCCAACGGTCGGACTAGTCTGTACCAGCCGGACTTGTCCGCTCTACGGCCGGACTAGTCCAGTTTACACACAAAACCCTTATCTTGAGGATTTTTGCAAAATCTACGGATCTAGCCACAATATTCAAGGTATAGGATCAAAATGACATATAGAACAACTTTTGTGAAGAGGGTTTCACAAAAAAGCTACAAGAATTGAATTTTGGAGGATTTAGGGTTAGACCAAAAATACCTCTTCAAGTCTTCAAATCAATGAAATGTGAATGAGAATCGGCCTTGGATGCTTGGAGATGAGTTCCCACGCACCTTAGGGCTTCAATCCACGGATTGGAAACATTTTTTGGTGGAGGGAAGTGAAAATCGCCGATTTGAGGGCGGCTTTTGTGTTTTTAAGGAGAAAGTGTGTTTTGAATAGAAGCAACCACTCGAGGGGTTCCTGGAGAGTTTAAGTCCCCAAGGGCCGGACTAGTCCGGTTGGAGATCCAGACTTGACTAGCCTACGGACGGGGTCCGGACTAATCTGATCAGCCGGACTAGTCCAGTTCAAAGGCTGAAAACTCATATATACTGTGTTTTCAACAGAGATTTGATCCTTTTGGACTATATTTTCACAAAAGATCTTTGTAAACATGGTCAGTAAGCAATCAACAATCAAACTATGACCATAATTCAAAAAGATTCAATAATATCAAAATAGTTTCGTAGAGAATTGAGAAAGGATATTTTAGCAAACATGTATGAATTTTGAAGCAAATACAAGTAACAATTAGATGTGCAAGACTCAAGCCACATTTCGAGAATCTAAGATATTGAGCTTACTCCTAAGTTTGCAAAATCTTTTCTCATCTAGGGGCTTGGTGAAAATATCGGCCAATTATTTTTCGGTTCTCACATGGGAAATTGCAATGTATCCTTTGATGGAGTGATCTCTCACAAAGTGGTGGTGAATATCAGTGTGTTTGGTCCTTGAGTGTTCAACTTGATTGTGAGCTATTTTAATGGTACTCTCATTGTCACATACGAAGGGGATATGGCGCAAGTTTATGCCATAGTCCTTAAGAGTTTGTCGCATCCAAAGAAGTTGTGCACAACAACTTTCGGCGGCGACATACTCTGCTTCGGATGTGGAAAGAGCAGTGGAGTTTTGTTTCTTTGAGGACCAAGACACTAGAGATGTACCAAGGAATTGGCAAGTTCCGGAGGTACTCTTCCTATCAACTTTGCACCCTGCATAATCCGCATCGAAATATCCAATGAGGTTAAACTTAGAGCCCCTGGGGTACCAAAGTCCTAGGCTTGGTGCGTGAACCAGTTATCTAAGAATTCTCTTAACGGCTGTCAAATGACAAACCTTAGGAGTGGCTTGAAATCAAGCACACATACAAACACTAAGCATGATATCGGGTCTAGTTGCACATAAGTAAAACAATGAACCTATCATGGAGTGATATACCTTTTGGTCTACACTTGGACCATATTCATTAAGATTGAGGTGTCCATTGGTTCGCATTGGAGTCTTGATGGATTTGGCTTTGTTCATGTCAAACTTCTTGATTATATATTGTGTGTACTTTGTTTGACTAATGAATGTGCCTTCCTTGAGTTGCTTCACTTGAAAGCCTAGGAATAACTTCAACTCCCTCATCATAGACATCTCAAACCTTTCGGTCATTATCTTTGAAAACTCATCATAAAAAGCTTTGTTAGTAGAACCAAATATAATGTCATCGACATATATTTGGCAAACAAACGAATTATCATTAAAATGCTTAGTGAACAATGTATAATCCGCCTTCCCAATTTTGAAACCATTTTGAGTTAAGAAATTTCTAGGACACTCATACCAAGCTCTAGGAGCTTGTTTGAGGCTATAGAGAGCCTTATGCAACTTGTAGACATGGTTTGGGAAGTCTTGATCTTTAAAGCCGGGGGGTTGCTCCATATACACCTCTTCTTTGATTAGACCATTGAGAAATGCACTATTAACATCCATTTGGTATAGCTTAAAATCATGGTGAGCAGCAAAGGCAAGTAATATGTGAATTGATTCAAGCCTAGCTACGGGAGCAAATGTTTCATCAAAATCCAAACCTTTGACTTGTGAGTACCCCTTTGCCACAAGTCGTGCTTTGTTCCTTGTAACCACCATGTGCTCATCTTTTTTGTTGCGAAACACCCACTTGGTGCCCACAACATTAGCATTTGGCCTCTTCACGAGCTTCCATACTTGATTTCCTTCAAAGTTGTTGAGCTCTTCTTGCATGGCCATCACCCAATCCGGATCTCGTAGTGATTCTTCAACCTTGTGAGGTTCCAAGGAAGAAACAAAAGATTAATGTTCACAAAAATTTGCAACACGAGATCGAGTAGTTACCCCATTTGAGATATCTCCTAGGATGTTGTCAACGGGATGATCCCATTGAACGCTTTGTTGTACTCTTGGGTGTGGTGCTTGAGGTCTTGAATCTTCATCTTTGTCTTCCTCATTTTCATTGTCTTCCCCTTGATCAATGCCTCCATTTTCATCTTGTTGGAGCGCATCTTGAGGGTCTTGAGCTTGATTATTTGAGGAAGAGCTTGCTTGATGCTTGGGATGATCACTTGGGTCTTGAGATTGTTCTTGTGGTCGAATGTCTTCAAGTGTCATCCTTCCTATCACCACTTGTGAAGCTTCTTATTGATCTAGCACATGACGATCAACTTGCTCCACTTGGGATCCATTAGTTTCATCAAACACTACGTCACGTGCTACTTCAACAATTCCGGAGGATTTGTTGAAGACACGATAGGCGTGAGTGTTTGAGTCATAACCAAGCGAGAAACCCTCATCGAACTTAGAAACAAACTTCGAAGTCTTAGGCTTCTTGTTGAGAATATAGCATTTGCTCCCAAAAACACGAAAGTAAGAGATGGTTAGCTTGTTATGGTGACGAGCTCAGAAGAAGTCTTCTTAAGATTGAGGTGAAGGTACAACTGGTTTATGGCATGGCAAGCGGTGTTAACCACTTCCGCCCAAAACTGATCTGACGTCTTGTACTCATCAAGCATGTTTCTTGACATCTCAATTAGAGTTCCATTCTTCCTCTCGGCCACCCCATTTTGTTGAGGGGGGTAGGGGGCCGAGAACTCATGCTTGATGCCTTCTTCATCCAAGAATTCTTCAACTTGAGTGTTCTTAAATTTGGTGCCATTGTCACTCCTTATAGTCTTGATCCTCAAGGAGAACTCATTTTGATCTCTCCTCAAGAATTTCTTGAGGTCACTTTTGAGTCTCGCTTTTATCATGCAAAAAGAACACCCAAATGAAATGTGAAAAATCATCAACAATTGCAGGACCATATTTGTTACCGCCAATGCTTATGAGGCGATTGCACCAAATAGATCCATCTGTAGAAGCTACAATTGTCTTGTTGTCATCATGATGTTCTTGGATGGATGTAGAGCTCCAACTTGCTTTTCGGTTTGGCATGCACTACATGGTCTATCCTTTTCAAACACAAGATTCTTCAAACCTCGAATGTGCTCGCCCTTAAGGAGTTTTTGCAAATTCCTCATCCCAACATGGGCTAGCCTTCTATGCCAAAGCCATCCCATGTTAGTTTTTGCAATTAAGCATGTATCAAGTTGAGCTTTATCCGCAGAGAAATCCACAAGATAGAGTTTTCCCTTGAGTACACCCTTAAAAACAATTGATTCATTGCTTCTCCTTGTGACGGTCACACCCTCATTAGTGAATAAACAATTATAACCGTTGTTACATAGTTGTGATATGGACAAGAGGTTATAATCAAGTGAATAAACATGCAAAACATTTGAAAGAGTATGATTAGGGGATATAGCAATTTTATCGGTGCCAAGGATTTTTCCTTGGCTATTATCCCCAAAATAGATTCCTTCACTTGGATCTTCATTCTCCTCATACTCTACAAACATCTTCCTCTCTCCAGTCATGTAATTTATACAACCACTATCAAGAACCTACTTGGTTCCACCAGAGAAGTATGCCTACAAAAAGGATTTATGCCTTGGCTTTAGGTACCCAAGTGGTGTTGGGTCCTTTTATGTTAGTCAAGAGGCAATTGGGCACCTACACACAAGGTTTACGACTCTTGCGGTGTGGCCCAACATACCTAGCATAAGATTTACCAAACTTGTTCCTTAATAATACATATGAAGCATCAAATTCATGGAACAATGGATGAGGTTCCTTTTTAGGCATGTTATTAGTTGTAGTGGTGTTCTTTTCTTTGTTATTGTTGTGTGAACTTCCCTTGACAAAAACAATCAAGTCTTTGCCATTCTTGGGAGTTTTGGCGTTTTTCCTCCTCTCCCTAGAATAGCCAAGACCATCTTTCACAAGGGGATGTCTAGTGTTGGTGTATGCACTACATGCATATCCTATCTTCTCCTTGTCAAAGATGCTACCTTTTGGTGCTTGGTTGTTTTGTACCAACTTGAGCTCGTCTTTAAGTTTTAGGATCAAGTTAGAGCATTTACAAGGTTGAGATGTTTCGGATTTAATATTTGTGGAAGGTGAGCTTGTAGAGGAAGAAAGTGCATTGACCTTGAGAGACTCCATTTGTGTTTCAAGGATCTTGTTAACTTTTGTCAAGCTAACAAGTTCATCCTTTATCACAATTGTAGTGTTCTTAAGGTTTGAACAAGTTTCCTTGCTCAAAGCGAGATCACGCTCAAGTTCATTGCTTCTCTCTCTTTCAAGCTCCAAGAGCTCCTCAAACTCTTTACATCTCTCCTTTTGTTGGATGAGCATGTCCTCTTGACGGTTAATGAGCTCTTCCTTCTCAAATATCTCATCTGTCAACAATATTAATCTTTTCAAAGTACTCTTACTCATATATTTAAGCATATGTTCATTCTCACTACTACTATCAAAATTATCATGCGAAGAAATTGAATAATATGATTTAGATTTAACCTTATTTCTTCCCTCCTTGGCCATGAGGCAAGTTTTCCTTGAGTTCTCCGAGTTGGGGAAGACCTTATTCTCCATGGTTGTATTCTTCATAGCAATAGTTGCTATCGTTTCTTCTTCATTGATGGAAGACTCTTCATTTGAATCCCACTCCTTCCCAACGTGGGCTTGTCCAAATTGCTTCTTCTTCTTGAAGTACTTCTTCTCTTTGGACTTTCCCTCCTTCTTCTTCTTGTTTTCTTCATGTGGGCAATCCACAATGAAGTGACCATACTCCCCACAATTGTAGCAAGCTCTCTTTGATCTTGTCTTGGGCTTGTCTTTGCTCTGGCCTTCATGATGGTAGCTCCCCCTTCTTCTCCTCATCATCCTCTTGAAGTCTTTGATGAAGAGTGCCTTTTCTTCATCGGTGTTAGGGCTCTCTTCATCACTCTCTTCTTTCTCTTGTGGTCTTGAGGATGTTGCCTTGAATGCAACATCTCTCTTATTGGAGGAGGAGAGCTTTTGAAGGTCATTGTAGAACATGGCTTCTTGCTCCATCATCTCATGATTGATGATCCTCCCTAGTACTTCTTTAGGAGTCATCTTGTGGAATCTCGGACTCTCCCAAATTAGTGAACAAAGAGTGACATTTCGAGGCATGAATGCTCGAATCATCCTCTTCACCACTTCATGGTCGGTCCACCAGGTACTTCCATAAGATCGACTTTTGTTGATGAGGATTTTGAGGTGTTTCTACATGTCTTGAGGAGACTCACCATCCATGATAGTGAACCTCTCAAGTTCTCCTTCAATCATCTCAATCTTTGCCTCCTGTATGACATGGCTGCCCTCATTTGCCATCTTGAGGGTGTCTCATATTCCCTTGGCCACCTCCAATCCTTCAAAGTGGTTGAACTCCTCTCGAGTCAATGAGGAGGTGATTATTCCAACAGCTTGAGCACTACGATGGAGGAGGACGGCTTGCTTTGGAGTAATGTCTTCCTCATTCTTGGGAAGATGCACACCTGTCACGACAATTTGCCACAAACTAGGGTTTAAGGAAATGAGATGCATCTTCATATTATGCTTCCACATAGAGTAGTCATTTCCATCAAATTGAGAAGGTTTGCAATAGAAATAGATAAGTAATGATTGCTTGCAGTTAATCACTCATAATTGTAAGGATATCGGGAGTAGTCTTGTGAAATACTCCCATTGTCGGTGTTGGTTGGACCGATCGGCTTGATCTCCTTCTTGGGTACATTGAGCTTCTCACAAAGCCGCGCCTTGAATAGACAAACTTCCTCGTCATCATTTCGATCATCTTGAAGAACATCGACGTTCTTTGTCTTGGTGTCATCAACGATCATCGGAACCTCGTTGTCACCCCTTCTGGCCATTTCCTCTCTGAATTGTTAGACTCTTGGTATAGAGGCCAGCTCTGATACAAATTGAAAGTCGCCTAGAGGGGGTGAATAGGCAATGTGACCTAAAATCACTTAATCCGACGAGATTAAAGTTCTGAGGCCGGACTTGTCTGGTCAGGGCCGGACTAGTCCGCTTAGTTCAGGGTGAAAACCTAAAAACTTGGTTTCTACATGTGATTTGGGAAATTTAAGATCACAAATGAAACATACAGTATCTAGCAACCTAGTACAACTTAGATTAACCAACGTTAGGTTGCAATATTTCAAGATGATCAATATGAAGAATGATAAGAACCCTAAAAGCAATTCTAGTGATTATAAAAAGTAAAGTGAGAAGTGAGACACGATTTATCCCATGGTTCATCTCCACAAAGAAGCCTACATCCACGTTGAGAAGTGCACACACGGACCGGGTCTCACTTGACCCTCATCTCACCAAGCCACCACAATGGTCGACGTTGTATCCACTATATCAAAGGGAATCACCAAGTTTGTTTGAAGTTGCTCACAAGTTGAGGCTCCCACGAATCAATATAGCAAGGAGCACATGAAGCTCAACTCACACAAGCCACAAAACACAACACAAGTGCAAGAGATCAAACCAGGAGCCAAAGCACGATGATCTTCCTTCACTCCCCTTCCGAAACCCTAATCTCTTAAAGATTTGTTCTTAGAGGGCTATAAGGCAAAGTAGAAGGCATTGGAAGGCTCTAGGTTGGTTGTGGTGGTGCTAGGGTTCCAGATCTTCCAAATAGAAGCCATGGGTCCCCTTTTTATAGGGGTCCCAGCAACTAGCCGTTAAAAACAGCCTAACCCCAGACTAGTCCGGACCTCTACCACAAACTATTCTGGCCTCTTGTGACCACCGACAATTTTACGTCATTGATCAACAAAATAGATGATGTGCACGCCAAACGTTTGAATTTCAAACAGTCATGGCAACCCAGACTAGTTCGGCCAACAATGGACTAGTCCAAAGTGAAACATAATGGTTTAGTCCGACTAATAATAGACAAAATTGGGTAGGCCTGGACTAGTCCAGCCACTAGGGCGAATAAGTCCGACCTCCCAGGAAATGGCTTGTTTTTTCTGACTAAGACTCAAATGGACTAGTCTGTATCACAACGGACAAGTACGAACTCAACCAGAATGTTTTGGTCCGTCCCAAAATGGACTACTCTTGGGGGTCTGGACTAGTCCGGCCACTATGGCAGACAAGTCCGGACTCCCATGACTTAGCTCCAAATCCACCCACCGAGAGAAGAACGGACTAGTCCATACCCAAATGGACAAGTACAAACTCGAACAGATACATTTTGTCTGACCCAAAACAGACAACTCTGGCTGACTGGACTAGTCCAGCTTGAAGCCCGGACAAGTCCGACCTCTGAGTGTTTTCTCTCATTTTGTCTTATCACTTAGATTTTTCTCTCAACTACCACTTTGAGCCCTCTTGGATGATCTCAATGCACATGATACACACACACCCTCACACATGATACAGCTAGTCTAAACTCAGCACAATAGAAACCCTAATTTCTATGCTTGAGTCTTTGACGCCTGTTTCAACCTTTTCCTTTTTGAGGGATTTGTCTCATTTCAATCATCACACCTGTGCTTAAGATCAGCTAAACTCATTAGTCTCTTAATTGTCGTTATCAATCATCCAAAACCCATGAGGATGCCTAGATGCACTTTTAGGAGGAGCATCGGCCGGCCGCCGCACGTGGAGGAGCAACAGCGCAAGGTACAATTGCTCACATAATGTTATTGTAGATCTATCCTCTTACGGGTAGGCTGATTGAATTGTAGGAAGCGATGCCAGAAAATAATATATGAATGGGAAAAGACAGGTGTACGAAGGAGTGGCAGGATGGAATGAAGTCACTTTTAAATTTTGCATTCCAGGGCACTCGTGAAGAAGGAGCTATGTCGTGTCCTTGCACGAGATGTCATTATATTTGTCATGAGACACGCAAGGAAGTTCATCTTCACATGCTTTGTAATGGGATGTCATTGGATTATACTTGTTGGGTACACCACGGAGAAAAGGGAGTTGAGAAAAATATTGCTAAGCAATCAGCCAATAATGAGGAGATAATTTTTGATGATGTTGCTATGGAAAATATGATGTCCAGTCTACTTAGAGGCACTGATCATGGTGGTACTTCAGCAGATGTTGATGATCCAAAAAATGCTAGAACCAGGAGGAGGTAACTGGGTGTGCAAAGGCATTATATGACTTACTAAATGATGCCAAAAATGAGTTGTATCTAGGTTGTGAGAAGGTGGCCCAATTATCCTTCATTGTCAGGTTGTACCAGATAAAGTGTTTAACTGGTTTGAGCAAAAAAGCGTGTCAGTTGATCCTTGAACTATTATCATGTGTGCTTCTAGAGGGCCACTGCATTCCTAATACACTTGATAAAGTTCATAAGGTTGTTTGTGACCTCGGGCTGGACTACCAAAAGATTGTTGTATGTGTCAATGATTGTGTGTTGTTCTGGAAGGACTATTCTATGCTGGATTGATGCCCAAAATATCGTGAATTAAGATAGAAAATAGTACTGGTGCGGATGCAAGAGAGGCTTTACCTTGTGGAAAAGCCAAGAAGCTTGTAGCACGCAAGATTCTACAATACTTCCCTCTTATTCCCTGTCTTCAAAGTTTTATATGGCAGGATCAACAGCATCAAAGCACAAAGAAGAATGTATTGTTGATGGAATATTACGCCATCCTGCATATTCGAAAGCATGGAAGCATTTTGATAGCATTCACCCAAATTTCTCATGTGATCCTCACAACATAAGACTTGGGCTAGCATCTGATGGTTTCAATCCTTTTGGAATAATGAATGTTTCTTACAGTACATGGCATATAATTCTAATCCCTTATAATCTACCACCTTGGTTGTGTATGAAGCAGCCTTATTGGTTGATGTCAATGATACTGCCTGGGCCAAAGTCACCTGGAAACAACATTGATGTGTATTTGAAGCCTTTGATTGATGAGCTAATGAAATTATGGTCTGATGGTGTTGAAACATACGACAGTTCAAAGAAAGAGACATTTCGCATGCGAGCTTCTATATTGTGGACAATAAATGATTTTCCAGCATATGCAACGATATGTGGATGGAGCACAAAAGGTAATATAGTATGTCCATAGTTCCATATAAACACTGACGCCTTGTGGTTGAAACATGGACAAAAGTATTGCTACATGGGCCATTGTCGTTTCCTACCTCAGAATCACAAGTGGCGTCGAAACAAAGCTTCTTTCGACAACAAGTTAGAGAATAGAGAGGCTTCAACATCACTCTCTAGTGACGAAATACTCCAACAATACGAGAGTTTTGATCAAGTGAGTTTTGGACAGGCGAATAATAAGAGAAAGCGCACTAAGGAAAATAGGTGGCATAGTTGGAAGAAGAAAAGTATATTTTCCCAGCTCCCATATTGGAAGACATTGCTAATAAGGCATAACTTGGATTTCATGCACATTGAGAAAAACATTTGTGATAGCATATTGGGGACATTGCTTAATATGGATGGTAAAACAAAAGATAGTCTACAAGCTCATCTTGATATTCAAGATATGGGTGTACGGCCACATCAACATCTGGTGGTTATAAATTAGAAGTATGATTGTTCACCAGCATGATATCCTTTGCATAAAGATGAGAAGACCACCTTGTGCATGTTTTTGGAGGATGTGAAGATGCTCGATGGTTATGCCTTAAACATCAAGAGATGTGTGGACATAAAAGCACGTAAGGTATCAGGTCTAAAAACTCATGACTGTTGTATTATATTTCGGAAGCTCCTTCTTATTGCAATACGTAACATGTTACATGAAAAGGTTGTTGCACCTTTAATTGATTTAGCAGATTCTTTTATGGAATTTGTTCTAAAGAATTGGTGGAACCAAACTTGGATAAGATGATCAAACATTTTCCTAAAACAATTTGTAAGCTTCAGATGTTGCTTCCTCCCACTTTCTTTGATATCATGGTACATCTTTCAACCCATCTTGCCGAAGAAGCTCACTTGGGTGGACCTATTTCTTACAGATGGATGTACTCAATTGAGAGGTACTTTGGTATATTGAAGAGGTATGTACGTAACAGAGCTCACCCGTAGGGTTCTATAGCTGAGGGATATATTAAGGACGAGTGAATGACTTTTTGTAGTCAGTTTTTGGATAACATCAGCACCAAGCTGAATAGGCCAGAATGTCATGAAGCTGCAGCTAGGAATGAACCTTCTCTCGAGTCTAATATATTTACAGAAGTTGATAGTTCTAAAAAAGGGTTTAAATGGGGCCAACATACTATGATGGAACTACATAACATCATGCATTATACTATTTCTAATGTTCAAGAGGCCGCTCCATGGATCAAGTACGTATAACTCAGATGTTCTATACTATATTGAATCATGCTTATTGTAGATGGCTAATTTAATTGTGTACCCTTTTCAGTGAGCATATTGAAGAGCTGAAAAAGATGCATTCTTGTGATGTTGAAAAACGCCATAGAGATGAGTTTGTTTATTGGTTTCTGTCGGTACCCTGCGTATTGGGTACCCCACGGTACCGCAAGAAGTGCAAGAGAGTTCCACCTGTCAAAGTTGAAGATCCCCTAAGGCCCCACATGTCACACTGCACTGGACCCGCATCCCTCATATGGGTAGCTCCGGGGTTGACACGTGTAATGTAAGTCCGGAGCTAAACTCCCAACATAGGGATGCTCCGCAGTCAACACGTGTACAATGACCCTGGACCTAACCCCCAGCAGAGGGGTGCTCTGGTGCCGCCACGTGTATAGCAGTTCCCGACCTACCTCCCCGCGAGGGGAAGCTCCAGAGCTGCCACGTCTGGAGCCTCCAGACTTAGACCACCAATAGGTACATTGGCGGATCTCCTCCAGCACGGACATTCAAGGGATAGTTAAAGCAGCAGTTACAAGACCTGATTACGTGTCATTAATGTCATATTAATGACACACGATCAGTGCCTTGTTAATAGGGATAACGCAGCCATTAAGGCACATTATCACACTATTAACCACGCTTAATGCTCATATACAGTGTATGAGGCCATTAAATACAATAGGGCCACATGTCAGGCCAGGCAAACGTTGTAACAGCCAGTCCTTGGACTATAAAAGGATTGTGCTGCACGAGGCTTAGAGAGGCTCAGACGCCCGCCAAAACTACTGAAACTCTCAATACAACACACACACAGACTCCCGTGGAGAAGGGTATTACGCTCAGGCAGCCCGGACCACATAAATCTCCTGTGTCACCATCTTGGTCTTGATCTCCGCGCACCCAAACCGATACAAGAACCTCCACAGGCTACTCTTTAGTAGTAATGGGGGAAGTGTTGTTGCTACACTTCGACATTTGGCGCGCCAGGTAGGGGGTGCCTGAGATCGCAAGATGGTGAATTCCGCCGCAGGATCTTCCATTGGCAACCGTGCCGAACAGCGAGCTGGAGGCAATCCCTCCATCATGCAGCAGCCAGCAAGCACCATTGTCCCGCTGGGCGTTATGCCACCACAGCCGCCATCTGTTCTGGCAAACAATGTTGGGCGACAAGATGGGGCATCTACATTGATCACCGCATCGACAAACAATAATCCTGAGCACGCGCTCATTGCCACACGAGCTCTCCTAAAACACCCATTGCTTCCAAGGGCACCCCAGGGTGCCATGGAGCAGTGGAGAGCTGATGTTGACCATCTGGTTGCAGTTGCAGCCGCTGGAATTAGCAATCAAGGTCCTCCCCCTTCGGGGCAGGCACCATCACAATGACGGATCTTGTCAGGCAAACTTGGTCCACAAGTCTCGCAGCACAGGAGACGTGCTACATCCCAGCAGGTGACTTTGCTGCCTTCCGGGGCACGATGGACCCACAGTATCACCAGGATGTCAACTCACGACCTGCGGTCGAAACTTGATCGCTGTTACCGGCAGCAGGACGGTCGCGTCCATATCGAGTGTGCTCGCGAGAGGCGGGAGGCTCGGGACAACCCTGCTCCTCAAGGAGTAGGGGGAGGCCGTTCTGCCTTGGCCATGCATTTACGCATGATTATATGGCCACAGAAGTTCCAACCTCATTTGCCAGAGAAATTTTACGGGACCATCAACCCCGCCGAGTTTCTTCAAATCTACTCCACCGCTATAATTATGGCAGGGGGCAATGAGGCTGTGATGGCCAACTACTTCCTAGTGGCTTTAACTGGGATTGCCGGGTCCTGGTTTATAAACCTCCCACCTCACTCCATCAACAGTTGGGCGGAGCTATGCCAACAGTTCACTACCAATTTCGGGAGTTCATACACTCAACCCAGCACTGAACTGGACCTTTTTGTTGTCCAGCAAAAAGTGGGAGAGTAGTTGCGATCCTTCATCCAGCGATTTTCCCAGGTACGCAATACCATCCCATCAATTTCGAGAGCTTCTGTTATTGTTGCATTCAGATAGGGCGTTCGAGACAAAAAGATGCTGGAGAAGATGGCGATCAAAGAAATCACCAGCGTCACGGAACTCTTCAGCTTAGCAAACAAATGTGCCAAGGCTGCGGAGGGCCATGAGATGCACTCCAAACCAGCTCCAGAGGCCAACAAGAAGTCCTCCAAAGCTGAAGCCACTACCTCCGGCAGTAGCAAAAAGAAGAAGAAATACAACAGCAAGAAAAAGTCGTCGGTCGGCGTACCTACTGCTGCGACTGCTGCAGCTCTGGGTGGCCAGGGGCCACGCCCCGAGAAATGACCTTGACCATCGTCAAAAGACGGAGGCAGCTCCAAAGTGTTGTGTCCGATACACAAGACAGACAAGCACAGTCTGGAAGAATGCCGAGAGGTTCATAACCTTGCCGAGTGCTACAACAAGCACCGAGAAGAAGCTCCTTTCCGCCAGCAGGAAGGAAAACAAAAAGTCGACAAAGCTCCGGCTGGGGAGAAGCTAGGTTTTCAGGACCCCAAGAAGGTCCTAAGAGCTGTCTACAACACCGTCGACGACAACTCCGACGTTTCTGACAACGAGCGTCGGGAGACCATGAACACCATTTATGGTGGTTCTTGGTATATTACCTCTCGCCGCATCCTCAAGATAATGCGGTGGGACATGGCCGTTGCAGCTCCCACTGCCATGGTGGAACCTCATCGGAAGTGGATGGACACTTCCATCACATTTGACGCTTCGGACTACCCTCGTAACATGATTGGAGCTGGCCAGCTCCCGTTGATGGTGTCTCCGACCATTAACAATGTTCAACTCCATCATGTACTGGTGGACGGAGGTGCAGCGCTAAACCTCATAAGCTTTGAAGCCTTCGTCAAGATCCAACTCCGACCTTCGGACCTTTGCCCCTCTCGACCTTTTTCTGGGGTAGGTCTGGGGGCCATTACCCCTCTCGGCTCCATCACACTCCCAGTGACCTTCGGGACTCGGGAGAACTACAAAACTGAGAAGCTGGTCTTAGACGTGGCGCAGATCAGCTTGCCGTTCAATACTGGGAAGGCCCGCCTTATACAGGTTCATGGCTACCGCCCACTATGACTACTTAGTGTTGAAAATTCCAACACCTGCGGGCATTCTCTGGATCTGCGGAGGTCGCACAGCAGGAATTACTGCACTAGAGGAACTCCACGAGCTTGCTACAGCGCAGGAGGAAGCATCCGGTAAGGAGCCAGCTCTGAACCCACCGAGCATTCGTCATTGAGGCTCTACCTCCGCACCTCGTGTGCAACCAGACAGCAACACCGACGTTCCTGTCAAAGTCATCCAAATCAGTTCCAATGCTGCTCAAACTACCCGTATATCGGGAGGTTTGAACAATAAATAGGAACTCGCGCTCATCACTTTCCTCCGGGTGTTGACGTGTTTGCCTGGCAACTGTCACAAATGCCTAGGATCCCTAGGGAAGTGATGGAGCACAATCTGAAGATCTATCCTGATGCTCGTCCTGTACACTGGAAGCCCCAGAAGCAATCAATAGAGCGGCAAAATTTTATACGACAAGAAATCAAGAAGCTCCTCGAAGCTGGATTCATCCGGGAAGTCTTCCATCCAAAATGGCTAGCAAACCCAGTCGTTGTACCCAAGGCCAGCGGGAAGCATCGGATGTGTATCGACTACACCACATTAAATAAGGCATGTCCAAAAAATCCATTTCCACTACCTAGAATAGATCAGATAGTGGACTCCACCTCTGGGTGTGAGCTATTGTGTTTCTTAGATGCATATTCTGGATATCATCAAATCCAAATGTCTAAGGAAGATGAAGAGCATACTGCCTTCATAACAGTAGATGGATTGTATTGTTATACTGCCATGCCCTTTGGTCTCAAAAATGCTGCTTCGACCTTTGTGCGAGCTATGTACAAAACATTTGGAGAGCTAATTAGAGACTTGGTGGAGGTGTACGTCGATGAAATCATCGTGAAGATCAAGAACAAGGAGTCACTCCTTGATAACTTGCAAGCCGTCTTCGACAAGTTGCGCAACACACGAACTAAGCTGAACCCTGACAAGTTTGTCTTCGGGGTTAGCTCTAGGAAGCTTCTAGGTTTCTTGGTGACTCACTGAGGAATTGAAGCAAATCCGGCGAAGATCAAGGCCATTGAAGAAATGCGACCCCCAGCTCGTATCAAAGATGTCCAAAAGTTAACTGGATGTCTAGCCGCGCTCAGCCGATTCATCTCAAGACTGGCAGAGCGAGCGCTACACTTCTTCAAACTATTGAGGAAGTCCGGACCATTTCATTTGTCTGAAGAGGCAGAAAAGGCGTTTCAAGATCTGAAACAGCTCCTCTCCACACTACCAATCTTGGTAGCTCTGAATCCTAGTGAGCCCTTGCTGCTTTACATTTCCTCAACTTCAAAAGTTGTCAGCATAGTCCTTGTCGCGGAAAGACCGGAGTCACATCCAGCCCAGGAGCTTAGACCCCTCCGGGAGGGTCTGGAGCTACCTGAAGGCGAGTCTGGGTCTCCAGACATAGAACATCAAGACAGAATGCTAGGAGATCAACCCCACTCACCCGAGGGGGCACAACTGGCTGACCAAGATTACTCGAACCCTTCCAGCAAGGTCCTGGTTGAACAAGAAGAAGTTCTGGACCCCTCCGGGAAAGCTCGGGAAGTTCAACAAGAAGGTCTGGACCCCTATAGGGGGTCTAGGTCGATGGAGAGGAAGCTTCGGGCCTCCCTGAGAGGGTTCGAACCGTCCAACGACCAATGTAATGCATCAGTGAAGTACTCCAAGACCAGATACATTGAGGTTCATAAGCTGCTTTATGCAGTTCTTATTGCCTCAAGGAAGCTTCCCCACTACTTCCAAGCCCACAAAATATCAGTGGTAACTTCTTATCCACTGCGTGCTATTTTGCATAACCCTAACTCTAATGGGAACATCGCAAAGTGGGCATCGGAGCTGGCTGAGTTTGATCTTCAATTCATGTCACGGCAAGCAATCAAAAGTCAGGCTTTGGCTGATTTCGTGGTGGAATGGACTCCTTCTCCATCAAACCCTGGGGGCCCAGTGAGCACAAGCCAAAACCCAAGGTCCCGGTCTTCACCGAACCTCCCTGGACTCTCTACTTCGATGGCTCCGTGCAGAAACAGGGGGCCGGAGCTGAAATTCTTCTTCTCGCTCCATCCGGGGAGAAGGTCAAGTACATGGTTCACCTTTATTTCAAGGTGACCAACAACATGGCGGAGTATGAAGCTCTCATCTACGGACTCAAGATGGCACTATCCTTTGGTATCAAACAGCTGCTGGTGAAGGGTGATTCGCAGCTCATCATCAAAAAAGTCAAAGGTGAATGTTGTTGCAACAATCCCCAATGAGCTGCTTATCTCCTTGAAGTCTAGAGGCTCCAGAAAGACTTTGAAGTCTTGGATCTCCACCATGTTCAGCGTCTTCATAACGATTAAGCTGACGAACTCTCGACGAAGGCCTCAACAGGAGCTCCGGCTCTTGAAGGTATCATTGTTCGGAGGTTGTCAAGACCAATAGCTCAGCCTGACGAACTGAGCGAAGGGGTGAGATTAGCACCTCGAAGCTGGTCGTCCCGGTGGCCCTGTTACCATGGTGTCCACCAAGGGTCATAGGTGCTGCCAGAAGCTCTGAGCAACCCCGCACGCAAGACTCAGAAGCTCAAGTAAGCTCTGATGCATGGATCTTGAAGATCCGGAGCTACTTGAAAGACAACATCATTCCTGAAGACGGTGTATCCGCTGATCGGATTATCAGATTGGCTAAAAGATACACGTTGGTAGAAGGGGATCTCTACCGGTGCGGTACCAATGACATCCTAATGCAGTGCATTGCAAAGGAAGAAGGCCACGAGCTCCTCGCAGAAATCCATGGAGGCGAGTGTGGGAACCATGCTTCTTCCTACACGTTGGTTGGTAAAAGCCTTCCAGCATGGCTTTTACTAGCCTACAACACTCTAGGATGCAATCGAGCTAGTGAAAAAGTGTGAAGCGTGCCAGTTCCACGCAAAGCAGATTCACACACCGGCTCAATCACTGCAAATGATATCTCCCACGTGGCCATTCACCGTGTGGGGTATGGACATCCTGGGACCATTCTGAAAAGCCATCGGAGGTTACATGTTCCTGTATGTTGCCATCGACAAGAAGCAACTCCAGTTGTGACAATTAACAAGTAATCAACAATCAAATTCTTGAAGTCCATTTTATGCAGATTTGGAGTTCCAAAAAAAGTCATAACTGACAATGGAACTCAATTTACAAGTGTTGCATTCCAAGAATATTGCGAAGACCTCAGCATTCAAGTAAGCTACGCCTCAGTAGCTCACCCAGCAAGCAATGGCCAAGCCGAGAGAGCAAATGCAGAAATTTTAAAGGGACTCAAGACGCGCACATATGAGCGCCTAAAAAAGCCAAGAGAGCAAATGCAAAAATTTTAAAGGGACTCAAGACGCACACACATGAGCGCCTGAAAAAGCACAGAGCCAACTGGATTTAAGAGCTTCCGTCCATATTGTTGGCGAACAGGAGAACACCTAACCGGTCAACTGGGTAGACACCCTTCTTCCTGGTGTATGGAGTTGAAGCAGTCCTTCCTCCAGAGATCACCATGGGGTCCCTCCAGGTCAGGACCGTCAACGAAGCTACGTAGGACTAGCTCCGGCGTGAAGACCTTGACCTCGTCGACGAGGGAAGGTGCCAAACAGCTGTTCGGAATGCTCGCTATCGCTAAGCACTCTGGCGCTATCATCAAAGGAATGTGCACAATCGACATCTTGAAGGAGGCGATCTGGTGCTACGAAGAATACTAACTCGCGAAGGGATGAACAAACTTTCCCCCAACTGGGAAGGTCCCTTCCGAGTGATCAAAGTATCCCGTCGCGGATGCGTTCGCCTGGCAACTGAGGATGGGACTCTGCTTCCCAATCCTTGGAACATTGAGCACCCCCATAAATTTTATGCTTAGAATCATGGAGGTGAGTCTGTAATTACGCACAATGTATGTTATAGAGTCAATATACAGAGACGGGTTGGTCCTCCGGGAGAACATCCGAATCCCTCCGCGAGGGTCCGGGAGGTTCAAGTAACACTTGATACAGTCACAGCACTAAAAGTGTAACTACCTGCCTTGGGCTAGTACAAGATGTATAGTACTCTTAGCTTGGTCCTGCACACTAAGTGTGACCTTGTCTCCCCTGTAATCCGGACCTATAATGAAAGACATTGTTGTGTGAAAACAGACTCCACATACATTTGTTTTTGTACAAGGCTCGATATACCAACTTATTATTTTTACCATTTTTGTCTATAATGAAGTTGTGCAATTCTTTTCAAGTTTTAGTCCTAGTAATTCATATGTATTACAAGTTTTATTGACGGTCTCTTTGGATCATAACATTGTTGCATAGTCTACTTGTCTGGACGCCAAGCCAACATAGGTCCGGAGTGTGCTATCGACTTAGCCTGGTCCTGCACAGTAAGTACGCCACTCTACCTACATTCCGGCAGGCCTCAGTAGGGTGAGTACTAAAAAAGGCATGAGGATCTAGAAATATTATACCAATATGCTTGTCATCATATCGAGTTTCTTCGGATCTAGAGATTTAATAAGAATGATAGGTCACAAACAATTTATAGACAAGAGGATGAATTTTACTTTTTTCTTGTCTTTAATGTGTAGGAAAAATAGAAACTCATAGTGATGGTGGACGACGCCGGAGCTACTAAGCTCTGGCATCCTCCAAGGGGGCCCGCCGTCGACGTTTTATACGTTGACAGTGGGTGCCGTCGGAGCTACTAAGCTCTAACAACCCCAGGAGGCCTATCGTCGACGATTCGTGCGTTGACATCGGGCGCTACCGGACCTATCAAGATCTGACAACCCAAGGGGCCCGCCGTCGACGTGTTATATGTTGAAGTTGGGCACCGTCGGAGCTATCGAGCTCCGACAGCCCCAGGGGGCCAGCCGTCGACGCGACAAGTATTAAAGACAAAGACTTCAGACCTAAAATCCACAAGTTCAAAGCATTCAAGTCATCAACATACTGTCAGATCCTTTTGGTACATGTACACACTCCAATTGTTCACATTTACCAAGGGGCCAACAAGACAGAGTACAGTATATTGAAGACAAAGCGAAATTCATGGTAGAAAGGAGGATTTCATTAATCAAAAGTACTGGAATACAAAAATGGGGTTACAGCAAAGGGCAAAAGGAAAAAGTCCAGATGGAGGATCTAAGTCCTGTGGAAAAACAAAGCAACCTTCTCAGCAGCCTCTAGGACACTAGCTCTGGCAGCATCCTCTTCTTCGGCAATGATTCCTTCAAAGACTGGATCAAGAGAGAACTGGGGGTCTCGGCTTTTGTAACACGCTAAGACATACTCGGCGACATTCTTGGCCATAGATTTACCCTCTGTCTCTAGCTGATCAGCGATGACATTACCAATCGCGTCGAGTTTGCTGCCAGCTGAGCCAAGTGCCACCAGCGTCTTGTCCAGCTCCTGCGTTGGGTCCTTCGGGTGTACTAGACTGAAACCAAGAGGCACAAGGGCCCTGTTTGCACATCCCAGAAAGTCCCATACCATCAAGGACTCGGTTGCCTTCGATCTCTAAAGCTCCTCCGGTGACCTTCGGGCGGTCACTAGCTCCGAACTCTCCCGAGCAAGGCGTTCCACCACTTTGGCATATTGCTGCATGCTTTCAGCAACCTGCTTTCCGTGGTTGGTTAGCTCCATCTCCCACAGGTGGATGCGGTTCCACCGTTCAGCCAGGTTCTTCTCCCTGCCCCTCACTTTTCCTTCTCTGGCGGCAATATCACTCTCTCTCTTTGAGAGATCCTACCCCAGCTTCCAGTACTTTTCTTTCTCCTCCTTACTCCATAGATCCAATTTTTTTTAGAGCGATCTGCCAAATTTTGTTCACCCAGAGTCAATTTTTGGGTGACCTCCTCCTCCCTATTCAAAATATCCTCCTGTTGCTCCAGGGGCTTCTCTTCCCTTGCATCAAGGTCCGCCCAGCGCTTCTGGATAATCTCATTCAGTGTAGTGAGATTGGTTTGACGCTCATCAGCAGCATCACTCCTCTCTTTAGCACTCTCGAGAATATCCCGAGAATTAGCGTCGAGGGCCCTGATGGTGGCTTCCTTCTCCTTCAGCAGCTTGCCCCAGTACTCCATCCGGGTCATCTCCCTTTTTATCCACTCCTTCTGATCAGCCAGCCTTGTCTGTGCAAGCTTGGTCTCAAAGTGGAGCCTGTTGTGCCAACGCCTCAAGGTGTGGCGCTCCTATTCAAGGACCTTGCTCTCATGATCAAAGGCGAGTTGAACTTGCTGGAGACTTGAGCAGGCATTATCTATGGACAACGCCAAGGGGATGGGCTCCGGATCTGCTGGAATCAACTCCACTGGCTCCAGGGGGTTCTCCATCACAAAAATAGGGTCCCACTCTACAAGAGTGGTTCCCTGAACCTCTGTGGCACTGGGGCCGCCCACCGGGATCTCTTCGGCTGCTGTAGAGGAAGATCCCACTAGTAGAACTTCAACCTCCAGAGGAGAAGTTGAAGGTCCTGCCTCTGGGTCTTCAGTTGCTGGCTCCGCAGGTGGAGAGCCTGCCACCACTTATTCATGGTGCTCCAGCTCCAACACGGACACCTCCGGAGCATTCACCTCCAGGGCACCAGATAGAGCTTCACCCGGTGCCCCTACCACCACCATCGGCTCAAGTGCCGGTACTTCAGCTACTTCCGGTTCAGCAACCGGAGATTCAAGCATGTCCAGTTCAGCAACCAGACCCTCAACAGCTTCTGGTTCTGAGGACGGAGCTTCGACTACCTCTGGCTCAGTGACCGGAGCTTCCACCATCTCTTGTTCAACGGACGGGCTTCAACAACCTCCAGCTCAAAGGCTGGAGCTTCTGGCGCCACTGGCCTCGCAACAACTTCTGGTGCAGGGATCGGAGCCTCAGTAACCTCTGACTTAGACATTGGAGCTTCCGGCATCTCCAACTCCTGCGTTGGAGCTTCAACTTCCAGCACTGTTGCCGGCAGTGCATCTTCAACTTGTCCCTCGTGGTCCGGTGCTACCACTGGAGCTTCTAGCGTATCTTCTAGATCCAAGACCACAACAGCTGGCGTCGGAGCTGCCATGTCCTCAGCCACCACTTGAGGGGGCTCGATAGTTGGAGCCAGAGCTTCAGCTTGTGCAGCCCAAGTTGTTGTGACAGAAGCCGAAGCTTTAGGCCCCGACTATGACGCCATGCAGTCAAAAAATTAAGATTCAAAACATGACAAAAAAAGAGTAGCAAGTCAAGGGAAAAAGCAAAGCTTACCTTGGAAAGCTACCGTCCCAATCAGCGCGGAACCTCTTCGCCAAGAAATTTTCAAAGACAATATGGGGAGTCACTCCACCCTCCACGCATTCTTGAATACTGTTCAGGACATGGTCAAAGGCATCTGACAGCTTCGGAATTACGTTCCAAGCATCGGTGTCAACATTGGGGAGTCCTTGGGGTAGCTCCAGCTTATCCTGCTCCTCTGTTGCGATGATGACCCAATCCTTCTTCCAATCATCCCACTTGCTGGAGGGGGACGACTTCAAGTACTTGAAGGGGCAGTTCTTGCGCTTCACAAAGTAATAGAAGCCAAGCAACTTAGTCCCCTTGCCGGTGTGTGGACCATGAAGAAGGTCCGAAACAGCTCGATGTAGAGGGGAACACCCACCCACATCTCGCAGAAGTGGACGAAGGTCGCCACCAGCAGAAGAGAATGGGGGCCGAGGTGATGCAGTTGGAGGCCGTATAAGTCCACAGCATGAAGATGAAGCTTGAAAATGGTGGGATCAGTCCCATCATGGCATACGCTGAAAAGTACACCATGTCGCTGTTGTGCTCCTTCTTGACTGGGAGATGCCAGCACGGATCAAGTAGTTGAAGGAGTCGCTGGACCACCCCATATAGATTTGAACCTTCACCAGATCGTCCTTGCTCTTGAGGCGGCTCTTAGGAAGACCCAATTCCATCGTGGCAAAGTGGAGCAAAGGAAGGGAAAGCTAGGTGAAGTTTTGGAGGCTCTAAGTGCGAGTTTGATTGAAAGCGTAAAGAGTCCTCAAACCATGCATACTTTCCCTCTTAAGTAAGCCTCTGCGACGCTTGGATGGAAACTGTGGCGAGAGTGAAGCCACATTTCAAAAATCTACCCCATCAAAGGCTAATGGTCCCAGGGGCACCCCGACAAAGAGATCGAGGTTATTACCCCATGTGGGCCGTTGTCATGATGGGTGGCGGGAAACCCAAAGGAGGCACCCTGACAAGGCGCTCGGAACCGATACAGTTTTCGTATTGGGAACTGGCGACCTTCAATTGCGTGAGATCCGCACTCGAAGATCTCATATGCCGCATTCAAGACAAGCCACGTGGCAATGGTTTAACCCCGGACCATCACCCCAATGGCGCATCAGAAGTCCTTTGAAGTCGCAACACGGGAATCGAGGATGGCCCCACCTTCGGTAGAATAACTTAACCCAAAGGGTTTCTCCGAAAGGTGGGCTCGGGGGCCACTGTCGGTACCCTGTGTACCGGGTACTCCACGGTACCGCAAGAAGTGCAAGAGAGTTCCACCTGTTAAAGTTGAAGGTCCCCTCATGCACCACATGTCACATTGCACTGGACCTGCATCCCTCATATGGGTAGCTCCGAGGTTGACACATGTAATGTAAGTCCGGAGCTAAACTCTCAACATAGGGAAGCTCCGCAGTCAACACGTGTACAATGACCCCGGACCTAACCCCCAGCAGAGGGGAGCTTCGGTGCCACCACGTGTATAGCAGTTCCGGACCTACCTCCCCAGAGGGGAAGCTCCAGAGCTGCCACATGTGGAGCCTTCGGACCTACACCACCAACAGGTACATTAGCGAATCTCCTCCAGCACGAACATTCAAGGGACAGTTAAAGCAACAGTTACAAGACCTGATCACACGTAATTAATGCAATATTAATGACACGCGATCAGTGCACTGTTAATAGGGATAACGCAGCCATTAAGGCACGTTATCACACTATTAACCACGCTTAATGCTCATATACAGTGTATTAGGCTATTAAATATGCCAAAGTTACATGTCGGGCCAGGCAAATGTTGTAACAGCCAGTCCTTGGACTATAAAAGGACTGCGCTGCACGAGGCTCAGAGAGGCTCAGACGCTCGCCAACACTGCTGAAACTCTCAATACAACACACACACACACACGCACACCCCATGGAGTAGGGTATTACGCTCAGGTGGCCCGAACCACATAAATCTTCTGTGTCACCATCTTGGTCTTGATCTCCGCACACCCAAACCGATACAAGAACCTCTGCAGGCTACACTTTAGTAGTACCGGGGGAAGTGTTGTTGCTACACTTCGACAGTTTCAGAAACGAGTAAGTACATGCAAGTTTTACTTTGATGAAATATTGAACAAATATGTGTTCTGAAGTTGGTTTATCGATGACCCCTTTTATACTAATGTGTACAGATTACGACATTACACAAAGAAGGAAAAGTAAACGATTATTTATGTGCATTATCTAGAGGACCTAATCGTCGAGCACATTTTTTTAGTCGATCATTCATAAATGGCTTCTTCTTTAGAACTGCAGAGGTGGAAAAAGATTTACGAACGCAAAACAGTGGTGTTGTTTTTCGGGATGGTGATCATGATTGGTTTGGAGTAATTAAGAAAATGATTTATGTTGATTTTGAGAAAAATAAAGAGGTTCTGTTATTTGAATGTGATTGCTTTGATCGGCCTTTTTCTGGACAGAGCCAAAGCAGAGGCTACAAAAAGGGTCAATACGGAATGACAGATGTTGATGTTACTCTTTCTGAATTTAAGTATGAGTCTTACATTCTTGCACCCAAGCAGAACAAGTTTTTTACGTTCAAAGTGTGAAGCAATATAAATGGGCTACAGTTGTTAAAACAAAGCCACAAAACCTTTTTGCAATGCTCCCTGGAGACGGTGAAAATAATGTCGCTGAGACGATGGAGGCTGAGACATTTGATGATCGACTTACTCATATCAATATGCCACACATAAATGAGGATACGACCGCATGCGGTAGGAATGACATTGAGGGAGCAACCGGTGATGCTTCCGCTCTTCAAATGAGAACATGTGATCAGTTTGAGGAAAATGGAGTTCCATCAGAAAATGAAGATGACGATGACGACGATGATACATATATCAATGATGGTCATGTAGCTCCATTGGGGGGACAACAGCGAAGATGATGATTTTTTATATAAGTACTGTCTGAGGTAGCTGTGAACTATTTGATTTTTTAAAAAAGATAGAAGTCGCTCTTCTACTTTAGCAGCAAGCTTAGAAGCAAACTTATATTGAAAAAACCCACCTCTTTAGAAGAAACCCATAATTTGAAATGACGCTCCTGCATAAATTCCTAATGCAATGTAATAGTGATTCTTAGCAACAGATCCTAATGCAACGAGTGTGATCTGGGGCGATAGATCCTAAGGCCACGAACTAGTACAATCGTGGCAACAGATTCTAATGCAACGATTCTGTTCCGTGGCGATAGATAATAGTTGAACACACAAAATTATTCATCACACAGATGAACACAGATAACACATTCATTCATTAACAAATATATTACAAGACACAAGAAAAAAGTACAAGACACAAGAAAATAAAAAATCAACTAAAAAGCAACAAAGAAAACCTAAATCATCCTCCTCCTCCTCCTCCTCCTCCTCCTCCTCCTCCTCCTCCTCAGGCTGCTTCGGCTGCTCCGCCGGTTGCTCTGGCTGGTTCAGATCTGGTGGTGCAACCTGACGACCAAGGTTCCTCGCCATCGCCGCCACTAGGATACTGCGTCCCTCAGTGCTGAGCACCTCGTCCATCGTCTCAAGCAGCCTCTAGAACCGGTCGAACAAACTGTCGAACAGCATCTCGAGTAGCTCGTTGTTAAGCCTCTCGGGAGAGTGGCAACACTATTTCTTGCAGGGTGGCTCCCTCGGCCGACTTGGCCGCGGAACGTTGGTCATGGTGGGTTGTCTACGCAGAGAAGGCAAACGAAGAGAAGAGGAGAGACTAATGGCGCCTTATGTTAAGGTTTGTGTGGAGAAGCAAAATGGAGACGCGCTTAGCAGCGAAGTGCATTTCTTGTATGAAAAGTGTGTCTTCCCCACGTCTCCTTTAGCTTTGTGATTTTCTCCATTTTGTTTCAGTTCACTGTTGATATAACACATCACTGAAGTTAGAGCACATTCACTTGATAACTAAATCATTCACTTGTCCAAAACATAATCAAATCCTTCCTTATGATTCCTGAGGAACACGATGAACACACCACACATTCATTCATTCACACAGTGGCCAACATTTTGTAATATATCATTCACACAGTTGAACACACAAGATACTATTCATTCACATAGATGAACAAAGATAAATTTCATTCATTAACACAATATATTACAAAACACAAGAAAAAAGTACAATAAGACATGAATTAGTACAATCGTGGCAACAGATCCTAATGCAACTATTATGTTCCGTGGCGATAGATCCTAACGCCACGAACTAGTGAATCGTGGCAAAAGTTCCTAATGCAACGATTGTGTTCCGTAGCGATAGATCCTAAGGCTATGAAATAGTACAATCGTGGTAACAGATCCTAAACAACAATTGTGTTCCAAGGCGATAGATTCCAATGCCACGAACTAGTGAATCGTGGAAAAATTTCCTAATGCAACGATTGTGTTCCGTGGTTATAGATCCTAAGGCCACACACTAGTACAATCGTGGCAACAGATCCTAATGCACTGATTGTGTTCTGTGGCGATGGATCCTAATGCCACGAACTGGTGAATCGTGGCAAAAGTTCCTAATGTAATGATTGTATTCTGTGGTGATAGATCCTGATGCCACAAACTATTGAATCATGGCAAAAGTTCCTAATGCAACGATGGTGTTCTGTGGCAATAGATCCTAACGCCACGAACTACTGAATCATGGCAAAAGTTCCTAATGCAACGATTGTGTTCCGTGGTGATAGATCCTAACGCCACGAACTGGTGAATCAAGGGAAAAGTTTCTAATGCAACGATTGTGTTCCGTGGCGATAGATCCTAACACCACGAACTAGTGAATCATGGCAACAGATCCTAATGCAACGATTGTATTCCATGGCGATAGATCCTAATGCCACGAACTAGTGTATCGTAGCAAAATAGCAAGCTTACTGCAACAATATAGTATTTGTTGCAGTACAATCGTTGTAACAGGGTGGAATCCTTGTAGTGTCCTAACCTCCTCAACTAGCCCATATTGGAGAGGTGGTCCTGCAGATGTGTTCTTGGAATGCAGAATGGGAATGGAAATTTTGTTCCCCTCCAAGATTTATGGGGGGGGGGGGGGGGGGGTTCCATGAGAAATTTCTCACTGGGTACCCCAATCATAATATCAAAGTCTCGGACTTTGAACACATGGAAATCAAGAAGAACCTCAACATTTTTGTGTCTTACTGACATCTCTTGCAAAATCCCATATCCTTCAAAAATATTTCCAAATGTATTTCAGAAGGATTTTGTGTTGGTGCCACTGGCACATCGCCCAAAATGGCAAGAGCACAAGTATCAGAAAATGATGACTCGCATTGTTGCTCCTCTAATATGACAGAGAATGGTGGCTTCGGGTGTCATCTGAAGGATATTGGGTGAGTTCTCAACCTCTGCCGTCCATTCTGAACTCAAAATAGAGGTCAACTCCTTGACCGTTTCTTAGAAGTAGACTCCACTAGGTGGGTCAGGTGGAGTTGGAGGCACAGATGGCTTCCTATGATAATGGTACTTTGAGGTATTTCCATAATCTTCAAAAATCTCTTCCTCGAAGAAAACAGTAATTCTGAAGGTTGAATTTCTTCATCCTTTGATGGTTTAGGTTCGAGAGAGGATTCTACAGGCAAGGCAGGTGATGGGCAAGGTTCTGGCTCTTACTTGGCTATAGGAGTGTCCTCGATGCTCGATGTGGCTTTCTCCAAGTGAGGTTCATTAGGACCCGTAATGAAGGAGGCATTTTCGAGAATTCGATTTAGAAGTTCCTTACCATCTTTCGATGACTTATGGAGTAAAGACTCTCCAGCCATACTATCGAGGTATAGGGCATACTCGTTGTAATAACAATGGATCAGGGAGTAACAAACCTGGGTTGGAATATCGCAAAAGAAAAAACCTATCCCAGGCTGCACCTATCGATTCCTTTTCCATCTGTTGGAAGCATAGTACTTCCATTCATAAGGAAACAATTCAGGATATTTGAAAGAAAGCAAGACAGAATTTGTCTCGTAATTCTCTCCAATCACCATTTGTTTTCCCAACATTATGGGCAAGAACACAATTGTTCAAACTCTCACTGATGGTGGCAAGGGTTTCCATAACCTGTTCCTGAAAAGGATTGTTCCCGAACCATGGCTATAAAGCTAGTGCGGAGTTCATAGCTAGTTGAGCAAGTAGGTTCTGCCGACGGCGCTGGCTCGTAGAACTCGCCCTTCGGGGCAGAATATGAAAAAATGGTGGGCTTCTCCATTTCGGTGATGAAAATGTAAGAACTAAAGAAAAGAAAATAGATACGAGGGTGAACAAGGTTCAAAGATCAACAGCAATCATTCTCTGCCAATGGCGCCAGAAGTGCTTATTGGTATTTCTTACGAGAAACATAATGATCCTCAAGCGTACTAAAATATCATTGTAGCACTTCCCTTAAAGAGTATTCCCAAGGGTATCGAATCCAAGGAACGTGTGTGAGATCTTCAAGCTTGTTCTCCTAAGGGCACACAATTTATTTGGTAGGCAAGGATTTGAGAGGAATTCAATGGTTTGAAATCTAGGTCACAGTAGTCTACAGAAGCTACTTGCTTCGGGCACGGGTTACCCTTGGCAACACCAAGACAATTCCCGTCAGGAGCCTCTGGCATAGCCGAACATGGAGGATTACTAAGTACAAATATGGTTGGCACCACCTACTATCTACATCTTCAATCTGTTGGTCTACGAGATATCCACGTATGAACTCTAACCTAAGCACCACACTTAAGTTCGTATTCACAACTCTCATCATTTCAAATGCAAAACTACAACTAGAGCCTCTAATAAGTTAAAGCAGTGAACCCACAAGCAGTTACGAAAGCAAACTACTATGAAATAGAAATCAGACTAGTATTGAATTCATAGAAGTTTCTTACTCAATTCCGATAGAACTTCTATAGAGTTACAAGTGTGGAAGAGGGACTTGACAAGCCCAAGCCTCCTCCTCCTAGCTCCTCCTCACTCTCCTTCTACTTTGTTGGCCACTTGGGCTGCTCTAAACCTTATAAGTGGAGTACTATTCTCAAACTTGTGGTGTGTGTGAAGTGAGGGAGTATTTTTACACAAGTTCTGTCGATTTGGTGCCACAATTAGCATGTGAAGTAGTCGTTACCACCATCTGTGAGACACGATAGGGTGACATGTGTCGTTTGACCGCGTTTGGCGCCAGGGCCAGATCGGTCGAGCCAGGGGTTCAGCCGACCTGGTCCTGCCCCCCCCCCCCCCCCCCCGTTTTGCTTTCTCGGGGTGGTTGTCGGGTGGGCTCTGACCCCGCATGAATCGCTGTTGGATATCCTCGAATATGCTTGGGAATGAGTCATTGATCCATGTGATGCCATGTGTCATCACCCGATTGGTTTAATGGCAACTTTTAGGATTGCTCCTTGCATTCTTGGGTATTTTGGGGCTTAATTCACCTGTATGGAAATAGACACTAAGACTTATGGAATTTGTTAGTTTTAACTCCTACCACTATATTGTGTTCTCCATTTTATAATCTTTATGTAGTGAATTGATGGTCAAATTTAGCATTTAAGGACCGTCAACAATACTCTTCATTAATAAGAGGACGAGGACTTGGAACATAAGTGACAAGCACATTTTCTAAAGCCCCTACCCTCATAGCAATGAGGGTAATCAACGACGTGCACTTTATAAGACCTCCCAACTTAAAATTGTCTAACAATTGTGAAATCATAGCCTTAACAGAAGAGATTCTATTCTTTTTAATCATGGTAAAAAGGATTCTTATTTCATCATCACCTACAATCCTAATATCACTTGTAGGGAACATAGTCATAGCCACCCATCTATGCATGAAGTGTTATGTGGGATTATGGATGTGGCTATTCCTAGGATCCCTACAAACTACCTCATTGGTTATGTCTTGCCAAAATCTTTGTTTATTAAAGCTAGACAAAATATCTAAATGTATTAAACAATGCTTATGGAAACATAAACATTCACTTAATTATTTCCAAGTAAGGTGGTATTGTTTTCAGAAAAAAACGAAAAGTAATACCATCACTTACTATCGTGAGGGTGCAAAGGAATTGAATAGTGAGGAGACGTAAACCATCCTCATCAATTTGAGCAAAATTATCTTATCATATTGCATGCCTTAGGAGTCCATAACAATTTTGAAGAGTGGTTCGGGATTCAAAGCCTTCGTGTGAGAGAACTCATGATCTCGAATGAGGTTGTAGGCTTGACATTCAATGTCGCTTGTCAAGTCGAGGTCATTATCATCGAGAAGCTTGGGTAAAATATCGTGTTGCTCCTCCTCCATTGGGACGTCATCTTGAGTGTCCCTCCATCATGGACTTGGCTCGGTGGAAACGTACGTGCTTGAAGCTTCCCAGTGATGAGTTGAGCATGATGAAGCATCCTTCATCTTCCCAAACAACCTCTTCATTCCCTTCTTCATGGATACAAAATGGTGAGAAGAAAACAAAACAAACTAAAAAATAGTACGTTAGTGGAATCAAAACCTACATTGAATTGTTTTGCCAAACTTGAAAGCAACATGGAAATGTAAGAAAAGGCAAATCTTTTTGGCTTGGTTTTGAGAAAAATTCTCGAAGGGAGAGTAAAAAAGTTATTCAAGAAAGAGTTGTGATAGTATTTGGAGAGGTGAAATAGGGTGAAGAGTGAAGAAACATCTTTCTCCCGGGTGCCCCTTTAATAGGGTTTCAACTCCCAACGGTCATAAAGACAACATTGTAGCCCTTGGAGTAGATTGTGTCCAATTGGCCTCTTCTCCACAACAGCCGACCTGACAAGTGGGCTCGCCTAGCCCCTCTTTTGGGAAGTGACTTCCCAATAGCTATATTTTTAGCCGTTAGGTACGAGGCCAAAAGTCCAACTCAAAAAATTCTTTTCTAATTAATCTTTTCGTAAACCAAAAAATTCTACATTTTATTGGTTGAGGATATAAAATTCTTAACTTGAAGAGACAAATTAAAATATTCAAATAAAAAATTCAAATGTGATGGGAAAAATCAAATAAAGAGATAAATATCAATTAACCTATTGGCAAAGTCTCACCAAAACCTTTAAAGTCTGATAGCGGGACTTTTCTTTGTTGCATTTTGGCTTGATAATGTGGTGTTCGAACTTGGAGAAGAAGACTCGGATGCCTTCTCTTGTTTCTTTTGCCAAACCCTTTTCGGTGGTCTTGTGGACTTATGACCTTTTGATGGCCCCGGCCACCCCATTGTCTTGCTTTGTTTACGTGGATGTAACGATGGTGTTTCTTTCTTGAGAAGATTCCTAATAAATGCAATGAGGATGTCCACTTTTGGTGGTGTCCACTCATCGCTCTAATCCATATTTGTGACCATCTTCTCGATTCATTCTTTAGCTTTCTAGACTGTCAATGAGAAGAAGGCTCCTCTAGTAGTAGCATCCATGTGATCATGGGCTGACGGTGTCAACCTGTTGTAGAAATTTTGGATGATGAGCAAATCATCCATCCTGGAATGGCTTCCTTTGTCTTTTGCTGGAAGCTGGAAATCCTTTTACAAAAGTCATTGGGTTTTCCCAATGGGGAGAACTTTATAAAGAACATCGTTGAACACTTTTACGAAGTGTCCACAAAACTTTAGTTCGCATAAAACCACTGTTCCTCTCTCCCAAGGATAGGAATAGAAATAATCGGAGATGGATGGCATCTCGGGTGACATCCTTGATCTTGAAAGTGTTGCAAAATCTCTAGGAGTTGTTGCAAATGGGCACTTGCATACACATTAGCTTACCCACAATGGGGACAAGCTTGCTCCATAGTGATAAGATCCATCTTGATCTCAAAGTTCGCATCCCCGTGTTGATAGTGGGCACAATTGGCATATTGCCAGCACGGGGAGCCACAGAGACTTTTGAGCCATTGGCTTGAATCTTTATGGTGTGGAATGACTAGTTGGCTTGCTGGAAGGACCACCTAAGGAGGAATGACACAAGATCAATTTCTTCTCAGAAACGATTCAGGATCTTCAATGTATTTTGTCGATAGGTAGAAACCAATCATACCCTACCCTGTTTTCACACCAAAGAATGTGAAAACAAAGCATGGTTATCCTGTCGAACAACTACTAGAATATATGGTCTTAGTCATAAGGAATAGTTATTTTATACTTCTTCGCCTTTCTCCAATAACAACGCCAGGAATGCTTGTTGATTCTTGCTAAGCTACACTAGTAAAACATCCTTGACAATGGCACCAGAATACTTTACTAATGCGCCCTAGGGTTAATACAAGATAAAATTTGTAAGTCCGCAGAGTATACCATTGTAGCATTTTACCTGTAAGTATTCGGGGTATTGTATTTGTTTATCTGCAAGGAAGGCGGTAAAGTAAGACATAACTATTCTTATAACTACTATATGGAATTCTCTAGTAGGTATCTGATAAGGAAGATAAATAATGTTAAGGGATATATGACACACACGAGCATATACTCTAATAAGATAACTTAATCCTAGTGAGAGTTAGACTAACGGGGGAGTTGTTCCTATTATACATAATCCTAGTGGGAGTTAGACTAACGATGGAGTTGTTCCTATTATACATCTAGTATACATGTGTATAGCCTAATAGTATAAATACAAGCATGTTGGCGACGAGTACTAAGGTTTAGTGTTCCAACATATCAAGCATGGGCATACACCTGGTCTGCCTGGTGACTCCCGCTAAGAGTCATGTGGCATGATCGAATGTGTAGGATTATGAAGGACAAACATGGTTGTCACCACCTGCCGCCTACCTCTTCAATCCATGAGCATAAGAGACATTCAATGCTACTTGAGCATCCAAACATAACGTTTGCATACTAAGTATATACCCTTTATCCTCTATATGAACCTAAGGTAATTCCCAACCCAATGATCGTTGACCCAGTGTTGGAACTAAACACTAGTGAATTCATCCATTATTCAAACTAATAAACTATAGTGTGATCTATGATGTCCATGATAGCATAACAAGAGCATTATTATACTAGCATAAGAACAACTAATCCTATCGCATACATGGTATCCACAATCAAATAAGAAATACTTCATCCAAACAAATTAATAAGAGATGATTAACTTCAATATAAAGGTATAAGTCAACAAGAGAAATACTAGTATAAGAGACATACCAAGACTTTCGATCTAACTCGGGATTTTAGAAGCTCCACTCTAGGCCTAAACTTCACTAAGGACTTGAAGAGAATGTATACAAGAGAGTGTTTGCTCAATGGTGTGTGTGTATGAAGTGAGACACTTTCCCCTATTTAAACACTCTACAGGTTGGTTTGGTGCCACTTCCTGCACGGGAATCCACTTCCACCGCCTTCAGAGGGCCACCATGAGTTGCCACGTGGTAGCACATGAGGAACGAGCCAAAGACCAATTAGGTCGACTAGGAGCGTCAGCCAAACTTGGCTTGGCTCCCCTCGACCTCTGCTAGCTCGTGGACACTGATATATGAGCCCTTGACATGTTTTTAGATGAATGCAGGGGAAAAATGCTTTAACATGTGCATCTACAGACTTTGAATCTTTTGGACTTACTGAATGTTGAGGTTCCTCACAGAGGTCAAGCACTGCTAGTCACCATATCTCATTCTCCAAAATCCACTTCCCCAACTGTGTAGCAGATATCATAAGTAAGGTACTATGGTTTACTCACTAAACACCTCTGAGGGACACCATGACTTTCCATTGTTTGAATTTCAGAGTTTTCTTGGTCCAGTGGCAAGTCATTGGACTGTGTTGCTTTGGCCAGTCAAAACCCAACACTGCATCATAGGCTCCCGAAGGTAGAATTTTCATATCAGCAGATAAAGTATATATCAATTGCACCACCACACCGTGTGAGTCACATAAGCATCACTCAATAATGTTTCACCATTGACCGCTTCAACTGAAATTCTGGTTTACACTTTACCGAATGTAACCATGTTCTTTCACAAAAGTAGAGCTGACAAATGTAGAACTACCAGAGTCGACTAGCAGCAACAAAACTTGATTCTTCATTAAAGCTCAAAGTCTCAAACAATCACACCTTTTGTTCTAGCTAAATCATGTATAGAAAGGTCCAAGGGCTGCTCGACATTCTTATCTTCATCATACAACTGAATGAGTATCTTGTCATGATGGATCATGTCCAAATCTTCAGAGGACAATAAGTTCATATGTACTTGTACTCTTTTGGGACATCTAGTCAAATGACCCGAATATTTTTCTCCACGCACGTAACATATGCATGCAGTCTGTGATGATCAATCAGTTTACATTCGTTAGATAATTCCCAAGTTTGACCCCCCCCCCCCCCCCCGCCCCCCCTGTTTAACCTCCACTCTCTGAACCCCCGCACCCTTTAGAGAGCTCTGCATCTTAGGTATCTTCTTCTTCTACTGCTTCTAAATATCAGCCTCCAAACGAACCAGAAGTGCTACGCTGTCAGTTGAAGCAGGAACTTGTGCAAGGATTGGGTTCCCTATCTCCCTTAGAAGATCCTTGAAAAATTGTGTCACGTAAAAGACTTCATCGAGATCAGGGTTGTGCATTGAAGTAGCATACCTCAACTCATCAAATTGAATAATATAGTTCTCTACTCCAGTCTACTGCATTAAGTGTAGTAAGTCATACATCGACTTCTGGTACTCAAACAACCCAAACTTTCCCTTAACCGCCATCACAAACTGATCCTGATCTCCTAAACCTCCAGTCATTCTTTACACTTGCAACCATCTAGCCACACTATCCTCTATGCGATGTGAAGCCGACCTCACCCAAAAATGTTAGGAAAATCGGCGGTATGCTACTCTAGCAATTCTACAGCATCACCCAGGAAACATGCAAGTGCAGAGGTCATAGATCATTACCACTAGACGAGCAGCGCAGCGGAATGTAGACGAGCGTCGGTGTAGGGGAAGTAGACAATCTCATTCGTCTCCTCCTCGTCCTCTTCATGGAAGCAGGTAGACGATCACGATCGTCGTAGCCGATCAGCGTAGCAGTAGCAGCAACGCCTCCACGAAGTCCACACGTACGGGGAGGAATGTCGTGTGCCGTTGTGCTAGCACTGCGTACGCGGCAAGGGTCTCGATGTGAGGCCTGTGAGGGGTGGTGGATAGGGCTGTGACGTGGTGGAGTAATTAGCCCCTAACCCTACCCCTCGTATTTATAGACGTACTAATGGGCTTTTTGGTCGCAGACCCATTAGTACCCTAATTGCTTATGGATCAAGTATCCAATAGGCCTTAACCCGAATTGTTATGATTGCCTCTTGGGCATATCACTAACAATCTCCCACTTGCACTAGAGACAATCATCTAGCCAAGCTTTTCAAAATTCCAACCCCTTAAGTGTGTGACCCATTAGGTTCATGTGCAGTCGGTTGTGAATGGAAACTGTTTCCAACCACAAGTCAACAGAGGTACCTAGCAGGACATACTGACTCCCGAATGTACATAAAGGTCATATCAGACCAACCTAGATACATTAAACATGCTGATCCCTTTGCCTCACGATACCAGTCAAGCTCAAGGCAAGATGTGTGCCATCCTTGTGATAGCTCGACCATTCACTCGATCAAATAGTGGATTCATTCCATGTCTAAATTTTAGTCATTCTGATTAACCTTTAATCACCTTGGCATGGCCATGCACTTTCAAATCCAACTATCTCGAGGGTCCCTGAGATATTTCTCCTGTTATTAAGGAGAGGCAAATTACATCTTGATCCGCACACATCCCATTCTATGTTTCATTATGGACTCGAAGACTACTTTTATGACTACCCAGTTACGGGGTAGCGTTTGGTAGTCTCAAAGTACACAACTACACACAGTGAGAAACAATGGTGATCTCAGGTCTAAGGATCTAGCAGGTGTATCACTCAAGACCAACGGATGGCACATATGGAAATAACAATCCCACTAGTGTCTCGGTGTGGGTCAATCCAACACCATGTTCACTAACATGTGTTCACATTATTAATTTAATATCTCCATATCTATGATTCGTGAAACGTGATCATCAATTAATACATGTGCTAATATGTGTGATATCATTATCTCACATAATGATATAGACTAGGGATCATTCAGAGTAACATTACTATTAACAAAGAGTTTCACAAACAAGTACATACTTGATGATCAATGTAAATGATGATTACTCGTATAATAATTTATTTAATAGTACATAAACATAGCTATGACACAAGTATCCTACTACACACTATGATCATTGATGTAAGTATCTAATACTCATAGATCTCGTGTGCGCCTCATGCTTTGATTGTGAAAGAGGCTTTGTCAATGGATCTGCAACATTCAAATCCGTGTGCATCTTTCATATCTTCACATCACCTCGCTCGATGATCTCTTGAATGAGGTGATAGCGTCGTAGTATATGTTTGGATCGTTTGTGTGATCTAGGCTCCTTTGCCTGTGTGATGGCTCCACTATTGTCACAATATAGATCCACAGGACTGGATGCGCTAGGAACAACACCCAACTCAGAAACAAATTTTCTGATCCAAACGGCTTCCTTTGCATCTTCAGAAGATGCAATATACTCCGCCTCCGTCATTGAATCTACTATTGTATCTTGCTTGAAACTTTTTTAGCTCATTGCCCCTCTATTGAGGCAGAATACAAAACCGGATTGCAATCTAGAATCATCTTTATCAATTTGGAAGCTGGCATTGGTGTAACCTTTTACAATGAGCTCTTCTTCACCTCCAAACACTAAGAACGTATCCTTAGTTCTTCTCAAGTACTTAAGGATGTTTTTGACAACGGTCTAGCGAGCCTCACCATAATCTGGTTGATACCTGCTCATAATGCTTAGAGCATAGGATACATGTGGGCGTGTACATAGCATGACATACATGATGGATCCAATAGCCAAAGAATAAGGAATCACTATCATCCTCTTTTGCTCATCAGGTGTTGAAGGACACTTACTCTTGCTTAGAGTAATGCCATGTGACATTGCCAAGAAACCTTTCTTAGAATCTTGCATATTGATTCGATTCAATATATTGTCAATATATGTATCTTGGATTAATCCAATTAGCCTTTTATATCTATCTCTATAGATCTTTATGCCCAAAATGTACCCTGCCTCTCCTAAATCCTTCATTGAGAAACTTTTTCTTAATGAATATTTAACATCATCAAGCATTGGAATGTCATTTCCGATTAATAATATGTCATCTACATATAGGACCAGAAATACATGTGCGCTCCCACTAATCTTCTTGTAAATACAAGGTTCTTATACATTCTTGATGAAACCAAACCCTTTGATCACTTCATCGAAACGTAGATTCCAACTCCGAGATGCTTGCTTCAACCCATAGATGGACTTTTGAAGCTTGCATATTTTACTAGTATTTTTAAGATCGACAAAAACCTCAGGTTGTGTCATGTAGACATCCTCAGTCAGACTTCCATTAAGAAAGGTTGTTTTGACATCCATCTGCCATATTTAGTAATCAAAATATGTAGCAATTGCTAGGAGAATCCAAGCAGACTTTAGCATTGCGATGGGTGAAAAAGTTTCATCATAATCAACACCTTGAATTTGTTTGAAACCTTTCAGCATCAATCACGCTTTATAGATGTGAACATTTACATCCATATCAGTCCTTTTCTTGAAAACCCATTTACAATCGATAGGTCTCACACCTTCAATTGGATCAACCAAGTTACAAACTTGATTTTCATGCATGGATTCAATTTCGGATTCCATGGCTCCAAGCCATTTCTCAGAGTCGGGTCCCTGCATTGCTTAGTATAGGTCATGGGCTTATTATTGTCCAACAATACCATGTCATGTTGCTCCATGGTTAGAAGCGTTAACTTTTCAGTCGCACCACGTACCCTCGTAGACCTTCGTGGGGCTGGTGTTTCATCAACTGGTTGCACAACATACTGTACATCCTGTATAGGATCAGTGGATGCTGAAACATTTTCAGGTATTTCTTGAATTTCTTCAAGATGCACCTTGCTCCCACTAACTCCTTTTGAGAGAAACTCTTTCTCCAAGAAGACATCATTGCGAGCAGTAAACACTTTACCCTCTGTTTTATTATAAAAATAATATCCTTTGGTTTCCCTAGGATATCCCACAAAGAAGCATTTGTTTGATTTGGGAGTGAGTTTGTCTGATGTTAAACGTTTTACATAAGCATCACACCCCCAAACTTTGAGGAAAGACAATTCGGGACGTTTCCCGGTCCACATCTCATATGGTGTCTTCTCAACAGACTTAGTTGGACTCTGTTTAGTGTAAACAGGGCAATTTTAAGAGCATAACCCCAAAAGGATAATGGAAGATCTGATTGGCTCATCATCGACCTAACCATGTCTAACAAGGTTCGGTTCCTCCGCACGGACACCCCATTCTATTGAGGTGTTCCAGGTGGAGTTAACTGTGGAACAATTCCACATTGTTTTATATGATCATATAAATCATGGCTCAAATACTCACCCCCACGATCAGATCGTAGAAGTTTAATTGTCTTGCCCAATTGATCATGTGCTTCATTCTAAAATTCTTTGAACTTTTCAAAGGATTCAGACTTGTGCCTCATTAGGTAGACATAACCATATCTACTAAAGTCATCAGTAAAAGTAATGAAGTACTGGAAACCACCTCTAGCTATTGAACTCATTGGTCCACATACATCTGTATGTATTAGTCCCAACAAGTCAGTCGCCCTCTCACTTTGACTAGTGAAGGGTGCTTTGGTCATCTTCCCAAGCAAACAATACTTGCATGTGTCAAGTGATTCAAAATCAAATGAGCTTATTAAGCCATCTCTATGGAGTTTTTCAATGCATTTCTCATTTATATGACCTAAGCGATAATGCCAAATAAAAGTGGGATTTAGATCATTTCGTCGAGCCTTTTTGGTATTAATGTTACAGACAGTTTTATCCTCAAGATCAAGAACATATAATCCATTCACCAATGGACATTGAGCATAGAAAATATTATTGTAAAAAATAGAACAACATTTGTTCTTTATTACAATCTCATAACAATCAACTTCTTCTAAACACGAGGAAGAGATAATGTTCTTGCTCAAAGTAGGAACGCAACAACAATTATTCAATTCCTACACTAATTGTGAAGGTAATGACAAGGGGTATGTTCCGACAGCTATGACCGCAACCTTTGCTCCATTGCCGACACGAACATCCAACTCGCCTTTTGCAAATCTTCTAGTCTCACTTACACCCTGCAACGATTTGCAAGTATGAATCATTGATCCAGTATCAAATACCCATGATTCACTAGAAGATAATGCAATGTTAATTTCTTTAACATTTATACCTGAAGCGGAAGTCTCACTTCCCTTCTTCTTCTTCATATCCTCCAAGTACTTCTTGCAATTCCTAGACCAGTGCTCCTTACCATGACAGTGAAAGCATTCGTCATCAGGAGAAGGGCCAGATTTGCCCTTTGGCTTAGACTTTGAGCTTGAAGGCTCATCGGGAACCTTTCCCTTGCCTTTGCCTTTAGGATGCGTCACACGCTTCCTCTTTTTTATTCTCCTTTTGTGCCATTATAACATGAGTGGCATTTTTCTTAATGCTTTCTTCGGCTGTTTTAAGCATCCCATGCAATTCAACCAAGGTTTTCTCCATGCCATTCATTTGAAAATTCAATATAAATGGCTCGTAGCTCAGTGGGAGCGATAGGAGAACAACGTCAATAGCCAGATCATCCTTGAGTTCAGAACCAAGTTTGCCCAAAGTTCAATGTAACCAATCATCTTGATTACATGAGGGCTGACCGGGCTACCCTCCGCCAGCTTGCATGAGAACAAGGACTTTGAGATGTTGTATCTCTCAGCCCTTACTTGATTCTCAAACATTCCACACAGTCCCTCAATCATAGAATAAATATATGTATGCTCATACTATTTTTGCAGATCAGGGGACATAGTGGCAAGCATGAGGAGACTTACATTAAGCGCATCATCGTAGTGCTTCGTATAAGCTCTACATGCTGCATTAGTTGCATCAGCTGGGAGCTGATCAGGGTAAGGCTGCAGAAGAACGTACTCGGTTTTTTCTTGCCTAAGAACTATTCTCAGGTTGCGGTACCAATCGATAAAGTTAGCTCCATCGAGATTCTCTTTTCAAGCACATATCGCAAATTGAAACCGGAATTGTTACTAGCAGACATGATCTACAAAGAAAATAAATATGCAAGGTTTAGCACTATGTTATGTAACAATCTTCTATTAATAGATTAATAAAAGATATCACCACTATATGAGTATCGTCCTCCCTCTAAGGACATATAGTGGTCCAAGATCCATATTCACCAATTCCTAGTGAGCTTTGGCTTCACTGCTAGGAAATTAGTGACATAGGTAAACAACAATTGTTAATCATATCTCTATATCACTCTTATTTGTTGGGTGACATCCAATGCCCTGGCTCCCAACTCTATGCCATAAAGTCCAAAACCGTTTTGATGGCTTTGTTGAGTAAACCAACACTATGCATGTGAATGTCCAATATTCACCCTATGTATTATGATAGATGATGGTACTTTGATTTGGCAAGCCTACCATACAGCGATCAAAATAACATAGGCGTAGTTATTAGTAAATGGCATCAAATACTCAACTTTTGCGAGGCAAGCTATTCTATCATGACAAAACATCCACCATATGAAAAGCATGAAAAGAATAGTAATAAATAAACACCACAGGTATATGATCATACCACATTGTGAATAGTATGGCTTTTAGAATCATAATGGTCTCCATCGCCATGGTTCCATCATGATCTGAGTTGCCATGCCTCCCTTCTTATGGTGATCTCCATATCCACCATGCTTGAAGACATCTCCATGATAATAAAAGAAGTTAATATAACTAATAGCTACCAAATAAATTACACGAGAGATCAAGCATCACAGGTCGACACGCAGATCGTTATACAATTTGGTGACATCCTCAACCCGGTTGTGTTAAATTTGTAGCATGCAAGCTGCACCAATATTACACACAGATCATCATATCACATGAAGACCATACCATTCACATCATTCCCTGCAAAAACGAGTTAAGCGTAGAACGGTCTCTAGCGCAAAACAATATTATGTAATCGCTATAGCAGACATCAAAACGGCGGTCCCATAGATCACATCTATGAAATCACTATGAAAATCTCATCGGATTGATCAAATCAACCAAATTTGAGCCATTCATAAATGCCTCAATTTTCAATGTGACTAGTTATTCATGAGTAGATCGCGACTCATGACTGTGGTCTGTTGGCTCAATCTGCTAGCTATGTACGCGATTAGTCCTGATGGTGATTCTAGCTGGTAGGGACAGGTTGCGAGCACAGCAGAGAAGGAGCATGAACTGACCCTTTAGTCATATACGATCGCAATCTACTCTAACCAATTCCAAACACCAAAAACAGTGCGACAAAATTCATCATATGAACATGTCTGCAGTAGATCCCATCTACTAACAAGATCCAAACCAAAAACTACGCAAGTCGGCTCTGATGCCGCTGTAGGGAAATCAATGGTACGCTACTCTAGCAATTCTACCGCATGACCCATGAAACATGCGAGTACAGAGGTCATAGATCATTACCACTAGCCGTGCGATGCAGTAGAACGTAGACACGCGTCAGTGTAGGGGAAGCAGATGATCTCGTTTGTCTCCTCCTCGTCCTCGTCACGGCAGCAGGTAGACGATCACGATCGTCGTAGCCGATCAGCGCAGCAGTAGCAGCAGCGCCTCCATGGAGTCCACACGTACGGGGACGAACGTCGTGCGCCGGTGTGCTAGCTCCGCGTGCGCGGCAAGGGTCTTAGCGTGAGGCCTGCGAGGGGTGGCGGCTAGGGCTGTGACATCGTGGAGTAATTAGCCTCTAACCCTACCCCTCGTATTTATAGGCGTACTAATGGGCTTTTAGGTCGCAGGCCCATTAGTACCATAATTGCTTATGGATCAAATATCGAATAGGCCTTAGCCCGAATTGTTATGATTGCCTCTTGGGCATATGACCAATGAAAATTCTGATGAACATTGAACAATGTGAACTAATAAAGACATTTGTCGATCCAGATGGTAGGATTTTCACCTTGAAGCTTTAGGAATGACAACTTCATCAGTGCCATCTCACCCCCTCCTCATTCATCAAGTGTCTAACCATGATGATCAGCCATCGTGTTCCTCTCAAACGTGGTTGGCTGCCTTCAGGAACCGCAAACGTAACACCTCATCCCCTCTCACTGCCTCCAGGTTGATCTTCCAATAAACTCTCCATTCCTTCCGCCATACGATCTAGATTCAACACCTCTACTCACTTCCCTGTCTCCGCCACCTATTGAAACAACATGTCACACTCCTTCCCGACTTCCTCCGCCATTGTTGCCGCCAACGCCTGCCGAGCCAATAGTTGCTTCTGTACATGATCAACTCCGTCGAGCCACTTGGAATTAAGTCCAACACTCCAAATACCTTCTCTCACTTCACCTCTTCAGTTTGCTCCGCCTGGTCATCGCGTCGAGGACCAAACGAGCCTGAATCGAAGGCTTGGTGGGAGCCGTCTTGAACCACGATGACTCAAACCAACCGGGATGATGATGACGACATGCAGATAAAGAAGAAAACAAATTTCAGTTTTGGTTTGTTGAGTTACTATGACTGGAACACGTTCTGAGTGTTCAATGTGCTACAAGGGTTCCGCCTCATCGCCCCACTAACCCAACACCATTCATGCCAATTATTCTATTCAAAGTGAATCGCTACTCCCGCCAGTCGCCTCTCCCGCCATCTCCTTGCACACTCTTAGTTCCTCGGTGTGACACTCACCAGTGACTAGGGGGCGCTGCGGCTCCCGACGATGGGGCTCAGGTCATATGGTGGTGGCGACAAAACCCAACCAGTAGCTTGAGATCGACTAAATCAACTGCAAGCCAACGGCTTAAGAAGCGGGCATGATTAAGGGCAGAGTCGGCCCAGTCTGGCCTAGCACAACACCAACAAGTGGATTGGGCCACCTTTGCTGTTAATTAGGCCATGTAAATAAACCGAATAATTTTATTGTGATTTGACATTCAACCCTCAACAGATAAAGTATTGCTTACCATTATGCAAATTTCATTAAGCCATATCAACTGAAGTTTTAGGACAAGAAATGTTAGAATGGATATTCATTAAAAAGTTCATATTATGTGATTGCTCCTTTTTGACATCCATCCAAAAGGCTAAGCCTAAAACCCAACAATCACATTGGTGTATTTTTCTTCTATGTATTGAAGGCAAAAAAAATCCACTTGGTTCTAAGCCTGACTCCAGTAAGGAGAGACAAAAGCCTTAGATTGTACTATGCATTCTAGAAATCAACTCTAACAAAAGATGCAAATGTGATAGTCATTTTACATATTAGAATAGAGGAAGCTTAAATGGGGATCATTTATCCTTAGGTTGAGCCCACCGGATGACCGATACAGATACCAAAACGTGAAATAGGTAAGCAAAACTCGTAAAAACATCTCCAACGGATGACCCAAGATGGCTACGGATTTTTGGTAATGGACATTTCATTACCAAAAGATCAGTCTTCGATAGCGGCTACCCATCTCCGTGCAGTGCGTGGCGCGCGTGTCTTTCAAGGTCAAGCAGCACATGACACCCTCTTTTTCGGCGTGAAGGGCGCGCACCACGCACGTTGTTGGCGGGAAAAACTTTCGGGTGCTGAACCTCGTGGAGTTGGCGGCAGCATGTAGATTTTTTTACGTAGCGGTCATCTGTTGGAGATGGTAACTTTTACGTAGCGGAGGAAGGAGCGTGAGGATACGGAAACAGCGGTGTCAAAGTGTAGCAATGACACTTCCCCTGGTACTACTAAATGTAGCCCGCGGAGGTTCTTGTTTCGGTTGGGGCACGCAGAGATCAAGAACGAGATGGTGACACGGGAGATTTATGTGGTTCGAGCCGCCAGAGCATAACACCCTACTCCACGGGGTTTGTATTGTTGTATTGAGTGTGTCTGATGCGCTAGTATGTAGGTCAGCTTGTATATTCCCCTTTGTATCGTGCGACACAACCCTTTTATAATCTAAGGACTGACCGTTACAGAGTTTGCCTGGCCCGACATGTGGCCCCGGCGTATTTAATGGTCTAATACACTGTCTAAGGGTATTAAGCATGATTAATAGTGTGATAACGTGCCTTTATAGCTGTGTTACCCCTATTAACAACGCACTCATTGCGTGTCATTAATATTGTATTAATGACACGTAATCAGGTATTGTAACTGCCGCTTTAACTGTCTCTTGATTATCCGTGCAGAAGGGGATCCACCAACGTACTCGTTGGTGAAGTAGGTCTGGAGGCTCCACATGTGGCAGCTCTGGAGCTTTCCCTTGCGGGAGGGTAGGTCCGGGGCTGTTGTACACGTGGTCGCATCGGAGCTCCTCTCTGCTGAGGGTTAGGTCCGGGGTCATTGTACACGTGTTGATACCGGAGCTTTCCTTTTTGGGAGTTTAGTTTTGGCCTTCTTTTACACATGTCAACCCAGGAGCTACCCATATGAGGGGAGCGGGTCCGGTGCAATGTGACATGTGGGGCATGAGGAGACCTTCGTCCCTGACAGGTGGAACTTCCTTGTGTTTCTTGCGGTGCCGCGGGGTAACCGGTACGCAGGGTACCGACAGTGGCCCCCGAGCCCACCTGTGGGAGAAACCCTTTGGGTTAAGTTATTCTACCGGAGGTGGGGCCATTCTCGATTCCCGTGCCTCAACTTCAAAAGTCTTCTAATGTGCCGTTGGAGCGATGGTCCGGGATTAAACTGTCGACGTGTGGCTTGTTATGAATGCGGCAGATAAGATCTTTGAGTGCAGATCTCATGCAATTAAAGGTCGTCGGTTCCCAATATGAAAATTGTATTGGTTCTGCGTGCCCTGTCACGGTGCCGTCTTTTGGGCTTCCCGCCACCAATCATGACAACAGTTAGCCTAGGGTAAGAACGTTGATCTCTTCGTCGGGGTGGCCCCAGGCCCATTCGTCATTGACGGGGTAGACTTTTGAAAAGTCATTTCACTCTCGCTGCGGTTTCCATCCAAGCATCGCGGAGGCTTGCTTAAGAAGGAAAGTGCGCATAGTTTGAGGACTCTTTACACCTTCGATCAAATTTGCACTCAGAGCCTCCCAAACTCTACCTAGCTTCCCTTCCTTTGCTCCACTTTGCCGCGATGGAGTTGGGTCTTCCCAAGAGCCGCCTCAAGAGCAATGACGATCTGAAGAAGGTCCGGACCTACATCAGGTGGTCCAGTGACTCCTTCAACCACTTGATCCGCGTCGGCATGCTCCCATTCAAGAAGGAGCGCAATGGCAACATGGTGTACTTCTCAGCATACGCCATGATGGGATTGATCCCACCTATTTCAAGCTTCCTATTGATGCTACTGGACTTCTACGATCTCAGTTGTATCATCTTGGCCCCCATTCTCTTCTATTAGTGTCAACCTTTGTTCACTTCTGCGAGATGTGGGTGGGTGTTCCCCCCTGCATTGAGCTTTTCCGTACCTTCTTCACCATCCACACCACCGGCAAGGGGACTGAGCTTCTTGGCTTCTACTATTTTGTGAAGCACAAGAACTGTCCTTCTAGGAATTTGAAGTCATTCCCTTCTGGCAAGTGGGACAACTGGATGAAGGATTGGGTCATCATTGTGGCGGAGCAGCACGAGAGGTCGGAGTTGCCCCGACTCCCCAACGTTGACACCGAGGCCTGGAATGTAGTTCCGAAGCGATCGGATGCATTCAACCCAATCTTGTCTAGGATCCGAGAATACGTAGAGGGTGGAGTAACCCCCAAATGGTCTTCTGCAACTTCCTGGTCAACAGATAGGCTCCGCTGAGGAACAGGGAGAAGCTCGCCTTGGCCCTCAATATGGTGATGGATGACTACCGGATTGAGACCGGTTTGAAATCCAATTTGGATGATGAAGCTCTGAAGCTTCACCACAAGAAATTCCAACATGGGATAGACGTCAAAGGCGATGACTTGGTTCCGCTATCGGCTTTCCTTCCTCTGAACATGGAGCTAGAGTTCAGCAGAGAGCTCCGGGGGAAGATGTCGGTGCTTGATGATCTTGGTGAGGTGGAGAGGCACCGGACCTCCAGGGTAGTAATCCTCGTAGCTTCCGAAGGAGGGCCTGCCTTCGCCCTGAGCCAAAGGGTCAAAGTAATCGGCAAGGGCAAAGAGCCAGCCGAATCCTCCAGCCAAATAAGGAAGCTGAAGCATGCTAATGTAAGGTCCGTCAGGGATGCTCCCTCTGCAATAGCTCCTTCTCCCCGGCGGGGGAGGTCTTCTACGGCTGCACCTTCTCCGGCACGAGCGTCCATGAGACGCGCTAGCTCTGGTCAATCAACATCAGCTTTAGCGCCGGCTTAGAGCTCCAGGCCTGGGAGTTCTTCCTGACCAAGAGAAGCTCCGGTCGAGAGTACTCGGGTTGCCGCAAGTGGTCCTCAGCTAAGGTCTGAAGTTGTTGTCCCCCCAGACTCGGTGGGTTCTGGCTACGTGCCTTAGAGGAAGAGGTTCTGAGGCGACTGGGACCGTAGCATCCCTAGGTAAGCATTGTGTGCTCACCTTAAAATGCTGATGTTGTTTTTATTATGTCTTCAATCTTATCTTCCCTTTATTTCCAGGGTGTCGAGAAAGGAGTCAAGGACTTCAGCTTCTGTTGCAGCAACTTTGGCTGCTCATGCGGAGGCTCCGCCTTCGACAACCGAGCCCCCTCCTCAAGTGGTGGCAGAAGTCACGGCAGCTCCGGCGCCAGCTCTCGTGGTCTCAGATCCACGGGGGAGAAGTTGAAGATGTACTTCTGGCAACAGTGTCGGGGGTGAAGTTTCGGAGCGGGAGTTGGAGATGTCAGAGGCTTCGGCTTCTTAACCGGTGGTCACCGAAGCTCTGATCCCCGCACCAGAAGTGGTTGTGGGGCCGATAGCGCCAGAAGCTCCGGCTCTTGAGCCGGAACTCATCAAAGCCCTAGCCGCTGAGCCAGAGACAATGGAAGCCCCGACCATTGAGCCGAAGCTGGTGGATGCTCTGGCCCTTGGGCTAGAAATTTTTGAAGGTCCGGCGGCTGAGCCAGGAATGCCTGAAGTTTCGATTGCCGAGCCAGAGGTGACTGGCATGCTGGCATCTGAGTCAGCGGTAGTAGAGGCTCCGTATGAAGCCCCAGCTGCTGCCCCGGAGGTAGCTACCTCGGAGGTGTCTGGACCAGAGCCGGAGCAGCATGAAGTGGTGGCGACAGGTCCTCCACCCTCAAAGTCGGTGAGTGAAGACCCAGAAGCGCCGCCTTCAACTTCCGCTCCGGAGGTGGGAGTTCCCCCAGCAGGTTCCTCCTCTACTGCTGTTGAAGGGCTTCCAAAGAGCGGCCCTAGTGCTGCAGGAGCTCAGGGGACCACCCTTGTAGAGTGGGACCCAATTTTTGTGATGGAAAATCCTCTGGAGCCTGCGGAGTTGGTCCCAGCAGGTCTGGAGCCTATCCCTCTGGCGTTGTACATAGACAACGCCTACTCAAGCCTCCGACAAGTCCAGCTCGCCTTCGATCATGAGAGCAAAGCCCTGGAGGAGGATCGCAACACCTTGAGGCATTGGCACAACAGGCTCTACTTCGAGACCAGGCTTGCACAGACAAGGTTGGCTGACCAGAAGGAGTGGGCCAAGAGGGAGAAGGCCCGGTTGGAATATTGGGACAAGCTGCTAGAGGAGAAAGAAGTCGCCATCAGGGCACTCGATGCTAACTCTAAGGAAATCCTAGAGCAAGCCAAGGAGAGGAGTGATGCTGCTGATGAGCGTCACAAAAAACTCGGTGAATTGAATGAGATCCTCCTGAAGCGTCGAGCGGACCTTGAGGCGAGGGAAGAAAAGATCCTAGAGCAGCAGGAGGATATAGTGAAGAGAGAGGCGGAGGTCACCCAAAAGTTCACTCTGGGTGAACAAAATTTGGCAGATCGCAGCAAAAAGCTGGATCTATGGAGCAAAGAAGAAAAAGAGAAGTACTAGAAGGTGGGGCAGGATCTCTCTAAAAGTGCATATAGGAATCCCTTGTGGGTTTTGGTTGATTTATGACAAGCAAATGAGATCCTAACCACTTTGTTGAGATGAGCACAGGTTCTAATAAGAAAATGAGCAAGGTGCCAAAAAGAAAGGGGAAAGAGGAACAATGCGGAAAAGAGCTCAAGAAACAAGTGTAGTAGATCATTGTGTATGGAGTGTGCTAAGGAAACACACCCCAGAAGCTCAAGCACAAATAATCAAACACATTGCACATATTTATACAGGACCCGACTAGTCCGACTGACCCCGGACTAGCCCGATATCTTTCTGCACAAGATCGGACAAGTCCGATATCACCATGGACTAGTCCGATATCTCTGTGACTAAAATCGGACTAGTCCTCCACAGTGCGGACTAGTCCCCAAACACTTCACATGTTGCACAAAATCGGACATGTCTGATCACACACCGGACTAGTCTGATATCTTTCTGATGTCAATCGGACAAGTCCAATATTAGCACGGACTAGTCCAGAAAACCCTCTGACCTAAATCGGACATGTCCTCCAAGTGCGGACTTGTCCCCAAATTCACTTAGGGTTTCACATATCCCGACAAGTTCAATATTTATCGGAATAGTCCGAAGATTTCCAGAACCAAAATCGGACAAGTCGGCTCTCAGCTGGACAAGTCCGATATTTCGGGACACCTAGGGTGTGCTACACTCAGCACACCGGACTAGTTCGGTGTCCACCACGGACTAGTCTGATCTTTCTAAACCCTAACGGTAACTTTTGGAAACCCCATATAAATAGGTGTACACAACCCATCTTTCACAACTCTCTCGACCCCCTGCGTCGTCACACCTCCCAAGCCTAGAAAACACCTCTCTCCACGAAATCAAATGCAAGAAAGATCAATCCCTTGAGGATACACTTTGGATCATTGGAGAGACACGATTCATCACTCATTGAACTCTTGGTTTGATTCCATAACACACTCCTGTGGTTTTCATTGTGATCTTAAGAGTGTGTTCTTGCACTACAGGAATCCCAACCATTTGCGACGGCCGAAGCCGTCGCAAATAAGCCATATGCCGTTGCAAATAAGCTATTTGCGACGGCTTTCTTTATTTGCGACGGCTTCCAGCCGTCGCAAATATGGCGTCGCAAATAAGATTATTTGCGACGGCCACCGTCGCAAATAATCTTATTTGCGACGGCTAGGAGAGGCCGTCGCAAGTTGTTGCTGCGGGCTGGTGGGCCCCGCGATCTTATTTGCGACGGCTGGGCCGTCGCAATTAAAACTTATTTGCGACGGCACAGCCGTCGCAATTAAGGGCCACTATTTGCGACGGCCGTGCCGTCGCAAATAAGTGCAGAGGGCATGGCCCACGTGTCCTCCTCCGGGACCCACCAGCCCATTTGCGACGACCCGGCCGTCGCAATTAAGGCTTATTTGCGACGGCCAGGCCGTCGCAAATAACTGTGGCTTAATTGCGACGGCTAATACTCTTATTTGCGACGGTACTGTATAAAAAGCCGTCGCAAATAAGGTTTTTTATTTTTTTAAAAAAACAGAAAACTCTAACCGGCTCGATGGCCAGATTCACAACACAATATACACAGCATACACAATATATACACAGCATACACAATATATACACAAAGATCATCACAATCACAAACTCAAATTCCGATACATCTCACATCGTCATCAACAAAGTAAATAAAAGGGCTCACTCGCCCATCTAACCTCCGAAGCCACCTCCGAAGTCGAAGTCGTCATCGTCGCGCCTCAATCCAGGCGGCGGTAGCGAAGGCGACGGCGTTTGTGCAGCCGTCGCGGATCCCTGCAATTAATAAAACTTAGAGTTAGAATATATGCATCAACATCTCTCTCCCTCCCTCTCCCTCTATCTTCATCTAGATCACCCTCTCTTCCTCTCTCTTTTCATTTCTCTATTTGTCTCTTCTATCTCAATCATTTTCTTCTATCTAACTATCTCTCTCTTTCATCTATCTCAATCTTATTACGCTGGAGAAGAAAGATTACATAGAGACTTACCTGACCCGCTGAAGAAGGATCGCCTGGGAGGACCGGTGGTAGTACCGGTAGTTGGATTCCCAGACCCTGCGCCCGAGCGATGGCCTGTCATTGCAAACATTAAATGCTACCTATTAGTAAGTCATTTAAGCTGAATTAATGAGAATTTTAATTTTTAGATTGTTACCTCCATTGCTTCCCGCATCTGCGCCAACGCTGCTGCCTGGGTTTGGATCGTGGCCTCCATCGCCCTCCTTTCCTCCTCATGTCGCCTTTCATTTTCTTCTACAGTTTCTCGGAGGGACTGCATCTCAATGTCCCTCTGCGAGCGGCGACCTCCCGTACCCGAAGCCTGCGTGGAGCTGCCTCTCGCAGGTCTACCCGCCCTCGAGTTGACAACTCCGTCGAATATGGCGAGCCTATAAAAAAGAGAGTCAGTAATATGAAATTAAAATATCTTGAATACTTTGAATTGAAAACGATAAAATGACTTGCAAACTCACCTTCCGTGTGCTTTTCCACCACCGGTTGCATACGCGGCTTGAGGATCGATCGGTTGACGTTCCCAATCGAAATCCTGGCCGTGTATCTTCCTAGCCTCCTCCCCGTACTTAGCCTGCAAAACAATAAAATCGTGTAAGTTCAACAATCTATATAGTTATATGTAATATGAATGGTTTCTAAACTTACCAACCGCTCGGCTGCAGCCTGACTGCACCCCGTCGGCTGAGAAGGGTCCCTGTGACCTCTCTTCCAAACCTCAGCAGGGGTGGGCGGCACCCCCGTCTCGCGCTCCTGTCAATACATGTTAGTACGAACAATATATTATTAATATATAAACATAAGTTACACACACTTACCATGCGTTTAGCTAAACGCAAGTGGTTATCTTGCCCGTGTCTGCTCTTCCCCTCCACCCCTCTGCAGTCTCGAGCCTTCCCGGACTTAGCTTTAAACTCGTCGCTAGCCCAGTAGCGACAAAGGGCCCGAAATGCATCGTTCCGACCCTGCAACCAGCTCACGTGGCCCTGCACATAGTTGAAAGTCGTTAAAAGTACCATCGAGGACATTATCAGAAAAAAATACTTACTACACTCCACGTACCTGCGCGTACTCCTCCTCCGTCAGGTGCCTCTCGCTCTCTTGCCGGAAGTGTAACACGTGCTGCTGGTTCGCCTTCAAGTGCTCATTAATAATTTGAACACGGGCGTTCGACAAAGCTTGTCGAAGCGCCTTGGCAGCGTTGAAGTGAAACACTCGCCTCGCATCCTCAAACATGCGATGGTCGTCCGGGTCCTCTAAAATATATCTTGCCTGCGATAAAGAATATATTGAAGAGATGTGCACTAAAAGAGTTTAATAGTTGTAACTTAGAAACTTTTTTACATACTTACCATAAAATCGGCCCATACGGCCTCCTGAAGGTTGCCGTGCTCCTGGTGATGGACACGTGCGTAGTCCTCCCACGAAAGAGCAGGCACTCCGTCGATGACCCCGGGATAGTGCAAACGCACTATGGACCCGAGGACACCGTTCACCGGTCTCTGGTGTTTCTCACCGGTGAAAGACAAGTCGTCCCAACTCCTGTAAGATATTTATTCATTCATTCATTACTTAAGTAATCAAAAGAAACTAAAATTGAAAACTATAATTTTTATTACCTGTCTCCGACTGGACGAATCACGATCCTCTGTGAAGGGACCGCGGGAGGACTGACAAAGTGAGTCCTCCTCGTCCTCCGCGTCTGCTGGGGCGCCACGTCAGGTGACCCAGACGGCTCCTCACCAGCCGAGTCAAAGGCCTTAGGAACAAAGTCATCGCCAGCCGGGAGCTGGCTGGCCGAGGGCTGACTCGCCGAGGGCTGCCTCGCCGAGTGCTGGCTGGCCGAGGGCTGCCTCGCCGAAGGCTGGCTCACCGAAGGCGCCGCAGCCTCTGAGTCAGCCGGTGAGGACTAAAACATTCAAATGATTCATAAGTAAGTTTAATGTGAATTTGAATTTAAAGAATTTGTCAAAAACGAGTGACATTTACCTGTGACGAAGCTCTAGAGCTGGTCTGAACGTGCCCCAGCAGCTGAGAGCGTCTGCTGCCAGTCGACGAGGCACCAACGAAAGCGTCCTCAGGTCTAGAGGGGTAGAACCCCCTCGTCGGCGGCACCTTCTTACCCTTCTTTGACGCCATCCTATTGTAATTAGATAATTAGTAAATATGCAAATAAAATATATAAAATTCATGTTACTATCTTCAAGAAAACATTACTTGTAGTCACTTTCAAAATTCATCAACATCATTGTCATGTGTCTGTGCCCTACTCCTTAAACCAGCCCAACGATCTTCCATCGTGGCCTGTTCTAATTTTCGTTTTCGCGTATCATCTGCCTCTACATCTTCAACGTCTTCAACATCTCCAACTAATTGATCGAGTCCTGCACCAAGCTCGACGATAAAAGTGTCTGGCAACTCTTCTTCTTGGTACACTTCTTCAACGTCTTCGCTATCATGGTAACCATCATCCCCAGGAGTATATAGCCGCTCACGAGGATTCACCTTATATACCACCCACCAAGCACTGAGCTTCGTGCATGGATAAGGTAGATAATACACTTGTTCAACTTGATGCGCAAGAACAAATGTATCGTAACCCCGTAGTCGGTCCTTATGTTTCACTTCCACCATTCCAAATTGGTTTTCTCGAGTTCCATGAGTACGATCAAACCAGTCACAGTCAAAGAAGACAACTCGAAGGGTCTTATTTCCGGTAAAAGTAAATTCAAGGATTTTATTAATGATACCATAATAATCGGTTAAATTCCCTTGAGTGTCCATTGCTCTCGTCACAACACCGGAATTTGATGTTGCCGCAAGAGGACGATGAGCTTCAAAATGAGTTGTACGAAATCGGAAGCCATTTACGTCATATCGACCATAGCTTCTAACATTCACCAATCCATAAGATAGCTGCCGCAAATCTTCATGGACACTGTGAGTCCGACACTGTTATAAAAGACGAGAGAATATTATATAATACTTCTTTAATAATAGTAATTTATAATACATAGAAGACGAGAGAATATTACATATTCTCGAAACCAAGATAGAAAACTCTGTCCCCCATTTATTCCTTCCTTTCGCATCGCTTCTACTTGTTTGGCCGTAGGTTGATGCCTATGTGGCCAATATTGTCTGTGGAACTCGCTGAACATGAAAAAACATCTTTTAGAGTACATGTGTAGCAAAATATGTAGATTAGAATAAACATAGGAGAAACACTTACTCGAAGTATTCCTGCATGCCTTCTATATTTGCGTACATGTAGAGTAAAGCAACAGTCCTTTCCTGTTCGGATAGCACGTAGGTCGTGTAGCTACCAACGGTGGTGCCTCTCGTTTGAAAAATGGAAAGGTCGCTTAGAGGGGGTGTTTCGTCCACATTGTACCGCATAGCCGAAGTATTGATATTGTTTTCTTCCGCAAAGTAGACACTTGAAAAGTATCCAACTTCTTTAAGAGCATATGCTTCAGCGATGCACCCTTCCACCCTTGCCCTATTGCCAACCATTGGTTTCAGATATCGTAGCGCTCTTTCAATGTGATACATCCACCTATATTGCACAGGACCGCCAACTTTAGCTTCGAATGGAAGATGGATAAGCAGATGTTGCATTGGATTGAAGAAACCCGGTGGAAAAAATTTTTCCATCTTACATAAAAGTATGGGTATCTCCTTCTCTAACTTATCCATCATCCCGATCTTGATTTCTTTAGCACAAAGCTGTCTATAGAAATAGCTGAGCTCGGCTAAAACCTTCCACACCGCATCATCTAGATAGCCTCGGAACATAACAGGTAGGAGTCTTTCCATTATAATGTGATAATCATGACTCTTCAACCCAGTGAGGTTTTCTGTGTTAACATTTACGGCTCGTTTCAGGCTAGCTGCGTAACCATCTGGGAATTTCAAAGTTTTCATCCATTTCATAACTTCTTTCTTTTCTTTCGATCGAAGACAGAAAGAAGCACGTGGCTTTCCACCACTTTCAGAGATTTCAAGAGTTGGACGGTGACAAATGTCTGCCAAATCTAGTCTAGCTTTATAATTGTCTTTCGTTTTGCCAGGCATATCCATGCAAGTGCTTATGATACTTTCGCTCATATTATGCTCCTGATGCATGACATCAATGTTGTGCATTAGAATCAACGACTTCACATATGGTAGCTCCCAAAGTCCACATATGTGAGTCCAATTGTGTTCCTCTCCATAACCTACGAAATATCCAGGACGACCTTCATCAGGCACCAGTTTGTCCAACATATCAGAAATTTCTGACCCGTTGAGACGCTTAGGTGGTCCTTTAGTGACAACAGTGTTCTTTCGAAAGACATGCCTCTGCTGCCTAAATATATGATTCGAGGGCAGCCAACGTCTGTGACAATCGAAATAAGATATTTTGCCTCCATGAGTTAGTCGAAAGCAATCCGTGTCTGAAGCACATATCGGACACGTCAGACGACCGTGAGTGCTCCATCCGGAAAACATGTCGTATGCCGGCAAATCATGGACGGACCACAAATAAGCAGCTCGAAGGTTGAATTTCTGCTTCTTGTAACTGTCGTACGCTTCGACTCCTGTCCACAAGACTTTCAATTCTTCGATCAGCGGTTTTAACATCACGTTGAGACGTGACCCGGGATGATCAGGTCCAGGTACAATGAGGCTGAGAAACATGAACTCGTTCCTCGTACAAAAAGCAGGTGGCAGGTTGTACGGAATGACAAAGACAGGCCAACATGAGTATGGCGCGGCATTCGTACTGAACGGTGAAAATCCGTCTGTCGCTAATCCGATGCGAACATTCCTCGCATCACGAGAAAAGTCTGGATCGAAACGGTCTAGCGCCTTCCATGCATCACCGTCGGACGGATGCGTCAAGAATTCTTTGTTCTCACGTTTACCTTCTTTGTGCCATCTCATGTGTCTTGCGGTTCTTTTTGAAAGAAACATCCGCTTCAACCGAGGTGTCACAGGCAAGTAACGAAGCTGCTTATGTGCGACATCTGTCATCACATTATCGCCATCGTCATTAACAACTTCGACATACCTCGATTTACCACATTTCAAGCACATCTTCTCATTGGCGTGCTCTTTCCAGAATAGCATGCAGTTGTCTGGGCACACATCAATTTTCTCATACTTCATACCGAGACCAGATATCTTGATCTTTGACTGATACATATCTGGTGGCGCTTTGTGAGGTCGTGGAAGGATATCGCAGATCAATTTCATGAGATCATTGTAGCAGTTGATGGAAAAAAAGTACTTGGACTTAATTGCCATAAATCTGGTCAAGAAAGCAAGTACGGTCACAGCCGTGTGTTCATGCAACGGCTCTTGTGATTTCTTCAGCTCCTCGAAGAACTTCTCTGCCTCATTTGTAAGAGGATCCTCCACTTCAAGAGCTTCTAACATCTCATCCATCCTATCAACCTCTGTTATATCATCATCCTCATCCACTTCGGCTATGACTCGAGAATTAGTCTCGCCGTGGAAGGTCCACACTTCATATTGTGGAGTGAAACCGTTTCGACATAAGTGAAACGAAAGCTCCAATCTTCTCAAAAACTTAGTGTTTCGGCATTTTGTACATGGGCACCGCACCATATCTTCCGTTGACAACGAAAATGCTCGATCCAAAAATTGATCTAACTTGATAAACCACTCATCGGAGTGACCACCATTTCTGCTCTTCCACCCAGTATACATCCAACTGCGGTCTTCACCCATTTTTGACTCTGCAGTTTAATGCGAAAGAAATTGTCGTTAATGTATTGTTGTGTTATGTCACGGCCCTACAACCTAGGCAGATAGATCCTAAACCCACCCAAGAGTGACCGAGCGGAGCGTGCTCATGACGAGACGCGTGATCCGGATTCGAACGAAATTTCGGCAGCATAACCCCGCTGTTCTCCACTGCACGCCCGAAAATGGTGCAGCAGAGAACAACAGGGTTACGCCACCGAAATCTCGTCCAAATCCGGACCCGCGTCTCGTCACAAGCCACGCCCCCTCGGTCACTCCGAGGCTGTCCAAAAAAGGGACAATTCCGAACCTGCACGTCTCACATGCCAATGGCATGTGAGACGTGCCGATCCGAAACGGGTAATACATTGCTATAGGTTACGTTGCTCATTTTCATTTTCAGGTCATTTAAGAGAGAGGAAAGAACTAGAGAAAGAGTGAGAGGAAAGTTGGTCTCAGATGACAATTCCACATCCATTTCCACCGTCCACGCAATCGCGGGTCTTTGACGTCCTTACCAACCCTTTCGCTTCCATGTCGCCTACTACTATGGTCTACACGACACGATCACACTTATTGCATGTCGTGCCCTTCCGGGTTGGTCCGAGCCGGACCAAAACCCCTTTATTTACATATATTAAGTAGTCACTCAAAAACATTAAATATCAATAAACTATAAGCACCAATAAAAAAATAAATATCAAACAATAGACAATATGTTATATGAGCATGTGTATGATCATTGGCAATGAAGTAGCAATGAAGCAGGATCATCTAAACATAACTAGCAATGTATGATCATATATGAGCACGTATTTGAGCATGCACAATTTAAAACATTGCATCATCTAAACATAACTAGCAATAAAGTAGCATCATCTAAACATTACCACATGGCATCATATAAACATTGCATCATCTAATCATTCCATCATTCAAACGTCCATCATGCATTACCAAACATAACTTGAAAATTTAACTATTGCATCAAACATCCATCATGTAAACATTGTATCATTGTCACATTCCATCATTCAAACGCATTCCCATACCTAGTCGGCGGAGGCGTTGAGGGACGGCGGCGTTGGAGGAGACGGCGTTGGAGGAGGTCGGCGGCCGGCGGTGTCGGAGGGATGGCGGTGCTGCTGTCCGAGGCTAGGGCACAAAGACGGTGGCGCGGCGGGCCGGTGGCCGGAGGGGCAGCGCTGCAGGGGCGGGGCAGGCGGCGGCGGGGCGGTGAAGGAGGGTCGGCGGCCGGAGGGGCGACGCTGCAGGAGCGGGGCAGGCGGCGACGGGGCAGTGAAGGCGGGCCGGCGGCCGGTGGGGCGGCGCTGCAGAGGCGGGGTAGGGGCGGCGATGGGGGCGACGGGGCGGCGACGGGGGCGGCGGCGGCGGGGCGGCTACGGCGGGCCGGCGACGGGGGCGGCTCGCGGGGCCGCGGCAGTGTGGTGGGGGCGGCTCGGGGCGGCGGGGGTGGCGAAGGGGGCGGCGCGCGGGGCCACGGCAGTGCGGTGGGGGCAGCTCGGGGCGGCGGGGCGGCGACGGGGGCGGCTCGGGGCGGCGGGGCGGCGACGGGGGCGGCTCGGGGCGGCGACGGGGGCGGCAGGGCGGCGACGGGGGCGGCTCGGGGCGGCGACGGCGGGCCGGCGGTGGAGTCGCGGCAGTGCGGCGGGGGCGAGGCTGGCGGTGTGGAGTTGAATGAACCGTCGGGGTCAGGGGCGGCAGATAGAAACCCTTATTTGCGACAGCTTTCTTAATTGCGACGGCTTCAGTCTGAGGCCGTCGCAATTAGGTTTATTTGCGACGGCACTTTTTGTAGCCGTCGCAAATAACACCTTATTTGCGACGGGCTACTTATTTGCGACGGCGCTAGGGTTGGCCGTCGCAAATAAGATGCTATTTGCGACGGCACTAGGGTTGGCCGTCGCAAATAATAGGTTATTTGCGACGGCTACTGTGTTTGCGACGGCGGACGACGAGCCGTCGCAAATTACACTATTTGCGACGGCTGGCCGTCGCAAATAAATGCAGCCGTCGCAAATGATCGCGTTTCCTGTAGTGTTGGTGGATTTCATATTGTAATCTTGGGGAGCCCTCAACGTGTGAGAAGGCCCCTTGAATTTGGTTATTTCCCCTTTGTGATTAGTGAATAGGATTGGCCTCCGTGGCGATCCGACGTGGGTAGGGTTGGAGAAGACCCGGTCCTTTTGTGGACTCCTCAACATGGACGTAGGTTGCCTCTGTGGGAACCGAACCATCGGATAAAATTATTGTGTTATTCCTTTCCGCTCATTGTTCTTACACTTCATATCAATCTGGGGTTTCAATCAATCTTGTTCATTTTACGTTGAAACATCGAATATAAGATTAACTTGTGGTACATCCTAGTTCCTAATTGTGTTACACTTTAATTACAAGTATATTTGCGCTACATACATCCTAGGATCAAGATAATCGATCAAATTTGATAAACCTAGTCGGTAAACACCGGACTAGTCCGTACTCGACTGGACTAGTCCGATATCTCGAGATTTGATCTGGTTGTTAAGTGTTGTAGGTTATGACAGAAAATCAAAAAGGCCTATTCACCCCCCTCTAGGCCACATTCAATTGGTATCAAAGCGAGGTTCATCAAAATGAGACTAATCGCTTGAAGAGATCATGTCGGACATGAAGGACGTACACAAGAGCAACAACCAAGAAAAGGTTGAAGAAGACAAGAACCAAAAATTGGAGAGGCACCTCGAGGTCATTCAAGACTTCGAGGATGACAATGAGGAGACGCCGGAACTAAAGGCGCTCCTAAGGAAGAAAACTCTTTCCAAGGGAAAAGTAAAGATTGAAGATGAGAAGAAGAAGAAGGGGAGTAGTCACACCAACTACTCCCGATATCCTTTCAACTATGATCATCTTAACTCTAGCAATAATCATTACTTATCTATTCCACTTGGAAAAGCCCCACACTTTGATGGCAATGAATGCTCAATGTGGAGGCAAAACATGAAAATGCATTTGATTTCTCTCAATCCAAGTATGTGGCACATAGTATGCACAGGAATAGATATCTCGAATGATGATGGGGAGCTCACACCTAGCCAAGAGCAAGCCATCCATCGAAATGCTCAAGCTGCTGCAGTCATCACCTCATCACTTAGTCAGGACGAGTTCACAAAGGTGGATGGACTCGAGATAGCAAAGGAGATATGGGATACATTGCAAACCGCACATGAAGGCGATCACCATGTGCGAGAAGCGAAGATCGAGATGATTGAAGGGGAGCTGGGAAGATTCACCATCGAAGAAGAAGAGTTGCCACAAGATATGTACAACCGACTAAAGACGCTCATCAACAAGGTGCGAGCATACAGAAGCAAGAAGTGGAACAACCACGAGGTCGTGAAGCTCATTCTTAGATCTTTCATGCCTCGCAATGTCACCTTGTGCTCGATGATACGAGAAAGCCCCGGGTACAAGAAGATGACTCCAGATGAGCTACTTGGGAAAATCATCAACTTTGAGATGATGGAAAAGCAAGCCAAGCATGTTAAGGAGATTGCCGATCTGACCTCGGCAAAGAAGAAAGGGGTTGCTTTGGAGTCCACCATCAAGCCCTTATCTAAAGAAGCTCGAGAAGCTCAATTAGGACAAGACGGTGACAATGAGAGCAGCGACTTGGATGAAGATGACATGATACTATTCATGAAGAAATTCAAAAGAATGATGAAGAAAAGACAAGGGGCTAAATCAAGTGAAGGGAAGTACAAGGAAAAATCAAGACCGAAGTTGAGGCGGGCATACTATAACTATGGTGAGTATAGCCACTTTATAGTTGATTGCCCATATGAAGAGAACAAAAAGAAGACCAAGGAAACGATGCCTCAACCCAAGAAATTCTTCAAGAAGAAGAAGCAAGCCGAACAAGCGCATATAGGGAAAGAGTGGGACTCAAATGATGAGTCCTCATCCGTAGAAGAAGAAGAGATGGCTAGAATAGCCATCGAGAAGACATCCAAGAAGTCCACTTTCTTCCCTACTTTCGGCGCATGGAAGGAGAGCAGCACTTGTCTCATTGCAAAAGAAGGTAAATGCAAGGTAACAATAAAACCCTCTTTCGTACATTCTTATTCTAGTGATAGTGAAATTGCTAGTGATAATGAAGATATGATCATCGGCTTAGACAAGAAAACAGCTGCAAAAATGAAATTTTTACTTGATCAACTTGTTGAGAAGGAGAAGTTGATACATCATCAAGAAGGCATGATTATCTCCCAAAAGGAGGAATATGTTGAACTTGACAAGCTTCTAGAACTTGAAAAGGAGCAAAGCAAGTCACTAGAACTTGAGTTAGCTTCAAGCAAGGAAGCTTGCTTGGAGTTAAGCGACTCAAATGCTACAATCAAGGATGAGCTTGCTAACCTAATCAAGGTTAACAAGATCCTTGAAGTACAAGTTGAGTCACTCAAGCAAGGTGACCCTTCATCCTCTTCAAGCTCACCTTCTCAACCCCTTAAAATTGAAACTGCTTCTACTTGTGCATGTGGTAAAGTTGACACTAGCTTGAAAGACAAGTCAACCTCTACCAAGGACAAGCATCCTTCACAAAAATGGCATATTTGACAAGGAGAAGATCAAATATGCACGTAGTGCATACTTGGTCACAAGACCTCCAAATATCAAATATGGCATTGGTCACTCTTATGGTGAAAAGCAACATGTTAGAAGCCATAAGAATAACAAGGAGAGCATTGCATTTGTAAAGGGAAGACCCTCTCATACTAGAAAGTCCAAAGTTAACACATCGAACACATATGATGACCGGACTAATCCGGTTGGGACACGGACAAGTCCGGTCCTCTGGACAAGTTCGATCTCCCGAACTAATCCTGTATATAAACAACAATAGTTGCTTTTTAGAACCTTTGATGCATCTTATGTTTTAATGAGAAGTAATTCTGGTAAGATTTATGCACATTATGTTGGGCCACGCCATGGGAACACCAAGTCTCATGTGTGGGTGCCTAAATCCCTTGTGACTAACCTAAAATGACCCAAGCAAGCTTGGGTACATAAAATCAAGGCATGATTTGTTTTTGCAGGCCTATTCCTCTGGTGGATCTAAATGGGTGCTAGACAGTGGTTGCACCAACCATATGGCCGGAGAAAGAAGGATGTTTGTGGAGTATGAATAAAATGAGGATCCAAGCGAGGGCATCTATTTTGGAGATAATAATCAAGGAAAGGTGCTCGGTACCGGTAAAATTGCCATATCATCTAAACACACTCTTTCTCATGTATTACATGTTGATTCCTTAGATTATAACCTGCTGTCCATATCTCAATTATGTGATAAAGTTTATAATTGCTTGTTCACTAATGAGGGTGTGACCGTCTCTAGGAGGAGTGATGGTTCCATTGCATTCAAGGGTATGTTAAAGGGGAAGCTTTACTTTGTTGACTTCAACAAAGATAAAGCTGAACTTGACACATGCTTGATTGCAAAGACCAACATGGGTTGGCTGTGGCATAGACAGCTAGCGCATGTTGATATGAGGAATCTTCAAAAACTCCTCAAGGGCGATCACATCCAAGGTTTGAAGAATGTTGTTTTTGAGAACGACAGGCCTTGTAGCGCGTGCCAAGCCGGGAAGCAAGTTGGAGCACCTCATCCTGCTAAGAACGTCATGACTACAACAAGACCGCTCGAGCTACTTCACATGGACATATTCGGTCCAATTGCCTACATAAGCATCGGCAGTAACAAATTTATTAGTTGTTGATGAGGCAGAAACACAAGGAACACTCAAGAAGTTCTTCAAGAGAGCCCAAAATGAGTTTTCATTAACGATCAAGAACATTTGAAGCGATAACGGCACGGAGTTCAAGAACACACAAGTTGAGGAATACCTAGATGAAGAAGGCATAAAGCATGAGTTTTCAGCACCTTACTCCCCTCAACAAAACGGAGTTGCCAAAAGGAAGAACCGAACCCTCATAGAGATGGCGAGAACAATGCTCGATGAGTACAAGACCTCGGATTGATTTTGGGCGGAAGCGGTTAACACCACTTGCCACGGCATAAATCGACTTTATTTTCATCGTCTACTCAAGAAGAAATCCTATGAGCTACTCACCGGTAACAAGCCTAATATCTCATACTTTTGAGTTTTCGGTTCCAAATGCTATATTTTAAACAAGAAGCCTAGGACTTCAATGTTTGCTTCAAAGTACGATGAAGGTTTCTTGCTTGGTTATGATTCGAACTCTTACACCTATCGTGTCTTCAACAAGACCTCCAGACTTGTTGAAGTGGCACGTGACGTAGTGTTCGATGAGACTAACGGCTCCCAAAAGGAGCAAGTTGATTCATGCATGCTAGATAGAGAAGAAGCTCCTTGCCAAGCATTGAGAAGAATGACATTGGGTGAAGTTTAACAACAAGAACCACCTCTACATATGCATGAGGAAGATGAACCACAAGAGGAGGCCAATGATCAAGTGGGAGCCTCCATACAAGATCAACCTCAAGAAGACGAAAATGATTAACAAGTCAATGAAGGCAACCATCTAGGGGGAGAAGAAGATGACCATGAAGAATCAAGATAGCATGTGCCACACCCAAGAGTACACCAATGTGTCCAAAGGGATCACCCAATCGACAACATCATTGGTGACTTCCAAAAGGGAGTAACTACTAGATCTCGCATAGCTAATTTTTGTGAGCACTATTCATTTGTATCCTTTTTGGAACCGCGCAGGGTTGAGGATGCATTGAAGGATCCGGATTGGGTAGTGGCAATGCAAGAAGAACTCAACAACTTCAAACGGAACGAGGTGTGGGAACTAGTAGAAAGACCCAAATCAACATCGTCGGCGCCAAATGGGTCTTCCGCAACAAACAAGACGAACACGGGGTGGTGACAAGGAACAAGGCACGACTTGTGCCCAAAGGGTATTCACAAGTCGAAGGTTTGGATTTCGATGAGACCTTTGCTCCCGTAGCTAGACCTGAGTCTATGAGAATATTACTTGCATATGCTACTCACCATGATTTCAAGCTCTATCAAATGGATGTGAAAAGCGTCTTCCTCAACGGATCAATCAAGGAGGAGGTGTATGTGGAGCAACCCCCCGATTTGAAGATGAAGAGTTCCCCAACCACGTATTTATACTGCGTAAGGCCCTCTACCACTACTACAAAAAGAATTTTATAGGCGCCTCAATTTTTCAAACACAGGCGGTCCTTAAAAATATGCGACTGTGATGACGAATGATATAATAACCGTCTGTAAAACCCCACTTTTATGGCATGTTAAGTTCATATGGGTTTTGTGATCAACTATTTTGGATCTCCAATATAATGGTACACATGAACTATGCCATCCAAAACTTATCTTGCACTCTTTGTTAGATTCTTTTATCATAGGTATTGGACTTCACCATGAATCCAAATTATATTCTATTCACCTTTTAAGAATAAGAATTTTTGGATAAGGATTAGTAAGCAATGCACAATGAAGCCCTCATAATCTCTAAACCAAATATTCAAATTAAGGGCTCTAAATTTTTCCATGAGCTCCTAAATTCCTCAATAGCATGCTTACAAAGTTTCAAAATTTTAGAAACTCATCTACTATTTTTATTGAGGTGCTTAGCAAATTTGAATCAAATTCAAATCTGAATTTTTAATTCTTCTCCAACTTCTTTAAACATAAGAATTGAATTCACCATTGTGTTCAGAATAATTCATTTGCCATCTCCACAAAATTTCATGATTTTTGGAGTTGATCTTCTATTTTTAAATAATTTAGTAACTGAGCTGTGGGGAGAATCACTGGACAGTGGGCCCCACATGTCAGCTCCCCTTTTAAACGGATCAGCTCAACCCCGACACCTCTGCACCGCCGCGCCCCCGCTCGACACCGCGCACGCATGCAGCTCCAGCGAGCTGCCTGCCTGCTCGCCGCGGCTCTATAAAAGGCCGGCCGAAGCTCCTTTTAATCCTCATCCCCGATCACAGCTCCACTGCCTCGCCACTTTTCTTCCGCCGCGCGCCATCGCCGCCGCTCGCCACTGCTCCGCGGCGTGCCGCCGTTCCACGCCGTTTCAAGCCTAGCTCCAAAGAGCAAAAAGGTGCGCCTGATCAAACTCTAGCTCATGGTACAAACCGTTTCCCTTATCGTTGAAGCCTGAGCAAGATATTGTTCGTTTCCTCTACGGCTGAGGGTAGATAGCTAGCTATGATTTCATGTCAAATTCCTTTTCGGCAAGCAATCATCCTTTGCAATTACTTAGAGATAGTTTCTATAGGCCCTAGCGATCCTGTCTGAGCAAAAACCTTTAAGGATCGTCAAGCAACGGCTCTGAATTTCGAGTTTTGCTCGCCGCCGGTGAGAAAACCTCGGTTCACCGTCGAGCTCATGATTTCCGGCAACTCACTCCCCTTCTGCGCCCATATCCTTGAACTCCATCATCCCAGAAAGGTTTTGGAGCAATTCCCAAGTGATTTGAGCTACTCTATAGAGAGTTCTATGATGCCCGAGCGCTCATCGCCGCCACCGCCGTCGCACGACCTTTTCCGGCGAGTTTCAAGACCCACTGACCTCACCATCGTGCTCAGCGACCCCAAAAACCCCCAGGCGGCAAGTTTCCGCGATTCTGGTGCGTTGGATTGGCCGGCGGCGAGGCTCGCCGGAGAGCACCGCCGCGGGAACCCCGCGCGCCGCCCGCGTCGGGAGGTAGAAGACGACGCGGCGGGTCCCGCGTGTCAGCGGCGGTAAATCCCGTCGGATCAGGTGTGGCCACGGGATTTGCTGTGGCTACGTGGTGGGAATCTGTGGCCCCCGTGTGGTTTAAATACTATTGGTTCATTTTAAAACAGTGGGGCCCACGAGTTAAATCAAATTAGGAAATTATTCCAGATTAGGCTCCAATTTAGAAAATCCATAACTTTCTGTAGGATACTCCAAAATTCTTCAAACAAATTTTGTTCGAAAGCTCTTGAGCTCTAGTTTCTGTCAATGCCAATTAGGTTCTGTGAAACCCAGAGTTAAATTCTGTAGTAAATAATCTTTCCTAATGCAAGTGCAATTTTTCCAGACAAGATAACCACGAGAAAAATCCCCAAAATTCACATAAAATTTATTGTCCTATTCTCGATTATCAGGCAAAATTTAGGAGCCATAGCACCTGTTCAACCCTCTGTATAATTCAATTTCCTTTTTCAGTTATTGAATTTTCACAGCTATTAGGTTGCTTTATTAGGTCCCAAAATTTTACTGAGTCTTCCTTTAGTCATACCCTAGCTCCTGTTAAAGTCTTGGATTTAATTAACCTACTATACTAGTCCTCAATCAGTTACAAACTAAATATTGATTTAATGTCTAGAAACTCAAATATAAAGTAAATTCAGAAATTCTTGCCGAATCATAAATACAATAACTCCTTCCCCACAGCTTAGAAAATTATGCAACTAATTTTGCTAAGACCAGAACCACTCCCTCCATCTTGATTATCAACTGTTAGCTAGGTTCAAGCTACAGTTTCCTCTCGGAAATTTTTGGAAGTTGATCTGCTTGCCATACTTTCGGAGACCACAATCTGCTATGATCATCTCCTGTTCTTTGCAAGAGCTTTGATCATATTCCCTAGTATCTACCATCGAAGTTCCAAAGCCAATCAAGATCCCTGTCATATAGTGATCACCATGAATTAATTTATGGTCTTAAAATAAATAAATTTCAAAGTCATTTATATATCCATGTTATCTGCATATCGTATAGTGACCGAAGTCGAGGAGGAGCCAGAAGCCTTGGAAGAGAACCTTCCAATTTTTAACTTAGAACCTGACCTGCAACAAGGCAAGCCCCGGTTTGCATTTAAGTCGTTTATAAACTTTTGCTTTATCACTATGATGAGTAGTATATGAATTGTGCATTACGTCTAGGGTGAATGATACTCCACTTGCATGACCAAAAATCCCAGGGGTTTATTTGGCACGAGTTACAGTTTGACCTGTAGTAACTGCTTTGCTAATGCATAGAAGATCCGGTAGAAGTCGAGTAGTTGGAATCTACTCGCGAGAGATGTATCTCACAGGATTGGTTGGATAGGAAATGGCTTAATATAATGAAATTGAGACCGGGCAGGGAATGGCTAGGAAGCGGCGAGAAGTGAGTCTCGGTCGCATAGCTCTGCCTGTGTCGATTAAGGCCCGCGTCGTGTGCGGCCCCTTCGGACAAGCTTGAATTGTACCGGCAATATAATGGACATATGGAATCCAATAAACTGATGTAACTTGATAACTGGGATGTTGAGACCCATTAACTCACCATCGATAGGGGTGGGTTGAGGACAGTAAGGTGTAAATCGGTCGGTGGACACATGAGGTGTTCCGTGCGGAGACCTTCTGTTTGCGGAGGTGAGACGGACTCAGCATTTGAGTTTCTCGTGAAAGGTGGCCACATACGCCTAGTACTGAAGTGTTATGTAGGTACAGGTGTGCTCGCTGACACTTCCGAACGACGTATGTGTCGTGTTGTCCGGGTGTGTCTTGATTGCAATCACTGTCCCTCGCAGTAATAGAGTACCACTTGTTCACTGAGCGGTGACGTAGTAAATACTAAAGAAGTCAGGAAAGTCAGATGATATCGAATTATAATTACTTTGCAACTTTGTTTGGTTTAGAGATAGTATAACTAAAGATTTACAATTTCCCCATACTTTAGCTATAATAGCATTATGTGCCTTGGGCATGTCATATCATCGGTAAAGCATTTCGTGTTTGATTGTGGAGCCCATGATGTGCCGTGCTCAGAGAATGTCATTTGCTACTTAAAACTTGGTTATAAGGATCCACTTGTAGGCGAGTTATTTATGCAATTCCATACCTATGTTTAGTGTCCCCGTGCATCTGTCTAGTGAGACGGTTAAGTCTTGCTGAGCCTTAAGCTCACGTTTGCAGTTAACGAGTTTTTGCAGGTTACCCTATTGAGGATGGGTTTGACGATGAGGCAACACCCCCTCCAGGGTGTACAGCCGAGTGGGAACCCTGCACGCCACCATAGTTTGAGTGTTGCTAGTGCAAAGTATCCCTGGCATGGAAAACTTTGCTTTTTGCATAGCTAGTGCTGAGAGCGTAGCTATGATATGTATATATTTCTTTACACCCGCTAGTATTGTGAAAACTTCCGCTGTGTATTAAATAAAAGACTTGGTCTTGTACTTTATTCTGGTTCTATTCTTGTAAACTGTTGGGTGTCGCATCGCACGACACCACCCAATGAGATCCTCGAATGTGTGGACTCCGGTCTCCACAGACATGGTATCAGAGCTTCGTTGGGAACAGTGTACCGGAAAAGAACATATTTTCAAAAATTAGGAATTTGAGTGAGGAATTAGTTATATGCCGTTATAAGGAATATTATTAGTATAAGATTTAAAGGTGGTAAACTAACTATGTGTTATTATATTCTGTAACGACGCTCCGACATCAGGTAAGAGGTAAGGTACGCCACCGAGAGCGGATCAATCTCGGTAAACTCAGCATACGAGAGGTGGTATGTGAAATTTCCGTGGCTTGGCACGGAAAGTCAATATGAGTCTTTGAAACTTTCCATGTTTCTAAGAACATATGACACGCGGTACCCCAGCGTGACACAAAGTTAGAGGGAAACCCCGTCGGGTGGTATGTAACCCGATAGTGTGTTCTCATATCTATGAGAACATGCGAACACGTATGCCCGAGCGTGTATAAGCCGGATCGTACGGGAGTCTTTGCTGTACAGACGTATTTACAGCCATGTACCTCGAGACATGGCCTCGCTCGAGGACGACTCACGCCTGAGTCGTGTGCATTTACTTTTAGTTATATATTATTGTGACTGTCTGCCGTGTTTCCCCGTGCCGCCCTTGAGGTGCGAAGGTGTGAAAGGGGATTGTTTGTCTTCTGCAGGTAACCTAACTCCGGTAGCAACCCGTGTAGAAGCCGTTTGCGAGTGAACGATATAGGAACCACCAATAGACGTAACCGGATGTACCGGATAGAATTTCCTTTCGTGAGGCACGTAGTACCGTCAGTATCAAACATGATACTAGACCCTCCCCACCGACAGAATGGTTGCATTGTGTTTTAAGAAAGTCCGACTATCAGATACTGATAATTTCGGGCTCGACTTGATAAATTGGATAGAACCAAGATTTTTGCTTTCTGGTAGAAGTAGCTCAACTTCGCCAGGTTGTAATCTTGGTTAGCAATTAGATAACATAAGCATATCCTACATGAATGGAAAGCTTGTGAAGGTCTCTCCAACTTTTCCGTTGACCATAAAGACAGAAAAGCTTGTTAATCTGTTGAAAACTGGGGTTTACTGTAATTACTCCACATGAACCCACCTTTGTACCGTTTCTGTATTCTTGCCATAACTCACTGTAGAAAAATCCACTTCCTTATTGGGATATATGTTTGAGAAGGGTAGGTGGAGATTCACTAGTTTGTTTTGGGGAGTCTTTCCTGATTTTAATTGGAGTTTAACCAAATTGGGAAGTCAGCACAGTAAACTGCATGACTACTGATGCAAACCAGTCAGCTTTACTGATGAGTTTGGATAATTATAACCCCTAATCCAGAACAGTGATATGATTACGCATATACATTTCTGGAAAGCTTAGGGAGTCATCTATCAACTTTATTTATCACTCCTGACCTGAATCTAGGTGTAGCTATGCCTAATTCCATTTGTCGCAAATTTGGTTCCTGCAGTCCAAAACTTGGAACAGTTTGCACATAATTGTGAATTGATGCATATGGATTTTTTAGTTCTGGATTGTTAACACGATGTTACTCACGGTTTATTTTGACACTACCTCAATATCTTATCATGATGAACCTGTATAGAATGTGGAGATAAGCCCATATACAGTGGAGGTTCTGTCGAAATTTTCAGAACCCTTGAGTCAACTTAAAACTGGTATAGATTGTTCATACTAGTTCAACAGTGGCTGTATGAGTACAATCTGGAAAGGTTTTGAAGTGTACTACAATTTTTGTATTCAACATAAAGTTTAGTTCTGACTTCTTCTGTATGAAACTTACGGGTTAATGCAGACAGGTCAGATAAACCAGAACTGTACTCATTTCCAGATTGCCGCTTTGACTGAACCAATGGATTAGGGATATTTCTTTTTGTCCCACATCATCAGTGATTGGGTCGAATACTTAAACGGTGTATTGACATTCGGGTATATTTGTCCACAGATGGCAGCACCAAGAATTCAGTTGCCTAATGGATGGGTGTTCTCAACATGCACCGGGCACGCCGGTTTTCCGGACGTGTTTGCACGGTTGCTCGGCCAGTTTGGCTATTTGGTGTTACCTAGCTATTGGGGCAAGAAGTTCCAGGAGGGCGGTATGTGGAGTTGCACTATCTACGTCGATGTGCCTGCCGGTCCACCGCACCTCGGATGGGCTCCATACTCCATCAAGATCAAGGGATTGATATTAGAAGAAACATGGAGCTACGCCGCAAGTGTTGCCATAGGGAGGTTTTGCAAACTCCATTACCGTCATCTGGTGGGTACTCCGTATGAGTTCTTTCCAGTCAACGGCAGGGCTTCTGAAGCCTGGGCAACCCGCTTGCTTGCGGAGGTGGGAGAGCATGGCGAAACATCCGCAACAGCCTTAGCGATGTATGCAGCCGCCTCACATCGCGAGAAGGGTAATCAAAGGACATGCATAAAAGAATTGACAAACAATCTGAAGCAAGCCATGAAGCGAGCAAATCACTTTGAGTGGGCAAATGACGGACTTAGGGATATGATGGCTCCTCTTAATCATCGTTTGAACCTTAGGGAGAATCAATGGCATGACGCTGTTATGGATTTGGCCGCGTCTCGCCAGGAGACTCTAGAGAGAGATATTGATCTGGAGGCAAGCCTACTTTATGGGCACCAACGGGACACACAGTTGAACGTGGTGACTGCAGACAGGGATCAGTCCAGAGTAGAGGCTCAGAGCTGGAAGACCAGCTGTGAACAGGCTCAGCAAGAGAATGAGGCCTGGGGGATGTTTATGATACAGGCAGATTGGCAAGCTATGGCTGCCAAGAAGACGTTGATGTTGAACGATGTATCAACTTCTACTCCAGCACCCGTATCAGAGGTGCCTAGCCCTGAAGATGAAGAAGAAGAAGAAGACCCAGAGGAACTTGAATACGTCGAGTAGAGCGTATTGAAGTTAGATGTGGTAGCACTTCCGCCAACACCGGGCGGCATATAGTTACATGGTTGCTAGTGTTTCTCTTTTGTGACCATGTTTGTGTCATATTAAGAGTAATGGTTGTGGTGTCTAGCTAATTAGATGAGTATGACATGTCAGGAAGGCCAAGTATGGTAGAGATGTATTTCCATAAAGGGAGTCCATCATTTTGGATTTACTACTGTAAACTTGGTCTTGAGATGATATATTTTGTATAAAGTTTGTGCTTTATCAATATATGTAAATGTTATGCATCGTCTATTATTGTCTACCGCATTTCTAAGGGAGGATAAACTTGAGGCAATGAGACTTACCGTGTTATTCATTATATTGCAGTATGGTGCGTACTCGTACAGCCTCAGAGGTGGGAGGATCTAGTGGGGGACAGGGGGATGACACACCACCCCCGGGGCAGAATACGCCTCAGACGCAACCACCTCCACCACCTCCAACCACACTCCCCAGGAGTCTCGCGGAGGTTCTCGCTGCAGTGCTCGGCTCGCGCGACGAGCAAACCGAGTTACTGCGGATGTTGGTGCAGCACTCGTCCCGTCAAGGGGGACGACAGGATGATGGACCGCGTCAGCAATTTCAGAGTTCCTACTCTGATTTCTCATCGACACACCCACCGGTATTCACAGAAGCCGATGAACCGTTGGACGCGGATAACTGGCTCCGCACCATTGAAGGAAAGTTCGGTTTACTCGCGGTAACCGAACAGCAAAAGACATTGTTTGCAGCGCAACAACTGCAGGGGTCTGCCGGTGCGTGGTGGGCCAATTACCTTGCCGCACGCCCCGCAGGCCATGTTGTAAGCTAGACCGAATTCCGGGAGGCATTTCGCGCCTACCACATCCCTCCCGGGATTATGAGGAGGAAGCTTCAAGAGTTCTTGGAGCTAAGGCAAGGAGGAAGGAGTGCATACGAATACTCCAAATCATTCAACCACTTGGCCCAATATGCTCAGGACCAAGTGAATACCGAAGATCGGAAGCGGGAATGTTTCTACCGGGGTTTGAACCCCAAGTTGAAGGACAAGCTTGCTCTGTTCAACCGCGGCAACTTCAACGACATAGTCAATGCCGCTATCATGCAGGAGGACGCTACGCGCGAGCTGTCCTCCGATAAAAAGAAGAGGGGTGCTCCACAGAGCAGCGGAGGTGGTGCTCCTCAGAAGTACCGTATGGTGTATCGATCACCATCCGGCCAAAGGTGGCAGCCGCCATCGCGACCACCAATGTTCCGTGGTCGTCAGTTCAACAACGGCGGATTTCGGCCGCAGCAACAACAGGGGATGGTTCCACGTGCACTTCCACCTCCACCACGTGCACCGGGATTCCGTCCTCCCCTTCGCATTGGCCAAACCCCGTACACGTGTTTCACGTGTGGACGTACGGGGCACTTCGCCAAGGATTGTCCGCAGAATCGACAAAGCGGAGGGCAATCATCTTACCAGGGGGCCAACCAACCCCGCAACCAGCCCAAGAAGCTAGCCACCAGACCCGGCAACATCCACCACCTCGCTATCGAGAACGTTCCAGAAGGCGCACCCGTGCTCACGGGTACGTTCTCTATCTTCAATCAACTCGTAGTCATACTCTTTGACTCCGGAGCTTCACACAATGTCATTAGTAAATCTTTTGTCGTTAAAAGTCAATTGCCTGTTATCTCCACAAAAACCCCATATGTGATTAGCACTCCAGCCGGGAAAACGGTAACAAATAAATTGGTTCCTGGAATCCCACTTAACCTAGATGGAACCATATATCTTACTTCATTTCTGATATTAGAACATCAAAATCTAGATATCATCTTAGGAATGGCATGGTTGCAATACCATGGTGCTATCCTTGATATCGTTCCTCGAAAAATTTATCTAAACTCTCCACTCCATCAGCCCCAGGTTCTCAATCTTGAGAACATCATTCCATTAGACCCATCCACTCACAACACCGAGGTTATGGAACTTAAGGATATTCCGGTAGTATGTGAATACCCCGACGTATTTCCTGAAGATCTTCCTGGTATGCCCCCAGAGAGAGATATAGAGTTCAAGATTGAACTTGCACCAGGAACAGTGCCAATTTCAAGGCCACCCTACAAGATGGCACCTAAGGAACTTGCAGAACTGAAGGAACAATTAACTGAACTTGAGAGCAAAGGTTTTATTCGTCCAAGTTCATCACCATGGGGTTGTTCTGCACTGTTTGTAGAAAAGAAAGATAAGACCTTGAGACTGTGTGTAGACTATCGTCCACTTAATGCTGTCACCATCAAGAACAAGTATCCACTACCGCGCATTGATATTCTTTTCGATCAATTAGTGGGTGCTAAAGTGTTTTCGAAGATGGATCTTCGTTCTGGTTATCATCAAATTAGAATCCGACCAGAAGATATATCCAAAACAGCATTCTCAACAAGGTATGGACTGTATGAATATCTGGTTATGTCCTTCGGATTAACCAACGCCCCGGCTCATTTCATGTATCTCATGAACTCAGTGTTCATGCCGGAATTGGACAAGTTCGTCGTGGTCTTCATTGACGACATACTTGTGTATTCAAAATCCGAAGAAGAACATGCTCAACACTTGCATATTGTGCTTCAGTGATTACGGGACCATCAGTTGTATGCTAAGTTCAGCAAGTGTGAATTCTGGATCAACCAGGTGCCATTTTTAGGGCACATCATTTCAGCAGAAGGTATTGCAGTTGATCCAAGCAAGATCAAGCAAGTCCTCAAATGGGAGTCTCCAAAGTCTGTACATGAAGTCCGAAGTTTCCTGGGTTTAGCAGGATATTACCGGAGGTTTATACCCAGTTTCTCCAAAATAGCTAAACCAATGACAGAACTTCTGAAGAAAGGACAAAAGTATGTATGGACTGAGGCATGTGAGGCAGGTTTCAAAGCATTGGTGAAACACCTTACAACGGCACCAGTTTTAGCCCAACCAGACACAACCAAAGCATTTGAGGTCTTTTGCGACGCATCTGGGATTGGTTTAGGTTGTGTATTAATGCAAGAGCGAAGAGTGATCGCGTATGGATCGCGACAGCTTCGGAACCACGAGCAGCACTACCCGACTCATGATCTTGAGCTGGCTGCTGTGGTGCTAGCATTGAAGATGTGGAGGCATTATCTACTGGGTAATTTAGTACACCTCTACACTGATCACAAAAGCTTGAAATACATCTTCACCCAGAAGGATTTGAATATGCGACAAAGGCGATGGTTAGAATTGATCAAGGATTATGAGATTGAGATCCACTACCATCCAGGCAAGGCGAATGTAGTCGCCGATGCACTGAGCCGCAAGTCCCATGTCAACAATCTTTCCCTCACCACAATGGAAGGTAAAGAAGGACAGAGTCTTTACTTGGTTCCATATGCAGCACTCTACAACCTAGCTCTCATTCCTACCATCAGGGAGGATATTGTAGCAGCTCAGAAGGAAGACAAGGGGATGTCGCATATTCGACAAAGAATGATAAAGGGGGAAATGAAATGTTTCCATAGTGACAAAGAGGGTACCATCTGGTTTAACGACCGTATAGTGGTACCCCGAAACATGGAACTTAGAAAGAAGATACTGGACGAAGCTCATTTGTCCAAGTATTCCATTCATCCGGGAAGCAACAAGATGTACCAAGATTTGAAGAAGAAATTCTGGTGGACTCGGATGAAGAGAGAAGTAGCTAAATACGTGTCCGAGTGTGATACGTGCCGGCGAGTAAAGGCCGACCATATGAAGGCAGCTGGACAGCTTCAACCTTTAAGCATACCGGCTTGGAAATGGGAGGATATCAGTATGGATTTCATTGTTGGGTTGCCTCCCACTCTCCATAAACACGACTCCATTTGGGTGATCGTTGACCGATTGACCAAATCGGCTCATTTCATACCGGTCCGCGTGGCATACGATGCGAGGCGATACGCGGAAATTTATATCTCCAGAATAATATGTCTACATGGTGTACCCTGTACCATCATCTCAGATCGTGGAGCTGTATTTGTTTCGCGATTCTGGGAGCATCTCCACGCTGCACTGGGAACCAAGTTAATTCGGAGCTCGGCCTATCATCCTCAGACCGATGGTCAGACCGAACGGGTGAATCAAGTGCTAGAAGACATGCTTCGTGCCTGTGCCATCCACCAGGGCAAGAACTGGGATGATCATCTACCTTTGGCGGAGTTTTCATACAACAACGGTTACCAGGCTAGCATCCAGATGGCGCCCTATGAAGCTCTCTATGGCCGAAAGTGTCGCACACCCTTGAACTGGTGCGAATCAGGTGAACGGGCAGTGTACGGCATCGACTTAGTAAATGACGCCGAGGATCGAGTTCGCACTATTCAGGCGAATCTCAAAGCTGCTCAGTCTCGTCAGAAGAGCTACGCGGACAAACGACGTCGACCTCTTCACTTCGAAGTTGGAAATCAAGTTTATCTTCGGGTATCCCCTATGAAAGGTATCCATCGATTCAGAATGAAAGGGAAGCTAGCCCCACGTTTTATTGGGCCATTCGCAATCCTGGCACAATGCGGACCTGTGGCATATCAATTAGAGTTACCACCGTCACTTTCAGGGGTTCACAATGTGTTCCACGTTTCTCAGTTACGAAAGTGTCTTAAAACTCCCGCTGATGTCCGCATAGAGGATTTGGAAGCTCTCCAACCAGATCTCACCTATTCCGAGCATCCAATTCAGATCATCGATGAAAAGACTCGCACCACAAGAAGCCGCACCTTGTATTTCTATAAGGTTTTGTGGAGCAACCACAGTGCGGAAGAAGCCACGTGGGAAAGCGAGGAGTATCTTAGAACGAACTATCCGGACTTATTAGCGGCATATGTTCGATAGATCCTTTTTCCTTTGCCTTCTTTTGTAATCTCGGGACGAGATTCTTTTAAGGGGGGAGGAATGTAAAACCCCACTTTTATGGCATGTTAAGTTCATATGGGTTTTGTGATCAACTATTTTGGATCTCCAATATAATGGTACACATGAACTATGCCATCCAAAACTTATCTTGCACTCTTTGTTAGATTCTTTTATCATAGGTATTGGACTTCACCATGAATCCAAATTATATTCTATTCACCTTTTAAGAATAAGAATTTTTGGATAAGGATTAGTAAGCAATGCACAATGAAGCCCTCATAAGCTCTAAACCAAATATTCAAATTAAGGGCTCTAAATTTTTCCATGAGCTCCTAAATTCCTCAATAGCATGCTTACAAAGTTTCAAAATTTTAGAAACTCATCTACTATTTTTATTGAGGTGCTTAGCAAATTTGAATCAAATTCAAATCTGAATTTTTAATTCTTCTCCAAATTCTTTAAACATAAGAATTGAATTCACCATTGTGTTCAGAATAATTCATTTGCCATCTCCACAAAATTTCATGATTTTTGGAGTTGATCTTCTATTTTTAAATAATTTAGTAACTGAGCTGTGGGGAGAATCACTGGACAGTGGGCCCCACATGTCAGCTCCCCTTTTAAATGGATCAGCTCAACCCCGACACCTCTGCACCGCCGCGCCCCCGCTCGACACCGCGCACGCATGCAGCTCCAGCGAGCTGCCTGCCTGCTCGCCGCGGCTCTATAAAAGGCCGGCCGAAGCTCCTTTTAATCCTCATCCCCGATCACAGCTCCACTGCCTCGCCACTTTTCTTCCGCCGCGCGCCATCGCCGCCGCTCGCCACTGCTCCGCGGCGTGCCGCCGTTCCACGCCGTTTCAAGCCTAGCTCCAAAGAGCAAAAAGGTGCGCCTGATCAAACTCTAGCTCATGGTACAAACCGTTTCCCTTATCGTTGAAGCCTGAGCAAGATATTGTTCGTTTCCTCTACGGCCGAGGGTAGATAGCTAGCTATGATTTCATGTCAAATTCCTTTTCGGCAAGCAATCATCCTTTGCAATTACTTAGAGATAGTTTCTATAGGCCCTAGCGATCCTGTCTGAGCAAAAACCTTTAAGGATCGTCAAGCAACGGCTCTGAATTTCGAGTTTTGCTCGCCGCCGGTGAGAAAACCTCGGTTCACCGTCGAGCTCATGATTTCCGGCAACTCACTCCCCTTCTGCGCCCATATCCTTGAACTCCATCATCCCAGAAAGGTTTTGGAGCAATTTCCAAGTGATTTGAGCTACTCTATAGAGAGTTCTATGATGCCCGAGCGCTCATCGCCGCCACCGCCGTCGCACGACCTTTTCCGGCGAGTTTCAAGACCCACTGACCTCACCATCGTGCTCAGCGACCCCAAAAACCCCCAGGCGGCAAGTTTCCGCGATTCTGGTGCGTTGGATTGGCCGGCGGCGAGGCTCGCCGGAGAGCACCGCCGCGGGAACCCCGCGCGCCGCCCGCGTCGGGAGGTAGAAGACGACGCGGCGGGTCCCGCGTGTCAGCGGCGGTAAATCCCGTCGGATCAGGTGTGGCCACGGGATTTGCTGTGGCTACGCGGTGGGAATCTGTGGCCCCCGTGTGGTTTAAATACTATTGGTTCATTTTAAAATAGTGGGGCCCACGAGTTAAATCAAATTAGGAAATTATTCCAGATTAGGCTCCAATTTAGAAAATCCATAACTTTCTGTAGGATACTCCAAAATTCTTCAAACAAATTTTGTTCGAAAGCTCTTGAGCTCTAGTTTCTGTCAATGCCAATTAGGTTCTGTGAAACCCAGAGTTAAATTCTGTAGTAAATAATCTTTCCTAATGCAAGTGCAATTTTTCCAGACAAGATAACCACGAGAAAAATCCCCAAAATTCACATAAAATTTATTGTCCTATTCTCGATTATCAGGCAAAATTTAGGAGCCATAGCACCTGTTCAACCCTCTGTATAATTCAATTTCCTTTTTCAGTTATTGAATTTTCACAGCTATTAGGTTGCTTTATTAGGTCCCAAAATTTTACTGAGTCTTCCTTTAGTCATACCCTAGCTCCTGTTAAAGTCTTGGATTTAATTAACCTACTATACTAGTCCTCAATCAGTTACAAACTAAATATTGATTTAATGTCTAGAAACTCAAATATAAAGTAAATTCAGAAATTCTTGCCGAATCATAAATACAATAACTCCTTCCCCACAGCTTAGAAAATTATGCAACTAATTTTGCTAAGACCAGAACCACTCCCTCCATCTTGATTATCAACTGTTAGCTAGGTTCAAGCTACAGTTTCCTCTCGGAAATTTTTGGAAGTTGATCTGCTTGCCATACTTTCGGAGACCACAATCTGCTATGATCATCTCCTGTTCTTTGCAAGAGCTTTGATCATATTCCCTAGTATCTACCATCGAAGTTCCAAAGCCAATCAAGATCCCTGTCATATAGTGATCACCATGAATTAATTTATGGTCTTAAAATAAATAAATTTCAAAGTCATTTATATATCCATGTTATCTGCATATCGTATAGTGACCGAAGTCGAGGAGGAGCCAGAAGCCTTGGAAGAGAACCTTCCAATTTTTAACTCAGAACCTGACCTGCAACAAGGCAAGCCCCGGTTTGCATTTAAGTCGTTTATAAACTTTTGCTTTATCACTATGATGAGTAGTATATGAATTGTGCATTACGTCTAGGGTGAATGATACTCCACTTGCATGACCAAAAATCCCAGGGGTTTATTTGGCACGAGTTACAGTTTGACCTGTAGTAACTGCTTTGCTAATGCATAGAAGATCCGGTAGAAGTCGAGTAGTTGGAATCTACTCGCGAGAGATGTATCTCACAGGATTGGTTGGATAGGAAATGGCTTAATATAATGAAATTGAGACCGGGCAGGGAATGGCTAGGAAGCGGCGAGAAGTGAGTCTCGGTCGCATAGCTCTGCCTGTGTCGATTAAGGCCCGCGTCGTGTGCGGCCCCTTCGGACAAGCTTGAATTGTACCGGCAATATAATGGACATATGGAATCCAATAAACTGATGTAACTTGATAACTGGGATGTTGAGACTCATTAACTCACCATCGATAGGGGTGGGTTGAGGACAGTAAGGTGTAAATCGGTCGGCGGACACATGAGGTGTTCCGTGCGGAGACCTTCTGTTTGCGGAGGTGAGACGGGCTCAGCATTTGAGTTTCTCGTGAAAGGTGGCCACATACGCCTAGTACTGAAGTGTTATGTAGGTACAGGTGTGCTCGCTGACACTTCCGAACGACGTATGTGTCGTGTTGTCCGGGTGTGTCTTGATTGCAATCACTGTCCCTCGCAGTAATAGAGTACCACTTGTTCACTGAGCGGTGACGTAGTAAATACTAAAGAAGTCAGGAAAGTCAGATGATATTGAATTATAATTACTTTGCAACTTTGTTTGGTTTAGAGATAGTATAACTAAAGATTTACAATTTCCCCATACTTTAGCTATAATAGCATTATGTGCCTTGGGCATGTCATATCATCGGTAAAGCATTTCGTGTTTGATTGTGGAGCCCATGATGTGCCGTGCTCAGAGAATGTCATTTGCTACTTAAAACTTGGTTATAAGGATCCACTTGTAGGCGAGTTATTTATGCAATTCCATACCTATGTTTAGTGTCCCCGTGCATCTGTCTAGTGAGACGGTTAAGTCTTGCTGAGCCTTAAGCTCACGTTTGCAGTTAATGAGTTTTTGCAGGTTACCCTATTGAGGATGGGTTTGACGATGAGGCAACACCCCCTCCAGGGTGTACAACCGAGTGGGAACCCTGCACGCCGCCATAGTTTGAGTGTTGCTAGTGCAAAGTATCCCTGGCATGGAAAACTTTGCTTTTTGCATAGCTAGTGCTGAGAGCGTAGCTATGGTATGTATATATTTCTTTACACCCGCTAGTATTGTGAAAACTTCCGCTGTGTATTAAATAAAAGACTTGGTCTTGTACTTTATTCTGGTTCTATTCTTGTAAACTGTTGGGTGTCGCATCGCACGACACCACCCAATGAGATCCTCGGATGTGTGGACTCCGGTCTCCACACCGTCTGTGATGAAAGAACAACACAGGCGGATTTTAAAGAACAACGGTCTGGGTAAATACATGATCTTCAGAATCGGTTCTTAATTAAGAACCGCCTGTAATGCAACGAACTTCACAGACGGATTTTAAGAAACAACCGTCTGGGTAAATACATGATCTTCACAGACGGTTATTAATTATTAACCGTCTGTAATGCAATGAACTTCACAGACGGATTTTAAGAAACAACCGTCTGGGTAAATACATGATCTTCGTTGGCGGTTCTTGATTAATAACCGTCTGTAATGCAATGAACTTCACAGATGGATTTTAAGGAACAACCGTCTGAGTAAATACATGATCTTCGTTGGCGGTTCTTAATTAATAACCGTCTGTAATGCCATGAACTCCATAGCCGGTTCTTGATTAACAACAGCCTGAGAAGATCATGTATTTTCAGTGGCGGTCATTGTTTAATTATCATAAGCGGTTTTCATTGAAATTACAGGGATGTAGTTGCAATTATATATCACAGCCGTATGTAGTCGTGCAGGCAAAATTGTATCAGGAAAAAAACACAGATGAGCTAGCGGATACTAGTACAGTAATGCATTATAGGAAATGCTCGATCACCAGTGAGGCTGGCTTAATTGTGATAATACACCATTAGAGGCTTTACAATTGTTCAAAGATAATTTCTTTACACACTGAACAAAAATCATGCTACATTCATTGTAGATCGACGATGAAGCTCCCATCGATCAATCTAAATTGTACCGTCCTGCTTGCTCCTGAACACGTCTCTTATATTCCGCTGGATCCTGAAAATATTGACATTATTTAAATTAACAAATGTCGAAGGAGGAATGAATAACCTACGTTGGTCACTAAGTCAAAGTGTCATCTAACCTTGATAAGTAGATTATAGCAATCATTTTCAACATCAGGCACATTTGGCTGATGCAGCAAACGCTGAACTTCAAGTAGTATAGTTTTGATTGTAAAAGCACTGCACCACCCCTACGAAATATAATTTAAGCAATATAAGAAACCAGTTCAAATAAGTTCGACAACAATTATAAGTAATAATTACATGAACAAAATAGGTCTATCTTACAGTCTCTTGATCCAGAATCCCGATGCAGAGTGCTCCCAAACGATGGACATTTGGGTGGAAGAACCCAATTGGAAAGGCGCATCTTGGAGGCACCAAGGGATAGTCCTCAGAGAAGGAGATTGTCAGGGGGTAGTAACCATCTTCCCATTCAGTCTGCAAAAGAAATTTATTAATAGGAGGACGATGGTTAAACTCATATTGTGCTTGTTCTTCATGACTTACCCCTTCTTTACCGGGGACGATGCACTGCCACTTCAATAAATCTCCCGATTCAGGCTTCGCAGAGAAACCCTACGCGGAGAAATTGAAAATACCAAAAACAAACAACACGGAAAAACATACTACAGTTAAGTTCATCAGTCCATTACAGATACATATGTATATACAACCATGTGACCGGTGTGCCATATGTACATACATGGGGATGGTTCTTGCACCACGCCAAGCGCTCCTCCTTCAATTGGCTACACGCCCGAGACATCATTATCTGAAGAAAGACCAAACTTCAAAACTTCCAAATCATTGAGTCCAAACGCATATGTACACAAATGCAAAAGGACACAATCCATATACCAACATTGTTCTAGGTTGATTTCAGAAGATACAAATATATACAATATATATCATCTCGCATTGCTATATACATTTTTTCCAGCATTGACATCTTCTCGCATATAGGGTTTCAAATTCTTTTTAATGCTTCTCTCTACGCGCTTGATGTTTTCTGGTTCGGTGAAAAGGTACATCTCTTCATACTGATTATATTCCTCTTCATTATCTCCCACATTGTCAACCCCAACAATATTTTGCTTTCCAGAAACAACTACGTGCAACTTCTCAGTTTCTGGATCTTGAACATAAAAAACTTGTGCAACATTATCGGCGAGAACCCACAGGTCATCTTTGTAACCCACTTTATTCAAGTCTACCAGTGTCAGTCCGTAATTGTCCACTTTCAAACCATCAGGATGTTTGACCCATTGGCACTTTAATACGGGCATTACCATTCTTTCGCCATAATTGAGTTCCCATATTTCCTCTATGAACCCGAAGTATGTGGTCTTCTGCCCTTGTGAATCATAAGCCTCAATACGAACACCACTATTTTGTGCAACACCCTTACCTTCTTTTTCTTTAGTGTAAAATGTGTAACCATTGATGTCATATGCTTGCCATGATGTTACCAAAGCAGATGGGCCACAAGCTAACTTCTTCATTGTTGCCTCTTCTATAGTGTTTCCGTATGATATATTTTTGTCCATTAACCATTCAGTGAAACATCTTTTGTGCTCTTTCATGATCCAGTCCTCTTTGCGGTCTTGGTTTTTATCACGAAGCTCAATTTGGTGTTCCTCGATGTACGGCTCAGCTATTGCGAGCTGTTGTAGTACACCAAAATGTGCACGGTGTACATTCTTGTAATCTTGAACAATAAAAGTTTTCTTACCCACTTTGCCTCTCCCACGTAGTCTACCCTCATGTACTGGTATAGGCACACCTATCGATTTTCCATCTTTGATGTAATCAGCGCAGCCCTCAATCACTTCTTCAGTGGTGTATCCTTCCATAATTGAACCCTCTGGGTGAGCACGGTTCCGCACATAACCTTTTAATACTCCTAAATATCTCTCCAACGAAAACATATGATGTAAATATAGTGGCCCCAATGCTTTTATCTGATCAACAAGATGTATGATTAGGTGTACTTGCATATCAAAAAAGGATGGTGGGAAACACATCTCAAGCTTGCACATTGTCTCGACGATGTATGTTTTCAGATAGTCTAAATCCTCACGTGCTATCACCTTTTGCGATACTGCATTGAAGAAGTAACACAAACGTGTGATGACAACTTTTATATGCTCAGGTTTGATTACTCTTATTGCAATGGCAAGGAAAACTGTCATCATCATGTGACAGTCGTGAGAATTATAACCGAATAAAGACAAGTCTTTCATCGAGACTAGTTTGCAGATATTGGATGAGAAACTTGTGGGCACTTTGATCCCACGCAAGCATTCGCAAATTGCTTTTTTCTCTTCTAGCGTCAAGTTGTAGCTGGCTGGGGGAAGGTAATGCTTCCCGTTCGCCTTTTCTACTGGATGAAGCTCTGGTCTCAAATCAAGATTTACTAGGTCCATACGTGAATTTAATCCATCCTTTGTTTTCCTCGGCATGTCCAGCAAGGTCCCAATGATGCTGTCAAATACATTCTTTGTAACGTGCATCAAATCAATACTATGGCAAAATTCCAGATTCTTCCAATATGGAAGATACTTGAAAAAAATTGATTGTTTCTTGAAAGCCATGTCAGTTGTATCATCCGAAGATGTACTTTTCTTTCTCTTAATTCCTTTACTCTTTTTTCCCTTACCGAAAGCAATATGAATGTTCTTGACCATTTCAAACACAAGTTTTCCACTATAAGATTTCGGTGCAGTATCTTTTTTGATTTTGTTATCAAATTGTTCTTTCATCTTCCTATACTTGTGTGTATCTGTCAAGAACCGTCGATGTCTCATGTACACCGTCTTTCTGGATGAAGTGAGGTATAGATATCCAGTTCTATCCACGCACCTAACGCAACCTTTCTTCCCTTTCATTTGTCCCAATAATATAAACAGTCCGGGATAATCATGCACGGTAACGAATATCATTGCTCTTAGCGTGAAATACTCCTGCTTGTACTCATCCCATGTACGTACCCCTTCATTCCACAATTTCGCCATATCTTCCATTAAAGGTTCCAAGAACACATCAATTTCGATGCCGTGTTGTTTCGGACCTTGGATAAGAACAGATAATAAGATATATTTCCTTTTGTGACACAACCACGTCTGTAGGTTGTACATAGTTAAGACCACGGGCCATGTGCTGTGTATGCTCCTTTTTTCACCAAACGGATTCATTCCATCTGTACCCAAGGCAAACCTCACATTTCTGATTTCCTTCGCAAATTTTGGATACTGAATATCAAAATTTTTCCACTGCATTGCATCACCAGGGTGTCGTATATGTTTTTCATTCTTCTTGCGTTGCTCGGAATGCCAACGCATAAGTTCAGCCTCCCTAGGGTTTGAGAACAAACGCTTCAAGCGATCAATTACCGGAAGGTACCACATCACCAATGCAGGAATTTTTCTCTTATTCTTCCCGTCTGCATCGCCAGAAGTATCGTCATCGTCACCTTCAGTACCAATAATAAACTTCTTATTCTTCTGAGTCTTTTTCATGTTGGTAACATACTCTTTGCGATACAGAATACAATGGTTCACACAAGCGTGTATTTTTGTCACACCTAGTGCCATCGGGCAAAGAAGTTTCTTCTCTTTATAAGTGCTTCTAGGCAGTTTATTTGGATTTGGAAGAATTTCTGCCAGAAGATTCAAAAGATCAGAGAAACTACAATCGGACCATCCGTGCGTAGCTTTCAACTTTAGTAGTTCTAAGACTGCACGCAATGTAGTAAACTCTTTATCACAACCGTTTGATTCATCATATAAAAGCTCTGTGGCCGCATTCTGCAATGTCTCCATTTTACTTAAACCTTTGCTTGCTCCCATAGAAGTCAGTACATATGGTTCAATGTGACGCAACATCTCCTCACAATCGAACTCATCATCATCATCACCAGCTTGATTGTCACTACCATCATTGATATGAACATTATCATCATCTGAGCCTCTCTCATCATCTTTATCCACATCATGTGTATCTAACTCACCATGCCCTGTCCATATTGTGTAGTTATTTTTGAAACCTCTTTTCACCAAATGAGATTGGATTACTATAGTATCCGTCCAAGCAATCTTATTTTCGCAGTCGATACATGGACATAATATGTCATCTATCTTTTGCAACTTCGCATGTCTCTTGGATGCTTCAATAAAATTTGCAACATTACGAATGTACATAGGATCGGGTCTTGGCATGTTATACATCCACGCTCGACGGTCCATGCTTCAATAATAGAATTTTTTGTCAGATTTACAAAATTTGGCCACAAATATTCTCTAAAGGTATTCTATAAAATGAATTTACAGAGACATAACAAGTATGATTAGGGCGACTAATGTAGGAGACGGGCGATGTCTTGAGGCGAGCGGAGTCAAAGGGGGAAACAGGCCCAGCAGCATGGGCTAGGTCTGGGTGGGATCCAGTCCGTTATATCGGGAAACAGGCCCAGATGCATCTTATATATATTACAATAGCATCTGTTAATTAAACATCATATTCATGTCACATAATAGGTACAAAAAGGAAACAATCCATATAGTCCATACATCAATATACCAGAACACAATCCATACAGTCCTTACACATGCAAAAGGACAGAATCCATATACCAGAACACACAAAACTAACATCTTATCAGTTAATGAAAATATACAAAGAAAAAGTAAGGAAACTACATTTACCTTGCAGAGGCGTCAGCACGATGGGGAGGCGTCAGCACGGTGGGCCGGCTGGGTGGAGAAGTGGCGGTGCGGGGTTGAGCGGCGGCGCGGCAGTATGGGCTGGGCGGCGGAGCGGCGGCGCGGCAGTATGGGCTGGGCGGCGGAGCGGCGGCGCGGCGCAGTGGAAATTTCAACAGCCTGGCGGCGTCGATATAAATTCTCCAGGGTTGCGTTTTGACTGCGGTGAGGGGTCTTTATATAGACGTAGGTTTTTCACAGGCGGTTTTTAACTTTATCGCACACGGGTTTTACTTACCAACCGCCTGAGATGATGTTTATTAATTAAGAAGTAAATATCTTCAGAGTCTGTTGGTACTTAATAACCGCCAAGGAAGATTTTTATCTCAGGCAGGTATTACTTAACAACCGTCTAAGATAATGCCAACTGAACAAAATATTTTTAAAACTTGTATAGTTGACGTTGAAATGTTTTGGTAAATATCAAATTAATTTCTACTCACATATTATTCACATTTGTGTATCTCATAAAAAAAGATCTTTCACTCAAAATTGTTGGTACGAACATATTTGTATAATTTATACATGTATGAATTTTTTTAATTTTTTTAAAAGCACTCCACCATTTCAAACTTCAAATTATCCACCAGTATTCATTGACACTTGATTGAAATATGTACAAAACACAAGAAAAATGTACAAGAACACTTGATTGAAATCCTAAAACTACACTACGGCCCCGCCTCCTCCATCCCCTCCGCCAGCTTCTCAAACCAAGCCAAGCGGTCCTCCTCCGACTCGTCGTCGTAGTCGTCACCATGGTGGTGGTCGCCGTCGTCGTCGTCGCCGTCGTCAGTGGACGACTCGTCGTCGCCGTCGTCGGAGGACGACTCGTCGTCATCATCGTCATCATCATCGTCGTCGTCGAAGTCGTCCTCCTCCTCCTCCTCCTCCTCCTCCTCCTCCTCCTCCTCCTCCTCCTCCTCCTCCTCCTCCTCCTTCGGCGACGATGCAGCAGGAGAGAGGGTCGGCTGCTCCGGCTGAGCCGATTGCTCCGGCTGAGCCGATTGCTCCGGCTGTACCGGTGGCTCCGGCTGCACCAGCGATGGAACGCGCTGGTCGTCATTCACCCTCTCGGGGGAGCTGCAGCGTATCCGCTTGCAGGGTGGCTGCCTCGGCGGGCTAGGTGGCGGAAGGTTGGCCATGGCTGTGGTGGTTAATCGGCGCCGGGCTAGGAGAGGTGGAACGATGGAAGAAGAAGAAAGGAGTGGAGAAAAGTTCTGTGCTTGTACATAACCGACGATGCGCCTTATATAGGTCTGTGCGGAGTAGACGAGGGGGCGGTTTGTTTCCCGCGCATTGAACTCTTTGCAGACCTCGTGCGGCGCACAATTAAACCACTGTGGAAGACGATCTTGAGAGATCCTTGCACGCGTCCCTGCACCATGGCTTCTCAACTTCTCCGCAGACCTCGTGCGGCGCGTCAGTTAATTAACACTTCTCAAGCCGTTAATTAACATATTGTAGTTTCAAAAATGATTATCTCAGGCGGGTATTACTTATAAACCGCCTGAGAAAAAAGAAGTAAAAATCTTCACAGACGGTTGGTACTTAACAACCGTCTACAAATATGTTCATATGAGGCGGGTATAACTTAACAACCGCCTGGGATAATGCCCGATACTGTTCTTCAGTTTCCTTATCCCTTGCTTCTTTTTTATTTAGATTCCAATATAAATACTCAAACATGTTTACATTCTGCAAATTGTGTTCAAATTCGATGATTCTTTCTTCTACATTTGTATTAAATTAACATCTACCAACTGAACAAAATATTTTGTTCATTGCGCATTGAACTCTTTGCAGACCTCGTGCGGCGCACAATTAAACCACTGTGGAAGACGATCTTCAGAGATTCTTCTGTCGCACGCGTCCCCTGCACCACGGCTTCTTAACTTCTCCGCAGACCTCGTGTGGCGCGTCAGTTAATTAACATCTTCTCAGGCGGTTGGTACTTACCAACCGCATTTGTTGTATGTTTTTTATATTCTGGCCAATTTCAAAGGATTTATGAAGTGAAATTTAATGGTAACCTTTACTTATCAATAATATTACAAGAAAGTGGATTTTTGCCTCTTTAAAGGACCACATTTAATCAAGAATATTAATTAAGAAGAAGTAAATATCTTCACAGGCGGTTGGTGATTACCAACCGCCTAAGATAATGCCCGATATTGTTCTTCAGTTTCCTTATCCCTTGCTTCTTTTTTATTTAGATTCCAATATAAATACTCAAACATGTTTAGATTCTGCAAATTGTGTCCAAATTTGATGATTCTTTCTTCTACATTTGTATAAAATTAACATCTACCACCTGAACAAAATATTTTTAAAACTTGTATAGCTGACATTGTAATGTTTTGGTAAATATCAAATTAATTTTTACTCACATATTATTCACATTTGTGTATCTCATAAAAAAAGGTTCCTTCACTCAAAATTGTTGGTATGAACATCTTTGTATAATTTATACATGTATGAATTTTTTTAATTCTTTTAAAAGCATTCCAACATGTCAAACTTCAAATTATCCACCATTCTAACTAAATGCTCATATTCATATGAGGCATTCATCAAATTATGAACACACATTGATTCCAAAAAATTTAAAAAAATATGAAAAAATTCGTAGAGGTTGGTATGATGATTAAAAATGTCCACTGAAAAAATAAATGAAAAAAGCATTATATTCATCAAGATAGAAAAATGAAAAATAGCATTTGTTGTATGTTTTTTATGTTCTGACTAATTTCAAAGGATTTATGAAGTGAAATTTAATGGTAACCTTTACTTATCAATAATATTACAAGAAAGTGGATTTTTGCCTCTTTAAAGGACCACATTTAATCAAGAATATTAATTAAGAAGAAGTAAATATCTTCACAGGCGGTTGGTGATTACCAACCGCCTGAGAATATACTTACCAACCGCCTGAGATAATATTCTTCTCAGACGTGAAATTTTAATTAACGATGAACACACTACATTCATTAACAATATTCAATCATTCACACAGTTGAAGAACACACAAGATACTCATTCATTAACAATATTCAATCACACATCTCACAAAAGAACACACAAGATGCACAATATTTACACAAGAACACACAAGATACACAAGTAATATTCAATCACATAGATGAAAAAAGATAGATTTCATTCATTAACAATATTTACAAAACAGAAGCAACTAAAAACAACAAAAAGAAAAACTAATTAAATCCTACTCCTACTCCTCTTCCTTCTCCTCCTCCTCGTCCTCCGGCGGCGACTCCAGCACCGGTGCAACAGAAGACAGGGTCGGCTGCACCGGCTGCACCGGCTGCACCGGCGGTGCAACCCCGAGGTTGCTAGCCATCGCCTCCACCAGCGTTCTACGGCCCTCGGGGCCAAGAACCTGGGCCATCGTCGCGAACAGAATGTTGAGACGATCAGCCACCCCCATGAGGGCGTAGAGGTAGTGGCCCAAGGTACCCATTCCAGTATACTCTGGAAGGGTATCCAGCCCCAAGGCACTCATGGCGCGAGACGTATTGTTGTACGCCTCTTGCGCCATGAGGAGGCGCTGCTCGGTGTTGATCTTCTCGGGGGAGCTGCAACATAGTTTCTTGCAAAGTGGCTCCCTCGGAGGGCTTGGCGGCGGAAGGTTGGCCATAGTGGTGTTGGGTCGTCGGAGCGGAGGAAGACGAAGAAAACAAGAGGATTCAAAGTGAGCGATGCGCTTGTGAGCGATAGCGCGTCTTTAAGGCCGCGCGGAGTGGAAAAGAAAGGTCGCACCTCGGGGAAAAGAAAGGTCGCGCACGCGTGACATGGTCACTGACGTGTGGGACCGGGTCCACATGTCAGTGACCGCTGATTAAGTCAGGGGATCCTCATCCCGGTTGGTGAGGGGTCTTTATGTAGGCGTTCATCAAATTAAGAAGAAGTAAATATCTTCACAGGCCCATGTTTAACTCAGGCGGGTGTTACTAACCAACCGCCTGAGATAATTGTATATTCTCAGGCGGTTGGTAAGTAAAATCCGATTGAGGTAACAGTCTTCCCTGACGGTCGGTACTTAAAATCCGCCTGAGAAAATGTGAGTCTATATATACCCCTCGGCAGCATTGGAAAAACCTAACCCGAGCGAAACACTTAGACGTCGTTAGGCTGCCAAAATTTCGTTTGCCGCCAAGTGTTCCCCCTCGTCACTTCCAGGTACGCCGCCGAGCTTCGCCCTCCTCACTTCCAGGTACGCCGAGCGAAGCCATTTCCGTCGCCGCCGAGCTTCAAGGTAAACCCTAAACCCTTTGACCTTCCATCCTCCTTCGCCGTGCCACCTCCCTCCCCGCCCTCGCTGCCGCCTCGCATATCCTTGGTTAGGGTTTGGGAATTAGATAATGGTAGGCATCCTTGGTTAGGGTTCGGTGGAATTCGAAAAACTGTCAAGTTCGGTGGCATCTTTGGTTAGGGTTCGCTGGGGCAAGATTTATGTGGATGGTTATATCACGATAAATTGGTAGTTGGTTTTGTGTGTCTGAAACTGTTCTGACACATTAGTGGTAAACATGATTCTAGACTCTAGTAACAGTAGTATATTCCCTATTTCTGTCATCGGCCTTGCATATGCCACATAATTCTCTATTAGGGGCAAGATTTAGCTATATTTGGTTAAGTTGACCAAATTTGGCTAATTTTGGCTAAGTTACATTAGATATAGTTATACTTGACTAATTTTGACTAAGTTATGCTATATTTAGCTATATTTGGCTACTTTTGCTTAGAGTTAGCTATGCTAGACTAAGTTTGGCTAAGTTTGCTTTTATTTCTCTAAGTTTCATTTGAGCAATTGTAGTTAATCTGTGCTACCAAAGATGTCTGCACTTGTGGCTCCATCAGCTTCATTTGAGCAATTGTACCTAATCTGAGCTACCAAAGTTATGCTATATTTAGCTCTGAAGCCAAACAAAAGTTGCTGGCCAACTCATTTGTGATGCCAGGAGCATCCTCACGCCCATATCTAGGTAACACTAGGTGTGGCGATGGAGTCTGAGCATATGATGCCGATCTCTATGATACAAGAATTTAGTTAGACCTATATAACTTCAAAAATGTGTTTTGGCTAAATTTACTTAATTGAGCCAAAATTGAGAAAATTTGTTTTAAATATGACCAAATTTAGTTATGCCATTTATTAGATTTTTTGTCTTATTAGATCTAGCATGGAAAGCCCTAAGAAGACTGGTCCTGATAGTAACAACAAAGAAGACAATATGGAGTTTACTGACTCCAGCAGTTCAGGCTCCTATCACAGTCCTTCGGATCCTTTTCCGAATATAAAAATTAAAAAGACTTCAGTGGATCTAGACCCGGAATATGATCCTGCCGACGAGGTATGGATCACGAATCTTAACTTCAGCAGTTCAAGTTAATGTTGGTTGTCAAGTATACGAAGTCTTATAATTTTTTTCTACCTAGATTAATCTCGAAGACAATGAGGTGACATCGGCTCCTAAAACCGCAGAAGGTTCACCAATGGATGAATCCTCAGCTTCACTCAAGCGGAAACGAGGGCAACGAGGTCCCAATAAGGGTCCATTGGACCGCATCATGTACATAACAAGGGTCGGTCCAGGTGGGCTTCCCCAAGAACCACTGGATTCAGTTACCAAGTACCGTAATGCATGCGGTTTTCTTGTTAGGGAGGTTGTGCCGATCACAACTGAGAATTGGAGGAAATTACCCGAGCAGACCAAGAATGAGTTGTGGGAAAAGATAAAGAAACAATTCAAGTTCCCGAAAGGCACAGAAGAAGCTGTAAAGAAAGCAACATTGGTCTCTTGCGGCAAGAAGTTTCGATGCTGGAAGAGTGAAATGAATGCTTATGTTAAGGCCAATAAGGTCCCTAGCCCGAGGAAGATGGGAAAAATCACACAAGCTCAGTGGCAAGAGTTTGTTCGTCAAAAGAGCACACCTGATGCTAAAGCTCTAAGTGCAACTAGGTCAGAGCTTGCAAAAAAGAACAAATACCATCATCGCTTGGGGTCTGCCGGATATGCCCCCAAAGTCCAGAAATGGAATAAGATAATAGACGAATTTCTTAGTAAGGGCAATCCTCACCCATTAGAAGGGTGCGATGAGCGAACTCAACGCTGGGTCTTTGCTCGGTCAGGTTTGACCAGCGAGGGCAAACTTGAAAAGCCCGACTCTCTGAATGAAGTAGAGAATAAAATGAAAGAAGTAATTGAAAAGTAACAGAAGGGTCTCTTCAAGCCGAAGAGGGAGAATGACCAACTTACCGCTATCTTGGGAAACCCTGAACACAGCGGACGGGTTCGAGCGGTCTCTTCTCAAATGTCTTGGCTAGATGGTTTCCCTAAAGATAAAGACACATATAGAAGACGTGAGAAGTTTAAGAAAACACTTGATGAAACAATTGCTCAAAAGGTCAAAGAAAATATGCAAGAAATAATGGAACAACTTAGACAATCAGGACAATTAGTGGCACCGAGTACAATGATGGTTCCGGTGCAAAAGGAGCAATTAGTATCTCCAACTGCCTACCCTAGCAGCGTTGGTTCCGTGCCAGGCTCAGGGTCAGCCCAAAAGTTCCCTGTCGATGATATTGCTAACGACAAATCTTGTCGTCTTCTTGTCCCGATAGGCAGAGCAGGGAACAAAACCAAACAGGTTGCCACTTCTATGGCAAAGCCTGATCGTGACTTCAACGGGAGTCCACTTCCGTTGTATTATTCTGTGGTGCAAGTTCTTCAGATCATTGATAATGATTATGAAGATTATGAAATAGACCACGTCACACCTGAGGGGATCGTGACTCTGGGGCAGGCTGTCAACCAATTAATCCTTTGGCACCGACGCGATATCGTGTTGGACGATGAGCCAATTTCTAGCCCCGTCGCATCTCCAAATAATGCAACCCCATCTTCTAAGGCAAAAGTGCATGAAGATCCACTCCCAGTCCGGGAAGATCCACTCCCCCTATGTCTGAGCAAGGATGATGATATCCAAGAGCAACAAGTTGGACAACAACTTCAAGCAGTACCAGAGCAAGCTGTTGCTAGTAAAGAGCAACTAGTTGAGCAACAACTTGAAGTAGTACTAGAGCCAGCTGCTGGGAGTAAAGAGCAATCAGTTGAACAACAGGTTCAACAACAAGCCAGTGTCCAACTTCCGACGACTACTCCTCGATCATCAGTGCCTGTCAAAGTTAGCTCATACGAAAATAAGAAACCTTCATCAGAAGTGACAAAGTATTTGGAAGCTATGAAGGAAAATATTAGAAAATCGAGTGCATCTCGTTCTTCTCATGAGCCAGCATTAGAAGATATCGAGGAGTGGGAAGAAGATGGTGTCATGTATAATCGGCGGACGGCTTTAGTTAAACCATGAGTTCCAATATACAAGCTTGAGGATGTTCCTCCTAAATTTGAGAATGGGAAGCCATTAATGACATTCGTACAACTTAGCAAACAACCCGTCGCGCTCAGAAGAATGCATGAGTGGTACATCACTGCCAGCACAAAATTTGGTCTTGAGTGCGTCACATTTTGTATTCCAAAAGAAGCATTCTGGAGCACTGGAGTAGATAAACGAGTCATTTTATTTGAAGAGCTGCTTTCCCTTTTCCATCGGGGCATGCTCGAAATCAACCTGCTGCTCGTCTGGTGCTTGTAAGTGCTCTAATATTTTGTATTTGCTTTTCTTACTACACGCATACGCATTTCATGAGATTATAACAATTCTGGACTTCTTCAATAGGATGCAATACATGGATAATGAAAAGTTGGTGCACAAGACAGGTATCCTTGACCCTACTAGGATTGCAAAGTCGCTATTCGACGTCCAGGCGAATCGAGAATCAAGCCAGTACAAACACATGAAAAAAAAGATTTTGAAAGAGCAATTGCAAAACTTAAGAAGGATAGAAAGGCAGAAGTTGCAGCTTACATAGGACATGCGATGTTTAACTTTGTCAGAGACGGCCAGGACCTCGTAAAGGCTCCATACCACTTCGAGTAAGTTCGACACATGACATTGAAATAGCAATTATTGGTAATTGTTAACACGTGTGTTTGTATGTTTGCAGTAATCACTACATAATGATCTTCATCAAGCCAACGCAGGGGATGGCAACAGTCTTGGACTCGGCCGATTACCCACCAGATCATTACAAAGATTTCCTTTCCATTTTGAAAAAGTACGTTTATTCAATAATTTTAATTTACGCACATTTAGAATGTGTTGACAAGTTTTATATGACATTTCTTGTATTACAACACTTGGCGGTTTTACGCGGAACAGCTTGGCGGTCAGAGACCTCCTAATACGAATGCATTGGACATTAAAACGTATTATGCTTGTCCGAAGCAGCCTGCTGGGAGTGTCTTATGCTGGTATTATGTATGCGAGCATCTTCGGACCGCCGCCGTATATAGAGTCAATCGTGAGGATGTAAGTTATCCTTAATGTCGATACCTTATTTTCTTACTTTTGTGTTTCATTTTCATTGTAACCACCATAGTTTAATGCTTATATTCTCTGTTGTTCAATATTACCAGAAACATTATTTTCATATTTTGATTCCAACTTCAAAATTCAATTGCTCATAGTACAACTGCTCCAAAAATACCTACTAAATTCTTGTATACTCTCACTTTGATCTATACTTTGAGATTGTTCAAACCAACACATTCTAAACCTTGTTATGTGTTATATTGCAGCACAAGAAGAATCTGAACGAAGAATGGCCGGTTTGTAGAAGTATTCCTGATGGAGGAGCCGACAGGATTGCTTCTGAACTCTGTCAGTTCATTCGTCGCGAAATTTTGCACAAAAAGGAGAAGTTCTTTGATAAGAGAGGTTCAGCAGCTGATGTGCAAGAACTTTGCGACTATGCCAATCTAAACAGTTTTTAGTGAAAACTTGTAAACTTTGAGATGAATTGTATCTGTAACTTGTACATATGTATATTGTTTTAGTGAAATTGACTTCTGTGATGATAATATTGTTGTCTTTTGTTCTGTGATGATTGTTGTTTTTTGTTCTGTGATTATATTGAATTGACCTGGAAATTAGAAATAACAGCAGTAGTACTGCATGACTGTGAAAAACAATTATCACAGGCGGCTAGATACAAGTAAAGAAATATCTGTGATAACCTAATTTTCACAGGCGGTGCCTGTTATGGTAGAAACCGGCTGCGTTAAAGGGTCTTCACAGACGGCTGATATAGGTAAACTCCGTCTGTGATAACTTCATTATCATAGACGGGATAGTTATGCTTCAATAACCGTCTGTAAAGACAAATTATCATTGACGGTTAGTTATGCTTCAACACCCGTCTGTGAAGACATATTATCATAGGCGGTTAGTTATGCTTCAGAATCCGCCTGTGAAGACACATTATCATAGACGGTTAGTTATGCTTCAATACCCGACTGTGAAGACTCATTATCATAGGCGGTTAGTTATGCTTCAAAATTTGCCTCTGAAGACACATTATCATTGGCGGTTAGTTATGCTTCAATACCCGTCTGTGAAGACTTATTATCATAGGCGGTTAGTTATTCTTCAATAACCGTCTGTGATAAGACGTTTATCACAGACGGTTATATATGTTGCACGACCCGTCTCTGATAAAGTATTTTCACAGACGGCTAGCCTAAGTAAAGAACCGCCTATGATAATATGTCTTCACAGGCGGCTAGCCTTAGTGAAGAACCACCTATGATAATTAGTCTTCACAGGCGGTTTCACTTCTCCGCCTATGAAATTGCGGATTATCACAGACTCTTCGTTTCAGGCGGTTTTAAAAGCCGCCTGTGATAATAGGTTTGGAGCCGCCTGTGATGAGGCTTATTGTAGCAGTGTACGGCCTCAAACTAGCTCCTAGAGCTTGGTATGAGTGTCTTAGAGATTTCTTAATTAAAAATGGTTTTAAGATTGGTAAAGTAGATTATACATTGTTTACAAAGAACTTTGACAATGATCTCTTTATTTGTCAAATCTATATTGATGATATAATCTTTGGTTCAACTAACCCATCTATTTGTGAAGAATTCAGTAAAATTATGACAGATAGGTTTGAGATGTCTATGATGGGAGAGCTAAAGTACTTCTTGGGATTCCAAGTGTGGCAAGAAGGGACGTTCATAAGCCAAACCAAGTACACTCAATACATACTCAAGAAGTTTGGAATGGACAAGGCGAAGATTATAAAGACTCCCATGGCAACGAATGGCCACTTGGATCTCAATGAAGATGGACAAAATGTCGATCAAAAGGTATATCGCTCCATGATTGGATCTCTACTCTACTTATGTGCATCTAGGCCAGACATTATGTTGAGTGTATGCGTGTGTGCAAGATTTCAAGACAACCCAAAAGAGTGTCATTTGACAGCCATTAAGATAATCTTACGTTATTTAGTTCATACAACCAACCTTGGTCTTTGGTATCCAAAAGGTTCCAAATTTAATCTCATTGGTTACTCCAATGCAGATTATGCCAGATGCAAAGTAGATAGAAAAAGTACCTCCGGTACATGCCAATTCCTAGGTAGATCCCTAGTTTCTTGGTCCTCCAAGAAACAAAACTCCATTGCCCTATCCACAGCCGAAGCGAAGTATGTTGCAGCCGGGAGCTGTTGTGCACAACTCCTTTGGATGCGACAAACTCTATAGGATTACGATTACAATATGAACCGTATTCCACTCCTTTGTGATAATGAGAGTGCCATTAAAATTGCCCATAATCCGTTGATCACTCTAGGACCAAACACATAGACATATGGCATCACTTTTTGAGAGACCATTCAATGAAGGGAGATATAGCCATTTCACATGTCAACACCAAAAAGCAAATAGTTGATATATTCACCAAGCCACTTGATGAAAAACGCTTTTGTGAGCTCTGAAATGAACTAAATATCCTTGATGCTCGAAATGCGGCTTGAAATCTTGTATACATGAATGCTATCTTCAAAATTCATTGATTATTTTGTGAAAATCATCTCTCTCAATTTTTCCAAAAAACTATGTCAATTACTAGATCTTGGTGAATTATGATCATTGCTTGATTGTTGAATGCTTACTGACCATATTCATCAAGATTATTTGATTTTATTTGCCTCCCTATTTTCTAAATAAGTAACTTCGAATATATACGAATGGGCTAAGAATTTCTTCCCTGGTGACCACGGACTAGTCTGTGGTTGCCCGGACTAGTCCGCCCATGCAACTAGTCCACAGTGTAACGGTTAGGCCGGACTAGTCCAGTAGACCACGGACTAGTCTGATATAGTCTCTGGAAAAGTTTAGACTAGTCCGATCATTTTCAGGCTTGTCCGATTTTTCGTGTCCATAACCCTAGCCGCCGCCAAACCATAATCTTCCTCACCCCACACTTGCCTCAAGCTTTCTCTCTCCACGCTCGAGCTCCCCAAGGCGATTCTTTGATTCCTCCATCAAAATTTCACAAGTTTGGGTGGAAATTGACCTTCTTCGCGTAGGGATTGAAGACCACGAACTTGTCCGACCCTTCAACCCCTACATCTCCGAGAATCAAGCAATTTCGGTAAAATCTCATCCCAAACCCTAGAAATTGCTATTTCCTTCAATGTTGATCAACTAGCTTGGTTCCTATCACCATATACATGCTTCCTTGATGTATTACACTGATGCTAAGCTAGTTGTGCATTAGGAATCACCAATTGTCTCATAGTTAGGGTTCTAGAGGTTGAACACCAGACTAATCCGGTCCATGCACAGACTAGTACGGTCAACCGGACTAGTCCGTGCCTGTACACCGGACTAGTCTGATTTTTCTGAACTCAACCTAACTTCTTAATTCCTCAATGCAATTCCTTGTCATCTATTCTCATCAATACCTTGTGAAATCCATTCTCAGGACAATGTCGAGCACCAACGAAGAATTCTCTGATTTTGAGGCCGAGATGGACCACAAAGTGGTGCTTCGGTCCTCGACGGGCCTAAGCAAGAAATGCCAAGAGCACCCGTCCGAGTCGACTACTTCTCCTCCCTAGGATCGATGGAAGGTGCTCGCGAAGAAGCCAGCCTCCAAGGCCTCTGCTGGAGGTGGCCCTCGCCAAGCAAAGGGCAAGGGCAAAGGGATTGCAACGGGCCCGATTGGCCCCCTATGTCATCAGCTCCAAGGGAAGGGGACCGGGATCCCGCGGAGGAAAGATTCAATGGCAAGGGAAGTGACACGGCTGCAAAGTTCAGGAATGTGGATTGTTACAGCCGTCCGAAGCAAACTGCTGATGGAAGGTTTTGGAGTAACTTCCATGCAGACTTCTACAAGTCTATATATCTTCTGATGAAGACACCCGTGGTGCACAACCAATGGATCAATTGGGCGCATTTTGAGAAGAAGGGATGCTCACCGTTTTTTGAGGTGGTCGATGCTATTGAGAGGCATGGATTGAATGATCTATTCGCCTTCCGGAACAATTGGAATGATGAGGTGATTGCCCAGTTTACGCTACTTGCCACTTTGCTAGTGACGAGGAAGAAAGGGTGACTTGGATAACCCATGGATCCAAGTACACCATCTCTTATGAAGAGTTTGCAAGATTGTTGCATCTTGACACCTCGAACAATGACAATTTGATCATCCACAACATTGGTGTCATTGAGAAGGACAGGATGAAGTTCCTCCATGAACCCAACTCAAAGTTCATTCCGCCATCCACAAAGAACATGAAGCCCTTCTTTGTGGTGTTGAACAGGGTCCTAAGGAAGACCATTGCCCTGAAGGATGGGGATGCAGGGAGTGTGCAAGGGTATCTCAGGACCTTGATGAAGGTCATTAGCAAAGACAGGAAATTTGATGTCTTTGACTATATTTGGAACGACATGGTGAACATCTCCTGCACGCCGAACAGGTCTTGTGGCTACGCACCTTACCTCATGTTCATGATTGAGAAGGTCACACGCATAGAGTTTGTCAAGGATGTGGAGCATCTCCCTTTGAGGCCCCAGAAGCCTCAACAGCTAAGCATTCAAGTTGCTCCATCTCCAGCTTCCAGCCCTGAGGCTCTAGTGAGAGCCAGTGGAGATGCTAGGGCTGCTCCCGCCCCTAGGGATCCTCCTCAAAAGGGGTCCCCGAGTGGCATCTTGAAGTATCTGCCAACCATCTTCGCCTCTTGCAAAAAGTCTGAGGTGAAAGCCCACAAGCTCAACAAGAGAAGAAAAGCTGACATGAGATATGTTAAAGATAATGTGAAGCAAATTTGTCAAAAACTGGTGATCGAGCCCATTGGATCTCCAGTCATCTCTGAAGATTCTAATTATGGCTTCACCGAGCTCGGGCTCTTGACTCCCTTCGAGCTTGCCTATTTTGGCATTGGGGACTCGAGTGGATCCGTTCCTCCTCCTCATCATTAGTCAGAAAATGAAGATGAAGACGGCGAGAGGACTGATAGCGAGGCTTGAGGACCCTAGGTCCCTCCTCTCCTTCTTTTTGGTGTTTTGATGCCAAAGGGGGAGAGATTGAGGGGGAGTCTTAGAGTCTTAGGCTTTAGCTATAGGATGCGAGGAGAGCTCTCTATTTATGTCTTTTATCTATTTGTGGGTTGTAAGACTTTTAGTATGCTCTTCTAATACTATTGGTCCTGTGATGTAATGCTTTCATCTGTTTGTGAAGATATTGATTTTGCTCTAAGAATGGCATATGCTTGTTGTTAACATGTTGATGTCAATTATGCCATTCTCATCATAATTATTGTTCCTATACACTTAGTTTTGCATCCAACCATAAAGAGTGCACATATGGATCATGTTTTCATTGCTTAATGTGTTTTAAACTCATATGTGCACACTTTATGGAAATCTCAACTTTTATCATATTTTGTGAAATCTCAATTGGTTGTCATCAATCACCAAAAAGGGGGAGATTGAAAGTGCATCTAGGAATCCCTTGTGGGTTTTGGTTGATTTATGACAAGTAAATGAGATCCTAACCACTTTGTTGAGATGAGCACAGGTTCTAATGGGAAAATGAGCAAGGTGCCAAAAAGAAAGGAGAATGAGGAACAATGCGGAAAAGAGCTCAAGAAAAAAGTGTAGTAGATCATTGTGTATGGAGTGTGCTAAGGAAACGCACCCCAAGAGCTCAAGCACAAATAATCACACACATTGCACATATTTATACAGGACCGGACTAGTCCGACTTTCCCCGGACTAGTCCGATATCTTTCTGCACAAGATCAGACAAGTTCGATATCACCACGGACTAGTCCAATATCTCTCTGGCTAAAATCGGACTAGTCCTCCATAGTGCGGACTAGTCCCCAAACACTTCACAAGTTGTACAAAATTGGACAAGTCCGATCACACACCAGACTAGTCCGATATCTTTCTGATGTCAATCGGACAAGTCTGATATTAGCACGGACTAGTCCGAAAAACCCTCTGACCTAAATCGAACAAGTCCTCCAAGTGCGGACTTGTCCCCAAATTCACTTAGGGTTTCACATATACGGACAAGTCCGATATTTATCGGACTAGTCCGAAGATTTCCAGAACCAAAATCGGACAAAGTCTGATATTTCGGGACACCTAGGGTTTGCTACACTCAGCACACCGGACTAGTCTAGTGTGCACCACGGACTAGTCCGATCTTTCTAAACCCTAACGGTAACTTTTGGAAACCCCATATAAATAGGTGTACACGACCCATCTTTCACAACTCTCTCGACCGCCTGCGCTGTCACACCTCCCAAGAGCCTAGAAAACACCTCTCTCCATGAAATCAAACGCAAGGAAGATCAATCCCTTGAGGATACATTTTGGATCATTGGAGAGACACGATTCATCACTCATTGAGCTCTTGGTTTGATTCTCTGACACACTCCTGTGGTTTTCATTGTGATCTTAACAGTGTGTTCTTGGTGGAGTTCATATTGTAATCTTGGGGAGCCCTCAACGTGTGAGAAGGCCCCTTGAATTTGGTTATTTACCCTTTGTGGTTAGTGAAGAGGATTGGCCTCCGTGGCGATCCGACGAGGGTAGGGTTGGAGAAGACCCGGTCCTTTTGTGGACTCCTCAACGTGGACGTAGGTTGCCTCTGTGGGAACCGAACCATGGGATAAAATTATTGTGTTCTTCCTTTGCGCCCATTGTTCTTACACTTCATATCAATCTAGGGTTTCAATCAATCTTGTTCACTTTACATTGAAACATTGAATATAAGATTAACTTGTGGTACATCCTAGTTCATAATTGTGTAACACTTTAATTACAAGTATATTTCCGCTGCATACATCCTAGGATCAAGACAATCGATCAAATTTGATAAACCTAGTCGATACACACCGGACTAGTCCGTACTCGACCGGACTAGTCCGATATCTCGAGATTTGATCTGGTTGTTAAGTGTTGCAGGTTACGACAGAAAATCAAAAAGGCCTATTCACCTCCCCCCTCTAGGCCACATTCACTCTTGAAAAGAGAAGCTGGCATTGCTGCTAGGGAGGAGAGAGTAAAATGCAGGGAAAAAGACCTGGCTGAAAGGCGGAACCGCATCCACCTTCGGAAGACGGAGTTGATAGACCGTGAGAAGCAAGTTGCTGAGAATATGCAGCAACATGCCAAATTTGTCGAGTGCCTCGCTCGTGAAGGTTTGGAGCTTGCGGCTGCCCGGAAGTCGCTGGAGGAGTTGCGGAGCTTGAAGAAGACTGAGTCCATTCAAGTGTGGGACTTCTTGGGACGGGCCAACGACGCGCTGACACCACTAGGTTTCATTCCCGTATGTCCGGACAACCCGGAGCTGGAATATGACCGAGCGCTGGTAGCCCTCAATGATGCTGGCGGCAAACTCGGCGCGATGGGCGACATCATTGCAGACCAGCTGGAGACAGAGGGGAAGACTTTTGCTACCAACATTGCAGAATACGTGCTGACGTGCTATGTGAGCCGAGACCCCCTATTCTCCATGGACCCGGTGCTCGAAGGTCCCATTGCTGAAGAGGAAGACGCCGCCAAGGCCAGCATCCAAGAAGTTGCCCAGAAAGTCGCCTCATTATTCCGTAGGTCTTAGACCCTCCAGTAGCTAGGACTTTTTTCTTTTGTTCTGTGTTGTACTCCCAATTTTGTAATCTAGTGCTTCAAATTAATGAAATCCATTTTGCCATGAATTTGACATGAATTTCACTTTATTGTTGTCGTCTTTAATATATTGTACTCTGTCTTGTTGGCCCCCTGGTATATGTGCACAATTGTAGTGTGGACATGTACCAAAAGGATTATACAGTATGTTGAAGACTTGGACGCTTCGAACTCCTAGGTCTGAAGTCTTTTTCTTCGATACACCGACGATTGGCCCCCAGGGATTGTCGGAGGTTTGTAGCTCCGATAGTAGCCAATGCCAACGCACAAGTCATCGACGATAGGCCTCCAGGGGTTGTCGGAGCTCAGTAGCTCCCCCGATCCTGCTGTCAATGCATAAAACATCGATTGCAGGCCCCTTTGGAGGATGTCGGAGCTTAATAGCTCCGGTGTCGTCCATTATCGCTATGAATTTTTGTTTTCCCTACACATCGAAGACAAGAAAACAGTAAAATTCGTTCTCTTGTTTATAAATTGGTTGTGACTTATCGTTCATATTTAAACTTTAGGTCCGAAGAAACTCGATATGATAACAAGCGTTTTGATATAATCTTTCTAGATCCGCATGCTTTTTTTGTACTCACCCTACTGAAGGCCTGCCAGGATGTAGGTAGAGCGGCGTACTTAGGGTACAGGACTAGACTAAGTCGATAGCACACTCCGGACCTATGTTGTCTTGGCGTTCGGGTAAGTAGACTATGCAACAATGTTAAGATCCAAAGAGACCATCAATAAAACTTGTAATACATGTGAATTTCTTGGAATAAAACTCAAAAAAATTGCACAACTTTATTATACACAAGCAGGGTAATAATAATTTGATGTATCAAGCCTTGTACAAAAAATAAATGCATGTGGAGTCTGTTTTCACATGACAATGCCTTTCATTATAGGTCTGAATTACAGGGGGGACAAGGACATACTTAGGGTGCTGGACCGTTCTAAGTGTGTTATACATCTTGTACTAGTCCAGGGCAGGTAGTTACACTTTTAGTGTTGTGACTGTCTCAAGTGTTACTTAAACTTCCCGGACCCTCCCGGAGGGGTTCGGATGTTCTCCCAGAGGACCTACCTGTCTCTGTATATTGACTCTATAACATGCATTATGTGTAATTACAGACTCACCTCTGTGATTCTAAGCATAAAATTTATGGAGGTGCTTGATGTTCCAAGGATTGGGAAGTGGAGTCCCATCCTCAGTTGCCAAGTGAACGCATCCAGGTCGGGATACTTTGATCACTCGGAAGGGGCCTTCCCAGGTGGGAGAAAGTTTGTTCATCCCTTCACGGGTTAGTATCTTCCGAAGCACCAGATTACCTTCTTCAAGTTGTCAGTTGTGCACATGCCTTTGATGATAGCACCAGAGCGCTTGGCGATCACGTGCATTCCGAACGGCTGCTTGGCACCTTCCCTCGTCGACGAGGTCAAGGTCTTCACGCTGGAGTTGGTCCTGCGTGGCTTCGTCGAAGGTCCGGACCCGGAGGGACCCCAAGGTGATCTCTGGAGGAAGGACTGCTTCAGCTCCGTACACCAGGAAGAACGGAGTCTCTCCAGTTGACCGGTTAGGTGTTGTCCTATTCGCCCATAATGTGGACGGAAGCTTTTCGATCCAGTTGGCTCCATGCTTTTTCAGGCGCTCATACGTGCGCGTCTTGAGTCCTTTTAAGATTTCTGTGTTTGCTCTCTCGGCTTGACCATTACTTGTTGGGTGAGCTACAGAGGCGTAGCTGAGTTGAATGCTGAGGTCTTCGCAATATTCTTGAAATGCAACACTTGTGAATTGAGTTCCGTTGTCAGTTATGACTTTGTTCAGAACTCCAAATTTGCATATAATGGACTTCAAGAACTTGATTGTTGATTGTTTGCTGCTTGTTACCACTAGAGTTGCTTCCGGCCATTTGGTGAACTTGTCAATGGCAACATACAGGAACATGTAACCTCCGACGGCTTTTGGGAATGGTCCCAGGATGTCCATACCCCACACAACAAATGGCCATGTAGGAGGTATCATTTGCAGTGATTGAGCCAGTGTGTGAATTTGTTTTGCGTGGAATTGGCACGCTTCACACTTTTTCACTAGCTCAACCGCATCCTGGAGTGCTGTAGGCCAGTAAAAACCATGCCGAAAGGCTTTACCGACCAGTGTGCAGGAATATGTGTGGTTCCCACACTCGCCTCCATAGATTTTCGTGAGAAGCTCACAGCCTTCTTCCCTTGCAATGCACCACATTAGGATGCCATTGGCACCGCGTCAATAGAGATCCCCTTCTACCAACGTGTATCTTTTAGCCAATCTGACAATTCGGTCAGCGGTTACACCGTCTTCAGGAAGGATGTTGTCTTTAAAGTGGCTTCAGATCTCCGAGATCCATGCATCGGAGCTAACTTGAGCTTCTGAGTCTTGCGTGCTGGGTTGCTCGGAGCTTCCAACAGCACCTACGACCCTTGGTGGACGCCATGGTAACAGGGCCACCGGGACCGCCAACTTTGAGGTGCTGGTTTCACCCCCTTCGCTCAGTTCGGCAGGCTAAGTTGTTGGTCTTGACAACCTCCGAACGAAGATTCCATCAGGAACCGGAGCTCCGGTTGAGGCTTTTGTTGAGAGTTCGTCAGCTTCAACGTTGTGAAGACGTTGTACATGGTGGAGATCCAGGACTTCGAAGTCCTTCTGAAGCCTCTGGACTTCAAGGAGGTAAGCAGCTAGCTGAGGATTATTGCAGCAGCATTCACCTTTGACTTGTTTGATGATAAGCTATGAATCTCCCTTCACTAGTAGTTGTTTGGCACCAAAGGATAGTGCCACCTTGAGTCCGTAGATGAGAGCTTCATACTCCGCCATGTTGTTGGTCGCCTTGAAATCAAGGTGAACCATATACTTGACTTTCTCCCCGGTCAGAGCGAGGAGAAGTATTCCAACTCCGGCCCCCTGCTTCTGCACGGAGCCGTCGAAGTAGAGGGTCTAGTGGGGCTCAGTGAAGATCGAAGCCTTGAGTTCCGGCTTTTGCTCACTGGGGCCCCCAGGGTTTGATGGAGAAGGATTCCATTCCACCACAAAGTCAGCCAAGGCTTGACTTTTGATCGCTTGTCGTGACACGAATTCGAGATCAAACTCAGCTAGCTCTGGTGCCCACTTTGCTATGTTCCCTGTAGAGTTAGGGTTATGCAAAATAGCTCGCAGTGGAAAGGATGTTACCACTAAGATTTTGTGGGCTTGAAAGTAGTGATGAAGCTTTCTTGAGGCAATAAGAAATGCGTAAAGCAGTTTATGCACTTCAATTTATCTTGTTTTGGCGTCATGAAGTACTTCGCTGATGAAGTACACTGGGCGCTGGATGGTATGGACCCTCTCAGAGGGACCCGAAGCTTCTTCTCCATCGACCCAGACCTTGCTGGAAAGGACCGAATTGCCTTGGTCAGCTAGGAGTGCCCCCTCTAGTGAGTGGGTTTGGTCTCCTAGTGTCCCGTCTTGGTGTTCCGCGTCTGGGGGTTGGGACCTAGACTCTTCTTCAAGTAGCTCCAGACTCTCCCGGAGGGGTCCAAGCTCCTCAGCTGGAAATGGCTCCGGTCTTTCTGCGACCATTATCGTGCTAACTACTTCTATAGTTGCAAAAATGTAAAGCAGTAAAGGCTCACTAGGATTTGGAGCTACCAAGATTGGTAGTGTGATAAGAAGTTGTTTCAGTTCTTGAAACACCTTTTCTGCTTCATCAGACCAATGAAATGGTCCAGACTTCCTCAAAAGTTTGAAGAAGGGTAGTGCCCACTCTGCGAGTCTTGAAATGAATCGACTGAGCGCAGCTAAACATCCAGTTAGCTTCTAGACATCCTTGATACGGGTTGTGGGCCACATATCTTCAATGTCCTTGATCTTCATCGGATTCGCTTCAATTCCTCGGTGTGTCACCAAGAAACCTAGAAGCTTCCCGAAGCTAACCCCGAAGACACACTTGTCCGGGTTTAGCTTTGTACGTGTGTCGTGCAGCTTGTCAAAGACAGCTTGTAAGTTGTCAAGGAGTGACTCTTTGTTCTTGATTTTCACCACGATGTCATCAACATACACCTGCACCAAGTCTCTGATTAGCTCTCCGAATGTTTTGTACATAGCTCGTACAAATGTTGAAGCAGCATTTTTGAGACCAAAGGGCATGAGAGTATAACAATATAATCCATCTACTGTTATGAAGGCAGTATGCTCTTTATCTTCCTTAGACATTTGGATTTGATGATATCCAGAATATGCATCTAAGAAACACAATAGCTCACACCCGGGGGTGGAGTCCACTATCTGATTTATTCTAGGTAGTGGAAATGGATCTTTTGGGCATGCCTTATTTAATGTGGTGTAGTCGATGCACATCCGAAGCTTCCCGCCAGCCTTGGGCACCACAACTGGGTTTGCCAACCATTTTGGATGGAAGACTTCCCGGATGAATCCAGCTTTGAGCAACTTCTTAATCTCCTATCGCATGAAGTTTTGCCGCTCGATTGATTGCTTCTGGGGCTTCTGGTGTACAGTCCATGCATCGGGATAGATCTTCAGATTGTGCTCAATCACCTCCCTAGGGATCCCAGGCATTTGTGATGTTTGCCAGGCAAACACATCGACGTTAGCCCGGAGGAAGGTGATGAGCGCGAGTTCCTATTTGTCGTTCAGGCCTCCCGATATACGGGTAGTCTAAGCAGCATCCGAACCAATTTGGACGACTTTGACAGGAACGTCGGTGTCGCCGCTTGGTTGCACGCGAGGTGCATAGGTAGAGCCTTGATGACGAATGCTTGGAGGGTTTGGAGATGGCTCCTTACCGGATGCTTCCTCTTGCGCTGTAGTAAGTGCATAGAGTTCTTCCAATGCAGTGACCCCTGCAGTGCGATCTCCGGGGATCCGGAGAACGCCCGTAGGTGTTGGCATCTTCAACACTAAATAACCATAATAGGCGGCAGCCATTAACCTATACAAGGCAGGTCTGTCCAAAATGGCATTGAACGGCAGACTGATCTGCGCGACGTCGAAGACCAACTTCTCGGTTCTATAATTTTCCTGAGCCTCGAAGGTCACCGGAAGTGTGATAGAACTGAGAGGGGTAATGGCCCTCGAACCTACCCCAGAGAATGGTTGAGAGGGGCGAAGGTTTGAAGGTCAGAGCTGAAGCTTGATGAAGGCTTCAAAGCTTATGAGGTTCAGCCCTGCACCTCCGTCCACCATCACATGGTGAAGTTGGATATTGTTAATGGTGGGAGACACCATCAACAGAAGTTGGACGGATCCGATCTTGTTGCGGGGACAATCTGAAGGATTGAAAATGATGGGAGTGTCCATCCATTTCCGATGGGGCTCTGCCCTAGCGGTGGGAGCTGTAGCGGCCATATCTCGCCGCTTTGTCTTGAGGATGCGGTGAGAAGTAATATCCCAGGAACCACCAAAAATTGTGTTCATGGTTTTCTGACGTTTATTGTTAGAGACGTCAGAATCGTCGTCAAGGGTATTGTAGACGTCTTTCAGGACCTTTTTTGGGTCCTGGAAACCTAGCTCCTCCTTAGCTGGAGCTTCGTTGACTTTTTGCTTTCCTTCCCGTTGGCGGAAAGGAGCTTCTTCCCGACGCTTGTTATAGCGCTCGACAAGGTTTTGGACCTCCCGACACTCTTCCAAACTATGTCGATCCGTCTTGTGGATCAGGCACCGCACTTTGGAACTGTTTCCATCTTCTGATGATGGTCGAGGCCATTTCTCAGGGCATGGGCCCCGGCCACCCGGAGCTACAGTAGCCGCAGCAGCAGGCGCGCCGACCGACGACTTCTTCTTGCCATTGGATTTCTTCTTCTTCTTGCCGCCGCCGGAGGTAGTGGCTTCAGATTTGGAGGGCTTTTTATTGGCCTCCGGAGCTGGTTTGGAGTGTATTTCACAGCCCTCTGCAGCCTTAGCACATTTGTCTGCTAAGCTGAAGAGTTCTGTGACACTAGTGACTTCCTTGGTTGCCAGTTTCTCCAGCATCTTCTTATCTTGAACACCCTGTCTGAATGCAACGATAACAGAAGAGCTTTAGATTGAAGGAATGGTATTCCGTACCTGAGAGAACCGCTGGACGAAGGATCGCAGGGATTCCCTCGTTGTTTGCTTTACAACAAACAAATCCAATTCAGTGTCGGGTCGGGTGTAGGCGCTCCCGAAGTTGGTAGTGAATTGTTGGCACAGCTCCGCCCAACTATTAATGGAATCGGCTGGAAGACTCATGAACCAGGACCTTGCAGTCCCAGTTAAGGCCACTGGGAAGTAGTTGGCCATTACAACCTCATCACCCCCTGCTGCCAGTATAACAGTGGAGTAGATTTGAAGGAACTCGGCGGGGTTGACAGTCCTATCAAATTTTTCCGGTAAGTGAGGCAGAAACTTCTGTGGCCATCTGACCATGCGTAAATTCATGGCCAGGGCAGAACAGCCCCCTCCTACTCCCTGAGGAGCAGGATTGTCCCGAGCCTCTCGCCTTTCGCAAGCCCGCTCGATATGAACACGTCCATCCTGCTGTCGATAATAGCGATCAAGTTCTGACCGCAGGTCATGGGTCAGAATCCTGTTAATGGTGTGGGTGTGTCGTGCCCCAGGAGGCAACGAAGTCACCTGCTGAGAAGCAGCACGTCTCCCATGTTGCGAGACTTGTGGACCAAGTCATCCTGATAAGGTCTGTCGTTGTGATGGTGCTTGCCTCAAAGGGGGGTACCTTGGTTGCTGAGGCCAGCAGCTGCTGCTGCAACTAGATGGTCAACATCAGCCCTCCACTGCTCCATGGCACCCTGGGGTGCTCCTTGAGACGGTGGATGTTGCAGGAGAGTTCGCGCAGCAATGAGCGCATGCTCAGGGTTGTTGTTTATCAATGCAGTGATCAACGCAGATGCACCATCTTGTCGCCCAACATTGTTTGTTAGATTAGATGGTGGTTGTGGAGCCATCGTTCCCTTCAGAACGATAGCGCCCATTGGCTACTGTACATTGGAGGGATTGCCTCCAGCAGGTTGTCCAGCGCGGTTACTGTTGGAAGATCCTGCGGCAGAATTCACCATATTGAGATCTCGGGCCCCCCTACCTTGCGCACCAAATGTCGAAGTGTAGCAACGACACTTCCCCCAGTAATACCAAATGTAGCCCACGGAGGTTCTTGTTTCGGTTGGGGCACGCAGAGATCAAGAACAAGATTGTGACACGGGAGATTTACGTGGTTTGGGCCGCCTTAGCGTAACACCCTACTCCACGGGGTTTGTGTTGTTGTATTGAGTGTGTCTGATGTGCTAGTATGCGGGTCAGCTTGTATATCCCCCTTTGTATTGTGCGGCACAACCCTTTTATAATCTAAGGACTGAACGTTATAGAGTTTGCCTGGCCCGACATGTGGCCCCGACGTATTTAATGGCCTAATACATTGTCTAAGGGTATTAAGCATGATTAATAGTGTGATAACGTGCCTTTATAACTGTTACCCGTATTAACAACGCACTGATCGCGTGTCATTAATATTGTATTAATGACACGTAATCAGTTCTTGTAACTGCCTCTTTAACTGTCTCTTGATTGTCCGTGCAGAAGGAGATCTTCTAATGTACTCATTGGTGAAGTAGGTCCGGAGGCTCCACATGTGGCAGCTCCAGAGCTTTCCCTTGCGGGAGGGTAGGTCCGGGGCTATTGTAGACGTGGCGGCATCTGAGCTCCTCTCTGCTGGGGGTTAAGTCCAGGGTCATTGTACACGTGTTGATATCGGAGCTTCCCTACGTTGAGAGTTTAGTTCCGGCCTTCTTTTACATGTGTCAACCCAGGAGCTACCCATATGAGGGGAGCGGATCTGGCGCAATGTGACATGTGGGGCCTGAGGAGACCTTCGTCCCTGACAGGTGGAACTTCCTTGCGTTTCTTGCAGTATCGCGGGGTACCTGGTACGCAGGGTACCGACAAGCGGTATGGGTCATCGGATTTACGTATCCTTATTGGAGTCAGCCTTATATGCATTTCTGTATGGCCCACCTGTTAGTGTGGGAAAAATTCCGTTGAAGGTATCGAATATTATTTGTTTTCTTTATTTATTTCATCTCTCTAGTTTTACCTCTCCAAAATGTATTGCATTGTTAGAGTTAGTGTAAGTTGTTCATGTTTGTCGGTATCTTATGTACTGGGTACCCCATGATACAACAAGAAGTGCAAGAGAGTTCCACCTGTCAGGGCTAAAGACCTCCGAAGGCCTCACGTGTCACACGGCACTAGACCCGCCTCTTTCATATGGGTAGCTCTGGTACTACCACATGTAATAAAAGACCGGAGCTAAACTCCCTACATAGGGAAGCTCCGTGTTTGACACGTGGTCAGTGACCCCGGACCTAGCCCCCAGTAGAAGGAAGCTCCGTTGCCTCCACGTGTATAGCAGCTCCGGACCTACCTCCCCGCGAGGGAAAGCTCCGGAGCCGCCACGTGTTGAGCCTCCAGACCTACGCTACTAAAGGGAATACAAACGGATCTCCAACAACATAGGCATTCAAGGGCACTTATCGCTACAGTTACAAGGCCTGATTATGTGCCATTAAATAAATATTAATGGCGCACGATCAGAGGACTCTTAATACCGGTAACACCGTCATTAAGACGCGTTATCACACTATTAGGATGCTTAATCACACTTAAATTGTGTATTAGGCAATTATAACTGTCGGGGCCACATCTTGGGTCAGGCAATTGATGTAACAACCATCCCTTAGTCTATAAAAAGGATTGTGCTGCACGACACAAGTCAAGTCAGGCTCATACGCACGCAAGCACTAGCAACTCTCTAATACATTAACACACATCCCGTGGAGTAGGGTATTACGCTCAGGCGGCCCGAAGCATGTAAATCCTCTATGTCATCATCCTGTCTTGAATCTCCGCGCCAAATGTCGAAGCGTCCGAACGACACTTCCCCCAGTACTACTAAATTGTAGTACGCGGAGGTTCTTTGATCGGTTTGGGCTGCAGAGATTCAAGACAGGATGATGACATAGAGGATTTATGTGGTTCAGGCTGCCTGAGCGTAATACCCTACTCCACGGGGTGTGTGTTAATGTCTTAGAGAGTTGCTAGTGATTGCATGCATATGAGTCTGACTTGTCTTGTGTTGTGCAGCACAGTCCCTATTATAGACTAAGAGATGATTGTTACATCAATTACTTGGTCCGACATGTGGCCCTGGCTGTTATAATTGTCTAATATACAATTTAAGTGTGATTAAGCATCCTAATAGTGTGATAACGCGTCTTAATGACGGCGTTACCAATATTAAGGGTCCTCTGATCGTGCACTATTAATATGAAATTAATGACACATAATCAGACCTTGTAACTGTAGCGATAAGTGTCCCTTAAATGCTTATGCCGTTCGAGATCTGTCTGTATTCTCTTTGGTAGTGTAGGTACGGAGGCTCAACACGTGGCGGCTCTGGAGCTTTCCCTCGCGGGGAGGTAGGCCCGGAGCTGCTATACACGTGGAGGCACCGAAGCTTCCTTCTACTGAGGGCTAGGTCTGGGGTCACTGGCTGTGTGTCAAGCACGGAGCTTCCCTATGCAGGAAGTTTAGCTCCGGTCTTTTATTACACGTGGTAGTACCGAAGCTACTCATATGAAGGAGGCGGGTCCAGTGTCGTGTGACACATGAGGCCTTCGGAGGTCTTCAGCTCTGACAGGTGGAACTCCCTTGCACTTCTTGTGATATCATGGGGTACCTAGTACGCAGAACACCGACAATGTTAAACTTTTGGAGCGAGGTTCAAATTCAAGATGAGAACCATTCAAAGGATAAAGTGTTTTGTTGTAGCCACATGACCCACATACCAATGAAACAACGAAACAAATCATAGTTTGTCACAGACCGAGCATTTTGACATTTTAACCTTCTTGCTTTTACATCTAACTGAACTCTCAACTTTTCTGATCCATGTACACATTACGATACGATAACAAACTATGTTTGTATTATTAGAAACACCTTTAACTTGTGGTCGAATTTTGCATAATTTGCTGCTGATCTTCAAACCTTTGATCTCCTAGACTGAAAACAGATAAATAATTAAAACCATTGAAATCTGCTGGACTTGTCCTTTCAAATTCATATAATTTTTTCTGCCCTCTAATTTGAAGGGCGCAATAATGAATGGAAGAGGCACGATGCAAAATGCAAAAAAGGCCATTATTAACGTCGTTTAAACACCGCGGAGCTGAAAGCGCTCGATGCCTCGCAGTGTGCCTCCCACTCGCTCTCCTGTCTCACATTTCATCGCGGGGTGGAAGCAAAGTATAACCTCATTCCTTCCCCACCCCACCAGCCTGCTCCTCCTCCGATGCCCTCCTCGAGATCTTAGCAGGCAGCGCAGGAGGGCGCTGACGAGCTCTCCGATCCCTCCTCGTCGCCGCAGCCAACCGTCCGGTGTGCATCCCGATCGTTCCCGCCTTGGCGATTACGCTGCTCCGCCGACCCGATCGGTGCCGGATCGTGCTGCCGGCGGCCGGATCTGGTACGGATCCTTGCGTAACTCCGAGACGCCGGCCAATCGCCGGCGCCGCGCTCAGCTTGGATCCAGCTGACGCTCGCGGGGGCGTGTGTCTGTGTGTGCGCGCGCATGTGGATAAAGCCGGCGTTTTATCCTTATTCGGTGTGCTGAGCTGGGTGTGGATTGGTTGCAGGGGGAAGAGGGGAGGGTGGTCGCGATGGAGGGCGCAGACTACTCCGGGAAGCTCTTCGTCGGCGGCATCTCCTGGGAGACGGACGAGGACCGCCTCCGTGACTACTTTAGCCGCTTCGGGGAGGTCACCGAGGCCGTCATCATGCGGGACCGCAGCACCGGCCGCGCGCGCGGGTTCGGGTTCGTGGTCTTCTCTGACCCTGTGGTCGCCGAGCGCGTCACCATGGACAAGCACATGATCGACGGGCGCATGGTAATTGCGTTTCTCAACTCATTGCCGTTTTGTCTCTCTGATGATTCACTTTTGGTGGAATTCTGTTCTAAGATGTTCTTTTTGTTCACTGTATGCGTTGAATTGTCCATCTGTGATACACTGATACTGGTTCTTCTCTGCCTATGGTACTCTGTTCTTCTCTGGTTGCTAACGTAGTAACGCACGCTTTTGGTGGAAATTCGGCTGTAAAGCTGTTAATTTTCCGACCATGTATTGAGCTGAATCACCCATTTATGATTCAGGTGGAAGCAAAGAATGCTGTTCCCAGGGATGACCATAGTATCATGAGCAAGAGCAATGCCAGCAGCATAGGGTCACCCGGACCGGGCCGTACCAGAAAGATTTTTGTTGGAGGACTTCCATCTAATGTTACTGAGGCTGATTTCAGAAGGTACTTTGAGCAATTTGGTATGATAACCGATGTGGTAGTGATGTATGACCACAACACACAGAGGCCGAGGGGCTTTGGCTTCATCACTTATGATTCAGAAGTCGCAGTGGATAAGGCTCTGCACAAGAGCTTCCATGAGCTAAATGGTAAAATGGTTGAGGTCAAGAGGGCTGTTCCAAAAGAGCAGTCACCTGGTCCTGCTGCGCGCTCACCTGCGGGGGGGCAGGACTATGGTATGAGCAGGGTTCAGAGCTTCCTGAAAGGCTTCCACCAGGGATACAACCCAAATCCTTTAGGAGGTTATGGCATGAGGGTAGATGGAAGGTATGGTCTGTTCTCAGGTGCACGGAACGGGTTCTCTTCATTTGGCCCAGGTTTTGGAATGAGCATGAATTTAGAAAGCGGGATGGGCGCAAGTTTTGGTGCTAACTCTGGTTTCATCAGTAGCTCTAATGGAAGGCAAATAGGTTCGTACTACAATGGAAATTCAAACAGGTTGGGTAGTCCTATTGGATACCTTGGTCTTAATGATGATTCTGGATCAATGTTGGGTCCAATGGCTAGGAGTGTTTGGGGCAATGGGAATCTAAACTATGCAAGCAATCCTACAAACACAAATTCTTTTACTTCACTTGGAAGTGGGGGTCAAGTTAGTATTACTGGTAACACTTTGGGAGGTCTCTCTTCTGGTCATGGGATATGCAGCATTTCAAGCCTTGGGTCAGGGAACCTTGGCCGTGGAGTTGGAGATAATAACTATGGTATGCCCTCTGGTGGCTATGGGAGGAGCAACTTAAGTGGTACAATCGGTGAACCCTTTCCCGCCTCAGGTAATGCACATGAAGGGAACAACCCGGATACATATGGGAGCAACTCAATTTATGGTGGCACAGCCTGGAGGTTCGCACTATCTGAGGTTGACATGCCTCCTTTTGGCCATGATCTTGGAAATGCTGATCCAAATGTCAAATCAGATATATCAGCAAGTTACATGGGCAACTATACTGTTAACAACAGTCAGCCAAGCAGAGGTCAGTTGCTGTTTCAACATTACTATCTTTTTAGTTTGTGCAAAAAATTATATGCAGTAGTAAACTAGTAATCATTTACTTCTGCCAAGGTGTTGGAAAGCGATAGATATTTTAATCAGTTTGACCTCCTTTCCCTGTTGTAGGAAAGTAGTACATTAATTTACCCCAGAGAAAAGTTTCATTCATCTTAACCAGGATGACAAATCAGCATAAACAACATGCTCTAATTTTGGGTCCCTCTAAATTGCATATACAAGTCAATTAATTTAAATATAATACATTTTGAACTTAGCTTATTTGTGTTGAGCTTTATTAGCTGCTTCCCAACCAAAGTCCAACTACAGGATATCAATATAATATATTTAAAAACCAGGATGTCATGAGACAATTAATCATATAATTTCAATATTAGGACCGTGAGCTGGTAGAACCTGGCAATGGATTATTGATAATGTTCAATTATTTGTCGTGAGCTTGTAAAAAAATCAAATTCAAAATGTTACAATGTTATTCTGCTGCATCATGGGTGCTTTTTCTAGACATTCAAATATAATCGCCTTGTTTAGTCATATGCACAATGATATCATAACATGTCGCTAGTTCTTTGTCACCATTTTCCTGCTTTCTTCGATTGTATTACAAGTTAGACATGGATGACCAACAGTAGAATTTACAGCTTATACATTGGCCCCTTTGGATGTTGTCATTGAACTGTATGCTCTTTCCCCTTTAGATGTACAAGAAGCATCGTATGAGCATAAACCCATATTTAAATGCAATATTTAAAAGGCGTTGCCTAGTTGCCGCCTCCCAAGCCGCCCTACTTCCAGGCCATGTATGCCAGGCAACGCCTAGTTGCCGCCTCCCAAGCCACCCTACTTCCAGGCCATGTCCGCTTTTGGAAATCTAGGCGAGAGAAATCAACAATAATGAGGAGATCCTATTCCAATGATATGTTGGCCTTATATAGCCAGGTACACCCTGATTTTGTTTCTAGAACCCTTCCTTTCCTAATCTACTAGGACTCTACTTTTCTAAAATAAATAAAAACAATCTTTTCATATTTAAGACCTTTCGTATCTATGGATTTCCTGTCTTATTTATGGAGCATCAACCTTTCCATCTTTAGGACCTGCCATATCTATGATTTTTCTGCTTTATTTATGGACTTCATAAATAAGGTAGGAAATCCATAGATATGACAAGTCCTAAAGATAAGAATGTTGCTTAGGAAAGTAGAGTCTTAGTACATTAGAAAAGGAATAGTCCTAGATGGAAACAAAACCAGGGTGTAATCACTCATTATTGTTGATTTCTCCTGCCCAGATTTCAGCACCCACCGCCTCCTAGACCACCGTAACAAACGTGTTAGGCGCCATGGCTGGTCACCTAGGCGGGCGTCTTGGCGTCTAGACACCCTTCTAAAACACTTATTGAACACCGTCTTTATCTCGTCCGTTGTCCTGGGTTTTCCTTAACATAGTGCATGTGTCTTGCAAGCTGAGATTTACCTCCATGTAGTTTGGATTTATAAAACCAGTACGAACCAAGCAGTTGACTTTGCATCAACTATAGCTGATGTATGGCTGGTACTTTGATCCTTTCTGATTCTTATTGATTTCTACTATTTTTTCTTAGTTATCCAACCTGGAGATTATAAAACAAAGAATAGTAAACCAGTGATTAGGAAGGATCTGACAGGCTTCATGTGTCTATAGGATGACAAACCATCAATTATGCTACGTCTACTATCGAGCAGCTGCTCATTTTTTTTTGTTATTATTAACAAAAAAGCTCGACCCAAGGGAGAGACATTCAAAAGATATTGCATTTAACGTCGAGAAAAGTCCGTTAAAGCTGGACCACTGAGGGCTCCTATCGATACTTTGAAAGCTAACACATGGTATGGGGCTGTTTTTTTTCTTTTGAGAACTAGGGTTTGAGCCTGGTTGATATCCCTCACAACTGGAGCTCAGAACTAGGAAATATCTTGAGTTTGTCTTTGAAAAAGTTAATTGATTGGTTTGGGTGTTGAAAAATATTTTTTTGTTTGTTGAAAAGATAGATCTTAATAGTAGTCCATGGAAACTTGAGGCATCTTGAACTAGTGTGTGCTAGATAACTGGATTCAGGGCGTATTTTTTTTTGACTAAAATGCTCTCTGGGCAGTCCATGTTAATGTATAGATGATCTCGTTAGTGTAAATTTCAGTAAGGTTTAAGCAAGGGCTGTTAGTTACACACTGACCCATGAGCTGTATCCATTCTGAACATGAACTTTTCTTGTCTAATTTATCATCATATCTATTCTGAAAGTTAACGTCTCCTGTCCAATTTATGATATAATACATCTGTGTGTATCAGATAGGAATCTATTGCCATACAGATAAATTGAATTTGGGTGCACTTTCTAAGAAACTTGTTAATAATAGATAGAATACTAAAATATGTTTTGAGGACAGAAATCAAAACCTTAGTTCTAATGATGTTATATTGCATCGTTTTGCAGGTATCACTTCCTAGGGAGAGTACTACTATATGTTCATATATGACGGGATAGATGAAACACCAGCTCTATCAGGCATTCAGGTGCATGACTGGGAATTGGTGATATCAGATTAGTTACTTTTGTCTAGATAACCAGAGGTGTGCTTTGGGAATATCAACATGCTAGAGGAGCGGATACACACATTTTGTGAAAGTTTCAGATTTTCAGTTTAATTTCTACGTGTATTAGGTCTTTGATTTTTGAATGAGATGTGCAGTTGTGATTGTGGCACCTACTTAGAAGTGTTCCAACATAAGCTAGAAACCTGTATACAGACGAATATGTATACGAAAGGAATGTTGTATTATCTTGGCCGTTTATGGCTACATTAGTTTGCTTTTTTGGAGTCTGTTTTTTGACCATTTCATTTGTACACGGGTTGACTTCCTCTTGAAACTGTTTGAGGGTGCCAACCTCAACCAAAAGTAAATACATCTAGTGTAGTGTTTTCTCCAATCAATGCCATGTGCATGCTTTTGTTTATTTTCGGTGTAGATATGTGGATCTGGTTATGAATATCTTGGCATTGGTGAATTTCTGGCATCAGGACGTTGTTGTTCCCACCAACGTTCTGAAGTTGGTTGCCGGATTTTTTTTTTTGAGTGGAATGCTATGTTCTTCTCTCGGAAGTGACTGGGTTTCATTTGGATGTTGATTTCAACAAAGGAAGACCTGGACAGAGCATCCTTAAAGCGATGAAACAAGTTTCTACAAATCTAGCTGATTTTTTCCAAAATTCCGTCTCATAATATTTTTTCTAGAAATCTTGCTTTGCTTTCTAAATATGATATTAACTAGTGATGGCAATAGGTAAAACATAGGGGATGCATTTTCATCCGCTTCAATTCATCCGTTTGCATGAGGAAAGCGAGTTTATAATGCATTGCAGTCCTATAGCTGACTACTGGAGATGCCTAGAGGGGTTAGGGATTGAAATCCTCTAAAGTAATTGCAATTCAGTTACTGTACCTATCGGGTGGGCTCTACGCCCTTTGGCTCTACCTGTCTGCTGCAGTAACTGCAACACAGTTATTGGAGCTGACGGGTGGGTCCCATACCCCTTGGTCTCACCTGTCTGCTGCAGTTAATACAGATGATTTGTGTTCAGAGGAGTAGAGGCTCACATCATTGCTCCATTGTTGTCTGCTTCGGCCAACTAATGTTTTCCCATTGAGCCAGTCTTCATGAGATTTTTTTAAAAAAGGATTCAGGGTGGTTTATAGTGTTTTTCAGAAAATTGTTGGTTTCTTAATTCTCACGGAAACAGGAAGGTTGACACAACAAAGCAGGGTGACAAGAAGCAGCATGCCACCATGCCGGTGTTGTTGTATTATTGCTGTTGTTCGGAAGGAACATTACCAAAATTCTTTTCTTGATTTGTCAAGTTGACTAGGGGTAAATGACTTCAGTGCAGACTCTTTCACAGCTTACGCCAACGCTTATTGGATGTTAATCAAAAATAAATATAAATTCATTTTACAAGGCCTTATGAGTATATATCCTGAAAGCCTTACCGTACATACATACTAAATGTGCTTTTGTGTATTTCTCCCGTCTCTCAGTGGCGGATTCAGAGAAAAAGTATAGGAGGGCAGAGCCGCCACATGAAAAAAAGAAATAACGTCAATAACTTCCAAATACCGTGTTTTTCAGATTGATGTAGAGTTATCATGTTTTTCATGTCATAAAACTTATATGCCCGTTGTTCTATTTTACTTGACACAATTATTTTTTAAGTTACATTTGATCATTTATCTTATTCGAAGAATCTAATAAATATCATATATTTTGTTATGATTATCACTAAAGGTATTCAAAGCATCATTTATAATTTTATAGAAAGATGAACTGAAGGGAAACTCCATGGTGCGCCCAACAATAGGTAGGGGCAGGGGTGTGGGGCTCGAGCCCCCGAACCTCCGTGGTGCTCACCAATGCGATGCTGAAAGCCACATTGGAAAGAAACCGATTCGTGGTGGTCAAGTTCAACACCGTCAACTAGACCCACGAGTCGCCCAACGGCAACCACATGGGCCTTGAAATTTGCTCCATCATGTCCAATAAAATGACCAACTTACCAACTTCAACATCACCTCGATTGCCACCACATGAGTCAATGAATCGAACTACGCGGTCTTGGTCGAGTATGATGGCATGGCATGACACATAATTGTGTTCATGGGCTTACGGGGAAGGCCCAATCCGGTATATCCCGCCCTGGACTCGTCGTTGAACCCTAGTGAGCACGTCCCAGAGAAACATACCTCCGTTTCTCAACGTTCACTAGCACCTACTTCGATCTCAACTATATCATCAATTGAACCCTGACGATTGCGATCATCATGGAAAAGGAGAACAAGACATGGACAATCATTGTCTTCATCACCGTGCCTGTATCCATCATCTTGATCATCATTGCTACCTCTTCATGACCAGGAAGCTACGGGTAAGGTGATCCATGGAAAGGAGGCAGAAGCAGGTAGGCAACACACTTAGAATATACTACTGCTTTTGTTTGCCTATTGAGCTGGAGGTTGATTTCTAAGATGAGCAAAATGTAGAAATTTTCAATCCAATTGGCATTGTCGATCATTTGTTTGGTTGTCTTGAACCTCCAACCCTTCAAAGTCTTTGTTTCATGTTCAAAACAGTAAGAGGAATTGAAGGGGAGCTTCACAGTGTGTCCAACAACAGGGGGGCTCCCCCAGACCCAAGATGCATTCGCCCACTGCCTACTATCCAGCGTTAGCAGCCAATGGGTTCGATTGTTTCCACGGGTTTTGCACCAGCGGGCATAAGCTGCTGCCACACAGCTACATTGGTTTCCTTCCCTTGGAGCGAGCGAGGCTAGGTAGGTGTGGGCATTCGGTTATTTTGATTAATTTATTAATGAATATTTTGGTTATGAAGAATTGATAACCGCACATGATTCAAAAAAGTCATAACCGCACATTTCAGTTGTGATTAATTCGGTTTGGTTTTGCGGTTAACCACGTATTAGTGTACAATATAATTTATTGAACAAAAATGACATTAATCACACAAATATCAATAAACATGCAAAAATGACATGCATGGCCAGTGGTGGGTGGTTGGGTTACGAGAAAATTTTCGTTAAGTGTGAAGATTAGCATTATTGGGCTTTGTTTTTATAGGTTGTGGGGTGATCTGAGTTTTTTTTTGCTAAATTGGTAGTTCGGTTAATACATAGTGAAAACCGCAAAAATATTGATTAATAAATACACAAATGAAAACCAAATCTAACCAGAAATTTTGGTTAACTACATGTTATCGACATAGTTCAGTTCAGTTTTGTGATTTTGGTTAATCGTGCCTACCCCTAAGGCAAGTAGCACGATGTGGTACAACCTCAGGTGGCAGGAAGCTTGCACTTGCATACACTGGAGGCATTGTTGTACTTCCTCGATTCTAAATGTTTTGGTGAAAATCAATTCTTTGAAACTTCCATCAATAGTATACTGAAAATAAATGTCCTGAATAGAAAGTAATATATTAATGTAAATATCATGAAGTACCGAGAGTGAATTTGAATAGGTGTTCCCATGAAAATTGTTATTCATAATAAATTATCTTAAAACTTAGACAAGACTGGATAATATAAAACCCTACACAATCCTATGACTCAAAATTTCAGACATACTAGTGGTGAACATAAAAAGCAATCAACATTCCTAGAAACATAGAGATCAAGGAAAAACCTATAATACCACTAACAATTAATAAATGTGGAAAGTAATGCAAGTAGTAAATCGGTGATCAAGAATGGCTCATAGGTTTCCTTCTGATGTCTCGTAAGGATGACACCTTCCCCCATTCCTTGTGTGTCACTCGCATAGAAGTTCAGACTCCTCTCACCTCTCAATGGTGATGTCCTCATATGACCCACTGCCCATTAGGACGATCCCCCCTCCCCACCGATGAAGTCATTAGCACTCACTAGTGATGCTTCTTCGAACGGATGGCTCCAAATCATGTACAAACTTGTAAATACTTCCATAATCTCCATCTAAAGATCAAAACCAACTCCTAACTAGTCTAGGGCTCAGACCAAAAATAATTGTTGGTGGGTAAATCTGGCAGATCTCCCGGTACTACTGTTAGTAGTAGGCGGAGTTTGTAGTTTGGTAATGGGCGCGCAGAGATTCAAGAGATGGTGGCAAATTGACACAAAGGTTTACGTGGTTCGGGCCGCCTGAGCGTAATACCCTACTCCACGGGGTGTGTTGTTCTTGTATTGAGCGTCTAAGTGCTTTCAGTGATTGTGTGTGCTTGAGAGCGCGTGAGAGTCTAAAGAGCTCAGAGAGTGAGATCCCTCTGTGTATCTTCGACCGGTCCTTTTATAGTACAAGGACCGGTCGTTACACAGTTAGCCTGGCTCGACATGTGGCCCTGGCGGTTACTAATGTTTAATACATAATAAGTGGGGTTAATTACACTTAATAGCATGGTAACGGGCCTTAACAGTGCCGTTACTGGTATTAAGGGCCTTCCGACCGTGTGTCATTAATATGGTATTAATGACACTTAATCAGGTCTTGAAGTCCTTGATTGTCCCTTGAAGGTCCGAGCCGTTGGGGGGTCCACCAGTCTGATTGTTAAGGTTGAAGGTCTGACAGTTAGGACACGTGGCAGCTCCGGAGTTTACCGTCGTGGACGGGTAGGTTCGGTGCTATTGGACACGTGTCAGTACAGGAGCTTCCCTCTGTCTGGGGTTAGGTCCGGGGGTGCCATACTGGTATCCAGTCCGGAGCTTTCCCATGTGTGGGTGATAGCTCCGATCTTATGATACACGTGGCGGCCCTGGGACTAACCATGTCGGGGAAGCAGGTCCGGTTACGGCTGACATGTGGGGCCTTCGAAGGTCTTCAAATATGGTAGATGGAGTTTTCTTGTGATCTTCGCAATCCCAAGGGGTATCCGGTACGCAGGGTACCGACAGTGGCCCCCTAGGCCCGCCTCTGGGAGAGACCTTTTGAATGAAGTCATTCTGTCAGAGGTGGGTCCATTCTTCGGTTTTTGAGCTGTGTCTTCAAGGGTCTTCGGATGTGCCGTTGGCGGTAGTTCATAGTTAAACCACCGTCACGTGGCATATCCTGGATGCGGCAGGTGAGATCTTAGCGTGCGGATCTCACGCAATTGAACGTCGCCGGTTTCTAATACAAAAATCGTATCAGTTCCGCGCGCCCTGTCAGGCCACCGCCTTCGGGTTTCCCGCCTTTCATGATGACAACCGTTCGCCTGGGGTAAGGACCTCGACTTGATTGTCGGGGTGGTTCCGGGCCCCCTTGTCCTTGGCAGGGTGAGTTTTTGAATGGTATTGTTGGCTCCTCTATGGTTTCCATCCAAGCGTTGCGGGGGCTTACTTAAGAAGGAAAGCACACACCGTTTGGGTTCTTTACGCCTTTCATTCAAACTTGCGCTCAAACCCTCCAAACTTCCGCTTGCTTTTCATCTCTCACCTCGCTGTGCTGCGATAGATTTGGGTCTTCGCCAGAGCCGACTGAAGACTGACAGTGATTTGAAGAAGGTCTGGGCCCTCATGGGGTGGTCCCCTGACTTCTTCAACCACCTGGTCCGCGCCGACAAGCTTCCTTTCATGAAGGAGCACGCCGGCAACATGGTGTTTTTCTCCGCATACGCCATGGTGGGACTGATCCCACCTTTCTCCTCTTTCTTCTTGATGCTGCTAGACTTCTATGGTGTGCAGCTGTACCACCTTGGCCCCCACTCCATTCTTCTAGTGTCGATCTTTGTCCACTTCTACGAGATGTGGGTGGGCATTCCCCCCTGCGTTGAGCTCTTCAGCACCTTCTTCACTGTCCAGACCACCGGCAAGAATGACGAGTACCTTGGCTTCTATTATTCTGTGAAGCGCAAGAAGTGCCCGTACAAGTACTTGAGGTCGTTCCCTTCTGGGAAGTGGGACGACTGGAAGAAGGATTGGATCGTCATCAGGGTGGAGGAGCATGAGAAGCTGGAGTTGCCTGAAGGCCTCCCCAATGTCGACACTGCAGCTTGGAGTGAAGCTCCAGTGTTATCGGACGCCTTCAACCCTGCTCTGACCAGGATCCGCCAGTGCGTGGAAGGAGGAGTGACTCCTCAGACGGTATTTTGCAACTTCCTGACCAGCAGGTGGGCTCCGCTGAAGAAGAGGGAGAAGCTTGCTTGGGCCCTCAATAGTGTGCTGGACGACGATCGAATTGAAACCGGTTTGAGGTCCAACATGGAGGGTGCAACTTTGGAGTTTCACCTCAAGAAGTTCCAGCACGGCATCGACGTCGAGGGTGACGACTTGACTCCGCCAGCGGCTTTTCTCCTTCTGAACATGGAGGCGAAGTTCAGCAGGGAGCTCTAGCGGACGATGCTGGTGCTTGACGACCTTGGTGTCGTTGAGAGGCGTTGAATCACCGGGTTGGTGATCTCCGGTGCTTCCGAGGGTGGTTCCCCTTTCGTCCCAGAACAGAGAGTTGAAGTCGTGGGCAAGGGCAAAGAGTTGGCCGAGCCCTCGAGTCGCAAGATCAAGCTGAAGCATGCCGACGGGAGGTCCGTCAGGTTTGCTCCTTCCGCAGCGACTCCTTCTCCCCGGAGGGGAAGGTCTTCATCGGCGGCAACTACTCCAGCATCGACATCTCCCCGGGGTGCTAGCTCCGGCCATGCGGCTCCAGTACCAGGGCCAGCTGAAGGCTCTGGGTCCGGAGGTCCTTCTCGGTCGAGGGGGACCTCAACCCAAGTGATGCCGACGGCAGCAACGAGCTCTGGGGAATCTTCCTAAGCCACCACGCCAGTGGCGACAGGGTCCGACTCCGAGCGTCCGGAAAAGAGGTTCCGTGCTAACTGGTGCAGAAGCCTTCCAAGATAATTTTTGATTTTTTACCTCAGTTGATTGTTTTTTGTTGTAACTGTGTTTTGAGTTTCTTCATCCTTCATCCACAGAGTGCCCAAGAAAAGGGTTGAAGCTCCGGTTCCTGCAGCAGCAGCTGAGGCTGTGCAGGCGGAAGCTCCGGCTCCGATTCCAGCGCCACCCCAAGAGGTGGCTGAGGCTGCGACAGCTCCGGCGCCGGCTGTCATGGTCTTGGACTTCAACTCATCCCCAGAAGCTCCTGTGGTAGCGCCGGACCACGGAAATGAAGATGTACCAGCGGCACCAGCCCCGAAGGTTGAAGCTCCGGGTTTGGATGCTGAAATGATGGACGCTCCAGCCTCAGAGCCGGAGGTAGCTGCAATTCCGGCCCTAGAGCTGGATGTTGTTGAAGCCCCGGTAGTCGAGTCGGTGGTTGATGAAGTCCTGACGATAGAGCCGGGTGTTGATGAAGTTCCGGCAATTGAGCCAGTGGTCGAGGAAGCTTCGGCGGTAGAGCTGGTTGCTACAGAAGTTCCGGTGGTAGAGCCGGTCATCGAAGGAGTACTGGCGCCTGAGCCAGTTGCTGTGGAGGTGTCGGCGCTCGAGCCCATGGTGGTCGAAGCGTCAACACCGGAACCGGCGGTGGAGGAGGCGCTAACGTCGGAGCCGAACGTGGCTTCAGCTCCGGCATAATCTTCTACGCCCGCCCTGGAAGCAGTGGTCCCAGAGGTGCCCGCACCTGAGCCAGGGTGCCAAGATGAAGCTGCCGACCCCCCGCCTGAGGGGCCAGTTGTTGATGACTTGGCGGCGGGACCTTCAGAGCCAATTCCGAAGGTCGAAACTTCTACTACAGGACCTTCCTCGGCGGCGGCCGAGGCTATCCCGGAGGACGACCCTAGTGTCGTGGAAGCTCAGGGGACCGCTCTTGTAGAGTGGGACCCAATTTTTGTCACGGAGAACCCGCTGGAGCCGGCGGAGATGACCCCGGTAGGTTCTGACCCGATCCCCCTGTCGTTGTCTATTGACAACACCTGCTCCAGTCTTTGTCAGGTCCAGCGGGCTTTCTACCACGATAGCAAGGCCCTCGAGGAGGAGCGCCAAACTCTTAGGAGGTGGCGCAACCGGCTCCATTCTGAGACCAAGCTAGCGCAGTCGAGGCTGGCTAACGACAAGGAGTGGGTGCAGAGGGAGAAGGTCCGCCTGGAATACTGGGGTAAGCAGCTGGATGAGAGGAAAAGCATGACGCGATCCCTTGACAACCAGTCTCGGGCCATCTACGAGCAGGCCAAAGCTGCTAATAGCGCGGCAGATGATTGCCAGGAGAGGCTCGACGCCATCCACGCTAGTCTCGTCAAGCGCCGGGGGGCTCTTGAGGTGCGGGAGAGAAAGCTCGAAGATGAAGAGCAAAAACTCCTAGAGCTGCAGGACGCTGTCGTGAAGAGGGAGGAAGAGCTCACTTGGAGGCTAACTCTGGGTGACAAGAGTCTCGAGGAGCGCACCAAGAAATTGGAGGAGCGCTACGAGAGAGAGAGAGAGAGAGAGAGGAGAAGAAGGCCTGGGAGCAAGGGCAGGAACTCCACAGGAGGGAGAATGCCGTTGCTGCCAGGGAGAAGAATGTGCGGGGCAGGGAGAAGGACCTGGTCGACCACCGGAACAAGATCCACCTCCGAGAGGAAGAGCTCGGAAAACTCGAAAGGCAAGTTGCTGAAAAGATTCAACAGAATGCCAAAGAGGTTGAGCGCCTTGCTCGTGAGAATTCAGAGCTTGCGGCTACCAGAAGATCCTTGGAGGAGATGTGAGGCTCGAGGACTGTGGAGTCCCAACAAGTTTGGGACTTCCTGGGCAAAGCCAATGACGCGCTGACGCCAATGGGTTTTAGTCCTGTGCGTCCGGATGATCCGGAGCCGGAGCTGGACCTGGCGTTGCAGGCGTTGAGTTTGGCAGGCAACAAACTCACCAAGATGGGCGATGTCATCGCGGACCAGCTGGAGACTGAGGGACAATCCTTGGCGAAGGACATCGCAGAATTCGTGCTGACGTGCTACACAAGCCGGGACCCTCAATTCCCCCTAGACCCGATGCTTGAAGGCCCCATTGAAGGAGAGGGAGAAGCTACCCAAGCCAGCGTATCGGAGGCTACCCAGAAGGTCGCCTCGTTCTTCCATAGGGTCTAGGACCATGTCTTTATAGCTCTCAATTGTATCCTCCCTTCTTTTTATCCAATTTTGTAATCTCTTGTCTCCTAATGAATGAAATCCAAGTTTTTTTGTGAATTTCATTTTTGTCTTCAACACCTTTGTCGCACTTGGCCCCCTGGTAGATGTACACAATTTGATTGTGAACATGTACCAAGAGGATGTAACAGTTGTTGAAGACTTGGACGCTTTGAACTTGTAGAATGCAGGTCCAAAGTCTTCGATAGTGAAGGCCCCCTGAGGTTGCTGGAGCTTAGTGGCTCCGGCATTGACCATCGTCGGAGCTTAGTAGCTCCGGTAGTAATATCCATCAACGCGTAAAGCATCGACGGTTAGTCCTCTGGGGTGTCGGAGCTTGGTGGCTCCGGCAGTGACCTTTGTCAACACTTGGTGTGTCAACAGCAGACTCCACTATAGAGTCTTCCCACCATCTTTTCTTCACGTTGACGGCTGGCTCCCTAGCTTTACTAGAGCTGAGTAGCTCCAGCGACGCTTGCTATCAATGTTTGAACATCGACCACAAGCCACCTAGGGGATGTCAGAGCATTGGTAGCTCCGGTCATTCACCATCATCATGAAATATTTATTTTTCCTGCACACTAAAGTCAAGGAAAACAGTAAAATCCATTTTCCTATATATAACTTCATTGTGACTTACTATTCCCGAGAAATTTTTAGGTCGAACACAATTCTAAATACAATCTAGTGCACTGCCTTGTTTCCTTCAGGTCCGATCGTTTCTGGACTCGCCTTACTTCGGCCTGCCGGGGTGTAGGTAGAGTGGCGTACTTAGGGTGCATGACCAGGCTAAGTCCATAGCACACTCCGGCCCTTGATTTGCTTGGCAGCATTCAGACGAGTAGACCATCAACAATGTTTGGACCCGGAAGAATAGACAATGCAACTCGAATTGTACATGAACTGGTCGAGCTAAAGTTTCTTAAGAACTGCACAACTTTGTTATAGACAAGAAAGAGAAAAATAAAAAATATTGAGCTTGTACAAAGTAAATGCACGTGGAGTCTGTTTTCACATAATGACGCCTTTCATTATAGGTCCGGGGTACAGGAGAAACAAGTACACTCTTAGGGTACGGAACCAGACTAAGTGTGTTTCGTTTCTCATTTGACCCAAGTTAGCTAGCTACAATTTTAGTTCTGAGACTGTGACAAGTGTTGAATGGACGTTGCGGACCTTACGGGGTAGGTCCGGCTGTCCTCCCGGAGGAGCTACCCGACTCTGTACAATGACTCTATAACATACATCACATGTAATTACAGACTCACCTCTGTGATATTAAGCGTAGAACTTACGGAGGTGCTCAATGTTCCAAGGATTTGGGAGAGGTGTCCCATCCTTGGTTGCCAAGCGAACGCATCCGGGACGGGATACTTTGATCACTCGGAAGGGTCCTTCCTAGCTGGGGGAAAGTTTGTTTAACCCTTCTCTGGATTGTATTCTCCGTAGCACCAGATCGCCTTCCTAGAGCTGTCGGTTGTGAACATGCCGTTGGTGATAGTGCCGAAGAGCTTGGCGGTATCGGGCATTCCAAACAGCTGCTCAGCACCTTCCCTCTTCAAGGAGGTCAAGGTCTTCACACCGGAGCTGGTCCTGCGTGGCTTCGTCGAAGGTCCGAACCCAAAGCGACCCCAAGGTGATTTCCGAAGGAAGGATTGCTTCAGCTCCGTACACCAGGAAGAAGGGTGTCTCTCCAGTTGATCGGTTTGGAGTTGTCCTGTTGGGCCATAGAGTGGGCAGAAGCTCTTCGATCCAGTTGGCTCCATGTTTTTTCAGGCGCTCATATGTGCGCATCTTGAGTCCTTTTAGGATTTCTTCATTTGCTCTCTCGGCTTGGCGATTGCTTGACGGGTGAGCTACAGAAGCGTAGCTGACTTGGATGTTGAGGTCTTCGCAATATCCTTGGAATGCAGAGCTTGTGAACTGGGTCCCATTATCAGTTATGATTTTGTTTGGGACTCCAAATCTGCATACGATAGACTGCAAGAAGTTGATGGCTGATTGCTTGTTTATTGTCACAACTTGAGTTGCTTCCGGCCATTTGGTGAATTTGTCAATGGAAACATACAGGAACTTGTAACCTCCGATGGCTCTTGGGAAAGGTCCCAAGATGTCCATCCCCCATACAGCAAAAGGCCATGTAGGAGGTATCATTTGTAGAGGCTGAGCCGGTGTGTGAATTTGTTTCGCATGAAACTGGCATGCTTCGCATTTCTTCACCAGCTCAATTGCATCCTGGAGCGCTGTAGGCCAGTAAAAGCCATGCCGAAAGGCTTTACCTATCAGCGTGCGGGAAGACACGTGGTTCCCACACTCACCTCCATGTATTTCCGTGAGGAGCTCACGACCTTCTTCCCTTGTGATGCACCGCATTAGGACGCCGTTGGCACCGCGCCGGTAGAGATCTCCTTCTACCAACGTGTATCTTTTAGCCAATCTGACTATCCGGCCAGCGGATACATCATCGTCAGGAAGGATATTGTCTTTCAAGTAGCTCCAGATCTCCGAGATCCATGCATCGGAGCTAGCTTGAGCATTTGAGTCTTGCGTGCTGGGTTGCTCGGAGCTTCCGGCAGCACCTACGACCCTTGATGGCTGCCATGGTAACAGGGCCATCGGGACCGCCAGCTTTGGGATGCTGGTCTCGCCCCCTTCGCTCAGTTCGGCGGGCCGAGCTGTGGATTTTGACAACCTCTGGTCGAAGGTTCCGTCGGGAGCCGGAGCTCCGGTTGACACTTTCGTCGAGAGTTCGTCAGCTTCAACGTTATGGAGACGCTGGACATGGTGGAGGTCCAGGACTTCGAAGTCCTTCTGAAGCCTCTGGACTTCAAGGAGATAAGCAGCTAGTTGGGGATTGTTGCAGGAGCATTCACCCTTCACCTGTTTAATGATGAGCTACGAATCTCCCTTGACCAACGGCTGCTTGACACCATATGATAGTGCCACCTTTAGTCCATAAATGAGTGCTTCATACTCCGCCATGTTGTTGGTCGCCTTGAAGTCAAGGTGCACCATGTATTTAACCTTCTCCCCTGTCAGAGCGAGGAGAAGGACTCCAGCTCCGGCCCCCTGCTTCTGCATGGAGCCGTCGAAGTAGAGGGTCCAGTCAGGCTCGGTGAAGACCGGAGCCTTGAGTTCCGACTTCTTCTCACTAGGGCCCCCAGGGTTTGATGGAGAGGGGGTCCATTCCGCCACGAAGTCCGCCAATGCTTGACTCTTGATCGCTTGTCTTGGGAGGAATTCAAGATTGAATTCGGCCAATTCCGCTGCCCACTTTGCAATGTTCCCAGTGGAATTGGGATTATGCAAGATCGCACGCAGTGGATAAGAGGTCACCACTGAGATCTTATGAGCTTGGAAGTAATGGTGAAGCTTCCTGGAGGCGATAAGAACTGCATAGAGCAGCTTATGCACCGCTAGGTATCGAGTCTTGGCGTCATGGAGTACTTCGCTGATGAAGTACACTAGGCGTTGGGCTGTCCGGCCCTCCCGGAGGGGCCCGAAGCTTCATCTTCATCGACCTGGACCCCCCCCCCCCCCCGAAGGGGTCCGGACCTTCTTCGGGGACCTCCGGGTCCTTGCTGAAGGAACCCGGAGCTTCTTCTGGAGTGACCCGAACCCTCCCGGAGGGGTCCGGATCCTCTTGTTCAACAAGAGTAGCTCCTTGTACATCCAAGTCTGGGGGCTGGGACCCAGACTCGCCTTCAGGAACCTCCTGACCCTCCTGGAGGGGTCTAGATTCCTGAGCTTGTGAGGGTTCTGGTCTCTCAGCAACCAGGACCATGCTGACAACTTCGTCAGTTGCCGAAATGTAAAGCAGTAGAGGCTCACCAGGGTTCGGAGCTACCAAGGTTGGTAGTGTGGTGAGGAGCTGCTTCATCTCCTGGAACGCCTTTTCTGCTTCTTCAGACCATTGGAATGGTCCAGACTTCCTCAACAGCTTAAAGAAGGGAACTGCCCATTCCGCCAGTCTTGATATGAACCGGTTGAGGGCGCCTAGACATCCAGTCAGCTTCTGGACGTCCTTGATGCGGGCTGGTGGCCGCATATCTTCAATGGCTTTAATCTTCGCTTGATTCGCCTCTATGCCTTGGTGGTTCACCAAGAATCCAAGAAGCTTTCCAGAGCTAACCCCAAAGACACACTTGTCTGGGTTCAGCTTTGTGCGGGTGACCCGCAGCTTGTCGAAGACAGCTTGCAAGGTGTCAAGAAGTAACTCCTTGTCCTTATCTTGACGACGATTTCATCAACATACACTTCCACTATGTCTCTGATGAGCTCCCCAAAGGTTTTGTACATAGCTCGTACAAATGTTGAGGCTACATTCTTGAGACCAAATGGCATGGCAGTATAACAATACAATCTATCTTATTTAGCGTTGTGTAGTCGATACACATCCGAAGCTTCCCGCCGGCCTTGGGTACAACGACTGGGTTTGCCAGCCATATTGGGTGGAAGACTTCTCGGATGAATCCAGCTTCGAGCAACTTCTTCACTTCATGTCGTATGAAGTTCTGTCGCTCTACTGATTGCTTCCGAGGCTTCTGATGTACAGGCCGAGCTTCAGGATAGATCTTCAGATTATGCTCGATTACTTCCCTAAGGATCCCGGGCATTTACGACAGTTGCCAGGCAAACACGTCAATGTTAGCCTGGAGGAAAGTGATGAGCGCGAGTTCCTATTTGTCATTCAAACCTCCTGATATACGGGTGGTCTGAGCGGCATCAGAACCGATTTGGACGACTTTGATGAGAATGTCGGTGTCGCCGCTTGGTTGTACACGTGGTGCAGAGGTTGAGCCTTGTTGATGAATGCTCGCGGGTTTTAGAGCTTGCTCCTGCCTGGACTCTTCCTCCTGTGCTGTAGCAAGCGCATGAAGTTCTTCCAGAGCAGTCACTCCGGTAGTGCGGTCTCTGCGGATCCGGAGAACACCAACTGGTGTTGGCATCTTCAACACTAGGTAGCCATAATGAGCAGCAACCATGAACTTGTACAAGGCTGACCTGCCCAGAATGGCGTTAAAGGGTAAATTGATCTGAGCAACATCAAAGACCAACTTCTCAGTGCGATAATTCTCCCGAGTCCCGAAGGTCACGGGGAGAGTAATGGCACCAAGTGGGGTTATGGCCCCCGGACCTACTCTAGAGAAAGGTCGGGAGGGGCGAAGGTCCGAAGGTCGGACTTGAAGCTTGACGAAAGCTTTGAAGCTTATGAGGTTTAGCCCCGAACCTCCGTACACGATTACATGGCGAAGTTGGATGTTGTTGATGGTTGGAGATACCATCAATGGGAGTTGGCCAGCTCCAATCATATTCCGAGGGCAGTCCGACGCGTCAAAAGTGATGGCAGTATCCATCCACTTCGGGTGCGGCTCCACCCTGGTGGTGGGAGCTACCGAAGCCATGTCCCGCCGCGTGGTCTTGAGGACACAGTGGGAAGTGATGTCCCATGAACCACCAAAGATGGTGTTCATGGTCTTCCGACGTTCATTGTCAGAGACATCGGAGTCGTCGTCGACGGAGCTGTACACAACCTTTAGGACCTTTTTAGGGTCCTGAAAACCTAACTCCTCTTCAGCTGGAGCTTCGTTGACTTTCTATTTTCCTTCCCTTTGTCGGAAAGGAACTTCTTCCCGGCGCTTGTTGTAGTGCTCGACAAGGTTCTGGACCTCTCGGCAGTCTTCCAAGTTGTGGTTATTCAACTTATGGATAGGACACCACATTTTGGAGTTGCCGCCATCTTCAGATGAAGGTCGAAGTCGTTTCTCGAGGCGTGGCCCCCGGTCACCCGGAGCTGCAGCAGTAGGTGTGCCAACCGACAACTTTTTCTTGCCGTTGGACTTTTTCTTCTTTTTGCCACTTCCGGAGGTAGTGGCTTCGCCCTTGGAGGATTTTTTTGTTATCCTCCAGAGGTGGTTTGGAGTGCATTTCACGACCCTCCACAGCTTTGGCGCACTTGTCAGCCAAGCTGAAGAGCTCCGTGACGCTGGTGATCTCCTTGATCGCCAGCTTCTCCAACATCTTCTTGTCTCGTATGCCCTGTCTAAATGCACAATAACAGAGGTGCTGGAGATAGAAGGAATAGTGTTTCGTACTTGGGAGAACATCTGGATGAAGGAACACAGTGATTCTCCCCCCTTCTGCATTACAGCGAAAAGGTCAATTTCGGTGCCTGGTCGAGTGTATGAACTCCCGAAATTGGCAGTGAACTGTTGGCACAGTTCCGCCCAACTATTGATGGAGTTGGGCGGGAGGCTCATGAACCAGGACCTGGCGGTCCCAGTTAAAGCCATGGGGAAGTAGTTGGCCATTACAGCCTCGTTACCTCCGGCTGCAAGGATTGTAGTGGAGTAAATCTGGAGAAACTCAGCGGGATTGACAGTCCCGTCAAATTTCTCTAGCAGGTGAGGCCGGAACTTTTGTGGCCACCTGACCATGCGCACGTGAATGGCCAGAACAGAACAGCCTCCTCCTACTCCCTCGGGAGCAGGAATGCATGCCCGATATGGACGCGGCCGTCCTATTGACGGTAACGGCGATCAAGCTCCGCCCGGAGGTCGTGAGTTGAAAGCCTCGTTACTGTATGGGTGCGTCGCGCCCCAGAAGGCAGTGATGTCACTTGCTGAGATGCATCACACCTCCTATTTTGGGAAGAATGCAGACCAAGTCTGCCCGACATAGTCCGATGCTGCGACGGGGCCCGCCCCAAGGGGGGAGGACCTTGGTTGCTGATGCGATCGGCTGTTGCTGCAACCAAGTGTTCCACATTAGCCCTCCACTGCTCCATTGCACCCTGGGATGCACCCGGAAGTGGTGGGCATTGGAGAAGAGCACGCACTGCATGGAGCGCGTGTTCGGGGTTATTGTTATTCGCCGATGTTGTGATTGACATAGATGCTCCGTCCCATTGTCCAGCTTGATTTGCTGGTGCACACAATGGCGGCGGAGGCATGACTCCTGCTGGAGCCGTGGCACCTGCTGGTTGCTGCATGTTAGAGGGATTGCCTCCAGCAGGTTGCACAGCGGGGTTGTCGTTGGATGATACAGCAGCTGAGTTCACCATCCTTGAAATCTTGGGCTCCCCTACCTGGCGCGCCAATTGTCGGTGGGCAAATCCGGCAGATCTCCCGGCAATACTGTTAGTAGTCCGCGTAGTTTGTAGTCCGGTAATGGGTGCACAGAGATTCAAGAGATGGTGGAAAATTGACACAGAGGTTTACGTGGTTTGGGCCGCCTGAGCGTAATACCCTACTCCACGGGTTTTGTTGTTCTTGTATTGAGCGTCTAAGAGGTTTCAGTGATTGTGTGTGCTTGAGAGCGCGTGAGAGTCTAAAGAGCTCAGAGAGTGATATCCCTTTGTGTATCTTCGACCGGTCCTTTTACAGTACAAGGACCGATTGTTACACAGTTAGCCTAGCCCGACATGTGGCCCCGGCGGTTACTAATTTTTAATACACAATAAATGGGGTTAATTACCCTTAATAGCATGGTAATGGGCCTTAACAGTGTCGTTACTGGCATTAAGGGCCTTCCGATTGTTTGTCATTAATATGGTATTAATGACACTTAATCGGGTCTTGAAGTCCTTGATTGTCCCTTGAAGGTCCGAGCCATTGGGGGGTCCACCAGTCTGATTGTTCAGGTTGAAGGTCTGATAGTTAGGACATGTGGTAGCTGTGGAGCTTACTGTCGTGGACGGGTAGGTCCGGTGCTGTTGGACACGTGTCGGTACCGGGGCTTCCCTCTGTCTGGGGTTAGGTCCGGGGGTGCCATACTGGTATCCAGTCCGGATCTTTCCCATGTGTGGGCGATAGCTCCGGTCTTATGATACATGTGGCGGCCTTGGGACTAACCATGTCGGGGAAGCAGGTCCGGTTACGGCTGACATGTGGGGCCTTCGGAGGTCTTCAAATCTGGTAGATGGAGTTTCCTTGTGATCTTCGCAATCCTAAGGGGTATCTGGTACGCAGGGTACCGACAGTAATAGTCTAAAATCACCACCTACAATCATACGACCTAAAAATAAATGAATGCCATTGCAACTCTCTTATGCACTTGAAGATCTTCAAATCACAACATAAGTGCTTCTCTTGCTACTCCTCAACTTCTACTAGATTCTTCAACTGGTAAGACTGACAAAGAGTGGTTCGATGGGGCACATAAATGCATATATATAATGTACCAACCATCAACTAGTAATTGCTTAAAAGTACCTCCCAAAACAGTCACTATATTATACCATCGTATGTCATTACAGATGAACCACCATAACTTACAATGATCAAAGCACCGTAACATACGACAATTTTATAATTGAAACTATCGAAGCGTATGAATGACACTTCCCCTGGTACTACTAAATTATAGCCCGTGGAGGTTCTTGTATCAGTTTGGGCGCGCAGAGATCTAGAATAAGATGATGACACATATGATTTACGTGGTTCGGGCCGCCTGAGCAAAATACCCTACTCCACGGGGTGTGTGTTGTTGTACTGAGGATTTCAGCCGTGTTTGTGTGTGTATGAGCTTGTGTTGTTTTGTGTCGTGCAACACATCCCTTTTATAGACCAAGGAATCACTATTACATGAGTTGCCTGGCCTGACATTTGGTCCTGGCGATTATTACTGCCTAATACATGGTCTAAATGTGTTTAAGCACCTTAATTGTATGATAACGCACTTTAATGGCGGTGTTAACAGTATTAAGGGTCCTCTGATCGTGCACCATTAGTATTGCATTAATGGCGCATAATCAGGCCTTGCAATTGTAGCAGTAACTGTCTCTTGAATGTCCGTGCTGTTGGAGATCCGCTAGTATTCCCGTTGGTGTCATAGGTCCGGAGGCTCCACACGTGTCAGCTCTGGAGCTTCCCCTCGTGGGGAGATAGGTCCGGAGCTGTTATACACGTGGTGGCATCGAAGCTCCCCTCTACTGGGGGTTAGGTCTGGGGTCATTATCCACGTGTCAACCGCAAAGCTTCCCTATGTTGGGAGTTCAGCTCTGGTCTTACATTACACGTGGCAATCTCGGAGCTACCCATATGAGGGAGGCGGGTCCAGTGTCGTGTGATACGTGGGGCCTGAGGAAGCCTTCAACCCTGACAGGTGGGACTCTCTTGCACTTCTTGCGGTACCATGGGGTACCCGGTATGCAGGGTAACGACAGCGGCCCCCTGGCCCACCTCTGGGAGAAACCCTTTCGGTTAAGTTATTCTACCAGAGGTGGGGCCATCCTCAATTCTCGCGCCGCAACTCCAAAGGTCTTCTGATGTGCCGTTGGGGCGATGGTCCAGGGTTAAACCATTGCCATGTGGCTTGTTTTGAATGCAGCAGATGAGATATTTGAGTGCAGATCTCATGCAATTGAAGGTCGCCGATTCCCAATACGAAAACCGTATCGGTTCTGAGTGCCTTGTCAGGGTGCTGTCTTTGGGTTTCCCGCCGTCCATCATGACAACGGTTTGCCTGGGGTAATAACCTCGACCTCTCCGTCGGGGTGGCCCCGGGCCCCTTCGTCATTGACAGGGTATATTTTTCAAATGTGGCTTTGCTCTTGTTGCGATTTCCATCCAAGCGTTGTGGAGGCTTACTTAAGAAGGAAAGTTTGCACGGTTTGAGGACTCTTTACGCTTTCGATCAAAATTGCGCTCAGAGCCTCCCAACCTTTGCTTAGCTTTCTCTTCCTTGGCTCCACTTTGCTGCGATGGAGTTAGGTCTTCCCAAAAGCTGCATCAAAAGCAAGGAGGATCTGATGAAGGTTCGGACCTACATGGGGCGGTCTAGCAACTCCTTCAACCACCTGATTCGCGTCGGCAAGCTCCCTTCAAGAAAGAGCGCAGCGGCGACATGGTGTACTTCTCGGCGTACGCCATGGTGGGACTTATCCCACATATGTCAAGTTTCATCTTGATGTTGCTAGAACTATACAGCCTCCAATTGCATCATCTCGGCCCCCACTCTCTCCTGTAGGTGGCAAATTTCATCCACTTCTGTGAGATGTGGGTGGGTGTTCCCCCCTGCATCGAGTTGTTTCAGACCTTCTTCAAGGTCCACACCACCGGCAAGGGGACTGAGCTGCTTGGCTTCTACTAATTCGTGAAGCGCAAGAACTGCCCCTTCAAGAACTTGAAGTCATCCCCCTCTGGCAAATGGGATGACTGGAAGAAGGATTGGGTCGTCATTGCAGCAGAAAGCATGATAGGCTAGAGCTGCCCCAAGGACTCCCCAATGTTGATACCGATGCATGGAACATAGTTTGGAAGCTGTCGGATGCATTTAAGCCCGTCCTGGCCAAAATCCAAGAATGTGTGGAGGGTGGAGTGACCCCCCAAATCGTCTTTGGGAATTTCTTGGTGAACAGGTGGGCTCCATTGAATAAAAGGGAGAGGCTCGCATGGGCCTTCAACAGTGTGATGGATACCGACCGGATTGAAACCGGTCTGGACTCCAACTTGGATGACGAAGCTTTGAAGATCCATCTCAAGAAATTCTAGCACAGGATGATCATTGATGATGCCTTGACTCCGCTGGCTGCTTTCCTACCTCTGAACATGATTCCAGAGGTCAACAGGGAGCTCCGGAGGAAGATGCCAATGTTGGATGACCTTGGTGAGGTGGAGAAGCGCAGGACCTCCAGGGTTGTAATACTCGGAGCTTCTGAAGAGGTGGTCGCCCCTACCCCGAGCCAGAGGGTTGAAGACATCGGCAAGGGCAAGGGCAAGGGCAAGGGCAAGGAGCCAGTCGAATCTTCCAGTTGGAGGAGAAAGCTGAGGCATGCTGATGGGAGCTCCGTCAGGTCTGCTTCGGAGACAACTGCCCCTTCTCCCGGCGAGGGAGATCTTCAGCGGTGACACCTCCTCCGGTACAGTTGTCTTCAAGAGGCGCTAGCTCCGGACAGTCGACTCCGGTCCAAGTGCCAGCTAGGGGCTCCAGGTCCGGAGGTCCTTCCCGGTCGAGGGAAGTTTCGGCCGAGAAGACTCCAGCTACCGCATATGGCCCCTAACCAAGGTCTGAAGTTGTTGTCTCACCAAACTTGGTGGGCTCTGACTCCGGGCCTCAGAAGAAGAGGTTCTACGACGATTGGGGCGGTAGCATCCCCAGGTAAGCATTGTGGGCTTGCCTTGAAATGCTAATCTTATTTTTATTATGTTTTTAATCTTCTCGTCCCTTTATTTCCATGGTGTCAAGAAATGAGTCCGAGGCTTCGGCATCTGTTGCAGTGACTGGGGCTGTGCAAGCTGAAGCTCCGGCTTCAACCATTAAGCCTCCTCAAGTGGTGGCAGAAGACACGGCAACTCCAGCGCTAGCTGTCGTGGACTTGTGTAGGATCGAAGAGCATGTGAAAAGCTACCAGAGGGGGGGGGGTGAATGGTAGATTTAAAAATCTTACGCAGCGGAAACAATTGAACCCCAACCCCTTCGGCAGAAAAACGATCTGTTAAAGAAATCGTGTGTGTGACTAATCTAAACGTGTTTCACCGTGACAAAAGTGATAGATATAAGAGAGAATCAAGTCACGAAGACAACACAACAAGAATCACTCAAATACGTCGAGAAAAACTCAAGTTATGATCGAAAGATCGAACAAAGGTCAATCTGCCCTACCCCAAAGAAAAAAATAGTTCTGGAACGCTGCAAAGAAACTCGTGTAGATCATAGACCACAAATCCAATGACCGTGAGATTTTGACAGATGATAGATAATCAAGTTTTGAAGACAACCCAAAAAGAATAACGTCTATTGGATCTGTAAAACTCGAGTTATGATAAAAACACTGACGAAAGGTGGTGCTGTCCAGAAACTCGACGAGTAAAACTTGTCTGAAACAAGTCGGACGAACAAGGCACAAAAGTTCCTTTAAACTACGAATTTTATTCAATAGAACACAAGAGTAACAGCCCTAAAGTCATGCACCACGAGCTCTGGGCTCCCTTGCTTATATAACCAGCTCGAAAGCCAACTCAACTCAAATCAGGAACCTAATCCTACTCTGTTCACAAATCGTAACTTTCCATAACTGCTTAGGATTCTTCTATATGCAGATAGAAGCAATCTTAAGACTTCCAAACACCTTAGGAACGTATACCACATTCCTAAACAACTCAAATTCGTGACCCACACGAAATCCTATCATAACCAACTCAAATCTTTCCATATTTGAGTCAAACACGACTCAGCCACAGCCTGAGTCCATAACCTAGTCGGTTGGACCTTTCCGACCAACTCTTTACGTCCACATATCTTCATCACGTGTCGGAACCATGTAGCCACGTCCATGCACTCCTTGCACACGTGCAAACATCTTCCAATGACGTCCGCAATACCTTCACATGCATTGTTCTTGATTCAATCATGCTGCGCAACCTCCTGATCAGCTCAACGATATTTCCTCCTGAATTTGGTTGTTGGAACCTCATATCCTCCCTGAGACTAGTCCAATGGATCCCCTCACCAGCCATATATTGAACTCAAGCAACACCTGCACATGAATAAACAACCAATTCATACGGGCCCAAGTCCTCGACTTGACTCAAGTTAGTTCCGAACACAACACCTGACGTGAGAACCTCACATAAGCATGTTGCAAAACCACAGTAACACGATATCATCCATGTCAACCAAAAACGCACCAAAGACTTAGCAAATGAATACTAAGCAATCTTTCCAGAGATGTAAAGCAAGTACGAAACATTGCAAATGAAAAACAAAAGCATTGCGGTCAAGTTTCGGACCTTGCCAGAGCAACCCGGACCTTGAGCTGGAGCTAACAAAAGCTAGTAGAACCTAGCGCCGAAGCTTACCAAAAATATTACAACCAAAAGCCGGAGCTAGAAAAATCAACTCGGAGCTTAACAAAAACACGCCGGAGCTATCAAAGACATGTCGGAGCTAAAGAAAAAACTCACTGAAGCTAACCAAAACTAGTCGGACCTTAATAAAAAGGTGTTTTGGTGATATTCAAAACTTTTATCGTCAAAGCAAGTGTATTCACTACAAGCCAATGTATTCAGCACACATAGGTCTTACAATCTCCCTCTTGATGAATGCATTGGCAACACCATTTAAAATCCGAACATTGGCTTATTCACATAAAAGTTTTGAAGGCAATTTCTCCCCCTTTGTAAATCAAAAGTAAAATGAGAAGAAAATCCAAAAATAATCCCATATTATCTCTCCTTATGCACATGTTCTCTTTCCCTTCATGCTTATCTCTCCCCCTTTGACAATGTATTCAGCAAGTCATGAGCATATAAACAAATTATCTCTCCCCCTTTAGTTGTTATGAGCATATTATAACATATACATATAAACAAAGCTCATCCAAGTCATACTATCAAGTACCTTATATTATCACATCAATGAAATACATAAAGTAGTGTAAGCAATGCTAGAGATCATATGTAATTTTCAATTTAAGCAAGTCATGATCTCACAAACTTAACTATTTCACAACTTGAAAGCATGACACTAGTTGCTGCATTTTATTATTTTTCAAAACACAAATTTAGATCATATGATATTTGCAAGAGATTATATGCGCATCTTCCTTATTCTAACCAACCAAGCCAAGCCTATGTCATTTGCAATCAGATGCTTAAGGACATGATTTTAGTCTTACACAACTTCTTCCAAGTTCATATCTAAGTGCAATGATAAGCCATCTCAAAAGAAGAAGTGCGATGCATGCATATTCTCTTGATATTTTCTCAATTTATATTTGTTCATAAAAACTCAACTTGTGAGTTGATTACTTGATTAATTCTTAATGATTAAAAGCACTTGTGAACATGTAACAAGTTCAAAACAGCAAGAAAGTTCAACCATGACCAGTTTTAGTGTAAGTAATTATTCCAATTACTAGACATGGCAAAAACTACAAAATGTATAACATGAGTAATGTAGTAAGAACTTTCAGCATGTAAAAGGAATCACAAATTCATATATGTATGAAATACTATGCTAATATTATTTTAATTTCAGATTCACACATAGACTTCCCAAGTTTCAAAACTCCCCCTCAATTTAAGCCATGAGGATGCATAACCCCTATTTCACTACGAATGTAACAAAAACGAGTGAAATCCAAAGGTTTTGTAAAAATGTCAGCCAATTGTTGTTCTGTATCTACATGGTGAAGCACAATGTTCCCTTTTTCAACATTATCTCGGAGAAAGTGATACCTAATGTCAATGTGCTTAGTTCTAGAATGTTGCATGGGGTTTTTAGCAATGCAAATGGCACTAGTGTTATCACAGAACAGTGGAATACTATCTAGATCAACCCCATAGTCCTTAAGTGTTTGAACAATCCAAAGAATTTGTGAGCAAGCACTAGAAGCAGCTACATATTCGGATTCGGATGTAGATTGTGCAACTGAATTTTGTTTTCTAGAGGACCAAGCAACAAGAGAATTACCAAGAAAATGACAAGCACCGGAAGTACTTTTCTTATCAATCCTACAATCCCCAAAATCAGCATCCGAAAAAGCTTTCAAAGTAACTGTTGAGGAAGAAGGAAGAAAAATTCCAAATTCTTGAGTTCAATGTAAGTACCTGAGAATCCTTTTGACGGCTTGACGATGTGAAGCACGTGGGGAGGCTTGAAATCGTGCACAAATACATATGCTGAATTGTATGTCTGGTCTTGATGCCGTGAGGTACAAAAGTGATCCGATCATGCTTCTATATTCTTTTTGATCCACGGGTTCACCATCTTCATCAAGTCCAAGTGTTGTTGCTATTCCCATTGGTGTCCGAAGAGGCTTGCTTTTGTCCATGTTGAAGCGCCTTAGGAGATCTTTTGTATACTTCGTTTGATGCACAAAGGTACCCTCCTTAGTTTGCTTGATTTGTAGCCCCAAAAAGTAAGTGAGTTCACCCATCATACTCATTTCAAATTCAGAACTCATCATTGCTGAAAACTTGGACACAAGATCATGAGAAGCACAACCAAAGATAATATCATCCACATACACTTGAATGAATAATGAGTCATTGCCATGCTTAAGCACAAAAAGAGTTTTATCAACCTTGCCCATGGTAAACCCCTTTTCAAGTAAGAATGTTTTAACCTATCATACCATGCTCTAGGGGCTTGTTTGAGACCGTATAAGGCTTTGGACAGTTTGTAAACATGATTAGGAAAATCTGGATTTTCAAAACACGGTGGTTGTTTCACATAAACCTCCTCATCTATGTAGCCATTAAGAAAAGCACTTTTAACATCCATTTGATATAGCTTAAAACCAATAGATGCAGCAAAAGCTAACAAAATTCTTATGGCTTCTAATCTAGCAACAGGAGCAAAAGTTTCATCAAAATCTAGACCTTCATCTTGAGTGAAACCTTGAGCAACCAACCTAGCCTTATTCCTAACCACAACCCCATCCTCACTTTGTTTATTTTTAAATACCCATTTAGTTCCAATTAAAGTGTGACCTTGAGGTGGAGGTACAAGTTTCCAAACATTTTTTCTTTCAAAATTTTCTGACTCTTCTTGCATGGCAATAATCCAAGATTCATTAGTGAGTGCATGTGATATATCTTTGGGTTCAAAAGAAGCAACAAAAGCAGAATGAGCATAAGAGTTTGGATCACAAAACCTGGACCGTGTGACTCGTTCGTGCAAGTTTCCAATCATCTGTTGTGAGGGATGATCTTTGTAAAACCGTAGGGGAACAGATGTCTCACAAGCTTCTTCTTCTTCATGTTCATCACAAATCGATGAGCTTGTGACTTGAGGATGATTTGAATCAACATTGATGGTTGTCGGTCCTGGTTGAGAATTAACATCCAGAGCTGAACCAAAGTCTTTAGCTGCTGAATTTTCGGGCAGCAGCTCCAATTCTTCCTCATCTTCAACGAAAATGCTCCCCCCTGCGGATATGGATCTGGACCTGCAATGTTTAAGCTAGTACCTGGGCTAGCTTAATCAAAAGACACTTCACAAGTCTCTACAATTTTGTTAGTGTCAAGTAAAAGCACACGGTAGCCTCTAGTATGAGATGGATAACCAAGAAGCATGCAATCAATAAATCTAGGTTCAAATTTATCAAGATTACCATGTTTCTTAACAAAGCATTTGCAACTAAAGACCCGAAAGTGTGTAACACTAGGTCTATGTCCAAACCGGAGCTCATATGGTGTTTTACTTAGCTTAGCACACAAGAAAACACGATTTGAGACATAACAAGCGGTTGCTAACGCAACAGCCCAAAATTTCCTAGGAGTTTGATATTCATCAAGCTTAGTCCTAGCCATCTCAACGAAGGTTCTGTTCTTTCTTTCTACAACATCATTTTGTTGAGGTACATATGGTGAAGAAAATTGATGATATATTATATTTTCAGCACAAAAGTGATCAAAAGATTGATTTTTAAATTCAGTTCCATTATCACTTCTAATTGCTTTTAAAGATCCTGGGTAGTCAATTGATAATCTAAGAAATAAAGTTCTAAAGTGACTAAAAACTTCATTCTTAGACGCCATAAAGTAAACCCAAGAGTATCTAGAATAATCATCAACAATCACAAGTACATACCATTTACCTCCGAAAGATTGAACACGTGAAGGTCCTACGGTGTCAAGATGCAAAAGTTGACATGGTTTAGTTGTCATGATCATTGTGAGAGGAGTATGTGAACCTGCAACCATCTTAGCATGTCTACAAGAAGAGCACACAATTTCTTTGTCCCCTTTAAGCTTAGGCAGCCCACGTATGCGATCAAGAGCACTAACACGCGTTAGGTGATCAAGGCCTACGTGACCGAGTCTACGATGCCAAAAATATAAGTCCTTTGAATCATTAGCAACTAGACACCTATGCTTAGAGGAATACATATCGAAATCAGCTTTAAAAACTCTTCCAAACCGAGACATGTTAAAAATAAGCTCACTATTTGAACCTACAACTTTGCAGCAGTTTTTATTGAAAATAATTTCTAGATTTTCATCTAGCAATTGTGCAACAGAAAGCAAGTTTGTATTTCAAATTTTTGACAAGTGCCACATCCTTCAAAGTGTAGTGATCATTTACTCTAACCGAACCCTTAGCAATTATAGAAGTTGAAGAATTATCGGCAAAAGTAACATTCTCTACACGTGACACAAAAGAGAGGGAGGAGAACCAATCTTTGTTACTGGTCATGTGGCGTGAGCAACCTGAATCCACAATCCAAATGTTCTCCTTCCTCAAACGTGTAACCTACATAGAAGCACAATACGTTGATGACTCAATACTGGGGTTAGTCAAAAGGCATTTAGGAATCCAGTACTGAGTCACGCGACGTGCAGCAGGAAAAACACGCGAAAGCTGAGACAAAACAGCAGGTTTATGAGTCAAAGTTTGAGATTTTTTATTCTTAACTACTGACCTATATGGTGTTACTTGTGTAGCACAAAAATCAGTAGCTCCGGAGGCAAAAACAGAAGGTCCGGAGGTAAACTTTGAATGTTTTTGACTCAAAACAGCAGGTTGTACATTCGGTTCAATATGTGCAGCAAATTTTGCATGAAAGTTATGAGATCTAGCAACCATTCTTTCCCTTTTCTGTTGTTTAGCTAGTCTATAACAAAAATCTATGACATGACCATCTCTACAACAGTAGGTACAATGAAATTTAACTTTGTGTTCATGTCTAGATGAGCAATCAACATTTTTATTTGAAACCGAATGAGACAATACTCCTGCAGATTTGAAAACCACTTTCTTTTGTTTAGGAACTGTTTGAATCAAACCACTTCCTAATGACTTTACAATTTTAGGTGGATGTGCCTTAGCATGACCATGAGAATCAAAACCTAAACCAGTTTTATCATTGCAAGACTTGGATGAATTCATCAGCAAGTTTAGGTTCTTATTCACATTACAAAACCGATCTAATGTCTTATGCATGTTATCAAGTTTATTAGATAGATCAAGTCAATTTTCACATGAAGTTTTTCCTTTTAATTTGCAATTGGAATAATATTTAACTTCATGACAACGTAAAGCATTGTTCAATATAGAGATTTCATTCATAGCATCTTGCAGTTTCTTATCAAGATCATCACAACTAGAACAATGCAAATCAATTGTAGAACAAGAAGCATCTTTTAAGTTTCCAATATTAAGTGTAGTAAGCTTTTTGTTCTTGTCAATTTCAGGTTCAAGTTTATCAAGTGTTGAGGTATATGCACTTCTTAGGGAGGACAATTGTTCATATATTAAGTCACATGAGGAACAAGAATCTTCACTAGGAATCAAGGATTTCAAATGAGTAATTCCAGATTCTAGTGACTCAATTTTAACAGCATTGTCCCTAAGCCTTTTGTCCTTTTTCTTAACAATAGTAGTGGCACGAGAAATAGCGTCACACATTTCTTCGCAAGTAGAACATACCTCTTTATTGTTGCTATTGTGTTCTGCCTCCTCCATACTTGATCTTGATTTGGCCGCCATGAAGCACAAGTTTGCCAAATCATCTTCATCTTCATCACCTTCAATGTCCACGTCGCTTGAGCCAAGTTCCTGGAGTGCTGAGATAAAACTATTCACCAGTTGGCGACCTGTAAAGCTCTTCTTCTTCTTCTTATCATTTGTTGAGGAGAGTTTTGTCCTTGATTGTTTTTCTTCTCGGGAGGTAGGACCTGAAAGGTTAGGACAATCTATACGAAAGTGTCCTATCTTACCACATTTTCGAAGCATCGTTGAGGTCCGGAGCTTCCTCTCCTTCTAGTTCTCATATTTTGCAATGCTTTTGAGAACTTCGTAGAGAGAAGTGCTAGCTCCTCCTCTGGAAACTCCTCAATCTGTTCAAGGGTTAGAGAGGACAATAAAGCAAGTGTACCAAAAGATGAAGTTTGACCGGAGCTAGGCATGTCACGTTGAGAAACAAAAGCAATAGACTTGTTGGGGTTCTTACGTGAGATTATATCAATTTCATGAGTTTTTAACTTGGAATATAGCACATCTAGAGTAAGTGAACTCATGAAAGTAGATTCACGAATAGATGTAACTTTCATCTCCCAAATTGACATGTCTAATGCACTTAACAATTGCCTAGCATTTTCAGCATCTGAAAAATTAACATTCACGCTTCGCAAGTTGCTGAGAACTTTATTAAAGCGAGCAAAGAGGTCGTCAATGGACTCACCGGGATGCATCTCAAAGCACATGTATTCTTTCTTGAACATGTATTGTCTTACCTCCTTGATCGTGTTGTATCCTTCGTGGTAGTCACAAAGTGCTTTCCACACATCGTATGCAGATCGGAGGTGTGCAACACGGTCGAAGTCGCTTTGAGTTAATCCTTGTATGATCAAGTTCCGAGCCTTGTTGTTGTTGTCGACATCTCTCAGATTTGTAGCTATAACTTGATCGTTTGATGGCACTTCGTAAGACTTGTATACCTTCTCCCATATTGCAAAGCCTTGTGCCTGGATGAAAACCTCCATGCGTGCCTTCCAAACCTGAAAATCAATACCAGCGAACACACAAGGTTTGGCAGAGTACTTCTCCATGATGATTAGTCAAAAACACGCACAAATCACAAAGATTAGAGCACTGCGGCTCTGATACCAATTGTAGGATCGAAGAGCACGTGAAAAGCTACCAGAGGGGGGGTGAATGGTAGATTTAAAAATCTTACGCAGCGGAAACAATTAAACCCCAACCCCTTCAGCAGAAAAATGATCTATTAAAGAAATCGTGTGTGAGACTAATCTAAACGTGTTTTACCGTGAAAAAAGTGATAGATATCATAGAGAATCAAGTCACGAAGACAACACAACAATAATAACTCAAATCCGTCGAGAAAAACTCAAGTTATGATCGAAAGATCGAACAAAGGTCAATTTGCCCTACCCCAAAGAAAAAAACAGTTCTGGAATGCTGAAAATAAACTCATGTAGATCATAGACAACAAATCCAATGACCATGAAATTTTGACATATGATACATAATCAAGTTGTGAAGACATACAAAAAAGAATCACGTCAATTGGATCTGTAAAACTCGAGTTATGATAAAACCACCGACGAAAGGTAGTGCTGTCCAGAAACTCAACGAGTAAAACTTGTCTGAAACAAGTCGGACGAACAAGGCACAAAAGTTTCTTCAAACTATGAATTTTATTCAATATAACACAAGAGGAACAACCCCAAAGTCGTTCACCACGAGCTCTGGGCTCCCTTGCTTATATAACCAGCTCGAAAGCCAACTTAACTCAAATCAAGAACCTAATCCTACTCTGTTCACGAATTGTAACTTTCCATAACTGCTTAGGATTCTTCTATACGCAGATAGAAGCAATCTTAAGACTTCCAAACACCTTAGGAACGTATCCCACATTCCTAAACAACTCAAATACGTGACCCACACGAAATTCTATCATAACCAACTCAAATCTTTCCATATTTAAGTCAAACACGACTCATCGACAGCCTGAGTCCATAACCTAGTCGGTTGGACCTTTCCGACCAACTCTTTACGTCCACATCTCTTCATCACATCTCGGAACCATGTAGCCACGTCCATGCACTCCTTTCACATGTCCAAACATCTTCCAATGACGTCCACGATACCTTCACATGCATTGTTCTTGATTCAATCATGCTGCGCAACCTCCTGATCAGCTCAACCACAATTCCTCCTGAATTTGGTTGTTGGAACCTTATATCCTCCTTGAGACTAGTCCAATGGATCCCATCACCAGCCATGTATTAAACTCAAGCAACACCTGCATATGAATAAACAACCAATCCATACGAGCCCAAGTCCTCGACTTGACTCAAGTTAGTTCCGAACACAACACCTTACGTGAGAACCTCACATAAGATTGTTGCAAAACCACAGTAACACGATATCATCCATGTCAACCAAAAACGCACCAAAGACTTAGCAAATGAATACTAAGCAATCTTTCTAGAGATGTAAAGCAAGTAAGAAACATTGCAAATAAAAAACAAAAGCATTGCGGTCAAGTTCCGGACCTTGCCAGAGCAACCCGAACCTTGAGCCGGAGCTAACAAAAGCTAGTAGAACCTAGCACCGAAGCTTACCAAAACTAGTACAACCAAAGCCGGAGCTAGAAAAATCAACTCGGAGCTTAGCAAAAACACGTCGGAGCTATCAAAGACATGTCGGAGCTAAAGACAAAACTCACCGAAGCTAACCAAAACTAGTCAGACCTTAATAAAAAGGTGTTTTGGTGATATTCAAAACTTTTATCATCAAAGCAAGTATATTCACTACAAGCCAATGTATTCAGCACACATAGGTCTTACAACTTGGATCCAGAAGAGATGCCAGAAGCTCCTGTGATAGCGCCGGACCACGGGGGAGGAGTTGTTGAAGATACACCACCAGCAACGGCACCTGAGACTGAGACTTGGTGCAAGAGTTGGAGGTGTCGGAAGCTCCAGCATCTGGGCCAAAGGTAACCGAGGCTCCGATCCCTGTGCTGGAGGTTGTTGTGGGGCCGATGGCGCCAGAAGCTCCAACACTTGAGCTGGAGGTCATTGAAGCTTTGGTCGCTGAGCCGGAGATGATTGAAGCTCCGGCCATTGAGCCAGAGATCGTTGAAGCTTCGGCCCTCGAGCCAGAAGTTGTTGAATCTCTGGCTACTGAATCAGAAGTGGCTGATGTACCGGCGCCTGAGCCGGTGGTGGAAGCGGCTTCGGGTGAAGTTCCAACAATTGCCCCAAAGGTAATTGCTTCAGAGGTTTCCATGCCGTAGCTGGAACACCATGAAGAGGCGGTAGCAGGATCTCCACCCCTGGAGCCAGCAACTGAAGACCTGGAAGTAGGACCTTTGGCTTCAGCTCTGGAGGTAGAAGTTTCCCCAGTGGGCTCTTCCTCAACGGCAGCCGAAGAGCTCCCGGTGGGCGGCCCTAGTGTCGCAGAAGCTCAGGGAACCACTCTTGTAGAGTGGGACCTATTTTTGTTAAGGAGAATCCCCTGGAACCAGCAAAGATGACCCTAGTAGGTCCGGAGCCCATACCCTTGTCGTTGTCCATAGACAATGCCTGCTCGAGTCTCCAACAAGTTCAGCTCACCTTTGATCATGACAACAAGGTTCTTGAAGAGGAGCGCCACACCTTGAGGAGTTGGTGCAACAAGCTCCACTTCGAGACCAAGCTTGGGCAGACAAGACTTGCTCATGAGAAGGAGTTGATCAAGAGGGAAACGGCCCGAATGGAATACTGGGGCAAACTGCTGGAGGAGAAGGAGGACACCATCATGGCTCTCGACGCTCATTCTAGGGATATTCTCGAGCGTCCCAAGGTAAGGAGTGATGCTGCTGATGAGCGTCACGACAACCTCACTACTTTAAACGAGATTCTCCAAAAGCGTCGAGCAGACCTTGATGCGAGGGAAGAAAAACTCCTGGAGCAACAGGAGGATGTTTTGAAAAGGGAGGAGGAGCTCACCCAGAAATTGACTCTGGCTGAGCAAAATTTGGCAGATCGCACTAAGAAGTTGGATATGTGGAGTAAATAGGAAAAGGAGAAGTACTGGAAACTGGGGCAGGAGTTCTCAAAAAGAGAAGCTGGTGTTGCTGCTAGAGAAGGGAAAGTAATGGACAGGGAGAAGGACCTAGCCGAACGGCGGAACCATATCCACCTTTTGGAGACCGCGAAAAGCAAGTTGCTGAGAGTATGCAACAACATGCCAAAGTGGTCGAGCGCCTTGCTCATGAAGGTTCGGAGCTTGCGGCCGCCCGGAGGTCACTAGAGGAGTTGCGGGGTTTAAGGGAGACTAAGTCCATACAAGTATGGGACTTCTTGGGGCGATCCAATGATGCATTGATGCCGCTAGGCTTCATTCCAGTGCGTTCAGACAATCTGGAGCTGGATCTGGACCGAGCGCTAGTGGCTCTCAACGCTGGTGGCGGCAAATTTGACGCAATGGGTGACGTCATCGTGGACCAGCTGGAGATAGAGGGGAAATCTTTGGCCACAAACGTCGCATAATATGTGCTGTCGTGTTATGTGAGACGAGATCCCCAATTTTCTATGGATCTGGTGCTCAAAGGTCCCATTGCTGAAGAGGAGAACACAGCCAAGGCCAGTGTTCAAGAAGTTGCCAAGAAGGTCACATCATTCTTCCGCAGGACTTGATCCTCCAGTAGTTAGGTATTTTCCTTTTGCCTTTTGTTGTAACCCCAATCTTGTAATCCAATACTTTTAATGAATGAAATCCACTCTTTGCAATGAATTCCACTTTATTCTTGTCTTCAATATACTGTGCTTTGTCTTGTTGGCCCCCTAGTATATGTGCACAATTCGATTGTGAACATGTACCAAAAGGTTTTGACAGTATGTTGATGACTTGTAGATTATAGACCGAAATCTTTATCTCCTTGTCACATCGACAGCGGGCCCCCTGGGGCTGTCAGAGCTTGATAGCTCCGACGACACCTACCATCAACATATAAAAAGTCGATGGCGGGCCTTCTTGGAGAATGTTGGAGCTTAGTGGCTCCAACGTCGTCGACCATCGCTATGAGTTCTTTGTTTTTCCTGCACATTAGATCCAAGAAAAAGAGTAAAATTCATCCTCTTGTCTATAAATAATTTGTGACTTATCGTTCTTATTTAAGTTTTAGATCCAAAGAAACTCGATATCATAACAAGCATATTGATGTAATCTTTCCAGATCCGCATGAATTTTTAGTACTCACCCTACTAAAGCCTGTTGGGATGTAGGTAGAGTGGCGTACTTAGGGTGCAGGACCAGACTAAGTTGATAGCACACTCTGAACCTATGTTGGCTTGCCGTTCAAGCAAGTGTACCATGCAGCAATATGAACATCCAAAGAGACCAACAATATAACTTGTAACACATATGAATAACTTGGACTAAAACTTAAAAAGAATTGCACACCTTCATTATAGACAAGAAGGATAAAAATAATAATTCGAAATACCGAGCCTTGTACACAAATAAATGCACGTGGAGTCTGTTTTCACACAACAATGTCTTTCATTATAGGTCCGGATTACAGGGGAGACAAGGACACACTTAGGGTGCAGGACCAGGCTAAGTGCACTATACGTCTTGTACTAGCCCAGGGTAAGTAGCTACACTTTTAGTTTTGTGACTGTATCAAGTGTTACTTGAACTTCCCGAACCCTCCTGGAGGGGTTCGAATGTTCTCCCAGAGCACCTACCCGTCTCTGTATATTGACTCTATAACATACATTGTGTGTAATTACAGACTCACCTCCGTGATTCTAAGTATAAAACTTATGGAGGTGGTCGATGTTCCAAGGATTAGGAAGCGGACTCCCATCCTCAATTGCCAAGCGAACGCATCCAGAACGGGATACTTTGATCACTCGGAAGGGACCTTCCCAGTTGGGGGAAAGTTTATTCATTCTTTCGCGAGTTAGTATTTTCCGCAGCACCATATCGCCTTCCTTGAGCTGTCAGTTGTGCACATGCCTTTGATGATAGCACCGGAGCGCTTGGCGATAGCGTCCATTCCAAACAGCTGCTTGGCACCTTCCATCATCGATGAGGTCAAGGTCTTCACGCCGGAGCTGGTCCTGCGCGGCTTCATTGAAGGTCCGGACCCGGAGCGACCCCATGGTGATCTCCGGAGGAAGGACTGCTTCAACTCCGTACACCAAGAAGAAGAGTGTCTCCCTAGTTGATCGGTTAGGTGTTGTCCTGTTTGCCCACAATGTGGACGGAAGCTCTTCAATCCAGTTGGCTTCATGCTTTTTTAAGCGCTCATATGTGCGCGTCTTGAGTCCTTTTAGGATTTTTGCATTTGCTCTCTCGGCTTGGCCATTGCTTGTTGGGTGAGCTATTTGGGCGTAGCTGACTTGAATGCCAAGGTCTTCACAATATTCTTGAAATGCAGCACTTGTAAATTGGGTTCCATTGAAAGTTATGATTTTGTTCGAAACTCCAAATCTGCATACAATGGACTTCAAGAACTTGATAGCTGATTGCTTGTTAATTGTCATAACTGGAGTTGCTTCCGGCCACTTGGTGAACTTGTAGATGGCGACATACAGGAACCCATAACCTCCGACGGCTTTTGGGATGGTCCCAAGATGTCCATACCCCACACAGCGAATGGCCATGTAGGAGGTATCATTTGCAGTGATTGAGCCGGTGTGTGAATCTGTTTTGCATGGAACTGGCACGCTTCACACTTTTTCACTAGCTCGACTGCACCCTGGAGTGTTGTAGGCCAATAAAAGCCATGCCAGATGGCTTTACCAACCAATGTGCGGTAAGATGCGTGGTTCTCACACTCGCCTCCATGGATTTCCGCGAGGAGCTCATGACCTTATTCCCTTGCAATGCACCGCATTAGGACGCCATTGGCGTCACGCTGGTAGAGATCCCCTTCTACCAGTGTTTATCTTTTTGCCAATCTGACGATCCGGTCAGTGGATACACCGTCTTAAGGAAGGACGTTGTCTTTCAAGTAGCTCTGGATCTCCGAGATCCATGCATCGGAGCTAACTTGAGCTTCTGAGTCTTGCGTGCTGGGTTGCTCAGAGCTTCCGGCAGCACCTACAACCCTTGGTGGACGCCACGGTAACAAGGCCATCGAGACTGCCAGCTTTGAGGTGCTGGTCTCGCCCCCTTTGCTCAGTTCGGCAGGCTGAGCTGTCGATCTTGACAACCTCCGGATGAAGATTCCATCGGGAGTTGGAGATCCGGTTGAAGCCTTCGTTGATAGTTCATCAGCTTTTGTGTTGTGAAGACACTGAACACGGTGGAGATCCAAGACTTCGTAGTCCTTCTAAAGCCTCTGGACTTCAAGGAGATAAGCAGCTAGTTGGGGATTGTTGCAGCAGCATTCACCTTTGACTTGGTTTTTTATGAGCTGCGAATCACCCTTCACCAACAGCTTTTTGACACCATAGGATAGTGCCACCTTGAGCCGTAGATGAGAGCTTCATATTCCGCCATGTTGTTGGTCGTCTTGAAATCAAGGTGAACCACGTATTTGACCTTCTCCCCGATCAGAGCAAGGAGAAGGATCCAATCTCCGACCCCCTGCTTCTACACGGAGTCGTCGAAGTATAGAGTCCAGTGAGGTTCGGTGAAGACCGAGACCTTAGGTTCCGGTTTCTGCTCACTATGGCCCCCAGGGTTTGATGGAGAGGGAATCCATTCCGCCACGAAGTCAGCCAAATCCTGACTCTTGATTGCTTGACGTGACACAAATTTGAGATCAAACTCGGCCAACTCTGCTGCCCACTTTGCGATGTTCCAGGTAGAGTTAGGGTTATGCAATATAGCTTGCAGTGGATAAGAAGTTACCACTGATATCTTGTGGGCTTGGAAATAATGGCGAAGCTTCCTTGAGGCAATAAGAACCACATAAAGCAGCTTATGCACCTCGATGTAGCGTGTCTTGGCATCATGGAGTACTTCACTAATGAAGTACATTGGGCGCTCGACTGTCCGGACTCTCCTGGAGTAGCCTGGAGCTTCCTCTCCATCGACCCGGACCCTCTTAGAGGGGTCCAAACCTTCTGGTTGAGCTTCTCGGACCTTCCCGGAGGGGTTCAAAACTTCTTCTTGTTCGACCTGGACCCTGTTGGAAGGGTTCAAATCAGCTTGGTCAGCCAGGTGAACCCCCTCGGGTGAGAGGGGTTGATCTCTTAGTATTTCGCCTTGAGGTTCCGTTCCTCGGGGCTGGGACCCAGACTCAGCTTCGGGTATCTCCGAACCCTCCCAAAGGGGTCTAAGCTCCTGGACTGGATGTGGCTCCGGTCTTTCTGCGACGAGGACCATGCTGACAACTTCTGTAGTTGCAGAAATGTAAAGTAGTAGAGACTCACCAGGATTCGGAGCTACCAAGATTGGTAGCACGGTGAGGAGCTGCTTCAGCTCTTGAAATGACTTTTCTGCTACTTCAGACCAATGAAATGGTCCGAACTTCCTCAAGAGTTTGAAGGTGGGTAGCGCCCACTCTGCCAATCTTGAGATGAACTGGCTGAGCACAGCTAGACATCCAGTTAACTTCTGTACATCCTTGATGCGGGCTGGGGGGGCGCATACCTTATGGCTTTGATCTTTGTCGGGTTGGCCTCGAGTCCTCAGTAAGTCACCAAGAAACCTAAAAGCTTCCCGGAGCTAACTCCAAAGACACACTTGACCGGGTCCAGCTTAGTGCGCGTGTTGTGCAACTTGTCAAAGACGGCTTCCAAGTTGTCAAGGAACCTTGTTCTTGATCTTCACAATGATGTCATCAATGTACACCTCCACCAAGTCTCTAATTAGCTCTCCAAATGTTTCGTACATAGCTCGCACAAAGGTTGAAGCAGCATTTTTAAGACCAAAGGGCATGGCAGTATAACAATACAATCCATCTACTGTTATGAAGGCAATATGCTCTTCATCTTCCTTAGACATTTGGATCTGATGATATCCAAAATATGCATCTAAGAAACACAATAGCTCGCACCCGGAGGTGGAGTCCACTATTTGATCTATTCTAGGTAGTGGAAACGGATATTTTGGGCATGCCTTATTTAAGGTGGTGTAGTCAATACACATCTCAAGCTTCCCATCGGCCTTGGGCACAACGACTGGGTTTGCCAACCATTTTGGATGAAAAACTTCTCGGGTGAAACAAGCTTCGAGCAGCTTCTTGATCTCCTGTCGGATGAAGTTTTGTCGCTCGATTGATTACTTTTGGGGCTTCTGGTGTACAGGTCGTGCTTCGAGATAAATCTTCAGATTGTGTTCAATCACCTCCCTAGGGATCCTGGGCATTTGTGATGGTTTCTAGAAAAACACGTCAACATTCACTTGGAGGAAAGTGATGAGCGCGAGTTCCTATTTGTTGTTCAAACCTCCCGATATACGGGTGGTCTGAGCAGCATCAGAATTGATTTGGACAAATTTGACGGAAACGTCGGTGTCGCCGCTTGGTTGCACACGTGGTGCAGCGATTGAGCCCCGATGACGAGAGCTCGCGGGTCGAGCGATTAGCTCTTTGTCGGATGCCTCCTCCTTCGCAGTTGCGAGCGCATGGAGTTTTTTTCAGTGCAGTGATTCTGACAGTACTGTCTCCGCGGATGCGGAGAACACCAGAGGGTGTTGGCATCTTCAACACCAAGTAGCCACAATGAGCCGAAACCATGAACCTGTACAAGGCAGGCCTGCCCAAAATGGCGTTGAAGAGTAAGCTGATCTGCGCGACGTCAAAGACCAGCTTCTCGGTCCTGTATTTCTCCCTCGTTCCGAAGGTCACCGGGAGTGTGATGGATACGATAGGGCTAATGGCCCCTGGACATACCCTAGAAAAAGGGCGTGAGGGATGAAGGTTTGAAGGTCGGAGCTGGAGCTTGACGAAGGCTTCATAGCTCAAGAGATTCAGCCCCGCACCTCCATCCACCAAAACATGGTAAAGCTGGACATTGTTGATGGTAGGAGATACCATCAAGGGTAACTGGCCAACTCCGATCATGTTGCGGGGGTAGTTCATAGCATCGAATGTTATGGGAATGTCCATCCATTTTCGATGTGGTTCCTCCCTGGCGGTTGGAGTTGCAGCGGTCATGTCCTGTCGCATTGTCTTGAGAATGCGGAGAGAAGTGATGTCCTAGGAACCACCATAAATGGTGTTCAGGGTCTTCCAACGCTCGTTGTTAGAGATGTCAGAATCATCATCTACTTTGTTGTAGACAGCCTTCAGGACCTTCTCGGGATCCTGGAAACCTAGCTCCGCCTCAGCCGGAGCTTCATCAACTTTCTGTTTTCCTTCCCGTTGATAGAAAGGAGCTTCTTCTCGGTGCTTGTTGTAACGCTCGACAAGGTTTTGGACCTCTCGGCAGTCTTCCAAATTGTGCTTGTCCGTCTTATGGATTGGACACCACATTTTGGAGCTATTACCGTCTTCTGACGAAGGACGACATCGTTTTTCAGGGCGTGGCCCCTGGCCACCCGGAGCTGCAGTAGCCGCAGCAGTAGGCGCACCGACCGATGGCTTTTTCTTGCCGTTGGACTTTTTCTTCTTTTTTCCACTGCCGGAGGTAGTGGCTTTAGCTTTGGAGGACTTTTTGTTGGCCTCTGGAGCTGGCTTTGAGTGCATTTCTCGGCCCTCTGCGGCCCGGGCGCACTTGTCAGCCAGGCTGAACAACTATGTGACGTTGGTGACTTTTTTAGTCGCTAGCTTCTCCAGCATTTTCTTGTCCCAGATGGCCTGTCTGAATGCGACAATAACAGAAGCGTTTGAGATAGAAGGAATGGTATTGTGTACCTGAGAAAACTGCTGGATAAAGGATCGTAGTGATTGCTCCGTTGTTTTCTTCACAGCAAACAAGTCCAGTTCAGTGTTGGGCCGAGTGTAAGAACTCCCAAAGTTTGCAGTGAACTATTGGCATAGCTCCGCCAAACTTTTGATGGAGTTGGGAGGAAGACTCATGAACCAGGACCTAGTGGTCCCAGTCAAAGCCACCGGGAAATAACTGGCCATGACGGCCTCATTGCCCCCCGCCGCAAGGATAGCAGTGGAGTAGATTTGAAGGAATTGGGCAGGTTGACAGTCCCATCGAATTTCTTCGGCAAATGAGGCTGAAACTTCTGTGGCCAACAGACCATGCGTAGGTGCATGGCCAAAGCAGAACAACCTCCTCCTACTCCCATTGGAGCAGGGTTGTCTCGAGCCTCTCGCGAGCATGCTCGATGTGGACACGGCCGTCTTGTTGTCTGTAGCGGCGGTCGAGTTCTGACCGTAGATCGTGTGTCGAGAGTCTCGACACAGTATGGGTGCGACGCGCCCCAGAAGGCAGTGACGTTACCTGTTGAGATACAGCACGCCTCCGGTGCTGTGATACATGAGGACCAATTCTTCTAGACAAGATCCTATGTTAAGCTGGTGGCTGCCCCAAAGGGGGAGGACCTTGGTTGCTGATAGCGTCAGCTGCAACGGCAATCAGATGTTGGACATCAGCACACCACTGCTCCATCGCACCCTAAGGCACTCCGGGCGCTGGTGGGCGCTCCAGAAGAGTACGCGCAACAATCAGCGTGTTCTCAGGGTTGTTGTTTACCGATGCTATGACCGACACAAGCACCCCATCCTGTTGCCCAGCAATGTTTGCCGAAGTAGATGGTGGTGGTGGTTGTATGGCACCTGTCGAAATAACGGCAACTGCTGGTTGTTGAATGCTGGAGGGATTCCCTCCAGCAGACTGAGCAGCGTTGTTGCTGTTGGATGACCCTATGGGTGGAATTCAACATCTTGCGATCTCAGACGCCCCTACCTGGCGCGCCAAATGTCGAAGCGTGCGAACGACACTTCCCCCGGTACTACTAAATGGTAGCCCATGAAGGTTCTTGTATCGGTTTGGGCGCGCAGAGATCTAGAACAAGATGATGACACAGATGATTTACGTGGTTCGACCTGCCTGAGCGTAATACCCTACTCCATGGTGTGTGTGTTGTTGTATTGAGGATTTCAGCCGTGTTTGTGTGCGTATGAGCTTGTGTTGTTTTGTGTCGTGCAGCAAGTCCCTTTTATAGACCAAGGAATGGATGTTACATGAGTTGCCTGACCCGACATGTGGTCCTAGCAATTATTACTGCCTAATACACGGTCTAAATGTGTTTAAGCACCTTAATAGTGTGGTAATATGCTTTAATGGCGACGTTACCAGTATTAAGGGTCCTCTGATCGTGCACCATTAATATTATAATAATGGCGCATAATCATGCCTTGTAATTGTAGCAGTAACTGTCTCTTGAATGTTCGTGCTGATGGAGATATGCCAGTATTCTTGTTGGTGTCGTAGGTCTGGAGGCTCCACACGTGACAGCTCTGGAGCTTCCCCTTGTGGGGAGATAGGTCTGGAGCTGTTATACACGTGGCGGCACCAGAGCTGCCCTCTACTGGGGGTTAGGTTCGGGGTCATTATCCACGTGTCAACCACAGAGCTTCCCTATGTTGTGAGTTAAGATCTGGTCTTACATTACACGTGGCAATCTCGGAGCTACCCATATGAGAGAGGCGGGTCCGGGGCCGTGTGATATGTGGGGCCTGAGGAAGCCTTCAACTCTGACAGGTGAAACTCTCTTGCACTTCTTGCGATATCATAGGGTACCCGGTACGCAGGGTACCGACAGAAACAATTATTGTTGTTCCATCCATCATACCTTACCATGTTCTACGATGACACCAGTAAGATTTTATACTAGAATAGCTTCAATTTGACGGGTACATAATCAAACTCAGCGTACCTTACATTGATTACCATCAGATACCTTACATTGATCACCATCATATCCTACAGTGATTCCTGATCCCGCTCTACACTGAAGTTTGCTTCTATACTCTCACTACTACAAAAAGCATTTTTACAGGCGCCTCAATTTTTCAAACACAGGCGGTCCTTAAAAATATGCGACTGTGATGACGAATGATAAAATAACCGCCTGTGATGAAAGAACAACACAGGCGGATTTTAAAGAACAACCGTCTGGGTAAAGACATGATCTTCACAATCGGTTCTTAATTAAGAACCGTCTCTAATGCAATGAACTTCACAGTCGGATTTTAAGAAACAACCGCCTGGGTAAATTCATGATCTTCACAGACGGTTATTAATTATTAACCATCTGTAATGCAACGAACTTCACAGATGGATTTTAAGAAACAACCGCCTGGGTAAATACATGATCTTCACGGACGGTTATTAATTATTAACCGTCTGTAATGCAACGAACTTCACAGATGGATTTTAAGAAACAACCGCCTGGGTAAATACATGATCTTCGTTGTACTTAATTAATAACCATCTGTAATGCAATGAACTTCATAGATGGATTTTAAGGAACAACCGTCTAGGTAAATACATGATCTTCGTTGGTGGTTCTTAATTAATAACCGTTTGTAATGCAATGAACTTCATAGACGGTTCTTGATTAACAACGGCCTGAGAAGATCATGTATTTTCAGTGGCGGTCATTGTTTAATTATCATAAGCGGTTTTCATTGAAATTACAGGGATGTAGTTGCAATTATCACAACCGTATGTAGTCGTGCAGGCAAAATTGTATCAGGAAAAAAACACAGATGAGCTAGCGGATACTAGTACAGTAATGCATTATAGGAAATGCTCGATCACCAGTGAGGCTGGCTTAATTGTGATAATACACCATTAGAGGCTTTACAATTGTTCAAAGATAATTTCTTTACACAATGAACAAAAATCATGCTACATTCATTGTAGATCGACGATGAAGCTCCCATCGATTAATCTAAATTGTACCGTCCTGCTTGCTCCCAAACACGTCTCTTATATTCCGCTGGATCCTGAAAATATTAACATTATTTAAATTAACAAATGTCGAAGGAGGAATGAATAACCTACATTGGTCACTAAGTCAAAGTGTCATCTAACCTTGATAAGTAGATTATAGCAATCATTTTCAACATCAGGCACATTTGGCTGATGCAGCAAACACTGAACTTCAAGTAGTATAGTTTTGATTGTAAAAGCACTGCACCACCCCTACGAAATATAATTTAAGCAATATAAGAAACCAGTTCAAATAAGTTCGACAACAATTATGAGTAATAATTACATGAACAAAATAGGTCTATCTTACAGTCTCTTGATCAAGAATCCCGATGCAGAGTGCTCCCGAACGATGGACATTTGGGTGGAAGAACCCAATTGGAAAGGCGCATCTTGGAGGCACCAAGGGATAGTCCTCAGAGAAGGAGATTGTCAGGGGGTAGTAACCATCTTCCCATTCAGTCTGCAAAAGAAATTTATTAATAGGAGGACGATGGTTAAACTCATATTGTGCTTGTTCTTCATGACTTACCCCTTCTTTACCGAGGACGATGCACTACCACTTCAATAAATCTCCCGATTCAGGCTTCGAAGAGAAACCCTACGCGGAGAAATTGAAAATACCAAAAACAAACAACACGCAAAAACAAACTACAGTTAAGTTCATCAGTCCATTACAAATACATATGTATATACAACCATGTGACCGGTGTGCCATATGTACATACATGGGGATTGATGAGTAGGTTTAGGCCCGATCTTCTGAAAGGTATGTCGATTGGGGTGGAGAACTCGACGTTGATGATCCGCGGCACTCGAGCGGTACGAGTACCCCTACAATCACTACACCACGGCTCCGTTGGTTATCAACCGTGCTGCACACGCCTGACCTCGCCAAGAAGGCTAATCCCTGCAAGTGCAACCGAGAACACGATCAAGAACGTAGAAGACACCATCTGAAATCGCGAAGTTGGGGTCTCACAAACCGTAGAACGGCGATATTATTGATCTAAGCAAAACCCACCGAATATGACCGGCGGCTGCAGTATTTATAGGCTAGGGTTCGACCAAAACACGATTAGACGCGTCCCTAATGGACTCTTACGGGATACAAGGCCCAAAGGCCCGATTCGGTGGCGCAGCACCGGACAGAAATCTGGACTCGACTTGTTTCGACGATTCCCAATGACTCCGGAGAATTTTGAGTTGGGACCAGAACTATTGGAAAGTTTATCTTCTCCTCTTTCCGTGCATATGTAGAACGTCGAAAACGGAGTCCGTATGCCTCCTGGGCGTCTGTTTTAAGGTGGACTGCTCCTGGACTCCGAGTTGAACTCGAGTCCGAGTTGTAAACTGTTTCCATCTACTTGTGGACGTCCCAGGTGGTTCTCCATGCTCCCAAGGCCTCCTTCCTTCACTTGTTGATCTTCTCCATTATTCCTAATAACAATTAAATCATCACATAGCAATCTATTCTCAAACTCACATGCAAAAGAAGTTAAGAACGAATTCACCTGCTGATTTAATAACCGTGCCCGTGCTCTTGTGATTGGTCCTTGCAGTTCAATGCGCGTCTCCGCTGTTGTGATGTCCTCATCATCCTCCCCCTCTTGAATTGGAGTCGTCCTCAACTCAAGTTCATCTTCTTCTCCCAAGTACGGTCACAAATCTGAAATGTTAAATGTAGGACTAACCCCAAAATCGGGAGGAAATTCAAGCTTATATGCATTATCATTAATCTTTTCAACGATCTTAAAAGGACCAGCAGCTCGTGGCATAAGTTTAGATTTTCTCAAGTCGGGAAATCGCTTTTTTCTCAAATGTAACCACACCAAATCGCCCGGTTCAAGTTTTACTTCTTTTCTACCTTTACTACCTGCAATCCTATACTTCTCATTCATCATTTCAATATTTTTCTTTGTAGTTTCATGCATCTTAAGAATGAATTCAGATCGTTGTGTAGCATCCAAATTTATAGTTTCAGAAGGAGGCAAAGGTAGTAAATCAATAGGAGCACGGGGATTGAAACCATACACTACCTGGAATGGACTTACCTTTGTCGTGGAGTGAACGGATCTGTTGTAAGCAAATTCTATATGTGGTAAACACTCCTCCCACAACTTCAAATTTGTTTTCAAGACAGCCCGTAACATAGTGGATAAAGTACAATTAACTACCTCGGTCTGTCCATCCGTTTGTGGGTGACATGTAGTTGAAAACAGCAACTTGGTTCCCAATTTATACCACAAAGTTCTCCAAAAATGACTTAAAAATTTTGCATCACGATTAGAAACAATGGTATTTGGCACACCATGTAAACGAACAATTTCTGTCATAAATAAATCAGCAATGTGTGAGGCATTATCATTCTTATGACAAGGTATAAAGTGTGCCATTTTGGAAAAACGATCAACAACAACAAAAATACTATCCCTCCCCCTCTTAGTTCTAGGCAATCCCAAAACAAAGTCCATAGAAATATCCTCCCAAGGTACACTAGGAACAGGAAGAGGCATATAAAGACCATGTGGGTTAAGGCGAGACTTAGCTTTGTTGCAAGTAGTGCATCGTGACACGTAGCGCTCGACATCACGCCTCATCTTTGGCCAAAAGAAGTGTGTGGACAGCACGTCTTCAATTTTCTTCACTCCAAAATGTCCCATCAAACCTCCTCCATGTGCTTCCTGCAAAAGCAATAGACGAACGGTGCTAGCTGGAACGCATAGCTTGTTAGCACGATAGAGGAGAGCCTCTCGTAGCACATATTTATTCCAAGTTCTTCCTTCTCTACAATTTTCAAAAGCATCTTTGAAGTCCAAATCAGTAGGATATAATGCTTTAATTGTTTCCAAACCAAAGATTTTATGATCAAGTTGGGACAGCATGGTATAACGCCTAGATAATGCATCGGCAATGATATTTTCCTTCCCTTTCTTATGCTTAATGATGTATGGAAATGACTCTATGAACTCAATCCATTTAGCATGTCGTTTATTCAGATTGGTTTGACACTTAAGATACTTCAATAATTCATGATCAGAATGTATGACAAACTCCTTAGACCAAAGATAATGTTGCCAAGTTTGTAATACACGGACTAAGGCATACAATTCCTTATCATAAGTGGAATAATTCAGAGAAGGACCATGAAGTTTTTCACTAAAGAAAGCAACGGGTTTACCTCCTTGTATGAGAACGCCTCCAATACCAATGCCGCTTGCATCGCATTCTAGCTTAAAAGTCTTGTCAAAATCAGGAAGTTGTAGTAATGGTGCTTGTGTAAGCTTCGATTTGAGAGCATCAAAAGCTTGTTGCTGCTGTTCGCCCCATCGAAATGGAACTCCCTTCTTCGTTAGCTCATGTAGAGGTGCTGCAATGGTGCTGAAATCCCACACAAAGCGCCGATAAAATCCTGCAAGACCAAGAAAACTACGAACCTGTGTGACGGTAGTTGTGGCTGGCCAGCTGGTAATTGCTTCAATTTTTGCCTCATCCATCTCAATTCCCTGCGAGAAAACGACATAGCCAAGAAACGAGACTCAATTGGTGCAAAAAACGCACTTTTCGAGGTTACCAAACAAACGTGCATCTCTCAAAATAGTAAAAACAGCACGTAAATGATCAAGATGTTCATCATATGACTTGCTGTAAATGAGGATATCATCGAAGTAAACCACCACAAATTGTCCAATGAAAGCACGTAAAACCTCGTTCATTAATCGCATAAAGGTGTTGGGTGCATTAGTTAAACCAAAAGGCATGACTAACCACTCATAAAGTCCAAACTTGGTTTTAAATGCAGTTTTCCATTCATCTCCTAGTGCCATTCTAATTTGGTGGTAACCACTACGCAAGTCAATTTTTGTGAAGATGATAGCACCACTCAATTCATCAAGCATGTCATCTAATCGAGGAATAGAATAACGATATCGAATGGTGATGTTATTAATCGCTCGACAATCAACACACATGCGCCAACTACCATCTTTCTTAGGAACCAAAAGAACAGGAACGGAACAAGGGCTAAGGCTTTCACGAATGTACCCGCGGTCCAAAAGATCTTGGACTTGTCACTGAATTTCCTTAGTTTCTTGTGGATTCACCCTGTATGCTGCACGATTTGGCAAACTTGCTCCTGGAATCAAATCGATCTTGTGTTCAATGCCTCTCATCGGTGGTAAACCAGGGGGTATCTCGGAGGGAAACACATCCTCAAACTCCTGCAAAAGGTTAGCAACTGCAGGGGGCAATGCAATAGACAATTCATGAAGTGAAAACATGGCTTCTTTGCAAACTAAAGCATAGCACATCCCCTTAGCATCGAATAAATCAGCAAGTTCAGATTTAGTTGCGAGCAACGATGGTGATTTTAACTTAATAACTTCCTGTTTTTCAGATTCTAATTTTGTTGCTTTGCCCTCACGAATTTTAGTCTTCTCAAAATGCACAATTTCAGCAGGAGTCATGGGGAGCAAAGTGATTTTCTTTCCCTTATGCATGAGAGTATATTTATTGGTTCTACCATGATGAATAGCATCTGTATCAAATTCCCAAGGATGACCCAATAAAAGAGAACAAGCATCCATAGGAACAACATCAAAATCAGCAAAATCATGGTATGAACCAATTGAAAAATGTATTCTCGCTGTTTGTGTTACCCGAACCTTACCGCTGTTGTTGAACCATTGAATGTGGTACGGATGAGGGTGTGCTCTTGTTGTCAAACCGAGTTTCTTGACAACGTCCGTATTCACCAAGTTATTGCAGCTACCTCCATCAATTATAGTGTGTACACGGCAGTCCTTGACGACGAGAAACATGTGGAAGAGGTTGTGTCGTTGTAGCTTGTCGTCGGTCTCCACTTTGGAGCTCAAGGCACGCTGCACAATGATGCTCCTATAGTTCTCCATCGCCGCTGTACCAAGTACCTCTTCTTCGGTGTGTTCGTCATTTGGATCTGTAAAGTCAGTAGCAAGAGAATTTTCATCTTCAACATCCGAAGTACTATCATACCCGCCATCGTCGCGTGCTATGTATGCCCGTTTGCTCGGGCAATCTCTCATCATATGACCAAGTCCCTGGCAGCGGTGACACTTAATGTCGGAAGTACGACCCGTAGAAGGAGTGGACGACGAAGGCTTGAATGATGTCGCCTTGCTGCCTTCCGGCACGCGAGAAGGTGGAGCAGTAGGTATAGTTCGTTGGCCGCCATTGGGTGGTGTAGTCGCTGCACGGGGGGCCGAAGATGGTGCTGTTTTGGATGGTGTAGTTGCTGCACGCGGCGTGAAGTTGCTCCTCGTGCGTTGTTGCTGTTGTTGTCGGCCCTGCAATTCTTTTTCTGCCAACATAGCAAGCTGAAACAATCTGTTAACAGTATCATATTCTTTGTAATCAACAATGTCCTGAATTTCACGCCTCAACCCCCCATAAAATCGAGCTATTTTATCATCCATGTCCTCTACTACCCCACAACGCAGCATATCCTTTTGTAACTCTTGATAATACTCCTCTACGGACATGTTACCTTGGTCTAAACGCTGCAATTTTTTGCGAAGGTCCCGCTGAAAAGATGGAGGAACAAATCGAACACGCATAGCTTCCTTTAATCTATCCCATGTTGGAGGATCAGTTCTAGTTTTAACAAGTTCATTCCACCATATGATAGCAAAGTCCTTAAACTCACTAGTGGCTTGACGAACTCTATGTTGTTTAGGAACAAGATGGGAATTAAAATTTTGCTCTACTGTCATCTCCCAATCAAGATAAGCCTCAGCATCATAAGCACCAGAAAAGGAGGGTATAGTAAATTTCACTTTAGCAAAAGGATCATCAGGAGGGCAGTTATAATTGTTATGATTATTACCTCCCATACCTCGACGATAAAGTGGCAGTCTTTGCTGATTACTGTGATCTTCCAGTTCATCATAAGCATTGTCTTCTTGTCTTCCAGCGAAAGGTAACCGAGCCTCAAAAGTATTCATCCGAAGAGCAAGGTCATCCAGTTGGCGAGTCAAGTTCGCCAATGACTCCTCCGTTGCTGCGTTGTATTTGGCGAACATATCACGTAACTCAACATGTTGAACACATTCGTCATTATTTTCTTCTCCTGCCATTGTTAGTAGGAAACAAAAGACAACAAAAAAATGTTATCCCTATCAACTACAGTGACAATGTGGAAGGTGGAAGAAAACAATCTCTCTCGCTCAAGCATCTTACCACGCTCTTACAAGTGTTCTTACCGACACAGCAGGTGGTGTGGACGGTGAGATGAACCAATGAAGCGTGGGGTGATTGCAAAGGTACATGTTATGCTCAAGAGAAAGGTGGAGCTTGGATGGCACAATATGGTGGCTAATAAGCAGAAAATCGTTAACAGCTAAACAAAGTTGAATAAGTATTCAATGTAGGAAACTGTTGCTGGTCAACTGAGTGCCCTAGAGCCTAGCACAACACAAGGAAGTATCAAGGCAAAAGAAAGATAGAATGATATAACCAAACAAACAGCACCAAGTGGTATATGCCAATTGCTTTAATATGCGTGCTCTTCACTATTTTTTTTCTTTTTTGTAATATTTTTTTGATATTTTTTCTTTACTCAGTAGCACAAATATAGGAAGCACACAAATTTGCAGCTCAATTGGATGTAATATGCGGCCTATAGAAAATCAAGAAGATTCTTTAAAATTCGTGCTGAAACTTCGGAGGCCGGATAGCCTATCTTCCGAGGGGAATTTGGGCAATCTAATTTCGCCGAACGCGGCTATGCGGCGGAAAATCGGATGCGAAATTTCACGTAGATGAATTTGAAAAAAAAAATCGCCCGATTTCGAGTTCGTATGCGAAAGTTATGGCCGTTTTAAGGTAGGCTGTCCGAGTTACGTTTTTTTGGATGTTGATTCCAACTCGGTTTGAGAACAGAACTCGCAAACGGATACGGAAACGATCGGGAATTTGCACAGCAACTAATGGGGTGGTGTGTGATGATTCAAGGATGAATGGCACAAAGATTTGTCACCTAATCTAGGGCTGGCGATGCGGGAGTTCACGCAAGGCGGCTAGCTAGGGCAAACCGATGAACGTGGCGGATCGGTTTGTTATTTAGGGATTGTGGAATAGGTGTCGAATAGCAAGAAAACAAGGACGAAACACGATAACTAGGACCCAAAAACACAAAGCTAAACCAGCAACAAGACTCAACCACACGAATGCAAACTCAACAATGCAAACTGAAAAACGAAGCTGCAGGCACTATAGTTTGGGAAGCGGTAAAAACGATCTATTTTTTTTGTGGCTTTTTTGTGGACTCTAGGTACAAAACAAAATCGATCTAATGGAAGGAAGGAAAACAAAGATACCTCACGGGCAACCTGGAAATCTGATACCAATTGATGAGTAGGTTTAGGCCCGATCTTCCGAAAGGTATGTCGATTGGGGTGGAGAACTCGACGTTGATGATCCGCGGCACTCGAGCGGTACGAGTACCCCTGCAATCACTACACCACGGCTCCGTTGGTTATCAACCGTGCTGCACATGCTTGACCTCGCCAAGAAGGCTAATCCCTGCAAGTGCAACCGAGAATACGAGCAAGAACGTAGAAGACACGATCTGAAATCGCGAAGTTGGGGTCTCACAAACCCTAGAACGGCGATATTATTGATCTAAGAAAAACCCACCGAATATGACCGGCGGCTGCAGTATTTATAGGCTAGGGCTCGACCAAAACACGATTATACGCGTCCCTAATGGACTCTTACGGGATACAAGGCCCAAAGGCCCGATTCGGTGGCGCAGCACCGGACAGAAATCTGGACTCGACTTGTTTCGACGATTCCCAATGACTCCGGAGTAATTTTGAGGTGGGACCAGAGCCATTGGAAAGTTTATCTTCTCCTCTTTCCGTGCACATGTAGAACGTCGAAAACGGAGTCCGTATGCCTCCTGGGCGTCCATTTTAAGGTGGACTGCTCCTAGACTCCGAGTTGAACTCGAGTCCGAGTTGTAAACTGTTTCCATCTACTTGTGGACGTCCCAGGTGGTTCTCCACGCTCCCAAGGCCTCCTTCCTTCACTTGTTTATCTTCTCCATTATTCCTAATAACAATTAAATCATCACATAGCAATCTATTCTCAAACTCACATGTAAAAGAAGTTAAGAACGAATTCACCTGCTGATTTAATAACCGTGCCCGTGCTCTTGTGATTGGTCCTTGCAGTTCAATGTGCGTCTCCGCTGTTGTGATGTCCTCATCAGGGATGGTTCTTGCGCCACGCCAAGCGCTCCTCCTTCAATCGGCTACACGCCCGAGACATCATTATCTGAAAGACCAAACTTCCAAACTTCCAAATCATTGATTCCAAATGCATATGTACACAAATGCAAAAGGACACAATCCATATACCAACATTGTTCTAAGTTGATTTCAGAAGATACAAATATATACAATATATATCATCTCGCATTGCTATATACATTTTTTCCAGCATTGACATCTTCTCGCATATAGGGTTTCAAATTCTTTTTAATGCTTCGCTCTACGTGCTTGATGTTTTCTGGTTCGGTGAAAAGGTACATCTCTTCATACTGATTATATTCCTCTTCATTATCTCCCACATTGTCAACCCCAACAATATTTTGCTTTCCAGAAACAACTACGTGCAACTTCTCAGTTTCTAGATCTTGAACATAAAAAACTTGTGCAACATTATCGGCGAGAACCCACAGGTCATCTTTGTAACCCACTTTATTCAAGTCTACCAGTGTCAGCCCGTAATTGTCCACTTTCAAACCATCAGGATGTTTGACCCATTGGCACTTAAATACGGGCATTACCATTCTTTCGCCATAATCGAGTTCCCATATTTCCTCTATGAACCCGAAGTATGTGGTCTTCTGCCCTTGTGAATCATAAGCCTCAATACGAACACCACTATTTTGTGCAACACTCTTACCATCTTTTTCTTTAGTGTAAAATGTGTAACCATTGATGTCATATGCTTGCCATGATGTTACCAAAGCAGATGGGCCACAAACTAACTTCTTCATTGTTGCCTCTTCTATAGTGTTTCCGTATGATATATTTTTGTCCATTAACCATTCAGTGAAACATCTTCTGTGCTCTTTCATAATCCAGTCCTCTTTGCGGTCTTGGTTTTTATCACGAAGCTCAATTTGGTGTTCCTCGATGTACGGCTCAGCTATTGCGAGCTGTTGTAGTACACCAAAATGTGCACGGTGTACATTCTTGTAATCTTGAACAATAAAAGTTTTCTTACCCACTTTGCCTCTCCCACATAGTCTACCCTCATGTACCGGTATAGGCACACCTATCGATTTCCATCTTTGATGTAATCAGCGCAACCCTCAATCACTTCTTCAGTGGTGTATCCTTCCATAATTGAACCCTCTGGGTGAGCACGGTTCCGCACATAACCTTTTAATACTCCTAAATATCTCTCCAACGAAAACATATGATGTAAATATAGTGGCCCCAATGCTTTTACCTGATCAACAAGATGTATGATTAGGTGTACTTGCATACCAAAAAAGGATGGTGGGAAACACATCTCAAGCTTGCACATTGTCTCGACGATGTATGTTTTCAGATAGTCTAAATCTTCACGTGCTATCACCTTTTGCGATACTGCATTGAAGAAGTAACACAAACGTGTGATGACAACTTTTATATGCTCAGGTTTGATTACTCTTATTGCAATGGCAAGGAAAACTGTCATCATCATGTGACAGTCGTGAGATTATAACCGAATAAAGACAAGTCTTTCATCGAGACTAGTTTCCGGATATTGGATGAGAAACTTGTGGGCACTTTGATCCCACGCAAGCATTCGCAAATTGCTTTTTTCTCTTCTAGCGTCAAGTTGTAGCTGGCTGGGGGAAGGTAATGCATCCCGTTCGCCTTTTCTATTGGATGAAGCTCTGGTCTCAAATCAAGATTTACTAGGTCCATACGTGAATTTAATCCGTCCTTTGTTTTCCTCGGCATGTCCAGCAAGGTCCCAATGATGCTGTCAAATACATTCTTTGTAACGTGCATCAAATCAATACTATGACAAAATTCCAGATTCTTCCAATACGGAAGATACTTGAAAAAAATTGATTGTTTCTTGAAAGCCATGTCAGTTGTATCATCCGAAGATGTACTTTTCTTTCTCTTAATTCCTTTACTCTTTTTTCCCTTACCGAAAGCAATATGAATGTTCTTGACCATTTCAAACACAAGTTTTCCACTGTAAGGTTTCGGTGCAGTATCTTTTTCGATTTTGTTATCAAATTGTTCTTTCATCTTCCTATACTTGTGTGTATCTGTCAAGAACCGTCGATGTCTCATGTACACCGTCTTCCTGGATGAAGTGAGGTATAGAAATCCAGTTCTATCCACACACCTAACGCAACCTTTCTTCCCTTTCATTTGTCCCGATAATGTAAACAGTCCGGTATAATCATGCACGGTAACGAATATCATTGCTCTTAGCATGAAATACTCCCGCTTGTACTCATCCCATGTACGTACCCCTTCATTCCACAATTTCGCCATATCTTCCATTAAAGGTTCCAAGAACACATCAATTTCGACGCCGGGTTGTTTCGGACCTTGGATAAGAACAGATAATAAGATATATTTCCTTTTGTGACACAACCACGTCGGTAGGTTGTACATAGTTAAGACCACGGGCCATGTGCTATGTATGCTCCTTTTTTCACCAAACGGATTCATTCCATCTGTACCCAAGGCAAACCTCACATTTCTGATTTCCGTCGCAAATTCTGGATACTGAATATCAAAATTTTTCCACTGCGTTGCATCACCAGGGTGTCGTATATGTTTTTCATTCTTCTTGCGTTGCTCGGAATGCCAACGCATAAGTTCAGCCTCCCTAAGGTTTGGGAACAAATGCTTCAAGCGATCAATTACCGGAAGGTACCACATCACCAATGCAGGAATTTTTCTATTATTCTTCCCATCTGCATCGCCAGAAGTATCGTCATCGTCACCTTCAGGACCAATAATAAACTTCTTATTCTTCTGAGTCTTTTTCAGGTTGGTAACATACTGGTGATTGTAGTCCTTCTTGTATCTACTGACACCACAAATGGGGCATCTAGTTGCGAGCTCATGCTCTTTGCGATACAGAATACAATGGTTCACACAAGCGTGTATTTTTGTCACACCTAGTTCCATCGGGCAAAAAAGTTTCTTCGCTTTATAAGTGCTTCTGGGCAGTTTATTTGGATTTGGAAGAATTTCTGCCAGAAGATTCAAAAGATCAGAGAAACTACAATCGGACCATCCGTGCGTAGCTTTCAACTTTAGTAGTTCTAAGACTGCACGCAATGTAGTAAACTCTTTATCACAACCGTTTGATTCATCATATAAAAGCTCTGTCGCCACATTATGCAATGTCTCCATTTTACTTAAACCTTTGCTTGCTCCCATAGAAGTCAGTACATATGGTTCAATGTGACGCAACATCTCCTCACAATCGAACTCATCATCATCATAACCAGCTTGATTGTCACTACCATCATCGATATGAACATTATCATCATCTGAGCCTCTCTCATCATCTTTATCCACATCATGTGTATCTAACTCACCATGCTCTGTCCATAATGTGTAGTTATTTTTGAAACCTCTTTTCACCAAATGAGATTGGATTACTATAATATTTGTCCAAGCAATCTTATTTTCGCAGTCGATACATGGACATAATATGTCATCTATCTTTTGCAACTTCGCATGTCTCTTGGATGCTTCAATAAAATTTGCAACATTACGAATGTACATAGGATCGGGTCTTGGCATGTTATACATCCACGCTCGACGGTCCATGCTTCAATAATAGAATTTTTGTCAGATTTACAAAATTTGGCCACAAATATTCTCTAAAGGTCTTCTATAAAATGAATTTACAGAGACATAACAAGTATGATTAGGGCGACTAATGTAGGAGACGGGCGACGTCTTGAGGCGGACGGAGTCAAAGGGGGAAACAGGCCCAACAGCATGGGCTAGGTCTGGGTGGGATTCGGTCTGTTATATCGGGAAACAGGCCCAGATGCATCTTATATATATTACAATAGCATCTGTTAATTAAACATCATATTCATGTCACATAATAGGTACAAAAAGGAAACAATCCATATAGTCCATACATCAATATACCAGAACACAATCCATACAGTCCTTACACATGCAAAAGGACATAATCCATATACCAGAACACACAAAACTAACAGCTTATCAGCTAATGAAAATATACAAAGAAAAAGTAAGGAAACTACATTTACCTTGCAGAGGCGTCAGCACGGTGGGGAGGCGTCAGCACGGTGGGCCAGCTGGGTGGAGAAGTGGTCGTGCGGGGTTGAGCGGCGGCGCGCCAGTATGAGCTGGGCGGCGGAGCAGCGGCGCGGCGCAGGGGAAATTCAACAGCCTGGCGGCGTCGATATAAATTCCCCAGGGTTGCGTTTTGACTGCGGTGAGGGGTCCTTATTTAGACGTCGATTTTTCACAGGCGGTTTTTAACTTTATCGCAGGCGAGTTTTACTTACCAACCGCCTGAGAAGATGTTTATTAATTAAGAAGTAAATATCTTCACAGGCTGTTGGTACTTAATAACCGCCTAAGAAGATTTTTATCTCAGGCGGGTATTACTTAACAACCGTCTGAGATAATGCCAACTGAACAAAATATTTTTAAAACTTGTATAGCTGACATTGTAATGTTTTGGTAAATATCAAATTAATTTCTACTCACATATTATTCACATTTGTGTATCTCATAAAAAAAAGTTCCTTCACTCAAAATTGTTGGTATGAACATATTTGTATAATTTATACATGTATGAATTTTTTAATTTTTTTTAAAAGCACTCCAACATGTCAAACTTCAAATTATCCACCAGTATTCATTGACACTTGATTGAAATATGTACAAAACACAAGAAATATGTACAAGAACACTTGATTGAAATCCTAAAACTACACTACGGCCCCGCCTCCTCCATCCTCACCGCCAACTTCTCAAACCACGCCAAGCGATCCTCCTTCGACTTGTCGTCGTCGTCGTCATCGTAGTCGTCACCATGGTGGTGGTCGCCGTCGTCGTCGTCGTCGTCGGAGGACGACTCGTCGTCGCTGTCATCGGAGGACGACTCGTTGTTGCCGTCGTCGGAGGACGACTCGTCGTCATCATCGTCATCATCGTCATCATCGTCGTCGTTGTTCTCCTCCTCCTCCTCCTCCTCCTCCACCACCACCTCCTCCGGCGACGATGCAGGGGTCGGCTGCTCCGGCTGAGCCGATTGCTCCGGCTGTACCAGTGGCTCCGGTTGCACCGGCGGTGGAACGCGCTGGTCGTCGTCATTCACCCTCTCGGGGGAGCTGCAGCGTATCCGCTTGCAGGGTGGCTGCCTCGGCGGGCTAGGTGGCAGAAGGTTGGCCATGGCTGTGGTGGTTCGTCGGCGCCGGGCTAGGAGAGGTGGAACGATGGAAGAAGAAGTAAGGAGTGCAAAAGTTCTGTGCTTGTACATAACTGACGACGCGCCTTATATATGGTCTGTGCGGAGTAGACGAGGGAGCGGTTCGTTTCCCGCGCATTGAACTCTTTGCAGACCTCATGCGGCGCACAATTAAACCACTGTGGAAGACGATCTTGAGAGATCCTTCCATCGCACGCGTCCCTGCACCACGGCTTCTCAACTTCTCCACAGACCTCGTGCGGCGCCTCAGTTAATTAACACTTCTCAGGCCGTTAATTAACATATTGTAGTTTCAAAATGTTTATCTCAGGAGGGTATTACTTAAAAACCGCCTGAGAAAAAAAGAAGTAAAAATCTTCACAGACGGTTGGTACTCACCAACCGTCAAAGAATATATTTATCTCTGACGGGTATTAATTAACAACCGCCTGAGATAATTCCCGATACGGTTCTTCAGTTTCCTTATCCCTTGCTTCTTTTTTATTTAGATTCCAATATAAATACTCAAACATGTTTACATTCTGCAAATTATGTTCAAATTCGATGATTCTTTCTTCTACATTTGTATTAAATTAACATCTACCAACTGAACAAAATATTTTGTTCATTGCGCATTGAACTCTTTGCAGACCTCGTGCGGCGCACAATTAAACCACTGTGGAAGACGATCTTCAGAGATCCTTCCGTCGCACGCGTCCCTACACCACGGCTTCTTAACTTCTCCGCAGACCTCGTGCAGCGCGTCAGTTAATTAACATCTTCTCAGACCGTTAATTAACATCTTGTAGTTTCAAAAATGTTTATCTTAGGCGGGTATTACTTAACAACCGCCTGAGATAATGCCTGATACTGTTCTTCAGTTTCCTTATCCCTTGCTTCTTTTTTATTTAGATTCCAATATAAATACTCAAACATGTTTACATTCTGCAAATTGTGTTCAAATTCGATGATTCTTTCTTCTATATTTGTATAAAATTAATATCTACCAACTGAACAAAATATTTTGTTCATTGCGCATTGAACTCTTTGCAGACCTCGTGCGGCGCACAATTAAACCACTGTGGAAGACGATCTTCAGAGATCCTTCCATCACACGCGTCCCTGCACCACGGCTTCTTATCTTCTCCACAGACCTCGTGCGGCGTGTCAGTTAATTAACATCTTCTCAGGCGGTTGGTACTTACCAACCGCCTGAGAATATATTTATCTCGGGGACGGTTGTTACTTACCAACCGCCTGAGATAAGCCCATGGAGTTCCCCTTGCCGCACGATATGGCGGTCCTGATCGCGGGGTGGGTCGCCGCAACCTCCACCCAGCCCATGGACGACTTCTCCAGTCTGCGCGCCACCTGCAAGGCCATGCACGCGGCGTGCCGTGATCCCACCGTGGGCAGGCCCGTGGCGCTGGAGCGGGAGAGCAGCTAGGAGTGATTCCAACGGCACGGGAACGGGAGCTACGACGCCCTCGTGGAGTGCCTGGCCAACGTGGGCAACCCTCATGCATGCTACGTCATCGGGTTCGACCTCGTCTTCAACTACGGCCGCGCGCAGGCGCAGCGGAGCACCCAGTTCCTTGCCCGGGCGGCCGCGAATGGCCACAAGGTGGCGGCCTACGTCCTCGCCATGCTCCGCTATGACGCCGACCGCGGGGACCGCGACGCCCTCGAGTATATCTGGCAGGTCGAAGGCGAGGCCTACGTCGGCGACAACACGGTCGGGTCCGTCGCGATGAAGAGGACCAACAAGGAGTGTTGCCGGTGTCGGAATCAAGCCATGCAGAGGCTCGACGTTTTCGTGAGCTGGACGTTACTGCGTAGGCCTCCTCCCAGACCGCCGCCGGTGGCGCTGCCCGACATTGACGATGGCGTTTGCCGCTGCCCAACAGGGGGAACCAGGGGCCTGCCCGCTGCGGCAGGCGAGGGTGGTCCGAGACCGTCTTCTGTACTGAGAACTGTAGGATTGAGCGGGAGTATGACCTGTTCTCCCATAACGTGTTGTACTCTATGGGTTAAATTAAAAATGTCCACTAAAAAAATAAATGAAAAAATCATTATATTCATCAAGATAGAAAAATGAAAAATAGCATTTGTTGTATGTTTTTTATGTTCTGACCAATTTCAAAGGATTTATGAAGTGAAATTTAATGGTAACCTTTACTTATCAATAATATTACAAGAAAGTGGATTTTTGCCTTTTAAAGGACCACATTTAATCAAGAATATTAATTAAGAAGAAGTAAATATCTTCACAGGAGGTTGGTACTTAACAACCGCTTGAAAATATGTTTCTCTCAGGCGGGTATTACTTAACAACCGCCTGGGATAATGCCCAATACTGTTCTTCAGTTTCCTTATCCCTTGCTTCTTTTTTATTTAGATTCCAATATAAATACTCAAACATGTTTAGATTCTGCAAATTGTGTCCAAATTTGATGATTCTTTCTTCTACATTTGTATAAAATTAACATCTACCACCTGAACAAAATATTTTTAAAACTTGTATAGCTGACATTGTAATGTTTTGGTAAATATCAAATTAATTTCTACTCACATATTATTCACATTTGTGTATCTCATAAAAAAAAGTTCCTTCACTCAAAATTGTTGGTATGAACATATTTGTATAATTTATACATGTATGAATTTTTTTAATTTTTTTAAAAGCATTCCAACATGTCAAACTTCAAATTATCCACCATTCTAACTAAATGCTCATATTCATATGAGGCATTCATCAAATTATGAACACACATTGATTCAAAAAAATTTAAAAAAATATGAAAAAAATCGTATAGGTTGGTATGATGAGTAAAAATGTCCACTGAAAAAATAAATGAAAAAAGCATTATATTCATCAAGATAGAAAAATGAAAAATAGCATTTGTTGTATGTTTTTTATGTTCTGACCAATTTCAAAGGATTTATGAAGTGAAATTTAATGGTAACATTTACTTATCAATAATATTACAAGAAAGTGGATTTTTGCCTTTTAAAGGACCACATTTAATCAAGAATATTAATTAATAAGAAGTAAATATCTTCACAGGCGGTTGGTACTTAACAACCGCCTGAAAATATGTTTATCTCAGGCGGGTATTACTTAACAACCGCCTGGGATAATGCCCAATACTGTTCTTCAGTTTCCTTATCCCTTGCTTCTTTTTTATTTAGATTCCAATATAAATACTCAAACATGTTTAGATTATGCAAATTGTGTCCAAATTCGATGATTCTTTCTTCTACATTTGTATAAAATTAACATCTACCACCTAAACAAAATATTTTTAAAACTTGTATAGCTGACATTGTAATGTTTTGGTAAATATCAAATTAATTTCTACTCACATATTATTCACATTTGTTTATCTCATAAAAAAATGTTCCTTCACTCAAAATTGTTGGTATGAACATATTTGTATAATTTATACATGTATGAATTTTTTTTAATTTTTTAAAAGCATTCCAACATGTCAAACTTCAAATTATCCACCATTCTAACTAAATGCTCATATTCATATGAGGCATTCATCAAATTATGAACACACATTGATTCAAAAAAAATTAAAAAAATATGAAAAAATTCGTAGAGGTTGGTATGATGAGTAAAAATGTCCACTGAAAAAATAAATGAAAAAAAGCATTATATTCATCAAGTAGAAAAATGAAAAATAGCATTTGTTGTATGTTTTTTATGTTCTGACCAATTTCAAAGGATTTATGAAGTGAAATTTAATGGTAACCTTTACTTATCAATAATATTACAAGAAAGTGGATTTTTGCCTTTTAAAGGACCACATTTAATCAAGAATATTAATTAATAAGAAGTAAATATCTTCACAGACGGTTGATACTTAACAACCGCCTGAAAATATGTTTATCTCAGGCGGGTATTACTTAACAACCGTCTGGGATAATGTCTGATACTGTTCTTCAGTTTCCTTATCCCTTGCTTCTTTTTTATTTAGTTTCCAATATAAATACTCAAACATGTTTAGATTCTGCAAATTGTGTCCAAATTCGATAATTCTTTCTTCTACATTTATATAAAATTAACATCTACCACCTGAACAAAATAATTTTAAAACTTGTATAGCTGACATTGTAATGTTTTGGTAAATATCAAATTAATTTCTACTAACATATTATTCACATTTGTGTATCTCATAAAAAAAAGTTCCTTCACTCAAAATTGTTGTTATGAACATATTTGTATAATTTATACATGTATGAATTTTTTTAATTTTTGTAAAAGCATTCCAACATGTCAAACTTCAAATTATCCACCATTCTAACTAAATGCTCATATTCATATGAGGCATTCATCAAATTATGAACACACATTAATTCAAAAAAATTTAAAAAAATATGAAAAAATTCGTAGAGGTTGGTATGATGAGTAAAAATGTCCACTGAAAAAATAAATGAAAAAATCATTATATTCATCAAGATAGAAAAATGAAAAATAGCATTTGTTGTATGTTTTTTATGTTCTGACCAATATCAAAGGATTTATGAAGTGAAATTTAATGGTAACCTTTACTTATCAATAATATTACAAGAAAGTGGATTTTTGCCTTTTTAAAGGACCACATTTAATCAAGAATATTAATTAAGAAGAAGTAAATATCTTCACAGGCGGTTGGTGCTTACCAACCGCCTGAGAATATACTTACCAACCGCCTGAGATAATCTTCTTCTCAGACGTGAAATTTTAATTAACGATGAACACACTACACATTCATTCATTCACACAGTTGAAGAACACACAAGATACTCATTCATTAACAATATTCAATCACACATCTCACAAAAGAACACACAAGATGCACAATATTTACACAAGAACACACAATATACACAAGTAATATTCAATCACATAGATGAAAAAAGATAGATTTCATTCATTAACAATATTTACAAAACAGAAGCAACTAAAGACAACAAAAAGAAAAACTAATTAAATCCTACTCCTACTCCTCTTCCTCCTCCTCCTCCTCCTCGTCCTCCGGCGGCGACTCCAGCACCGGTGCAACAGGAGACAGGGCCGGCTGCACCGGCTGCACCGGCGGTGCAACCCCGAGGTTGCTAGCCGTCGCCTCCACCAGCGTTCTACGGCCCTCGGGGCCAAGAACCTGGGCCATCGTCGCGAACAGAATGTCGAGACGATCAGCCACCCCCGTGAGGGCGTAGAGGTAGTGGCCCATGGTACCCATTCCAGTATACTCTGGAAGGGTACCCAGCCCCAAGGCACTCATGGCGCGAGACGTATTGTTGTACGCCTCTCGCGGCATGAGGAGGCGCTGCTCGGTGTTGATCTTCTCAGGGGAGCTGTAACATAGTTTCTTGCAAGGTGGCTCCCTCAGAGGGCTTGGCGGCAGAAGGTCGGCCATAGTGGTGTTGGGTCGTCGGAGCGGAGGAAGACGAAAAAAACAAGAGGATTCAAAGTGAGCTATGCGCTTGTGAGCGATAGCGCGTCTTTAAGGCCGCGCGGAGTGGAAAAGAAAGGCCGCGCCTCGGGGAAAAGAAAGGGCGCGCACGCGTGACATGGTCACTGATGTGTGGGACCGGGTCCACATGTCAGTGACCGCAGATTAAGTCAGGGGATCCTCATCCCGGTTGGTGAGGGGTCTTTATGTAGGCGTTCATCAAATTAAGAAGAAGTAAATATCTTCACAGGCCCATGTTTAACTCAGGCGGGTGTTACTAACCAACCATCTGAGATAATTGTATCTTCTCAGGCGGTTGGTAAGTAAAATCTGACTGAGGTAACAATCTTCTCTGACGGTCGGTACTTAAAATCCGCCTGAGAAAATGTGAGTCTATATATACCCCTCGGCAGCATTGGAAAAACCTTACCCGTGCGAAACACTTAGACGCCGTTAGGCTTCCAAAATTTCGTTTGCCGCCAAGTGTTCGCCCTCATCACTTCCAGGTACGCCGCCGAGCTTCGCCATCGCCGAGCTTCGCCGTCGCCGCCGAGCTTCGCCGTCGCCGCCGAGCTTCCAGGTACGCCGAGCGAAGCCGTTTCCGTCGCCGCCGAGCTTCAAGGTAAACCCTAAACCCTTCGACCTTTCATCCTCCTTCATCGTGCCGCCTCCCTCCCCGCCCTCGCTGCCGCCTTGCATATCCTTGGTTAGGGTTCGGGAATTAGAAAATGGTAGGCATCCTTGGTTAGGGTTCGGTGGAATTCGAAAAAACTGTCAAGTTCGGTGGCATCTTTGGTTAGGGTTCGGTGGGGCAAGATTTATGTGGATGGTTATATCACGATAAATTGGTAGTTGGTTTTGTGTGTCTGAAACTGTGAAATCAGTAGTATTTCATCTTCTGGTAGTTTGCAGAGATAAAACTATCAAGTTCGAATGAATAGGAGTTACTCCCTTCATCGTGGATGGTTATATCACAATAAATTGGTAGTTGGTTCTGTGTGTCTGAAACTGTTCAGACACATTAATGGTAAACATGATTCTAGACTCTAGTAACAGTAGTATATTCCCTATTTCTGTCATCGGCCTTGCATATGCCACATAATTCTCTATTAGGGGCAAGATTTAGCTATATTTGGTTAAGTTGACCAAATTTGGCTAATTTTGGCTAAGTTACATTAGATATAGTTATACTTGACTAATTTTGACTAAGTTATGCTATATTTAGCTATATTTGGCTACTTTTGCTTAGAGTTAGCTATGCTAGACTAAGTTTGGCTAAGTTTGCTTTTATTTCTCTAAGTTTCATTTGAGCAATTGTAGCTAATCTGTGCTACCAAAGATGTCTGCACTTGTGGCTCCATCAGCTTCATTTGAGCAATTGTACCTAATCTGAGCTACCAAAGTTATGCTATATTTAGCTCTGAAGCCAAACAAGTTGCTGGCCAACTCATTTGTGATGCCAGGAGCATCCTCACGCCCATATCTAGGTACCACTAGGTGTGGCGATGGAGTCTGAGCATATGATGCCGATGTCTATGATACAAGAATTTAGTTAGACCTATATAACTTCAAAAATGTGTTTTGGCTAAATTTACTTAATTGAGCCAAAATTGAGAAAATTTGTTTTAAATATGACCAAATTTAGTTATGCCATTTATTAGATTTTTTGTCTTATTAGATATAGCATGGAAAGCCCTAAGAAGACTGGTCCTGATAGTAACAACAAAGAAGACAATATGGAGTTTACTGACTCCAGCAGTTCAGGCCCCTATCACAGTCCTTCGGGTCCTTTTCCGAATATAAAAATTAAAAAGACTTCACTGGATCTAGACCCGGAATATGATCCTGCCGACGAGGTATGGATCACGAATCTTAACTTCAGCAGTTCAAGTTAATGTTGGTTGTCAAGTATACAAAGTCTTATAATTTTTTTCTAGCTAGATTAATCTCAAAGACAATGAGGTGACATCGGCTCCTAAAACCGCAGAAGGTTCTCCAATGGATGAATCCTCAGCTTCACTCAAGCGGAAACGAGGGCAACAAGGTCCTAATAAGGGTCCATTGGACCGCATCATGTACATAACAAGGGTCGGTCCAGGTGGGCTTCCCCAAGAACCACTGGATTCAGTTACCAAGTACCGTAATGCATGCGGTTTTCTTGTTAGGGAGGTTGTGCCGATCACAACTGAGAATTGGAGGAAATTACCTGAGTAGACCAAGAATGAGTTGTGGGAAAAGATAAAAAAACAATTCAAGTTCCCGAAAGGCACAGCAGAAGCTGTAAAGAAAGCAACATTGGTCTCTTGCGGCAAGAAGTTTCGATGCTGGAAGAGTGAAATGAATGCTTATGTTAAGGCCAATAAGGTCCCTAGCCCGAGGAAGATGGGAAAAATCACACAAGCTCAGTGGCAAGAGTGTGTTCGTCAAAAGAGCACACCTGATGCTAAAGCTCTAAGTGCAACTAGGTCAGAGCTTGCAAAAAAGAACAAATACCATCATCACTTGGGGTCTGCCGGATATGCCCCCAAAGTCCAGAAATGGAATAAGATAATAGACGAAATTCTTAGTAAGGGCAATCCTCACCCATTAGAAGGGTGCGATGAGCGAACTCAACACTGGGTCTTTGCTCGGTCAGGTTTGACCAGCAAGGGCAAACTTGAAAAGCCCGACTCTCTGAATGAAGTAGAGGATAAAATGAAAGAAGTAATTGAAAAGCAACAGAAGGGTCTCTTCAAGCCGAAGAGGGAGAATGACCAACTTACCGCTATCTTAGGAAACCCTGAACACAGCGGACGGGTTCGAGCGGTCTCTTCTCAAATGTTTTGGCTAGATGGTTTCCCTAAAGATAAAGACACATATAGAAGACGTGAGAAGTTTAAGAAAATACTTGATGAAACGATTGCTCAAAAGGTCAAAGAAAATATGCAAGAAATAATGGAACAACTTAGACAATCAGGACAATTAGTGGCACTGAGTACAATGATGGTTCCGGTGCAAAAGGAGCAATTAGTATCTCCAACTGCCTACCCTAGCAGCGTTGGTTCCGTGCCAGGCTCAGGGTCAGCCCATAAGTTCCCTATCGATGATATTGCTAACGACAAATCTTGTCGTCTTCTTGTCCCGATAGGCAGAGCAGGGAACAAAACCAAACAGGTTGCCACTGCTATGGCAAAGCCTGATCGTGACTTCAATGGGAATCCACTTCCGTTGTATTATTATGTGGTGCAAGTTCTTCAGATCATTGATAATGATTATGAATATTATGAAATAGACCACGTCACACCTGAGGGGATCGCGACTCTGGGGCAGGCTGTCAACCAATTAATCCTTTGGCACCGACGCGATATCGTGTTGGACGATGAGCCAATTTCTAGCCCCGTCGCATCTCCAAATACTGCAACTCCATCTTCTAAGGCGAAAGTGCATGAAGATCCACTCCCCCTATGTCTGAGCAAGGATGATATCCAAGAGAAACAAGTTGGACAACAACTTCAAGCAGTACCAGAGCAAGCTGTTGCTAGTAAAGAGCAACTAGTTGAGCAACAACTTGAAGTAGTACTAGAGCCAGCTGCTGTGAGTAAAGAGCAATCAGTTGAACAACAGGTTCAACAACAAGCCAGTGTTCAACTTCCGACGACTACTCCTCGATCATCAGTGCCTGTCAAAGTTAGCTCATACGAAAATAAGAAACTTCATCAGAAGTGTCAAAGTATTTGGAAGCTATGAAGGAAAATATTAGAAAATCGAGTGCATCTCGTTCTTCTCATGAGCCAGCATTAGAAGATATCGAGGAGTGGGAAGAAGACGGTGTCATGTATAATCGGCGGACGGCTTTAGTTAAACCAGGAGTTCCAATATACAAGCTTGAGGATGTTCCTCCTAAATTTGAGAATGGGAAGTCGTTCATGACATTCGTACAACTTAGCAAACAACCCGTCCAGCTCAGAAGAATGCATGGGTGGTACATCACTGCCAGCACAAAATTTGGTCTTAATTGTGTCACATTTCGTATTCCAAAAGAAGCATTTTGGAGCACTGGAGTAGATAAACAAGTCATTTTATTTGAAGAGCTGCTTTCCCTTTTCCATCGGGGCATGCTAGATATCAACCTGCTGCTCGTCTAGTGCTTGTAAGTGCTCTAATATTTTGTATTTGCTTTTCTTACTACACGCATACGAGTTTCATGAGATTATAACAATTCTGGACTTCTTCAATAGGATGCAATACATGGCTAATGTAAAGTTGGCGCGCAAGACAGGTATCCTTGACCCTACTAGGATTGCAAAGTCGCTATTCGACGTCCAGGCGAATCGAGAATCAAGCCAGTACAAACACATGAAAAAAAAAAGATTTTGAAAGAGCAATTGCAAAACTTAAGAAGGATAGAAAGGCAGAAGTTGCAACTTACATAGGACATGCGATGTTTAACTTTGTCAGAGACGGCAAGGACCTCGTAAAGGCTCCGTACCACTTCGAGTAAGTTCGACACATGATATTGAAATAGCAATTATTGGTAATTGTTAACACGTGTGTTTGTATGTTTGCAGTAATCACTACATAATGATCTTCATCAAGCCAACGTAGGGAATGGCAACAGTCTTGGACTCGGCCAATTACCCACCAGATCGTTACAAAGATTTCCTTTCCATTTTGAAAAAGTACGTTTATTCAATAATTTTAATTTACGCACATTTAGAATGTGTTGACAAGTTTTATATGACATTTCTTGTATTACAGCGCTTGGCAGTTTTACGCGGAGCTTGGCGGTCAGAGACCTCCTAACACGAATGCATTGGACATTAAAACGTATTATGCTTGTCCGAAGCAGGCTGCTGGGAGTATCTTATGCGGGTATTATGTATGCGAGCATCTTCGGATTGCCGCCGTATATAGAGTCAATCGTGAGGATGTAAGTTATCCTTAATGTTGATATCTTATTTTCTTACTTTTGTGTTTCATTTTCATTGTAACTAGCATAGTTTAATGCTTATATTCTCTGCTGTTCAATATTACCAGAAACATTATTTTCATATTTTGATTCCAACTTCAAAATTCAATTGCTCATAGTACAACTGCTCCAAAAATACCTACTAAATTTTTGTATACTCTCACTTTGATCTATACTTTGTGATTGTTCAAACCAACACATTCTAAACCTTGTTATGTGTTATATTGCAGCACAAGAAGAATCTGAACGAAGAATGGCCGGTTTGTAGAAGTATTCCTGATGGAGGAGCCGACAGGATTGCTTCTGAACTCTGTCAGTTCATTCGTTGCGAAATTTTGCACAAAAAGGGGAAGTTCTTTGATAAGAATGGTTCAGCAGCTGATGTGCCAGAACTTTGCGACTATGCCAATATAAACAGTTTTTAGTGAAAACTTGTAAACTTTGAGATGAATTGTATCTGTAACTTGTACATATGTATATTGTTTTAGTGAAATTGACTTCTGTGATGATAATATTGTTGACTTTTGTTCTGTGATGATATTGTTGTTTTTTGTTCTGTGATTATATTGAATTGGCCTGGAAATTAGAAATAACAGCAGTAGTACTGCATGACTGTGAAAAACAATTATCACAGACGGCTAGATACAAGTAAAGAAACATCTGTGATAACCTAATTTTCACAGGCGGTGTCTGTTATGGTAGAAATCGGCTGCGTTAAAGGGTCTTCACAGACGGCTGATATAGGTAAACTCCGTCTGTGATAACACCATTATCATAGACGGGTTAGTTATGCTTCAATAACCGTCTGTAAAGACACATTATCATTGACGGTTAGTTATGCTTCAACACCCGTCTGTGAAGACACATTGTCATAGATGGTTAGTTATGCTTCAAAATCCGTCTGTGAAGACACATTATCATAGACGGTTAGTTATGCTTCAAAACCCGCCTGTGAAGACACATTATCATTGGCGGTTAGTTATGCTTCAATACCCGTCTGTGAAGACTCATTATCATAGACGGTTAGTTATGCTTCAATAACCGTCTGTGATAAGACATTTATCACAGGCGGTTATATATGCTGCACGACCCGCCTGTGATAAAGTATTTTCACAGGCGGCTATTCTAAGTAAATAACCGCCTATGATAATCTGTCTTCACAGGCGGCTAGCCTAAGTGAAGAACCGCCTATGATAATGTGTCTTCACAGGCGGTTTAACTTCTCCGCCTGTGAAATTGCGGATTATCACAGACTCTTCGTTTCAGGCGGTTTTAAAAACCGTCTGTGATAATAGGTTTGGAGCCACCTGTGATGAGGCTTATTGTAGCAGTGTCTATCTCTCGACTCATCATATCTTATGGTGACTCCAGTAAAGCTGAAAGAACTTGTTTCCGTCTTGACTATATTTTCAACTTCAACAACTTAGTTCCTTATGGGACAAGGGAAACAATATTAACTGCAACATAAACATTAGTCATATTCATGATTTTCACCCTATCAACAAAACATTCATAACTTGTTAGCACCACATCGACACCATGAACAAGATTTGGACTGGATTTTTTTCTTGAGAAATGAATGTTCGATCTACACTTGGACCCCCAAGGTTGAAGAGAAAGGAATGTCCAGCCCAATAAAACCTAGCATGCCCAAAACCACACCTTCCCCGCCCCCACTTGGATTGCTAGCAAATCGACAAAGGAGTAAAGGAGAAAGGGAATTATCCAGGATTAGCCACCCTTACATATGCTTCATAGCCGTTTAGCTTCTTTACCAGTGACCTACGTAATTCATCATTCTTATGAAATTTTACAATAATTCTTCCATCCTAGCATCAAGTAGGTGTGATAAATTATTTTTTATTTTAATGACATGACATATATATATAGTATAGTGGCATTTCTGCCCTTGAATCCAATTGTAATAACTAATCATGTTTTCAACTGTTTTCTCGCTTGCAATCAATCTATTGGTTAGATTCTGGTAACAAATCGATCTGATCATTATTCATTATAACGTAATCTTAATTATTTGAGGTAACTAATCATATATTCCTAACTTACAATTTCTATTTCGCTCTGTTTTCAGCTATAGCAGCAGCTGGTCTTGCTTTTCCTCATCAAAATCTGAAGAGTGAAGGCATAGGACGAGCTGTCGTTAGTGTGAAGAAAGGCAGGAATAGGTTTGTCAGTAAATAGGATGCTTTCTTGGTGTTCTGCAGTTACAAGATGCCAAATTAACTTTCTCCGTGCTATCATCGCGTCATCATCACTCTGCTGTATCATACTGTAATAAGATATCTATTCATGATTTCTTACCAATGTGATTATGGCATGTGCTCTTTTCTTTGAAAATAAAATGATTTTAGGGAGTGCAGCAACAGAGGTCTAGTCCTGATGACTGAGGAGGAATTTGACTCTTGACTATGCCAGCATTCCCATGCCCAATAGGAGATAGGCAGAACAGCGCTCATATAGCGCTCATATTTCTTTAGTTTGAGAAAGTCACATGTTCTGTTCCCTTCTGACCTTCTTCCTTTGAAAATTATAAGATTGGGGAGAATGCCTTGTTATGGTCTTTTCCTTAGATATGACCTGGCAACCGAGTCTACTTAATAAACACCTGTCAAGCCTTGCGACGAGACGCAGACATTCCTCATGCTAATAATAATTATTCCAAGTAAATAATCATCGTACAAACGTCATCGTATCATTTTCAGTAGTATGCTGATCTTAGCTTTATGAAAAAACAACATTAAAGACAGTCCTATAAAATCTCGGCTTTGGAAAATTGTAGTAACTGCCGGCTGTTAGTAGTGAGCTGGAACCATAAGACCCACTAGTTCAAAGACTATATCAGTAACAAGGGAAGGGGGGCTGAACCCCCTCCTGCCCAAAGAATTTCACGAGTATATTAGATAGTTGTTTACGTTCTAGTTCGCTCTTGTCACACCACTGCTGATGATTAATGAAACACAACCATTTTCTTTTGTGTTGACTGATTGTTTTGCTAAGTCTCTTCAGTTCCTAATAATCTAACATACCAAAGAAATTCACCATTTTCATCATTGTTGGTTTATTGTTCCATCTCAGGAATGCCAACTCTTCACCAATTATCCATGAAAAAGTGCTCAATGTGCTACGTATAATATTCAACAACGCTCTTTAATAATCTAACTACACAAAAATACAAAGCATATCTTACATGCTGCAGATTGAACAAGGTGAGGGGTACGTGAGCCCCCTCCTGCCTAAAGACGAAGATTGAACCCCCCATAGAATCTCGTTCTTTGTCCATCACTACACACAATCCAAGGCTAAACAATATACTCCATTCTAAAATACTTGACCATATAGAGGTTATTTGTATTTTTCCTTTTGCATAAGAATTTTTCCGCATATTTGTAATCCTTTGTACCTCTATTTATTGTGGCATGTGACCTCATAATAATACAGGTGCATTATTCCTAACATGGTATTAGAGCCATCGAATCAGAGTTAGATTTTTTTTTCAACCCTAACCACCTCCGTCGGCTTCGTCTTGCCGACTCCCGTCCGCTCACCGCTGGTCTCTGTCGAGCTGTCCTTGCTGGGATTCATCTTCCTCTCCCAGATTCGTCCTCGGCGGTGCAAGGTTACCTCTATTCCGGGAGTGGTAATAATCCAGCGGGCACGCTTCACCTGGCAGAAGAGAGGCTGGTGACTCATCTTGTCTCTACCGCTGAGGACGGATCTGCACCGGGATCCGCTTTCTGGATTTTCTCCACCAGCGCTCCTAACGCCCGCTGATTGCAGTCCACCGACTGAAGCTGCTGATCCTCTCCCGAGTTGGTCCCCGCCCAGTAGAAGATGTGGCCTCGGTTGATTCCAATCTGAGCAACTCACGTTTCTTGGTCTCTACTGCCGCCACCTGGTTTTCTGCACTCGGTTGGACATCGTGGTGTGACCAGGGTTAGGGAAACCTAACAGCAAAAACAAAAACAAAAAGAAGAAAGAATTTTGTTTTTCAGCTTGTGCCGCTTTCTCTTCTGAGCTCTCGTCGTCACCCGCCTCTGCTTCTTTTGTGCTCCCGCCATCGCCGGTTGTCCTATCAAGATGATTTCTTCGGTCGGGATTCCAGTTTTGCGATGTCCGGTGTTTTTTAATAGCACTAATTATCGCGACTGAGTTCTCCGCATACGTTTGCACATGTGCGGTCTACGACTTTGGGAGTATCTCATAGGTGATGTCACTGTTCATACTGTCGATGGTTCTTTACTTCCAGTTCTTAGACAGGACACCCTTTTATCTTATTCTTTTAATGTTTCTAATATCTCCTATGTTTCTAACCTGACCATGTAGCTTATGTAACCTGGTCAACTCACTGATCATGGTTGTCGAGTGATTCTTGATTCTGATTCATTCTGATTCTTGTTCTGTTGTGGATCATTGTACGGGTCAGCTTGTTGGCTCTAGTCTTCGTCGTCGCGATTCACAGTCTGGGAGTTTGACCGGCTTCGTCTTCCTTCTGCTGCGTCTGCTAGTCGTGTTAGTCCCGCTTTTGCTGCTCCGTCTACCTCATCCTTTGCTCAGAGGCATCATCGTTTAGGATATATTTGTGGCTCTCGTCTATCTGTTTTGATTCGGTGTGGTGTCTTAGGATCCGTTTCAGGATCTCAGTCGTTAGCTCAGTGTCAGGGTTGTCCATTAGGGAAGCAGAATCAACTTCCCTATCCTTCTAGTGAGTTAGTGTCCCAGCTTCGTTTTGACCTTGTTCATTCAGATGTCTGGGTCCTACTCCTATTGTTTCCAAAGGAGGACATAAATACTTCATCATTTTTATAGATTATTTTTCTCACCACACGTGGGTTTACTTCATGAAGCATCGTAGTGAGGCATTGTCTATTTGTAAGTCTTTTTCAACTATGGTCCGCACTCATGTTGACACTCCTATCTATGTCTTTCGTGCTGACTTTGCTGGTGAGTACCTCTCTGATGCTCTTCATGATTTTCTTTCTGAGCAAGGTACCCTTACTTAGTATTCTTGCATTGATGCTTATGCTTAGAATGTGGTGTTACTGAGCGCAAACATCGTCATCTCCTTGAGACAACACGTATACTTCTCATTGCTTCCTCCGTTCCACCTCATTTTTGGGATGAGGCTGTTTCCACTGCCACTTTTTTTATTAACATTCAACCCTCGTCCACTCTTAAAAGTGGTATTTCTTTTGAGCGCCTTACGGGCAAGACTGCTGACTACACCAGCTTTCGTCTTTTTTGTTGTGTGTGCTACGTGTTGCTCGCACCTCGTGAGCGCACTAAGCTGGCTGCTCAGTTGGTCGAATGTGTGTTCTTAGAGTACAATCCAGAGAATAAGGGTTATCGTTGTCAGGATCCGGTTGGTCGACGGATGAGGATTTCACGGGATGTTGTTTTTTATGAGACACGTCCTTTCTATCCTTGTCCTTCTTCTGATGCTTCTTCTACGTCTGTAGTTGATCCTATTTCATTTCTGTTCTTTCCAGATGCCCCCGTTGCTAGTGTACCCCCTAACACTCCTTGTCACATTTGACAACTTCTCATTCTTCTTCTTCTTCTTCGGAGCCTTGTTCTTTGGTTCCCGATTACACTTTGAAGGCTCCTGTCACGTAGGTCTATACTCGATGAGTTGTGCCCACTTCAGATGTGTCATCTTCTTCTGATGAGCCATCTACTCCAGATGAGTTATCCTGTGATGTCTCAGCTTCTCCAGCTCAGCTTGCCTCTCTAGATACGCCTTCTTCTCCTAAGGGATCATATCCTTCTGATGATTCTTCTCCCGAGCAGCCTCTTGGATGTGGTCATCGTCCTCGTTAGCCTCCTCATCGGTACTCTCCTTCTACCTTTGCTGTTATTGCTCTTCCTGAGCTGGCTACATATCATGATGCTGTTCCTCATCCGAAATGGCAACATGCGATGGCTGAGGAGATTGCTGCTCTCGAGCATACTGGCACGTGGGAACTTGTGCCCTATCCCCCACATGTTCGCCCGATCACTTGTAAGTGGGTCTATAAGGTTAAAACCCGCTCTGATGGTTCACATGAGTGATATAAGGCTCGATTAGTCTCTCATGGCTTCCAGCAAGAACATGGCCGTGACTATGATGAGACTTTTGCTCCTGTCACTCACATGACCACTGTTCGCACTCTGCTTGTTGTGGCCTCTGTTCGTGACTGGTCCATCTCTCAGCTTGATGTGAATAATGTCTTTCTTAATGGTGAGCTGCGTTAGGAGGTTTATATGCACCCACCACATGGGTATTTTGTTCTTGAGGGTATGGTTTGTCGCCTTCGACGTTCTCTTTATGTCCTTAAGCAAGCTTCTCATGCTTGGTTTCCGCATTTTGCATATGTGGTCACTACTGCTGGTTTCTCCGCCAGTGCTCATGATCCTGCACTTTTTGTGCACACTTCGTCTCGTGGCCGCACTCTTCTTCTTCTTTTTGTTGATGACATGATCATCACCGAAGATGATTCTGAGTACATAGCCTTTGTAAAGGTCCGTCTCAGTGACCAGTTTCTTATGTCCAATTTTGGTCCTCTTCGCTACTTTCTTGAGATTGAGGTTTTCTCCTCCTCTGGATTCAGGATCTTCTTGATCGGGCTTCTCTTACTGATCACCGGACTGTTGAGACTCCTATGGAGCTCAATGTCCATCTTCGAGCCGCTGATGGTGAGCCTCTTGATGATCCTACTCGTTACCGTCATATTGTAGGGAGTCTAGTGTATCTTGGTGTCACTGATCCTGATATCTCGTACTCTGTTCACATTCTGAGTCAGTTTGTTTTGGCTCCCACCCAGGTGCACTATAGTCACTTGCTTCGTGTCTTGCGTTATCTTTGTGGGGATTATTTCTAGACGCTTGTTCTTCCCACGCTCTAGCTCTTTATAGCTCAAAGCATATTCTGATGCTACTTGGGCTAGTGATTCCTCTGATCGTTGATCTCTTTCTGGCTATTGTGTTTTTCTTGGTGGTTCCCTTATTGCTTGGAAGACTAAGAAGTAGGTAGCAATTTTTCGTTTGAGTGCAGAGGCTGAGTTGCGTGCTATGGCTCTTGTGAGTGCATATGTTACTTGGTTGCGGTGGTTACTTGAGGACTTTGGTGTTTCTGTTGGTATGCCGACTCCTCTTTTGTTTGACAGTACAAGTGCTATTAGTATTGCTCGTGATCCTGTTAAGAATGAGCTTACCAAGCATATTGGTATTGATGCTTCTTATACACGAGCACATGTACAGAACGGTGTTGTTGATCTCCAGTATGTACCTCCAGAGCTTCAGCTGACAGATTTCTTCACGAAAGCACAGACTCGAGCTCAGGATAGCTATTATCTCTCCAAACTCAGTGTTCGTGACACACCTTGAGTTTGAGGGGGGGGGTTGTTAGAGATATAGGGATTATTTGTATTTTTTCTTTTTCATAAGGGTTTTTCTGCATATTTGTAATCCGTTGTACCTCTATTTATTGTTGCATGTGGCCCACATAATAATACAAGCACATTATTCCTAACACCTTTCGCTATTCACTCTCACCCTCTTCTTTTTTAGAGAATCATGCTTATAAAAACGGTTGTGAAGATATTGTAGAGTAAGGATGAATTACTTTATGCACTTAGAAGGTCAAATAATAAAACACTTTCATTTGACTTAGAGGGTCAAGTATTTCAGAATGAAGGGAGTATTCACCTTTTTCAAAAGGAACATATTCAGTTTGTAATACCACAAGATTTATTTTAACAGAAAATGAAAATCAAGTTGAAACAAAACATGTTTGGCCATTAGGTGTGTAAATTAGCCGCGACCCTGAACCTCATTATAATTCAAATAAATGAATTCAAAGTATCTATCATTTTGAGAAAAAAAATAGGTCATTCGTTTGCGCTAAAATGGTTCAAAGGTAGCCCTAATAAGGTCATGAACTTATATCCCTAGAGATCGTAGCCAGAACCATAGGATCGGGAAGCATGTTCCCATCACTCGAACAACATATACGGGCATCAGTAGGCAGCAGCAAGATCAACATTTGCAGGTTTCGAAGAGGAAAGTGTGTTGCGGCGACGTTAGTGGAGCAGTTGGGAAGGATGAAGCTTATGACGGATATCTGCGCCACTGGACTATTGTGACTTATACCTTGACGGAATTTGATCACCGGACAACTCCGACGAGCTGGCCGGTGCACACTCACACACACACGTAGTATATGGTCTTGTGTAAATGCTGGACAGAGCAGACTCACAGAGTGGTGTAGCCAAAGGCAAAAAGCGCTTCATTTTCCTTAGACCAAACTGAAACTTAAGTACCGAACAGAGGCTACGGACGTGGTCATCGTGTCCGGATTGCTCGGCAACCACTACGACTCCACTCCACACGACACGCTCCAGAACGCGCACAAACCGCACGTTCGAGCTCCACTAACAACCGATACTGGACTCAACATCGTGTAACTAACTGCATCAAAAAAAAAAAACAGAGTACGTAAATACCTTGACACATACAAGGATTATTCTGACAATCTCCTCCTAAGCCTTGTTGTGTTCCATTCCAGCCTTGTTCAGACCGATCTTGCTGCGAATCTCCTGGAACTTAACCTTTCCGTGCGGCTTGGTGAGAATGTCACTGAGCTGATCACTGCTAATGACAAACTCCACTGTTATCTGTTTCTTCTCTGCATATTCCCTCAGAAGGTGATACTTCACCTCAATGTGCTTGCTTTAGCCATGCAGAACTGGGTTTCTGATCAAAGCGATGACAGATTTGTTATCTGCTCTTAACTCAGGGATGACCTTCTTTGATCCCAATACCTCTCCCAGTACCCAAGCGAGCCAGACTCCCTAACATGCAGTGTTGGCAGCTGCAATGTATTCAGCTTCGCAGCTGAATTGAGCAACCACCTTTTACTTCGTCGACTGCCAGGTGATTAGACTGTCACCAAGGAAGTAAATGACACCAGTTGTGCTTTTCCTAGAATCCACGTCACCAGCGGAATCACTTTCACAATAACCTGTCAAACTTACTTCCCTTTTCTTCTTCTGAAGTCTGACGTCCCAGTCTTTGGTGCCAGCAATGTAACGAAGGATGTGCTTTACAGCTGTTAAAACTTAGGGTTCATCTAACTAGGCAGTGGTACTAATTGGGTCTAAACTGATTGCTTAGGCTTAACCAAAATAGTGAGCAAAACATAATCTTGCAGAACACTAATTACAGTAAGATGACAATGGATTGGGGGGAACAAGACATACCTTAGCCCATAGGTGTTGGGGATGCCATGGTGATGGCGTCATGGATGAGCAGCGACGACGGTGTTTCTGGCGTCCGGAGGGCCTTCCCCTCACTTCCCGTATTCTTAGGATCGGATCTGATATTTTTCTTAGTTGGTGGTTAGGGACTTAATCTTCTTTTATACGGGCGTGAGAGGGGGCCTCCGACTTGGAGTCGGTTAGTGCCTCCCGATCAAGGCGCTCAGGGAGAGGTTCGGTGTGGGTGGGGCCCACACCATACGTGGTCACCACTTTCTAACATTCTCCACCTTGACCACGGAACTAAAAGACTTACCAACTTATTAACTTACTTACTTAATTCTGAACTTAGTGTTAGCTTCTTCATGTTTGACATATAGGGCACATCGCATCAAGAATAGCCAATTACGTACTATCTGACTCGAACGACCACAATACATCTCACATTCAGAAATAACCTTACACTTAGTTTTGGCCCCTTAGTATCCAGGTAGTCACAGGCTTCCTCTTAAGACCCATGCATGCTTCATGTTCTCTGAACATATGGGCGGGAAAACCTTTTTGTAAACGGTACCGCAAGCTTTTCGCTTGATTCTTTTATGCTCGTTATCTATTGTGCTCCTGGATTTTATATTTCACAACACTAAACTTAATGTCGATGTGCTTGACAGTTTCACTCGACTCATTGTTGTGAAAAATATTATACTACACACTTATTGCAGTATTACTTAAGTGGTTTGTACTGTCGACCACTCTTAGACCGGATAAAACTTTGTATCGCCTGCTCGTTGGCCTCATCTTAAATAACATGATTTGTCACACATTGTGGACGATGTAGTGACTATTCATTTGGAGTAGTTCCACAAAATAACTCCATTTCGCAAAGGTGGATATATCTGAATGTGAAAATCTTAGAATCCACACAATTCGCGAAACTAAAATTAAGAGGTCTCACTTCGTCAAGTGAGTTTAACTTATGATTTCTTAATATGAGGTCTTATGTGCATTGCAACTTTCTTAATTAATTTCTTAAATATTTTCTGTCAAGTATCCCAGTCATTATCTTAAGTCAAGGTAAACACTTATTCGAGCATATATCAAATAATCTTCCGACAGCAGAAGCTTATGGAACCGGAATCATAAGGTCGACCATCATGGTTCCCTAAACTTAACTAATTATTAAACTTATCATCCTTGACCGTCTAAACAGACGAAGTTTTAACACCCCCTTATTACAGTGAATTTCTAATTCCAATCTTGTAGGATTCTTCACTTAGATCCTCTTATGGACACAATCTTTTAATTTCTTATGACTGATTTATCTTAGAAGTAATATATTATGTACATTCAACTTAGAATACATATGAGTGTCCATCTCACATTACTTGAAAACTCAAAATGGCTTATAGTTTAATAGCTCTTAATACTCACTTACATCCATGAATGGATATTACTAAAGAATGTATTCACTTAATGACAAGACCTTTTGATCAGGTCACACTGATATTCTTATACAAATCTTAGGTAGGGAAATTTGTTTTACATTCATCTGATGTAAAATCATCCATAATGCACTAATAATAACTTAATCATCCTTGAGGAATTCTTAATTGAATGAATTGCCATTAGTCTGACCACAAACGAAAATTTTCCTTCAGAATCACTCTTCTCTTGTAGTCTCATTACAGTCTACTGTTTTGATTCTTCCAGGAACTATTACTAATACTCAAATACTGGTGGCGTACTTAGATCTCATTTCATCCGACATGATCTTTACACAATAGATGATTAAGATCGTCTGATAGTATTTTCTTATGTGGTATGACCATCTTTGTTATTTGTCTTAGTAATCAGGCTGCTATCACTCTTCATCATTATTGGCCACTAATGATGAAGAATCAATAGCAGATATTGTGACAACAATGTCTTGCATTGTTAACACAACGTAAGTAAGACATCATAAAGAGTGATTCTTGAAAAGGCATGGCAACATGTACCATTCCTTTCAAGATCAGTGTCTTTATAAAGTCAAAACTCCCCCTGATTTAATCATCTTTACTTAATTCAATTTCTAAACGATCTTATGACCCGCTATGAATCAAAACTTATATCAAGTGATGATCAACCCAACACTTGACCTTATGCAACTCACATAACTCGTGCATTATGTTTACATTTTGGGGTTATTGTCGCCTCACATCATTGATGATAACAGACTTAAACTGAGTTATTATTAATTTTTTTTCTGTTACCGATGAAATACTAACAACATGTAGTGACTCATTAACGAAAAATGTTAATAAATTCAGCTACAGCAGGTAGAGAGAGACAATACAACCTCTCATCATACCATACCCCCCCTGATCATGTCATCTTACTAATGATGATATGTCTTATTTAACTAAACTGATGATAATCAGTAACTTATTATACAACCAAACTTAATAATGTTTTGGGTTACTTTTGCCTTAATGGGGCTACCTCATATGAAAATGCTTATGTGGGGTTTATGCCCTGTCCACAATATACAATGGTGTCTTAGAGGCTCACTTGATATAAAGTTCGACTTAGCACGTAAATCGATAGACTAATAACTTAGCATACTTAATTAACATACACCATTTCACTTAGTTATTTTAGGGGTATTGAATTATTACTTGAATAAAACTAACTAAGTTAATACTAACAATACATGTTCAATGTCTTATTTTGAATCTGAAACATCTCAATGAGGGAGAAATTAATCGATGGAGAAAACTAATTCAATTCCCCCCTCGAAATATGGCCTTAATTGCAATGCCATAATTTCGAAATTGTTTCGAGATTGATTCTAATGCGCTTATCTTAATACTTAGTTTGTGAGTGAAAACTAGAATAATACTAAAACATCATTTAAGAATAAATGTTAAAACTGAATGTGCTTAACCATAATACTAAGAACTCAATGAAGTACTTAAATAAAAATTACAAAAATATGAATACTTAAACTAAAATTCCATTAATGAGGGTATACGATGAATCCTAAGTACAAAACTATAACTTAGAAGAAAAAATAAGTCTAAGATTTCAACTTTAGCTTCATGACCATAGCGACTTTAATGATCATTCCACTCTTCTTATGATCCTCCACTTATCTAATTCCTTTATCATTCTCATGATTGACAGGCTTAATAGCACGATGAGACTTAATGCGATCTTCTTCTTGAACGCATAAATCAATGAGTTTCTTAAGATCCCACTGCTCGGACTGAGAGTTGTAACTGATGATAATATGCTCAAAATCATCTGGAAGTAGAGCAAGAATGAGGTTGAAAATAAACTTATGTTTCAATCCCGGATCTAATATCTTAAGTTTAGCAGCAGTGTCCCACATACTAAGAATGTGCTCACGCACACTTCCTCCATTATGCTTCTGAGTGACAAGTTTCTTAATAAGAGTATGCATCGTAGCCTTGTTGCAGCCAGTTGCATACTTTTCTATCATAAGGAGGTACTCATAAGCAGTATTGCATTCAGGAATTTCTTCCCGAACACTCTCAGTAATTGAACTCTTAATCACTTGTAAACATTTCTTATTTGAGATTGACCACTTAGCACGATCTAGATCGAAGCGAAAGTAGTCCTCTTCATAATCCTCCATCCTTTTGGTGAAACACTCCTTAGTTTCCTCATCACGAATAACGGGAATCTTAGGCTCAGTAGGACGCGCTCTCATCAGTGCCAAATCTATTTTGGAGATTGCTAAACCAGCCTCCAACTTACATCGCCAAGTACTGTAATTGTCTTTTCTTAGATAGTTCTCTGGCGAGATAAATCTTAATATCAAATCTGGAATGGAAGACCCTTCATAATGAAACAAAATAGAACATAAATAAATGCATTAACATGATTATGAACAAAAACATCTTATTTTGTCTTTCACGTTGGTTACTTGACAACTTAACAAAACTAAAGACTTAATATTTTCGTCTTTCACGTTGGTTACTAAACGAAAACTAACTGAACTTAAATAATTTTTTTTAACTATGTGTTTCGTCTTTCACGTTGGTTACTTAACGAAACACAACATATAAAGTAACTTAACTTCTAAATGCGTTTTGCCTTTCATGTTGATTACTTAGTAAAATACAATAATAAAGACATAATAATTACGTCTTTCACGTTGGTTACTCAACGAAAAAACTTAATAATTTAATGGACCATTAACAGTGTGTTTTATCTTTCACATTAGTTACTCAACAAAACACTACAACTTAAGAGGAATGAAAATTTAGACTCAAAATATGGTAATTTCATATTTCACGTTGGTTACTCAACGAAATTACCATCACTAATAGTAGCTTAAAACTTAATGACTTAAAACTTAAAGCAACTTAGGCATAATAATTTAAACATAATCACTTAAATTAACATAATTATGGTAACTCAAAATAACTTAATCATGACAATTTTATCTTTCACGTTGGTTACTCAATAAAATTATCATGACAATGGTAAATTCATTTTTCACGTTGGTTACTGAATGAAAACACCATGACTTAATTAACAGCGGAAGCTTAATTCTTAATGCTTAATAACTCATAATTCAACAACAAAAGAAAATTAAATAAGTGGACAAGAAAATATTTAATTTTATACTTAGCCCTTAATAACTATGAACTACAAGAAAATAGTAATAAAATAATTGCCAAGATACTTAACAATTTATGTCCACTTAACTAATTTTGCAATTCTTAATGACATTTTATCCCATACTAAAATGCCTAAAAATTATCTTCAGCCAAAAGGACAAAAGATCTAAAATATAACAAATACTTAAAATGCTCACATTCTCATTTTGGCCCAAACCAATTTCAGCCAAAAGCTGAAAATACATCAAATAATCTATCAACTTAATCTCTGGCCCAAGCCGCTAAAAGTCTGAAAATTATCAAGACTAAGACTAATAAAGGTACAGCCTCATGAACCAGTCCAGGGCCCATGATGCTAAATTTGTTGCAAGGCCAACGACTAAAATTCTCAGAGAACATACAGAATGAGTGGATCCATAACCCAAATGGTCCACCGCTAAAAACCAAAAAAATCTATTAAAAATGGAAAAACCTTGCTTCTCAAAACGGCACAGAAGCCCAAAAAATGAGCCTGGCACCGCTTCAAATTTCATTACTGAGAACTTAAGCTATTTTGAAAGCTTGTTCTGGAGACAAAAGAGGCCCGGCCAGCTCACCATGCAAGCCGCCTGGTATACGGCACTTGTACTGAGAACTTAAGTTGGCTGCTGCATTGGCTAAGACCATCCGCAGTGACATACTGTAAAGCATACTGGATACACTGTTTCGCAGTGTAATTTAGAGTACGTACTGTAAAAGCTGAAGGAGAATAGTGTATAGAGTATGCTTTAGAGTACGCTGGTGCGGATGGTCTAAGGCACGTGTGCCAGCGCTCGTGGCATGCGTGGTGCCATGCACGGCGTGTGTGGTGCCTTGCGGTAGCCCACGTGGCCCGCACCGCCCTGGACGAGAAAAGGCCTACGAGGCCTCCACTCACCACCGACGGGGTGGAAAATGCCGCACGTTGGATCTTGATCCAACGGTGACGCGCTTGTTGCGGAGGCGTAAAACGCCGATTGCTTCGGTCTCTGAACCCTAATCCATTTCGCCCTGCTCCCTTCTCTCTCCTCGAACAGGTGCGGCGGCCAAGCTTTACGAGAGAGGGAGAATCGGCGGCGAGATCTCTAATGCCGACGCGACCCTTTCGGCGGCGCACGAGGCCCCCAAAAGGCGACCTCGTCACTGTCGAACGGCGTGTGATTGGCTTCGTGTGGAGTGCTGATGCCGCCGTGTCTCTGTTCTTAATTTGATTCGAGATCCCCTCCTTCTCTATGCTGTGGATTTGATCTTAATCGAAAATTAGAACCTGATTAGCCATGCACTACCCTGGCTCTTGATACCAATGTTAAAACTTAGGGTTCATCTAACTAGGCAGTGGTACTAATTGGGTCTAAATTGATTGCTTAGGCTTAACCAAAATAGTGAGCAAAACATAATCTTGCCACTACTACAAAAAGCATTTTTACAGGCGCCTCAATTTTTCAAACACAGGCGGTCCTTAAAAATATGCGACTGTGATGACGAATGATATAATAACCATCTGTGATGAAAGAACAACACAGGCGGATTTTAAAGAACAACCGTCTGGGTAAATACATGATCTTCAGAATCGGTTCTTAATTAAGAACCGCCTGTAATGCAACGAACTTCACAGACGGATTTTAAGAAACAACCGTCTGGGTAAATACATGATCTTCACAGACGGTTATTAATTATTAACCGTCTGCAATGCAATGAACTTCACAGGCGGATTTTAAGAAACAACCGTCTGGGTAAATACATGATCTTCACAGACGGTTATTAATTATCAACCGTCTGCAATGCCATGAACTTCACAGACGGATTTTAAGAAACAACCGTCTAGGTAAATACATGATCTTTGTTGGCGGTTCTTGATTAATAACCGTCTGTAATGCAACGAACTTCACAGATGGATTTTAAGGAACAACCGTCTGAGTAAATACATGATCTTCGTTGGCGGTTCTTAATTAATAACCGTCTGTAATGCAATGAACTTCATAGCCGGTTCTTGATTAACAACGGCCTGAGAAGATCATGTATTTTCAGTGGCGGTCATTGTTTAATTATCATAAGCGGTTTTCATTGAAATTACAGGGATGTAGTTGCAATTATATATCACAGCCGCATGTAGTCGTGCAGGCAAAATTATATCAGGAAAAAAACACAGATGAGCTAGCGGATACTAGTACAGTAATGCATTATAGGAAATGCTCGATCACCAGTGAGGCTGGCTTAATTGTGATAATACACCATTAGAGGCTTTACAATTGTTCAAAGATAATTTCTTTACACACTGAACAAAAATCATGCTACATTCATTGTAGATCGACGATGAAGCTCCCATCGATCAATCTAAATTGTACCGTCCTGCTTGCTCCCGAACACGTCTCTTATATTCCGCTGGATCCTGAAAATATTGACATTATTTAAATTAACAAATGTCGAAGGAGGAATGAATAACCTACATTGGTCACTAAGTCAAAGTGTCATCTAACCTTGATAAGTAGATTATAGCAATCATTTTCAACATCAGGCACATTTGGCTGATGCAGCAAACGCTGAACTTCAAGTAGTATAGTTTTGATTGTAAAAGCACTGCACCACCCCTACGAAATATAATTTAAGCAATATAAGAAACCAGTTCAAATAAGTTCGACAAAAATTATAAGTAATAATTACATGAACAAAATAGGTCTATCTTACAGTCTCTTGATCAAGAATCCCGATGCAGAGTGCTCCCGAACGATGGACATTTGGGTGGAAGAACCCAATTGGAAAGGAGCATCTTGGAGGCACCAAGGGATAGTCCTCAGAGAAGGAGATTGTCAGGGGGTAGTAACCATCTTCCCATTCAGTCTGCAAAAGAAATTTATTAATAGGAGGACGATAGTTAAACTCATATTGTGCTTGTTCTTCATGACTTACCCCTTCTTTACCGGGGACGATGCACTGCCACTTCAATAAATCTCCCGATTCAGGCTTCGCAGAGAAACCCTACGCGGAGAAATTGAAAATACCAAAAACAAACAACACGGAAAAACAAACTACAGTTAAGTTCATCAGTCCATTACAGATACATATGTATATACAACCATGTGACCGGTGTGCCATATGTACATACATGGGGATGGTTCTTGCGCCACGCCAAGCGCTCCTCCTTCAATCGGCTACACGCCCGAGACATCATTATCTGAAGAAAGACCAAACTTCCAAACTTCCAAATCATTGAGTCCAAACGCATATGTACACAAATGCAAAAGGACACAATCCATATACCAACATTGTTCTAAGTTGATTTCAGAAGATACAAATATATACAATATATATCATCTCGCATTGTTATATACATTTTTTCCAGCATTGACATCTTCTCGCATATAGGGTTTCAAATTCTTTTTAATGCTTCTCTCTACGCGCTTGATGTTTTCTGGTTCGGTGAAAAGGTACATCTCTTCATACTGATTATATTCCTCTTCATTATCTCCCACATTGTCAACCCCAACAATATTTTGCTTTCCAGAAACAACTACGTGCAACTTCTCAGTTTCTGGATCTTGAACATAAAAAACTTGTGCAACATTATCGGCGAGAACCCACAGGTCATCTTTGTAACCCACTTTATTCAAGTCTACCAGTGTCAGTCCGTAATTGTCCACTTTCAAACCATCAGGATGTTTGACCCATTGGCACTTAAATACGGGCATTACCATTCTTTCGCCATAATCGAGTTCCCATATTTCCTCTATGAACCCGAAGTATGTGGTCTTCTGCCCTTGTGAATCATAAGCCTCAATACGAACACCACTATTTTGTGCAACACTCTTACCGTCTTTTTCTTTAGTGTAAAATGTGTAACCATTGATGTCATATGCTTGCCATGATGTTACCAAAGCAGATGGGCCACAAGCTAACTTTTTCATTGTTGCCTCTTCTATAGTGTTTCCATATGATATATTTTTGTCCATTAACCATTCAGTGAAACATCTTCTGTGCTCTTTCATGATCCAGTCCTCTTTGCGGTCTTGGTTTTTATCACGAAGCTCAATTTGGTGTTCCTCGATGTACGGCTCAGCTATTGCGAGCTGTTGTAGTACACCAAAATGTGCACGGTGTACATTCTTGTAATCTTGAACAATAAAAGTTTTCTTACCCGCTTTGCCTCTCCCACGTAGTCTACCCTCATGTACCGGTATAGGCACACCTATCGATTTTCCATCTTTGATGTAATCAGCGCAACCCTCAATCACTTCTTATCGACATTAAAACGTATTATGCTTGTCCGAAGCAGCCTGCTGGGAGTGTCTTATGCGGGTATTATGTATGCGAGCATCTTCAGACCGCCGCCGTATATAGAGTCAATCGTGAGGATGTAAGTTATCCTTAATGTCGATACCTTATTTTCTTACTTTTGTGTTTCATTTTCATTGTAACTAGCATAGTTTAATGCTTATATTCTCTGCTGTTCAATATTACCAGAAACATTATTTTCATATTTTGATTCCAACTTCAAAATTCAATTGCTCATAGTACAACTGCTCCAAAAATACCTACTAAATTTTTGTATACTCTCACTTTGATCTATACTTTGTGATTGTTCAAACCAACACATTCTAAACCTTGTTATGTGTTATATTGCAGCACAAGAAGAATCTGAACGAAGAATGGCCGGTTTGTAGAAGTATTCCTGATGGAGGAGCCGACAGGATTGCTTCTGAACTCTGTCAGTTCATTCGTTGCGAAATTTTGCACAAAAAGGGGAAGTTCTTTGATAAGAATGGTTCAGCAGCTGATGTGCCAGAACTTTGCGACTATGCCAATATAAACAGCTTTTAGTGAAAACTTGTAAACTTTGAGATGAATTGTATCTGTAACTTGTACATATGTATATTGTTTTAGTGAAATTGACTTCTGTGATGATAATATTGTTGACTTTTGTTCTGTGATGATATTGTTGTTTTTTGTTCTGTGATTATATTGAATTGACCTGGAAATTAGAAATAACAGCAGTAGTACTTCATGACTGTGAAAAACAATTATCACAGGCGGCTAGATACAAGTAAAGAAACATCTGTGATAACCTAATTTTCACAGGCGGTGTCTGTTATGGTAGAAACCGGCTGCGTTAAAGGGTCTTCACAGACGGCCGATATAGGTAAACTCCGTCTGTGATAACACCATTATCATAGACGGGTTAGTTATGCTTCAATAACCGTCTGTAAAGACACATTATCATTGACGGTTAGTTATGCTTCAAAACCCGCCTGTGAAGACATATTATCATTGACGGTTAGTTATGCTTCAAAATCCGCCTGTGAATACACATTATCATAGACGGTTAGTTATGCTTCAATACCCGACTGTGAAGACTCATTATCATAGGCGGTTAGTAATGCTTCAAAATCCGCCTGTGAAGACAAATTATCATTGGCGGTTAGTTATGCTTCAATACCCGCCTGTGAAGACTTCTTATCATAGACGGTTAGTTATTCTTCAATAACCGTCTGTGATAAGATGTTTATCACAGACGGTTATATATGCTGCACGACCCGTCTGTGATAAAGTATTTTCACAGACGGCTAGCCTAAGTAAAGAACCGCCTATGATAATCGGTCTTCACAGGCGGCTATCCTTAGTGAAGAACCGCCTATGATAATTAGTCTTCACAGGCGGTTTCACTTCTCCGCCTGTGAAATTGCGGATTATCACAGACTCTTCGTTTCAGGCGGTTTTAAAAGCCGTCTGTGATAATAGGTTTGGAGCCGTCTGTGATGAGGCTTATTGTAGCAGTGTGCAGAGCACTAATTACAGTAAGATGACAATGGATTGGGGGAACAAGACATACCTTAGCCCATAGGTGTTGGGGATGCCATGGTGATGGCGTCATGGATGAGCAGCGGCGACGGTGTTTCTGGCGTCCGGAGGGCCTTCCCCTCACTTCCCGTATTCTTAGGATCGGATCTGATATTTTTCTTAGTTGGTGGTTAGGGACTTAATCTTCTTTTATACGGGCGTGAGAGGGGGCCTCCGACTTGGAGTCGGTTAGTGCCTCCCAATCAAGGCGCTCAGGGAGAGGTTCGGTGTGGGTGGGGCCCACACCATACGTGGTCACCACTTTCTAACAACAGCTGCCATGTGATCCTCCCTCGGCTCCTGTGGAAACCTGCTTATGTAACCAACAGAGAAAGCAAGACCTGGGCGAGTGTTCACTAGATACTTGAGGCTTCCCACGATGCTTCTATAAGCCTTTGCATCAACCAATGGAACTCCACTGTCCTTACTCAACCTCAACCGTGCCATTGTTGGAACCTGACAAGGACTGCTGTCTGTCAATCCACTTCTCCCCAAAATCTTGGCAGCATAGGCTTCTTGGTTGATGAAAATTCCTTCACTGCCCTGTCTTACCTCAATGCCAAGGTAATATCAAAGCAAACCAAGGTCACTCATTTTGAAGGTTCTTGACATCTCTTCCCATAACCCTCGAATGTCTCTGCTATTAGCACCAGTGATTACCAAGTCATCAACATAGACTGCAACAATCAACCTCCCACTGTCATGCTCCCTTGTGTAGATTGCAGCTTCTGACAAGCTCCTCCTGAAGCCAAAGGATGACAGGGTGTGATCCAATTTTGCATCCCAAGCCCTCAGGGCTTGATGCAACCCGTAGAGAGCCTTTTGTAACTTGTACACTTTGTGCTCATTTCCTTCACTGATGAACCCTGTTGGCTGTTCCACGAACACTTCTTCCTAAAGATCACCATTTAAAAAGGACAATTTGACGTCCATATGATGAACTTCCCATTCTTCATTGCAGCTAGAGCAAGAAGAAGCATCACTGTGTCAAGTCTCGCGGCAGGTGCAAAGACCTCATCGTAGTCAATTCCCAATCTCTGCGCATAGCCCTTAACCGCTAACCGTGCTTATTGTTTAGACATTGATCCTTTCTCATCACGCTTGACTTTGTAAACCCACTTCAAACCAATGACCTTGTGACCTTGTGGCAGATCCACCAAAGTCCAAGTGTGATTCTCAGCTATCGAGTTCATCTCCTCTTCCATAGCCTTCTTCCAGCTTGGATGATGTTCTGCTTCGGTAAAAGACAGATGCTCATCAGCACTTACAACTAACACCTCTTCAGTTACAAGATCTCTTAGAACATAGCCCACTGGTGATGCCTGCCCAACAATGCCATCCAATCTCCTGAACCACAATGGCGCATCTGAGTCATGGCTTGCATCCAGCCTTTCTCCATAGTTGGAGGGTGGTTTTGCAAATTCTACCCCTTCGTCTGCTTGTACTGGGTTCAGACTATGATGATTAGCTGCAGGTGATTGTGCCTCACCTTCAAACTCAACACCTGCACCTTCTCCGACTATTTCTTTAGGCACTTGAGGTGTCATACCTCCAACATTGTATTCAACAGTGAACACATCATCACGTGCACCCAATTCCACAGACTCCTCACTACCTGCCAACTTCCACTGCGCCTGTTCATCAAACACAACATCACATTGTTGACGGTCCTTAAGTACCATATTTAGACCGTTAATTCACCTCATAATGTGCACAAAAGAGAACCACGACATAGTGGTAGGGTTAAAAACTAACCAATTCCACAAGTGTTGGTATTTATTTGTATGCAGGTGAATCTAGACCCAAAATACCAAGGTATGCAGTGAATAATCCATAAAAATTAGAGTTCAATGAATCATTCGACGTCACATGTCATCACATGGATCAAATGGCTCACAAACAGAAGTATTTGAGGCCACCCAATGCTGTAGCACCTATATAAAGGGATGGGACCCACCTGGAAGGGACATGCAGAAAGCACAACCCCAACAGAGCTGTGACCAGATCGGTCGACCTCCCTAGTCAGCCGACCTGGTCCTGACGCCAAATTCGGTCAGCTTCCACGTGTTGGCTCCTCCCAGCTTGAAGAAGTCATGGGTGACTGATTCACGCGCAATTGGTGGCGGGAGCCGACCCTTCTCCCCCCTGTAAATAGCACCCCACACCTCACTTCACAACACAACGATAGTTGAGAATAGAATACCACTCCTAAGGTTTAGAGTAGTCCTAGAGGCTGCCAAGTAGAAGGAGAGTGTGGTGAAGAGTTTAGGAGAAGGAGGGTTGGGCTTGTCAAGTCCCTCTTCTACACTTGTATCCCTACAAAGGTGTTACTCAATTCAAGTAAGCCTTTGTGAATTAAATTCAAGTTTGATTCCCAATTCATAGTAGTTTGCACAAGTAGTTACTTGTGGGTTCATTGCTTTATTTATTAGAGGCTCTAGTTGTAGCTTTGTGTCTGAAACTACTAGAGTTGTGATTTAGAACGTAAGCGTGGTGCTTAGGTTAGAAAACACCAGTCAATATCTTGTAGACCCACATATTGAAGAGGTCGACAGTAGGTGGTGAAATCCCTGTCTGTCCTTAGTAATCCTCCACATTCGACTATTCCATAGGCTCTTGGCGGGAGTGTCCTAGTGTTGCTAGGGGTAAACCCGTGCCTGAAGCAAGTAGCTACTGCAAATTCCTTTGAATTAGAATCAATACTTTGAATTCCTTTCTCTTTCTTGCCTACAAAACAACTTTGTTTCCTTGGGTGGATTAGTTCGTAAGATTAACACACACGTTCTTTGATTCGATATCCCATCGGGCAAAAAAGTTTTTCCGCTTTATAAGTGCTTCTGGGTAGTTTATTTTGATTTGGAAGAATTTCTGCCAAAAGATTCAAAAGATCAGAGAAACTACAATCGGACCATCCGTGTGTGGCTTTCAACTTTAATAGTTTTAGGACTGCGTGCAATGTAGTAAACTCTTTATCAAAATCGTTTGATTCATCATATAAAAGCTCCATCGCCGCATTCTGCAATGTCTCCATTATACTTGAACCTTTACTTGCTCCCGTAGAAGTCAATACATATGGTTCAATGTGACACAACATCTCCTCACAATCGAACTTATCATTATCATCACCATCTTGATTGTCACTACCTTTATCGATATGAACATTATTATCGTCATCTAAACCTCTCTCATCATGTTTATCCACTTCATGTGTATCTAACTCACCATGCTTTGTCCATATTTGTAGTTTTCTTTTGAAACCTCTTTTCACCAAATGAGATTGGATTACTATAGTATCTATCCAAGTAACCTTATTTTTGCAGTCGATACATGGACATAATATGTCATCTATCTTTTGCAACTTTCCATGTCTCTTGGATACTTCAATAAAATTTTCAACATTATGAATGTACATATAATCGGGTCTTGGCATGTTATACATCCACGCTGGACGTCCATGCTTCAATAACAAAATTTTTGTAAGATTTACAAAATTTGGCTACAGATATTCTCTAAATGTATTCTTTAAAATGAATTTACAAAGACATAACAAACATGTATCATATGAGTGAATATTGGTATCATGTATGTCTGTTCATAAGGGTTCCAAGAAAATTTGTTTCATAATTTACTCAGCTTCCTAGTGGCCATAATGGATTTTTGAAGTTAGGCTTATTCATTGAAATATTTCATCGAATCTACTTCTTGTTCTATAAAATTCATGGGTGAGCTCAACGGGAGACTCAACTACATATTTCAACCTTTAATCCTTCAAATGTACTACAAATCTCAAGTGGGGGGGGGGGGGGGGGGCTGAGGCATGCAAACTCAACAAAACGAAATTGAAAACAGGACAACAAATTGAAAACATGACAGTGAAGAAGAAGTCTCTTCTAACCTTATCTCTATTCGAAGCTTGATCAACTGATGAATGCAGTACCAGCCCGCGCACGGTGGAAAATTATAACAGTCTGGCGGAGTCGATGGAAAATCTCCCGGGTTAGGTTTTTTGTGGTGCCCGAGGGGGCCTTTATATAGGCGTCGGTTTTCACAGGCGGTTTTTAACGAAACAACCGCCTATGATAAAAATTAATTAAGTTCGGGCAGTTTTTTCAGGCGGTTTTTAACTGCTTCACAAGCGGTTCTTCACTAATCAACCCCCTGTGATAATGGCCCGAGCCTGTTCTTCAATTTTCTTTTCCCTTGCTTCTTTTTATTTAGATTTCAATATAAATACTGAAACATGTATAGATTCTTCAAATTAAGTCCAAATTTGATGATTCTTTCTTCTATATTTTTCAAAAATTAACATCTACCACCTGAACCAAATATTTTAAAACTTGTATAGCTAACATTGTAATGTTTTGTTAAATATCAAATTAATTTATACTCACAATATTATTCACATTCTGTATCTTCCAAAAAAGGATCCTTCACTGAAATTGGTTTGTAAGAACATATTTGTCTTATTTATACATGTATGAATTTTGTTAATTTTTTCAAAGCATTCTGACATGTCAAAAGTCAAATTATCTATCATTCTAACAAAATGCTCATATACATATGAGGCATTCATCAAATTTTAAACACACATTGATTCAAAAAAAATTCAAAAAAGTTTGGTATGATGTCTAAAAGGTTTGTTGAAAAAATAAATGAAAAAATCATTATATTCATCAAGATAGAAAAATGACAGATAGCCATTGTTATTTGTTTTTTATGTTCTAACAAATTTCAAAGGCTTTATGAAGTGAAACTTAATGGTAACCTTTAATACTCAAGCATATTACGAGAAAGTGGAATTTGGGCTTTTAAAAGGCTCTGTGGGGACCGGAGTTCCAACCTCCAAGGATCTCATTGGGTGGTGTCGTGGGATGCGACACCCAACAGGATATAAGAATAGAACAAGAACAAATTTACAATACCAAGTCTTTATTGACAAGCATAGCGGAAGTTTAAAAGTACTAATGGAAGGAAAGATAACTATACATCATAGCTACGCTCTCAGCACTAGCTATGAAAAAGCAAAGTCATCCATGCCCTGGATACTTTGCACTAGCAACACACAATTCACGGTGGCGTGCAGGGTTCCCACTCGGCTGTAAACCCTGGAGGGTGTGCATCCTTATCATTAAACCCGTCATCAGTCGTATAATCTGCAAAAACTCGTTAACTGCAAACGTGAGCATAAGGCTCAGCAAGACTAACCCGTCTTACTAGACATATGCAAGGATGAGTACTAAACATAGGTAAGTAAAGCATAAGGACTTGCCTACAAGTGGATCCTTATAGTCATGTTTTATTTAGCACCTGACATTCCTCAGGCACGGCACATCATAGACTCCACAATCAAACAAGAAACGCTTTGCCGATGATATGACGTGCACAAAGCACATAATGCTATTACAAGTAAGGTATGGGGAAACTGTAAACTTTTAATTGTACTATCTCTAAGCCAAACAAGGTTGTTCAAGCAATTTATAAACCAATATATCATATTCTCCTGACTTCTTTAGTATTTACTACGTCATGGCGCCGTGAGTGATACTCTATTACCGCGAGGGACAGTGATTGCAATCAGGACATACTCGGAACAACACGACAGATACACACTTTCGGAAATGCCAGTGCGTACTTTCAGCAGTACCTACATAACAATTCAGTACTAGTCGTATATGACCACCTTTCACTAAACACTCAAATGTCGAACCGGTCGATCCGTCATGAGCAGGAGGTCACTGCGTGGGGCGTACTCTGACGTGCCCACCAGCTGATTTACACCTTGCTTCCCTCAACCCACGCCTATAGAACGGAACGGAATACCTAGACAAACCAGTATCAAGCTACGTCACTTTACTGGAGCCCATTCCTCCAGTATGTCGCTGGTACAATTCAAGCTTGTCCAGCAGGACCACACACGAAACGGTCCTCAATCGACACAAGCAGGGCTACGCATGTGAGACCACGTCTTGCTACATCCTACCCACTACTTGGTCTCAATTCCATATTCATAAACCATTTTCTTATTCCATAAGCTCCCGTGTGACAAAATTCCTATCTCGCGAGTAGATTCCAACTACTCGACTTCTACCGAATTCCTATGATCATAAGCATAGCAGTTTCTACACAACGGGCCGTAGACCTACCCAAGACTCCATAGGATTTGTGGGCCATGCAAATGGATGTCAAACACCTTAAACGTAATGCACAATCATCTGAAGACGTAAGGTGAATGAAAACTGTAAAAATACTGTAAGGAACTTAAATCCAAACCGGGGCTTGCCTGAATGCGAGTCTGAGTCTATGTTAGTTTCTGGCAGCTGGACCTCCAAGGCTTCCCGCTGCTCCTCGACTTCAGCTACTACATGATATGCATATACTAGGCATAAATGATTTTGTAAATAATTAATATGCTTAAGGTGGGACGAGTATATTAAGATAAAATAAGATAATTATCTTAATTGACTTTGGGATTTTTATGGTGGATGCTAGAGATTATATAGAAGACTCTTACAAAGAACATGAGATGATACAGGATGTTTGTTATTCTTAACAATTATGGTAAGCAATAAGCTTCTCTAAATTTTTGTTGAAATTTCTGGAGATGTATCATGGCTACCAAGGGTTGTATCATGTGGAGGGGGTCTCACTGATTCTAGGAAAATTTGTTTCACAATTTTCAGAGCTTCCTACAGGAAGAAACTGATTTTTAAAGTTTGGGTAAATTTCTGGAAATTGATTTTTCCATTTTTTTTCATTTATAGCTACATAGAGATTTGGAACATTGATCAACCCAGTATTTTAAGTCCAAAGAGCTTGAATCTTTTACTGGAGATCAAATGTATTAATTATAAGGTTCTGACCAAAATTGGGAATTTTCCAATTAGCAGAATTGCAGGAATGAATCCTTTAAGCATTTTTCTTCTCTGAATTATGGAGAAATTTCTATGGCTTTTCATACAGATACAAGTGCACCACTGGATAGTATTCTTCATTCTGGTTCTAACATAATTTATTTGGGAATTTTTGGTTAATTCTACTAGAAGTCATGGATTTTCTAAATTTGGATTGAATCTGGATTTATTTTCCTATTGGAAATTTCAAATAAAAGGGGCTGATCCCACTTCGTTTGAATGGGCCAATCGCATCTGGGCCACACCGGGGGTCACGGGGTTCAACCACGCAGCCGTACCGGATCCTGAGCCGCAACTGATCTCGGGCCTCTGAATAGGCGCTGACAAGTGGGGCCCAGAGGCCTTCTTCTACCTCGCGACGCGACGGCGCTCCTCGCCGGAATTGTGGCGGTGCTTCGCCGGACTTAGGTGCGTCGACCTCCTTTCGGCCTTGCTGTGACCGCTCAACCCTAAAATCGACCGCGCAAGCCGATGGTGATGTCCAATCATGTCGGCGATGGCCGGAGACGGCGGCGTGACGGTGACGGCGGAGCTAGGGTTTTGGTCTTTGTCGGAAATACTTGGGAATGGCTCAATAGCCTCGAGAAAAGCTCGGGAAGGTTCCTGGAAGCACCAGGAGTATGATTTGGGGGTCAGATTGGGGTGAAATCGCCGGCAAGGTTGAGTTCCACGGCGATGTGCAGTTTTTCAACCGGTGGCCTCAAAAACTTGAAATCTAAGATACTCGGTTGATAACTCTCAGGATTTTTGGGCATGGAGCTTCCTCAGGACACACAAAAACTATCTGCTAACCAGATTTAAGGATGAGTGCAAGAATGAAATGAATTTAAACGCGAAGCTTTGCTGTTCTATTGAGAGACCGATCAGTTCTAGAACAAGAACTCAAGTTATACTTCATGTCATAAGCTTAGATGCTGTGAGCATGAACTAGAGAGGATTGCGAACCTTTTTGCTTAAAGGATCGAGGCTGGAGATGGTCTGGAACTGGTGTTCGACGGCGAGACATTAAACTTTCTCGGCGGCTTCCTCGACGGCGACTGGGAAACTTCAAAATATGCCAAGCAGAAGCTGTGTCACAATCAATGACCAAATGGAATACGTAGAGGAGTTTGTGACACGCCTTTTATATACTTACAGCTCGGGAAGACACGGCTGCAATCGTCGGCGAGAGCTCGATCGAACAGGGGTGGCGAAAATGGAGTGAACCCGCATGGTGTCCAACGGCGACGGCCAAGGGGTATTTATAAGGGCTAAGGGGAAAGGGGAGCGCGCCATGGCGTCAAGCAGGAAAGAAGCTACGTGGATGCATGAGCGCCACGGTGTCGAGCGCTGCCCCCGTGGGTTTCACTCGAGTACTTTGGCTGACAGTGGGCCCCACCTCCTCTTATCTACTTCCCTTCTTTGTAACTTCAATTCTCCTACCAAATTTTGTCCAAAAATTCTAGATTTTTGTGGGGAGGCTCATATAAATATCTATAATTTGATTCTGCAATTGGATTTTCATTTGGAGCAAGTTTCAATTGAATTTCAAATTCAAATTTGAATTTGGAGGAAATTCAATTGTGTCACTGATTTTAATAGCAATTGAGTTCAAAAATTGTGAAACCATGGGGATATGTCAAGCAAGTTATGCTGATCATGAGTGTGTGTTCAAATCTTGATGTTCAATCTAGTTGAACAGAATTCAAAATTTGAATTCAAAACATGGTTTGAATTTGCTAAGTGTCTCAATTAAAATAGCAAATGGAGTTCAAAATTTATGAAACTTTGCAAGAAGTCCATTTGGAATATTAGAAAACCATAGAAAAATTTATGGCCTCTGAATTGAATAATTTTTGAGAGGGCCAAATATACAGTAGTATATATTCAATTTATATTAATTTGAATATCTATTTGGTACTGCATATTAAATTAGCCTTGCAATCTTTCTTCAAATAATTCCAAACTTGGAAGAGAGGTCAAAAGAATTAATCTAAGTTTATTGGTGAAGTTCATTCCTCATGTTAATAAATTTAAACATGAATAGAAGAAAAGATTTGATGAGATCAAGTTTATAAGCATGGCTATAATTAGTCTCCATTAGGGTTAACAACCAATTTTCAACTGAACCTCATATGAAGGAAAATGTGGGATTTTACATTCCCCCCCTTAAAAGAATCTCGTCCCGAGATTACAAAAGGAAAGATAAAAATAAAAAAAACCTAATGAACATATGATGTTAACAAGTCCGAATAATTGGCTTTAAGATATTCCTCGCTTTCCCACGTTGCTTCATCAGCGGTGTGGTTTCCCCACAAACCTTGTAGAAACGCAAGGTGCAGTTTCTTGTGGTACGAGTCTTCTCATCAATTATCTGGGTTGGATGTTCGGAGTAAGTAAGATCTGGTTGGAGAGCTTCCAAATCCTCCATACGGACATCCGCTGGGGCCTTGAGACATTTTCTCAACTTTGAAATGTGGAATACATTGTGGACCCCTGAAAGCGATGCTGGCAGCTCTAACCGGTAGGCTACAGGTCCGCATTGCTCACTTATTGCTAATGGTCCGATGAAACGCGGAGCTAGTTTCCCTTTTACTCCGAAACGATGAATCCCTTTCATTGGAGATACGCGAAGATAAACGTGATCCCCAATATCAAAATGAAGCAGTCGACGTCGTTTGTTCGCATAGCTTTTCCGGCAAGACTGAGTAGCCTTGAGGTTGGCTTGAATAACTCGTACTCGATCTTCGGCTTCCTTTACCAAGTCTATACCATAAGTTACTCGTTCACCGGATTCACACCAGTCCAACGGTGTGCGGCACTTTCGGCCATAAAGAGCTTCATATGGTGCCATTTGAATGCTAGTCTGATAACATTGTTGTATGAAAACTCCGCCAATGGTAGATGATCATCCCAATTCTTACCATGGTGAATGGCACAGGCGCGGAGCATATCCTCTAGTACTTGGTTTACTCGTTCCGTTTGACCATCAGTCTGTCGGTGGTAAGCTGAGCTTCGAATCAATTTGGTACTCAGAGATGCGTGGAGCTGCTCCCAAAATCGAGCAACAAACAAAGTTCCACGATCTGATATGATAGTGAAGGGTACTCCGTGTAAGCATAAGATCCTGGCAATATACAGCTCTGCATATTGCCGTGCCACATACTTGACATTGACTGGAATAAAGTAAGCCGACTTGGTGAGTCGATCGACTATCACCCAAATCGAGTCATGTTTGTGAAAAGTGAGAGGTAACCCAACAATGAAATCCATGTTGATGTCCTCCCATTTCCAGGCAGGTATGCTTAACAGTTGTAATTGTCCGGCTGCTTTTAGATTGTCGGCTTTGACTCGTTGACATGTATCACATTTGGATACATACTTCGCTATTTCCCTCTTCATGTGAGTCCACCAAAATTTCTTCTTCAAGTCTTGGTACAATTTGTTACTCCTCGAACGAATAGAATATTTGGACAAAGGAGCCTCGCCCAAAATTTTCTTCCGAAGTTCCACATTGCGGGGTACCATGATGCGGTCTTTGAACTAGATGGTACCGTCATCGTCACCTCAGAAACACTTCATTTCCCACTTTTTCATTCATTGACGAATTTGGGATATGCCCTTGTCCTCCTTCTGGGCCTCCATAACTTCTTCCCTTATGGTAGGAATGAGGGCTAGGTTGTAGAGTGCCCCATACGGAACCAAGTAGAGACTCGGTTCTTCTTCATCTATTAAGGTGATAAAAAGGTTATTGATATGGGACTTGCGACTTAATGCATCGGCGACTACATTTGCCTTACCGGGATGGTAGTGGATCTCAATCTCGTAGTCTTTGATTAACTCCAACCATCTTCGTTGTCGCATATTCAATTCTTTCTGGGTGAAGATGTACTTCAAGCTTTTGTGATCGGTGTAAAGATGTACTAGGTTGCCCCAAAGATAGTGTCTCCACATCTTTAATGCTAGTACCACGACAACGAGTTCAAGATCATGAGTCGAATAATGCTGCTCATGGTTTCGAAGCTGCCGGGATCCATAAGCGATCACTCTTCTATCTTGCATTAATACGCAACCCAGACCAATGCCGAATGCATCACAGTAAACATCAAAGGATCTTGTTGTGTCTGGTTGGGCTAATACTGGTGCTGTTGTGAGGTGTTTTACCAATGCTTGAAAACCCTCCTCACATTCCTTTGTCCAGGTATATCTCTTTTATTTCTTCAGAAGTTCCATCATTGGTTTAACTCTCTTGGAAAAGCTTGGGATGAACCTCCGGTAATATCCAGCTAAACCCAGGAAACTTTGAACTTCATGCACAGACTTGGGAGACTCCCACTTGAGTACTTGCTTAATCTTGCTTTGATCAACTACAATCCCTTCAACAGAGAGGATGTGCCCCAGAAATGGCACTTGGTTGATCCAGAACTCACATTTGCTGAACTTAGCATACAACTTGTGGTCCCGCAATCGCTGAAGCACGATGTGCGAATGTTGTGCATGTTCTTCTTCGGACTTTGAGTATACAAGGATGTCATCGATGAAGACCACGACAAACTTGTCCAAATCCGGCATGAATACCGAATTCATGAGATACATGAAATGGGACGGTGTGTTGGATAATCCGAAGGATATGACAACGTACTCATATAATCCATACCTCATCTAGAATGCTATCTTAGGTATATCCTCGGGTCGAATCCTGATCTGATGATAACCAGAGCAAAGATCCATCTTTGAAAATACCCGACCACCTACCAACTGATCGAACAGAATATCGATACGGGGTAGTGGATACTTGTTCTTGATTGTGACATCATTGAGTGGACGATAGTCCACACATAGTCTCAATGTTTTATCCTTCTTTTCCATGAACAATGCAGAATAGCCCCAAGGTGATGAACTTGGACGAATGAAACCCTTGTCCAATAGTTCATTCAGCTGCTCTTTCAGTTCTACCAGTTCTTTAGGTGCCATCTTATACGGCCTTCTCGAGATTGGCACTATTCCCGATACAAGTTCAATCTTAAACTCGACATCTCTTTCTGGTGGCATACCAGGAATATCTTCGGTAAAGACGTCCAGATACTCACATACTACCAGAATATCTTCGAGTTTACAGGCTTCGGTGTTATCAGCAGTTGGAGGCACGTGGATATTACTCTCAAGAGTGAGAATTTGGGGAGAGTGGACCAGAGAATTTAGATATATTCTCCGAGGAATGATGTCAATAATAGCACCGTTATATTGCAACCATGCCATTCCTAAAATGGCACCTAATTTCTGATGCTCCAATATAATGAGAGAGATAGGGTATATGTTCCCACCAAAATTAAGAGGTACCCTATGAACCATCTTATCTGCTACTACTTTGCCTCCCGGAGAACAAATCATATATGGGGTTTTTGTGGAAATGATAGGCAATTGGTATTGATTGACATAAGACTTGCTAATAAAATTATGGGAAGCACCTGAGTCAAAAAGGATGACTACGGGATGACCAATGAGATAGAACATACCCGTGAGTACGAGTGCGCCTTTCGGAACGTCCTCGATGGCGAGGTGGTGGACGTTGTCGGTTCTGGTGGCTGGCTTCTTGGGCTGGTTGCGAGGCTGGTTTGCCCCCTGGTATGATGAATGTCCCCCGCTCTGCGGGCAGTCTTTGAAGAAGTGTCTCGTACGTCCACACGTATAACATGTGTACGAGGTCTGACCGGCACGGAATGGAGGACGGAATCCCGGTGCATGCAGTGGAGGTAGAGGTGCACGCGGAATCATTCCCTATTGCTGTTGTGGGCGGAAACCGGCATTGTTGAATGGGCGACCACGAAACATCGGTGGTCGCAATGGCGGCTGCCACCTCTGGCCGGATGGTGATCGATACACCATGCGGTATTTCTGAGGAGTACCTCCTCCACTGCCCTGCGGAGCACTCCATTTCTTCTTGTCAGAGAACAGCTCCCTAGTAGCGTCCTCCTGCACGATGGCGGCATTGACCATGTTGTTGAAGCTGCCGCTGTTGAACAAGGCAAGCTTGTCCTTCATCTTGGGGTTCAAACACCGATAGAAGCATTCCCGCTTCCGGTCTTCAGTATTCACTTGGTCCTGAGCATATTGGGCCAAGTGGTTGAATATCTTGGAGTACTCGTAAGCACTCCTTCCTCCTTTTTTCAGCTCCAAGAACTCTTGAAGCTTCCTTCTCATCACACAGGAAGGTATGTGATAGGCGCGAAACGCCTCCCGGAACTCCTCCCAGCTTGCGGCGTAGCCGACTGGTCGTGCGGCAAGGTAATTCGCCCACCACGCACTAGCGGACCCTTGTAGTTGTTGGGCCGCAAAGGGTCTTCTGATGTTCGGTCACTCGTAGCCAACCGAACTTCCCTTCAATGGAGCGGAGCCAGTTGTCTGCCTCCAATGGTTCATCAGCCTCCATGAAGATCGGCGGGTGCGTTGACATGAAATCCGAGTACGAACTCGGAGAAGGTTGTCATGGACCCGCATCTGGTCACCCTCCTTGAGGGGACGAATGCTGGACCAGAGTCTGTAGTAACTCCGTTTGCTCGTCGCGTGAGCCAAGCACTGCGGCAAGAACCTCCGCTAGACTCCTTGGAAGTTCCAGAGGTGGTGGTGGAGGAACTTGTTGCTGCAGCGTTGCAGCTGTCTCCTGGGTTGGAGATTCGTCCTCACGACCACGACTGGATCCCCCCATTTCAGGTGTCGAGCGAGTACGCACCATTCTGCATCCAAATGACTTAAAATCAGCACATGTTTTCTTTCCCTTATACAGTTTATCATTCAGTAGCATGACTTTTTGATAAGGAAATAAGTGCATCACATTCACATATATTGATAAAGTACGAACTTTATACAAGATATATTATCTCATGACCAAGTTTATAGTAGTGTACTTCAAAATGATGGACTCCCACTATGGAAATACATCTCTACCATACTTGGTTCCCATGAGATGCCATACACATCTTATCAGCTTAGACATACCCACTACTATTCTTAATATGACACAAACATGGTCAAAAAAGAAACACACGAGCAACTATTAAACTATATGTTGCCTCGTGACGGCAGAAGTGCTGCCACATCCCACTCCAATACGTCCTACTCGACGTACTCGAGTTCCTCAGGATCTTCTTCTTCTTCATTCGAAGTTGGTGCCATAGGTGCGGTTGCGGGAGCAAGAGTTGCTACCCCACCCACCATAGATGACGTCGCGGCAACTAAAGATTTCACATCGGCCTGCAGAAGAAACATTCTCAAGTCTTCTAGTTCCTTATGTGCATTTTTGCAACTGGCCTTCCAATCCTGAGTTTCCCCTCTGGATTGATCCCTTTCTTGAGTCACCTCACTCAGCTGTTCATCCAACAGTTGCACCTCGAGTTGACTCGCTTCCAACGCGCTTTCTGCGTGTTGTGTTTTCATGCGAGCCTTCGATCGAGCTTGAACAGCCTGGTGCCACTGCTTCTCCCTTAAGTTTAAACGGCGATTTAGGGGGGGAACCGTGGCCCTAAGTGAGTCGTTGGCACCTTCAAAGTGATCCCCTCGAATCAAGGCCTACTTCAGGTCACTCATCATTTTTCCCAGGCTAACATGCTGATCAAGGCTCTCCTGACACGCTGATGCCGCATATGATGCTAAAATCATCTTAGGTACTTCTTCAGTATGCCCATATGCTGCAATCATTTGACTTGCCCACTCATCACCGGCTCTACCGTCGACTGGAAAGAGCTCGAATGGAGTGCCAGTCATAGCATGGTAATGAAGTTTGCAAAACCTCATGATGGCCACACTTGTGGCATAACACCACGTGTCTTCAAATTGAATTCCTTGCACTTGGATGGAAAAAGGGGCCCGTCTAATATTTAATGGAGCAGCAGGCACATCTACATGAATGGTGCACCTCGTTACCCCTCCATCATCGATCTCCTTGCCCCAATACTCCGGTGTTTCACGATATTCGAACCGTTGAAGCATTGCAATCAACAAATCTGGAAAACCCTTCAGAAGCATACACTTTGTGAACACCCATCCGTTTGGTAAGTATACTACATAATCAGCCATCTGTAAAAAAGATACTGGAACAATGAGAAGGTTTCCAACTCTCAACAGTTTAAGAAAATTTAAAACTGGAGTAGTAATCACAGTCTGTTCTAGCTGACCTTCCTGTATAAATTCAACATTTTCATACAGGAAACGTCAGAACCAGGTGTGTGATTGAATACAAAAGTTGTAGTACACTTTACAACCTTTCCATAAATTGTACTCATACAGCTCAAGGTGAGCTAGGGAATAGAATCTATACAGGTTTAAAGTAGACCCAAATTTTCTGGAAATTTTGACAGAACCTCCCCTGTATATGTGGTGATTTCCACAATTTATACAGGCATATCATGATAATATTTTGAGGTAATGACAAAATAAACATTGTATAACATCAATTTAACAATCCATTGGTAAAATATTTCGGCCATGATACATTTGTTACATAGGTATAGTGTGCTAATTCTAAACTAGGTGCCAACTGTTCAAGTTCTGATCTGCCAGAACCAAGTTTGCAACCATAGGAATTTAACACAGCTATACCAAGATTTAGGCCACGAGTACAACACGAAGTGGATTGAGGACATGCTAAGCTTTCCAGAAATGTATAAATATGACCATGTCACTACTCTGGATCAAAAACTAAAGCTACCTAAACTTGACAGATGAACTGACTGTTGTTCAACAGCAGCCCTGCAGTTCACTGTTTTGAGCTCGAAATTTGAATTGCCTCCAACTTGAATAAAGAGGAACTTTAAATAATAAAACTGTAGATCTGCTCCTCCCCTTTTCAGATATATATCACAATAAGGCAGAAGACTTTCTACAGTGAGTTATAGCAAAATTACTGAGACTGGTACAATGGTAGGGTTATCTGGAGTAGCTTAAGCATACTCCAAATTTCAATAAATTATCAAGCTTTTCTGCCTTGATGGTCAACAAAAAAGTTATAGAGGACTTCGACAACATTTCATCCATATATCCTAACCCTATGTTTATTTTCAAATATCCAAAATTACAACCTGGCGAAGTTGAGCAAACTTTGGCCAGAAATCAAGAATCTTGGTGCTACCCCATGTTGAATCGAATTTTTATCTTTGCAGAGTCCAAACCTACCAGCACCTGATAGTCGGACTTTACAAAATATAATGCATCCAATTTTGTCATTGTTGGGGGTGGTCAAGTATCAAAGTCGATACCGACGGTACTACGTGCCTCACCAAAGAAAATTCTAACCGGTTATTTCCGGATACGTTTATAGGTGGTACTAGTATCGTTCACTCGCAAACGTGTGCTACACGGGTTGCTACCATAGTCAATGCTGCAAAAGACAAACAATCCACTTTCACACCTTCACACCTCAAGGGCGGCACGGGGAAACACGACAGGCAGTCACAATAATACATATGAAAATAAATGCATACGACTCTGGTGTGAGTCGCCCTCGAGCGAGGTCATGTCTCGAGGTACATGGCTGTAAATACGTCTTTACAGCAAAGACTCCCGTACGAACCGGCTTATACACGCTCGGGCATACGTGCTTCGCATGCTCCCTTAGAATATGAATGATTCTAGAGAGGCATACTATAGGGTTATAGACCACCCGACGGGGGCTCCCACTAACTTTTAAGCATGTTGGGGTACCGCGTGTCATAGGTTCTCAGAAACATAGAAAGTTTCAGTGACTCCTATTAACATTTCGGTGCCAAGCCATGAAAAACTTCCATGCTACCTCTCGCATGGTGAGCTTACCGCAATTGATCCGCTTACGGTGGTGTACCTCACCTGTTACCTAACGTCGGAGCGTCGTTACAGAATTAATAACATATAAGTTAGTTTACCACCTTTATATCTTATACTAATAATACTCCTTGTAAGGGCATATAGCTAATTCCTCACTCAAATCCCAATTTTTGAAAATATGTTCTTTTCAAGTACACTGTTCCCAATGATGCTCTGATACCATGTCTGTGGGGACCGAAATCCCACCTCCAATGATCTCAATGGGTGGTGTCGTGCGATGCGACACCCAACAGGATACAAGAATAGAACGAGAAAAAATTTACAATACCAAGTCTTTATTGACAAGCACAGCGGAACTTTAAAAGTACTAACGGAAGGAAAGAGAACTATACATCATAGCTACGCTCTTAGCACTAGCTATGCAAAAGCAAAGTCATCCATGCCGTGGATACTTTGCACTAGCAACACACAATTCATGGCGGTGTGTAGGGTTCCCACTCGGCTGTAAACTCTGGAGGGGGTGTAGCCTCGTCATTAAACCCGTCATCAGTCGTATAATCTGCAAAAACTCGTTAACTGCAAACGTGAGCATAAGGCTTAGCAAGACTAACCCGTCTTACTAGACATACGCAAGGATGAGTACTAAACATAGGTAAGTAAAGCATAAGGACTCGCCTACAAGTGGATCCTTATAGTCATGTTTTATTTAGCACCTGACATTCCTCTGGCACGACCCATCATAGACTCCATAATCAAACAAGAAATGCTTTGCCGATGATATGACGTGCACAAGGCACATAATGCTATTACAGGTAAAGTATGGGGAGACTGTAAACTTTTAATTGTACTATCTCTAAGCCAAACAAGGTTGTTCAAGCAATTTATAAACAATTATATCATATTCTCCTATCTTCTTTAATATTTACTACGTCACGGCGCAGTGAACAAGTGGTACTCTATTACCGCGAGGGACGGTGATTGCAATCAGGACATACCTGGAACAACACGACACATACGCACTTTCGGAAATGCCAGCGAGTACTTTTAGCAGTACCTACATAACAATTCTGTACTAGTCGTATATGGCCACCTTTCACTAAACACTCGAATGTCGAACCGGTCGATCCGTCACGAGCAGGAGGTCTCTGCGTAGGGCATACTCTAACATGCCCACCAGCTGATTTACACCTTGCTACCCTCAACCCACGCCTATAAAATGGAACAGAATGCCTCGACAAACCAGTATCAAGCTACACCAATTTACTGGAGCCCATTCCTCCAGTATGTCACCGGTACAATTCAAGCTTGTCCAGCAGGACCGCACACGAAACGGTACTCAATCGACACAAGCAGGGCTACACACGTGAGACCACGTCTCGCTGCATCCTACCCACTGCTCGGTCTCAATTTCATATTCATAAACCATTTTCTTATTCTAGAAGCTCCCGTGTGACAAAATTCCTATCTCGCGAGTAGATTCCAACTACTCGACTTCTACCGAATTCCTATGATCATAAGCATAGCAGTGTCTACACAACTGGCCGTAGACCTACCCAAGACTCCATAGGATTTGTGGGCCATGCAAATGGATGTCAAACACCTTAATACACAATCATCTGAAGACATAAGGTGAATGAAAACTGTAAAAACATTGTAAGGAACTTAAATGCAAACCGGGGCTTGCCTGAATGCGAGTCTGAGTCTATGTTAGTTTCTAGCAGCTGGACCTCCAATGCTTCCGGCTGCTCCTTGACTTCAGCTACTACACGATATGCATGTACTAGGTATAAATGATTTTGTGAATAATTAATATGCTTAAGGTGGGGTGAGTATATTAAGATAAATTAAGATAATTATCTTAATTGACTTTGGGATTTTTATGGTGGATGCTAGAGATTATAGAGAAGACTCTTGCAAAGAACAGGAGATGATAAAGGATGTTTATTATTCTCTAAATTTTGGTTGAAATTTTTGGAGATGTATCATGGCTACCAAGGGTTGTATCTTGTAGAGGGGGTCTCACTAATTCTAGAAAAATTTAATTCGCAATTTTCTGAGCTTCCTACAGGATGAAACTGATTTTAAAAGTTTGGGTAAATTTCTGGAAATTGATTTTTCCATTTTTTCCATTTATAGCTACATAGATATTTGGAACATGGATCAACCCAATATTTTAAGTCCAAAGAGCTTGACACTTTTACTGGAGATCAATTGAATTGATTATCAGGTTCCGACAAAAATTGGGAATTATCCAATTAATAGAACTGTAGGAATGAATTCTTTAAGAATTTTGCTTATCTGAATTATGGATAAATTTCTATGGGTTTTCATACATATCCAAGTGCACCAATGGACAGTATTCTTCATGCTGGTTCTAACAAAATTTATTTGGGAATTTTTGGTTAATTCTACTGGAAGTTATGATTTTCTAAGTTTGGATTGAATTTGGATTTATTTTCCTACTGGAAATTTCAAATAAAAGGGGCTGGTCCCACTTCGTTTGAATGGGCCAATCGCATCTGGGCCACATCGGGGGTCACGGGGTTCAACCGCGCAGCTGCACCGGATCTAGAGCCGCAGCTGATCCCGGACGTCCGAATAGGCACTGACAAGTGGGGCCCAGATGCCTTCTTCTACCTCGCGACGCGATGGCGCTCCTCGCCGGAATCACGGCGGTGCTTCGCCGGACATAGGTTTTGGTCTTTGTCAGAAATGCTTGGGAATGGCTCAATAGCCTCGGGAAAAGCTTGGGAAGGTTCCTGGAAGCACCAGAAGTATGATTTGGGGGTCATATTGGGGTGAAATTGTCGGTAAGGTTGAGTTCGATGGCAAAGTGCGGTTTTTCAACTGGCGGCCTCACAAACATGAAATCTAAGACACTCTGTTGATAACTCTCAGTGTTTTTGGGCATGGAGCTTCCTTAGGACACATAGAAACTATCTGCTAACCAAATTTAAGGATGAGTGCAAGAATGAAATGAAGTTAAGCATGAAGCTTTGCTGTTCTATTGAGAGACTGATCGGTTCTCAAACAAGAACTCAAGTTATACTTCATGTCATAAGCTTAAATTCTGTGAGCATGAACCAAAAAGGATTGCGAACCTTTTTGCTTAAAGGATCGAGGCTGGAGATGGTCTGGAACTGGTGTTCGACGGTGAGACAGTGAAACTTTCTCGGCGGCTTCCTCGGCGGCGACTGAACTTCAAAATATGCCAAGCAGAAGCTGTGTCACGATCAATGACCAAATGGAATACGTAGAGGAGTTTGTGACACGTCTTTTATCTACTTACAGCTTGGGAAGACATGGCTGCAATTGTCAGCGAGAGCTCGGTCAAACAGGGGTGGCGAAAATGGCGTGAACCGGGATGGTGTCCAACGGCGACGGCCAAGGGGTATTTATAGGGGCTAAGGGGAAAGGGGAGCGCGCCACGGCGTCAAGCAGGGAAGCGGCTCCGTGGATGCATGCGCATTGCGGCGTCGTGCGCTGCCGGCATTGAACGGCAGGGTGAGCTGGAGACAGGGCACCCCCCGTGGGTTTCACTCGAGTGCTTTGGCTGACAGTGGGCCCCACCTCCTCTTATCTACTTCCCTTCTCTGTAACTTCCATTCTCCTACCAAATTTTGTCCAAAAATTCTAGATTTTTGTGGGGAGGCTCAAATAAATATCTAGAATTTGATTCTGCAATTGGATTTTGATTTCGGGCAAGTTTCAATTGAATTTCAAATTCAAATTTGAATTTGGAGGAAATTCAATTGTGTCACTGATTTAAATAGCAATTGAGTTCCAAAAATTGTGAAACAATGGGGATAAGTCAAGAAAGTTATGCTGATCATGAGTGTGTGTTCAAATCTTGATTTTTAATCTAGTTGAACAGAATTCAAAATTTGAATTCAAAACATGGTTTGAATTTGCTAAGCGTCTCAATTAAAATAGCAAATGGAGTTCAAAATTTATGAAACTTCGCAGGAAGTCCATTTGGAATATTAGAAAACCATATAAAAATTTATGGCCTCTGAATTGTATAATTTTTTAGAGGGCCAAATATACAATAGTATATATTCAATTTATATTAATTTGAATATCTATTTGGTACTGCATATTAAATTGGCCTAGCAATTTTTCTTCAAATAATTCCGAACTTTGAAGAGAGGTCAAAAGAATTAATTTAAGTTTATTGGTGAAGTTCATTCCTCATGTTAATAAATTTAAACATGAGTAGAAGAAAAGATTTGATGAGATCAAGTTTATAAGCATGGCTATAATTAGTCTCCATTAGGGTTAACAACCAATTTACAACTGAACCTCTTATGAAGGAAAATGTGGGATTTTACAGGCTCCTTATTTTAAACAGAATATTAATAAAGATTAGACTTAGTAATTATTTTTTTCAGATAGTTTTTAACTACTTCACAGGTGGTTGTTACTAAATAACCGCCCGCGATAATGACCCAAGCCTGTTCTTCAGTTTTCTTATCCTTTGCTTCTTTTTTATTTAGATTCCAATATAAATACTCAAACTTGTATAGATTTTGCAAATTTAGTCCAAATTCGATAATTCTTTCTTCTATATTTTTCAAAAACTAATATATATTACCTGGACCAAATATTTTAACACTTGTATAGCTAATATTGTAATGTTTTGGTAAATATCAAATTAATTTATACTCACATATTATTCACATTTCTGTATCTTCCAAAAAAAGGGATCCTTTACTGAAATATGTTTTATGAACATATTCGTCTTATTTATACATGTATGAATTTTGTTAATTTTTTTTAAAATATTCCAACATGTCAAAATTCAAATTATCCACCATTCTAACCAAATGCTCATATACATATGAGGCATTCATCAAAATTTGAACACACATGATTAAAAAAATTAAAAAATATGAAAAAATTCATAGAGGATAGTATGATGACTAAAAAGTTCCATTGAAAAACTAAATGAAAAAATCATTATATTCATCATGATAGAAAAATGACAAATAGCAAGTGTTATTTGTTTTTTATTTTCTGACCAATTTCAAAGGCTTTGTGAAGTGAAATTTAATGGCAACTTTTAATACTCAATCATCTTACAAGAAAGTGGAATTTGGGCTTCTAAAAGGCTCCTCATTTTAAACAAGAATATTAATTAAACCTACATAAAGATCTTTCGAGGCGGTTGGTAATTAATAGCCGCCTGAGAGAAGTTTTTATCTCAGACGGTTGTTACTTGCCACCCGCTTGAGATAAATACATCTTCACAGGCGGATGGTAATTAATAACCGCATGAGAAAAGTACTCTTCTCAGGCAGTTGTTCCTTAAGAACCGCCTAAGAAGATAGGCGTCTATATAAAGCTCTCGGCTACGTTGGAAAAATCTAACCCGGGCGAAAACACTTTGACGCCGTCAGACTGCCAAAATTTCGTTTGTTGCCAAGTATTCGCCGCCCTCATTATCGAGCTTCACCATCGTCGTCGAGCTTCGATCTTGCCGCCGAGCTTTGTCCATGCTGCTTCCTTCCCTTCTGTCCAGGTATGCTGAGCTTTGCCTCGCCCGTCGCTGTGCCAACACTCGCCGTCGCCCTCTCTCCCTCCTCCATGCCAAGTAAGCTCATCTCCCTCAAACCCTCCTCCACAGCGGCCTCCACCCGACCTCACTCGAGCCCGCCCCCCTCTTACCCGACCTCACTCGAGCCCCCTCCATGGACGCCGGCTGGGCTCCCCTCCACGCCGGCCTCCAATCGAGCACCCCCTCCCCCCCCCCCCCCCCCGACCAAGCCCCCCTCCCACCCGGCCTCCTCAGCTCACCCTCCCTCCCCACTGGTAGTCGTGGCGGCCCGTTCTCCCCCCCCCCCCCCCCCCCACCAACATTTCCCTCGTCATTGGCAACCCGACTATGCTATGCAATATTGTTTAATTGTTGATTGAATTGTGCATTTTGAATTGTTGTACATAACATTGAGCATAAATTGTGGATTGTAATTTTTATTGTTTAATTGTTGATTTAATCAATGCCAATTGTGAATTTTGCATTGTTATTGTTTAATTGTTGATATAATTGTTTAATTGTGAATTTTGGATTGTTTTTGTTTAATTGTTGATATAATCAATGTCAGTCACCTTGGTCAGTCGCCTTAAACCCTAGAATGCCTTATCAAACCCTATAATGCTTCCATCTTTGTAAATCATTTAAAAATACAGTTTAAGAGGCATATTGGTCTGTATATATTTGAACCTTTTGATATCCAACTTCCCTTCATAAAAATCATGACATGCTTGATTACAACCCCAACCGTTTAATAATTTTTTAATCTTTCTTAATCTGAATATGAATCTACTCAAAGTCTCTCTATATCTGGTTGGCTCAGACCAGATCTCTTCCACCTTTTTGAGAAATTCATGATTTTGAGAGCATTTATTTTTGTAGCTTTCATTGAAGTGAGACATATTTATTTGTCTTTTTAGTTCTAGCATAAAAAGCCCTAACAAGATTGTTGATGGTAGTAACAATAAAGTAGGCAATATGGAGTTTAATGACATTAGCAGTTCACGCTCTTTTCACAGTCCATCGGATCCTTTCCAAATAGAAAAATTAAAAAGACTTCAGAGGATCTCGACCTAGAATATGATCTTGCCGACGAGGTATGGATCATGAATCTTAACTTTAGCAGTTCAAGTTAACGTTGGTTGTCAAGTACATGAAGTCTTATAATTCTTTTCTACCTAGATTAATCGCAAATACAACGAGGTGACTTCAGCTCCTAAAATCGCAGAAGGTTCTCCAATGGATGAATCCTCAAGTTCACTCAAGCGAAAATGAGGGCAACGATGTCCCAATAAGGGTCCATTGAACCGCATCATGTATAGAACAAGGATCGGTCCAGGTGGGCTTCCTCAAGAACTACTGGATTTAGTTACAAAGTACCGAATTGCATGCAGTTTTCTTGTTAAAGAGCTCGTGCTGATCACAACCGAGAATTGGAGAAAATTACCTAAGGAGACCAAGAATGATCTGTGGAAAAGGATAAAGAAACAATTCAAGTTCCCAAAAGGCACTGAAGAAGCTGTAAAGAAAGCAACATTGGTCTCTTGCGGCCAGAATTTTCGTGGCTAGAAGAGTGAAATGAATGCTTATGTTAAGGCCGATAAGGTCCCTAGCCCGAGGAAGATGGGAAAAATCATAGAAGCTCAGTGGCAAGAATTTGTTCGTCAAAAGACCACACCTGATGCTAAAGCCCTATGTGAAACTAGGTCATAGCTTGCCAAAAAGAACAAATACCATCATCGCTTGGGGTCTGCCGGATATGCCCCGAAAGTCCAGAAATGGAGTAAGATATTAGACAAAATTACCGGTAAGGGCAATCCTCACCCGTTAGAAGGCTACGATGAGAGAACTTAGCGGTGGGTCTTTGCTCGGTCAAGTTTGACCAGCGAGGGCAAACTTGAAAAGCCCGACTCTGTGAATGAAGTTGAGTAAAAAATGAAACAAGTAATTGCAAAGCAATAGAAGGGTCTATTCAAGTCAAAGAGGGAGAATGATCAACTTAACGTTATCCTAGGAAACCTTAAACACAGTGGATGGGTTCGAGCAATCTCTTCTTAAATATCTTGGCTAGATGGTTTCCCAAAAGATAAAGAGACATATAGAAGATGTGAGAAGTTCAAGAAAACACTTAATCAATCGATTGCTCAAAAGGTCAAGGGAAATGTGCAAGAAATAATGGAACAACTTAGACAATCGGGACAATTAGTGCACTGTGTCCAATGATGGTTCGCGTGCTAAAGGAGCATTTAGTATCTCCAACTACATACCCTAGCAGTGTAGGTTCTTTGCCAGGCTCAGGGTCAACCCATAAGTTCGCTATCGATGATATTGATAAGGACAGATGTTGTCGTCTTCTTGTCCTAATTAGTAGAGCAGTTAACAAAACCAAACAGGTTGCCATTGCTATGAAAAAGCCTGATCGTGCCTTCAACGGCAATCCACTTTCGTTGTATTATGCTATGGTGCATGTTCTTCAGATCATTGATAATGATTATGAAGATTATGAAATAGACCACATAACATATGAGGGGATCACGACTCTGGGGCAGGCTCTCCACCAATTAATCCTTTGGTATCGACGCGATATCGTGTTGGACGATGAGCCAATTTCTAGCCCCGTCGCATCTCAAAATATTGCAACCCCGTCTGCTAAGGCGAAAGTCCATGAAGATTCACTCTCACTATGTTTCAGCAAGGATGATAGTAACCTTGCTAGTAAAGATAACCAAGAGCAACAAGTAGAACAACAGCTTGAAGCAGTACCAGAGCAAGCTGTTGTTATTAAAGAGCAACCAGTTGAGCAACAGCTTGAAGTAGTACTGGAGCAAGCTACTGGTAGTAAAGAGCAAACAGTTGAACAACAGGTTCAACAACAAGCCAGTGTCCAACTTCTGACGTCTATTCCTCGATCATTAGTTCCTAACAAAGTCAGCTCATACGAAAATAAGAAACCTTAATCAGAAGTGTTGTATTTGGAAAATATGAAGGAAAATATTAGAAAATCGAGTGCATCTCGTTCTTCTCATGAGCCAGCATTAGAAGATATTAAAGAGTGGGAAGAATACGGTGTCATGTATAATCCGTGGACGGCTTTAGTTAAACCAGGAGTTCCAATATACAATCTTGAGGATGTTCCTCCTAAATATGAGAATGGGAGGCCGTTCATGACATTGGTACAACTTGGCAAACAACCTGTCCCGCTCAAAAGAATGCACGAGTGGTACATCACTACAAGCACGAAATATGAACTTTCTTATGTCACATTTCATGTGCCAAAAGATGCATTCTGGAGCACTGGAGAAAATAAATGAGCCCTTTTCTTTGAAGATCTACATACCCTTTTCCATTGAGGCAAGCTCGAAATCAACTTGCTACTCATCTGGTGCTTGTAAGTGTCTCTAATATTTTGTATTTGCTTTTCTTACTACACGCATACACATTTCATGAGATTATAACAATTCTCGACTTCTTCAATAGGATGCAATACATGGATAATAAAAAGATGAAACACAATACAGTTATCCTTGACCCTACACAGATTGCAAAGATGCTATTCAACGTTAAAGCAGATCGAGACTCAGAACAGTACAAGCACATGAAAAAAAAGAATTTGAAAAATCAATCGCAAAAACAAAAGAAGGATAAAAGGACAGAAGTTGCAGCTTACATCGGACATGCCATGTTTAACTTTGTTAGAGATGTCAAGGACCTCGTAAAGGCTCTGTACCACTTCGAGTAAGTTCAACACATGACATTGAAATAGCAATTATTGCTAATTTTTAACTTAACACGTGTGTTTGTAAGTGTGCAGTAAACACTACATAATGATCCTTATCAACAGTCTTGGACTCAGCTGATTACCCACCAGATCGTTACAAAGATTTTTATTTCCATTTTGAAACTGTACGTTTATTCAATACTTTTAATTTACACTCATTTAGAATGTGTTGACAAGTTTAATATGACATTTTTTGTATTACAACGCTTGACGGTTTTACGCGGAAAATCTTGGTGGTCAGAGACCTCCTAATACGAATGCAATGGACATTATAACATATTATCCTTATCCCAAGTAGCCTGTTGGGAGCGTCTTACGCTGGTATTATGTATGCGGACATCCTCGGACTGCTAGTGAATATAAAGTGAATCGTGAGGATGTAAGTTATCCTTAATGTCAATATCTTACTTTCTTACTTTTAAGTTTCATTTTCATTATAACTAGTGTATTTTAATACTTATATTCTCTCCTGTTCAATATTACCAGAAACATTATTTTTAGATTTTGGTTCCAACTTCAAAATTCAATTGCTCATAGTAGAACTGCTCCAAAAATATCAAATAAATTCTTGTATACTCACTTTGATCTATACTTTGAGATTGTTCAAACCAACACATTCTAAACTTTGTTATGTGTTTCATTGCAGTACATGAAGAATGTGAACGAAGAATGGCTAGTTTCTAGAAGTATGTCTGGTGGAGGAGCCAACAAGATTGCCGGTGAACCGTGTCAATTCGTGAGTCACGAAATTTTGCACAAAAGAGGGGTGTTCTTTGATGAGGATGGTGTAATAGCTGATGTGCCAAAACTTTGCAACTATGACAATAGAAACAGTTTTTAGTGAAACATGTAAACTATGAGATTACTTGTATGTGTAACTTGTACATATGTATATTGTTTTAGTGAAATTGACTTCTGTGAGATGACTTTCGCGATTATATTGTTTACTTCTATGACTATATTGTTGACTTCTGTGATTATATTAGATTGACCTAGAAATTAAAAATAACAGCAGGTAGTACTGCTTAGGGTATACCTTACCACAGGCAGTTATTTACCAATGGCTAGACCTGCCTGTGAAATATCATTATCACAAGCGGCTAGATATTGGTAAAGAACCACCTGTAAAACCTCATTATCACAGGCAATTATTGTTATGGTACAAACCGGCTGCGATAAATTGTCTCCACAGGCGGCTTGTCATAGGTAAAGATCCGCCTATGCTAACACCATTATCACATGCAGTTATATATACTGTACGACCCGCCTGTGATAATGTGTCTTCACAAGCGGCTAGTCGTATGTAAAGAACAGTCTATGATAATACTATTATCATAGGCAGTTTCACTTTTCCGCCTGTAAAATTGCATATTATCACAAGCTCTTCATTTCAGACAGTTTTAGAAACCGTGTGTGTTAATACGTTTGGAGCCGCCTGAGATGAGGCTTATTGTAGCAGTGAATATTGATTAACTGAGTGAAAAACATAAAATATCTCAACCCATTATTTTTGTGCACAGCCCAATCAGTAGCAATGGGACAGCAAAAATTTAGAGACCATGAGTCGTATAATGATTTTTCTAAATAAATTATTCATGGTGGCCCAATAACCCAACAACTAAATCTAGAGAAAACAGGAAAACTTACTACTCGAATTGGGACTGCCACAAAGAAATCGGCCAAAAAGGCTAGCACACATGCGATGGCCTGGTCCACTTACTTGGCCCATTAACTATTTCCTTACTCAGTTTCATGCGCGACCCAAATTGCAAAATCAACCCAAAGTCTGAAATGCTTGAAAAATATATAAAACATAATGGGCCGCATATGTGAATTGGTCGATGGCCTGTATCGCACACATGCATTCTTACTGGGTCGTTTGCTGCCCGCGCCCATGCGCATTTGAGCCTCAACAGAAGCCTGGGGCCATATCCCTTATTGCACACTTGGGCCCAATGTTAGCCAATTTCTTACTGCCCTTGATTCTTTTCTGAATATCAAGGGATGGGACCCATCTGGCAGTGAACTAGAGAAAGCACACGCGGAACGGTGTGAAGACCAGGTCGGCCGACCCCCATAGTCTACCGATCTGGTCCTGGCACCAAACTTGGTCAGCTTCCACGTGTTGGCTCCTCCTGGCTTGAAAAAGTTAGTGGTGACTGATTCACGCGCTTTTGGTGGCGGCAACCAACCATTCTCCACCTATAAATAGGACCCTCACCCCTCACTTCAACACACATCACTTGAGCATCATTCTATTCTATACACTAGTTCTCTTAGTCCTTAGTGGAGTTAGTCTATAAAGAGGAGAGCCTCTAGTCCCAAGTACAAGTTGGGAAAGGTATGGCTCATATATCATTTCTTATATTTGTGACTTTAAGCATAATAAAGATATTATATTTAGTCTTCTTTTATTCATATACTTGGATGAAGCGTTTCTTGTTTGATTGTGGATTCCATGTATGTTGTAGGAATAATCTTTATGGTCATGCCTTAATGACATTATACTATTATCATAAACACTATAACCCCCCACTATAGCCTAAGTAGTTATGATATGATCATGTTAATATGAACTTATGCTATGTCTCAACATTAGTTCAATGATGATTTAGTTCATTGTCATAGGATGGATTGTGTCGCAGCTCTTAAGGCATTTACTTTATATGCTAGCATGGTGATAGGATATGTAAGTAGCATTGGATGTCTCATAGACTCACGGATTGAAGAGGAAGGCAGTAGGTAGTGACAGCCCTATCTGTCCTTTGTAATCCTCCATGTTCGGCTTTGCCACATGCTTTTGGCGGGAGTCGTCCTAGTATTGCTAGGGGTAAACACGTGCCCGATATATTGAACAACTTAGCATAAGGATTCACCATTGACATGCTCATTAGTATCTAACTTAGGCTATGTATATGTATATTAGAAGCATTGTAGGAGCAACTCTCCAACTCTTAGTCTAATATCCATTAGGACTCATCTACCCTTTAGAATAGATTGCTTAGGTGTGTGTCACACTACCCATATTATCAACCTACCCCTATCTTCATAATTAATTAGTATCCCATAGCTTGATCATAAGAGTGGTGTCTACTTTACTCCATTGCCTTCCTTTGAGATAAATACGATACTGTCGAAGTGTTAATGCAACACTTCCCCCGGATCTGCTATGTAGCAGCCCGCGAAGGTTCTTTGTTCGGTGGGGCTTAGGCCTCAATCAAGTGTTCTAACAGATGAGAGTGTGACATGGATGTTTTTATGTGGTTCGGGCCGCAAGGAGCGTAGCACCCTACTCCACGGTGGATGGTATTGATAGTCTGTTTGTATGCATGAGTGTAATGTTCGATCCTTTGTAATTCTGGCGGTTCGGGCCTTTGTTAGACAAAGACGGACACCTTACAAGTGGGGTCCCGGGGCCCGACAGGTGTTCCTAGGGCGATCTTATCCTAAAGATCTACGACTTTTTGCATAAGCTTCCTCTAAGCGCGGCCTTTAAGTCTCGCCGTCATGCCACCTGAGCTGTCAGTAGGCCATCCGTCATTGCTGATATTGGCAAGGGATGTCCCGTCCAACAGTCTCTATCGTTGTAAGCAACCCACTTGGTGGATTGGGATAGGCCTACGGTGTCTTCACTGCGATGTGATTGGTCGTAGAGGTACCTGGCATTAGGTCTGTGCCACGCCATGCGTCTGGGGAAGTTGCGTATTTTCAAGCCTTGACAGGGACAATGTGTACTGCTCTCTTAATTCTCGCGTCCCTCCGTCCAGGGCAAGTGGATGTAATATGTGACAACTCGGGAGCTCCTCTGCGAAGGAGGTCAGGTCCCACCTTGCGAACCACGTGGAAGCTCGGGCGCTCATCTCCGCGGGGGGGCGGGGGGGGGGGGGGGGGGGGGGGTCAGGTCCTGTCCTGCGGTCTATGTGGCAGCTCAAGAGCCCACCCTCCCAGAGGGGGTTAGCTCCCGCCTTGCGGGACACGTGGCAGCCTGGGAGCCCACCCACCCGGTGGGGGTTAGCTCCCGCCTTGAGGGACACATGGCAGCGCCGGAGCCCGCCCATATGGGAGGTGGCCTATCTGATGTCTTGGTCCACGTGGTAGCTCCGGATCCCTGTCTCACGGGAAGGAGGGATCCTTACTTGCTGGACACATGGTTCCCTGGGGGCTCATCTCCAAAGGGAGTGTTGAGCTTCTCCGTCGGGTCTTCTTGCGGGTACCCTAGACCACCAATCTAAGGATGATAGGTCCGAGTGTCTTGAACACGTGGCACCCTCGGACCCCGCCTCTGTTGGAATGAGGGGTACCTAGGCGGCTCTAGCTTGTGCGCGAGGGTACCTGGTATGTCGGGTACCGATAGTAGCCCTTGGATCCACCTTAGGGGGAGGCGACGAGCCCGAGGTTGGAGGCCTATCCTGCTTTCCCGCGCGACCTTTTAAATTTGTCTTGATTAGCTGAAGCGGTGCATGCCTCTGCTGTTGTCACCACAAGTCCCTCTCTGGTTGAGGGGTCATGGAGACGGGATCTTTGCTTGCTGCGACATTATCACGATGGTTCCCAAGGCGCCTGCTGCACTTCTGTTGCTTTCACTTCCATCTTTATGGGAACCACCGGGTTGCCTTCTCATGCGGAGAACTGCTCGGGCCAGTTTTTCTGATGGTGCATCTGGGCCCGCTTGTCATGGACGCCATGGCACGAGCCACTGATTCGGAGCCTGCTCAAATTTTGCACGGTGCACCCAAATGCCACTAGGGTGCTTTAAAGTGGTACCTTTGTGGGCAATGGAGGTTCCTTCCTTCCGCAGGCCACAAGCATTCAAGCGTTCGACTTCCTCCTTGAGCATCTACTCACTCTTGAGGTTCTCGAATCCCTGCTCCAATGGACTCAGCCCTGCCTCCTTCCCGGATGGTGGTTGTCTCACCCGTGAGGCGGCTTTTTGGCTGGGAGGACGAGGAGCGATGGGATCTGATCTGTCCCAGCTCCTTGCCACTGTAGTTAGGGGAGAAGGAGATCGTCTTCTTCTAGGCGTAGGCCTACTCTACATTCGTACCTCATGTTTCCTCCTTCCTGGTGACACTCCTCGAAGTCCTTGGGCTCCAGCTTCATCACCTGTTGTCGAACTCTGTGGTGGTGGCGGTGATGTTCTCGCATTTCTATGAGATGTTCGTCGGGGTGTACCCGAGCGTGCTGGTGTTCCAGCAGTTCTTCGTGCTGAGGTGGACCGGGAAGAAGAACAAAGCCAACCTCCTTGATGCTACTACGTCCAGCATCGAGCCAACAACCCCTTCAAGTACATCACACCGCTCTCCTCGGCGAAGTGGGCCGATTGGAGGAAGGACTGGGTGATCGTACAGTCGACGCCCACGATCGCATGGTTATGCCCAACGGATGGGCGACGATCAGGATGGAGACCTAGGAGGAGTGGCTGGAGTTGGAGAAGGCCTACACTCTAGTGATGGAGAGGATCCAATTCCTTGTGGATCATGGTCTGTCGGAGTTGACGGTGATGGCGGACTTCATCCGTCTGCGCCTGGCTCCCCTTCAGCACTATTGTCATCCTGCATGGCTTTACTTCGGGCTACAGGATGGCACCCGGCTGGTGCAGGTTGCAACACAGAGACGACCCTAGAAAGGTGCTCGACGCAAATTCCAAGGCGTGCTGCGACTTGCTGTCGGACGACGTCTTCAACTTCCCACGGTCTTGCCCACCGCTTTGCATGGACCGGGACCTCCACACAAAGATTCTGAAGGAGATGAAAAACTTGGACATGCTCGGTCTTGCGCCGCGACAGGTAGGTGATGAGAGCCGTGGGTTGGCCATCGTCAACTTTCCACTGGAGTCCGCACCTGCTCTAGGCTGCGAAGCTTCAAGGACGGAGGATGCATCCTCCGTCGAATGGAAGGGCAAGGCACATGTCCCTAACGTAGGCAAGGGAAAAGCTTCGATCCCTGATACGGGGAAGGGGATGTCGCCGGTGTTTGAGGTTGTGAAGGAGAAACACCCTTGCTCACCGCCGCAGGTGGACTTCGCTCCAGGCCAACGTCCTCTGGCGTGCCCCTTCTCAGCATTGGGTGTTGGCGGCTCTTTGGGGGGAGGCTCAGTCCGCCATGTGGTGGCTCCGCTGACATCTGTGGTCAGCACATCATTAAGCATCCCTGCTGCCAGCGCAGTCCAAGGCACCGCAGGGGGCTCTGGGGGCGTTATGCCTACATAGCCTCAGGACAAGAGGCCTCGGGTCGACGTTTGCGGCAGCTCGGGAGGAGGCTCCGGGAGTGGCTCTGTCGGGGCCGGTGGAGGTACACCAACACAGGGTGGAGGCATCGCTAGTGGATTCGGTGGAGGCCCGACTAGGGCGACCTTGCCTACCATGCCGTCGTAGGGCCTGGGACTTCAGGGGCGCTGAATGTGGAGGCTCGCTGGAGCTTCCGGGGACGCCGGTATAGAATTTTTACCAATGCTTGCTTTATTATTTTGCGTGCCTTTTTTGGTTGATCAGGCCTTGATTTTGATTTGCAAGTCCACATCGGCTGTTGTGACACTATTACTGCTGGGAGTAGTGCCCCAGAGTGCTTCAAAGTCGGCCCAGGAGGCTACGGCTGTTCTGGTGGAGCAGACAGCCGAGCCGATGCAGGAGAATGCTGCTCTGGTGTCCGTACTCTACGCGGGGAGTGAAGCTTCTTCAGCTGTGCCTCCTTTAGGTAGTCTAGCATCCTTTAGGTACAATCCAACCTTCGCCAGGCGCAGGGGACTCTAGCCGCGGAATGGGATAAGCTGCGTGCTGAGGCAGAGAGCCTCCAAGGCTGGGATGACATTCTGAGCTCTAGGATCACTGAGGCAAAGGCGAAGTACCAAAGGGAGAGCAAGGAGCTAGAGCTGAGGCACTGCTTGGTGAAGGCCCTGGCCGCAATGTCCCAAAAGATCCTAGCCGACGCTAAGGTAGCCAAAGATATAACCGATGCTTATTTGCACGCCCTTGAGGAGGGTATAGAGGCCCTGGATCGCCGCGAAGCTGCTCGTACTAAGCGAGAGGCTGCTGTCGCTGAGCAGGAGGTGAGAGCCCAGACAATGATGGCTCGGGCTAATGTTGATCGGGACAGGCTGCGGTCTGTCCTTGAAGGTCTTGGGCTCAAAGAGAGGGACTTGTCGCGGGATCGAGCGCAGTACTCAGCTGAGCATCAGGAACATCTCCTGTGCAATCTCGACGTCCAAGCCCGGGAGTGCTCAATGGAGCACAGCGTCTGGGAGCTCAATCTGCAGGAGTGTCAGCTGGCTCAGCGCCTGGAAGCCGAGGGTAGGGCAGTGGCAGAGATGGTAGCAACCCATGTCCTTGTGTGCTACCGGAGCCGGTACCCTGATTTGCCCCTCGAGCCAGTTTTTTAAAGTCCTGTTGAAGAGCACGAGGAGGCAGCAGTGGCAGAGGTCAAGAATGCCATGAAACTTGTTGGTGCGCAATTCGCCATCGCCAGGGACTGAGGCTGGTAGCCTGACTTTGGGATCCAAGGTTCGCCCCTTTGTAAATATTCTTTAATGAATATGAATTTTTGTTTGACTTCTTGGCTTGTCTTTGTGCTTCTCAACTGTTGCTCTAAGTCCTTAGTTGCGTAACGGTTTGCGGAACATTTGGCAAGCCCGTTAGCTTTTGAGGACCAACGGTTGCACAATTGATATGGCTGAGGTGTTGTACGTTGATGTCCTGGCTATGGAACCCCCTTAGAGGCCCCTTGGTAGATGTGGTTAGTTGGTTGGGCACATCTATCACTTGATTGCAGGATGTATTCGACGTGCCCCAGCGGAGCAGGGCAGTTGGAGTGTCAGAGCACCACCAGGTGTTGGAGCTAAATGCACCAACGTCGTCCACCACCATCGCGGAGACATCGACGACAGGCCCCCTGGGAGGTGCCGGAGCTGGATGCTCCGGCTTCGTCCACAATCATCGTGGAGGCATAGATGGCAGGCCCCTTGGGAGATGCCAGAGCTGGATGCTCCGACGTTGCCCACCATCATCGTGAAGATGTTGACGGCAGGTCCCTTGGGGGTGCCGGAGCTGGATGCTCCGGCAGAGTCCACCATCATTGTAGAGTCGTTGGCGGCAGGCCCCTAGTGTATAGGCTATCGCAAGAGAACCCTGTTAGCAACAAAAGGGAGGTAGGAGAGTTTACTCATTTATCCGCACTTGTTGCTGTTGTTGACGTGCTGAGACATCAACGGCAGGCCCCTTGTGAGGTGTCGAAGCTGGATGCTCCGACGAAATCCGCCATCTTCGTAGATACGTCGACGGCAGGCCCCTTGGGAGGTGACGGAGCTGAATGCTCCGACGTCGCCCACCATCGTCATGGAGACGATGACGGCAGGCCCCTTGGAAGGTGCTTGCACTAGATGCTCCGGCGTCGTCTGCCATCGTCATGGAGACATCGACGGTAGGTCCCTTGTGTACAGGCTATCACAAGAGAATCCTGTTAGCGACAAGAGTGGGGCGGGAGAGTTTACTCACTTATCTGTGCTTGTTGCTGTCATTGACGTGTTGGGACGTTGACGATAGGTCCCTTTTGAGATGCTGGAGCTGAACGCTCTGGCGTCGCCCACCACCGTCGTGGAGACATCGACGGCAGGCCCCTTGGGTGGTGCCGGAGTTGGATGCTCTAGCGTCACCCACCGTCGTCGTTGAGATGTCGACGGCAGGCCCCTAGTGAGGTGTCGGAGCTGGGTGCTCCTGCGTCGCCCACCATCGTTGTTGGGACGTCAACTGTGTAAAACCCTAATTTAGAATGCAATGTTCATATGGGAGATATTGAAATTTGGAGGGGAAAAGAAATAAAAATTTGAATCTGATAAATTCAAACCAATTTAAACCTCAATTTGAGAGAAATCAAAAATTCAAATTTAGCTCATGTTCAAATTTTGCCAAAATAAAAATCTGAGCCCACCATTAGCTTTCAAATATTCCAAATAGTATCCCTGCAAATTTTCATAATTTTAGAAGCAAGTTTGCTATTTAATTCAATAGCTTCTTTGAATTCATGTCAAATTCAACATCAAATTTGAATTCAATTGAAACTTTGTCAAATCAACAATCTGATTTCAGAATCAATTTCTACACCTTCAAATTAGTCTACCATAAAGTTTCTAGAATTGTTGGACACAAGTTAGTAGGATATTTCTTTGTACAGAGAAGGTTTGAGTGGAGAGGGCTGTGGGACCCACTTGTCATCCAGTGACAACAGAGCCAGGCGTGTTCCATTTCTCTGCTCCTCCCATGGCGACACCACTCCATCTGCATGTTCCACCTCCCCTCAACAGCCTGTCCGCAGCATGCCTTTGCCCTTATCATCACAAGAAAAGCCTTCATCGACTCCTTCCATTCTGCTCACCGCTAGCAACCGGCGCACTGTTTTGCTTTTCCCGACCATTTTCTCCGGTCCATGGCGGCAGCTCTCTTCCTCGACATTGCAGCTTGGGCGAAGGTTCCATAAGCTGCACAAGCCTCCTCCCTACCTCTACGGCAAGTCGCCACTGCTTCCTCGTCGCTGCTGTGCTGCCACCCCGGCGGCCGATTTGTTCTTCCTCTGTTTCAACCCGTCGCGGTGATTTCCACGGTGGTACAGCACTTCGGGCTTGCTCCCAGCTCGATCAACATTCAATAAGGTTTGCCCCGACCCTACTTTACTTTCCCCCACGGGTCTGTGCTAGTCAGGACACGGTTTAACCGGAGTGCGAAGTTTTGCATCAGACGTTCTCAAGAACAGAGAAACTTCATCCTAGGAATTCAGTTTCCACATCTAAAATTTTTCTAATTAAACTAGATAATAGATTCCTCATGTCCCTATGGACCTTTAGGATCAAACGGCTTCGATTTTCATCCACCGTACTCGCTAGAATCCGAGTTCTTGTGACGGCCAAACCTTTCAACCTAGGTCACCGGTGTAATCATTTTTGCAGTCATTTCTCCCTTATTCTAGTTCATATTCTTGTTCATCATCGCCCACCGGTGCCTTTCGATCAAACCCCGAGTGCTATGGTGCTCTCTGTACACCGAGCGACTTCGCTGGAGCTTTACTGACCGCTGCCGCCATGGAGGCACTGTTACCGGCCATCCTTGGCTTTCCCCGACCTCACCAGCATTCTTCCCGTGTGGAGTTAGGCACGGGCGGCCATTTGGGGGCAGGGAGATGCAGGGGAACGGCCGCCGGCGAGAAGTGCCGCCGGGTCCCCCGTCGGGCGCCGCCCGCTCGGTCTGGGACCGAGGTGGAAGAAGCACCCCGGCCTGGCCCCACCTGTTGGCCGTTGTGGCCTCCTCTTTGGATCGGGTGTGGCCCAGATCGATCTTGGCTGCGGTTTATCCCTACGAACCCTCCTGTGGCTGCAACCGCATTGGTCCATTTGAATCTTTGAGGCCCCACTATCAGCCACTCAGCACGAACCATTGGGATCTACTGTGAGCATTGATCTGTTGTGGCTACACGGGTTTAGTTATGTGCCATTTGGTGTGGCTTACTCTGGATTGGCTGGTCTAAATCAGTAGGCCCACAACTCAGCCACACAATGTTTTTCTATTTCAAATTAATTCCAGAATTATGCCAAACTTTAGAAAATGATACCCCCCAGTAGAAATGTCCAAAAAACTCCCAAAAAATTTTTGTTAGAACCAGCTTGAAGAGTACATTCCAGTGGTACACTTGGAATTGTATGAAAGTCCATAGAAAATTCTCCATAATTCAAATAAGCAAAATGCTTATAGAATTAATTCCTATAGTTCTGCTCTTTGGATAATTAGCAAATTTTTCCAGAACCTTCATTTGAATATCCATCAACTTCGATAAAAACTTCAGGGTATTTAGACTTTATTTATATGGTCAAATCACCTGTGTATTCTCTATCCACATAAAAATAGTCAAATTCATTTAGAATTTGTACAGAAACTTGTGCAAACTTCTAAATTGAATATCTCTCAGTGTAAAGCTTCCAAATTTGTCAAACCAACTTTATTGGTTTGATCTTTATCCACAATAACCAGAACCACAACCCAATCTTCATGAAAATCCCTAGAATTTCCTGTAGAGCCCTTCAAAGAAAAATCATGTTTGAGTTTTATCTGATGATTCGCTTCATAGAAAAAATCTGAAATTGTGCCAAAATGTTTTTTACTATGTTTTTGAATTCCTGTAAAAATTTCAGCTTCATTGGACTTTCATAACCTAGTTCAATATGGAGATTTTTCCTAACTGGTCATACCATGCCCAAAAACAATAGAATCTTTTCAGTAAATTATCCAACCTTGTAAAATCAATCTCTCTCTGTAGGAAGCTTAGAAAATTTTGAAACAAATTTTCCTAGAACCAGTGAGACCCCCTGTGTATGGTACAACCACTGGTTGCCATGATAGACCCCCAGAATTACAATGAAAATTCAGAGAAGGCTAAGCACTTAAGAAAATTTGTAGACCAATATATTCAATTGCTGTACCTGAAAATTACCTTGTTATTCCTTCATGCCCATGTGAACTCCCTGTAATTTTCTCAGGCTCAGGTAATCTGTTGAACCTGTATAAAATTGAAATCACATCCCTATGTACAAAACAATACCTATTTCACTTCAAATGTCCATTGCCTAAGTTCATCTTGTTTCCTTTCTGTTGCTGTCCAGTCTAGCAACAGAACTTCAAGTCCTAACTAATATTAATCCTTCTTGAGTTATAATCATCTTCAATTGTTATAATAATAAATTGCAATCTTTTATTTGCATATCATTTTGATAGTGTTCGCAACGAAGGTTGCCGACAAGAAGCACAACCCGGAGCTGAGGATTTCTATAGTGATTTTGGTGTGGCATGATTTTCTCATCAAAGAATACTAACTGATCGTCGCTGACTTTTATTCCAACCGAAAGGCAAGCTCCGATTTACATTTAAGTGCCTTTTAAAGTTTTTCTTTTATACACACTGTACTGAATAGACTTGATATGTGCATTATGTCTATGTTGATTGAATACTCCACATGCATGACCAAATAATCCTTGGAGTGGATGGGTAGTATAAGACTCCATCGTATTATTATTGCTATGCTTAATGTTAAGTTAGAAGATAAGTAGAAGTCGAGTATGTTGGACACTAGTTGCGAGATTGGTCATATTTTATCGACCACAAGTCAAGTAGTTAAATTCTACTTGGGAAAGAAGTCGAGTGAGGAAAACACTCGCGAGAGGTTACTATAACATTCACTCTTTAATATGAGACGTGGACGGGGATTTGTGTAGGTTGGTTTGCCCACATCGTGCCACGGTCGGTAATGGCGAGGCAGGAGTTGGGGAGATGGATTGGTAGCCCCGTCTGTGTCGGTTAAGGCCCGTCTCGTGCTTGGCCCTGATGGACAAGTTTGAACTGTACCGGGTGCATACTGGATATATGAACCCATGAAACCGATGTACCTTGAGGATCCTATGTTGAAACCTTTTCAATCGGCTTGAGCTGTCGGCTGTTAGTACAGTGGGAGGTAAATCGCTCTTGAACATCTCACAGCGGAGGTGTACCTTGAGGGAGCTCGCTGTTCGGGTCGATCAAACTGTTTTGATATGTGTTAGTCTTGGGAAAGGTTGTTGCGTACGACATTAGGGGAGTGTGTCGTTAGAACTCCGAGTATGGGCGTACGTGTCGTGCAGTCTGGGTGTCTACTGGTTGCAATCACCGTCGCTCGCGGTTATTTGAGCATACATGGACACTGAGTCTTGACGTAGTAAGAAAGAGAAATGGAAATATTATGAATAAACTGCTACAAATAATTCTTTGTATTGAAATCTTGGCTGCTATAGAGATAGCATAACCAAATTTACAATTCCAAACATTTAACTTGGATAAGGCTTATGCAACCTTGAGGAGGTATCATAGTGGATGATGTGTTTCTTGTTTGATTGTGGAATTCACAATGATGCTATGCCCATGGATCGTGTATGCTACTTTAAAACTGACCACTAAGGATTTACTTTCGGCGAGTCCATTCCTACAAATTAAGCTTCCCAGTCTTTAAAGTTTCCAGCATGTAGAGTTTCATGTTTAGGTGAGACGGTTAAGTCTTGTTGAGCCTTGTGCTCACAGTTGCTATATTGTGGTTTTTGCAGGTATTATTAGCTTATGCTTATGTTGTGGTTGTCCGTGAGACCTGGAGCTTGTCGAGATGTATCTCACGGAAAACCTTGTCGCTGCTTTCTTTTTCGTGTTGCTAATGAGAAGCGTTTGCGGGCATAGATGTCATTCTCTTGTGCATAGCTAGTTAAGAGTGTGAGTATAAAATATTCCGCTGCGTTGTATATTATGTTGTAAAAGAGAATTATCTTGTGAAATAAAATATTTGTGTTGGTTATTTTGTATGGCTTTCCTTGTGTGCTGTTGGGTGCCGCATCGCACGACACCACCCAATGCGATTCCTAGAGTGTGTGGTCTCTGGTCCCCCACAAACTGGAGTCCCCTTGCGGGGTGTCGGAGCTGGGTGCTCTGGCGTTGTCCACCATTATCATAGAGTTGTCGACAGCAAACCCCTGGTGTATAGGCTATCGCAAGAGAACCCTGTTAGCAACAAAAGTGAGGTAGGAGGGTTTACTCATTTGTCCGCGCTTTTTGCTATTGTTGACGTGCTGGGACGTCGATGGCAGGCTCCTTGCGAGGTGCGGGAGCTGGATGCTCTAGCAAAGTTTGCCATCTTTGTAGATATGTTGACGGAAGGCCCCTTGGGAGGTGTCGGAGCTGGATGCTCCGACGTCGCCCACCATCTTCGTGAAGACGTCAATGGCAGGCCCCTTGGGTGGTGCCGGAGCCTGGCGATGATGGCGTTGAAGGGGAGGCTTACATCGGCGATGCCGAAGAGGATGCTCTACATCTTGTAATTGTCGGGTGTACCGAAGGTCACCTGGAGATGGATGTTGCCATACAGGATGATGCTCCCTGGTCCCACCCCCGAGAATGGGCTCGAGGGCGTGAGCTTGGATACCGGGATCAGAAGCTGCTCGAAGGCTGCATGGCAGAGTAGATTGAGCTCGGCCCCACCATCTATCAAGACGTAGTGAAGCTTGACGTTGGCAATGGTGGGGGCGACTAGAAGAGGTAGAACCCCTGCCCCAGCCATGTTCTTGGGGCAGTCAGAGGCGTCGAAGCTGATCCGCATCTCCTTCCAGCGGTGGTGCAGTGTCGGAGTGGGTACAGAGGCTATCGAAGCAACTGCACGATGAAGGGTCTTGATCGCATTTTGGGAAGCGGGATCCCAAGACCCTCTGAAGATGACGTGTAGTGTCTTGCAACGCTCATGGTCACTGCTGGCGTCGGAATTCCAATCTTAGTGGACCACTTTGACGGCCCGCTCTTGCTTCTGGTACTCCATCTCCTCGTCATTGTCTTCCTTGGGGTCGATCTTCTGCTTGACCTCCTGCTGGCAGAAGGGGGCACCATCTGGACGCTGTTGTGCCCGCTCTTGGTAGCGTTCTACGCATATCTTTATCTCCCGACACTCGCTCGTGGTGTGGTCGCAAGTTTTGTGCACCGGGCAGGGTTCGACGCCTTCATCAGCGGCAGGTGGCTGACGTGGGCGCTTCTCCAAGCGTGGGGGTTTGCAGCCTCCGATTGCGGCTGGTGCCACGATGGGGGACCCAAGCTTCGGCTTATTTTGACCGCCACCCCGGTTCTTGTTCTTCTTTTTGCCGCTACCAGGGGTAGCGGCTCCTTCTCTGGTCTGGCTGGCCCCGCCCGCCTCGGAGGCGGGCTAAGCATGCCAGTTGTGGCCTTCTGCCGCCCTGGCGCACTGGTCGGCAATGGAGAAGAGCTCGGACACGTCTTGCATGTTGTGTGTGGCTAACTTCTTGAGCATCTTGCGGTCACGCACTCCCTGGCGGAATGCCACTATGATAGAGGCATTTGGGATGTTGGGGATGGAGTTGCGTATATGGGAGAAACACTGGATGAATGACCTCAGCGTCTCCTTGGGTTTTTGTCGCACGGCGTGGAGGTCAAGCTCGGTGCCGGGGCGAGCGTAGGAGCTATCGAAGTTTGCCGTGAACTGCTGACACAGCTCATCTAAAGAGGTTATAGACCCCTCAGGCAGGTTCATCAGCCATGAGAAGGCCAATCTAGTCAGGGCGACTGGGATGTAGTTCTCAAGGATGGTCTCATCCGCTCCTGTAGCAAGGAACGTCGTGGTGTAGATCTGCATGAACACGACCAGGTTGATGCTTCTGTTGAACCTCTCTGGCATATCTGGCCGAAACTTGTGTGGCCACGTCGTGATGCAGAGGTGAGGAGCCAACACTGCGCAACATCCGATAAGTTTTGTTGGAGAGGCATACGGGGTAGCATACCCCAAGGGGGTTTGCTGCACGATGTACGGCGCCTGTGGAACTTAGAATTGTGGCACTGGTTGTGCCATGTGTTGCTGCAATGGTACCGGCTGTTCCAAGTACTGTTGCTGCATGTCCTGCTGCACCGAGTACTGCAGGAGGGCTGTCGAGCTGACATACTCCTGGTCAGGTGGCAGAGGGTTTACCTGCGGTGCACCTTGTACGGAGGACGCCTCGTGAAGAGGGCATTGAGGGCCATATTCGGCGACAAGGTTGCACCGCCTCTCTCACTGCTGCTCGATAATGACGCAGCCGTCCAAGTGAGCTTGACGACAGTCAAGCTCAGCCCTGAGGTCCTATGTGGGGAGCCGACCAACGCTCATAGGCCTGGAGGAGCGGGAGTTGGCAGTGCAGTGGTCGATGGATGGCGTTCGTGACAGCGACACGAGGCGCCTTCCCCTATCGGGGGAGTTGATGGCTGCAACGACGAAATGGTCGATGTCTTGGACCCACTGTTGAGCCGCTCACTAAGAAGCGTTCAGCAACGGTGGGTGTTGGAGAAGAGCTCTGGCCACTGCCAGAGCGATCTTTGGGCTTGCTGTTGGTGGTGTCGGTGGGGCTGACTGAGCCGGGATGTGTCGCGATGAGCCGTCCTGGCCAGTTGTACCTGCATGGGGGCGTGATGGGCCAGAGAGCACCGCTCGGACGACAGATCTGGTCACCAGACGACAGCCACGGAAACTGCCTTCCACGAGTCTGATGAACACCATGGTGGTGAAAATGTTACCGCTTTTTTGAGGGAAAAAACCCCAACCTGGTGCGGCAAATGTCGAAGTGTTAATGTGACACTTCACCCGGATCTGCTAAGGAGAAGACCGCAGAGGTTCTTTGTTTGGCAGGACTTAGGCCTCAATCAAGTGTTCTAGCGGATAAGAGTGTGACACGATGGTTTTTATGTGGTTAAGGCCACAAGGAGCTTAACACCCTACTCCACGATGGATGGTATTGCTAGTATGTGTGTATGTGTGAGTGTAATGTTCAATCCTTTCTAACGGTGGCAGTCCGAGCCTTTTATAGACCAAGCCGGATGCCTTATAAGTGGGGTCCTGGGGCCCGATAGGTGGTCTCGGGGCGATCTTATCCTAAATATCTACGGCTTCTCGCATAAGCTTCCTTTGACCGCGGCCCTGAAGTCTCTCTTTCTTGCCGCCTGAGCCGTCAGTAGGCCATACGCCGTTGCTAACATTGGTAGGGGATGTCCCATCCAATTGTCTCTGTTGTTGTAAGCTACCCATTTGGCAGAGTGGGATATGCTTGTGGCGTATTCACTATGATGCGATTGGTTGTAGCGGTACCTGACATTGGGCATGCGTCGCGCCATGCATTCGGGGAAGCCGCGTATCTTCAGGCCTTGACAGGGACAATGGTACCGCTCTCTTAACTCCTGCGTCCCTCCGTCCAGAGAAAGTGGTTGTACTATGTGACAGCTCGAGAACTCACATCTGCGGAGGAGGTCAGGTCCTGCCTTGCGGACCACGTGGCAGCTCAGGTGCTCACCTCCGTGGAGGGGGTCAGGTCCCGTCCTGCGGTCTATGTGGCAGCTTGGGAGCCCACCCTCCCAGAGGGGGTTAGCTCCCGCCTTGCGGGACACGTGGCAACCCGGGAGGCCACCCTCCTGGAGGGGGTTAGCTCCCGCCTTGCGGGACATGTAGTAGTGCTGGAGCCCGCCCATATGGGAGGTGGCCTGTCTGATGTCTTGGTCCACGCGGTAGGTCCGGAGCCCTGTCTCACGGGAATGAGGGATCCTTACTTGCTGGACAGTGGTTTCCTGGGGGCTCGTCTCCAAAGGGAGTGTTAAGCTTCTCCGTCGGGGCTTCTTGCGGGTACCCTGGACCACCCATCTGAGGCTGATGGGTCCGGGTCTCTTGAAAACATGGCGCCCTCGGATCCCGCCTCTACTGCGAGGCGGGGTACCTAGGCGGCTCTAGCTTGTGCGCGAGGGTACCCGGTATGCCGGTTACCGACAGATACCCTTGGGAATACTCTTGGGTGAAATGCTACACGATAGCTTTCATGCGCTTGCAGACCTCATATCTTTCGAGAGATGATCTGTGATATAAGAAACATCAATAGCATTTATGGTACCGTTGTCGGGGATGATTTGTTAATGTTGCTTAGTTTGTCAACAATCATTTCTAGCACTGTTGTCGGGGAAGGCAAAGGAAGTGAAGGAAATCTATCACTTGTGATTAAGCTCTAGGTACTGTTCGTTATAAAATAGGATTAACCTTGTTTGTTTTCTCATTTTGTATGAAAACAAGGTAGTGTTGGCTAACCCATTTCATGGGATGGCCAACGAGGAAGCTAGTGCTCAACTGTAAGATGATTCAAGGTGTACCTCAACAAATATCCGCTAGGCAGCACCATTGCCTTTCGGGAAAGAATTTCAGCTTCCAGTAGGAGCCAAAGTCATCCATCCCCAATCTTGGGGGAGGCTCCAAGAGTTTTTGTGGGTTTACCTCCACCATAGGGTGGATAGTTGGCTCTTCATCCAATACTCATGTCATGGGTTGGCCTAACCAACCCATGACCGCATTCATGCTGGAGCTGAGGAAGCTCTATTCTCATTCATCATGGATGAGAATATGGTCTCTACTCAAGGGGTGGATTGAAGAATGCTCTAGTTCCCTTAGCTTGGCATGCACACCACTTCACATGGTGAACATTCTAGTTATGGATCCACACCCCCCGTTGAAGTATCATGAAGATCAAGCTAATGGAGAAGTGTTTGGAATTATCCAAGCCATGGATATTCACATGATTTGTGAAAATCCCTGTCAAACATGGGCCACATGGGGAATCATTTCCCTAGGACCCATGAGGATTCTTCCATTCAAACAACCACTGCAATGGCTACCATTCACAAGAAGGTCAAGGGTTGAATCAATATCATCATTTTAATCAAGAAGGCTATGAGGATTTCAAGGGATTTAAGTTCAACTCGCCTATCTTGAAGTATCTTGTCGATGGCCAAGCAAGAAATTAAGACAACATTTACACGAAGCTCTTGGCCAAGGACAAGAAACTTAAAGAGCATTCAAGATCCAAGATATCCCGCAATCACATGTTGGGATCCCTACACTTCAACCAAGCTCATGCAACCTAGGGCAAGTGACATTGTGGATGAATTGTTTCTTGTTTGATTGTGGAGTCCACATGTCATCATGCCCAAGGAAGTCTTTGATTTATGATCAAATTATGGGTTAACTCAAAGGAACATAAAAAAGGTCGAAGTGACACCCCTAAAGAAGGACAAGCCTCACCATGCTCATATGGGAATATCTTCAAGAGTGAGAAGCCATCGCTACATCAACAAGTCTCCATCAAGACGACAGGGAGGCTAGAGCCGTCGTGTGGTCCACATGTCCAACTAACATGCCAAAGAAGATTTGGTATGTTAATCAAGAGAAGTTGTCCACATTTTCAACTCTGGGATTGGACGACAAATCATCACACTAAATAGGACGGAGGTAAGTCCCACTCATCGGACTTCATAAATTCGGTGAGTCCTTGCCAATATGTTAATTTGTAGTTATCTCATATTTGCTTTCACAATTGCATATTTGAATTTCCCATCAATCTTTGCATTTGCAATTAGCATGTTTAATTTTCACACTTGCCTGTTGGAAAGTTAAATTTCCAACCATCATAAAACTAAAAATTTTAATTAGGAAATAAATTTATTTGGATATGAACTTTGGGCTAACCACTTGAATTTATCTTCCTAATTCAAACCAAAAATATTTCCCTTAAATATTCATTGCATCTGCAAGATGTTTCAAGTTGGCAAAACAATTTCACAAAGAGTACAATATGCTTTCTAGCTAACATAATACATTTTCGAGTTGTTTTGTTTGTTCTTGATTTTAGTGCAGCGAGGATAAAATTTGTAAAGAGGTTGGAAGACCCCATCAAGTGCATATCTCTCAAACGATCTCATTTTGAGTTCATGGTTGTAACACCCTAAAATTTCAAACTTTGTAAAAAAAACCTTTCAAATATGTTAGTGAGCATTTGAGTTTGCATTTTGGTGTGAAGATTTGAATTCAAAACGAGTAGAATTCATTAGAATTTGAAATTGGAATCAAAACAAAAGAAAAAGAAAAGAAAAAGGAATTAAAAAAAATGAAAAACCCCCGCGTGGGCCAAATTCCATCTGCGGCCCGATTCCCTGCACCGGCCCCGCCGCGCCCTCCCTCTCCCTGTCCCTCTCCTTTCTCTGGCTGCCCGGGCCCGCATGTCGGCGCTCCCCCCTCTCCTTCTTCCCCGCGGCACAACCGCCGCGCGACGACCGCGCCCCGCGCTCACGTCCTACGTCGTGCCCACACCCCCCCTCACCTCGAATCTGCGCCCAAATTTCGAACCCCGCACGTGCGCCACAACCGCTGTCCTCGCGGCATCTATAAACCCACCGTTGACCCCAATTTCTCCCCTTCCCCGAGCTCTCAAACCCTATCCATCTCCGTTCTCGGTAAGTTGCCCACGTTCCTGCTGATTTCAATGCAATTCCCTCATCGATCCTAACCTAACGTGTTTGTCGTACTGCCAAACACGCGCCAAACACACTCGCTCGGGGAGATCGCCTTCGCGCCGTCGATTTCGTCGATCGTCGGTGAGTTTCCGCCGCTGTCCCTCGTCGCATAACCAATTTAGCCACCTAGCTTGCATTCTTTTCAGCCTATATCGCGTGCAACATCATCCGCAGGCTGTCGGACACCTTTCTCGGTCGAGATTGAGGTTGCACCGCCGGAATCGCCGCACACCAACGAGCTCCGCCGCCTCCATTCGCCGTCAACGTCCTCCGCTCCTCTCCAAGACCCGAAACCTCCTCGTGTGAGTTCGCCGTGCTTCCCCGTACGTTGTAGCACATTTAGATTCGAGAATTAGGGTAGATTTCGCATGAACTTACGTACTCCGGCGAGATCGCCGCCGTCGGCCGTCGGGCGCCGCCGCGCACCGCAATGGCGTCGGTTAGAGCCGATGTGGCTTCACCCGAGCCATCCGTTGGTAGCCAACGGCTGGGATTAGAAGCAGGCATACCGGTTCGCTTCATAAAATCTCGGCCACCCGATTTGAATCCGACGGTTGGCATTTAAATGAGCCCCGCGCTCCCGCCGTTTTACACTGGGGCCCCTGCAGATTTGCGGACTAGCCCCTGGGGAAGTAAGTAATCACGTGGAGACCTAAGAAATTTACAATCTAGCCTCTGGACTTAAGGGAAATTTTGTATTAACTGCACATTTTAAGTCTAGCCCCTGTAAACTTGTTTAATATGAGTTCTAGCCCCTGTCCAGTTAGCAAAATTTACAGACTAGCCCCTGGATACTTTAGAAACTATTTACAGCAATTATAGTATTTTCAGATTTACTTAAAATTGCAATAAAAAAGGGAATAAATGTAGAAAAGTGAATAAAAATTCATAAAATTCAGAATAAATATGTAGACAACTTTAAAATATATTTTATTTCTGTATAAATTTAAATAATTCATTTTAGCCACTAATAATTTTTTAGAAATGATATTTAATTGATGATTAATTATATAAAATTATTTTAAGCCTAGAAATAAATATCACATAACATTAAAAAATATTTAATGCAGTATTTTAATCTAAAAAATATAATAATCATAAATAATTATATTTGCATGTAGGAAAATACCCAAAAATGTGTATTAAGCATAAAAAATAATTGTGAAAGTGTTATAAAATGCTAAATCACATTTCTAACACATAGAAATTCACCTTTAATGAATATCATTAAATAAACCAATGCACATGCACATTAAATCTCTTGTAGGTACGTGATTGCTTAGAATTTTGTGATTGTGTGCATATTTATGTTTAGCATTGTATGTTAGTACTTATTGCATGTTATTCTCTTCGAGTAGACCCGGTTCCCGAGCCGGAGATCAACTTCCAAGAACTTCAATTTGACAACCACTTCGAAAGAGGCAAGTGCCCTTGACCATCTTGCACCTTTTTAAGGGTTTAGTTGGCTGCATGTTAATTAATATGAATCCAACGCTAGGCCCTATTGTTTTACCTTTTACCTTGTCGCTTGGGTTATGGAAGGGTGGTATATGGGATTTACTTTACGCTTAGCCATGCATACTAGTTGGGTGGGGAAACATTGACTGTATTTATTACTCATGACTCATTATTATTACGATTATGATTATGATGTTGGAAATGGATTGTAGTAATAGGAATCTGGAGGGTTGGTTTGAATGGTATGGTGCAGTACGCACAAGACCCGGGAATTGGGGATTGAACCTTGCCGGATTCTAAGGACCGATTTATGGAGTAGCCACTAAGCTATACAGTATCGCTACAAGACTGAGTATGGGGCAGCTTGGTCAATTAATTAGGCCTCTCCCAATTTAGTGCTGGTAGTTGGATAGTGCGGGGAACTGGTTCAGTGTATCTGCCTTGTGATCCGCATGGCTCAAGAGGGGGCTTCTCCTGGCGGAGGTAAAATGGACTCTTGGAGCCGCAGCGGTGAAACCTTAGAGGGTCGGTTACTAGTCTGGAGGACCTTTGTAAAGACCTCGTAGTGATCTCTGTGCCGCACACCTACGGAAGTGTGTAATGTGACCGACGGGTCACAGGCATCAGGGAGGTTTGCTTAGTCCACCTGGCAACAGGGGATGAAATCATGGCTTGTGCATAAAGGATACGTTCTATGCAGAGATTGGGAAACTGTCATGATAGTCATGCTCACGGACAAGAGCGGCATGGTGTCGAATTCATAATTAGTACATGGTTGGGATGATGGTGAGATTTATGGATTGGGAATACACATGTTCAATTACTTTCTTAATCATTATTTTTACTATAATCTTGATTGGGTGGAATCACCTAGTTGTAGGTTGCTTAATGAAAGCTAAGGCATAGGTAATGCATAGTGCTAACAACCATTATGAGCCTTCCTTGTTGTAGCCTCCATTTCATCTCTTTTCCCACACTTTCTGAGTACTCTATGTACTCAAAGCGATTCCCTCTCTCCCCTCCAGACTATGAAGAAGAAGAAGCAGTAAATGAAGAGTTCTACGCCGATCCGGAGGAGATGTTCTAGGCGGGCATTCCCTCGTGCAACTGCCTGTGGATTGGAGAAAGCGTCACGCTGCTGCTGTCTTCCTACTTATCTATTTATTTGCTTTACTGTTGTTTATTTGAGACCTGCAGGTCATTGATGTAAGACCTATTTGTATTTCGAACATGGCTTGTAATATGATACTATTTACTTTTCGTCTACACATGTAGGAATGAACTGATTCTGGCATACATGTGGAATGCATATGGTTAGCTTGTTGTGACCAGATGTGACAAAAGTGGTATCAGAGCTAGGTTGCCCGTAGGACGCAAGCCTAGATAGAGATGGACGTATTGAGGACTATAATATTTTCTCTAAAAACTATTTTACAAAACTTCTCTGTGCTTCTTCCTTTATTGTACTACTTTTGCTTATATTAGTCTTGATTCGTTGGAGTTCTCACGCTCTTCTATTTCAAATTTTGTAGATGGCGCGCTGCAAGTAGACTACGCGTAAGTCCACTGGAGGCCGCGTTCCCTGCCACACGATGGCTAGCCGCTCTGTACCGTTTGCCCCTCACCACAAGGCAGTGATCTTCTCCACCGGGCAGGCTGCTGGTGACCTGCGCCGATGTCATCGTTCGCTACTTCACGCCGCCAGATACTGACACCCCCGTCTCGACCTGCGCTACACCACCACCAGGGTCAGCGGCCCCATCATGACCGAGTGGGCCTACCAGCTGGCCATCTACTACGACCACGAGCTGTTGAGTGTCCACTACTCGCCAGCGTGGAGGAGCTCCCAGCGGTCGGCCGAGGAGGACGTGACATGGGAGGCCACGACTTTCTGGAGCCACACACACCATCTCCGCCTCGAGCACTCCTTGCACGCCTACACGCCCCAGTGCCCGAGCGGCACTGCCGACTTTTTGGTACGTGCTTTGGAGTGTCCGCTTCACCTCTGCCAGTCAGAGCGTTTGGTTGATGACGTGGTTGAGCTGTCTGGGCGATACAACCACTGCCAGCACGAGTTGCAGGACTTACGGGACCTTAACGACCGGAAGGACCAGATCATCTGACGCTACCGGAGGATCACCCACCATGACCCTGACCTTCCTTGCTACGCCTCTGACGGTGAGCCCTAGTTCCCCGACTCCTCCGACCGCCGTGACCCTCAGCGCTACCCGAGGGAGACCTTGCCTGGGTCACTACCACCACCACCTGCACCATCGGCACCACAAACTCCACCGGCACCACCTGCGCCACCAGCTCCACCGGCACCACCTGCACCACCAGCACCACCAGCTCCACCTTCTCCACCAGCTGCAGCAGCTCCACCTTCACCACCATCTCCACCTTCTCCACCAGCTCCAGCAGATCCACCTTCTCCACCAACCCCACCAGCCCCACCAGCTTTGCCAGTTCTACAAGCTCCACCTTCCCCGCCTGCTTCACCAGCTCCTGGGTCACCTGCCCACGTGACACCACCAGCCTCTCCACTAGCCGCACCACCTGTTCACGTGGCACCCCCAGCTTCTCCCCCAGCTCCTGCGTCACCACCTGTTGCTCCACCGCCTACTCCAGCGATACCAGTTGTCGATATCTTCAGTGGCGAGTCATTGGGCAGCACTCCTGGTAGCAGTGATGAGGACCCGGAGGAGTACATGGACGAGGACCCCGAGGAGTGAGAGTACTCCTCAGTTGCACCGACGACTTAGCACACCTACCCATAGTTTGTAGGAGCGTGTAGCTACGACCTCTCCAGTCTTGAGTCGTGTTATCTATGTTTATGTTTTAGTTATTTGCTTTATGATGTTTGCGTGGGACGTGAGTTGTGAAATGCTTAGGCATCTTGTCCACATCCACGTCAGTTGTTCATAGGTTTGCTAGGATGTCGTGCGAGTTGTGGAATGCCATGGCATCTTGTCCACATCCGCACTAGTTAATGGATTTGCTTTCTATATAGATATTCTCTTTGATGCATGTAGTTGCGATCGTTTTACCATAGTATACTCTTCTGTATCGTGTCTATTGTTCTAAAACTTTAGTTATTTCCAATACAGATCGCCGGTAGAGGCAGAGGTTGTGGTAGGGGTATTCCACCCCACGAGGAGGCACTTGAAGGTTTTCCAGGATGGAACGGTAGAGGTGCTCGAGGAGCCCCAGCAGTGCAACAGATGCAACAGATGATGGCTATACAGACCCAATTGCTCAACAACCTCACCCAAATAATGGCCAATATGCAGCAAGCTCCACCACCACCACCACCACCTCCTAGGCCCAGATCCCATCTGAGAGACTTTCTTAACACCCATCCAACTACTTTTGCCACCCCCTATGAGCCAATGGATGCGGACGATTGGCTGCGAGCAGTTGAGAGCAAGCTGAGGATCATTCAATGTGAAGGAGGAGAGAAGGTACTGCTAGCCTCTCACCAACTCCAAGGACCTGCATCTGATTGGTGGGCTGCTTACACTGAAGCCCATCAGAACACAAAAAATATCACTTGGGATGAGTTCAAGACTAACTTCCGCAATCACTTTGTGCCCGAAGGAGAGATCCAGGCAAGACGTGAGGAGTTTCTCATCCTGAGGCAGGGCCGTATGAGTGTGCGAGACTACTTGAACAAGTTCACACAATTGTCTCACTATGCACCAACAGATGTGGACACTGACTCCAAGAAACAGTTCCGTTTCAAGAAGGGCCTTGAGAAAGAGTTGAAGTTCGCCATGTCTTCCAGTGATTACAATAGCTTCCACAAGTTGTTTGACAAGGCTTTCGAAGTGGAAAGAACCAAGAAGTAGTTAGATGATGATGATGACAGGAAGAGAAAGTTGGCTCAAGGGCATGCTTCTGGTAGTAATGTGTGCCCCCGCTTCGACCCTCAGCTTATGGCACCTATGACTCGTCCTATGAACTCTTACACAGAACAGAGGTTCCCAAACCCCACTTACAGGCCACCCACGCCCTAAAACCAGCAGATGCACCAGCCACCACAGCCTCCACACCAACCAATGCAGCCACCTCGCCCCACAGCTCCAGCACCTCGCACTGCAGGCCAGCAGCAGCAGAACCAACATGGGGTTAATAAAGCCCAAGGTCACATTGCAGGGGTAACATGCTACATCTGTGGAGAGGTAGGACATTACTCCACTCATTGCCCAAAGAAGCCACCGCAGCAGCCAGCTACTCGTGGAAGGGTCAATCATGTGGCGATTGAGGAAGCTAATGAGGCGCCAGACGTGGTTGTTGGTATGTTCCCTATCGATTCTCATCTAGCTACGGTGTTGTTTGATTCTGGTGCCACACATTCATTCATATCTTGGGAATTCATAATAAGGCATGACATGGTAGTGCATTTAATGACTCATCAACTTATAGTTAACTCCCCTAGAGGAGAAATGATAGCAAGGCAAGTATGCCCTAATGTAAGGTTAGACATAAGGGGGCTAGCCTTCTCAGCGAACCTCATAGTCTTTGAATCTCAAGGGTCGGATATTATCTTGGGAATGAATTGGTTGGCAAAATACAATGGGGTGATCCATTGTGCAACCAGGATGGTCTGTTTGACACATTCAAATGGCACTAAGGTTGAGTTCAGTCCTGATCCAACGCCAGTGACAAGGGTTCAGGTTAATCAAGTTGAAGGGGTAGAAGAGATCAAAGTTGTTAGGGAGTCTACAGATGTATTTGTAGGATCGAAGAGCACGTGAAAAGCTACCATAGGGGGGTGAATGGTAGATTTAAAAATCTTACGCAGCGGAAACAATTAAACTCCAAACCCTTTTGGCAGAAAAATGATCTGTTAAAGAAATCGTGTGTGAGACTAATCTAAACGTGTTTCACAGTTACAAAAGTGATTTATATCAGAGAGAATCAAGTCACGAAGACAACACAAAAAGAATCACTCAAATCCGTCGAGAAAAACTCAAGTTATGATCGAAAGATCAAACAATGGTCAATCTGCCCTACCCGAGAAAAAACAGTTCTGGAATGCTGCAAAGAAACTCGTGTAGATCATAGACCACAAATCCAATGACCGTGAAATTTTGACAGATGATAGACAATCAAGTTGTAAAGACAACCCAAAAAGAATCACATCAATTGGATCTGTAAAACTCTAGTTATAATAAAAGCACCGACGAAAGGTAGTGCTGTCCAGAAACTCGACGAGTAAAACTTGTCTGGAACAAGTCGGACGAACAAGGCACAAAAGTTCCTTCAAACTACGAATTTTATTCAATAGAACACAAGAGGAACAGCCCCAAAGTCGTGCACCACGAGCTCTGGGCTCCCTTGCTTATATAACCAGCCCTTAGGCCAACCCAATATCAACTAGGACTCCAATCCTACTCAGATTATGAATCGTAACTTTCCATAACTGCTCAAGATTCTTCTATACGCAGATAGAAGCAATCTTAAGACTTCCAAACACCTTAGGAACGTATCCCACATTCCTAAACAACTCAAATTCGTGACCCAACACGAAATCCTATCATAACCAACTCAAATCTTTCCATATTTGAGTCAAACCCGACTCTGCCGCAGCCTGAGTCCATAACCTAGTCGGTTGGACCTTTCCGACCAACTCTTTACGTCCATATCTCTTCATCATGCCTCGGAACCATGTAGCCACATCCATGCACTACTTGCACACGTGCAAACATCTTCCAATGACGTCCACAATACTTTCATATGCATTGTTCTTGATTCAATCATGCTGCGCAACCTCCTTATCAGCTCAACCACAATTCCTCCTGAATTTCGTTGTTGGAACCTCATCTCCTCACTGAGACTAGTCCAATGGATATCGTCACCAGCCATGTCTTGAACTCAAGCAACACCTGCACATGAATAAACAACCAATCCATACGAGCCCAAGTCCTCGACTTGACTCAAGTTAGTTCTGAACACAACACCTTACATGAGCACCTCACATAAGCACGTTGCAAAGCATATCAAAAAGAAATCATCCATATCAACCAAAACGCACCAAAAACTTAGCAAATGAATACTAAGCAATCTTTCCAACAATGTAAAGCAAGTACGAAACATTGCGAATGAAAAGCAGAAGTATTGCGGTCAAGTTCCGGACCATCCCATAGCAAGCCAGAGCTTGACTCGGAGCTTACTAGTACAATGAAGCACCTGCCGGAGCTTACCGAAACTAGTAGATCCTAGCACCGGAGCTTACCAAAAACTAGTCAACCCAAAACCGGAGCTAGACAAAGTACGTCGGAGCTTAGCAAAAGCATGCTGGAGCTATCAATTATATGCCGGAGCTATCAAAGACATGCCAAAGCTAAAGATAAAGCTCACCGGAGCTAACCAAAGCTAGTCGGACCTTACCAAGAAGTTGGACCTAGCATCGAATGTAACCGGAGCTACCCAAACCAAGTCGGACCTGCCGTCGGACCTTGCTGTAGCTCAGAGCTAGAGTCGGACCTTGATAAAAAGGTGTTTTGGTGATATTTGAAACTTTTATCATCAAAGCCAAGTGTGTTCACTACAAGCCAATGTATTCAGCACACATAGGTCTTACAATCTCCCCCTTGATGAATGCATTGGCAACACCAATTAAAATCCGAACATTGGCTTATTCACATAAAAGTTTTGAAGACAATTTCTCCCCCTTTGTAAATCAAAAGTAAATGAGAAGAAAAATTATCCCATATTATCTCTCCCCCTTTATTATCTCTCCTTATGCACATATTCTCTCTCTCTTCATGCTTATCTCTCCCCCTTTGACAATGTATTCAGCAAGTCATGAGATATAAACAAATTATCTCTCCTCCTTTAGTTGTTATGAGCATATTATAACATATACATATAAACAAAGCTCATCCAAGTCATACTATCAAGTACCTTACATTATCACATCAATAAAATACATAAAGTAGTGTAAGCCATGCTAGAGATCAAATGTAATTTTCAATTTAAGCAAGTCATGATCTCACAAACTTAACTATCTCAAAACCTGATAGCATGACACTAGTTGCTGCATTTTATTATTTTTCAAAGCATAAATTTAGATCATATGATATTTGCAAGAGATTATATGCGCATCTGCCTTATTCTAACCAACCAAGCCAAGCCTATGTCATTTGACAATCAGAAGCTTAAGGACATGGTTTTAGTCATACACAACTTCTTCCAAGTTCATATCTAAGTGCAATGACAAGCCATCTCAAAAGAAGAAGTGCGATGCCTGCATATTCTCTTGATCTTTTCTCAATTTATATTTGTTCATAAAAACTCAACATGTGAGTTGATAACTTGATTAATTCTTTATGATTAAAAGCACTTGTGAACATGTAACAAGTTCAAAACAGCAAGAAAGTTCGACCATGACCAGTTTTAGTGTAAGTAATTATTCCAATTACTAGACATGGCGAAAACTACAAAATGTATAACACGAGTAATGTAGTAAGAACTTTCAGCATGTAAAAGGAATCACAAAGACATATATGTATGAAATACTATGCTCATATTATTTTAATTTCAGATTCAAACATAGACTTCCCAAGTTTCAAAAACTCCCCCTCAATTTAAGCCATGAGGATGCATAACCCCTATTTCACTACGAATGTAACAAAAACGAGTGAAATCCAAAGGTTTTGTAAAAATGTCAGCCAATTGTTGTTCGGTATCTACATGGTGAAGCACAATGTTTCCTTTTTCAACGTTATCTCGGAGAAAGTGATACCTAATGTCAATGTGCTTAGTTCTAGAATGTTGCATGGGGTTTTTAGCAATGCAAATGGCACTAGTGTTATCACAGAACAGTGGAACACTATCTAGATCAACCCCATAGTCCTTAAGTGTCTGAACAATCCAAAGAATTTGTGAGCAAGCACTAGCAGCAGCTACATATTCAGATTCGGCTGTGGATTGTGCAACTGAATTTTGTTTTCTAGAGGACCAAGCAACAAGAGAATTACCAAGAAAATGACAAGCACCAGAAGTACTTTTCCTATCAATCCTACAACCCCCAAAATCAGCATCTGAAAAAGCTTTCAAAGTAACGGTTGAGGAAGAAGGAAGAAAAATGCCAAATTCTTGAGTTCCATGTAAGTACCTGAGAATCCTTTTGACGGCTTGACGATGTGAAACACGTGGGGAGGCTTGAAACCGTGCACAAAGACATACGCTGAATTGTATGTCCGGTCTTGATGCCGTGAGGTACAAAAGTGATCCGATCATGCTTCTATATTCTTTTTTATTCACAGATTCACCATATTCATCAAGTTCAAGTGTTGTTGCTGTTCCCATTGGTGTCCGAAGAGGCTTGCTTTTGTCCATGTTGAAGCACCTTAGAAGATCTTTGGTATACTTCGTTTGATGCACAAAGGTACCCTCCTTGGTTTGCTTGATTTGCAGCCCCAAAAAAGTAAGTGAGTTCACCCATCATACTCATTTCAAATTCGGAACTCATCATTGCTGAAAACTTGGACACAAGATCATGAGAATCACAACCAAAGATAATATCATCCACATGCACTTGAACGAATAATGAGTCATTGCCATGTTTAAGCACAAAAAGAGTTTTATCAACCTTGCCCATGGTAAACCCCTTTTCAAGTAAGAATGTTTTTAGCCTATCATACCATGCTCTAGGGGCTTGTTTGAGACCATATAAGGCTTTGGACAGTTTGTAAACATGATTAGGAAAATCTGAATTTTCAAAACCCAGTGGTTGTTTGACATAAACCTCCTCATCTATGTAGCCATTAAGAAAAGCACTTTTAACATCCATCTGATATAGCTTAAAACCTTTAGATGCTGCAAAAGCTAACAAAATTCTTATGGCTTCTAACCTAGCGACACGAGCAAAAGTTTCATCAAAATCTAGACCTTCAACTTGAGTGAAACCTTGAGCAACCAACCTAGCCTTATTCCTAACCACAACCCCATCCTCACTTTGTTTATTTTTATATACCCATTTAGTTCCAATTAAAGTGTGACCTAGAGGTGGAGGTACAAGTTTCCAAACATTATTTCTTTCAAAATTTTCTAACTCTTCTTGCATGGCAATAATCCAAGATTCATTAGTGAGTGCGTGTGATATATCTTTGGGTTCAAAAGAAGCAACAAAAGCAGAATGAGCATAAGAGTTTGGATCGCAAAACCTGGACCGTGTGACTCGTTCGTGCAAGCTTCCAATCATCTGTTGTGGGGGTTGATCTTTGTAAAAACGTAGGGGAACAGATGTCTCACAAGCTTCTTCTTCATTAGGTTCATCGTAGATTGATGGGCTTGTGACTTGTGGATGATCAGGACCAGAATAGGTGATAACCGGAGCTTGTTCAATGTCCGGAGCTGGACACATGTCAACTTCGGAACTACTAGGCAGTATCACTGGCTCTTCTTCATCTTCGAAAATACCCTCCCCCCTGAGGATACGGATCTTGTCCTGCAACACCGGAGCTAGTACCTGGGCTAGCTTCATCAAAAGACACTTCACAAGTCTCCACAATTTTGTTAGTGTCAAGTAAAAGCACACAGTAGCCTCTAGTATGAGATGGATAACCAAGAAACATGCCATCAATGGATCTAGGTTCAAATTTATCAAGATTACCATGTTTCTTAACAAAGCATTTGCAACCAACTTAGCATGTCTACAAGAAGAGCATACAATTTCTTTGTCCCCTTTAAGCTTAGGCAGCCCACAAATGCGATCAAGAGTACTAACACGCGTTAGGTGATCAAAGCCTACGTGACCAAGTCTACGATGCCAAAAATATAAGTCCTTCGAATCATTAGCAACTAGACACCTATGCTTAGAGGAAGACATATCAAAATCAGCTTTAAAAACTCTTCCAAAACGAGACATGTTAAAAATAAGCTCACTATTTGAACCTACAACTTTGCAGCAGTTTTTATTGAAAATAGTTTCTAGATTTTCATCTAGCACTTGTGCAACATAAAGCAAGTTATATTTCAAATTTTTGACAAGTGCCACATCCTTCAAAGTGTAGTGATCATTTACTCTAACCGAACCCTTAGCAATTATAGGAGTTGAAGAATTATCGGCAAAAGTAACATTCTCTACACGTGACACAAAAGAGAGGGAGGAGAACCAATCTTTGTTACAGGTCATGTGGCATGAGCAACCTGAATCCACAATCCAAATGTTCTCCTTCCTCAAACGTGTAACCTACATAAAAGCACAATACGTCGATGACTCAATAATGGGGTTAGTCAAAAGGCATTTAGGAATCCAGTACTGAGTCACGCGACGTGCAGCAGGAAAAACACGCGAAAGCTGAGACAACGCAGCAGGTTTATGAGTCAAAGTTTGAGATTTTTTATTCTTAACTACTGACCTATAAAGTGTTACTTGTGTAGCACAAAAATCAGTAGCTCCGGAGGCAAAAACAGAAGGTCCAGAGGTAAACTTTGAATGTTTTTGACTCAAAACAGCAGGTTGTACATTCGGTTCAATGTGTGCAACAAATTTTGCATGAAAGTTATGAGATCTAGCAACCATTCTTTCCGTTTTCTGTTGTTTAGCTAGTCTATAACAAAAATCTATGACATGACCATCTCAACCACAGAAGGTACAATGAAATTTAACTTTGTGTTCATGTCTAGATGAGCAAGCAATATTTTTCTTTGAAACCGAATGAGGCAACACTCCTGCAGATTTGAAAACCACTCCTTTTTGTTTAGGAACTGTTTGAATCAAACCACTTCCTAATGACTTTACAATTTTAGGTGGATGTGCCTTAGCATGAGCAAGAGAATCAAAACCTAAACCAGTTTTATCATTGCAAGACTTGCAATAATTCAGAAGTAAGTTTAGGTTCTTATTGCCATTACAAAACCGATCTAATGTCCAATGCATGTCATCAAGTTTATTGGACAAATCAAGGCAATTTTCACATGAATTTTTTCCTTTTAGTTTGCAATTGGAACAAAATTTAACTTCATGAGAACGTAAAGCATTGTTCAATATAGAAATTTCATTCATAGCATCCTGTAGTTTCTTATCAAGATCATCACAAGTAGAACAATGCAAATCAATTGTAGAACAGCTAGCATCTTTAAAGTTTTTATCATTAAGTGCAGCAAGCTCTCTGTTCTTTTCAATTTCTTCATCAAGTCTATCTAGAGTGGAGGAGTGTGCACTTCTTAATGTGGACAATTGTTCATAGATCAAGTCACATGAGGGACATGCATCATCACTAGGAATCAATGTTTTTAAACGGTTAATTTCAGATTCTAGTGATTCAATTTTAGCAGCATTATCCCTAAACTTTTTGTCCTTTTTGTTTACAATAATAGTTGCACGAGAAATAGCATCACACATTTCATTGCAGGTAGAACATACCTCATCGTCTTCACTGTTGTGTTCTGCATCCTCCTGACTTGATCTTGATCTTGTTTTGCCCGCCATGAAGCATAAGTTGGCCATATCGTCATCATCTTCATCACTTTCAAAGTCTACATCACTTGAACTAAGTTCTTGAAGTGCGGTGATGAAGCTGTTAATCATCTTGCGTCCTATGGTACTCTTCTTTTTCTTCGTATCTTTTGCAGAGGAGTGCTTCGTTCTTGTTTTCTTTTCATCCCGGGAAGTAGGACCTGAAAGGTTAGGGCAATCTGAACGAAAATGTCCTGTCTTACCACATTCGAAGCATCGTTGAGGTTCGGAGCTTCCTCTACTTCTAGTTCTCACATTTTGCAATGCTTTTGAGAACCTCATAGAGAGAAGTGCTAGCCCTCCTCTGGAAACTCCTCAATCGGTTCAAGGGTTAGAGAGGACGACAAAGTAAGTGTACTACAAGATGAAGATTGGCTGGAGGTAGGCATATCACATTGAGAAACAAAAGCAATAGACTTGTTGGGGTTCTTACGTGAGATTATATCAATTTCATGAGTTTTTAACTTGGAATATAGCACATCTAGAGTAAGTGAACTCATGACAGTAGATTCACGAATGGATGTAACTTTCATCTCCCAAATTGACATGTCTAATGCACTTAGCAATTGCCTAGCATTTTCAGCATCTGAAAAATTAACATTGACACTACACAAGTTGCTGAGAATCTTATTAAAGCGAGCAAAAAGGTCATCAATTGACTCACCGGGTTGCATCTCGAAGCGCATGTATTCTTTCTTGAACATGTGTTGCCTTACCTCTTTGATCGTGTTAGATCCTTTGTGGTAGTCACAAAGTGCTTTCCACACATCATATGCAGATCGGAGGTGTGCAACACGGTCGAAGTCGCTTTGTGTTAATCCTTGTATGATCAAGTTCCGAGCCTTGTTGTTGTTGTCGACATCTCTAAGATTTGTAGCTGTAACTTGATCGTTTAATGGCACTTCGTAAGGCTTGTATACCTTCTCCCATATTGCAAAGCCTTGTGCCTGGATGAAAGCCTCCATGCGTGACTTCCAAACCTGAAAATCAATACCAGCAAACAACCAAGGTTTGGCGGAGTACTTCTCCATGATGATTAGTCAAAAACACGCACAAATCACAAAGATTAGAGCACCGTGGCTCTGATACCAATTGTAGGATAGAAGAGCACGTGAAAAGCTACCAGAGGGGGGTGAATGGTAGATTTAAAAATCTTAAGCAGCGAAAACAATTAAACCCCAAACCCTTTTGGCAGAAAAACGATCTATTAAAGAAATTGTGCGTGAGACTAATCTAAACATGTTTCACCGTGACAAAAGTGATAGATATCAGAGAGAATCAAGTCACAAAGTCAACACAAAAAGAATCACTCAAATCCGTCGAGAAAAACTCAAGTTATGATCGAAAGATCAAACAATGGTCAATCTGCCCTACCCGAGAAAAAACAGTTCTGGAACGCTGCAAAGAAACTCGTGTAGATCATAGACCACCAATCCAATGACCGTGAAATTTTGACATGATAGAAAATCAAGTTGTGAAGACAACCCAAAAAGAATAACGTCAATTGGATATGTAAAACTCGAGTTATGATAAAACCACCGACGAAAGATAGTGCTGTCCAGAAACTCGACGAGTAAAACTTGTCTGGAACAAGTCGGACGAACAAGGCACAAAAGTTCCTTCAAACTACGAATTTTATTCAGTAAAACACAAGAGGAACAGCCCCAAAGTCGTGCACCACGAGCTCTGGGCTCCCTTGCTTATATAACCAGCCCTTAGGCCAACCCAATATCAACTAGGACTCCAATCCTACTCAGATCATGAATCGTAGCTTTCCATAACTGCTCAAGATTCTTCTATACGCAGATAGAAGCAATCTTAAGACTTCCAAACACCTTAGGAACGTATCCCACATTCCTAAACAACTAAAATTTGTGACCCAACACGAAATCCTATCATAACCAACTCAAATCTTTCCATATTTGAGTCAAACCCGACTCAGCCGCAGCCTGAGTCCATAACCTAGTCGGTTGGACCTTTCCGACCAACTCTTTACGTCCATATCTCTTCATCATGCCTCGGAACCATGTAGCCACGTCCATGCACTCCTTGCACAAGTGCAAACATATTCCAATGACGTCCACGATACCTTCATATGCATTGTTCTTGATTCAATCATGCTGCGCAACCTCCTGATCAGCTCAACCACAATTCCTCCTGAATTTGGTTGTTGGAACCTCATCTCCTCCCTGAGACTAGTCCAATGGATCCCATCACCAGCCATGTCTTGAACTCAAGCAACACCTGCACATGAATAAACAACCAATCCATACGAGCCCAAGTCCTCGACTTGACTCAAGTTAGTTCCGAACACAACACCTTACGTGATCACCTCACATAAGCATGTTGCAAAGCATATCAAAACGAAATCATCCATATCAACCAAAATGCACCAAAAACTTAGCAAATTAATACTAAGAAATCTTTCCAACAATGTAAAGCAAGTACGAAACATTGCGAATGAAAAGCAGAAGTATTGCGATCAAGTTTTGGACCATCCCACAGCAACCCGGAGCATGACCCGGAGCTTACTAGTACAATGAAGCACCTGCCGGAGCTTACCAAAACTAGTAGATCGTAGCACCAGAGCTTACCAAAAACTAGTCAAAACTAGTCAACCCAAAACCAGAGCTAGACAAAGTACGTCGGAGCTTAGCAAAAGCATGCCGGAGCTATCACTTATATGCCGAAGCTATCAAAGACATGTCGGAGCTAAAGATAAAGCTCACCGGAGCTAACCAAAGCTAGTCAGACCTTACCAAGAAGTCGGACCTAGCATCGAATGTAACCAGAGCTACCCAAACCAAGCCGGACCTACCGTCGGACCTTGCTGTAGCTCAGAGCTAGAGTCGGATCTTGATAAAAAGGTGTTTTGGTAATATTCGAAACTTTTATCATCAAAGCCAAGTGTATTCACTACAAGCCAATGTATTCAGCACACATAGGTCTTACAGTATTCCCTGAAGAGCTACCTGGTATGCCACCTGATCGAGAGATTGAGTTCATTATCGAGCTTATGCCTGGGACGACTCTGATATATAAGAGGTCGTACCGAATGGATGCCAAACAGCTAGCGGAACTAAAGGATCACATCGAGGAGCTATTGGAGAAAGGATATATCCGACCTAGCTCGTCGCCTTGTGGAGCACCAGTTATATTTGTACCTAAGAAGGATGGCACTCAAATATTGTGTGTGGATTATCGTGCTTTGAATGCAGTGACCATCAAGAATAAATACCCGCTGCCGAGGATTGAAGATTTGTTTGATCACTTGCAAGGATCATGTGTGTTCTCTAAGATTGATCTTTGTTCGGGTTACCACCAGTTGAAGATTCGACCCTCAGACATTCCCAAGACTGCATTTGTCTCTCGATACGGTCTTTATGAGTACACGGGTATGTCATTTGGGTTGACCAATGCTCCTGCCTACTTCATGTACCTCATGAACAAGGTGTTTATGGAATATTTGGATAAGTTTGTAGTGGTATTCATCGATGACATCTTAATATTCTCCAAGAACGAAGAAGAACATGAAGAACATTTGAGGTTGGCACTACAGAAGCTTCGACAACACCAATTATACGCTATGTTCAGCAAGTGCGAGTTCTGGTTGAAGAAAGTGTCACTATTGGGACATGTCATATCTGAAGGAGGAGTAGTAGTAGATCCGGGTAAAGTGGCAGGTATCCTCAAGTGGGAGACGCCAGAAAATGTGGGAGAAATTCGAAGTTTCTTGGAAATGGCTGGTTACTATCGACGGTTCATTGAGGGATTTTCAAAGATCGCACGTCCGCTAACCAAGCTACTCGAGAAGGAGGCTAAATTCAAGTGGACACTACAATCTGAAGCAAGCTTCGCCGAATTAAAGAAGAGGTTGACTACTGCTGCAGTGTTGGTAATGCCCGATATGCAAAAGGAGTTCTCTGTCTATTGTGATGCTTCCGGAAAAGGACTGGGATGTGTTTTGATGCAAGAAGGACATGTAGTGGCGTACGCTTCGAGACAACTACGAAAGCATGAAAATAATTACCCGACCCATGATTTGGAGTTAGCAGCTGCTGTTCATGTGTTGAAGCTATGGAGACACTACTTGATGGGGAAGAGGACAGAAATCTACGTCGACAACAAGAGCTTGAAATATATCTTCACTCAGCCAGACCTTAATCTCCGACAACAAAGATGGCTCGAGCTATTTAATGATTTTGATGTTGGGATCAACTATCACCCTGGAAAGGCGAATGTGGTCACGGATGCTTTGAGTAGGAATCCACAATGCAACGGTATGATTGTACAAGCTCATCAACCACAGTTATGTGAGGAGTTTGCAATACTAAACCTATGCATAGTGTCTAACACAGATGCAGTAGCTATGGAAGTGGATTCCACATTGGAACAAGACAATATAGAGGGCCAAAAGGAAGATAAGAAGATCCAGAAACTCAAGAAGTTGAAGAAGGTTGGTAAATCCCAAGATTTTAGGGAATGTGAACACAGAACCTTATGGTTAGGGAAGAGGATATGCGTGCCGAATATCAAGGGGATCTGAGAACTTATATTGAGAGAAGCACACGACTCATCCTATTCTATTCATTTTGGAAGTACCAAGATGTACTAAAACCATAAGGATCGATATTGGTGGCTTAGCATGAAACATGATGTGGCCGAGTATGTGGCTCTGTGTGACACGTGTCAGTTGGTCAAGGAGGAACATCAAAGACCTGTCGGACTACTTCAGCCACTCAAGATACCCGAATGGAAATGGGAAGAGATAAGTATGGACTTTATTGTGGGGTTACCAAGGACCCAGTCAGGATATGACTCCATATGGGTAATCGTGGACCGTTTAACTAAAGTCGCTCATTTCATTCCAGTCAAGGAAAGCTACAATGGTTCAAAGTTGGCAGAACTATATATGGCAAGGATTGTATGCTTGCACGGTGTTCCGAAGAAGATAGTGTCTGATCGAGGTAACCAGTTCACTTCAAGGTTCTGACAGAAGTTACATTAATCAATGGACACTTGACTCAATTTCAGCTCAGTGTATCGCCCACAGACGGATGGTCAGACAGAACGGACAAATCAAATCTTGGAAGATATGTTGCGTGCCTGTGCCTTGAAGAATAGCAAGATTTGGGACAAGAATTTGCCCTATGCGGAATTCTCTTACAACAACAGTTATCAAGCTAGTCTCAAGATGTCCCCGTTCGAGGCATTGTATGGGCAAAAGTGTAGAACACCCTTGTTTTCGAATCAGATAGGAGAAGGTCATGTGTTTGGATCGGAGATACTAAGGGAAGCCGAATGACAAGTGCAAGAGATCCGGAACAATCTGAAGACACCGCAGTCAAGGCAAAAGAGCTATGCAGATGCTCGACGTCGTGATCTAACTTTTGAGGTAGGAGATTTTGTGTATATCAAGGTATCACCAGTAAGAGGCCTAAGACAGTTCAAGGTGAAGGGGAAGCTAGCACCTCGTTACATTGGTACGTTCAAGGTACTGGAAAGAAGAGGAGAGGGAGCTTATTGTCTCGAGCTACCGTCTCAACTTTCAGATGTACACGATGTTTTCCATGTGTCACAACTGAAGAAGTGCTTAAGAGTGCCCGAGGAACAGTTAAGATATAGATGTGCAAGAGGATCTCTCATATGCAGAACAACCGGTACAGATTCTCGAGACATCAGAACGAGTTACAAGGAACAAGGTCACCCGGATGTGCTAAGTGTAGTGGAAACATCATTCGAAGGCAGAAGCAACTTGGGAGGAAGAAGATGACATGAAGACTGAATTTCCCTATCTCTTCTCTTAGGACGTCCGAATCTCGAGGGCGAGACTCCTTTTGAGGGGGGTAGAGTTGTAACACCCTAAATATCAAACTTTGTAAAGCAACCTTTCAAATATGTTAGTGAGCATTTGAGTTTGCATTTTGGTGTGAAGATTTGAATTCAAAGCGAGTAGAATTTGTTATAATTTGAAATTGGAATCAAAAGAAAATAAAAAGGAATTAAAAAATGAAAAACCCCCGCGTGGGCCAAATTCCATCCGCGTCCCAATTCCCTGCGCCGGCCCAGCCGCGCCCTCCCTCTCCCTATCCTTTCTCTGGCTGCCTGGGCCCGCATGTCGGCACTCCTCCCTCTCCTTCTTCCCCGCGGCACAACTACCACGCGACGACCACGCCTCGCGCCCACATCATACGCCGTGCCCACATCCCCCCCTCACCTCGGATCTGCGCCCAAATTTTGAGACCCGCACGCGCGCCACAACCGCCGTCCTCGCCGCATCTATAAACCCACCGTCGCCCCCAATTTCTCCCCTTCCCCGAGCTCTCAAACCCTAGCCATCTCTGTTCTTGGTAAGTCGCCGACGTTCCCGCCGATTTCAATGCAATTCCCTCATCAATCCTAGCCTAACGTGTTCGTCGTACTGCCACAAACGCGCTAGACACACTCGCTCTGGGAGATCGCATTCGCGCCATCGATTTCGTCGATCGTCAGTGAGTTTCCACCGCCGTCCTTCGTCGCATCACCAATTTAGCCACCTAGCTTACATTTTTTTCGGCCTATATCGCGTGCAACATCATCCGCAGGCTGTCGGACACCTTCCTCGGTCGAGATTGAGGCTGCACCACCGGAATCGCCGCACACCGACGAGCTTCGCCGCCTCCATTCGCCGCCAACGTCCTCCGCTCCTCTCCAAGACCTAAAACCTCCTCCGTTGAGTTCGCCGTGCTTCCCCGTACGTTGTAGCGCATTTAGATTCAAGAATTAGGGTAGATTTTGCATGAACTTATGTATTCCGGCGAGATCGCCGCCGTCTGCCATCGGGCGCCACCTCGCACCGCGCTGGTGTCGGTTAGAGCCGGCGTGGCTTCACCCGAGCCGTCCATTGGTAGCCAGCGGCTAGGATTAGAAGCGGGCATACCGGTTCACTTCATAAAATTTGGGCCACCCGATTTGAATCCGACGGTTGGCATTTAAATGAGCCCCGCGCGCCCACCATTTTACACCAGGGCCCCTGTAGATTTGCGGACCAACCCCTGGGGAAGAAAGTAATCATGCGGAGACCTATGAAATTTACAATCTAGCCTCTTGACTTAAGGGAAATTTTGTATTAACTGCACATTTCAAGTCTAGTCCCTGTAAACTTGTTTAATATGAGTTCTAGCAGTTAGGAAAATTTGTAGACTAGCCCCTGGATGGAGGAATGCTCAAGATGGTGGCCCAATGGAGGAGCAAGATGAAGCCCATTCAACTCCAACCTCAACTTGACAGGAGACAATGAACATGAAGGCTACACCAAAATCCATGGTCGTGAGTTTTTCACACAACGACCATTAACCTAGACTGCTCTTCAATTGAGGTACAAGTTCATATTTTCCGTCGTTTGAATTGCATTAGGATTGAATGAATTTTTCTTACATCTGTAAGGAAGGTTTACACCTTATCATTCAATTCTTATGCATCCTCACAAGAGTAAGTGTTGGCATAACTCTTTTTGATTCTTCAAAAAGGAATGACACCTTACTTGGGAATGAATTTAAACAAGTACCTAGATTTTCATGAGCATTGTTAAAATTGACTTAGACATATTATGCCTAGGTAATGCTTATGAAATGACTTAATGGTTGAATTAGTATGTAGCAACCTAGGAATAGTGACGTCCATAATATTGATTTGAAACTCATTCATACATGGCTCACTAAATTTCAAATTCCTAGGCATAAAATTAAAAATGTCAAGGAGAATAAAATTGAGAATCTTGTTTGCCATGACCCAAATGATAAATATTTTCTTTTGTAAAAAACTATGATGGTTAGAAATTTTACAAGATGAAGGGATCCCTATAGTGTATTTATATCACCTGCATTTCTATGAGTAGAAGCTTTAGAAAATGTTCAACTTGATTTATCCATAAAGCCCCACTCCTAGCAATGATTCATACATTGTTCATGGATACACTAGAAATTGGACCCAATGTATCTATGGTCTTGTTCTTCCCCGTGTATACAAATGAAGATTCGGTAACCTAACCCGAAAATTTATTTGTACAAGTATCAGGAGCTAATCATCCCTCTCTATCATAGAGAGGAAGTTTGCAGGAGTAAAATAACTAAGCAGACATTCAAAGATCAGATGTTGGAAACCCTAAGAGGATTCCATTTTAATATCTCTTGGCCAAGGAGTAAATTAGGATGGTTTCTACCTATCAGAAATTAAGCCCGAAGGTCAACCATAACTATACAAGACCGGAGATTTGACATGGAAACCCTCGGTGAGCAATCAATGGGCTGCTACAAATATGTGAAAGTATTGTGCTCTCAACTATTCTAAATACTCATTCAAGCTCAAGGGAATTGTCACCATAATTGGGTGTAAGTTATTCCTTTGTGGCTTAAAGGTATGATGTACCTTAACCAAGGAATGACAAGATCACATCCAATGTATATTGGGTGCAAGTTGTTTTTATATAGCCAGAAGGTATTTTATACCTTAGCCAAGGAACAACGGATCACACTCAACCCATGTTGAGTGCACCTCATCCCTTTGTGCTTATAGGTATATGGTACCTACACTACAGGAAACGTGATCATTTACGATGGCTGCATTTATTTGCGACGGCCAGCCGTCGCAAATAGCGTAATTTGCGATGGCTTGTCGTCCGCCGTCACAAATAAAGAAGCCGTCGCAAATAAGCTATTAATTGCGACGGCCAACCCTAGGGCCGTCGCAAATAACCACTTATTTGCGACGGCCAACCCTAGCGCCGTTGCAAATAAGGAGACCGTCGTAAATAAGAGGTTATTTAGCACTTTTAGCACTTTGCGCTGAAGAAAATTGATGATCTATTCCACTTTTAGCACAAAAGTGATCAAAAGATTGATTTTTAAATTTGGCTCCGTTATCACTTCTAATTGCTTTTAAAGATCCTGGGTGATCAATTGATAATCTAAGAAATAAAGTTCTAAAGTGCTAAAAGCTTCATTCTTGGATGCCATAAAGTAAACCCAAGAGTATCTAGAATAATCATCAACAATCAAAAGAACATATCATTTACCTCCGAAGGATTGAACACGTGAAGGTCCAACGTTATCAAGGTGCAAAAGTTGACCCGGTTCAGTTGTCATAATCATTGTGAGAGCAGTATGTGAACCTGCAACATCTTAGCATGTCTACAAGAAGATCACACAATTTCTTTGTCCCCTTTAAGCTTAGGCAGCCCACATATGCGATCAGGAGCACTAACACGCGTTAGATGATCAAAGCCTACGTGACCAAGTCTACGATGCCAAAAATATAGGTCCATTGAATCATTAGCAACTAGACACCTATGCTTAGAGGAAGACATACCAAAATCAGCTTAAAAAGGTCTTCCAAACCGAGACATGTTAAAAATAAGCTCACTATTTGAATTTACAACTTTTCAGCAATATTTAGTGAAAAATAATTTCCAGATTTTCATCTAGCAATTATGAAACAGAAAGCAAGTTGTATTTCAAATTTTGAGAAGTGCCACATCTTTCAAAGTGTAGTGATCATTTACCATAACTGAATCCTTAGTAATTGTAGGAATTGAAGAATTATCGGCAAAAGTAACATTCTCTACAGGTGACACAAAAGAGAGGGAGGAGAACCATTTTTTGTTACCAGTCTTGTGGCGTGAGCAACCTGAATCCACAATCCAAATGTTCTCCTTCCTCAAGCGTGTAACCTACATAGAAGAACAATACGTCGATGACTCAATATTGGGGTTAGTCAAAAGGCATTTAGGAATCCAATATTGAGTCACACGATGTGCAGCAGGAAAGACACGCGAAAGATGAGATAAAACAGTAGGTTTATGAGTTAAAGTTTGAGATTTTTTGTTCTTAATTACTAACCTATAAGGTGTTACTTGTGTAGCACAAAAATCAGTAGCTCCTGAGGCAAAAACAGAAGGTCTGGAGGAAAAAAACTGAAGCTCCAGAGGTAACTTTTGAATGTTTTTGACTCATAACAGCAGATTGCATGTTCCTAAAATTTGGTTTAGTATGCGCAACAAAATTTTGCATGACAGTTATAAGATCTAGCTTGCATTCTTTCCTTTTTTATGTTGTTTAGCTAGTCTATAACAAAAATCTATGACATGACCATCTCTACCACAATAGGTACAATGAAATTTAACTTTGTGTTCATGTCTAGATGAGCATGCAGTATGTTTATTTGAACCCGAACGTGACAACACTCCTGCAGATTTAAAAACCACCTCTTTTGGTTTAGGAACTGTTTTAATCAAACCACTTCCTAATGACTTTACAATTTTAGGTGGATGTGCTTTAGCATGATCATGAGAATCAAAACCTGAACCAGTTTTGTCATTGCAAGATTTGGATGAATTCAGTAGCAAGTTTAGATTTTTGTTCCCAATACAAAACTACTCTAGAGTCCTATTCATGTCATCAAGTTTCTTAGACAATTCTAGGCAGTTTTCACATGAAGTTTTTTCTTTTAATTTGCAATTAGAACAATATTTAACTTCATGAGCACGTAAAGCATTGTTCAATATTGAAATCTCATTTATAGCATCTTTTTGTTTCTTTTCAAGATCATTACAGGTAGAACAATGCAAATCAATTGTAGAACAAGAAGCATCTTTTAAGTTTCTGTCATTAAGTGCAGCAACCTTTTGGTTCTTTTCAATCTCTAACTAAAGTTTATCAATAGTGGAGGAGTGTGCACTTCTTAAGGAGGACAATTGTTCATATATTAAATCGCATGAGGAACAAAAATCATCACTAGGAATCAAGGTTTTCAAATGATTAATTTCAGATTCTAGTGACTCAATTTTAACAGCATTGTCCCTAAGCTTTTTGTCCTTTTTATTAACAATAACAGTTGCACGAGAAATATCATCACACATTTCATCACGAGTAGGACATACCTCTTTGTTGTCACTGTTGTGTTCTGCATCCTCCATACTTGATCTTGATTTGCTCGCCATGAAGCACAAGTTTGCCAAATCATCTTCATCTTCGTCACTTCCAATGTCCAGGTCGCTCGAGCCAAGTTCCTAGAGTGCGGAGATAAAACTGTTCACCAGTTGGCGACCTGTAAAGCCCTTCTTCTTCTTCTTACCATTTGTTGAGGAGTGCTTCGTCCTTGATTGTTTTTCTTCCTAGGAAGTAGGACCTGAAAGGTTAGGACAATCTGTATGAAAGTGTCCTGTCTTACCACATTCGAAGCATCATTGAGGTCCAAAGCTTCCTCTCCTTCTAGTTCTCACATTTTGCAATGCTTTTGATAACCTAGTAGAGAGAAGTGCTAGCTCCTCCTCTGGAAACTCCTCAATATGTTCAAGGGTTAGAGAGGACAACAAAGCAAGTGTACGACAAGATGAAGATTGACTGGAGCTAGGCATGTCACGTTGAGAAACAAAAGCAATAGACTTGTTGGGGTTCTTACATGATATTATGTCAATTTCATGAGTTTTTTACTTGGAATATAGCACATCTAAAGTAAGTGTACTCATCACAGTAGATTCACGAATGGATGTAACTTTCATCTCCTAGATTGACATGTCTAATGCACTTAGTAATTGCCTAGCATTCTCAGCATCTGAAAAGTTAACATTGAGACTACGCAAGTTGTTGAGAATTTTGTTAAAGCGAGCAAAGAGATCGTCGATAGACTCACCAGGTTGCATCTCGAAATGCATGTATTCCTTTTTGAACATATCTTGTCTTACCTCCTTGATTGTGTTAGATCCTTCGTGGTAGTCATAGAGTGCTCTGCAGACATCGTACACCGATCGGAGGTGTGCAACACAGTCGAAGTCGCTTTGAGTTAGTCCCTGTATGATGAAGTTCCAGGCTTTATTGTTGTTGTCGACTCTCTTAAGTTTGTAGCCGTGACTTGATGGTTCAGTGGCACGTTGTAAGGCTTGTACACTTTTCCCATATCGTGAATCCTTGCGCCTGGATAAAAGCTTCCATGTGTGCCTTCCAAACCTGAAAATCAATACCAACAAAAACACAAGGTTTTGTTGAGTATTTCTCCATGAGGATTAGTCAAAAACATGTGCGAATCACAAAGATTAGAGCACCGTGGCTATGATACCAATTGTAGGATCAAATAGCACGTGTAAAGCTACCAGAGGGGGGTGAATGGTAGATTAAAACTTTTTAGCAGAAGCAACAAAACACCCCTCAGCAGAAAACTGATCTGTTAAAGAAACCGTATGTGCGACTAATCTAAATGTGTTCAATTGTGACAAAACTAGTATATATTGTAGAGAAACAAGTAACAAAGACGTCACAAGAAGAATCACGAAAATCCGTCGAGAAAAAACTCAAGTTACGATCGAAAAGTCGAACAAAGGTCAATCTGTCCTACTCGAGAAAAAACAGTTTTGGAACACTGCAAAGAAACTCGTGTAGGTCATAAACCACAAATCCAATGCCCATGGAGTTTTCACATATGATAGAAAATCAAGTTGAGACAACCCAAAAATAATCATGTCGATTGGATCTATAAAACCACCAAAGCAAGGTAGTGCTGTGCATAAACTTGACTAGAAAGACTTGAACAAAACAAGTCGGACGAACAAGGCACAAAAGCTCCTTGAGACTATGAATTTTATTGATCAAAACTCACAAGGAACATCCCCAAGGTCGTGTACCACAATCTCTGGCCTCCCTTGCTTATATAACCAGCACTTAGGCCAACCCAAAACTAACTAGGACTCTAATCCTACTCAAATTACAAATCAAAACTTTCCATAACTGCTCAAGACTCTTCTATACACAGATAGAAGCAATCTTAAGACTTCCAAACACCTTAGTAATGTATCCCACATTCCTAAAACATCTTAAATTCGTGAACCACACGAAATCCTATCATAACGAACTCAAAACATTCTATATTTGAGTCAAACATGACTCAGCCGTAGCCTGATTCCATAACCTAGTCGGTTGGACCTTTTCGACCAATTTTTTACGTCCACATCTCTTCATCAAGCCTCGGAACTATGTAGCCAGGTCCATGCACTCCTTGCACACGTGTAAACATCTTCCAACGACAACCACGATACCTTCATATGCATTGTTCTTGATTCAAACATGCTGCGTAACCTCCCGATCAACTCAACCACAATTCCTCCTGAACATGGTTGTTGAACCTCATCTTCTCCCTAATACTAGATCAATGGATCCCATCAACATCCATTTCATGAACTCAAGAAACACCTACACATGAATAAACAACCAATACTTCCGAGCACAAGTCCACGACTTGACTCTCGTTAGTTCCGAAACCACAACACCTTACGTGAGCACCTCACATAAGCATAGCGAAATGATATCAGCCATAACCACCAAAACACACCAAAAAATTAATAAAAGAGTACTAAGAAAACTTTCCATAATCCTAAAAAGCAAGTTCAAAACATCGCATATTAAAAGCAAAACCACTGCGATCAAGCTCTGAACCTTGCCAAAGCTAACAGGATCTTGAATCAGAGCTTACCAAAACTAATAGGATCTAGCGCTGGAACTTACCAAAGCTAGCAGGACCTAGCACTGGAGCTAACCAAAGCTAGTAGGACCTAGCGCTGGAGCTTACCAAAGCTATTCGGACCTAGAGCCGGAGCTAACCAAAGCTAGTCGGACCTAGCCAAAGCAAGTTAGACCTTACGTCGAACCTTGCCGATAAAGGTGTTTCGGTAGTATTCAAAACTTTTATCGCCATAGACAATGTATTCAGCACACATAGGTCTCATAGAATGATTTGGAATTCACATAGATGAAATGAAAATAGTTGCCCTGTTTTAATTTCCTAAGTCCCTAGTTTACAACTTAGTACTCTCCAAAATATTGCTTTCATTGGCTAGAATTACTTTTGCTTTGATTTAGAAATTGTGGGTAGCAAAAGCTTAATCCAATTCTAAGTTGTTGTGAGATATGATATAGTGATAGGGCTGATATTCCTAGTTTGAAAGTGAAACTTAGATTTTGGAGAAATTCTATAAAGATTTAAGTTACTCTCATTTGATTGGAAATACCTATCAAAGCCATATGATACATTACATTGATAGACCTTATGCATATGCTATTTGTCTTCACATTACGCTTTGTCAAACTAGTATAGACCTATATGAGATTTCATTCATTACTTCTTGAATTCAGGACTTCACTTGCACATGTTGTACTTCTACACTAGAAATAAGTAAATTCCCATCATAACTACCATTCCACAATAAAAAGAGAAACTACATACCATTCATGCTTATACTCTCTCCAAATTTATTGCATGAAAAGGGAGTAGAAGACATGGCTACAAGAAAAAAATGCATGCTTACATAAAAAGCATGAGGAAAAAAAAAAGAAAAAAGTAGCCATGTTTCATCCCTGCAAAATAAGAGAGTCCACTGAAAAAGGAGTCATCTCAAATATCCACATCCACCTCCATTCCATCACACATGCACAAGTCTTAAATCAAATAGTTTTGAATTGATTTCTCCTAAGGCGTGCTTTTTTTACTTAGCAATATTATGTGTTGCAGATATGCCTACTATATTCCCTACCAAGCTCCACGTACAAGCCTTATTTAGTGGTAGGATGAGTGTAGGCAAAATGTCTTGGCGAGGAAATATTTCCACTACACACAAAGGAGAGACCAAGAGAATCAAAGTGAGGTACTTAAAATCTAAAATGAACTCCCCAGAATTGGAGTGGAACTGGATTTCAAGAGTATGCGTGCTCCATTTGCTGTTCTATCTTTCAACCACCCATGAATAGGAGATAGCATAATCCCCGTAATGACTTCATATGGGTGATGTACCATTCGAATTTTTGCAATACTAGGTAGAGTATTTTTTGTACACATGGTACTTTTGAAAAGTAGAACATTGTAACAACTCTTGATCATCAATATAAAGTTTTGACTTTGCTCGGGACGAGCAAAGGATAAGTTTGGGGAAGTTTGTTGATGGCTTTTATATACTTATTTCACCCGTCAATATAACTCAATTATGTGAAGGAAATATAATTTCTTGCACACGTCACCTTTCTATTTAACCTATTTCCACTTGTACTTGGAGAAATTGGTGCATGCAGGTATCTTATACGGAATTGGAGTGAATGAAGGGGATGGATTCTATAACATATCATCCCAACCAATCAAGCACCGACATGTGGCACCACATGGATCAAATGGCCTACAAATAGAAGTATCCGAGGCCATCCAACGGTGTAGCACACATATCAAGGGATGGGACCCATCTGGCAGCACACGTGAAATGGTGCAAAGACCAGGTCGGTCGACCCCCCCCCCCCCCCCCCCAGTCGACCGACCTGGTCTTGGTGCCAAAATCGGTCAGCTTCCACGTGTTGGATCCTCCCAGCTTGAAGAAGTCAGTGGTGACTGATTCGTGCACTTTTGGTGGCGGGAACCGACCCTTCTCCACCTATAAATAGGACCCCTCACTTCAACACACACCACTTGAGCATCATTCTATTGTATACACTAATTCTCTTCGTCCTTAGTGGGGTTAGGCTATAGAGAAGAGCTTCTAGTCCGAAGTCCAAGTTGGGAAAGGTATGTCTCATATATCTTTTCTTATATTTGTGACTTTATGCATAATAAAGATATTATCTTTAGTCTTTTTTATTCATATAATTGGATGAAGTGTTTCTTATTTGATTGTGGATTCCATGTATGTGGTAGGAATAGTCTTTATGATCATGCCTTAATGTCATTATACTATCATCATAAACACTATAAACCCCCAATATAGTCTAAGTAGTTATGATATGATCAAGTTAATATGAACTTATGCTATGTATCAACATTGGTTCAATGATGATTTAGTTCATTGCCTTAGGATGGATTGTGTCGTGGCTCTTAAGGTATTTACTTAATATGCTCGCATGGTGCTAAGATAGTTAAGTAGTGTTGGATGTATTGTAGACCCACAAATTGAAGTGGTAGGCAGTAGATGGTGACAACCATATCTGCCCTTTGTAATCCTCCACGTTTTGCTATACCACAAGCTCTTGGCAGGAGTCATCCTAGTATTGCTAGGGGTAAACCTGTGCCCAATAAGTTGAACAACTTGGCATAAGGATTCACCATTGACATGCTCATTAGTATCTAACTTAGTATATGTATATGTATATTAGAAGCATTGTAGGAGCAACTCTCCAACTCTTAGTCTAATCTCCATTAGAACCCATCTACCATTTAGAACAGATTTCTTAGGTGTGTGTCGCACTACTCATATATTATCAACTTACTCCTGTCTTAATAATTAATTAGTATCCCATAGCTTGATCATAAGATTAGTGTCTACTTTAATCCATTGCCTTCCTTTGGGATTAATATGATACCCTTGGGAATACACTTGGGTGAAATGCTAGATGACAATTTTCGTGCGCTTGCGGACCTCATCTCTTTCGAGAGATGATCTATGACGTAAGAAATGTCAACACTTCCGTCAATCTAATCTCTATCTAGTTCTTCTGAGATTACTTTTCTTCTTGTGAACTATAAGACCCGGATAGAGTAGTGCTCTGGCCTAGCTCTTGATGCCATTTTTAGAATCTCAATCTATCTAGGCACTCAATCCACCGGGTGCAAACAGATCAAAAGAACACAGTAGCATATTCTAATCATGATAAGTTAAACAAGAATAGTGGAGAAATTGACGCACCTTTGATTTGATGAGCGTACCTGCGTTGGATGATTAGGACCACGTGATCTCGCTTGAGGGAGGGATGGCAACAAGCTTGACAGTGAAGACGTGCGACCAGTGTAAAAGCTCCAAATTCCAAAATATGAACTTCAGCTAGGAGGAATAAAAATGAGATGCAGAAAACAAATCAAAAATGGCAAAGTAAAAAAATCAAATCACTTAAAACTCTAATGGAGGGATTAAAAATTTAAACTTAGCTCCTGTTCAAACATGGACAAACTGCAAAAGGGAGCTGACCATTGGATTCCAAATAATTCAATTAGTCATCATGCAAAATTTCAGAAATTTTTAAAGTAGTTTTGCCATTTAATTCAGTGATAACATTGAATCCCATTTGAATTCAAATTCAAATTTTCAATTTGAATGAAACTTGACCACATGTGGAATTAAACTTCAGAATCTGATTCTACATATTTAAATTAGCCCCCCCCCCCACAAATATCTAGCAAATTTGGAACAAGTTTGGTGGAGGAAATAAATGTCCACAGAAGATTTGCTTCAGTGGAGAAGTGGGGCCCACATGTCAGTGTGTTCACACATGCTCTGTTTTTCCCTCTCTCCTCTCCGGCGCCAGGCAACCTCATGCAAAAATCCACCGTGATGTTTGCCTGCTTGCTTAGGTGAATCCATGTCACACGGCTTGTTTGATCTTTTCTCTCTTCCTTATCACTCCACTGGCCAGGAAAGCTGAAGCCTGCTCTGTTTATCATTCCTTCGCGCAGAAGCTTGTCCGTGGTGGTGCTCGTTCCTGCCTAGTCGACATTCCAGCTCAATAGTGGATGTTGGTTCCTTTTGCTGCTGCTTTGATACTCCTTTATGTGTGGCACTGCTCAGCAATGATTTTTGTGGGCAGTTCAACCTGCCCCGACGACGTTCTCGGTGTTCCCATGGCCGCCGAGTCGATGTTGTCCTCTGCTCCATCGTCGGCAGACTGCATTAAGCATCTTCAGCCCCTGACCTCTATAGAAAAAAAGGTGCACTAAGGTACCTAGAAAATGATGGTGAAGTTTCATCCCATGCCATGCTTTATAGCTCTCTTATTTCTATTTTTACCGAAGCGAGTTCATAGCTTGGTCGTTAGGTCTCCGATTTAATTCAGTTTCTAGGTGCAACCATCCTTCAATCCAATCAAATATATTGTTGACCACTTCCTAGTGCACCACCTAGATCAAGAATCATCAAGTTTCATCGAGTAATCGAGCCGGGCTACAACTTTTCCCCACCGCCATTAGAAACGGTTCGGATTCACCGTTGACGACCACCTTCCGGCCATTTTCTCCCCGATTTGAGTCCAATATCTTGTCCCTTGGAGAACCACGATGCTCCTGGATATCACAGCACATCATTTGGTGCATCCCTCTACGAGATCAAGTTTGGCCCTGCCCAGACCGCCGCAGGTTGTCGTCGCCGGATAGGTTCTGCTCGCCGCCGGCCATAGACAAGGTGCCCCAAAGGTGTTCTTTGCGCCCTAGAGTCGATCCCCACAAAAAGATCAAAGTTTGGTTGAGCATTGAGATGGGAATGTGCGTGCGCCATTGTTTCCCCTGTTTTAGGGAGACCTGACCCGAGGTTGAAGATGAACCTGACCAGTGGGGCCCACTGGCAGTGTTTCAATCTGTTTTCCAAATTCCAAAAAAATGGCCTAAATTCAAAAATAGATAACGTCCTGTAGGACGCTTCGAAAATCTTCAAACAAATATTGTCTGAAAGGCCTTAATCTCTAGTTTCCAGAACTGCAAATGTTTAACCATGAGAAGCTATTGTAATTTCAGTAAAATTCAATTACTATAAACACTCCTGGAATTTTCACAGCTGATTCCTTTATTAGAAGTTCACCAAATTTCGGCAGTACCTAAAGTTAGGTATTCCTCATATCCTGTAAAAATTGTGTAGCAAATAAACCTGTATAACATTCCCAACTTCAGATTTTCTCTCTGCTTGTGTCTGTTAAGGACCGATTTGTATGCCACCCTGCTGAGCAAGTTTGAATTGTACTGGAGTCATACTGGATATATGGGGTCTAGTAAACTGATGTACCTTGGGAATCGTTTATTGAGACTTTTTCGATTGCCTCAGGCTTTCGGCCGCAGCACAGTAGACGGAAACTCGCTCATGATATCTTCACAGCGGAAAGGTGCACCGTGAGTGGGAATACCATCCTAGATGATTGAATCAATTCAACTTGGATGGAACTTAGAAAGGTTGCTACGTACGACGTTCCTGGAGTGCACCTACGTGGCTTCTAGTATGGGCGTACATGTCATGTATTCCGGGTATCATTGATTCGAATCACCGTCCCTCACGGTTATGAGTACCACTTATTCACTGAGTTGTGATGTAGTTAATACTTGCACTTGAGATGAGAATTAATTGTTGCTGTTATGAACATTATATTATCATTGTATTACTATGTTGTATGTATTAGTATAGTGCTAACTAAATTTATTTTCCATCTTGGACATGCAACATCGTGATGAAGTGTTTCTTGTTTGATTGTGGAGTTATGATGTTGCCCCGCACAAGGTTTAAGCTGCTGCTAATAAATCTGAAAATAAGGACCCACGTTTAGGCGAGTCCATTATGCAAATCTGCCATCGTATGTTTATGTCTTTACCCTCATGTAGAGTTCCATGTTTAGGTGAGACGGTTAAGACTTGCTGAGCCTACGTGCTCACGTGTGCTATATAAGTTGTTTTGCAGGTACTAACCTCTATGCTTATGATTATGGTTGTTTGATGAGACTCGGAACTCTCTGAGCAGTATACTCATGGGAAACCATGCCACTACTGTTTGATCTTCGTGGCTAGTGAGGAGCATCCGTGGGCTGGATGTCTTCTCTTTTGCTTATTAGACTTGAGTACGAGAGTTGTAATCTTATCTTCCGCTGTAGTTTATTTTCATATAAACTATTTGTAAACTGAACATATTTGTAAATTTTAGCAAATTATTTATATAATACGTGTTCCTTTACATGTGTGTTGTTGGGTGCCGCATCGCACGACACCGCCCAATGCGATTCCTGAAAAGTGTGGACCCCGGTCCTCACACCTAGGACATTGTCGCCGCTGGGAACCTTCCCCTCACTTTTGCGCTCTCCTGATCGGTGGTATCTAAGTGTTTTAACAACACTTCCCCCGGTACGACCAAGGAGTATTCTGCGGAGGTTCATATTTAGGAGGAGCAAAATTTCTGGATCTACGAGCTTGATGAACATGGAGGATTTTATGTGGTTCATGCCGCCGGGGAGGCGTAATACCCTACATCCATGGGGGATTGTGTTGTATTGCGTGTGCTCAGCTCCTGGTGAGCATGAGTCTAAGTTCAACTTGTGTGCGTATGTCTAAGACTGAGAGCCATATGTCGTGGCTGCTTGGTCCTTTTATATGTGAAGGGCCGACAACTTAAATTATTACTAGGGCCCGACAGGTGGCCTCGGGTTAATTAATCATGAAAGCACATTAACGTGTCTTGATGATAGGTAAATGGATATAGATGGTGCACTAACGTGTCATGATGACACGTTTATGGGTCTTGATGGGTCTTCATGGTGCCCTAAGGTGTCTTGATGACACATTAATAGTGTCTTGAAGCCGCCTTCACGACCCGCGGGACGCGTGGCAGCACCGGACTTCTCCTTGGCGTGAAGGCTAGGTCTAGAGCCACGGGACGTGTGATAGCACCGGACCTCTCCTCAGTAGGAAGGCTAGGTCTAGAGCTGCATGACGCGTGGCAGTACGAGACCAATCCTCAGTGGGGAGGCAAGGTCCGAAGCTGCAGGATGCGTGGCAGCACCGGAGCCCACCTCATCATGGAGGCTGGGTCCGGAGTTGTAGGTCATGTGGCTGTGCTGGAGCCCTCCTCGGTAGGGAGGCGAGGTCTGGCCCCACGGAGCATGTGGTAGCCTCTAGGTACCTCCCCTCTTGGGAGGTAGGACCTTGGGCCTTTCTTCCTTGTATGCGGGGTAGCTAGTTTGCAGGTACTGACAGTGGCCCCCAGGACCACCTTGGGAGAGGCGACGATTTCATAGGTGGGGCCACCATCATCAACGTCGATGGCAGCTCTGTTCCAATGTCTGAGCTTGAGGTCCGATGGTGGAGCCCGAAGAAGGGTGAACTAGGACCTGCACAATAGTGATAGCAAAAAGAGTAATAGTGCTCATTGGTTACAATCTTCCTGCCCTCAGTTTTGTTGTGCCTTACGATCCTTAGCCAACTACGAGGCTTGAGTAATTCAATGTGTTAATATCCGGGGGCTGGTTGTTGCTTCATCCAAGAACATGTGCTGTCCGGACCCGCCTTACTTTGTCGCAACATCATAATAGGTAGAGTGATGTACTTAGGGTGGTTGACCAAGCTAAGTCTTTAGCCGACTCCTGACATTTTATTGGTATTGGTTTTCAAGCCAGTAGGCCATTTAGCAAGAAGGGGTTCCCAAAGGAGAAAACTACCAAAAATACCCAAACACATCACAGGTACCTCAGGCTGCCCATCTGCGGGAAGATAGCACAACTTTATTATCAGCAATTAGAAAGATGTAACAGAGCAAAAAAATGGAACAATATGCATAATATTGAAGCATAATTATATGAACATGGTGAAAGTATCCGGATTATTGTTATTGCTGTCTAGGAGCACGTGCCTTTCAGTCCTCGGTTCTGAACTGCAGTGCTGGGGAGGAAGAGTTCACTAGCTTAGGGTCACAGGGCATGACTTTGGATGCAAGGCCAGGCTAAGCAGTCTGCACACTCTTGACATCCCATGAACAATAGTCTTTCGAGAGACGTTTGCCCCCCAATACCCAGCCGCAACATTGGAAAGGTAGAATGTGCATACTTAGGGTGCAGGGTTAGGGTAAGCAGACAACACACTCCGAACCTTCAATTAGCTTTTCATGGGAGTGACCGTTCAGCGCAATGGAACTCCGAGCAAGAAAATAACCAAGGATGCCGTATACATCACAGTTACCTAGTGGCGTTAATATTGTTGCATAGGCTCAGGGTGCAAGACTAGGTTAAGGAAAATGTACACTTTGGACCTCCCACTGGCGGCGGTGGTGGTAGAAAGCCGTCGTGTGGTGATAGCAGTAGCCACCAGAACACAGAGCGTAAGTCTGCTGGGTCAGCCCGCTATGGAGCGGGAAGTGGCGTTGTCCTCCCTGCTTGCTTCATGGCGTAAGGGTCGAGAGGAGCAAACGTGAGGGTTCACCATCGTGGTGAGGCTCGTAAATCCAAAAAAGTGCCCCCTACCTGGCACGCCAAATGTCGAAGTGTTTTAACGACACTTCTCCCAGTACTACTAAGGAGTAGTACGTGAAGGTTCGTATTTAGGAGGGGCAAAATTTCTGGATCTACGAGCTAGATGAACACGGAGGATTTTATGTGGTTCGGGCCACCGAGAGGCGTAATACCCTACATCCACAGAGAGTTGTGTTGTATTGCGTGTGCTCAGCTCGTGGTGAGCATGATTCTAAGTTCTGCTTGTGTGCGTATGTCTAAGCTTGAGAGCCTTCTGTCGTGACTGCTTGGTCCTTTTAAAGGTGAAGGGCCGGCAGCTTACGTAATAATCGGAGTCCAATAGGTGGCCCCATGTTAATTAATCATGAAAGCACATTAACGTGCCTTGATGACACGTTAATGGACCTTGATGGTGCACTAACGTGTCTTGATGACACATTTATGGGTCTTGATGGGTCTTCATGGTGCACTAAGGTGTCTTGAAGCCGCCTTCATGAGCCGCGAGACGCGTTGCAGACCGGACCTCTCCTCAGCGTAGAGGCTGGGTCCAGTGCCGCGTGACACGTGACAACACCGGACCTCTCATCTGCAGGAAGGCTTGGTCCGGAGCTGCAGGACGCGTGGCAGCACTAGACATCTCCTCAGAGAAAGGCTAGGTCCAGATCCGCAGGATGCGTGGCAGCACCGGACCTATTCTCAGCAGGGAGGTTGTGTTCAGAGCTGCAGGATGCGTGGCAGCACCAAAGCCCACCGCAGTAGGGAGCCCGGGTCTAGAGCTGCTGGTCATGTGGATGTGCCGGAGCCCTCCTCGACAGGGTGGCGAGGTCCGGCCTCGCGGAGCACATGGTCTGATGAGGACATCACAACAGCTGAGACGCACATTGAACTGCAAAGACCAATCACAAGAGTACGAGCACGGTTAATAAACACTAGGTGAATTTGTTCCTAACTTGTTTTGCATGTGAGTTTGAGAATAGATTGCTATGTGATGATTTAATTGTTATTAGTAATACTGAAGAAGATCAACAAGTGAAGAAAAGGGGCCTTGGGAGCATGGAGAACCAGTTGGGACGTCCACAAGTTGATGGAAACAGTTCACAACTCGGACTCGAGTTCAACTCGGAGTCCAGGAGTATTCCACCTTAAAACGGATGCCCAGGAGGCATACGGATTCCGTTTTCGACGTTCTACATATGCACTGAAAGAGGATCGCCTCTGGGCACCTCCCCTGTTTGGAGGTTGGACCCAACACCTTTTCTTCCTTGTATGCGGGGTACCCGGTTTGCAGGGTACCGACAGGTGGAGTGGTCTAGAGGCAAATGGAACATCTCAGTTTGAGTTGAAGTGCCTCTCTCCCTTATATATACGGCGCAACGTGAGAGGGGGCTCAACAACCAAACGGGTTGTATGTATGCGCCAGACCAGGGCACCTATTGGGTTGGACTTGGTCGCACTAACCAAGCCCATTTGGAGATCAATCTAACACCTCGAAGAGCTGCTCCCTCTATAAGACTATCTTCAACAGTCTAGCCAAATGGAAGCCTTAACCAATTTTGAGTATTAAAAAGTAAAAAAATCACCTTCCAACGGAGAGCCTATACAGGAAGCTCATCCAAGGCTAGCATCCTTCCATGTCCCAAAGATAGTAGCCTACTGTACGGTGCCCATCCTTTCGAATCGTTTTTTCTTGTTCCTCCTTGTTGCCGACGTCCTCCTCGCGCCCCTCCTTCCCACTGATGTTTCTACTCCACGCGCCTCCTCCCGTGCCGACGCTGATGGCCATCCTGTTCGTGAACAGCAGCAGCGGAGAGAACCCGCCCGCGCTGCCTCTCTTCTCGCTGCCCCCTGCCAGCCGTCGTGCTGTAGGTTGCTGAGCTGCAACATGAACGGGAAAGACGACTTGTCCCCGCCGATCTGGTGCCGCCAAAGCCGGAGGCGAGCAGCGCCTACTCACCGCCGAAGGGTCACTGTGTGGAGTGGCCCTCTCCTCCTCGGCAGCGGTCCTCACGGAAGGCTCCCAAGACGACAGTAGTCCCCGCAGATCTGGTGGTGCCGGCGCCCAGGTCCACCTACATGGAAGGCAGCATGGAGAACATCTGGTTGAAGATGTCATCGGTCTGGTGGTTCCTCTCCAGCAAGGCAGCGAGCAAAGCATACCCAGGTCACTGGAGGTGGGCTACAGGACGATCACGAGCCAGTTCGATCGGCAGGTATGTACGGGGACCTTAAGGATGTGACATGGAGCTTCCAGGAAGAACTCGGCTCCAAGGAACGCCATGGGGAACAACGGAAGGATGGATGAGTCTACATGGGTGCGCTCTTGGATATGATAAAAAGATAGGATAGGATTTTCTAATCTCAGCAATCCCAAATGTTAAAATAGAGGTCTTATTTTAGGATTCCGTGTTGGAGATAGTCTAAGGGATTTCATCTACCCTATTTTTGTTTTACTGCTGGGGATACAATAAAATGGGCTGCATAAATACGCTGCCAGCCAGCCCAATCAGCTTTCTTATTTAGGCTGTATAGTTGGAGATAGTTTAGTGCTGCAAGATCGTTTATGCCAACTCGCTTTGATCGGATTCTCCACTCGCCTTCGGAGGTATAAAGTTGTACAGCTCTGATGAGAATGCCGCTGATCCATTCATTTGGCAAAGTAAAGAGAAAAATTGTTCCTTGAAGCTCGATATAAAAGGGCCCTATTTTCTTGCCCCCTAGTTGCTGCATGCATCTCCAGGTGGTGGTGCAGGTATCTATCCGTCACGATAGTAAAGTGGCGCAGGTATCCGTCACAAGCTTCATCCCCCCAACTGGTCCACTAATGGCGGCGCTGGCTGTACACGGAAACTAAAGGCACTTTCCTCTTCGAAACCTGCAAATCTTAAGAGAAAGATGACCGTTCCGTACATCCAACTCAACGAGGATCAGTGGAGCACAAATAAAGTTTATTTAGAGGAAAGAATATGTTCTTTTTCCGCCTTAGGCATAAAGTTGCAAAGAAACCGCGGGATGACCGCCGCCACCACCAGCAGCAGCCAATGAATAATCCCAGCGTCGGCGCCGACACGGCTCCGCGGCTTCGGCATCACCCTCCATCGCCTTGCTCCTGATAAAAGCACGCCAAACCAAGCAGTCCCTAAGTCAAGGAAGAACGCGCGCAGAGAGAGCCTGCCGTCGCCGTTCCATCTTCTTGCCTCGTTCGTGTAGCCAGCCAGCCAATCCACCTGCCTGGAGGCAGAGCAAGAGGATGAACGATCCGAGGTACGGGTACGCGTACCCCGCACAAGGTACGTGTAATGCTCTGCGCCTCTGCGGCTCATCTGCTGCTCGAGCTCACAATCCGTCTGCTCTGATTTCTTTTTGCCTTGCCTTCAAGGTTACTACCAGCAGCAGGGACCGTACCAGGGCCCCCCGGTGATGGCGCCGCCGCAGTACCAGTACGCGCCGCCGCCGCGGTCGCCGGGGTTCCTCGAGGGCTGGTACGGTCTCATTGCTACACCGCCGTCGTTCGTTTCTTCGTTCGTTCTTGGGCAGCTATCATTGCCGTCTTTAGTTTGTTTTTCTTATCGATTGGCTCTCTTGGTGCTGGCTGCCGATCGGCTCCGACGTGATTTCGCAGCCTGGCGGCGCTGTGCTGCTGCTGCCTGCTAGACGAGTGCTGCTGCGACCCCTCCATCATGCTCGTCACCTGATGGAAGGAGGGAGCAAAGGCGAACAGATTCAAAGGGTCGGGTTGCTCTTGGTGTGTACGTCCATATAGTTACTGTACCATACCAACCGTGTGATTTGCTCGTGATGGATTTTCTCTCATGATATATGTAAGAATTAATGTTCATCTTGCGGCTGCCTACTAATGCCCGTATATGTTGTAGTTCGAGCGATGGGAAGACACTTTCCGACCCTATGGTTCTTGCTACGGTCTCTAGGGCTGTAAATTCATGATCTTAGGGTTACGGTTACCTTCGAACCATTTTAGTTCAAACGAATGAACTACCTTTTTTTCTCAAAATGATGGATACTTTGATTTCATTTATTTGAATTATAAAGAGATTTACACTGCTACAATAAGCCTCATCACAGACGGCTCCAAACATATTATCACAGGCGGCTTTTAAAACCGCCTGAAACGAAGAGTCTGTGATAATCCGCAATTTCACAGGCGGAGAAGTGAAACCGCCTGTGAAGACTAATTATCATAGGCGGTTCTTCACTAAGGCTAGCCGCCTGTGAAGACATATTATCATAAGCGGTTCTTTACTTAGTCTAGCCGTCTGTGAAAATACTTTATCAGAGACGGGTCGTGCAGCATATATAACCGTCTGTGATAAACGTCTTATCACAGACGGTTATTGAAGAATAACTAACCGCCTATGATAATAAGTCTTCACAGGCGGGTATTGAAGCATAACTAACCGCCAATGATAATATGTCTTCAGAGGCGGATTTTGAAGCATAACTAACCACCTATGATAATGAGTCTTCACAGTCGGGTATTGAAGCATAACTAACCGTCTATGATAATTTGTCTTCACAGGCGGATTCTGAATCATAACTAACCGCCTATGATAATATGTCTTCACAGATGGGTGTTGAAGCATAACTAACTGTCAATGATAATTTGTCTTTACAGACGGTTATTGAAGCATAACTAACCCGTCTATGATAATGAAGTTATCACAGACGGAGTTTACCTATATCAGCCGTCTGTGAAGACCCTTTAACGCAGCCGGTTTCTACCATAACAGACACCGCCTGTGAAAATTAGGTTATCACAGATGTTTCTTTACTTGTATCTAACCGCCTGTGATAATTGTTTTTCACAGTCATGCAGTACTACTGTTGTTATTTCTAATTTCCAGGTCAATTCAATATAATCACGGAACAAAAAACAACAATCATCATAGAACAAAAGACAACAATATTATCATCACAGAAGTCAATTTCACTAAAACAATATACATATGTACAAGTTACAGATACAATTCATCTCAAAGTTTACAAGTTTTCACTAAAAACTGTTTAGATTGGCATAGTCGGAAAGTTCTGGCACATCAGCTGCTGAACCTCTCTTATCAAAGAACTTCCCCTTTTTGTGCAAAATTTCGCGACGAATGAACTGACAGAGTTCAGAAGCAATCCTGTCGGCTCCTCCATCAGGAATACTTCTACAAACCGGCCATTCTTCGTTCAGATTCTTCTTGTGCTGCAATATAACACATAACAAGATTTAGAATGTGTTGGTTTGAACAATCTCAAAGTATAGATCAAAATGAGAGTATACAAGAATTTAGTAGGTATTTTTCGAGCAGTTGTACTATGAGCAATTGAATTTTGAAGTTGGAATCAAAATATAAAAATAATGTTTCTGGTAATATTGAACAGCAGAGAATATAAGCATTAAACTATGCTAGTTACAATGAAAATGAAACATAAAGTAAGAAAATAAGGTATCGATATTAAGGATAACTTACATCCTCACGATTGACTCTATATACGGCGGCGGTCCGAAGATGCTCGCATACATAATACCCGCATAAGACACTCCCAGCAGGCTGCTTCGGACAAGCATAATACGTTTTAATGTCCAATGCATTCGTATTAGGAGGTCTCTGACCGCCAAGCTGTTCCGCGTAAAACCGCCAAGCGCTGTAATACAAGAAATGTCTTATAAAACTTGTCAACACATTCTAAATGTGCGTAAATTAAAATTATTGAATAAACGTACTTTTTCAAAATGGAAAGGAAATCTTTGTAACGATCTGGTGGGTAATCGGCCGAGTCCAAGACTGTTGCCATTCCCTGCGTTGGCTTGATGAAGATCATTATGTAGTGATTACTGCAAACATACAAACACACGTGTTAACAATTACCAATAATTGCTATTTCAATGTCATGTGTCGAACTTACTCGAAGTGGTACGGAGCCTTTACGAGGTCCTGACCGTCTCTGACAAAGTTAAACATCGCATGTCCTATGTAAGCTGCAACTTCTGCCTTTCTATCCTTCTTAAGTTTTGCAATTGCTGTTTCAAAATCTTTTTTTTTCATGTGTTTGTACTGGCTTGATTCTCGATTCGCCTGGACGTCGAATAGCGACTTTGCAATCCTAGTAGGGTCAAGGATATCTGTCTTGTGCACCAACTTTTCATTATCCATGTATTGCATCCTATTGAAGAAGTCCAAAATTGTTATAATCTCATGAAATGCGTATGCATGTAGTAAGAAAAGCAAATACAAAATATTAGAGCACTTACAAGCACCAGACGAGCAGCAGGTTGATTTCGAGCATGCCCCGATGGAAAAGGGAAAGCAGCTCGTCAAATAAAATGACTCGTTTATCTACTCCAGTGCTTCAGAATGCTTCTTTTGGAATACGAAATGTGACGCAATTAAGACCATATTTTGTGCTGGCAGTGATGTACCACTCATGCATTCTTCTGAGCGCGACGGGTTGTTTGCTAAGTTGTACGGATGTCATTAACGGCTTCCCATTCTCAAATTTAGGAGGAACATCCTCAAGCTTGTATATTGGAACTCCTGGTTTAACTAAAGCCGTCCGCCGATTATACATGACACCGTCTTCTTCCCACTCCTCGATATCTTCTAATGCTGGCTCATGAGAAGAACGAGATGCACTCGATTTTCTAATATTTTCCTTCATAGCTTCCAAATACTTTGTCACTTCTGATGAAGGTTTCTTATTTTCGTATGAGCTAACTTTGACAGGCACTGATGATCGAGGAGTAGTCGTCGGAAGTTGGACACTGGCTTGTTGTTGAATCTGTTGTTCAACTGATTGCTCTTTACTCCCAGCAGCTGGGTCTAGTACTACTTCAAGCTGTTGCTCAACTAGTTGCTCTTTACTAGCAACAGCTTGAAGTTGTTGTCCAACTTGTTGCTCTTGGATATCATCATCCTTGCTCAGACATAGGGGGAGTGGATCTTCCCGGACTGGGAGTGGATCTTCATGCACTTTCGCCTTAGAAGATGGGGTTGCAGTATTTGGAGATGCGACGGGGCTAGAAATTGGCTCATCGTCCAACACGATATCACGTCGGTGCCAAAGGATTAATTTGTTGACAGTCTGCCCCAGAGTCGCGATCCCCTCAGGTGTGACGTGGTCTATTTCATAATCTTCATAATCATTATCAATGATCTGAAGAACTTGCACCACAGAATAATACAACAGAAGTGGACTCCCGTTGAAGTCACGATCAAGCTTTGCCATAGCAGTGGCAACCTGTTTGGTTTTGTTCCCTGCTCTGCCTATCGGGACAAGAAGACGACAAGATTTGTCGTTAGCAATATCATCGACAGGGAACTTATGGCCTGACCCTGAGCCTGGCACGGAACCAACGCTGCTAGGGTAGGTAGTTGGAGATACTAATTGCTCCTTTTGCACCGGAACCATCATTGTACTCGGTGCCACTAATTGTCCTGATTGTCTAAGTTGTTCCATTATTTCTTGCATATTTTCTTTGACATTTTGAGCAATTGTTTCATCAAGTGTTTTCTTAAACTTCTCACGTCTTCTATATGTGTCTTTATCTTTAGGGAAACCATCTAGCCAAGACATTTGAGAAGAGACCGCTCGAACCCGTCCGCTGTGTTCAGGGTTTCCCAAGATAGCGGTAAGTTGGTCATTCTCCCTCTTCGGCTTGAAGAGACCCTTCTGTTGCTTTTCAATTACTTCTTTCATTTTATCCTCTACTTTATTCAGAGAGTCGGGCTTTTCAAGTTTGCCCTCGCTGGTCAAACCTGACCGAGCAAAGACCCAGCGTTGAGTTCGCTCATGGCACCCTTCTAATGGGTGAGGATTGCCCTTACTAAGAATTTTGTCTATTATCTTATTCCATTTCTGGACTTTGGGGGCATATCCGGCAGACCCCAAGCGATGATGGTATTTGTTCTTTTTTGCAAGCTCTGACCTAGTTGCACTTAGAGCTTTAGCATCAGGTGTGCTCTTTTGACGAACAAACTCTTGCCACTGAGCTTGTGTGATTTTTCCCATCTTCCTCGGGCTAGGGACCTTACTGGCCTTAACATAAGCATTCATTTCACTCTTCCAGCATCGAAACTTCTTGCCGAAAGAGACCAATGTTGCTTTCTTTACAGCTTTTTCTGTGCCTTTCGGGAACTTGAATTGTTTCTTTATCTTTTCCCACAACCCATTCTTGGTCTGCTCGGGTAATTTCCTCCAATTCTCGGTTGTGATCGGCACAACCTCCCTAACAAGAAAACCGCATGCATTACAGTACTTGGTAACTGAATCCAGTGGTTCTTGGGGAAGCCCACCTGGACCGACCCTTGTTATGTACATGATGCGGTCCAATGGACCCTTATTGGGACCTCGTTGCCCTCGTTTCCGCTTGAGTGAAGCTGAGGATTCATCCATTGGTGAACCTTCTGCGGTTTTAGGAGCCGATGTCACCTCATTGTCTTCGAGATTAATCTAGGTAGAAAAAAATTATAAGACTTCGTATACTTGACAACCAACATTAACTTGAACTGCTGAAGTTAAGATTCGTGATCCATACCTCGTCGGCAGGATCATATTCCGGGTCTAGATCCACTGAAGTCTTTTTCATTTTTATATTCAGAAAAGGATCCGAAGGACTGTGATAGGAGCCTGAACTGCTGGAGTCAGTAAACTCCATATTGTCTTCTTTGTTGTTACTATCAGGACCAGTCTTCTTAGGGCTTTCCATGCTAGATCTAATAAGACAAAAAATCTAATAAATGGCATAACTAAATTTGGTCATATTTAAAACAAATTTTCTCAATTTTGGCTCAATTAAGTAAATTTAGCCAAAACACATTTTTGAAGTTATATAGGTCTAACTAAATTCTTGTATCATAGAGATCGGCATCATATGCTCAGACTCCATTGCCACACCTAGTGTTACCTAGATATGGGCATGAGGATGCTCCTGGCATCACAAATGAGTTGGCCAGCAACTTTTGTTTGGCTTCAGAGCTAAATATAGCATAACTTTGGTAGCTCAGATTAGGTACAATTGCTCAAATGAAGCTGATGGAGCCACAAGTGCAGACATCTTTGGTAGCACAGATTAGCTACAATTGCTCAAATGAAACTTAGAGAAATAAAAGCAAACTTAGCCAAACTTAGTCTAGCATAGCTAACTCTAAGCAAAAGTAGCCAAATATAGCTAAATATAGCATAACTTAGTCAAAATTAGTCAAGTATAACTATATCTAATGTAACTTAGCCAAAATTAGCCAAATTTGGTCAACTTAACCAAATATAGCTAAATCTTGCCCCTAATAGAGAATTATGTGGCATATGCAAGGCCGATGACAGAAATAGGGAATATACTGTTGTTACTAGAGTCTAGAATCATGTTTACCACTAATGTGTCAGAACAGTTTCAGACACACAGAACCAACTACCAATTTATCGTGATATAACCATCCACATAAATCTTGCCCCACCGAACCCTAACCAAAGATGCCACCGATCTTGACAGTTTTTCGAATTCTACCGAACCCTAACCAAGGATGCCTACCATTATCTAATTCCCGAACCCTAACCAAGGATATGCAAGGCGGCAGCGAGGGCGGGGAGGGAGGCGGCACGGCGAAGGAGGATGGAAGGTCGAAGGGTTTAGGGTTTACCTTGAAGCTCGGCGGCGACGGAAATGGCTTCGCTCGGCGTACCTGGAAGTGAGGAGGGCGAAGCTCGGCGGCGACGGTTATGATCAAGAACCGGCTATGAAGTTCATGACATTATAGACGGTTATTAATTAAGAACCGCCAACGAAGATCATGTATTTACTCAGACGGTTGTTCCTTAAAATCCATCTGTGAAGTTCATTGCATTACAGACGGTTATTAATCAAGAACCGCCAACGAAGATCATGTATTTACCCATACGGTTGTTTCTTAAAATCCGGCTGTGAAGTTCATTGCATTACAGACGGTTAATAATTAATAACCGTTTGTGAAGATCATGTATTTACCCAGACGGTTGTTTCTTAAAATCCGTCTGTGAAGTTCGTTGCATTACAGGCGGTTCATAATTAAGAACCGATTCTGAAGATCATGTATTTACCCAGACGGTTGTTCTTTAAAATCCGCCTGTGTTGTTCTTTCATCACAGACGGTTATTATATCATTCGTCATCACAGTCGCATATTTTTAAGGACCGCCTGTGTTTGAAAAATTGAGGCGCCTGTAAAAATGCTTTTTGTAGTAGTGTTAGGGTCACCGGCTTATTTACACACCTGATGACCAAACATGTTTTTTGTTTCAACCTGATTTTCATTTTTTGTTAAAACAAATGTCATGGTGTTACAAACTGAATATGTTCCCTTTTTACAAATAAAATGAATACCCCTTAGTTCTGAAATACTTGACCCTCTAAGTCAAATGAAAAAGTATTTTATTACCTGACCACTAAGTATATAGAAAAAATATTTTATTACTTCACACTACAATATCTTCACCCCCGTTTTTGTGAGCATGATTATGTAAAAAAAAGGGAGTGGATGGGTAAAATGATAAATTGGGGTCTTCCTTAATTTTTTTTGCTAAGTTGTTTGAACAGTCAAGTATTTCAAAATGTAGAGAGTATATTGTTTATCCTTAGATTTTGCTTAGTGATGCACATAGAACGAGATTCTATGCGGGGCTCAATCTCCTCCTTTGGGCAGGAGGGGACGACTCAGGTCTCCCATCCCCTTGTTCAATTCGCCCTAGGTAATAAGTAAGATATGCATTGTATTTTTGTACAGTTAGATTATTAAAAAAATATTATCGAACATGATACGTACATTACGTAAGAAATCTAAAAATGAGACAAAGATGGGTGACAGGCTCAAAGGAAAGGTCTCTGATATGGTTACGCAAGACGTGCCCACTTCAGCAAGGATCTGACATGGTTCAGTTGAACGTACAAGGAGACGAGTTACAATACAACCCATTTCAGTTAAGAAGGTATCTGCGACGCGCCCTCCTCTCTGACAATTGGGAGACGCGCTTCTGACATAGCGTGTTTTCTTTTTGCGAAAGAAATGAGATGTACTTTACAGAAAGCGTGTCTCCTTTGTCTTCGGTCAGACAGACATGAACACGTCGATGAACGATGATACTCATTCATTCCCGTTGAACACAAAAGATACTCATCACACAGATGAACATAGATAACACATGCATTCGTTAACAATATATTAGAGAACACAAAAAAAGTATAAGACACAAGAAAAGAAAAAACAACATCAACTAAAAACAACAAAAGAAAACCTAAATCCTACTCTTCTTCTTCCTCCTCCTCCTCCTCCGGCGGCCATCTGGCGCTGGTGCAATAGGAGTCCTGGCCGGTTGCTCCAGCTGCCCAAAATCCGGCGGTGCAACCTCTCGATCGAGGTTCTTCGCCATCGCTGCCACCAGAATATTGCAGCCCTTGGGCTGAGCACCTCGGCCATCGTCTCAAGCAGCCTCTAGAACCGATCGAACAACATCTCGAGCAGCTCGTTGTTGAGCCTCTCGGGGGAGCGGCAACACTGTTTCCTGCAGGGTGGCTCCCTCGGCGGGCTTGACGGCGGAACATTGGCCATGCTGGGTTGTCTGCGCAGAGAAGACGATTGAAGAGAATAGGAGAGACTGATGGCGCCTTATATAAGGTCTGTGTAGAGACGCAAAATGGAGACGCGCTTAACACCGAAGCACGTCGCCTATGCTCGACGTCTCCCTCTCCTCTGCTAAAAGGAGGACACGCTCATACAAAAAGCGCGTCTCCTATTACCCACGTCTACTTTAGCTTCGTGAGGTTCTCCATTTTGCTTCGGTTCACTATTAATATCACAAATCACTGAAGTTAGAGCACATTTACTTGATAACTAAATCATTCACTTGTCCAGAAAATAATCAAAATCCTTCATGTTTGCAATTGCTTTCACATAGTTCACTGTCCACACAACGAACACACCACACGTTCATTCATTCACATAGTTGAACATAGATAAATTTCATTTATTAACACAATATTTAACAAAACACAAGAAAAAGTATGATACACAAGAACACAAAAACATCAACTAAAAACAACAAAGAAAAACTAAATCCTCCTCCTCCTCCTCCTCCTCCTCCTCCTCCTCCTCCTCCTCCTCCTCCATGGCGCTTGCATGCGTATCTGCTTGCCCTTTTTGTACCGAGCAACACATCCCTTTTATAGACCAAGGGATGGCTATTACATAGGTTGTCGGGCTCGACATGTGGCCCCGATAGTTACTCTTGCCTAATACACAATTAAGTGTGTTTAAGCACCCTAATAACATGATAACACGTCTTAATGGTGGCGTTACCAGTATTAAGGGTTTATTGATCGTGCGCCATTAATAGTTCATTAATGGCACATAATCATGCACTACAGGAAAAGCGATCATTTGCGACGGCCGGCTTTATTTGCGACGGCCAGCCGTCGCAAATACCTTAAATTGCGACGGCCCGCCTCTGGCCGTCGCAAATAAGGTGGCCGTCGCAAATAATCTCTTATTTGCGACGGCCTTCGGGCCGGCCGTCGCAAATAAGAGCTTATTTGCGACGGCAAACCCTAGGACCATCGCAAATAACACAGCCGTCGCAAATAAACCCTTATTTGCGATGGCCGGTTAAAAGGCCGTCGCAAATAGGATTTAATTGCGACGGCCGTAAGTCCGGGCCGTCGCAATTAACAAGGCCGTCGCAAATTAAGTCTTATATCGGGAAGCTCCACCCCGACCCTTCATTTTCCTCAACACGCCGCCGCCGCGCCCCCGCCACCGCCGCCGCGCCCCCGCCGCCGCGCCGCGCCCCCGCCGCCGCGCCGCGCTCCCGCCCGCCGCGCCCCCGGCTCCGCCGCCGGCCCGCCGCCCTCGGCCCCGCCTCCGCGCCCGCCGCCCTCGGCCCCCGCCTCCGCGCCCCCCGCCACCGCCGCCGCGCCCCCCGGCCCGCCGGCCCCCGCCGCCGCGCCCCCGGCCCGCCGGCCCCCGCCGCCGCGCCCCCGGCCCGCCGGCCCCCCCCCCCCCCCCCCCCCCGCCGCGCCCCCGGCCCGCCGCGCCCCCGGCTCCACCGCCGCCCCGCCATCGCCGCCGCGCCCCCCGCCTCTGCGCCCGCCGCCCTCGGCCCCCACCGGCGTCGCTTCCGCCTCCGGCCCGCCGCGCCACCGGCGTCGCCGCTACCCGGCCCGGACCGCTGCTCCCCCGACCGGACCGCCGCGCCCCGATCTTGAGGTCAGTGCTACTCCCCCCTGTTTTAGGGTTTTTTTTTCAGATGTAGCTAGCAATTTTGTTAAGAGGTAGTAGCAATTAACTATAGTAGCTTAGAATAGCTTGTATAGTTGTTAATATGGATTGTAGCAATTAGCAATTTGAGTGATGCAAATAAGATTGTAAACTAATTAAAAAGGGCCGAATATGGTGCACAAATGGTGTGCTGGTCGTAGAGGGGATACACCAATTTGTGAAAGTGACATGGATTCATGATGATATCTGGTGAATGTGTCAAAAATCTACAGAGAATCAGGCAACACTTTGGATTTAAGCATTCAGTACCAAAAGGATAAGCATCATGGAGTTAACACATATTCTCATGCCAAATATTTCAAACTAAAATGAAAGGAATAGGTTACTTTTGTAGCAATTAGCTATAGTAGCAATTAGCTACTCCCCCCTTCATATGGATTGTTCAATCTTCGAATGAGTAGAAATTGTTGCTCGATCTTGATGTTAATTATGCTTAGTTGTTAATGATGTTGGTTATGCAAATTTGTTGATAATGTTATTGATTATGTAGATGTTAAGCATGCTTATGTTTTGCTTTAGTATTCTTAATGTTTATGTTCATTGCTGCTTATCGTTATTGAATTAAGTTATTAAATGTTCAAATTTTGATTAATTGTTATGTTTCTTTTAGCATGTTCAATATTCTTTATATATATAAATATATAAATATAAATATAAATATATATATATATATAAGCGGGTTAAAACGATAATGTATCAGAAGAAATATCAAAAGAGAGAGGAGATATTCTACGCCATATCGCCTGCGGCGAGCATGACAGCGGAGGAGAGGCCGGCAGCGGAGGACGGCCCTGACTATGAAACTTTCAACTCTGACCCACTTTTCTCCTCACTCTCGTTCTCTTTCCTCATTCGTAAATGACCTGAAAATGAACATGAGCAACGTAACCTATAGCAATTGATTACCCGTTTCGGATCGGCACGTCTCACATGCCATTGGCATGTGAGACGTGCAGGTTCGGAATTGTCCCTTTTTGGACAGCCTCGGAGTGACCGAGGGGGCGTGGCTTGTGACGAGACGCGGGTCCGGATTTGGACGAGATTTCGGTGGCGTAACCCTGTTGTTCTCTGCTGCACCATTTTCGGGCGTGCAGTGGAGAACAGCGGGGTTATGCTGCCGAAATTTCGTTCGAATCCGGATCACGCGTCTCGTCATGAGCACGCTCCGCTCGGTCACTCTTGGGTGGGTTTAGGATCTATCTGCCTAGGTTGTAGGGCCGTGACATAACACAACAATACATTAACGACAATTTCTTTCGCATTAAACTGCAAAGTCAAAAATGGGTGAAGACCGCAGTTGGATGTATACTGGCTGGAAGAGCAGAAATGGTGGTCACTCCGATGAGTGGTTTATCAAGTTAGATCAATTTTTGGATCGAGCATTTTCGTTGTCAACGGAAGATATGGTGCGGTGCCCATGTACAAAATGCCGAAACACTAAGTTTTTGAGAAGATTGGAGCTTTCGTTTCACTTATGTCGAAACGGTTTCACTCCACAATATGAAGTGTGGACCTTCCACGGCGAGACTAATTCTCGAGTCATAGCCGAAGTGGATGAGGATGATGATATAACAGAGGTTGATAGGATGGATGAGATGTTAGAAGCTCTTGAAGTGGAGGATCCTCTTACAAATGAGGCAGAGAAGTTCTTCGAGGAGCTGAAGAAATCACAAGAGCCGTTGCATGAACACACGGATGTGACCGTACTTGCTTTCTTGACCAGATTTATGGCAATTAAGTCCAAGTACTTTTTTTCCATCAACTGCTACAATGATCTCATGAAATTGATCTGCGATATCCTTCCACGACCTCACAAAGCGCCACCAGATATGTATCAGTCAAAGATCAAGATATCTGGTCTCGGTATGAAGTATGAGAAAATTGATGTGTGCCCAGACAACTGCATGCTATTCTGGAAAGAGCACGCCAATGAGAAGATGTGCTTGAAATGTGGTAAATCGAGGTATGTCGAAGTTGTTAATGACGATGGCGATAATGTGATGACAGATGTCGCACATAAGCAGCTTCGTTACTTGCCTGTGACACCTCGGTTGAAGCGGATGTTTCTTTCAAAAAGAACCGCAAGACACATGAGATGGCACAAAGAAGGTAAACGTGAGAACAAAGAATTCTTGACGCATCCGTCCGACGGTGATGCATGGAAGGCGCTAGACCGTTTCGATCCAGACTTTTCTCGTGATGCGAGGAATGTTCGCATCGGATTAGCGACAGACGGATTTTCACCGTTCAGTACGAATGCCGCGCCATACTCATGTTGGCCTGTCTTTGTCATTCCGTACAACCTGCCACCTGCTTTTTGTACGAGGAACGAGTTCATGTTTCTCAGCCTCATTGTACCTGGACCTGATCATCCCGGGTCACGTCTCAACGTGATGTTAAAACCGCTGATCGAAGAATTGAAAGTCTTGTGGACAGGAGTCGAAGCGTACGACAGTTACAAGAAGCAGAAATTCAACCTTCGAGCTGCTTATTTGTGGTCCGTCCATGATTTGCCGGCATACGGCATGTTTTCCGGATGGAGCACTCACGGTCGTCTGACGTGTCCGATATGTGCTTCAGACACGGATTGCTTTCGACTAACTCATGGAGGCAAAATATCTTATTTCGATTGTCACAGACGTTGGCTGCCCTCGAATCATATATTTAGGCAGCAGAGGCATGTCTTTCGAAAGAACACTGTTGTCACTAAAGGACCACCGAAGCGTCTCAACGGGTCAGAAATTTCTGATATGTTGGACAAACTGTTGCCTGATGAAGGTCGTCCTGGATATTTCGTAGGTTATGGAGAGGAACACAATTGGACTCACATATGTGGACTTTGGGAGCTACCATATGTGAAGTCGTTGATTCTAATGCACAACATTGATGTCATGCATCAGGAGCGTAATATGAGCGAAAGTATCATAAGCACTTGCATGGATATGCCTGGCAAAACGAAAGACAATTATAAAGCTAGACTAGATTTGGCAGACATTTGTCACCGTCCAACTCTTGAAATCTCTGAAAGTGGTGGAAAGCCACGTGCTTCTTTCTGTCTTCGATCGAAAGAAAAGAAAGAAGTTATGAAATGGATGAAAACTTTGAAATTCCCAGATGGTTACGCAGCTAGCCTAAAACGAGCCGTAAATGTTAACACAGGAAACCTCACTGGGTTGAAGAGTCATGATTATCACATTATAATGGAAAGACTCCTACCTGTTATGTTCCGAGGCTATCTAGATGATGCGGTGTGGAAGGTTTTAGCCGAGCTCAGCTATTTCTATAGACAGCTTTGTGCTAAAGAAATCAAGATCGGGATGATGGATAAGTTAGAGAAGGAGATACCCATACTTTTATGTAAGATGGAAAATTTTTTTCCACCGGGTTTCTTCAATCCAATGCAACATCTGCTTATCCATCTTCCATTCGAAGCTAAAGTTGGCGGTCCTGTGCAATATAGGTGGATGTATCACATTGAAAGAGCGCTACGATATCTGAAACCAATGGTTGGCAACAGGGCAAGGGTGGAAGGGTGCATCGCTGAAGCATATGCTCTTAAAGAAGTTGGATACTTTTCAAGTGTCTACTTTGCGGAAGAAAACAATATCAATACTTCGGCTATGCGGTACAATGTGGACGAAACACCCCCTCTAAGCGACCTTTCCATTTTTCAAACGAGAGGCACCACCGTTGGTAGCTACACGACCTACGTGCTATCCGAACAGGAAAGGACTGTTGCTTTACTCTACATGTACGCAAATATAGAAGGCATGCAGGAATACTTCGAGTAAGTGTTTCTCCTATGTTTATGCTAATCTACATATTTTGCTACACATGTACTCTAAAAGATGTTTTTTCATGTTCAGCGAGTTCCACAGACAATATTGGCCACATAGGCATCAACCTACGGCCAAACAAGTAGAAGCGATGCGAAAGGAAGGAATAAATGGGGGACAGAGTTTTCTATCTTGGTTTCGAGAATATGTAATATTCTCTCGTCTTCTATGTATTATAAATTACTATTATTAAAGAAGTATTATATAATATTCTCTCGTCTTTTATAACAGTGTCGGACTCACAGTGTCCATGAAGATTTGCGGCAGCTATCTTATGGATTGGTGAATGTTAGAAGCTATGGTCGATATGACGTAAATGGCTTCCGATTCCGTACAACTCATTTTGAAGCTCATCGTCCTCTTGCGGCAACATCAAATTCCGGTGTTGTGACGAGAGCAATGGACACTCAAGGGAATTTAACCGATTATTATGGTATCATTAATAAAATCCTTGAATTTACTTTTACCGGAAATAAGACCCTTCGAGTTGTCTTCTTTGACTGTGACTGGTTTGATCGTACTCATGGAACTCGAGAAAACCAATTTGGAATGGTGGAAGTGAAACATAAGGACCGACTACGGGGTTACGATACATTTGTTCTTGCGCATCAAGTTGAACAAGTGTATTATCTACCTTATCCATGCACGAAGCTCAGTGCTTGGTGGGTGGTATATAAGGTGAATCCTCGTGAGCGGCTATATACTCCTGGGGATGATGGTTACCATGATAGCGAAGACGTTGAAGAAGTGTACCAAGAAGAAGAGTTGCCAGACACTTTTATCGTCGAGCTTGGTGCAGGACTCGATCAATTAGTTGGAGATGTTGAAGACGTTGAAGATGTAGAGGCAGATGATACACGAAAACAAAAATTAGAACAGGCCACGATGGAAGATCGTTGGGCTGGTTTAAGGAGTAGGGCACGGACACATGACAATGATGTTGATGAATTTTGAAAGTGACTACAAGTAATGTTTTCTTGAAGATAGTAACATGAATTTTATATATTTTATTTGCATATTTACTAATTATCTAATTACAATAGGATGGCGTCAAAGAAGGGTAAGAAGGTGCCGCCGACGAGGGGGTTCTACCCCTCTAGACCTGAGGACGCTTTCGTTGGTGCCTCGTCGACTGGCAGCAGACGCTCTCAGCTGCTGGGGCACGTTCAGACCAGCTCTAGAGCTTCGTCACAGGTAAATGTCACTCGTTTTTGACAAATTCTTTAAATTCAAATTCACATTAAACTTACTTATGAATCATTTGAATGTTGTAGTCCTCACCGGCTGACTCAGAGGCTGCGGCGCCTTCGGTGAGCCAGCCTTCGGCGAGGCAGCCCTCGGCCAGCCAGCACTCGGCGAGGCAGCCCTCGGCGAGTCAGCCCTCGGCCAGCCAGCTCCCGGCTGGCGATGACTTTGTTCCTGAGGCCTTTGACTCGGCTGGTGAGGAGCCGTCTGGGTCACCTGACGTGGCGCCCCAGCAGACGCGGAGGACGAGGAGGACTCACTTTGTCAGTCCTCCCGCGGTCCCTTCACAGAGGATCGTGATTCGTCCAGTCGGAGACAGGTAATAAAAATTATAGTTTTCAATTTTAGTTTCTTTTGATTACTTAAGTAATGAATGAATGAATAAACATCTTACAGGAGTTGGGACGACTTGTCTTTCACCGGTGAGAAACACCAGAGACCGGTGAACGGTGTCCTCGGGTCCATAGTGCGTTTGCACTATCCCGGGGTCATCGACGGAGTGCCTGCTCTTTCGTGGGAGGACTACGCACGTGTCCATCACCAGGAGCACGGCAACCTTCAGGAGGCCGTATGGGCCGATTTTATGGTAAGTATGTAAAAAAGTTTCTAAGTTACAACTATTAAACTCTTTTAGTGCACATCTCTTCAATATATTCTTTATCGCAGGCAAGATATATTTTAGAGGACCCGGACGACCATCGCATGTTTGAGGATGCGAGGCGAGTGTTTCACTTCAACGCTGCCAAGGCGCTTCGACAAGCTTTGTCGAACGCCCGTGTTCAAATTATTAATGAGCACTTGAAGGCGAACCAGCAGCACGTGTTACACTTCCGGCAGGAGAGCGAGAGGCACCTGACGGAGGAGGAGTACGCGCAGGTACGTGGAGTGTAGTAAGTATTTTTTTCTGATAATGTCCTCGATGGTACTTTTAACGACTTTCAACTATGTGCAGGGCCACGTGAGCTGGTTGCAGGGTCGGAACGATGCATTTCGGGCCCTTTGTCGCTACTGGGCTAGCGACGAGTTTAAAGCTAAGTCCGCGAAGGCTCGAGACTGCAGAGGGGTGGAGGGGAAGAGCAGACACGGGCAAGATAACCACTTGCGTTTAGCTAAACGCATGGTAAGTGTGTGTAACTTATGTTTATATATTAATAATATATTGTTCGTACTAACATGTATTGACAGGAGCGCGAGACGGGGGTGCCGCCCACCCCTGCTGAGGTTTGGAAGAGAGGTCACAGGGACCCTTCTCAGCCGACGGGGTGCAGTCAGGCTGCAGCCGAGCGGTTGGTAAGTTTAGAAACCATTCATATTACATATAACTATATAGATTGTTGAACTTACACGATTTTATTGTTTTGCAGGCTAAGTACGGGGAGGAGGCTAGGAAGATACACGGCCAGGATTTCGATTGGGAACGTCAATCGATCGATCCTCAAGCCGCGTATGCAACCGGTGGTGGAAAAGCACACGGAAGGTGAGTTTGCAAGTCATTTTATCGTTTTCAATTCAAAGTATTCAAGATATTTTAATTTCATATTACTGACTCTCTTTTTTATAGGCTCGCCATATTCGACGGAGTTGTCGACTCGAGGGCGGGTAGACCTGCGAGAGGCAGCTCCACGCAGGCTTCGGGTACGGGAGGTCGCCGCTCGCAGAGGGACATTGAGATGCAGTCCCTCCGAGAAACTGTAGAAGAAAATGAAAGGCGACATGAGGAGGAAAGGAGGGCGATGGAGGCCACGATCCAAACCCAGGCAGCAGCGTTGGCGCAGATGCGGGAAGCAATGGAGGTAACAATCTAAAAATTAAAATTCTTATTAATTCAGCTTAAATGACTTACTAATAGGTAGCATTTAATGTTTGCAATGACAGGCCATCGCTCGGGCGCAGGGTCTGGGAATCCAGCTACCGGTACTACCACCGGTCCTCCCAGGCGATCCTTCTTCAGCGGGTCAGGTAAGTCTCTATGTAATCCTTCTTCTCCAGCGTAATAAGATTGAGATAGATGAAAGAGAGAGATAGTTAGATAGAAGAAAATGATTGAGATAGAAGAAAGAAAGAGATAGAAGAAAGGGAGACAGAAGAAAGAGTGAAAGATAGATAGAGTAGGATGGGAATGAAGAGAGAGTAAGATGTAGATGGAGATAGAGAGAGGGGAAGATAGAGGGAGGGAGATGTAGATGGAGATAGAGGGAGGAAGATAGAGGGAAAAGGATAGCAATAGAGAGATAGAGTGAGCAAGAAAGATAGAGTGAGAGACAAATAGAGAAATGAAAAGAGAGAGGAAGAGAGGGTGATCTAGATGAAGATAGAGGGAGAGGGAGGGAGAGAGATGTTGATGCATATATTCTAACTCTAAGTTTTATTAATTGCAGGGATCCGCGACGGCTGCACAAACGCCGTCGCCTTCGCTACCGCCGCCTGGATTGAGGCGCGACGACGACGACTTCGACTTCGGAGGTGGCTTCGGAGGTTAGATGGGCGAGTGAGCCCTTTTATTTACTTTGTTGATGACGATGTGAGATGTATCGGAATTTGAGTTTGTGATTGTGATGATCTTTGTGTATATATTGTGTATGCTGTGTATGCTGTGTATATTGTGTTGTGAATCTGGCCATCGAGCCGGTTAGAGTTTTCTGTTTTTAAAAAAAAATAAAAAACCTTATTTGCGACGGCTTTTTATACAGTACCGTCGCAAATAAGGTACCTAGCCGTCGCAATTAAGCCACTGCTATTTGCGACGGCCAGGCCGTCGCAAGTAATCTTTAATTGCGATGGCCAGGCCGTCGCAAATAGAGTCGTGGGCCCGGAAGAGGACACGTGGGCCCTGCCCTCTAAACTTATTTGCGACGGCCCAGCCGTCGCAAATAGCAGAACTTAATTGCGACGGCTCGGCCGTCGCAAATAAGCTTTAATTGCGACGGCACGGCCGTCGCAAATAAGGCCGCGGGTCCCACCAGCCCGCAGCAACAACTTGCGACGGCCTCCCCTAGCCGTCGCAAATAAGTTTATTTGCGACGGTGGCCGTCGCAAATAAGCTTATTTGCGACGACATATTTGCGACGGCCGGAGGCCGTCGCAAATAAAGAAAGCCGTCGCAAATAGCTTATTTGCGACGGCATCTGGCTTATTTGCGACGGCTTCGGCCGTCGCAAATCGTCGGGATTCCTGTAGTGATGCCTTGTAATTGTAGCAATAAGAGTCCTTTGAACACTTATGCCGTTGGAGATCCGTTTGTATTCCCGTTGGTGGTGTAGGTCCGGAGGCTTGACACGTGGCAGCTCCGGAGCTTTCCCTTGCGGGAAGGTAGGTCCAAAGCTGCTATACACGTGGAGGCATCGGGGCTTCCTTATGCTGTGGGTTCGGTTCGGGGTCACTATACACGTGTCAAGTGCGGAGCTATCCTGTGTAGAGGGTTTGGCTGCGGTCTTGTGTTACACGTGGCAGTGTCGGAGCTCCCCTATGTAGAAGGTGGGTCCCGTGCCATTTGACACATGGGGCCTAAATAGGTCTTCAACTTTGACAAGTGGAACTCCCTTGCACTTATTACGGTATCATGGGATACCCGGTACGCACGGTACCGATAGTGGCCCCCAAGCCCACCTCTGGGAGAAAACCCTTTGGGTTAAGTTATTCTCCCGGAGGTGGGGCCATCCTCGATTCCCATGCTGCAGCTTCAAAGGTCTTCTGATGTACCATTGCGGCGATGGTTCGGGGTTAAACCATCATCGCGTGGCTTTTTTTGAATGCAGCAGATGAGATCTTTGAGTGCGGATCTCACGCAATTGAAGGTCGTCGGTTCCCAATACGAAAATTGTATCGATTTCGAGCACCTTGTCAGACCACCGCCCTCGGACTTCCCACCGCCCATCATGACAACGGTTCACCTGGGGTAATAACCTCAACTTCTTTGTCGGGGTGGCCCCGAGCACATTCGTTATTGACAGGGTAAGTTCTTTGTAATGTGGACTTGCTCTCATTGTGGTTTCCATCCAAGCGTCATGGAGGCTTACTTAAGAAGGAAAGTCCGCACAGTTTGAGGACTCTTTATGCTTTCGATCAAACTCGCGCTCAGAGCCTCCCAAACTTTGCCTAGCTTTCTCATCTTGCGCTCCACCTTGCCGCGATGGAGTTAGGTCTTCCCAAGAGGCACATCCAGAGCAAGGACAATCTGATGAAGGTCTGAACCTTCATGGGATGGTCCAGCGACTCCTTCAACCACTTGGTCTGTGCCGACAAGCTCCCCTTCAAGAAGGATAGCTGCGACGAGATGGTGTACTTTTTGACATATGCCATGGTGGGACTTATCCCACCCTTTTCGAGTTTCACCTTGATGCTGTTGGACTTCTACGGCCTCCAACTGCATCACCTCAGCCCGCACTCCCTCCTGCTCGTGGTGGCTTTCGTCCACTTTTGTGAGATGTGGGTGGGCGTGCCTTCGTGCGTCAAATTGTTTTGGACCTTCTTTACGGCCCATACCACCGACAAGGGGATAGAGTTGCTTGGCTTCTACTACTTTGTGAAGTGCAAGAACTGTCCCTTCAAGTATTGAAGTCATTCCCCTCTGGCAAATGGGACAACTGGAAGAAGGATTGGATCGTCATGTAGTGGAGGAGCACGACAGGTTGGAGCTACCCCAAGGACTCCCCAACATCGACACCGATGCTTGGAATGTAGTTCCAAAGCTATCGGATGCATTTAACCCTGTCCTGACCAGGATCCGAGAATGTGTGGAGGGTGGAGTGACCCCCCAGATGGTCTTCGGAAATTTCTTGGTGAACAGGTGGGCTCCGCCGAGGAGGAGGGAGAAGCTCGCTTGGGCTTTCAACAGTATGATGGATGAGGACCGGATTGAAACCGGTTTGAAATCCAACTTGGATGATGAAGCTTTGAAGCTCCATCTCAAGAAATTTCAGCATGGGTCTATCACCGATAATGCCTTAGCTCCGCCGGCTGCTTTCCTTCCTGTAAACATGATTCTAGATATCAGCAGGGAGCTCTGGAGGAAGATGCTAGCGCTAGACGACCTCGGTGAGGTGGAGAAGCATAGGGTATCCAGGGTTGTAATACTCGGAGCTTCCGAGGAGGTGGTTACCCCTACGCCGAGCCGAAAAGTTGATGACATCGTCAAGGGCAAGGGTAAGCAGCCATCCGAATCTTCCAGCATGAAAAGGAAGCTGAAGCATGCTCATGGGAGTTCCGTCAGGTCCGCTCCATGTACAACTGCCCCTTCTACCCGACGAGGGAGATCTTCTGCAGCGACACCTCCTCCGGTGCAGGCGCCCTCGAGAGGCGCTAGTTCTATGCAGTCGACTCCAGTTCTGGTGCCAGCTACGAGCTCCAGGTTCGGTAGTCCTTCCCAACGAAGGAAGACCTCGGTTGGGGCAACACCAATGACGATGGTAGGCTCCGGGTGACATTTCAGAGGTCCCTCCGTGCCAACCACGACAAGTTCCAGTTCTGAGCCTCCGGCGAAGAAGTTTCACGCCGATTGGAGTGGTAGCTTCCCAAGGCAAGCTTTGCATTTTCACCTTGATTTGCAACTCTTATGTTTATTCCCAAGGTGCTGTTTTGAATCTTCCAATTTTTTTACTGCAGGGCGTCAAAGATGGGGTCTAAAGTTTCAGTCCTCTGTTGCAACGGCCAAAACAGTACGGACAGAAACTCCAGCTTCAACTCTCGTGCCTCCTCAAATGGTGGCTGAGGTCATGGCAGCTCCGGTGCCACCTGTCGTGGATCTAGATTCAAAGTCATCGCCAGAGACTCCTGTGTTAGCGCCGTACCACGGGAGAGACATGCATGAAGATGCTCCAGTAGTGGCGTTATCAGCGACTGAAGCTCCGACACAAGACGCAGAGATGGTGGAAGCTCCGGCAATAGGGCCAGAGGTAATTGAGGCTCTAGTCGCTGTGCCAAAAGTTGCTGTTGAGCCGGTAGATGAACTGGTTGTGTCAGAAGCTCCAATTCCTGAGCCGGAAGTCGTTGATGCCCCGACAACCGAGTCGATGGTACTTGAAGTTCCAGCCCTTGAGCCGGAAGTTGTTGAAGCTCCGACAGTTGAGTCGGAGGTAGCTGATGTGTCAATGCACGAGTCGGCGATGGAAATGGCTTTGGGTGAAGCTCCAACGATCACCCCGAAAGTAAATGCTCCGGAGGTGTCCATGACCGAAGCAGAACACCATGAAGAAGCGGTGGCAGGCTCTCCACCCACGGAGTCAACAGTTGAAGTTCTTGCTGCAGGACCTTCAGTGTCGGCTCCGGAGGTAGAAGTTTCCCCAGTGGGTTCTTCCTCAGCTGCCACCAAGGAGCCCCCGGAGGGTCGCCCCAGTGCCATATAAGCTCAGGGAACCACGCTTTTTGCGTGGGACCTTATTTTTGTTCTAGAAGACCCCTTGGAGCTAGCAGAGGTGATCCCGGCGGGTCCGGAGCCTATCCCCTTGGCATTGTCCATAGACAATGCTTGCTCAAGCCTCCGAAAAGTTTAACTCGCCTTCAACCATGAAAGTAAGGTCCTTGAAGAGGAGCGCCACACCTTGAGGCGTTAGCGCAACAGGCTCCACTTCGAGACCAATCTTGCATAGACGAGGCTTGCTGATCAGAAGGAGTGGGTGAAGATGGAAGCAGCCCGAATGGAATACTAGGGCAAACTACTGGAGGAGAAGGAAGCCGACATCAGGTCGCCTGACGCTAATTCTCGGGAGATCCTCGAGCATGCCAAGGAAATGAGTGATGGTGCTGACGAGCGTCACAAAAACCTCAATGAACTAAATGAGGTCCTCCTAAAGCATCGAGCAGACCTTGATGCAAGACAAGAGAAACTCCTGGAACAACAGGAGTATGTTTTGAAAAGGAAGGAAGAGCTCAGTCAGAAGCTAACTCTGGCTGAGCCAAATTTGGCAGATCATTTAAGAAGTTTGATCTGTCGAGTAAGGAGGAGGAGGAAAAGTACTGGAAACTGGGGCAGGAGCTCTCAAAAAGAGAAGCTGATGTTGCCACCAGAGAAGGAAAAGTAAGAGGCGGGGAGAAAGACCTGGCGGAACGGCAGAACCGCATCCACCTCCGGGAGACAGAGCTAGCCGACCGTGAAAAGCAAGTGTCCGAGAATATGCAGCAACATGCCAAAGCGTTTGAGCACCTCGCTCGCAAAAGTTCGGAGCTAGCGGCCGCCCGGAGATCACTGGAGGACCTGCGGAGCTCGAGGGCAACTGAATCTTTGATGGTATGTGATTTCATGGGACATGCGGACAGAGCCCTTGTGCCTCTTGGCTTCAGTCCAATATGCTCAGAGGACCCAGCGCAGGAGCTGGACTAGACGCTGGTGGCACTTGGCTCTGCTGGTAGCAAACTCGACGCAATGGGTGATGTCATCGCTGATCAGCTGGAGACTGAGGGGAAATCTCTTGCCAAGGATGTCCCTGAGTATGTCTTTGTGTGTTACAAAAGCCGAGACCCTCAATTTTCTCTTGATCCGGTCTTTGAGGACTCATTGCTGAAGAGGAGGATGCCGCCAAAGCTAGTGTCCTAGAGGCTGCTAAGAAGGTTGCTTCGTTTTTCCGCAGGACATAGATGCTCCAATAGCTAGGACATTTTCCTTTTGTCTTATGTTGTAACCCTGATTTTGTAATCCAGTACTTTGAATGAATCAAATCCACTATTTCTACAATGAATTCCATTTTCTGTCCTTGTCTTCAATACGCTGTCCTTTATTTGATTGCCCCCTGGTAGATGTACACAATTTGATTGCGAACATGTACCAAAAGGATTTGACAGTGTGTTGATGACTTGGACACTTCAAACTTATAGGTTTTAGGTCCAGAGTTTATTTTGACTTCTCCGGGGAGCTTTTGTAACATCGACAGCGGGCCCCCTGGGTTGTCAGAGCTTGGTAAGTCCGACGGCGCCCATTGTCTACACGTATAACATCATCGACGGGCCCCCTAGGGTTGTCGGAGCTTGGTAGGTCTGACGACGCCTACTGTCAACACGTAGGACGTTGACAGCGGGCCCCTTGGTGTTGTCGGAGCTTGGTAGGTCCGACGGCGCCCACTTTCAATGCGTAGAACGTTAATGGCTGGCCCCCTGGGGTTGTCAGAGCTTGGTAGGTCCGATGACGCCCACCATCAATCGTAGATAACGTTGACGGCGATCCCGTTGGGTGGTTATTCCTTCTGCACTTGAATTATACTTTATGTCAACGTCCGACCCTCATGGAAGTTAGCGGAGCTTGTTAGCTCTGGTAGCGCCCACTTTCAACGTCCTAAAACATTAATGGCGGGCCCCCTTGGAGGTTGTCGAAGCTTGATGGCCCCGTCATCGTCCACCATCGCTGGGTTTTTTGTTTTTCCTGTACATTAAAGACAAGAAAAAAGAGTAAAACTCGTCCTCTTGTCTATAAATTGTTTGTTACTTATTGTTCTTATTAGTGTTTTAGGTCCGAATAAATTCGATATGATAACAAGCACATTAATGTAATCTATCCAGATCCGCCTGCCGAGATGTAGGTAGAGTGGTATACTTAGGGTGCAGGACCAGGCTAAGTTGGTAGCACACTCCGGACCAATGTTGGCTTGGCGTTCAGTCAAGTAGACTATGCAGCATTGTTAAGATCCAAAGAGACCAACAATATAACTTGTAACACATATAAATAACTTGGATTAAAACATAAAAAGAATTGCACAACTTTATTATAGACAAGAAGGATAAAAATAATAATTCAAAAGACTGAACCTTGTACAAAAATAAATGCACGTGGAGTCTGCTTTCACACAACAATGTCTTTCATTATAGGTCCAGATTACAGGGGAGACAAGGACACACTTAGGGTATATGACCAGGCTAAGTGTGTTATACATCTTGCACTAGCCCGGGGCAGGCAGCTACACTTTTAGTGTCATGACTGTGTCAAGTTTGGCTTGAACTTCCCGGACCCTCCTGGAAGGGTCCGGATGTTCTCCCGGAGGACCTACCCATCTCTGTATATTGATTCTATAACATATGTTGTGTGTAATTACAGACTCACCTCCGTGATTCTAAGCATAAAACTTACGGAGGTGCTCGATGTTCCAAGGATTAGGAAGTAGAGTCCCATCCTCAGTTGCCAAGTGATCGCATCTGGGACGGGATACTTTGATCACTCGGAAAGGACCTTCCCAACTGGGAGGAAAGTTTGTTCATCCCTTCGCGAGTTAGTATTTTTTGCAGCGCCAAATCACCTTCCTCGAGCTGTCGGTTGCGCACATGCCTTTGATGATAGCACCAGAGCGCTTGGCGATAGGGTGCATTCCCGATAGCTACTTGGTACCTTCCCTCATCGACGAGGTCAAGGTCTTCACACCGGAGCTAGTCCTGCGCGCCTTCGTCGAAGGTCTAGACTTGGAGCGACCCCATGGTGATCTCTGGAGGAAGGATTGCTTCAGCTCCGTACACCAAGAAGAATGGTGTCTCTCCAGTTGACCGATTAGGTGTAGTCCTGCTTGCCCACAGTGCGGACAGAAGGTCTTCGATCCAGTTGGATCCATGCTTTTTTAGGCGCTCATATGTGCGCGTCTTGAGTCCTTTTAATATTTCTGTATTTGCTCTCTCGGCCTGACCATTGCTTGCAGGGTGAGCTACTGATGCGTAGCTGACTTTAATACCGAAGTCTTCACAATATTCTTGGAATGTAGCACCTGTAAATTAGGTTCCATTGTCAGTTATGACTTTGTTCGGAACTCCAAACCTGCATATTATGGACTTCAAGAACTTGATTGTTGATTGCTTGTTGACTGTCACAACTGGAGTAGCTTTCGACCACTTGGTGAACTTGTCGATGGCGACATACAGGAACCTGTAACCTCCTACGGCTTTTAGGAAAGATCCCAAGATATCCATACCCCACACAGCGAATGTCCATGTAGGAGGAATCATTTGTAGTGAGTGAGCCAGTGTGTGGATTTGTTTTGCATTGAACTGGCACGCTTCACACTTTTTCACCAATTCCGCTGCATCCTAGAGTGCTGTAGGCCAGTAGAAGTCATGCCAAAAGGCTTTGTCGACCAACGTGTGGGAAGACACGTGGTTCCCACACTCGCCTCCATGGATCTCTGTGAGAAGCTCGCGGCCTTCTTCCCTTGCAATGCACCGCATTAGGACACCGTTAGCATCACACCGGTAGAGATCCCCTTCTACCAATGTGTATCTTTTAGCCAATCTAACGATCTGGTCAGCGGATACACCGTCTTCAGGAAGGATGTTGTCTTTCAAGTAGCTCCGGATCTTCGAGATCCATGCATCATAGCTAACATGAGCTTCTGAGTCTTGTGTACTGGGTTGCTCGGAGCTTCTAACAAAACCTGCGACCCTTGGTGGACGCCATGGTTACAGGGTCACTGGGACCGCCAGCTTTGTGGTGTAGGCCTCACTCTCTTCGCTCAGGTCGGCAGACTGAGCTGTTGGTCTTGATAACCTCCAGATGAAGGTTCCGTCAGGAGCTGTAGCTTCGGTTGAAGCCTTCGTTGAGAATTCGTAGGCTTCATCGTTTTGGAGACGCTGAACATGGTGGAGATTTAGGACTTCGAAGTCCTTCTGGAGCTTCTGGACTTCAAGGAGATATGCAGCTAGTTGGGGGGTTGTTGCAACAACATTCACCTCTAACTTGTTTTATGATGAGCTGCGAATCACCCTTCACCAACTGTTCTTTGACACCATAGGATAGTGCCACATTGAGCCTGTACATGAGAGCTTCATATTTTGCCATTTTGTTGGTTGCCTTGAAATCAAGGTGAACCACGTATTTGACCTTCGCCCCAGTCGGAGCGAGGAGAACAGTTCTAGATCTGGCCCTCTGCTTCACTGGTATCTTGTGGTCTTGGAAAGAGTGATGAAGCTTCCTTGAGGCAATAAGAACTGCGTATAGCAGCTTATGCACCTCGATGTATCTTGTCTTGTCATCGTGGAGTATTTCACTGATGAAGTACACTGGGCGCTGGACAGTACGGACCCTCTCAAAGAGGCTCGGGGTTTCCTTTCCATCGACTCAGGCCCTCCCAGAGGTGGTCCGGACCTTCTTGTTGAGATTCCCAGATCCTGCCAGAAGGATTCGGAACTTGTTCTTGTTCAATCTGCTCCCTCCTTGAGGGGTTCGGATCTTTTTGAGCAGCCGTGAAAACTCCCTCAGATGAAAGAGGTTGATCTTCTAGCAATCAGCCTAGGGGCTGGGACCCAAACTCGCCTTCAGGTAGCTCCGGACCCTCACGGAGGGGTCTAGGCTCCTGAACTGGACGTGGTTCTGAAAGTGCATCTAGGAATCCCTTGTGGGTTTTGGATGATTTATGACAAGCAATTGAGGTCCTAACCTCTTTGTTGAGATGAGCACAGGTTTTAATAGCAAAATAAGCAAAGTGCCAAAACGAAGGAAGAATGAGGAGCAAAGTGGAAATGAGCTCAAGGGGGAAGAATAGTAGATCATTGTGTATGGAGTGTGTTTAGGAAACACACCCCAAGAGTTCAATCACAATTAAACACACATTGCACAAAGTTATACAGGACCGAACTAGTCTGAATGTCATCGGACTAGTCCGATATCATCTCTGCACAAAATAGGACAAGTCCGATATCCATCGGACAAGTCCGATATCTCTCTGACTAGAATCGGACTAGTGCTCCCCAGTGCGTACTAGTCCTCAAAACACTTCACAAGTCACACAAAATCGGACAAGTCCGATCACAACCAGACTAGTCCAATATTCACTCTGGTCCAAATTGGACAAGTCCGATATTTACACGGACTAGTCCGAAAACCCCTCTGTCCTAAATCCAACAAGTCCTCCAAGTGCGGACTTGTCACCCAATACACTTAGGGTTTCACATGTCCAGACAAGTCCGTTGACTATCGGACTAGTCCGAAGATTTCAAGAAGCGAAATCGGACAAGTCCGCTCCTAGCTGGACTAGTCCGATATTTCAGGATCTTAGGGTTTGCTACACACAGCACACGGTCCAGTCCGGTGACCACCACGGACTAGTCCGATCTTTCTAAACCCTAACGGTCACTTTTAGAAACCCATATAAATAGAGGTGCATGGCCATATTTCACATATCACTCGAACCCTAGCGCCGTCACACTTCCCAAGAGCCTCAAAAACACATCTCTCCATGAAGTTAAGTGTAACAAAGATCAATCCTTTGAGGATACACTCTAGATCATTGGAGAGACATGTTCAACACTCATTGAGCTCTTGGTTTGATTCTCTAACAGACTCCTGTGATTTTGTGAGACTTATGTGTGCTGAATACATTGGCTATGGCGATAAAAGTTTTGAATTCTGCTAAAACATCTTTTTAGCAAGGTACGACTCTAGCTCCGAGCTACAACAAGGTCCGATGGTAGGTCCGACTTGTTTTGGGTAACTCCGGGTACGTCCGATTCTAGGTCTGATTTGCTGGCAAAGTCCGACTAGCTTTTGGTTAGCTCCGGTGAGTTTTATCTTTAGCTCCGACATGTTTTTTCTAAGCTCCGAGTTGCTTTTTCTAGCTCTGGTTTTTGGGTTGACTAGCCCTGCTAGTTTTTGTAAGCTCCGGCGGGTGCTTGGTACCACTAGCTTTGGTAAGCTCCGGCGCTAGGTTCTGCTGGTTTTTGTAAGCTCCGGCTCTAGGTTCTACTAGCTTTGGTAAGCTCCAGCTCAAGGTTCGGTTAGCTTTGGCAAGAAACGGAGCTTGACCGCAGTGTTTTTGCTTTTCATTTGCAAAGTTTCAAACTTGCTTTACATTGTTGGAAAGATTGCTTAGTATTCATTTGCTAAGTTTTTGGTGCGTTTTGGTTGATATGGATGATATCGTTTTACTGTGTTTTTGCAACATGCTTATGTGAGGTGCTCACGTAAGGTGTTGTGTTTGGAACTGACTTGAGTCAAGTCGCGTACTTGGGCTCGAACGGATTGGTTGTTTATTCATGTGCAGGTATTGCTTGAGTTCAAGTCATGGCTGGTGACAGGATCCTTTGGACTAGTCTCAGGGAGGAGATGAGGTTCCAACAACCAAATTCAAGAGGAATTGTGGTTGAGCGGGTCAGGAGGTCGCACAGGATGATTGAATCAAGGGTAGTGCATATGAAGGTTACTGGACGTCAAAGGAAGGTGTTTGCACGTACGCATGCGGTGCATGAAGTGGCAACATGGTTCCAAAGATGGGATAAGGAAGGAAGGATCTGGTTGGAAGGATCGGATCGTATCGGTTGATGACTTCGGCTGCGACGGAGTCGGTTATGGCTCAATATGGAAAGTATTGAGTTGGTTATGGTAGTTTTCGTGTGCCGCATGAAAAGTCGAGTGTTTTAGGAATATTGGATGTGTCTCTGGTTTGTTAGGAAGCCTCGAGATTGTTTCTATCTGCGAATAGGAAGATCTTGAGCAGTTATGGAAAGTTCCGATTTGTGATCGGAGTAGGATTGGAGTCCTAGTTGAGATTGGGTTGGCCTAAGGGCTGGTTATATAAGAAAAGGAAGGCCAAAGCTCATGGGAGACGATTTTGGGGCTGTTCCTCTTGTGTTCTATTGAATAAAATTCTTAGTATGAAGGAACTTTTGTGCCTTGTTCGTCCGACTTGTTCCAGAAAAGTTTTACTCGTCGAGTTTCTGGACAGCAGTACCTTTTGTCGGTGGTTTTATCATAACTCGAGTTTTATAGATCCAATTGACGTGATTCTTTTTGTGTTGTCTTCAAAACTTGATTATCTATCATCTTTAAAAATTTCAGGGTCATTGGATTTGTGTTTTCTGATCTACACGAGTTTCTTTGCATCGTTCCAGAACTGTTTTTCTCGGGTAGGACAGATTGACCTTTGTTTGATCTTTCGATCATAACTTGAGTTTCACTCGACGGATTTGAGTGATTCTTTTTGTATCTTCTTCGTGACTTGATTATCTCTGATATATCACCTTTGTCACGGTGAAACACGTTTAGATTAGTTTCACACATGATTTCTCTAATAGATCATTTTTCTGCCAAAGGGGTTGAGATTTAATTGTTTCCGCTGCGTAAGATTTTTAAATCTAACATTCACCCTCCCTCTGGTAGATTTTCACGTGCTCTTCGATCCTACAATTGGTATCAGAGCCACGGTGCTCCAATCATTGTGATTTGCACATGTTTTTGACTAATCATTATGGAGAAATACTCCACCAAACCTTGTGTGTTTGCTGGTATTGATTTTTAGCTTTGGAAGGCACGCATGGAGGCTTTCATCTAGGCGCATGGCTTCACAATATTGGAGAAGGTGTAGAAGCCTTGCGAGGTGCCACCTAACGATCAAGTTACGGCTACAAACCTACGGGACGTCGACAACAACAACAAAGCCTGAAACTTGATCATCCAAGGGCTCACTCAGAGCGACTTTGACGGCGTTGCACATCTCCGATCGACATAAGATGTATGGAGAGCACTTTGTGACTATCACAAAGGATCCAACATGATCAAGGAGGTAAGGCAAGACATGTTCAAGAAAGAATACATACGCTTCGAGATGCAACCCGGTGAGTCCATCGATGATCTCTTTGCTCGCTTTAACAAAATTCTTAATAACTTGCGTAGTGTCAACGTTAATTTTTCTGATGCAGAAAATGCTAGGCAACTTCTTAGTGCATTAGACATGTCAATCTGGGAGATGAAAGTTACATCTATTCATGAATCTACTATCATGAGTACACTTACTTTAGATGTGCTTTACTCTAAACTCAAAACTCATGAAATTGACATCTTATGACGTAAGAACCCAAATAAGTTTATTGCATTTGTCTCACAACGTGTTATGCCTAGCTCCAGCCAATCATCATCTTGCAATATCATGTTTGTTGTCTTCACTAACCCTGGAGCAGATCGAGGAATTTCCAGAGGAGGAGCTAGCACTTCTCTCTACTAGGTTCTCAAAAGCGTTGCAAAATGTGAGAACTAGAAGGAGAGGAAGCTCCGAACCTCAACGATGCTTCGAATGTGGTAAGACAGGACACTTTCATACAGATTGTCCTAACCTTTCAGGTTCTACTTCCCGAGAAGAAAAACAATCAAGGACGAAACACTCTTCAACAAATGATAATAAGAATAAGAAGGGCTTTACAGGTCGCCAACTGGTGAACAGTTTTATCTCTGCACTCCAGGAACTTGGCTCAAGCGACGTGGACATTGGAAGTGACGAAGATGAAGATGATTTGGCCAACTTATGCTTCATGGCGGGCAAAACAAGATCAAGATCAAGTCAGGAGGATGCATAATACAACAGTGACGACGATGAGGTATGTTCTATCTGTATCGAAATGCGTGGTGCAATTTCTCGAGCAACTATTATTTTTAAGAAAAAGGACAAAAAGCTTAGGGACAATGCTACTAAAATTGAATCACTAGAATCTGAAATCAACCATTTGAAAACCTTGATTCCTAGTGATGATTCTTGTCCCTCATGTGACTTAATCTATGAACAATTGCCCACGTTAAGAAGTGCACACTCCTCCACTCTAGATAGACTTGATGAAGTAATTAAAAAGAACAAAGAGCTTGCTGCATTTAATGATAAAAACTTAAAAGATGCTTCTTGTTCAACATATGATTTGCATTGTTCTGCATGTGATAATCTAGATAAGAAACTAAAAGATGCAATGAATGAAATTTCCATTCTGAACAATGCTTTACGTTCTCATGAAGTTAAATACTATTGTAATTGCAAATTAAAAGGAAAATCTTCATGTGAAAATTGCCTTGATCTGTCCAATAAACTTGATAACATGCATGGGACATTAGATCGGTTTTGTAATGGGAATAAGAACCTAAACTTGCTGCTGAATTCTTCCAAGTCTTGCAATGATAAAACTGATTTAGGTTTTGTTTCTCATGCTCATGCTGAGGCACATCCACCTAAAACTGTAAAATCATTAGGAAGTGGTTTGATTCAAACAGTTTCTAAACAAAAAGAAGTAGTTTTCAAATCTGCAGGAGTGCTTTCTAATTCTGTTTCTAATGCTGGGTGCTCATCTAGACATGATTACAAAATTAAGTTTCATTGTACTTATTGTGATAAAGATGGTCATGTTGTAGATTTTTGTTATCGACTAGCTAAACAAATTAAAAAGGATAAAATGCCTCCTAGATCTCATAACTTTCATGCTAAACCTAAAATTAAAAACATGCAACCTGCTTTAATGAGTCAGAAATTTGAAAAGGTAGCTTACAGAACTCTTGGCAAGAAATCTACAAAGGCAGCTCTGGTAGTTCTGGTAGCTCTGAGAGCTCTCGGACCTTCTGTTGTTCCCTCCAGAGCTTCAGTTTTTGCCTCCGGACCTTCTGTTTTTACCTCCTGAGCTACTAGTTTTCACTCAAAACAAGTAACAACTCCTAATCAACTGTTAAGAACAGAAAACCTCAACCTTTAACTCATAAACCTGCTATTTTATCTCAGCTTTCGCGTGTTTTTCCTGCTGCACGTTGTGTGACTCAGTACTGGATACCTAAATGCCTTTTGACTAACCCCAGTATTGAGTCATCGACGTATTGTGCTTCTATGTAGGCTTCATGCTTGAGGAAGGAGAACATATGGATTGTGGATTCAGGATGCTCACGCCACATGACTGGTAATAGAGAATGGTTCTCCTCCCTCTCTTTTGTGTCACGTGTAGAGAATGTTACATTTGCCGATAATTCTTCAACTCCTTTTATTGCTAAAGGTTTGGTTAGAGTAAATGATCACTACACTCTGAAAGATGTGGCACTTGTTAAAAATTTGAAGTACAACTTGCTTTCTGTTTCTCAATTGCTTGATGAGAATTTGGAAATATCTTTCTCTAAAAATTGTTGCAAAGTTGTAGATTCAAATAGTGAGCTTTTGTTTAACATGTCTCGTTTTGGAAGAGTTTTCAAAGCTAATTTTGATATGTCTCCCTCTAAGCATGGGTGCCTAGTTGCAAATGATTGAAAAGATTTATTCTTCTGGCATCGTAGACTTGGTCACGTAGGCTTTGATCACCTCACTCGTGTTAGTACTCTTGATCGCATACGTGGTTTGCCTAAACTCAAAGGAGACAAAGATATTGTATGCTCTTTGTGTAGATATGCTAAGATGGTTGCAGGTTCACATGCTCCTCTCAGGATTACTATGACAACTGAACCGGGTCAACTTTTGCACCTTGACATTGTAGGACCTTCACATGTTCAATCCTTCAGAGGTAAATGGTATGTTCTTGTTATTGTTGATGATTATCCTATATACTCTTGGGTTTACTTTATGACGTCCAAGAATGAAGCTTTTAGTCACTTTAGAACTTTATTTCTTAGATTATCAATTGATCACTCAGGATCTTTAAAAGAAATTAGAAGTGATAACGAAACTGAATTTAAAAATCAATCTTTTGATCACTTTTGTGCTGAAAATGGAATAGATCATCAATTTTCTTCACCATACGTACCTCAACAAAACGGTGTTGTAGAAAGAAAAAACAGAACCTTGGTTGAGATGACTAGGACTATGCTTGATGAATATTAAACTCCTATGAAATTTTGGGCTGATGCGATTGCAACCGCTTGTTATGTCTCAAATCGTGTTTTCTTGCGCGCTAAGCTAAGTAAAACACCATATGAGCTCCAGTTTGGATGTAGGCCTAGTGTTACGCACTTTTGGGTCTTTGGTTGCAAATGCTTTGTTAAGAAACATGGTAATCTTGATAAATTTGAACCTAGATCCATTGATGGCATGTTTCTTGGTTATCCATCTCATACTAGAGGCTACCGTGTGTTTTTACTTGACACTAACAAAATTGTGGAGACCTGTGAAGTTTCTTTTGATGAAGCTAGCCCAGGTACTAGCTCCGGTATTGTAGGACCAGATCCATATCCTCAGGGGGAGGATATTTTCGAAGATGAAGAAGAGCCGGTGATACTGCCTGGTAGTTCCGAAGTTGACACGTGTCCAGCTCCGAACTGTGAACAAGCTCCGACTATCACCTCTGCTTGTCCTGATCATCCACAAGCCACAAGCTCATCAATCTGCAATGACCCTGATGAAGAAGAATCTTGTGAGACATCTGTTCCCTTACGATTTTACAAAAATCATCCCCCGCAACAGATAATTGGAAGCTTGCACGAATGACTCACATGGTGCAGGTTTTGCGATCCAAACTCTCATGCTCATTATGCTTTTGTTTCTTCTTTTGAACCCAAAGATATATCACACACACTCACTAATGAATCTTGGATTATTGCCATGCAAGAAGAGTTGGAAATTTTTGAAAGAAATAGTGTTTGGAAACTTGTACCTCATCCTCAAGGTCACACTTTAATTGGAACTAAATGGGTGTTTAAAAATAAACAAAGTGACGATGGGGTCGTGGTTAGGAATAAGGCTAGGTTGGTTGCTCAAGGTTTCACTCAAGTTGAAGGTCTAGATTTTGATGAAACTTTTGCTCCTGTTGCTTGATTAGAAGCCATAAGAATTTTGTTAGCTTTTGCTGCATCTAAAGGTTTTAAGCTATATCAAATGGATGTTAAAGGTGCTTTTCTTAATGGCTACATAGATGAAGAGGTTTATGTCAAACAACCACTGGGTTTAGAAAATTCAGATTTTCCTAATCATGTTTACAAACTGTCCAAAGCCTTGTACGGTCTTAAACAAGCCCCTACAGCATGGTATGATAGGTTAAAAACATTCTTACTTGAAAAGGAGTTTACCATGGGCAAGGTTGATAAAACTCTTTTTGTGCTTAAGTATGGCAATGACTCATTATTTGTTCAAGTGTATGTGGATGATATTATCTTTGGTTGTGTTTCTCATGATCTTGTGTCCAAGTTTTCAGCTATGATGAGTTCAGAATTTGAGATGAGTATGATGAGAGAACTCACATACTTTTTGGGGCTGCAAATCAAGCAAACCAAGGAGGGTACCTTAGTGCATCAAACAAAGTATACAAAAGACCTCCTAAGGCGCTCCAACATGGACAAAAGCAAGCCTCTTCGGACACCAATGGGAACAGCAACAACACTTGAACTTGATGAAGACGGTGAACCCGTGAATCAAAAGGAATATAGAAGCGTGATCGGGACACTTTTGTACCTCACGACATCAAGACCGGACATACAATTCAGCGTATGTCTTTGTGCACGGTTTCAAGCCTCCCCACGGGCTTCACATCGTCAAGCCATCAAAAGGATTCTCAGGTACTTACATGGAACTCAAGAATTTGGCATTTTTCTTCCTTCTTCCTCAACTGTTACTTTGAAAGCTTTTTTCGATGCTGATTTTGGAGGTTGTAGGATTGATAGGAAAAGTACTTCCGGTGCGTGTCATTTGCTTGGTAATTCACTTGTTGCTTGGTCCTCTAGAAAACAAATTTCAGTTGCACAATCCACAGCCGAATCTGTATATGTAGCTGCTGCTAGTGCTTGCTCACAAATTCTTTGGATTGTTCAAACACTTAAGGACAATGGGGTTAATCTAGATAGTGTTCCACTGTTTTGTGATAACACTAGTGCCATTTGCATTGCTAAAAACCCTGTGCAACATTCTATAACTAAGCACATTGATATTAGGTATCACTTTCTCCATGATAATGTTGAAAAAGGAAACATTGTGCTTCACCATGTAGATACCGAAGAACAATTTGCTGACATTTTTACAAAACCTTTGGATTTCACTCATTTTTGTTACATTTGTAGTGAAATAGGGGTTATGCACCCTCATGGCTTAAATTGAGGGGGAGCTTTGAAACTTGGGAAGTCTGTGTGTGAATCTAAATTAAAATAATATGAGCATAGTATTTCATACATATATGACTTTGTGATTCCTTTTACATGCTAAAAGTTCTTACTACATTACTCATGTTATACATTTTGTAGTCTTTGCCATGACTAGTAATTTGAATAATTACTTACACTAAATCTGGTCATGATCGAACTTTCTTGCTGTTTTGAACTTGTTGCATGCTCACAAGTGCTTTTAATCATAAAGAATTAATCAAGTTATCAACTCACATGTTGAGCTTTTATGATAAAATAAGAAATTGAGAAAAGATCAAGCGAATATGCATGCATCACACTTCTTCTTTTGAGATGGCTTATCATTGCACTTGGATATGAACTTGGAAGAAGTTGTGTAAGACTAAAACCATGTCCTTAAGCTTCTGATTATCAAATGACATAGTCTTGACTTGGTTGGTTAGAATAAGGCAGATGCGCATATAATCTCTTGCAAATATCATATGATCAAAATTTATGCTTTGAAAAATAATAAAATGCAGCAACAAGTGTCATGCTTTCAGGTTTTGAAATAGTTAAATTTGTGAGATCATGACTTGCTTAAATTGAAAATTACATTTGATCTCTAGCATGGCTTACACTACTTTATGTATCTCATTGTTGTGATAGTGTAAGTTACATGATAGTATGACTTGGATGATCTTTGTTTTATATGTATATATTATAATATGCTCATAACAATTAAAATTTCTCTTTTGAACCTTGCTGAATACATTGTCAAAGTGTGAGAGATAATATGCAGGGAGAGATAATATGGCGAATTATGAAAGGGGGAGAAATATGTATAGGGGGAGATTTGTTTTTCAATATTTTCAAAAAGGGAGAATTTTTACAGAGGGGGAGATAAATTGTCTTCAAAACTTTTAATGAGATTAAGCAAATGTTCGTTTTTTAAATGGTGTTGCCAATGCATTCATCAAGGGGGACATTGTGAGACTTATGTGTGCTGAATACATTGGCTATGGCGATAAAAGTTTTGAATTCTGCTAAAACATCTTTTTAGCAAGGTCCGACTCTAGCTCCGAGCTACAACAAGGTCCGATGGTAGGTCCGGCTTGTTTTGGGTAACTCTGGGTACGTCCAATGCTAGGTCCGATTTGCTGGCAAAGTCTGACTAGCTTTTGGTTAGCTCCGGTGAGTTTTATCTTTAGCTCCGACATGTTTTTGCTAAGCTCTGAGTTGCTTTTTCTAGCTCTGGTTTTTGGGTTGACTAGCCTTCTACTTTTTGTAAGCTCTGGCGGGTGCTTGGTTCCACTAGCTTTGGTAAGCTCCGGCGCTAGGTTCTGCTAGTTTTTGTAAGCTCCGGCGCTAGGTTCTACTAGCTTTGGTAAGCTCTAGCTCAAGGTCCGGTTAGCTTTGGCAAGAACTGGAGCTTGACCGCAGTGTTTCTGCTTTTCATTTGCAAAGTTTCAAACTTGCTTTACATTGTTGGAAAGATTGCTTAGTATTCATTTGCTAAGTTTTTGGTGCATTTTGGTTGATATGGATGATATCATTTTATTGTGTTTTTGCAACATGCTTATGTGAGGTGCTCATGTAAGGTGTTGTGTTCGGAACTGACTTGAGTCAAGTCGCGGACTTGGGCTCGTACGGATTTTTTGTTTATTCATGTGCACGTTTTGCCTGAGTTCAAGTCATGGCTGGTGACAGGATCCTTTGGACTAGTCTCAGGGAGGAGATGAGGTTCCAACAACCAAATTCAGGAGGAATTGTTGTTGAGCGGGTCAAGAGGTTGCGCAGGATGATTGAATCAAGGGCAGTGCATATGAAGGTTACTGGACGTCAAAGTAAGGTGTTTGCACATACGCATGCGGTGCATGATGTGGCAACATGGTTCCAAAGATGGGATAAGGAAGGAAGGATCTGGTTGGAAGGATCGGATCGCATCGGTTGATGACTTCGGCTGCGACGGAGTCGGTTATGGCTCAATATGGAAAGTATTGAGTTGGTTATGGTAGTTTTCGTGTGCCGCACGAAAAGTCGAGTGTTTTAGGAATATTGGATGTGTTCCTGGTTTGTTAGGAAGCCTCGAGATTGTTTCTATCTGCGAATATGAAGATCTTGAGCGGTTATGGAAAGTTCCGATTTGTGATCGGAGTAGGATTGGAGTCCTAGTTGAGATTGGGTTGGCTTAAGGGCTGGTTATATAAGCAAAGGAAGGCCAAAGCTCATGGGAGACGACTTTGGGGCTGTTCCTCTTGTGTTCTATTGAATAAAATTCATAGTATGAAGGAACTTTTGTGCCTTGTTCGTCCGACTTGTTCCAGACAAGTTTTACTCGTCGAGTTTCTGGACAGCAGTACCTTTTGTCAGTGGTTTTATCATAACTCGAGTTTTATAGATCCAATTGACGTGATTCTTTTTGGGTTGTCTTCAAAACTTGATTATCTATCATCTTTCAAAATTTCAGTCATTGGATTTGTGGTTTCTGATCTACACGAGTTTCTTTGCAGCATTCCAGAACCGTTTTTCTCGGGTAGGACAGATTGACCTTAGTTCGATCTTTCGATCATAACTTGAGTTTCTCTTGATGGATTTGAGTGATTCTTTTTGTGTCTTATTCGTGAGTTGATTCTCTATGATATATATCACTTTTTTCACGGTGAAACACGTTTAGATTAGTTTCACACACAATTTCTCTAATAGATCGTTTTTCCGCCGAAGAGGTTGGGATTTAATTGTTTCTGCTGCGTAAGATTTTTAAATCTACCATTCACCCCCCCTCTGGTAGCTTTTCACGTGCTCTTCGATCCTACAGATTTCATTGTAATATTTTTAGTGTGTTCTTGGTGGTATTTTGTGTTGTAATCTAAGGGAGCCCTCAACGTGTGAGAAGGCCCCTTTGAATTCGGTTATTCACCCCTTTGTGATAAGTGGAAGAGGATTGTCCTTCGTGGCGATCCGACGAGGGTAGGGTTGGAGAAGACCCGGTCCTTTTGTGGACTCCTCAACGTGGACGTAGGTTGCCTCTGTGGGAGCCGAACCACGGGATAAATCCTTGTGTCTTGTTTTGTGTTCATCGTTCTTATTCATCACAATAATCTAGGGTTTAAATCACCATTGCTCACTTTACGTTGAATCATTAAATATAAGATTGAATTGTGATATACCCTGGTGCATAACCTTTCAACACTTCATTTGATTGTATATTTCCGCTGCATACATCGAAGAATCAAATTAATCGATCAAACTTAATCAACCTAGTCACTACACACTGGACTAGTCCGCACTTTACCGGACTAGTACAACATCTCTGGTTTTAAACTGGTTGTTAAGTGTTGTAGGTTCCAAAAAATTTTAAAAAGGCCTATTCACCCCCCTCTAAGCCACATTCAATTGGTATCAGAGCAGGTTCTTTAAGAAAGAGACTAATCGCTCGAAGAAGATCATATCGGACATGAAGGACACCCACAAGAGCCACAACCAAGAAAAGGTTGATGATGGAAAGAACCTCAAGGTGGAGAAGCTCCTCGAAGACATTAAAGACTTCTAGGACGGCGATGAGGAGACGCTAGAACTAAAAGCGCTCCTAAGAAAGAAGACAATTTCCAAAGGAAAAGTGAAGATCGAAGAAAAGAAGAAGAGGAGTAGTCACACTGACTACTCAAGATATCCTTTTAACTATGATCATCTCAATTCCAATAATAATCATTATTTGTCTATCCCACTTGGAAAAGCCCCACACTTCGATGGAAGTGATTACTCAATGTGGAGGAAAAATATGAAAATGCATCTAATTTCCCTCAATTCAAGTTTATGGCATATTATGTGCACAGGGATAGATATCCCGGACAACGACGAAGAGCTCACACCCAGCCAAGAGCACGCAATTCACTGAAATGCTCAAGCCGCGGCCGTAATTACCTCTTCGCTTAGTCGGGACGAGTTCACCAAGGTGAATGGACTCGAAATTGCTAAGGAGATATGGGACACATTGCAAACTGCACATGAAGGTGACCGACATGTGCGTGAAGCAAAAATCAAAATGATTGAAGGCGAATTAGACAGATTCACAATTGAAGAAGACGAGTCACCCCAAGACATGTACAACCGATTAATGACACTCGTTAACAAGGTCAGGTCATATGGAAGTAAGAAGTGGAATGACCACGAGGTGGTAAAGCATATCCTTAGAGCTTTCATGCCCCGCAACGTCACCCTATGCTCCATGATCAGAGGAAGCCTCGAATACAAAAGGATGACTCCGGATGAATTGCTTGGAAATATCATCAACTTCGAGATGACAGAAAAACAAGCAAAGCATGTCAAGGAGATTGCCGACCTCACCTCAACAAAGAAAAAAGGGGTTGCTTTGAAGTCCACCCTCAAGCCCCTATCTAAAGAAGCTAGAGAAGCACAACTAGAGGAAGACAGTGACGACGAGAGCAGTGAATTAGACAAAGAATACATGATATTGTTCATGAACAAATTCAAGAGAATAATGTAAAAGAGACAAGATATAAAGTCAAGCGAAGGAAAGTACAAGGAAAGAACAAAGCCAAAGTTGAGGTGGGCATGCTATAATTGTGGTGAGTATAACCATTTTATAGTTGATTGCCCATATGAGGAGAACAAGAAGAAGACCAAAGAAGCCAAGGCTCAAAACAAGAAATTCTTCAAGAAGAAGAAACAAGCCGAACAAGCACACATTGGGAAAGAGTGGGACTCAAATGATGAGTCTTCATCATCCGAAGAAGAAGAGATGGCTAGCATAGCCACCGAGAAGACATCCAAGAGGTCTACTCTCTTCCTTACACTTGGCGCATGGAAGGGAGATTGCACTTGCCTTATGGCAAAGGAAGGTAAACGCAAGGTAACCATTAAACCCCCTTCTGCGCATTCCTATTCTAGTGATGATGAAATCAATAGTGATAATGAGGATATGCTTATTGGACTAGATAGGAAAACAGTCACAAAAATGAAATTTTTGCTTGATCAACTTGTTGAAAAGGAGAGGTTAATACATCGTCAAGAGGACATGATCATCTCGCAAAAGGAGGAATATGTCGAACTTGACAAGCTTCTAGAACTTGAAAAGGAACGAAGCAAATCACTAGAGCTTGAGTTAGCTTCGAGCAAGGAAACTTGCTTGGAGTTAACCGACTCAAAAGCTAGAATCAAGGACCAACTTGCTGACCTGATCAAGGTTAACAAGATCCTTGAAGTGCAAGTTGAGTCACTCAAGCAAGGTGAACCTTCATCCTCTTCAAGTTCACCTTCTCAACTCACTAAAACTGAGATTGTTCCTACCTGTACATGCAATAAAATTGACATCAGTTTGAAAGACAAGCCGACCTCTACAAAGGATAAGCACCCTATCTAAAGTGGCATATTTGACAAGGAGAAGATCAAATATGCACGCAGTGCATACTTGGTCCAAAGACCTCCAAATGTCAAATATGGCATTGGTTCTTCTTATGGTGAAAAGCAACATGCTAAAAACCATAAGAATAACAAGGAGAGGATTGCCTTTGTAAAGGGAAGACCCTCTCAAACTAAAAAAGTTCGGACTAGTCCGGTCGGGGTCCGGACAAGTCCGACCTCTCAGACTAGTCCTGTACATAAACAACAACAACTGTTTAGAACTTTCGATGCCTTGTATGTCTTAATGAGAAATAATTTTGGCAAGGTTTATGCTCATTATGTTGGGCCACTCCATGGGAACACCAAGTCTCATGTGTGGGTGCCCAAATGTATTGTAACTAACCTCCAAGAACCCAAGCAAGCTTGGATACCTAAAACCAAAGCATAATTTGTTTTTGTAGGCCTATTCCTCCGGTGGATCTAAATGGGTGCTAGACAGTGGCTGCACCAACTATATGACCGGAGAAAGAAGAATGCTCGTTGAATATGAGGAAAATGAGGATCCAAACGAGGGCATATACTTTGGAGATAATAGTCAAGGAAAGGTGCTCGGTACCGGTAAAATTGCAATATCTTCTAAACACACACTTTCTCATATTTTACATGTTGAATCCTTAGATTATAACCTGTTGTCCATATCTCAATTATGTGACAAAGGTTATAATTGCTTGTTCACTAATGAGGGTGTGACCGTCTCTAGGAGGAGTGATGGTTCCATTGCATTCAAGGGTATGTTAAAGGGAAAGCTTTATCCTGTTGACTTCAACAAGGATAAAGGCGAACTTGACACATGCTTGATTGGAAAGACCAACATGGGTTGACTGTGGCATAGACGGCTAGCGCATGTTGGTATGAGGAACCTTCAAAAACTCCTCAAAGGCGATCATATCCGAGGTTTAAAGGATGTTGTGTTTGAGAAAGCAGGCCATGTAGCGCGTGCCAAGCAGGGAAGCAAGTTGGAGCACCTCACCCCGCCAAGAACGTCATGACTACAACAAGACCGCTCAAGCTACTTCACATGGACTTGTTTGGTCCAATCGCCTACATAAGTATCGGCGGTAACAAATATGGTTTAGTAGTCGATGATTTTTCTTGCTTCACTTGGGTTTTCTTTTTGCATGATAAGTCAGAAACAAAAGGAATACTCAAGAAGTTCTTCAAGCGAGCTCAAAACAAATTCTCATTGACAATCAAGAACACTCGAAGCGACAATGGCACGGAGTTCAAGAACACACAAGTGGAGGAGTATCTTGATGAAGAAGGCATAAAGCATGAATTTTCAGCTCCGTACTCCCCACAACAAAATGAAGTTGCCGAAAGAAAGAACCAAACTCTCATAGATATGGAAAGAACAATGCTCGATGAGTACAAGACCTTAGATCAATTTTGGGCGGAAGTGATTAACACCGCTTGCCACACCGTAAATCGACTTTATCTTCATCGACTACTCAAGAAGACATCCTATGAGCTACTCACCGGTAACAAACCCAATATTTCATATTTTTGAGTTTTCGGTTCTCCATGTTATATTTTAAATAAGAAGCTCAGGACTTCAAAGTTCGCTTCGAAGTCAGATGAAGGTTTCTTGCTTGGTTATGATTCGAACACTTACGCCTATCGTGTTTTCAACAAGACCTCCGGACTTGTTGAAGTAGCACGTGACGTAGTGTTCGATGAGACTAATGGCTCCCAAAAGGAGCAAGTTGATCCATGTGAACTAGGTAAAGAAGAAGCTCCTTGTCAAGTACTGAAAAGAATGGCTTTAGGTGAAGTTCAACCACAAGAGCGACCTCCACACGTACATGAGGAAGATGAACCACAAGAGGAGGTCAACGATCAAGGGGGAGCTTCAGCACAAGATCAACCACAAGAATATGAAGATAATCAACAAGTCAATGAAGGCAACCATTTAGGGGGAGAAGAAGATGATCATGAAGATACAACGCCTCAAGTGCCACACCCAAGAGTACACCAATGCGTCCAAAGGGATCACCCAATCGACAATATCATCGGTGACATCCAAAAGTGAGTAACCACTAGATCTCGCATAGCTAACTTTTGTGAGCACTATTCATTTGTATCCTTTTCGGAACCGCGCAGGGTTGAGGATGCATTGAAAGATCCAGACTGGGTGGTGGCGATGCAAGAATAATTGAACAACTTCAAGCGGAATGAGGTGTGGGAACTCGTGGCAAGACCTAATGCGAACATTGTCGGCACAAAGTGGGTCTTCCGCAATAAACAAGACGAACACGGGGTGGTGACAATGAACAAGGCACGACTTGTGGCCAAAGGGTATTCACAAGTCAAAGGTTTGGATTTCGATGAGACCTTTGCTCTAGTAGCTAGACTTGAATCTATTAGAATATTACTTGCATATGCTACTCACCATGATTTCAAGCTGTATCAAATGGATGTGAAAAGCACCTTCCTCAACGGACTAATCAAGGAGGAGGTGTATGTGGAGCAACCCCCCGGGTTTGAAGACGAAGAGTTTCCCGACCATGTATTTAAATTGCGTAAGGCTCTCTACGGCCTGAAACAAGCTCCTTGAGCTTGGTATGAGTGTCTTAGAGATTTCTTAATTGAAAATGGCTTTAAGATTGGCAAAGAAGATTATACACCATTTACAAAGAATTTTGACAATGATGTTTTTATTTGTCAAATTTATGTTGATGATATAATCTTTGGGTCAACTAATCAATCTTTTTGTGGGGAATTTAGTAAAATCATGACAGATAGGTTTGAAATGTCAATGATGGGAGAACTAAAGTACTTTTTGGGATTCCATGTGTGGCAACAAAAGGAAGGGACGTTCATAAGCCAAACCAAGTACACGCAAGACATACTCAAGAAGTTTGGTATGGACAAGGAGAAGCCTATAAAGACTCCCATGGCAACAAATGGCCACTTGGATCTCAATGAAGATGGAACTAGCATCAACCAAAAGGTATATCGCTCCATGATTGGATCTCTACTCTATTTATGTGCATCTAGGCCAGACATTATGTTGAGTGTATGTTTGTGTGCAAGATTTCAAGCCAATCCTAAGGAATGTCACTTGACAGCCGTAAAAAGGATCTTGAAATATTTAGTTCATACACCCAACCTTGGTCTTTGGTACCCAAAGGCTCAAAATTCAATCTCATTGGTTAATCTGATGCAAATTATGCCGGATGCAAAGTAGATAGAAAAAGCACCTTCGGTACATGCCAATTCCTAGGGAGATCCTTAGTTTCTTGGTCCTCCAAGAAACAAAATTCCATTGCCTTATCCACAGCCGAAGCGGAGTATGTTGCAGCTGGGAGTTGTTGTGCACAACTCCTTTGGATGCGACAAACTCTAAGGGATTACGGTTACAATATGAATCGTATTCCACTCCTTTGTGACAATGAGAGTGCCATCAAAATTGCCCACAACACAGTTGAGCACTCTAAAACTAAACACATAGATATAAGATATCACTTTTTGAGAGATCATTCCATGAAAGGAGACATAGCCATTTCCTATGTCAACACCCAAAAGCAATTGGCCGACATATTCACAAAGCCACTTGATGAAAAACGCTTTTGCGAACTCCGAAATGAACTAAATATCCTTGATGCTCGGAGTGTGGCTTGAAATGTTGCATACCTATATGAATTCTTCAAAATATGTTGATTGGATTGTGAAAATTATCTCTCTCAATTTTCTTCCGAAAACTATGTTAATTATTAGATTTTGGTGAATTATGATCATTGCTTAATTGATGTATGCTTACTGATCATATTCATCAAGATTATTTGATTTGATTTGCCTCCCTATTTTATAAATATGTACCTTCAAATATATATGAATGAGCTAAGCAATTCTTCCCTAGTAACCACACACTAGTCGGTGGTTACCCGGACTAGTCCGCCCATGTAGACTAGTCCACAGAGTGCCGGTTAGGCCAGACTAGTCCGATATAGTCCTCTCGAAAAGTTCAGACTAGTCTGGTCATCTCCAGACTTGTTCGATTTTTCGTGTCCTTAACCATAGCTGCCGCCAAACCCTAATCACTTCATCCTCCACTCTTGCCTCACGCGTTCTCTCTCTTCCACTCGAGCTCCCAAGGCAATTTTGCATCCCCTCCACCAAAAAGCTCCGCATTTGGGTGGAGATCAAGCATCCTTGCTCGAAGATTGAAGTTCATAGACAAGTCTGGACTTCAACACCTCCCTCTTCGAGCATCTATCGATTTCTTAGGTAATTTTCACTCAAACCCTAAAAATTCCAAATTTCTTCATTGTTGATCGAATAGCCTAGCATATCTCACTATATACATGCCTCCTTGATGTATTACGTTTATGCTACGCTTGTTGTGCATTAGGAATCACCATTTGACTGGTAGATTAGGTTTTTGAGGATGAATACCGGACTAGTCCGATCCATACATGGACAAGTCCATTCCCCCGGACTAGTCTGTGCCTGTACACTGGACAAGTCCGATTTTTCTGTACTCAAAACCTAACTTTTCAATTCCTCAATGCAGTTCCTTGCTATCCTTTCACACCTATGACTTGCACCATTCATTCTCAATCATGCCACTAATTCTCAGGTCATGTCGAGCTCGAATAATGAAGTCTCCGACTTTTAGGCCGAGATGGACCACGAGGTGGCACCTCGAACCTCGATGAGTCTTGGCAAGAAGCGCCAAGAGAGACCTTCTTAGCCATCTCCGTCTCCTCCACAGGCTCGGAGGAAAGTGCTAGCAAAGAAGCCAGCCTCCAAGGTGCTAGCTTCTAGGGCTACCACCGGTGGTGGCCCTAGATCGGCAAGTGCCCGCCCAACCAAGGGCAAGGGCAAAGGAATCGCAATGGGTCCAGTTGGACCTTGAAGCTCCATGCCCCGAGGGAAGGGGTCTGGGACCCCACTGAAGAGAAGTTCAACGGGCAAGGCAGTGATTCGGCAGCAAAGTTCCAAAGCATTGATTGGTATGGCCGACCAAAGCAAGCTGCTGACGGAAGATTTTGGTGCAACTTCCATGCGGATTTCTACAAATCCGTGTATCTCCCCATGAAGACACTAGTGGTGCGCAGTCAGTGGATTGACTTGGCACACCTTGAGAAGAAGAGATGCTCCACATTTGATGAATTGATTGCGGCAGCTGAAAGACATGGCTTGAAGGACCTCTTTGCCTTCAAGTACAATTGGAATGATGAAGTGGTGGCCTAGTTCTATGCCACTTGTCACTTTGCAAGTGATGAAGAAGAAAGGGTGACTTGGATGACTCATGGATCCAAGTACACTATCACATATGAGGAATTTGCAATGATGTTGCATCTTGACACCTCGAGCAATCACAATGTGATCATCCACAATGTTGGTGTCATCGAGAAGAAAAGGATGAAATTCCTTTATGAGCCAAACTCAAAGTTCAACCCTCCCTCCACAAAGAACATGAAGCCCTTCTTTGTGGTCCTGAATAGAGTCTGGAGGAAGACGATTGCTCCCAAGGATGTAGATGCTGGGAGTGTGCAGGGTTATCTTCAGACCCTGATGAGAGTGATAAGCAAGGATCGTCAGTTTGATGTGGCTGACTACATTTGGAACGATATGGTCAACATCTCTAGTACACCCAACCGATCTTGTGGCTATGCCCCTTATCTCATGTTAATGATTGAGAAAGTCACAGGGATCGAGTCTGTCAAGGATGTGGAGCACACACCATTGAGGCCTCAGAAGCCTCAACAAGCAAATATCCAGGCTGCTCCCACGCCAGCCTCCAGTCCTGAGGCACCGACAAGAAGTGAAGATGCCAGAGCTGCCCCTGCCAGTAGAGCAGCTCCTCAAAGGGGATCAGCTAGTGGGATTTTCAAATACTTGGCTGCCATCTTCGCTTCCTGCAAAAAGGAAGAAGTGAGGGCCCACAAGATGAACAAGAAGAGAAAGGAAGACATGAAGTACGTGAAGGCCAATGTGAAGCAAATATGCCAGAAACTGGAGATTGAACCCATTGGGTCTCTAGTAATTTCCGAGGACTCCAACCCTGACATCACCGAGCTCGGGCCCATGAATCCCTCCAAGCTTGCCTACTTTTGCATTGGGGGCTCGAGTGGCTCTGCACCTCCTCCTCCTCCTCCTCCTCATCATCAGGCTGAAGATGAAGATAATAAAGACGACGATGAGAGGACTGACAGTGAAGAGTGAAGACCTTAGGACCCTTCTCTCCTTCTTTTTGGTGTCTTGGTGCCAAAGGGGGAGAGATTGAGGGGGAGTCTTAGCCTTAGCTGTAGGATGCGAGGAGAGAGCTCTCTTTTATGCTTTTTGACTATTTTGTGGGTTGTAAAGCTTTAACTAGGTTCTTAAGTTAATTATGGTTCTGTGATGCAATGTTATGATCTTTTGAGAAGTATTTATTGAAATCTGTGATTTTGCTCCCAGAATGACATATATGCTTGCTTATGGTTAATTAATCTCAATTATGTCATTCTCTTTGTCTCAATGTACTTAGTTATGCATCCCACCATAAAGAATGCACATATGGATTATATTTTCATTGCTTTATGTATTTTAAACTCATATGTGCATACTTTACGAAAATCTCAAATTTTATCATATTTTGTGAAATCTCAATTGGTTGTCATCAATACCAAAAAGGGGGAGATTGAAAGTGTATCTAGGAATCCCTTGTGGGTTTTGGATGATTTATGACAAGCAATTGAGGTCCTAACCTCTTTGTTGAGATGAGCACAGAGTTTAATAGCAAAATAAGCAAAGTGCCAAAAAGAAGGAAGAATGAGGAGCAAAGTAGAAATGAGCTCAAGGAGGAAGAATAGTAGATCATTGTGTATGGAGTGTGTTAAGGAAACACACCCCAAGAGCTCAATCACAATTAAACACACATTGCACAAAGTTATACAGGACCGGACTAGTCCGAATGTCACCGGACTAGTCTGATATCCTCTCTGCACAAAATCGGACAAGTCCGATATCCATCAGACTAGTCTGATATCCATCGGACTAGTCTGATATCTTTCTGACTAGAATGGGACTAGTCCTCACAAGTCACACAAAATCGGACAAGTCCGATCACTACCGGACTAGTCCGATATTCACTCTGGTCCAAATCAGACAAGTTCGATATTTGCACGACTAGTTCGAAAACCCCTCTGACCTAAATCAGACAAGTCCTCCAAGTGCGGACTTGTCACCCAATACACTTAGGGTTTCACATGTTCGGACAAGTCCGATGACTATTGGACTAGTCCGAAGATTTCCAGAAGCAAAATCGGACAAGTCCGCTCCTAGCCGGACTAGTCCAATATTTTGGGACACTTAGGGTTTGCTACACACAGCACACCGGACTAGTCCGATGACCACCACAGACTAGTCCGATCTTTCTAAACCCTAACGGTCACTTTTAGAAACCCATATAAATAGAGGTGCACGGCAATATTTCACATATCGCTCGAACCCTAGCACCGTCACACCTCCCAAGAGCCTCAAAAACACATCTCTCCACGAAATTAAGTGCAACAAAGATCAATCCTTTGAGGATACACTCTAGATCATTGGAGAGACACGTTCAACACTCATTGAGCACATGGTTTGATTCTCTAACACACCCCTTTGATTTCATTGTAATATTTTGAGTGTGTTCTTGGTGGTATTTTGTGTTGTAATCTAAGGGAGCCCTCAACGTGTGAGAAGGCCCCTTTGAATTTGGTTATTCACCCCTTTGTGATAAGTGGAAGAGGATTGGCCTTCGTGGCGATCTGACGAGGGTAGTGTTGGAGAAGACCCGGTCCTTTTGTGGACTCCTCAACGTGGACGTAGGTTGCCTCTGTGGGAGCCGAACCATGGGATAAATCCTTGTGTCTTGTTTTGTGTTCATCGTTCTTGTTCATCACAATAATCTAGGGTTTCAGTCACTATTGCTCACTTTACGTTGAATCATTAAATATAAGATTGAATTGTGATATACTCTGGTCCATAACCTTGCAACACTTCATTTGATTGTATATTTCCGCTGCATACATTGAAGAATCAAATTAATCGATCAAACTTAATCAACCTAGTCGGTATACACTGGACTAGTCCGCACTTTACCGGACTAGTCCGATATCTCTGGTTTTAAACTGGTTGTTAAGTGTTGCAGGTTCCGACAAATTTCAAAAAGTCCTAATAACCCCCCCCCTCTAGGCCACATTCAGGTTCCAGTCTTTCCGCGACCAGGACCATACTTACAATTTCTGTAGTTGTAGAAATGTAAAGCAGTAAAGGCTCACCAGAGTTCAGAGCTACCAAGATTGGTAGTGTGGTGAGGAGCTGCTTGAGCTCTTGGAATGCTTTTTTTGCTTCTTCGGACCAGTGGAATGGTCCGGTCTTCCTCAATAGCTTGAAGAAGGGAAGTGCTTGCTCTGCCAACCTTGAAATGAACTGGCTGAGCGCAGCTAGACATCCGGTTAGCTTCTGGACGTCCTTGACGCGGGTTGGAGGCCGCATGTCTTCTATAGCATTGATTTTCGCCGGGTTTGCCTCTATTCTCAGTGAGTCACCAAGAAACCAAGGAGCTTCCCGGAGCTAACTCCGAAGACACACTTGTCTGGGTTCAGCTTGGTGCGCATGATGCAGAGCTTGTCAAAGACGGCTTGCGAGTTGTCAAGGAGTGACTCCTTGTTTTTGATCTTCACAACAATGTCGTCGATGCACACCTCCACCAAGTCTCTAATTAGCTCTCCAAATGTTTTGTACATAGCTCGCACAAAGGTTGAAGCAGCATTTTTGAGACCAAAGGGCATGGCAGTATAACAATACAATCCAGCTACTATTATGAAGGCAATATGCTCTTCATCTTCCCTAAACATTTGGATTTGATGATATCCGGATTATGCATCTAGGAAACACAATAGCTCACACCCAAAGGTGGAGTCCACTATCTGATCTATTTTATGTAGTGGGAATGGATCTTTTGGACATGCCTTATTTAGTGTGGTGTAGTCGATACACATCCGAAGCTTCCCACCGGCCTTGGGTACAACGACTGGGTTTTCCAGCCATTTTAGATGAAAAACCTCCCGGATGAAACAAGCTTCGAGCAACTTCTTGATCTCCTGCCAGATGAAGTTTTGCTACTCGACTGATTATTTTTGGGGCTTCTGGTGTACAGGCCGTGCGTCGGGGTAAATCTTCAGGTTGTGCTCAATCACCTCCCTAGGGATCCTAGGCATTTGTGACGGTTTCCAGGCAAACCCGTCAACATTAGCCAGGAGGAAAGTGATGAGTGCGTGTTCCTATTTGTTGTTCAAACCTCCCGATATTTATACGGGTGGTCTGAGCAGCGTTAGAACCAATTTTGATGACCTTGACGGGAACATCGCTGTCGCTGCTTGGTTGCACGCGTGGTGCAGAGTTTGAGCCCCGATGACGAGTGCTTGGGGGTTGAGCAATGAGCTTTGCTTGAGGTTCCTTCTTGTGCCGTGGCAAGCGCATGGAGTTCCTCTAGCGCGGTGACTCCTGCAGTGCAGTCTCCACGGACCCGAAGGATGCCTGAAGGTGTTGGCATCTTCAACACCAGATAACCGTAGTGAGCTGCGGCCATGAACATGTACAAAGCATGTTTTCTCAGGATAGCGTTGAAGGGCAGACTGATGTGAGCGACATCGAAGACCAACTTCTCAGTCCTGTATTTCTCCCGTGTCCTGAAGATCACCAGGAGAGTGATGGATCCGAGGGGGCTGATGGCCCCCGGACCTACCCTAGAGAAAGGTCTCGAGGGGTGAAGGTCCAAGAGTTGTAGCTGGATCTTCATGAATGATGCAAAGCTCAAGAGATTGAGCGCTGCACCTCTGTCTACTAGAACATGGTAGAGCTGAATGTTGTTGATGGTCGGAGATACCATCAGCAGAAGTTGGCCAGCTCCGACCATGTTCCTGGGGTAGTCTGATGCATCAAAAGTGATGGGCGTATCCATGCACTTCCGATGTGGTTCCGCCCTAGCCGCAGGAGCTACGACAACCATTTCCCGCCGAATTGTCTTGAGGACGCGGTGAGAAGTGATGTCCCAGGACCCTCCATAGATGGTGTTGAGGGTCTTCCAATGCTTGTTGTTAGAGACGCAAGTCATCATCGACTGTGTTGTACACAACCTTTAGGACGTTCTTGGGGTCCTGGAAGCCTAGCTCTGTCTCAGCCGGAGCTTCATCAACTTTTTGCATTCCTTCCTGCTGATGGAAAGGAGCTTCCTCTCGGCGCTTGTTGTAGCGCTCGACAAGATTTTGGACCTATCAACAGTCCTCCAGACTATGTTTGTCCATATTGTGGATTGGACACCACATCTTGGAACTACCGCCGTCTTCTGGTGAAGGTCGAGGTCGCTTTTCAGGGCGCTGCCCCCTGCTACCCGGTGCTGCAGCAGCTGCAGTAGTTGGCGCACCGGCTGATGGCTTCTTCTTGCCGTTTGACTTCTTCTTCTTTTTGCCACCTCCAGAGGAAGTGGCTTCAACTTTGGAGGACTTTTTTTTAGCCTCCGGAGATGGATTTTAGTGCATTTCCTGGGCCTCCGCGGCCCAAGCAAACTTGTCAGCCAGGCTGAACAACTCGTGACGCTGGTGACTTCTTTCGTCGCCAGCTTCTCCAGCATTTTCTTGTCTCGGACGTCCTGTCTGAATGCGATAATAACAGAAGCGTTCGAGATAGAGGGGATGGTATTGCGTACCTGAGAAAACCGCTGGATAAAGTATCGCAGTGATTGCCCCGTTGTTTGCTTCACAACAAACAGGTCCAGTTCGGTGCCTAGTCTGGTATAAGAACTCCCGAAATTGGTAGTGAACTATTGACATAGCTCCACCAAACTGTTGACGGAATCGGGCGGAAGACTCATGAACCAGGACCTGGCGGTCCCAGTTAGAGCCATAGGGAAGTAGATGGTCATGACAGCCTCATTGCCTCACGCCGCAAGTATAGCTGTGGAGTAGATTTGAAGAAATTTGGCGGGGTTGACAGTCCTGTCGAATTTCTCCAGCAGATGAGGTAGCAAACTTTTGTGGAGAAGACGAAGAAGAAGAAGTGGATGAGCGACACGCTTGTGGAAAACTGACGCGTGATAGCGCGTCCAATATAAGGCTTGTGCAGAGTCGCCGATGGAGCAACTGGTTTTTTTGCATTGATGGAATGATGGGACGCATCGATACCGTCTCGGGGAAACGAAAGGTCACGCACGCCGGTAGCACGCGTCTCTGCAGCACCGCCACCGAAATTAAGTTCTCCACAGTCCGGGTGCCGCACGTCTCTCTTTCAACAATTGAAGACGCACTTTCATATAGTGTGTGTCTCACTTTATTCTCTCACACATCCTTCTTTAGTCTTGTTCGTCTCGCGTTTATCTCACTCATCTTTTCGCCTCCAGTGCTCCTTTACTAATACCAACGCTCCTTTACAAATCGACCAACTCCAGTGCGAACGCCGCCTGTGTTCGCCATCACCTTCGTCGTCATTGTCATCATCGCCGTCCTCATCGTCATCATCACTGTTCATGGCTGGGTTAGATAGCGGATTTGCGTGTTGCCGACTAAAGGAGTAGCGCTTGGCGTGGTGCGAGAACCATCCCCATGTATGTACTTAACTGTTCTCACCGATTGCATGATTGTATATATGTAGCTCTGAAATGGACTGATAAACTTAATTGTAGTTTTTATTTTCCGTCTTGTTTGTTTTTGGTATTTTCAATTTCTTTGCATAGGGTTTCTCTGCAAACCCTGGATCAGGAGATATATTGAAGTGGTGGTGCATCGTCCCCGGTAAAGAAGGGGTAAGTCATTATAAACAAGCACAATCATATGAGTATAACCATCATCCTCTTATTAATGAATTTCCTTTGTAGACTGATTGGGAAGGTGGTTACTACCCCCTGACAATCTTCTTCTTGGAGGACTATCCGTTTGTGCCTCCAAGATGCGCCTTTCTACGTAGTTTCTTCCACCCAAATGCCCATCGTTCAGGAGCACTCTGCATTGGGATTGTTGATCAAGAGATTGTAAGATAGACTTATTTTGCTCATGTAATTAGTAATTGTTGTCGAACTTATTTGAACTGGTTTCTTATGTTGCTTAAATTGATATTTGGTAGGGGTGGTGGATGTTGATGGCTGTTATATACCAATCTCATCCGTCAATATAACTCAATTATGTGAAGGAAATATCATTTCTTGCACACATCACCTTTCTATTTAACCTATTTCAACTTGTACTTGGAGAGATCAGTGCATGCAGGAATTTTATACAGAATGGATCCTGGCACCAAACGCAGTCAAATGACACGTGTTGGCTCCTACCGGCTTGAAGAGGTCATGGGTGACTGATTCACACATTTTTGGTGGCGGGAACTGACCCTTATCCAAGCTATAAATAGGACTTCTCACTCCTCACTTCAACACACAACACTTGAGCATCATTTTATTGTATACACTAGTTCTCTTAGTCTTTAGTGGAGTTAGGCTATAGAGAGGAGAGCCTCTAGTCCCAAGTCCAAGTTTGTAAAGGTATGAATCAAGTACTTTTCTTATATTTGTGATATTATGCATAATAAAGATATTATCTTTATATTTCTTTTATTCATATACTTGGATGAAGCGTTTCTTGTTTGATTGTGGATTCTATGTATGTGGTCGGAGTAGTCTTTATGATTATGCCATATCACTCTTAATCTATCATCATAAACAGTACAAACTCCCACTATAGTCTAATTAGTTATGATATGATCATGTTAATATGAATCACTTGTGTTATGTATCAACATTGGTTCAACGATGATTTAGCTCATTGCCTTAGGATGGCTTGTGCCCGGCCTCTTAAGGTAATTACTTAATATGCTAGCATGATGCTAGGATAGGAGGTAGCATTGAATGTCTCGTAGAGCCACTTATTGAAGAGGTAGGCAGTAGGTGGTGACAGCCCTATCTGTCCTTTGTAATCCTCCACGTTCGGCTATGCCACAGGCTTTTGACGGGAGTCATCCAAGTATTGCTAGCGGTAAACCCGTGCCTGATGTGTTGAAAAACTTAGCATAAGTATTCACCATTAAGATGCTCATTAGTACCTAACTAAGGTTATGTATATGTATATTAGAAGCATTGTAGGAGCAACTCCCCAACTCTAGGTCTAACCTCCATTAGGACCCATTTACCCCTTAGAATAGATGACTTAGGTGTGTGTCACACTACCTGTATTATCAACTTACTTTTGTCTTGATAATTCATTAGTATCCCATAGCTTGATCATGAGAGTGGTGTTTACTTTACTCCATTGCCTTCTTTTGGGATAAATGTGATACCTGTGGGGACCGGAGTCCACACATCCGAGGATCTCAGTGGGTGGTACCGTGCGATGCGGCACCTAACAGCACACACAAAAAGGATACCAAAATGTATAAAGTTTTCATTCCATAATAAGAAGAGTTTACAAAAGAGTGTACAATAGGAGTACACACGTAGCAGAAAATACATACTCATAACCTCACCTAACTAAGCAGGAGAGAAGACATCCATGCCCTAGAACGCTTCTCACTAGCAACAAGAAGAACATTCAGCAGCGGCATGGTTCACATGAGATTTATCTCGAAACCTCGAGATCTCATGTACAACCTGAACAGCAGAAATAAACCTAATACCTGCAAAAATCATTAAAGCGCAAACGTGAGCATAAGGCTCAGCAAGACTAACCCGTCTCAATAGACATATGCAGGGTGAATACTAAGCATAGGTAAGGAATAGCATAAACAGAATCGCCTACAAGTGGATCCTTATAATCATATTTTAAGTAGCAAATGACATTCTTCAAGCACGGCACATCATAGACTCCACAATCAAACAAGAAACGCTTTGCCGATGATATGACATGCCCAAAGCACATAATGCTATTACAGCTAAAGTATGGGGAAACTGTAAACTTTAATTTTGCTATCTCTAAGTCACACAAGGTTGCAAAGCAATTATAATTCAATACAACGTATTCTTCTGGCTTCTTTAGTATTTACTACGTCATGACTCAGTGAACAAGTGGTACTCTATTACCGCGAGGGACGGTGATTGCAATCAGGACACACCTGGACAACACGACACATACGCACATTCGGAAGTGTGAGGGAGTACATCAATACCTACGTAACACTTCAGTACTAGTCGTATATGGCCACCATTCACAAGAAACCCGAACGCCGAACCCATCTCACCTTCGCGAACAGAAGGTCTCCGCACGGAACACATCTGTGCCCGCCGACCGATTTACACCTTACTGTCCTCAACCCACCCCTATCGATGGTGAGTTAATGGCCTCGACATCCCAGTTATCGAGTTATGTCAGTTTACTGGAGCACATATATCCAGTATGTCGTTGGTACAAGTCAAGCCTGTTCAGCGGGGTCACATACAGATGGCCTTACTCGACACAGGCAGGGCTATGCGACCGAGACTCCGATTCTCGTCGCTTTCTAACCATCCCCTGCCCGGTCTCAGATTCATTATATTACGCCATTGTCTATCTAACCAATCCTGTGAGATATGTCCTACATCTCTCGCGAGTAGATTCCAGCTACTCGACTTCTACCAGATCACCTACAACATTAGCATAGCAGTTCTACACGTCGAGCTATCAACCTACCCAATTAACCAATGGGATTGTGGGTCATGCATCTGGAGTATTCAAGCATCCTGAACGTAATGCACAATATCAACTGAAGACATAAATGAATACAACTGGAAAACTTTGAAAAGCTCTTAAATGCAAACTGGGGCTTGCCTTAGTTTGCGACTCTATATCAATGTCAGTTGTTATTGGCTTGGTCTTCCTTCGAAGAGACTGCCATGAAACTTCAAGCTGGAACACTCTGGCCTACTCCTCCAAGCGAAGCTCCTCATCGATCACCTACCATCACGTTCCTACCGACATGATATGCATATAAGTACCTAATGTAATATACTTTAGATTAAACAAGTTAAACAAACTCTAAGACTAGTGAGACTAACTATAAGGAAGGGGTATGCCTCTGTTGTGTGGATAAACAAAGGATGGAGTCAAGTGGTCATAGTAGTATCGAGATGTGAATTGAAAGGTGCAAAGTAAGCACACATTGCAACTTGGCACTCAACACTCGACGCTATGCCACTCAAGGACGATAAAGTTGAATGGTGTGGAAGTGTTGGACTGAATAGTGTAAGAATGACTAAGGAATCAAGGAGGACATCGAAAGCTTGAGTATGAGTGGAGTGTGTAACAAAGAAAGTCGCGACTTAGAAGTCGACCAAGGAAGTTATACAAACTCACTAAGGTGTAAACCTAGTTAAATGAGAAGTGTGGTCGCCTGGTTCTGATACGGATGAATCAAAGTGAAATCCTAGTAACACTTGGACGTGAAGTGGATCAACATTGCTTGGACTCAAAGAGTCATCACAAGGACTGCTAACCTAACGTGAGTACCCAGACACGTTCAAAGGACCTTTAGGTAAATTAGTCGCTACGACTATCTTCGTAAGCATCGTCTAAGTTCTTACATGACACTATTGTAAAGTCCTTTGCAAGATTGTCCAGATGAGCTCGGTGAACTCCTGGAACTCGAACATAAGGCATTACTATGTAGCGATGACGTGCTTGGCCATCTCGGGAAGATCAGCTCATCGACGTTCACATCGACCCGTACTCGTCCATGGTAGTGAGCGAAATCCCGAACACTACCTTATGAGTCACAAGGTTAGTGATGTTGACTCGATCGTCGGCAAGCGACTCGACGAGCCTGTCATCGATGAAACAACACACCTAGTTAAGCAATTCTGCGAATGGTTAGGAAACATCGTTGACACGAACAAGAAACCCTTATCCAAGGTTCCTCTTGGTCTAGTTTTCCTTGTCGGTCACAACGTTCTCACATCACTCAACCACAGGTCATCGGTGATCACCAACCACCTTGGTTTGACCTGGAAGGCATTTTGTCGAGGACCTTGGCTATACTTAGGACTCAATCACCCTCACATTGACTAAAACCTAATTTGGCTTGACAACCATTGTCCGATGAGTCGTGCTTGTGTTCTAGCACCACACACATCACAAGCATCCTTCATCTCGATGCCAGGGCACGATGACGGCTCGGAGCATCACGACGATGTCATGTTGTCAACGACGTCGACGTAGCTCATGGTGGAGCATCACGAGCACGCACGGACAAGCCAGCGCAATACAAAAGACCAAGGTCAACTTGGGGACTCCTATAGAAATGATATCAATGTGGAACATGGACCAGAGGGCGAAGGACGACGACAGTGACTGACCTTGTAAGCATTTTAGCAAACATCTTGGTTGTGTTCTTGATCCGGTTACTTCATCAACATTCCAAGAGCACCTTGGCACATGTCTTGGGCGATTGCCACACCACAATAGACCTGCATCCATAGACTAGCATTGAACGGCAACACACTTAGTTTTGCCTTGTAACTATTTCATCGAACACCTTGGCTGCAGTACTGTTCCAACTAATATTTGCACAAATCAGAGCTAACCTTGAACCAATTGTCGTCTCTGTTGTGTCATCGACGTGTTCTTGCATCTCATACATCACACACATCACTCGCTTCGCTGGTTGGGTGCAGCCATGGCGCGGACAGGGGGAACGTGCACGGTGTTCGTCGTAGCTAGCGTGGTTGTGGACACGGCGCGTGCGGGCAGCGCTGCTGCGGCTGTGGCGAGGCATAGAAAGGCTCAGCGGACAGTGGCGTGGTCGGTGAACGGCTAGCAGCAGAAGTGATCCGACAACAGCAGGCATGGCGGGAATAGTGGCGGACGGTCGTCGCCATGGATAGGCTAGCGAGCTACCAGACCGGGCGCGGTGCGGAGAGGCACAAGCACGGAGGCGAGTCACCAGAAGAAGCGACCATGGTGTGCAGGCAGCTATGATCGTGAGCGAGAAGGCCGACGGCCGACGAGCAGCGGAGTCGCGCACGGCTAGGGCGAGCAGCAGAGCGCAACAAGGAGCGGCATAGCTAGCGCGGCAGAGCAGAGATGCAGGGCTGTGGTGGCAAGGCGTGACTGGGCGCCAGGAGGTGCGGCGATGGAGCGGTGCAGCCAGGCGGAGGCGAGCCAGTGGGGGTGCGACGCGGTGGAGGTGGGCAGCGCCGGCGGACAGAGCTGGGGCGGGGTGAGCCGGCGGCCGTCGGAAGTAGAGGCGCGTGGTGGCGCGTCGGAGGAGTGGGGCAGTGGTGGGCGTGTTGGGGAGAGCTGGGACGCGGGCCAGTGGCAGGCGGCTTCGAGCGCTGGGGCACAGCTGGCGGCAGCGGTGGAGCACGGCTAGGAGCGCGACGAGCATCGCGCCGTGGCTATCGGGAGCGGCGAGACACGGAGGGGCACGCGGGCTGACGGCCGTGTGGGGCGCCGTAGGGAAGCGGGGTGCCGTGGGGGCGGTGGAGCGCCAAGGCGCAGGAGGGAGTCGTGCGCTGTGGATAAGAACGGGAGAGGAAGAAGCAAACTCAGTTTTGTGGCAATGAAGATAAACATGACATGTGGGACCCACTCTCTCCCCCTCTTTATCCCTATTCCGCTGATTTAAATCGTTACCAATCCAGCTCCAAATTTAGTAAAAGTTGGCAGCCAGCCTAAAACAAATGTGTAGGATTTGATTCTGAAGTAAAATTCTTGTTTTTATCAAGTTTCATTTGAAATTAAATTTTAAATTTGAATTCAGAGGAATTTCAATCTACACAGTGTATAAAATAGTAATCGTGCTTCCAAAATTCCTAAATTTTGGAGGGGGGCTATTTGATATATGGAGCATCTATTGGGCAGCTCAAATCTTATTGTGAACCTAGTTTGAATAGTAGCTTGATTTAAATTTTTGAATGTCCCATTTTAGGGTTGGAAAAATTCCTTTTTCTTTCTCTTTATTTTGTTTTCTTTTGTCCTTTAATTTTCATTGAAAATGTGAATACTTGGAAATTATGGATTTTACACCTTAAGTTCTAATAGTAAAATTTTAACAAGTTCCTATTTTTAGTGAACATTGGTCAACTCATACGGTTCATGTGAGTTTGAATTTCCAAGTCTACTTTCAAAATTTTTAAGTTCGCATTTTTGCATTTTTGTTCTTCCGAAAAGCAGGCTTTTACAATCCCCCCCCTTAATGGAATCACGTCCCGAGATTCTAGCGAGTAGAATAAATGAAACGATGAGGGTACGATCCGTAAAAGAGGGTCATTGATTAAGGAAAATGACAATGCCCTTAAAGATTTGTGTTCTACAGAGTAGTGATTATCTTAAGGCATCTTATGAAATTCTAAAGTTTGCTTTAGGTGATTCCAGTCTTTAGGTTGATAACCTTGACAGGATGCTCGACATGACCATATCACGTCATAAAACTTTCACGTCTGTTACTGAAATTTTATTGCTGTCCTCTTACACTGGCATGACATCTTGGTCTTGACTTGAAGAAGCAGGACTTGTTCTTTGCTTATCTAGGTCACCTTGATATTTTGAAACTATCTTTGTATTGATTCTTGGTTGCTTGCTTGGTTTTGCATAGGTCCTTATAGCTTAATGTGGTATTTCCCCTGACATGAGTTAAGATGGTTTACGAGGTTAAACAACAATTATTAACCTTGTTTGATATTTAGTCAACCATAGGATTCCTTAGCTGTAGCATAATAGTAGTACAACACTCAACACTCTTATGTGATTAAAACAGCAGGAATACTGAAGATATGGCGACTACAAGGTTTTTGGGTATATCAACATCGTCAAACAATAGAAATAGAAGATGAAGACCCTTTGCGGTGGCACACGATGATTTAAGGATTCAACATCCTCATATGTTCCCAACGCAGCAAAGAACTCAATCATATGTTAACTACAAGGTAATTAGTGTAGCAAGGTTACCATATAACACCGCACGATCTTAGATGGACCCAAAGAGTTTCACGAGGTTGACAATCGAATGGTATCCTCGTGAGTAAGGAGATTTCATGGATTTTACAAGGTTGATCATCGAACTGATGACCACTCGATGACGAACGGTATAGTTGCAACAATCAAGGTACTTGAACCTAACAAGTCAAGGATGGAAGTCCAAGTGTTTGTTTAGTTGCAAGTGAGGTTGAGTAATTGGTTTCCCATGTATTACTCAATGGAAAGGAGATCAACAATGTAAGAAGTCAAATGAAGATGGTGAAATGACCGTAGTCATTAGACATCTTAGAATAGTTTGGATGGGGTACACAATCTTGCTCTAAATTTTAGTATTACCATGCATTCTATCATTGGTTTTACATTGGTAATGATGCTTCATGATGCATCATATGTTGTATGGTGCAATGAATATGCACTTGGTATGGTGCAAATGGTGCATATGTATGGTGCAAATGGTACATATCCATGGTGCAAATGATGCATATGTATGGTGCAGTAGCTTTTATAGTTTGAGCAAGACTAAGTGAACCACACACACAACTCAAGAACTAACTCATTATTTGCAAGGCTTGGATATCGTGGTCATGAAAGACACTCAATGAGTAGCGTTCCTTTCATGACTCGACCACAGTTAAGGAATTCATAACAAAACGATTGATATGGAATGTGGAAAATATACTATGTTACCTATACCTTTCGAAAGCTTGTTCATGTACTATTAAACTTGATTGTATCTTCAACTAGGTCTTAGAGTTACCAGTTGACTTGAGGAGTATCTTCATCAGAAGAAAAACAACCAACTATATGTCGAAGGTTATCCCTAGACACCTAGTCGAGATCACTAGACACATCTCTAGTGATACTTCACTTAACCTTCGCTTTGATAACTCAGAAGGAACGGTTACCCTTCTCGATCACTTTAGTGGAGTTGAAGTCACACTTCTTCTTAGAGTAACTCAATCTGGTGGTGGAGGTTGGATCCACTTGAAGATGTAATCTTAATTGATCGTCTTTTTGTTGACACGACTCGTTGTAACCAAGGTTGATGGTTGAACATCACTATTACTTGAGTGCTCACCTTCTCCCTTAAAGTTTTGAACCAGGATATCGGAGCGTACTTCAAACAATCCTCATGGGAAGATGAGATGCAACTCGAGTAATTGCGACCTGCGTTCAACATCACAAGATGTGACGTGGCAAGTCACATAAATCAAACACTAGTATGTCTATGCGAGGGAAAAAGGCATCAATGAGTTTAACACTCCATTCAACTTGGCAAACAGTTGGGTCCTAACTCCTGGTTGGTTACAATACTCCTCGAATTGAAAACGAGAACCGAATGCCTAACAAAAACCAAAAGGTTCAAACTAGCCAGGCTATGGTGATAACTGACCTGTCTGGACGTAAATTCGATTTTGATCCAGTTAATGGCAAAATCAGATCTTGAGGTGAATAACAAAGTTAAAGTACACTTCAAGAAATTTCCAAAAAGTATTGTTTTGCCTCTAGATCATTTCTGGTTTGCATGTTATGCTATTTTAAAGTCAGCAGAATTTTCTGCACTTTCAGTAGAACCTGCTTAAAAAGTACCAGTTTTGATCTAAAGTTTTCAGACTGTTCTGTTAGAAATATGGAAATATTCTTATTTAAAAAGTTGTAGACAATGTAATAATATTCCCATAATGTACTTACTTGTCTTCATATCAGTCCTGGTTTAAAAGATATGAATTTTTGAAGTTGGGTAAAATTTCAGCATTCAGAATTTGAATTCAGTTCAGATTGACCACTCTGCATTCAAACTCGATTTGGAATAGGTAGATGACCGATTCAGGTCTGGAGCCAATTTCAAAAATTGTAGCTGACTTTTTAACCTTTCCAGCGGTTACTCTCGTGACACCATTGGATCAAGGGTCTGCGAGTTATGGATTAAATTCAGAGGTGCACAGATTGCTGTCCAGTTTGGGTGTGCCTGGACAGTCTCTGCGATTATCCAAATTTCACCCACATAGAAAACGATTTTGGTCTTGAGATGAATATAGAACTTGTAAAGTACTTACAAAAATTTCCACGGAGTACTTACTTGACCTCGTAGCACCTCTAGTTGAGAAGATATGGCATTTGCAAGTTGACAGTTTTTCTGAAAATTTGGACAGCACCTCCTTTGTTTAAGGCTGATTTTGTCCACAATTTTCAGATATACAAATATCAACATTTGCAAAAATAACACATAGCAAACTAGTTGAATACATTCTAAGGATTCCATAAATGTAAAACCCGAAGCCAATCGATGAGTCTACTAGAAATTATGATCCAAACAGTAACTGAATATATAGCGGTCCATATTCTGGACTGTTTCGACACCTTAAACGATACTTTGATTTATACTTGGTTATTGCGAGTTTTAGCCTTCGTGTTGAATAGGAAGTTGAAAGAGGACTCTTTAATCTTTCCTGGAATGTATAAATATGCCTAGGTTGCATTTCTAGTTTAAGAGTTATGGCTGTTCAAATTCAGATTTTTTCTGGCTGTTTCAGATAGCACCTATATACATGTACTATCTTCAAGTCCTGTTTCTAATTAGTTGTAAACTGAATTTGAGGTAACATTGAATAAAAAAGTTGTAGAATAGATCTTCCTATTTCCAGAAATGTATCATAATGAAATAGAAGAGCTGTCTACAAAGAGTTATGGCAAAAATTCAGATGCTGTCTTATACAGTTTCAGAACAGCAGCTGAGTTAGTTATAGAGGATTTTCACCATCTTACATTGGTCTTTTGGCTTGGGGGTCAATATAAAACATATAGAAGACTTCAAAATCTTTCCAAAAAGTATTCATTTGCCTTTATAGCCCTCCAGGTGGAAGAGATATGGATTTTTGAAGTGGAACAAGGTGTTCATGTTTCAGAAATTAATTTGACAGAACTTGGTTGGTTTATTGATGATTTTATCACTGATTTTAAGATGGATAACCTCACAATTTGACAACAAGTTCCATTACAAACTTGTCTCACAGGTCGCAAGGTTTCCATAAATGTATTATACGAAGTTGTTCGATGACTCTACAAAGAGTTATGGTCGAAATCATGACTGTACACAGATCTGTCCCCAGCTGTTCCAGATTGGTGAAGAGTAGGTAACTTCGAGTTTTTCATCGAGTTACTTGAAGATTCAGACTTGGAGTTCAAATGAAAAGTTGTAGATGACTTTCTACACTTTCCCACCATATAATACAGGCCTGTAGAGATGAAATATACAAGGAGTTATGATCAAAATGGATAAGGGCTCATTAGATCAATGAGGTGAATAATTGTTGGTTTCCAAGGATTCGGACCGGTTCAAAGTGCTTTCCTGTCCAAATTGTTAATGAATATGTCGTAGAGGACTTGAAGACCTACTCCATTCATATGGCATACTATTAGGTTCTGTGAAGTTTAACTAGAAGCACCTCTTGACAAAATCGAGCTAGATTCCGTCAAGAGTACACAAAAGCGTTAATCTTTATCCTTCTTCGCATTGCACTATCCATATCGAAACTTTGACCCAAAACTTACCAGCAACTGGTAGTTGGATCTTACAAGACGATGATGAAGCCATTCCTTCGTGGGGGATGGTCAAAGTATCAATTGTGATACTGACGGTACTACGTGTCTTACCAAAAGAAAACTCTAACTCAGTATATCCGGATACGTCTATAGGTGGTCCTAATATCAATCACTCACAAACGTTTGCTACACGGGTCGCTACCGGAGTTAGTGTACCTGCAGAAGACAAACAATCCCCTTTCACACCTTCACACCTCAAGGGCGGTACAGGGAAACACGACAGACAGTCACAGTAATATATATGAAAGTAAATGCATACGACTCTGGTGTGAATCACCCTCGAGCGATGTCATGTCTCGAGGTACATGGTTGTACTACGTCTGTACAACAAAGACTCCCGCACGAACCGGCTTATACACACTCGGGCATACGTGTTTCGCATGCTCCCATAGAACATGAATGGTTCTAGAGATGCATACTATCGGGTTATACATCACCCGACGGGGGCTCCCACTAATTTTGTGTCACGTTGGGGTACCTCGTGTCATATGTTCTCAGAAATATGGAAAGTTTCAGAGACTCATATTGATATTTTGTGCCAAGCCACGGAAATATCACATAACACATCTCGTATGCAGAGCTTACCGAGATTGATCCGCTCTCGGTGGCATACCATACCTCTTACCTTGAAGACGGAGCGTCATTACAGAATAATATAACAAGTTAGTTCACCACCTTTATAACTTATGCTAGTAATAGTCCTTAATGGGCATATAGCTAATCCTCACTCGACTACTTCAGAGTTTTCGAAAATAGGCTCTTTTCGAGTGTGCTATTCCCAATGAAGCTCTGATACCATGTCTGTGGGGACCAGAGTCCACACATCCGAGGATCTCATTGGGTGGTACCGTGCGATGCGGCATCTAACAGCACACACGAAAAGGATACCAAAACGTATAAAGTTTTCATTTCATAATAAGAAGAGTTTACAAAAGAGTGTACAATAGAAGTACACACGCATCGGAAAATACATACTCATAACCTCACCTAACTAAGCAGGAGAGAAGACGTCCATGCCCTAGAACGCTTCTCACTAGCAACAAGAAGAACATTCAGTAGCGTCGTGGTTCACATGAGATTTATCTCGACACCTCGAGATCTCATGTACAACCTGAACAGCAGAAATAAACCTAATACCTGCAAAAATCGTTAAAGCGCAAACGTGAGCATAAGGCTCAGCAAGACTAACCCATCTCACTAGACATATGCAGGGTGAATACTAAGCATAGGTAAGGAATAGCATAAATAGACTCGCCTACAAGTGGAACCTTATAATTATGTATTAAGTAGCAAATGACATTCTTTAAGCATGACACATCATAAACTGCACAATCAAACAAGAAACACTTTGCCGATGATATGACATGCCCAAAGCACATAATGCTATTACATCTAAAGTATGGGGAAACTGTAAACTTTAATTTTGCTATCTCTAAGTCACACAAGGTTGCAAAGCAATTATAATTCAATACACCATATTCTTCTGGCTTCTTTAGTATTTACTACGTCACGACTCAGTGAACAAGTGGTACTCTATTACCGCGAGGGATGGTGATTGCAATCAGGACACACCCGGACAACATGACACATACGCACGTTCGGAAGTGTCAGCGAGTACATTAGTACCTATGTAACACTTCAGTACTAGTCGTATATGGCCACCTTTCACATGAAACCTGAACGCCGAACCCGTCTCACCTCTGCGAACAGAAGGTCTCCGCACGGTACACATCTGTGCCCGCCGACCGATTTACACGTTACTGTCCTCAACCCACCCCTATCTGTAACACCCTCATTTTCATGCATCATGCCCTACATACACTCATATACATGTTTAACATTAACCCACATAAAGAGGAATGAGTTTAAAATTGATTCAGAGCATTTAAAATTGATTTGGAGCAAAACCGCACTTAAAATGCAAAAAAGTGCGGACTAGTCTGATTTCGCTGAGGACTAGTCCGATTTCTCTCTGACTAAAAACGGACTTGTCCATTTTTGCTGCAGACTAGTCCGATTTTGGCTCTGGAAACTTTCAGACTTGTCCGATTTTGTGCGGACTAGTCCAATATTCCATGAATCCTTGAAAATTTGCTAAGTCCTTGGACTTTTCCGGACTAGTCCGGTGTTCCAGCGGACTTGTCCGTTTTCCTCTCTGTTTAAAGTCGGACTTGTCCGATTGTTGGCCAGACTTGTCCGATTTTCTCTCTGGATGACTTTGGACTAGTCCGATCCTTTCCGGACTTGTCCGATATTTCGCGATTTCGAGTTGATCTTTTGTTTTACGACTTGTTTCTTGGGTTTCACGTTAAGTGGGCCTAGGGACGTCGTGCCTAACTCTTTTAGAGCCCATGAGGGACCCTAAACCGGCCTCTACTCATCCAAAAACTCGAAATCCATCTAACCCTAGCCTCCACCTCTATATAACCAACCCCACCCCTTGGATTGACATCTATTTGCCACTTTTCCACCCACCCAAACCCTAGTTCGTGGAGAGCCACCATCAAGGAGGGAGGAGAAGATCCTAAGCAAGAAGAAGAAGAGGAGGAAACGAAAGAGGATCAAGATCTCCACCAAGTTTTCATTCTTCACCACCAATTCATCCCCAAGTTCATCACCAACCCTAGATCATCAAGATCCAAGTTCTACCTCCAAGTTTCTTGATTCATTGGAGTTCTAAACACCTGGTATACCTTCTATTCTCTTTTCCTTACGAGAATTTGACCCCTAATCTCCAAATTCACGTCGATCTAGAAAACCCTAATCTGCTGGTCTTGCAGAGTGCGGACTTGTCCGGTCCCTAGCGGACTAGTCCAATCTTCCTAGTTAAATTGGGTTGAATTAATTCTAAAAACTGACCTAATCAACTCTAAACCTGTATAACCTTGTTAAAATCTATTAGAACTAGTTATTGATCATTAAAAGCAATCTATTCACAAGTTCTACCTTGCATTTGCATCAATCATGCATGTCATGTCATATTGAATAATATTTGTGCACTCTTTGATTGTGTTTCTTGTCTTGTATGTTTATTGTGCGGATTAGACGGATTTGCGCTAGAAAGTGCCGCAGAGGATCTAAAGCACAAGAGTTTGAAGGCTTTGATCCTAATCAACAGCAAGAGCAAGGCAAGTGTCCTTGAAGCATATTGATCCAGTTTTTAAAATAAATGTTTTGTTTGCAAAACTGCATGCTTGTGTCAATTTGATGGGAATCCTACGGTAGGAAGTTGACTAGCTTTGTTTAACCACCCTTGTCACCTGGAATTTATGGTAGAGAGTCGGGAAGGGTTTTTACCTTTTGCTTCGCTTAATCAACTGGGATGGGAAAACAACTATACCGCTCAATATTATTATGCATGGATGAGATTATGGTTGACATGAACTGGTTAAATATGATATGGTAATGGGTGATCTAAGCAAGCCTGGTATGTGGATGGGTTGGATATTATGGTGGTTTGCTTGCTTTAGATCTAAGGACTGGTTCATGCGAGAATAAGCAAGGATTACAGTGCCACCACGAGGCCAAGTATGGGTGCGGCGTAGCTGATTAATTAGGGCTTTGCTAGTGCTGTTTGGACCATTGTGGATGCTCGGGGAAGGGGTAGTCGGATTGGGTTTGTTCATGATTGGTGGGACTACCCTGGGATCCGAATGGCTCGAGAGGGGGCCCTTGGTTGAAGATGTGCTCTGCGGGAGACATCGCCACCGGTGAAACCTCAGTGGGGTCTAAATAGGCTAGTAATCCCTTTGTACAGGCTATTTTGTGATCTCTTGGCCATACACCAAAGGAAGTGTAATTGGCATAAGGGAGGTTCTTTAGTCGCCGACGGGTGATGAAATCACAAACACGTGGGTAAAGAGGTACAAAATCTGCAGAGTCTAATAAAACTATCATGATAGCCGTGCTCCCGGTTATGAGCACCTGGACAACTTCCATGATTAGAGGAAAATTAGTACTGGGATGGTATTTGGGATGGTTATGGTTTGGTAATGGTTGTGGCTGGTTATGAATTAATTTTTGGTATTGAATATGATTATTGGCAATGGTGAAATATGGAATTATTGATGATGGTTGTGAATTCAGATTGGTATTATGATATTACTTATGATTATGATGGGTTTACTTCACATACATATAATATATTGCTTTTCACATGTTTTTAATGTACTTTTCAGCACTTTGCCATTATTATTGTCGTCATTTGAATCAGCCACATGTCATACTTTCCACACTTGCTGAGTACGACATGTACTCACTCTTGCAATCCGCCCAACAGTTGCAGGTCAAGATTGGGAGTTTAATGGTGATAATGCAGAGTTCTAGGCCGTGTCTACCATCAGCTTTGCCTATGGTGTTATTGGAGCTGCGCTATCCCTTATGCTTAGTTTGCTTAGTTGCTTAATTAGAGTATTTCCGCTGCAATAGTTGAGTTTGTCATAAATATTCATTAGAGCTTGTATTCGAGGATAATCTGGTTTGTGTAATAAAACTTGGATAATTAATCTTGTCTTGTGGTAATTTTCTGTATACTCTTTTGTGATTGCACTCGTGTATGTGTGTTGAACGTCCTGGGCACACATATGCGTTAGCTTGGTTCATTTTTCAGAACCGGGCGTCAGATTGGTATCAGAGATACAGGTTGACTGTAGGATGCATCCTAGATAGAATGGACACTTTAGAGCATATAGGAGCACTCAGTAATCGATGTGTTTTTGCTTGGAGTGCTGTTTGATATATATATATATATTGCTTGCTTGTGTGCTTAATAGAGGATTTTGGGATGCCTTAGCATTGCCATGTCCATCTAGGCTAGTATAGCTAGTTGGTTAGCTTCATATCCCTTGATGCATATAGTTGGGGACGTTTTCTAATTCTTACCTATTGCTTTCCTTCAGATGGTGAGGACTCGCAACCAGAGGGATGGCAATGATGAGGAGGAGAACAATGGAGTGCCTCAGAACAACATCGGACAAGGATCTACTCAGGGAGCTATCTACCTTGAGCAGCTATTGGCTATGCAAAACCAGCTCATGCAGACCATGATACAGACAATGGGACAGCTGCAGGCTGGCAATATCAACAATCAGCTCCACATGCCTCCACCGCCACCCCCGCCTCCTCATAACCAGTTGGGAGAGTTTATGAGGACTAGGCCGCCGACCTTTGCTCAAGTTGCCGACCCTATGGATGCGGATGATTGGCTCAAGTCCGTGGAGAAGAAGTTAGCTATTGTCCAATGCAGTGACCGAGAGAAGGTCCTGTTCGCTTCTCATCAACTCGTTGGAGCAGCTGCGGATTGGTGGGATTCTTATTGCAATGCTCATGAGAACCAAGAGAGAATTACTTGGGCCGAATTCAAGGAGAATTTTCATTCTCATTATGTGCCGGAAGGATTTATGATCTTGAAGAGGCAAGAATTTGAGAATTTAAGGCAAGGAAGATCAAGCGTGAGTGAATATCTCAATAAATTCACTCAACTCTCAAGATATGCGCCTAAGGATGTTAGTCGGGACAGCTAGAAGCAATATTTGTTCATGAGAGGCCTCAACAATGAAATTCAATTGCAACTACTCAACTGCGATTATGCCAATTTTCAAAAGCTTGTGGACAAAGCAATTATGGTTGAGAACAAGATCCATGAGATGGAGCAAGAAATCAAGAGGAAGGCGCCATATCAAGGACAGCAACAAGGAAGTAATGTGCGCCCTCGCTTTGCGCCGCCCAATGCACCTCATTACAGCTCCTCTATTCCTGCTCAACGCCCTGGTTATGCACCACGCCCAACTCAGTTTGTGCAGCAGCGCCCTGTCATGCAAGCACCTAGGCCTCCAATGCCTTATGCGCCTCGTGCTAATTTTCTTGCTGCAAATGTTCAAAACCAAGCTCGTCCCAATAATTCTGGTGGAGTTAAGAAGTGTTATACTTGTGGAGAAGCTGGACACTTTGCGCATCAATGTCCGATGTCAGGCCTTGGTCAAGGAAGCAATGCGCCGAGGCAAAACCCAAGACCCAATGGAGGAGCGCCACAAGGAAGCCGTGGACAGCAAAATTTTGCTTGTGGCAATGTGAACCATGTCTCAATGGAGGATGCTCAACAAGCGGATGACGTGGTCATTCGTATGTTTCTCGCCAACTCCAACCCTGCGACTATGTTATTTGATTCTGGAGCATCGCATTCATTCATTGCATCAAAGTATGTTGATAAGTATAGTTAGCCTATCTCTCATATGAAGTTTACTCTATTGGTTAAGTCTCCTGGAGGAGAGATGAGGACAAATATAGTATGTCAAAAGTAAGCCTTAGAATAAGGGGGGTAGACTTCTCCGCCAACCTCATTGTTTTGGATTCCCAAGGATTGGACATTATACTTGGTATGGACTGGTTGAGGAAGCACAATGGAGTTATTGAGTGTGCCACAAAGACGATGAAGTTGACCAATGAAGAAGGGATCACCGTAGAATTTGAAGCATCTCAAACCGCACTAAAGCAATTGGAGTTGAATCATATGGACGGTGCCGCAATTGAGGAGATTCCGGTGTTGTGTGAATTTTTGGATGTTTTTCCGGACGAGTTGCCAGATATGCCACCTGATCGAGACATTGAGTTTGTTATTGATTTAATACCTGGAACTGCACCTATAGCTAAGAGGCCGTATAGGATGCCTCCTATGGAATTAGCGGAGCTCAATAAGCAAATTCAAGAGCAATTAGAGAAGGGTTTTATCTGCCCTAGTTCTTCACCTTGGGGAGCGCCTGTTCTATTTCTGGACAAGAAGGATGGATCCCAAAGGATGTGTGTGGATTACCGAGCCCTCAACGAGGTAACAATCAAGAACAAGTACACCTTGCCACGCATAGAAGACTTGTTTGATCAGATGAAAGGTGCTTGTGTCTTCTCTATGATTTGAGGTCGGGATACTTTCAAATGAAGATTAGACCATCGGACATACCCAAGACAACTTTGTAACACCCTCAATTTTCGCATCATGCATCGCATACATGATCATGCATTAGACATTAGTAGGATAAAAGAAAAATAATAAAACATAAAAGATGGAGCATATATACAAATGTATGTAGCAAAAGAAGAAAAATAAAATAATAGCGTAAAACTTGTAATAGGGAATAAGTATAAAATAATAATAATAAAATGTATGTAAATATATAAAAAAATAAAGTATGTATATAAAAAATATATAATATATATATATTAATATTTATTTATAAAAAAAAAGAAAAAAAAATGAAAAACAAAGAAGAAAAAAATACCTAACCGCTGGCCAGGCGGCCGAAGCCGGCCCAGCCAGCTGGCCCCCGCGGCCCCGCGCCGACCGAGCGCCCCGGCCGACCGCGCCCTGCCGCTGGGTCCCGCCTCCCGCGCAGCACACCCACCCGCGCACCGACGCTCGCTCCGATTCCCGCTCGATCCCGCTCCCGCGCGCGAGCGCCGTACCGGCTGACCGCGATTCCCGCGCCTGACTCGCCCGTACCGCACGCGACGCCCGACCCCGACGCGCCCCGCTTGCGCTCCCGTGCCGCACGGGGACTCGACGCAGCCGCCTATAAATACCGACGAAGCCTTCGTAAATTCTCCCGATCCCAGAAAACGCTGTCGCCTCGACGAGGAAAAAAAGGACCCTGCCGCCAGCAGCAGGAAAAAGGGCACCAGAAGGCTGCGCCGCAGGGAAGAAAAGGAAGAAAAAGGAGGGGAAGAAGATGAGGAAAAAGAGGAGAGCGCCGTCGTCCACCGGAGATCGTCGCCGTCGTCGTGCCACCGGAGGACCCTGCGCATCTACTTCGTCTACGCGTCACCTTCGTCCCGCGATCATCGAAGCCATCGCATCTACGGTAGGCCATGTTCCCGATGCAAATTTTAGCGACCATATTGAATCTAATAGACGTAAATTGATTTTAGTTGCACAATATTTTATTTTCAGCAGCATTAATCCCCGCTAAAACCCCCGTAAACTCATATGAACACGTATGAACTAGTTGCATCTAATTAATAAACAACCGTAGTAAATTAATTATTGAATTGTGCATGCATACATGTCATTGCATGTTGATTATTTTGTGTGCATTATATTCAATTGTATGTACTTTCTTGTATGTATGATCACGCATAGAGGAACGTGCTCAAGAGGCCGCATACGAGGATTTCCAAAATCAAGACTTTGAAGCGCTTGAGCAACCCCATCCGTTGGAGCAAGGCAAGTGTCCTTGAAGCATATTGATCCTGTTTCTAAAATAAATGTTTTGTTTGCAAACTGCATGCTTGTGTCAACTTGATGGGAATCCTATGGTAGGAAGTTTACTAGTTTTGTTTGACCACCCTTGTCACCTGGAATTTATGGTAGAGAGTCGGGAAGGGTTTTTACCTTTTTGCTTCACTTAATTAATTGGGATGGCAAACAACACTACACATTTAATTATGCATCAATGATATTCTGGTTAATGTGAACTGGTCAATACGATGGGTGATCTAAGCAAGCCTGGTATGTGGATGGGTTGGATGTTATGGTGGTTTGCTTGCTTTAGATCTAAGGACCGGTTCATGCGAGAATATGCCAGGTCAACAGTGCCACCACAAGGCCAAGTATGGGTGCGGCGTAGCTGAATAATTAGGAGCGCTGCTAGTATTGTATGGACCATTGGATGGTGCGGGGAATGGGAGTCGAGGAGGACTGCCCTGGGATCTGCATGGCACACGAGGGGGCCCGTGGGTGGGAGAATGGAGATTCAAGCCTGCCGGTGAAACCTTAGTGGGCCCGTACATACTAGTAGTCCCTTTTGAAAGGCTATTTTGTGATCTCTTGGCCACACACCTACGGAAGTGTGAGATGGCATAATGGAGGTTTCTTAGTCACCGAAAGGTGATGAAATCACAAACATGTGGGTAAAGTGGTACCACCTCTGCAGAGTGTTAGAAACTATCATGATAGCCGTGCTCCCGGTTATGAGCGCCTGGATGACCTACATGATTAGAGTTGGAAATTGGGATTTGGGATGGTTATGGTTTGGTAATGGTTATGGTTGGTTTATGGTTATGGATTATGTTTATGGATATGAATTTGAGTTATGGTAACTGGACATGGATAATGATGATGTTGGCAATAATTGGATATGGTTTATATTTTGTTAATATGATGGTTATGATGGGATTGTTTCACATAGACATAGTATAATGCTTTTCAAACGTTTTACTGTACTTTTCAGCACTTAGCCATTATTACATTCGTCATTTGAATAAGCCACATGTCATACTTTCCACACTTGCTGAGTACGACATGTACTCACTCTTGCAACCCCCCCCCCCCCCCCAACAGCTACTGGAGACAATTGGGAGTACCCTGAGGATCACGTGGAGTACTAGGTTGCGTACCGCCGTCAATTGCCTGTGGATTGGAGACGTGCTGCTTATTTTATTTTCCGCTGCATTATTTAGAGTTTTATCATTCGTGAACTATTGGATTATTGTAATCAATTACTTATTTAATAGTTAAGACGTGGTTAAATTCTGTATATCATTTGTGATGCAACCGTATATGTGTGATGAACTTCCTGGGCACACATATGCGTTACGCTTGGTTCATATTCGGAACCGGGTGTCACAAATTGGTATCAGAGCCACACGTTGACCGTAGGACGCAGCCTAGATAGAATGGACACTTTAGAGCACATAGGAGCACTCAGGAATCGATTTGATTTTGTTGGTGTGCTGTTTGCTATATATATATATATTGTTTGCTTGTGTGCTTAATAGAGGATTTTGGGATGCTTTAGCATTTCCATGTCCACCTAGGCTAGTATAGCTAGTTGGTTAGCTTCATATCCCTTGATGCATATAGTTGGGGACGTTTCTTAATTCTTACCTATTGCTCTCCTTTAGATGGTGAGGACTCGCAATCAGAGGGATGTCAATGGTGAGGAGGAGAACCATGGAGTACCTCAGAATAATACTGGACAAGGACTTGCTCATGGAGCTATCAACATTGAACAACTGTTAGCTATGCAGAACCAGCTCATGCAGACCATGATACAGACAATGGGACAGCTGTAAGCTGGCAACAACAATCAGCCTCATATACTGCCACCGCCACCACCCCAGCCACACCACAACCGTTTGGGAGAGTTCATGAGGACCAGACCGCCTACCTTTGCACAAGCCACAGACCCAATGGAAGCTGATGATTGGCTGAAGTCCGTTGAAAAGAAACTTGCTATTGTCCAGTGCACTGATAGGGAGAAGTTTCTCTTTGCATCACATCAACTAGTTGGAGCAGCTGCTGACTGGTGGGAAGCTCTTTGCAACACTCATGATAATCAGGAGGCAATCACTTGGGCTGAGTTTAAGCAGAGTTTCCGTTCCCACTATGTACCTGAAGGAGTTATGATACTGAGAAGACAAGCCTTTGAAAATCTCAGGCAAGGAAGGATGAGTGTGAGTGAGTATCTTAACAAATTCACTCAATTATCGAGATATGCTCCAGAAGACATCAAAACTGATAGTAGGAAGCAGTATCTGTTTATGAGGGGTCTCAACAATGAAATTCAAGTCCAGTTGCTCAATACTGATTATCCAAACTTCCAAAAGCTGGTTGACAAGGCTATTGTGGTTGAGAATAAGATTCGTGAGATGGAGCAGGACAATAAGAGGAAGATGCCACATCATGGACCGCAGCAAGGAAGCAATGTTCGCCCCCGCTATGCACCACCTACTGCACCACACTACAATCCATCTGCTCCTGCATACCGCGCTGCTTATCCGCCCCGCCCAAATCAGCCACCGCAGCAACGCCCCGCCATGCAAGCGCCTCGCTACCCTGTGCCACCTGTGCCGCGTCCTAACATGGTGGCAAATGCTCAAAACCAGTTGCGCCCAAACTTCCCTAATGCTACGGGTGGTAAGACATGCTATGTGTGTGGAGAGCCCGGACACTTTGCAAGTCAATGCCCCAGGAGAAACTATGGACCTATGAACAATGCACCAAGGCCAAATTACCCGCGACCAAATGGAGGAGCACCGCAAGGCAACCGTGGACAGCAGAATTTTGCTCGTGGCAATGTGAATCATGTCTATACTGAGGAAGCCCAACAAGCTGATGACGTCGTGATTGGTATGTTTCTCGCCAACTCCAACCCCGTGACTGTTCTATTTGATTCGGGAGCATCTCATTCATTCATCTCGTCAAAGTATGTTGCCAAGTACAATTTGCCTATATCTCATATGAAGCAAACTATGCTAGTAAGTTCTACGGGCGGAGAGATGAGGACAAATATACTATGTCCGAAAGTAAGCATTAAATTAAGGGGGGTAGACTTTCTCGCAAACCTCATAGTCTTGGACTCCCAAGGAATAGACATAATACTTGGAATGGACTGGCTGAGCAAGTATAATGGAGTCATTCAATGTGCTGAGAGGATTGTGCAGTTGACGAGTGAACATGGTACACGCATCGAAGTTGAGGCAGCCCAACCTGCACGAGAGAAAGCGATGCTGAATCACGTGGAAGAAGTGACATTGGAAAGCATTTCGATCGTTCGCGAGTACCCGGATGTGTTTCCAGATGAGTTGCCAGGTATGCCACCTGATCGTGACATAGAATTCGCCATTGAGTTGATACCCGGAACTGCACCTATAGCTAAGAGGCCGTATAGGATGCCTCCTAAGGAATTAGCAGAGCTCAAGAAGCAAATTCAAGAGCAGCTAGAGAAGGGTTTTATACGCCCAAGCTCATCCCCGTGGGGAGCCCCAGTGCTCTTCGTAGATAAGAAGGATGGAACCCAGAGGATGTGTGTGGACTATAGGTCTCTCAATGAAGTGACAATTAAGAACAAGTACTCACTGCCCCGTATAGAGGATTTGTTCGACCAAATGAAGGGTGCCTGTATCTTCTCCAAGATCGACTTGCGGTCAGGATACTTCCAAATGAAGATTAGACCATTGGATATACCCAAGACAGCATTTCGGACACGATATGGATCTTATGAGTACACCGTCATGTCATTTGGATTGACGAACGCGCCTGTGTACTTTATGTATCTCATGAACAAGGTCTTAATGGAATATCTGGATAAGTTCGTCGTAGTGTTCATCGATGAAATTATGATATACTCGAGAAGCAAGGAAGAACACGAAGAACACTTGAAGCTTACATTGCAGAAGCTACGGGAACACCAATTGTATGCCAAGTTCAGTAAATGTCAATTCTGGTTACGGGAAGTTTCTTTCTGAGGCCATATTATTTCTGGAGGAGGAGTATCAGTTGACCCAGGGAAGGTGAGAGATGTACTTAAGCGGGAACCGCCACAGAATGTTAAGGAAATTCGGAGTTTCCTTGGAATGGCTGGATATTACCGCCGATTTATCAAGGACTTTTCCAAGATATCCAAGCCTATGACGGAGTTGCTAATGAAGGGGAAGGCATTCCGATGGACTCAAGCTTGTCAGGATAGCTTTGAGGAGTTAAAGAAAAGGTTGACAACCGCGCCGGTGTTAGTGTTACCAGACGTGAGCAAGAGTTTTGATATATATTGTGATGCATCAAGACAAGGATTAGGATGTGTATTGATGCAAGAAGGCCAAGTGGTAGCTTATGCATCGAGGCAACTAAAGAAACATGAGTTGAATTATCCTACACACGACCTTGAACTCCCAGCCGTGGTACACGCCTTGAAGATATGGAGACACTATGTTTTTGGTCACCGATGTGAGATTTATACGGATAACAAGAGTCTCAAGTACATATTTACGCAAATGGATCTGAATCTGAGGCAACGCTGATGGTTGGAGCTCATCAAGGATTATGATGTGGGAATCAACTATCACCTAGGGAAGGCCAATGTAGTGGCCGATGCTTTGAGCCGAAAAGGAGTAAGTCATCAACTCACAGTTCGAGAGCTACCATCTGAGTTATGCAAGGAGTTTGAACGGTTGAACCTTGGATTCATAAATGAGATGGGAACGATGGAAGTCAACGCAACATTAGAGCAGGAAATATGGGAAGGACAGACAAAGGACAAGGAAATACAGGAAATCATGGAAAGGACCCAAGAAGGAAAAGAATTCAGATTTGATGAGGACGAACAGGGTACCTTATGGCTTGGAAAGAGGATTGTGGTACCTAATGTAAGGCATATTCGGGAAACAATATTGAAGGAGGCACATGACTCGCCTTACTCAATTCATCCTGGCTGTACGAAGATGTACAAGGACTTAAAGACATGCTACTGGTGGGCCAGCATGAAAAAGGACATAGCCGAATATGTTGCATTTTGCGATGTGTGCCGACAAGTGAAAGCTGAACATCAAAGGCCAGCCGGATTGTTACAACCATTGAAGATCCCGGAGTGGAAGTGGGAAGAGATTGGTATGGACTTTATAGTTGGATTACCGCGAACTCAGTCTGGCTATGATTCAATATGGGTTATTGTGGATCGAGTGACAAAATCAGCTCACTTCATCCCTGTCAAGACCACATATACCACCGCGAAGCTAGGAGAATTGTATATGGAGCATATTGTGTGTCGACACGGAGTACCGAAGAAGATAGTCTCGGATAGAGGTTCTGAGTTTACCTCCAGATTTTTGCAGAAATTGCATGAAGCAATGGGAACAAGGTTGAACTTCAGTTCGGCGTATCACCCTCAAACAGATGGACAAACCGAGAGGACCAACCAAATTTTGGAAGACATGTTAAGAGCTTGTGCTTTAAAGCATGGGAAAAGTTGGGATAAGAGCTTGCCATATGCAGAATTCTCGTACAACAATAGCTACCAAGCAAGTCTGAAAATGTCACCCTACGAAGCATTGTACGGAAGGAAGTGTAGGACTCCCTTGTTTTGGAACGAAACCGGAGAGAATCAAGTGTTTGGTCCCGACGTGTTACAAGATGCTGAAAGGCAAGTCCAAATAATACGGGAAAAATTAAAGGCTGCCCAGTCTCGACAGAAAGGTTATGCTGATAATAGGTGAAGGAGTTTGACTTTTGAAGTTGGAGATTTTGTATACCTCAAAGTGTCACCTATCAGAGGTCAGCGACGGTTTAACGTCAAAGGAAAACTGGCACCACGTTACATTGGACCGTTCAAGATTTTGGACAAACGAGGAGAAGTGGCATATCGACTTGAGCTGCCAACGTATCTCTCCGATGTACACGACGTGTTTCACGTCTCTCAACTCAAGAAGTGTCTCAGGGTACCGGAAGAACAAGTGCCGATGGACGAGTTAGAACTTCAAGATGATTTGTCCTATGTCGAGCAACCTATCAAAATTTTGGACATGAAGGAAAGGGTCACGAGAAATAAGAGGATCCGTTGGTGCAAAGTGCAATGGAAACACCATATGGAAGCCGAAGCTACATGGGAACGTGAAGAAGACTTGAAGGCAGAATTCCCTCACCTTTTCTCCATGCTATCGGATCTCGAGGGCGAGATTCACTTTAAGGGGGTAGGTTTGTAACACCCTCAATTTTCGCATCATGCATCGCATACATGATCATGCATTAGACATTAGTAGGATAAAAGAAAAATAATAAAACATAAAAGATGGAGCATATATACAAATGTATGTAGCAAAAGAAGAAAAATAAAATAATAGCGTAAACCTTGTAATAGGGAATAAGTATAAAATAATAATAATAAAATGTATGTAAATATATAAAAAAATAAAGTATGTATATAAAAAAATATATAATATATATATATTAATATTTATTTATAAAAAAAAAAGAAAAAAAAATGAAAAACAAAGAAGAAAAAAAAACCTAACCGCTGGCCAGGCGGCCGAAGCCGGCCCAGCCAGCTGGCCCCCGCGGACCTGCGCCGACCGAGCGCCCCGGCCGACCGTGCCCTGCCGCTGGGTCCCACCTCCCGCGCAGCGCACCCACCCGCGCACCGACGCTCGCCCCGATTCCCGCTCGATCCCGCTCCCGCGTGCGAGCGCCGTACCGGCCGACCGCGATTCCCGCACCTGACTCGCCCGTACCGCACGCGGCGCCCGACCCCGACGCGCCCTGCTCGCGCTCCCGTGCCGCACCGGGACTCGACGCAGCCGCCTATAAATACCGACGAAGGCTTCATAAATTCTCCCGATCCCAGAAAACGCCGTCGCCTCCACGAGGAAAAAAGGACCCCGCCGCCAGCAGCAGGAAAAAGGGCACCAGAAGGTTGCACCGCAGGGAAGAAAAGGAAGAAAAAGGAGGGGAAGAAGAGGAGGAAAAAGAGGAGAGCACCGTCGTCCATCGGAGATCGTCGCCGTCGTCGTGCCACCGGAGGACCTTGCGCATCTACTTCATCTACGCGTCACCTTCGTCCCGCGATCATCGAAGCCATCGCATCTACGGTAGGCCATGTTCCCGATGCGAATTTTAGCGACCATGTTGAATCTAATAGACGTAAATTGATTTTAGTTGCACCATAATTTTATTTTCAGCAGCATTAATCCCCGATAAAACCCCCGTAAACTCATATGAACACGTATGAACTAGTTGCATCTAATTAATAAACAACCGTAGTAAATTAATTATTGAATTGTGCATGCATACATGTCATTGCATGTTGATTATTTTGTGTGCATTATATTGAATTGTATGTACTTTCTTGTATGTATGATCACGCGTAGAGGAACGTGCTCAAGAGGCCGCATACGAGGATTTCCAAAATCAAGACTTTGAGGCGCTTGAGCAACCCCATCCGTCGGAGCAAGGAAAGTGTCCTTGAAGCATATTGATCCTGTTTCTAAAATAAATGTTTTGTTTGCAAACTGCATGCTTGTGTCAAATTGATGGGAATCCTATGGTAGGAAGTTTACTAGTTTTGTTTGACCACCCTTGTCACCTGGAATTTATGGTAGAGAGTCGGGAAGGGTTTTTACCTTTTTGCTTCGCTTAATTAATTGGGATGGCAAACAACACTACACATTTAATTATGCATCAATGATATTCTTGTTAATGTGAACTGGTCAATACGATGGGTGATCTAAGCAAGCCTGGTATGTGGATGGGTTGGATGTTATGGTGGTTTGCTTGCCTTAGATCTAAGGACCGGATCATGCGAGAATATGCCAGGTCAACAGTGCCACCACAAGGCCAAGTATGGGTGCGGCGTAGCTCAATAATTAGGAGCGCTGCTAGTATTGTATGGACCATTGGATGGCGCGGGGAATGGGAGTCGAGGAGGACTGCCCTGGGATCCGCATGGGACACGAGGGGGCCCGTGGGTGGGAGAATGGAGATTCAAGCCTGCCGGAGAAACCTTAGTGGGCCCATACATACTAGTAGTCCCTTTTGAAAGGCTATTTTGTGATCTCTTGGCCACACACCTACGGAAGTGTGAGATGGCATAATGGAGGTTTCTTAGTCACCGAAAGGTGATGAAATCACAAACATGTGGGTAAAGTGGTACCACCTCTGCAGAGTGTTAAAACTATCATGATAGCCGTACTCCCGGTTATGAGCGCCTGGATGACCTACATGATTAGAGTTGGAAATTGGGATTTGGGATGGTTATGGTTTGGTAATGGTTATGGTTGGTTTATGGTTATGGATTATGGTTATGGATATGAATTTGAGTTATGGTAACTGGACATGGATAATGATGATGTTGGCAATAATTGGATATGGTTTATATTTTGTTAATATGATGGTTATGATGGGATTGTTTCACATAGACATAGTATAATGCTTTTCAAATGTTTTACTGTACTTTTCAGCACTTAGCCATTATTACATTCATCATTTGAATAAGCCACATGTCATACTTTCCACACTTGCTGAGTACGACATGTATCACTCTTGCAACCCCCCCCTGATAAGTAGGTTTAGGCCCGATCTTCCGAAAGGTAATGGGTAAGTCGATTGATGGAGATCTCGACGTTGATGATCCGAGGCTCTCGAGTAGAACAAGAATAGCCCCTACAATCACTACACCACCGCTCCGTTGGTTATCAACCGTGCTTCACACGATTGACCTCGCCAAGAAGGCTAATCCCTGCAAGTGCAACCAAGAACACAAGCAAGAACGTAGAAGAAGCAATCTGAAATTGCTGAATTGGGGTTTCACAAACCGAAAAACGGCGATATTATTGATCTAAGCAAAACCCAATTGTCTATGGCGGCTACCATGGAGTATATATAGGTGGGAGGACGTCCAAGGGGGTGTTAGGGTCTTGACCTAACCCTAAGACACGAAAATAATGGACTTAGACTTGATACAAGGCCCAATGGCCCAATACGGTGGCGCAGCACCCTGACAGATTCTGTACTTGATTTTGTTTCGACGATTCCCGTCGACTCCGAAGGAATTTTGACATGGGACCGGTGCCATTGGAAAGTTTATCCTCTCCTCTTTCCGTGCATATGTAGAACGTCCAAAACGGAGTTCTTATGCGTCCTGGGCGTCGGTTTTAGTGCGTACTGCTCCTGGACTCCGAGTTGGATACGATTTGGAGTTTGGTTCGGTTTCCATCTTCTTTGAACGAATTCTCTGGTCTTCCACGTCCCTAATACTCCCTCCAAGTACTCCTTGAACCTCTCCATGGATCCTAATCACAAATAAATCATTAAGTAGCAATCTATGCTCAAAAACATATAAGAAAATATATAAGAACGAGTTCACCTCTGAAATTAATTGTTGTGTATGAACTCTATTGATTGCATCTTGTATATTCAGTAGAGTGTTATTTGTATCCATATAAGTGATGTCCTCATCATCCTCCCCTCCTTGAATTGGAGTCGTCCTCGACTCAAGTTCGTCTCCTCTCATGTGTTGGTCCAAATGTGCAACGCCATCAGATCTTCTTGTATGCATGAATGGAGGAGGCCAAGGTGGTGGACGACATAGTGCGCCATCTTGATCTTGTCCATCAAATAAGAGTGCACATTCACTTGAGCCAGGATCCCAAACAAATAAATATTGTGTCATGTTTGTAGGTGCAATAATAATGTGCATGATCTCATCATTCTCCCCTTCTTTATGACAACCCGTCCTCGGCTTGCTCGTATGTCCAGCAAAGAGGCTTGCATTGGAGGTAGAGTAAGTGCTGTCCATAATGCACAACCACAGTGAATAATGCTTTTGTTGTCCCTGCTGCAAGGAAAACATACTAGAAAAACTTGACAAGACATTATTAGCGTTAGTACATTCATTTACTTGACCATGTTGTTGCAGCACAAAAGGAGCTTCCTCATTTGAACATATGTAAACTTTATGCACCATAAACATACCACTATGTTCATATTTGCCTATAGCATGAAAAATATTTCTACTTAACAAAGGCAATTCAGATTGAGAAAATATTATCTTCTCTACGATATCTAGATCACAAAGAGTGTCAAATTCAATATAGCCCAAAATATTTAGAGAAGATAACAATTTCAGCTCATCCTTTTCACATGTAGTTGGGATCAAATGCTTAATTTCAGCACAAGTGAGTGATAAAGTATCAAATTCATTTGGTTGTTCTAGCATAGGTATAATATAATTATCAACACACAACTCATTTTTGTTATAAGAATCAGTGGGAAAATCAACTAATGGTAAAGTTGTATTATGTAAAGGTTCATCTTGTTGCTGCTCATCGATAGTATGATTGGTAGCAAAATTCAGCACATCTGAAAATGTCATACCGTGGTTAACTGTAGAGCATTGTCCATTAACACTACTCTCATTTTCAGCAAGAAATTCAAATGCATTATGAGTTGATTCATCAAAAAATTCAGAAGAGTTGTTCAACACCTCACTCTCATTTGCATCTCCATTTATTTGTTCATGTTCCTGCAAAAGGTTAGGCAAGGGAGGAGGTACAACAAGAAAATTCTTCTCAAGTTCATGTATTTCATCTTTACAATTAGATACATTAGCAAAAGTTTCTCGCATAAGAATTTTCATATCTTTCCATGTTCGAGGTCTTTCTAAATCACTTAAGTTGTTCCACCAAGTCAATGCACAACCTACTAATGCACTTGCAACATTTCTAATCTTTCTTTTCTCACACATATGACATTGTCCAAAAATTTTATTCAACTCTATTTCCCAAGCAATATATTCATCGTAACCAAAACCATCATAAGAAGGAAGAGATGGGAGAATGTAATTACTTCTTGTGGAAGGTGTTGTAAAGGTGGTCTGAATGTCATGTGAATCCTTGATTGATGTTTGATTTTTAGTGAGCAACTCTATCGCCGTCTTCATCATGTCCATCATCTCAGCATATAATGCATGATTCTTGTTTTTACCTGACATTGTTAGTAGCAAACAGAAGACAACACAAAAAAATATGTTATCCCTATCAACTACAAAGGATAATGGAAAAGTGGAAGTGGAATCACACACTCTCAAGCATCTTACCACGCTCTTACAAGTGTTCTTACCGACACTGCAGGTGGCAAACGGTGGCCGGTATGAAAAAACCAATGAAGCGTGGGATGATTGCAAAGGTGTATCGATTCTGCTCAAGAGTAAGGTGTAGCTTGGATGGCACTTTCTATGTAGCAAGGATTAGCAACAATGAAATCAGATAGTAAAGTTGAATAAGTGTCCAAAGTCTTTGTCAAAGTTGCTGGCCTAAATGTGTTCCTAGTAGTTCAAGCTAGCAAGACATGAGACAAAACTAGATGACACAAAGAATGCAAGCACTTCTGTTTTTTTTATTATTTTTTTTCTTTTTTTGTGCGGCTTTTGTTTCTTGTTTTGCACTTGTCTTTTTTTTTTTTAGAATGTGCTGCAAGGGAAGAACACAATGAAAATCAATCAAAGATATCTCGTGTGTCTGTTGCAGATTTTCTGCCCAATCTTCCAAGGACAAATAGGCACATTTATAGGCTCTAAATTGGAAAACTTAGAACAGCAAGATTGTAGATATATCTCTCCTCTTTAATTTCAATATATGGAAGACCTATTTTGGAAAAGAACAATGGGAGATATTGCCCCCGAAATACAGACTGTTCAGAATTTCTATATTAATAACAGATTCAGATCTAATGCAATTTCGACATCAATAACTATATTTTCTGGGAGAGTGATGAATAAGAAATTTATAGAAAACTTCTTAATCTTTCCAGAAAGTACAAGAACTCTAAAATCCGAGTTCGTATGAGCGAGATATGATGAAAATACCGAACTGGACAGAGGCGAATCTAATCTGGACGTGATGACGTGATTCAAAAGGATGAATCACACAATGCAAAACTCAAACTAAGACCAAAAACACTTTCTAAACCAGCAATATGACTCAACCACGGACACAAAATCAACAAAACCAAACTGAATAACAAAGTTGCAAAGGCTCAATGTGGTTTGGACAAAGTAATGAACAGATCTACTAAACTGCAAGTTTTTTGTGGCTTTTTTTGTAGACTCTAGGTATGAAAAACAAAACTAATGTAATGGATAGATGAATTACCTAACGGGCAACCTGGAAATCTGATACCAATTGATAAGTAGGTTTAGGCCCGATCTTCCGAAAGGTAATGGGTAAGTCGATTGATGGAGATCTCGACGTTGATGATCCGAGGCTCTCGAGTAGAACAAGAATAGCCCCTGCAATCACTACACCACCGCTCCGTTGGTTATCAACCGTGCTTCACACGATTGACCTCGCCAAGAAGGCTAATCCCTGCAAGTGCAACCAAGAACACAAGCAAGAACGTAGAAGAAGCAATCTGAAATTGCTGAATTGGGGTTTCACAACCCGAAAAACGGCGATATTATTGATCTAAGCAAAACCCAATTGTCTATGGCGTCTACCATGGAGTATATATAGGTGGGAGGACGTCCAAGGGGGTGTTAGGGTCGTGACCTAACCCTAAGACACGAAAATAATGGACTTAGACTTGATACAAGGCCCAATGGCCCAATACGGTGGCGCAGCACCCTGACAGATTCTGTACTTGATTTTGTTTCGACGATTCCCGTCGACTCCGAAGGAATTTTGACATGGGACCGGTTCCATTGGAAAGGTTATCCTCTCCTCTTTCCGTGCATATGTAGAACGTCCAAAACGGAGTTCTTATGCGTCCTGGGCGTCGGTTTTAGTGCGTACTGCTCCTGGACTCCGAGTTGGATACGATTTGGAGTTTGGTTCGGTTTCCATCTTCTTTGAACGAATTCTCTGGTCTTCCACGTCCCTAATACTCCCTCCAAGTACTCCTTGAACCTCTCCATGGATCCTAATCACAAATAAATCATTAAGTAGCAATCTATGCTCAAAAACATATAAGAAAATATATAAGAACGAGTTCACCTCTGAAATTAATTGTTGTGTATGAACTCTATTGATTGCATCTTGTATATTCAGTAGAGTGTTATTTGTATCCATATAAGTGATGTCCTCATCACCCCCCCCCCAACAGCTACTGGAGACAATTGGGAGTACCCTGAGGATCACGTGGAGTACTAGGTTGCGTACCGCCGTCAATTGCCTGTGGATTGGAGACGTGCTGCTTATTTTATTTTCCGCTGTATTATTTAGAGTTTTATCATTCGTGAACTATTGGATTATTGTAATAAAGTACTTATTTAATAGTTAAGACGTGGTTAAATTCTGTATATCGTTTGTGATGCAACCGTATATGTGTGATGAACTTCCTGGGCACACATATGCGTTACGCTTGGTTCATATTCAGAACCGGGTGTCACAAGCTTTTAGGACACGGTATGGATCTTATTTGTACACCGTGATGTCCTTTGGATTGACAAATGCACCTGCATACTTTATGTACCTCATGAATAAGGTCTTCATGGAGTACTTGTACAAGTTTGTCGTGGTGTTTATTGATGACATTATGATCTACTCGAAGGATGAGAAGGAACATGAGGAACACTTGAGGCTTACGCTGCAGAAATTAAGAGAGCATCAATTGTATGCCAAGTTCAACAAGTGTCAGTTTTGGTTGAGAGAGGTGTCGTTTTTGGGTCATAAAATTTCAGGAGGGGGAGTATCGGTTGACCCCGGAAAAGTGAGAGACGTGTTGAAGTGGAAACCGCCGCAAAATGTTAAGGAAATAAGGAGTTTTCTTGGGATGGCTGGATATTACCGTAGATTCATCAAGGACTTTTCCAAGATAGCCAAGCCTATGATGGAGTTACTAATGAAGGGAAAGGCATTCCAATGGACTCAAGCTTGTCAAGAGAGTTTTGAGGAGTTGAAGAAGAGGTTGACAACATCCCCAGTTTTAGTATTGCCGGATGTAAGCAAGAGTTTCGATATCTATTGTGATGCATCGAGACAAGGACTTGGATGTGTATTGATGCAAGAAGGTCATGTGGTCGCCTATGCATCAAGACAATTGAAGAAACATGAGCAGAATTACCCCACACACGATTTGGAACTCGCGGCCGTGGTACACGCATTGAAGATTTGGCGACACTATATTCTTGGACATATTTGTGAAATTTATACGGATCATAAGAGTTTGAAGTATATTTTCACACAAATGGACCTGAACTTGAGGCAACGGAGATGTTTGGAGCTCATCAAAGATTATGATTTGGGGATCAACTATCATCCGGGATAAGCCAACGTAATGGCCGATGCTTTGAGTAGAAAAGGAGTAAGTCATCAACTCACGGTTCGAGAGTTACCATTCGAGTTATGTAAGGAGTTTGAAAGGTTAAACCTCAGGTTTGTAAATGAGATGGAGATGATGGAGTTAAACCCAACCTTGGAGCAAGAAATTCGAGAAGCACAGACCAAGGATGAGGAGATAGTGGAAATCAAGGAAAGGACCGAAGAAGGGAGAGAATTCAGATTTGACGAGGATGAACATGGTACCTTATGGCTTGGAAAGAGAATCGTTGTGCCTAAGGTGAAACATATTCGGGAGACAATATTAAAGGAGGAACATGACTCACCTTACTCAATTCATCCCGGTTGTACGAAGATGTACAAAGACTTGAAGACTTGCTATTGGTGGGATAGCATGAAAAGGACATAGCTGAATACGTAGCATTGTGTGATGTGTGCCAACGAGTCAAGGCGGAACATCAAAGACCAGCTGGATTATTGCAACCGTTGAAGATCCCGGAATGGAAGTGAGAAGAAATTGGAATGGACTTCATAGTTGGTTTACCACGTACTCAGTACGGGTATGACTCAATTTGGGTAAATGTGGATTGCTTAACCAAGTCAGCTCATTTTGTCCCTGTGAAGACCAAGTATACAGCTGCACAATTGGCCGAAATATACATGGAGCATATTGTGTGTCGACATGGAGTCCCTAAGAAGATAGTCTCGGATAGAGGTTCTCAATTTACCTCTATATTTTGGCAGAATTTGCATGAAGCCTTGCGAACAAGGTTGAATTTTAGCTCAGCATATCATCCTCAAACGGATGGACAAACCGAGAGGACCAATCAGATTTTGGAGGACATGTTAAGAGCTTGTGCTTTAAAGCATGGGAAAAGTTGGGACAAAAGCTTGCCATACGCAGAATTTTCATACAACAATAGTTACCAAGCAAGTTTGAAAATGTCACCATATGAAGCACTTTATGGGAGGAAGTGTAGGACACCTTTATTCTGTAATGAGGCAGGAGAAACTCAAGTATTTGGTCCGGATGTGTTGCAAGAAGCCGAAAAGCAAGTCCGAATAATTTGTGAAAACATGAGGGATGCCCAATCAAGGCAAAAAGGTTATGCAGACAATAGAAGAAGGAAACTAGCCTTTGATGTGGGAGATTTTGTTTACCTCAAGGTGTCACCAATGAGAGGTCATAAGAGGTTTAACATAAGAGGAAAGCTAGCACCTCGTTATATTGGACCATTCAAGATTTTGGACAAAAGAGGAGAAGTAGCGTATAAGTTGGAGATGCCAACTCATCTCTCAGACGTGCATGATGTCTTTCATGTTTCCCAGCTCAAGAAGTGCTTGAGAGTGCCGGAAGAACAAGTGCCAATGGAAGAATTGGAACTAGAGGAAGATTTGACTTATGCCGAACAACCGGTCAAAATCTTGGAAACCAAGGAGAGAGTCACAAGGAACAAGGTTATTAGATGGTGTAAGGTTCAATGGAAACACCACACAGAAAAAGAAGCGACGTGGGAATTGGAGGATGATATCAAGAAGGACTTTCCCTATCTCTTCTCTTCTGCGTCGAATCTCGAGGGCGAGATTCATTTTAAGGGGGGTAGGTTTGTAACACCCTCATTTTCATGCATCATGCCCTACATACACTCATATACATGTTTAACATTAACCCACATAAAGAGGAACGAGTTTAAAATTGATTTAGAGCATTTAAAATTGATTTGGAGCAAAACCACACTTAAAATGCAGGAACGTGCGGACTAGTCCGATTTCGCTGAGGACTAGTCCGATTTCTCTCTGGCTAAAAACGAACTTTTCCGTTTTTGCTGCGGACTAGTCCGATTTTGGCTCTGGAAACTTTCCGACTTGTCCGATTTTGTGCGGACTAGTACGATATTCCATGAATCCTTGAAAATTTTCTAAGTCCTTGGACTTTTCCGGACTAGTCCGGTGTTCCAGAGGACTTGTCCATTTTCCTCTCTGTTTAATGTCGGACTTGTCCGATTGTTGGCCAGACTTGTCCGATTTTCTCTCTAGACGACTTCGGACTAGTCCGATCCTTTCTGTACTTGTCCGATATTTCGCGACTCCGAGTTGATCTTTTGTTTTATGACTTGTTTCTTGGGTTTCACGTTAAGTGGGCCTAGGGACGTCGTGCCTAACTCTTTTAGAGCCCATGAGGGACCCTAAACCGGCCTCTACTCATCCCAAAACTCGAAATCCATCTAACCCTAGCCTCCACCTCTATATAAACAACCCCACCCCGTGGATTGACATCTACTTGCCACTTTTCCACCCACCCAAACTCTAGTTCGTGGAGAGCCACCATCAAGGAGGGAGGAGAAGATCCTAAGCAAGAAGACAAAGAGGAGTAAACGAAAGAGGATCAAGATCTCCACCAAGTTTTCGTTCTTCACCACCAATTCATCCCCAAGTTCTTCACCAACCCTAGATCATCAAGATCCAAGTTCTACCTCCAAGTTTCTTGATTCATTGGAGTTCTAAATACCTGGTATACCTTCTATTCTCTTTTCCTTACAAGAATTTGACCCCTAATCTCCAAATTCATGTCGATCTAGAAAACCCTAATCTGCTGATCTCGCAGAGTGTGGACTTGTCCGGTCCCTAGCGTACTAGTCCGATCTTCCTGGTTAAATTGGGTTGAATTAATTCTAAAAACTGACCTAATCAACTCCAAACCTGTATAAACTTGTTAAAATCTATTAGAACTAGTTATTGATCATTAAAAGCAATCTATTCACAAGTTCTACCTTGCATTTGCATCAATCATGCATGTCATGTCATATTGAGTAATATTTGTGCACTATTTGATTGTGTTTCTTGTCTTGTATGTTTATTGTGCGGATTAGACGGATTTGCGCTAGAAAGTGCCGCGGAGGATCTACAACACCAAGAGTTTGAAGGCTTTGATCCTAATCAACAGCAAGAGCAAGGCAAGTGTCCTTGAAGCATATTGATCCTGTTTTTAAAATAAATGTTTTGTTTGCAAAACTACATGCTTGTGTCAATTTGATGGGAATCCTACGGTAGGAAGTTGACTAGCTTTGTTTAACCACCCTTGTCACCTGGAATTTATGGTAGAGAGTCGGGAAGGGTTTTTACCTTTTGCTTCGCTTAATCAACTGGGATGGGAAAACAACTATACCGCTCAATTTAATTATGTATGGATGAGATTATGGTTGACATGAACTGGTTAAATATGATATGATAATGGGTGATCTAAGCAAGCCTGGTATGTGGATGTGTTGGATGTTATGGTGGTTTGCTTGCTTTAGATCTAAGGACCGGTTCATTCAAGAATAAGCCAGGATTACAGTGCCACCACGAGGCCACGTATGAGTGCGGCATAGCTGATTAATTAGGGCTTTGCTAGTGCTGTTTGGACCATTGTGGATGCTCGGGGAAGGGGTAGTCGGATTGGGTTTGTTGATGATTGGTGGGACTACCCTGGGATCCGAATGGCTCAAGAGGGGGCCCTTGGTTGAAGATGTGCTCTACGGGAGACATCGCCACCGGTGAAACCTCAGTGGGGTCTAAATAGGCTAGTAATCCCTTTGTAAAGACTATTTTGTGACCTCTTGGCCATACACCAAAGGAAGTGTAATTGGCATAAGGGAGGTTCTCTAGTCGCCGACGGGTGATGAAATCACAAACACGTGGGTAAAGAGGTACAAACTCTGCAGAGTCTAATAAAACTATCATGATAGCCGTGCTCCCGGTTATGAGCACCTGGACAACTTCCATGATTAGAGGAAACTTAGTACTGGGATGGTATTTGGGATGGTTATGGCTTGGTAATGGTTATGGCTGGTTATGAATTAATTTCTGGTATTGAATATGGTTATTGGCAACGGTGAAATCTGGAATTATTGATGATGGTTGTGAATTCAGATTGGTATTATGATATTACTTATGATTATGATGGGTTTACTTCACATACATATAATATAATGCTTTTCACATGTTTTTAATGTACTTTTCAACACTTTGCCATTATTATTGTCATCATTTGAATCAGCCACATGTCATACTTTCCACACTTGCTGAGTACGACATTTACTCACTCTTGCAATCCCCCCCCAACAGTTGCAGGTCAAGATTGGGAGTTTAATGGTGATAATGCAGTGTTCTAGGCCGTGTCTACCATCAGCTTTGCCTGTGGTGTTATTGGAGCTGCGCTATCCCTTATGCTTAGTTTGCTTAGTTGCTTAATTAGAGTATTTCCACTGCAATAGTTGAGTTTGTCATAAATATTCATTAGAGCTTGTATTCAAGGATAATCTGGTTTGTGAAATAAAACTTGGATAATTAATCTTGTCTTGTGGTAATTTTCTGTATACTCTTTTGTGATTGCACTCGTGTATGTGTGTTGAACGTCCTGGGCACACATATGCGTTAGCTTGGTTCATTTTTCAGAACCGGGCGTCACACTATCGATGGTAAGTTAATGGCCTCGACATCCCAGTTATCGAGTTACGTCAGTTTACTGGAGCCCATATGTCCAGTATGTCGCCGGTACAAGTCAAGCCTATTCAGCGAGGCCGCATACAAATGGGCCTTAGTCGACACAGGCAGGGCTATGCGACCGAGACACCAATTCTCATCGCTTCCTATCCATCTCCTGCCCGGTCTCAAATTCATTATATTAAGCCATTGTCTATCTAACCAATCCTATGCGATATGTCCTACATCTCTCGCGAGTAGATTCCAGCTACTCGACTTCTACCGGATCACCTACAACATTAGCATAGCAGTTCTACCCCTCGAGCTATCAACCTACCCAATTAACCAATGGGATTGTGGGTCATGCATATGGAGTATTCAAGCATCCTGAACGTAATGCACAATATCAACTGAAGACGTAAATGAATAAAATTGGAAAACTTTGAAAAGCTCTTAAATGCAAATCGGGGCTTGCCTTAGTTTGTGACTCTATATCAATGCCAGTTGTTATTGGCTTGGTCTTCCTTCGAAGAGTCCTCCATGGAACTTCAAGCTAGAACACTCTGGCCTTCTCCTCCAAGCGAAGCTCCTCATCAATCACCTACCATCACGTTGCTGCCGACATGATATGCATATAAGTACCTAATGTAATATACTTTAGATTAAACAAGTTAAACAAACTCTAAGACTGGTGAGACTAACTAGAAGGAAGAGGTATGCCTCTGCTTTGTGGATAAACAAAGGATGGAGTCAAGTATTCATAGTAGTATCGGGATGTGAATTGAAAGGTGCAATGTAAGCACACATTGCAACTTGGCACTCAACACTCGACACTATGCAACTCAAGGACGATAAAGCAGAATGGCGTGGAAGTGTTGGACTGAATAGTGTAAGAATGACTAAGGAATCAAGGGGACATCGAAAGCTTAAGTATGAGTGGAGTGTGTAACAAAGAAATTTGCGACTTAGAAGTCGACCAAGCAAGTTATACAAACTCACTAAGGTGTAAACCTAGTTAAATGAGAAGTGTGGTCGCCTGGTTCTGATAAGGATGAATCAAAGTGAAATCCTAGCAACACTTGGGCGTGAAGTGAGAGCAACATTGCTTGGACTCAAAGAGTCATCACAAGCACTGCTAACCTAACGTGAGTACCCAGACATGTTCAAAGGACCTTTAGGTAAATCAGTCGCTACGACTATCTTCGTAAGCATCGTCCAAGTTCTTACATGACACTATTGTAGTGTCCTTTGCAAGATTGTCCAGATGAGCTCGGTGAACTCCTGGAACTCGAACATAAGGCATTACTATGTAGCGACGACGTGCTTGGCCATCTCGAGAAGATCAGCTCATCGATGTTCACATCGACCCGTACTCGTCCATGGTGGTGAGCGGAATCCAGAACACCACCTTATGAGTCACAAGGTTAGTGATGTTGACTCGATCGTCGGCAAGCGACTCGACGAACCTGTCGTTGATGAAACGGCACACCTAATTAAGCAATTCTGCAGACGGTTAGGAAACATCATCGACACGAACAAGAAACCCTTATCCAAGGTTCCCCTTGGTCTATTTTTCCTTGTCGGTCGCAACGTTCTCGCATCACTCAACCACAGGTCATCGGTGATCACCAACCACCTTGCTTTGACCTGGAAGGCATTTTGTTGAGGACCTTGGCTATGCCTAGGACTCGATCACCCTCACATCGACTAAAACCTAATTTGGCTTGACAACCATTGTCCGACAAGTCATGCTTGTGTTCTAGCACCACACACATCACAAGCATCCTTCATCTCGATGCCAAGGCACGATGATGGCTCAGAGCGTCACAACGATGTCATGTGGTCAACGACGTCGACGCGGCTCCTTGTGGAGCATCACGAGCATGCACGGACAAGCCAACGCGATACAAAAGACCAAGGTAAACTTGGGGACTCCTATAGGAATGATATCAATGTGGAACATGGACCAAAGGGCGAAGGACGACGCAGTGACTGACCTTGTAAGCATTTTAGCAAACATCTTGGTTGTGTTCTTGATCCAGTTACATCATCAACATTCCAAGAGCACATTGGCACATGTCTTGGGCAATTGCCACACCACAATAGACCTGCATCCATAGACTAGCATTGAACGGCAACACACTTAGTTTTGCCTTGTAACCATTTCATCGAACACCTTGGCTGCAGCACTGTTCCAACTAATCTTTGCAAAAATCAGAGATAACCTTGAACCAATTGTCGTCTCCGTTGTGTCATCGACGTGTTCTTGCATCTCATACATCACACACATCACTCGCTTCGCTGGTTAGGTGCAGCCATGGCACGGACAGGGGGAACGTGCACGGTGTTTGCTGCGGCTGGCGTGGTTGTGGACACGACACGTGCGGCCAGCGCTGCTGCGGCTATGGCGAGGCGCAAAAAGGCTCAGCAGACGGTGGCGTGGTTGGTGAACGGCTAGCAGCAGAAGTGATCCAACAACAGCAGGCATGGCGGGAATAGTGGCGGACGGTCGTCGCCATGGATAGGCTGGCGAGCTACCGGATCGGGCACGATGCGGAGAGGCACAAGCAGGGAGGTGAGTCGGCAGAAGAAGCGGGCATGGTGTACAGGCAGCTATGACCGTGAGCGAGAAATCCGACGGCCGACGAGCAGCGGAGTCGCGCACGACTAGGGCGAGCAGCAGAGCGCAGCAAGGAGCGGTATAGCTGGCGCGGTGGAGCAGAGACACAGGGCTATGGCGGCAAGGCGTGACTGGGAACCAAGGAGGTGCGGCGACGGAGCGGTGTAGCCAGGCGGAGGCGAGCTAGTGGGGGCGTGACGCGGTGGAGGTGGGCAGCGCCGGCGAACTGAGTAGGGGCGGGGCGAGCCGGCGGCCGTCGGAAGTAGAGGCGCGTGGTGGTGCGTCGGAGGAGCGGGGCAGAGGCGGGCACGTCGGAGCGAGCTGGGACGCGGGCCAACGACGGGCGGCTTCGGGCGCTGGGGCACAGCTGGCGGCAGTGGTGGAGCGCGGCCAGGAGCGCGACGAGCAGTGCACCGTGGCTATCGGGAGCGGCGAGACACGGAGGGGCGCGCGGGCCGACTGCCGCGTGGGGCACCGGAGGGAAGCGGGGTGCCGTGGGGGCGGTGGAGCGCCAAGGCGCAGGAGGGAGTTGGGCGCTATGGATAAGAAGCGGGAGAGGAAGAAGCGAACTCGGTTTTGTGGCAATGAAGATAAACATGACATGTGGGACCCACTCTCTCCCCCTCCTTATCCCTATTCTGCTGATTTAAATCGTTACCAATCTAGCTCCAAATTTTGTAAAAGTTGGCATCTATCCTAAAACAAATGTGTAGGATTTGATTCTGAAGTCAAATTCTTGTTTTTATCAAGTTTCATTTGAAATTAAATTTTAAATTTGAATTCAAAGGCATTTCAATCTACATAGTGTATAAAATAGTAATCGTGCTTCCAGAATTCCTAAATTATGGAGGGGGGATATTTGATATATGGAGCATCTATTGGGCAGCTCAAATCTTCATGTGAACCTAGTTTGAACAGTAGCTTGATTTAATTTTTTGAATGTCCCATTTTAGGGTTGCAAAAATTCCTTTTCTTTCTATTTATTTTTTTTCCTTTTGTCCTTTAATTTTCATTGAAAATGTGAATACTTGGAAATTATGGATTTTACACCTTAAGTTATAATAGTAAAATTTTAACAAGTTCCTATTTTTAGTGAACATTGGTTAACTCATACGGTTCATGTGAGTTTGAATTTCCAAGTCCACTTTCAAAATTTTTATGTTCGCATTTTTGCGTTTTTGTTCTTCCGAAAAGTGGGCTTTTACAATACCCTTGGGAATACTCTTGGGTGAAATGCTACACGACAGTTTCCGTGCGCTTGCGGACCTCATCTCTTTCAAGAGATGATCTATGACGTAAGAAACGTCAACAAGCATTTTTGGAGCTGTTGCGGAGGAAGGCAAAGGAAGTAAAGGACATCTATCACTTGTGATTAAGCTATAGGTACTAATAGTTATTACACAGGATTACCCTTGTTTGTTTTCTCCTTTTGTGGTGAAAACAGGGTAGTGTTGGCTATGCCACTTAATGGGATGGCTAATGAGGATGCAAGTGCTCAACTGCAAGATGATTCAAAGTGTACCTCAACAAATGTCCGCTAGGCAACACCATTGCTTCACGCAGAAGAATTTCAGCTTCCATAGGAACCAAAGTCATCCATCCCCAAGCTTGGGGGAGGCTCCAAGAATTCTTCTAGGTTTGCCTCCGCCATAGGGTGGATAGTTGGCTCCTCATCCAACATTCATGTAATGGGTTGGTCCATCAATCCATGACCACCTTTGTGCTAGAGCTGAAGGAGTCCTATTCTCATTTATCATGGATTAGAATATGGTCTCTACTCAAGGGGTGGATTGAAGAGTGCTCTAGTTCCTTTAGCTTGGCATGCACACCACTTAACAAGGTGGACATGCTAGCTAAGGAACTACACCTCCCATTGAAGTATCACAAAGATCAAGCCAATGGAGAAGTGTCTGGATTATGCAAGCCATAGAGATTCACATGATTTGTGAAAATTCTTGTCAACATGGACCACTTGGGGAAACATTTCCCTAATACCCATGAGGATTCTTCCTTTCAAACAAAACTCCAATTGCTATGGGGATTTCAAGGGATTTAAGTTCAACTAGCCTACCTTGAAGTATCTTGTCCATGGCCAAGCAAGAAATGAAGACAACATTTACATGAAGCTCTTGGCCAAGGACAAGAAATTTAAAGAGCATTCAAGATCCAAGATATCCCACAATCACATGTTGGGATTCCTACCCTTCGACCAAGACCATGCAACCTAGGGCAAGTGACAGTGTGGATGAAGCGTTTCTTCTTTGATAGTGGAGTCCACATGTCATTATGCCTAAGGAAGTCTATGATCCATGATCAAAGTATGGGTAAACTCAAATGAATATCAAGAAGGTCGAAGTGAAACCCCTAAAAGAAGGACAAGCCTCACCATGCTCACAAGAGAATATCTTCAAGAAGGAGAAACCATCACTACATCAACAAGTCTTCATGGAGATCACGGAGAGGCTAGGGTCACCATGTGGTCCACATGTCCAACTAACATGCCAAACGAGATTTTGCATGACAATCAAGAGAGGTTGTCCACATCTTCAACTCCGGGATTGGACAACAAATCATCGCACCAAACAGGACGAAGGTAAGTCCCACTCATCGGACTTTAAAAATTCGGTGAGTCCTTGCCATTAGGCAAATCAGTAGTTATCCCATATTTGTTTTCCCCAATTGCATATTTGAATTTCTCATTTGCATTTTCACACTTGCATGTTGGAAGGTAAAATTTCCAATGATCATAAAACAAAAATTTTGAATTAGGAAATAAATTTATTTGGATATACCTTGGGCATAACCACTTGAATTCATCTTCCTAATTCAAACCAAAAATATTTACCTTAATATTCAATGCATTTGCAAGTTCTTTCAAGTTGGGCAAAACCATTTGGCATAGGGTACAACATACTTTTGGCAAACGTAACCCGTTTTCGAGTTGTTTTATTTGTTTTTGATTTTATGCAGCCAGGCCAAAATTTGTAAAGAAGTTGAAAGGCCCCATCAAGCACATATTCCGCCATCGATCTCACTTTGAGTTCATGGTGGAGGAATGCTCATGATGGTGGCCCAATGGAGGAGCAAGACGAAACTCATTCAAATCCAACCTCAACTTGGCATTGAACATGAAGGCTATACCAAAATCCATGGTCGTGAATTTCTCACACAACGACCTTCAACCAAGACTGCTCTTTAATTGAGGTACAAGTTTAAAATTTTCTATCATTGGAATTACATTAGGATTGAACGATTTTTTGCTTACATTGGTAAGGAAGGTTTACACCTTTCGCCATTCAATTCTTATGCAATAAAATTGACTTAGACATTTTCTGCCTAGGTAATTCTTATGGAATTACTTAATGGTTGATTTAGTATGTAGCAACCTAGGAATAGTGATGACCATAATTTTGATTTGAAACTTATTCATGCATGGATCACTCCTAGGCAATAAACAAAAAATGTTCAGGAGGATAAAATTGAGCCTTGTTTGCCATGATCTAAATGATGACATTTGCTCTTGTGTAAAAAAACTATGATGGTTAGAAAATTTACAAGGTGAAGGGATCCATATAGTGTATCTATATCACTTGCATTGTAATGAGTAGGAGCTTTAGAAAATATGCAAACTGATTTATCCATAAAGCCCCACTCCTAGCTATGATTCATACATTATTCATGGATACACTGGAAATTGTACCCAATGCATCTTTGGTCTTGTTCTTCCCCGTGTGTACAAATGAAGATTCGGTTACCTAACCCAAAAATTCATTTGTACAAGTATCTTTGGTCTATCATAGAGAGGAAGTTTTTAGGAGTAAAATAACTATGCAGGCATTCAAAGATTCGATTGTTGGAACCCCTAAAAGGATTCCATTTCAATATCTCTTGGCCGAGGAGTAGATTAGGATGGCTGCTACCTCTCGGAAATTAAGCCCGAAGGTCAACCATAACTATACAAGGCCAGAGATTTGACATGGAAACCCTCTGTGAGCAACCAATGGGCTGCTACAAATATCTGAGAGCACTATGCTCTCAACTATTCATAGCACTCATTCAAGATCAAGGGAATTGCCACAATCATTGGGTGTATGTTATTCTTTTTTGGCTAAAATGTATGATGCACCTTAACCAAGGATTGACAAGATCACATCCAATGTATATTGGGTGCTAGTTGTTCCTATGTGGCCAAAAGGTATTTTATACCTTAGCCAAGGAACAACGGATCACACTCAACCCATGTTGAGTGCACTCATCCCTTTGTGGTTATAGGTATGTTGTAGCTTAGTCAAGGAATAATGTATCATACTCAACACATGTTGGGTACATGTCACTCCTTTGTGGCTCAAGGGTATCATTACCTTAGCCAAGGCATGACGGATCACACCCAATGCATGAGCGGTACAAGTTATTCCTTTATGGCAAGAAGGTATGATACACCTTAGCCAATGAATGACGGAACACACTCACCCATGTTGAGTGCACGTCAGGCCTTTGAGCTAAGGGTTATCACTACCTTAGCCAAGGAATAACAATGTACATCCAACTTATGGAAACCTTGAAGTGTGGATGACCGACATCGAGAACACTCTCCTCGACCACACTCATAAAACCCATGAAAGGCAATCTAACATCGACACTCAACCCTGCAATGCCAAAGCCATGCTGTAACAAGGTTAGGCCAACCTTATGGCCTACTTCTGTCGTTAGGATTTCAACCCCTATCGTGGACCTTGACCAAGAACAAGCTTGGGGGAGGACCCAAACTTGAGGTAACTTGTATCACACTCCTTGCATATTTATTTACCATTCACCCATCATCCACCTTGCATATAAAAAAAACATAAAAATAAGTAGAGTAGATTTGCTTTCAAAATAAAATAAAAGTTGTGCGGTGACAATGATTTGGATTTCACATAGAAGAAATGATGGATAGTTGCTCTGTTTTAATTTTCTTAAGTCCCTAGTTTACAACTTACTACTCTCCAAAATATTGCCTTCATTGGCTATAAGTACTTTTACCTTGATTTAGAAATTGTGGGGCAAAAGCTTAATCCAATTCTAAGTTGTTGTGAGATATGATATAGTGATAGAGTTGCTATTCCTAGTTTGAATGTGAAACTTAGATTTTTGGAGAAATTCTAAAAAGATTTAAGTTACTCTCATTTGATTGGAAATACCTACTAAAGCCATATGATACATCACATTGATAGACCTTATGCATATGCTATTTGTCTTCCCATTGAGCTTTGTCAAACTAGTATAGACCTATCTGAGATTTCATTCATTACTTTTTGAATTCAAGACTTCACGTGCACATGCTATACTTCTACACTAGAAGTAAGCAAAATCCCATCATACCATCATTCCACAATAATAACAATAAAAGAAACTCCATACTATTCATGCTTAGTACTCTCTCCAGGTTTATTGCATAAAAAGAGAGTAGAAGACATGGCTACAAGGAAAAAAATGCATGCTTACATGATAAGCATGAAAAAAAGAAGAAGAAAAAGGTAAAGTAGCCATGTTTCATCCCTACAAAATAAGAGAGTCTACATAAATAGGAGTCATCTCAAATATCCACATCCACCACCATAACATCACACATGCACAAGTCTTGAATCAAATAGTTTTGAATTGTTTCTCCTAAGGCTTGCTATTTTGACTTAGCAATATTATGTGTTGCAAATAAGCCTACTATATTACCTACCAATCTCCACATACAAGCCTGTTTTAGTGGTAGGATGAATTTAGGCAAAATGCCTCGGTGAGGACATATTTCCACTACACATAAAGGAGAGTCTGAGAGAATCTGTCGGTACCCTGCGTATCGGGTACCCCATGATACTGCAAGAAAAGCTAAGGAGTTCCCCCATTCAAATTGAAGACCTCTGAAGGCCACACGTGTTGCATAGTACTGGACCCGTCTCCCTCGTTTGGGTAGCTCGAACACTGACACGTATATCACAAGGCTGGACCTAACACCCGTCATAGGGAGCTCTGGTCTTGCCACGTGTCCTGTGACCCCGGACCTAACCCCCAGTAGATGGAAGCTCCGATGCTACCACATGTATAGTGGCTCCGGACCTACCTCCCCACGACGGGAAGCTCCAGAGCCGCCACATGTCAAACCTCCGGAGCTAGGACTTCAACGAAAGATAGAGAGATCTCCAACGGCTCGGACCTTCAAGGGACAGTTAAAGCGACAGTCACAAGACCTGATTATGTGTCATTAATGCCATATTAATTACACGCTATCAATAGATTTTTATTAGGGGTAACTCCATCATTAAGGTGCGTTATCACTCCATTAACCACAATTAATATTCAGCGATTGTGTATTAGATAGTTAACTACGCCAGGACCACATGTCGGGCCAGGCAAGTGATGTAACGACCAGTCCTTAGACTATAAAAGGGTTGCATCACATGATACACAGAAAAGAAAGCTCACATACTCACAAGCGCCAGACACATTTTCATACATACAACACACAACCCGTGGAGTAAGGTGTTATGCTCAGGCAACCCGAACCACGTAAATCCCTCGTGTCACTATCTTGTCCAAATCACACTCGCCCCAACCAATCAAGAACCTTCATGGGCTACGATCTAAGTAGTACCAAGGGAAGTGTCAATTGCACAATTCGACATTTGGCACGCTAGGAAGGGGGGTTTTGAGATTTCAAGATGGTGAACATCACTGCAGGATCATCCAATGTCAATGCTGCACAACCTGCCTAGGGGAATCCCTCCAATGTGCAACAGCCAGCAGGTGCTGTTGTCCTGGCGGGTGTCGCACCACCTCCAACTGCTCAAGTTAACAATGTTGGGCAGCAAGATGGAGTCCTAGTGTTGGTCACTGCATCGACACACAACAACCCTGAGAACGCGCTAATTGTTGCACGCACTCTTCTGGAGCATCCACCAGCGCCCAGAACACCTCAGGGTGTGATGGAGCAGTGGCACGCTAATGTGCAGCATCTGGTTGCAGCCGTAGCCTATGCCATGAGCAACCAAGGTCCTCCCCATTCCGGGCAGGCACCTTCTCAGCATAGGACCTTGTCTGGAAGACTTGGTTCTCACGCATGACAACACCGGAGGCGTGCTGTGTCTCAACAGGTGACTTCGTTGCCCTCCAGTGCGCGTCGCACCCACACTGTGTCGAGACTTTCGGCGCATGACTTGCGGTCAGAGCTCGACCGCCGTTACAGACAGCAGGACGACTGCGTCCACATCGAGTGTGCTCGCAAAGGCGGGAGGCTTGGGAAAACCCTCCTCCTTCGGGAATAGGGGGCGACTATTCAGCCTTGGCCATGCACTTGCGCATGGTCCTCTGGCCTTAGAAATTCGGGCCTCATCTGCCAGAGAAATTTGATGGGACTGTCAACCCAGCCGAATTCCTCCAGATATACTCCACCGCTATTCTAGCGGCTGGTGGAAATGAGGTCGTGATGGCCATCTACTTCCCGGTGGCTCTGACTGGGACCGCGAGGTCCTGGTTCATGAGTCTGCCGTCTTACTCTATCAACAGTTGGGCGGAGCTATGCCAACAGTTCACCGCCAACTTCGGGAGCTCCTACACCCGACCAGGCACTGAATTGGACCTTTTTGCTGTGAAGCAAACATCGGGAGAATCGCTACGGTCCTTCATCCAGTGATTTTCTCAGGTACGCAACATCATTCCCTCCATCTCCAACGCATCTGTCATCGTGGCATTCAGACAGGGTGTCAAAGATAAGAAGATGCTAGAGAAGCAGGCGAATATGGAAGTCAGCAGCGTCACAAAGTTATTCAGTCTGGTCGATAAGTGCGCCCGGGCCGTATGGGGCCAGGAAATGCACTCTAAGACAGCTCCAGATGCAAATAAAAAGTCCTTCAAAGCTGAAGCCACTACCTCCGGTGATGGCAAGAAGAAGAAAAAGTCCAACGGCAATAAAAGGCCATCGGCCGACACGCCTACTACTGCAGCAGTTGTAGCTCCAGGTGTCCGGGCCATGCCCAGAAAAGCGACCTCGACCTTTGTCAGAAGACGACGGTGGTTCAAAGGTGTAGTGTTCGATCCACAAAACAAATAATTACAGCCTAGAAGACTGCCGAGAGGTCCAAAACCTTGTCGAGCGCTATAACAAGCACCGAGAAGAAGCTCCTTTCCGTTAATGGGAAGGAAAACAAAAAGCCGACGAAGCTCCGGCTGAAATGAAGCTAGGTTTTCAGGACCCCAGGAAGGTCCTGAAGGATGTCTACAACACAGTCGATGATGACTCTAACGTCTCCAACAACGAGCATCGAAAGACCCTCAACACCATCTATGGAGGGTCCTGGGACATCACCTCGTGCCGCGTCCTCAAGACCATGCGGCAGAAAATGGCTTCAGTAGCCCCTGCTGCCAAGGCAGAACAACATCGGAAGTGGATGGATACTCCTATCACTTTTGATTCCACGGACTGCCCTAGGAACATGGTCAGAGCTGGACAACTGCCACTGATGGTGTCTCCAACCATCAACAACGTTCAGCTCTACCATGTCTTGGTAGACGGAGGCGCAACACTCAACCTCTTGAGCTTTGAAGCGCTCATGAAGATCCAACTTCAACTCTCGGACCTTCGCCCCTCAAGACCTTTCTCTGGGGTAGGTCCAAGGGCCATCAGCCCTCTCGGATCCATTACACTCTCAGTGACCATCGGGACTCAGGAGAAGTACAGGACCGAGAAGCTGGTCTTTGACGTCAATCATATCAGTCTGCCCTTCAACGCCATCCTGGGAAGGCCTGCCCTATACAGGTTCATGGCTGCAGCTCATTGCGGCTACTTGGTGTTGAAGATGCTGACACCTTCGGGCGTTCTCCGGATTCGCAGAGATCGCATCGCCGGAGTTACCACACTAGAAGAACTACACACACTTGCAACGGCACAGGAAGGAACCTCTGGCAAAGAGCTAGCTACTCAACCTCCGAGCACTCGTCATCAAGGCTTGACCTCTGCACCACGTGTGCAACCAAGCGGCGAAACCGACATTGCCGTCAAAGTCTTCCAAATTGGGTCCGATGCTACTGAGACCACCCGTATATCGGTAGGCCTTGACAAAAAATAAGAGCTCGTGCTCATCACTTCCCTCCAGGCGAATGTTGACGTGTTTGCCTGACAACCGACAAAAATGTGTGGGATCCCTAGGGAGGTGATTGAGCACAATCTGAAGATTTATCCCTACGCACGACCAGTACACCAGAAGCCCTGGAAGCAATCGGTTGAGCGGCATAAGTTCATCTGTCAAGAAATCAAGAAGCTGCTCGAAGATGGTTTCATATGGAGGTTCATCACCCAAGATGGCTGGCAAACCCAGTCATTGTACCCAAGGCTGGTGGAAAACTTCGGATGTGTATCTATTACACCACCTTAAATAAGGCATGTCCAAAAGATCTATTTCCACTACCTAGATTAGATCATATAGTGGACTCCACCTCTGAGTGTGAGCTATTGTGTTTCCTAGATGCCTACTCCAGATATCATCAAATCCAGATGTTTAGGGAAGATGAAGAGCATACTACCTTCATAACAGTAGATGGATTATATTGTTATACTGATATGCCATTTGGTCTCAAAAATGCTGCTTCAACTTTTGTGCGAGCTATGCACAAAACCTTTGTAGAGCTAATCAGGGACTTGGTGGAGGTGTATATCGACGACATCGTCGTGAAGGTCAAGAACAAGGAGTGACTCCTTGACAACTTGCAAGCCGTCTTCAACAAGCTGCGCATCACGAACACCAAACTGAACCCAGACAAGTATGTCTTCGGGGTTAGCTTCGGGAAGCTCCTTGGTTTCTTCGTGACTCACCGAGGAATTGAGACGAAACCGGCGAAGATCAAGGCTATTGAATATATGCAGCCCCCAGCCCGCATCAAGGATGTACAGAAGCTAACTGGATGTCTAGCTGTGCTTAGCCAGTTCATCTCAAGATGGCGGAGTGGGTACTTCCCTTCTTCAAGCTATTGAGGAAGACTAGGCCTTTCCATTTGTCTGAAGAAGCAGAAAAGGTGTTCCAAGAGCTCAGAGAGCTCCTCACCGCACTACAAATATTGGTAGCTCCATACCCTGGTAGCTTCGGACCCTAACGATGGAGTCTTTGTCCGGAGATTGTCAAGACCAACTGCTCAGCCCGCCGAACTGAGTGAAGGGGGCGAGACCAGTACCTCGAAGCTGGCGGTCCCGGTGGCCCGGTTACCATGGCGTCCACCAAGGGTCGTAGGTGCTGCAGGAAGCTCTGAGCAACCTGGCATGCAAGACTCAGAAGCTTAAATTAGCTCTGTTGCATGGATCTCGGAGATCCGAAGCTACTTGAAAGACAACCACCTTTCTGAAGACGGTGTATCCACTGACCGGATTGTCAGATTGGCTAAAAGATACAAGCTGGTAGAAGGGAATCTCTACTGGCGCAGTGCTAACGGCGTCCTAATGCGGCGCATTGCAAGTGAAGAAGCTTGTGATCTCCTTGCGGAGATCCATGGAGGCCAGTGTGGGAACCACGTGTCTTCCTGCACGCTGGTCGGCAAAGCCTTTTAGCATGTCTTCTACTGGCCTACGACACTCAAAGATGCAGTAGAGTTGGTGAAAAAGTGTGAAGCGTGCCAGTTCCACGCAAAACAAATTCACACACTAGCTCAGTCACTGCGAATGATTCCTCCTACATGGCCATTCGCTGTGTGGGGCATGGACATCTTGGGACCTTTCCCAAAAGCCGTCGGAGGTTACAGGTTCTTGTATGTCGCCATCGACAAGTTCACCAAGTGGTCGAAAGCTACTCCAGTTGTTACTATCAATAAGCAATCAACAATCAATTTCTTGATGTCCATAGTCTGCTGATTTGGAGTTCTGAACAGAGTCATCACTGACAACAGAACCCAATTTACAAGTGCAGCATTTCAAGAGTATTGCGAAGACCTCGACATTCAAGTTAGCTACGTATCAGTAGCTCACCTGGCAAGTAATGGCCAAGCCGAGAGAGCAAATGCAGAAATCTTAAAAGGACTCAAGACGTGCACTTATGAGCGCCTGAAAAAACATGGAGGCAACTGGATCGAGGAGCTTCCGTCCGCAATGTGGGCAAGCAGGACTACACCTAACCGGTGTACTGGAGAGACACCCTTCTTCTTGGTGTACGGAGCTGAAGCAGAACTTCCTTCGGAGATCATCATGGGGTCACTCCGGGTCCAAACCTTCGACGAAGCCACGCAGGACCAGCTCCAGTGTGAAGGCCTTGACCTCGTCGATGAGGGAAGGTGCCAAGCAGCAGTTCAGAATGCACGTTATCGCCAAGCGCTCCAGCGCTATCATCAAAGTCATGTGCATAATTGACAGCTCGAGGAAGGCGATCTGGTGTTACAGAAAATACTGACTCGAGAAAGGAAGAACAAACTTTCCCCTAGCTGGGAAGATCCCTTAAGAGTGATCAAAGTATCCCATCCTGGATTCGTTTGCTTGACAACTGAGAATGGGACCCCACTTCCTAATCTTTGGAACATCGAGCAGCTCCGCAAGTTTTACACTTAGTATCACGAAGGTGAGTCAGTAATTACGTGCAATGAAAATTATAGAGTCTATATACAGAGTCGGGTAGGTCATCTGGAAGAACATCCGGACCCCTCCGGGAGGGTCTGAGAAGTTCAAGCAACACTTGACACAGCCGCATCACTAAAAGTGTAGCTACCTGCCCTGGGTTAGTACAAGATGTATGGCACACTTAGCTTGATTCTGTACCCTAAGTGTATCCTTGTATCCCCTGTAATCCGGACCTATGATGAAAGTCATTGTTGTGTAAAAGCAGACTCCACGTGCATGAATTTTGTGCAGGCTCATTCTCTTTTATTTATCCTTCTCCTTCTTGTCTATAACAAGGTTGTGCAATTCTTTTTGAGTTTTAGTCCAAGTTATTCAAATGTTGTACAAGTTATATTGTTGGTCTCTTTGGATCTTAGCATTGCTGCATGGTCTACTCGCCTGAACGCCAAGCCAACACAGGTCCGGAGTGTGCTACGACTTAGCCTAGTCCTGCACCCTAAGTTCGCCACTCTACCTACATTCCGGCAGGCCTCAGTAGGGTGGGTCCTAAAAGCATTCAGATCTTAAAAGATTACATCAATGTGCTTGTTATCATATTGAATTCCTTTGAATCTAAAATACAAATAAGAACAGTAAGTCGCAAACGAGTTATAGATGAGAAGACGAATTTTACTGTTTTTCTTGTCTTTGATGCACAGGAAAAATGAAAACACAAGACGATGGTGGACGATGCCAGAGCTACCAGGCTCCGACATCCCCCAAGGGGGCTCGCCGTCGATTTTTAAATGTTGAAAGTGGGCGCCGTCGGAGCTAACAAGCTCCAACAACCCCCATGGGGGCCCGCTGTCGACATGGAGCATAATAGCAATTCAAGTGAAGATGGTGAAACCACCCAAGGAGATTTGTTGTAAACATATTCTATGATTGATGGTGGATATCGTCGAAGCCAAGAAGCTTCGACAACCCCAGAGGGCCCGCCATCGACGTTCTTACGCATTAGTGGGTTCCGTCGAAGCCAAGAAGCTTCGACAACTCCAGGGGGCCCGCTGTCAATGTTTTTACGCATTGAAAGTGGGTGCTATCAGACCTACCAAGCTCCAACAACCCCAGGGGGCCCGCCATCGACGTTTTACGCGTTAACAGTGGGTGTGGTCGGACTTACCAAGCTCCGACAGCCCCAGGGGGCCGCCGTCGATGTTTTTACGCACTGACAGTGGGTGCTGTCGAACCTACCAAGCTCCGACAACCCAAGGGGGCCTGCCGTCGACATCTTACGTGTTGACAGTGGATGCCGTCGGACCTATCAAGCTCCGACAACTACCAGGGGGCCCGCCGTTGACGTAACAAAGCTCCCTGGAGATGTCGAAAATAAGCTTCGGACCTAAAAGCTACAAGTTCGAAGTGTCCAAGTCATCAACACATCATCAAATCCTTTTGGTACATGTTCGCAATCAAATTGTGTACATCTAGGGGCAAACAAGATAAAGGACAATGTATTGAAGACAAAGACAAAATGGAATTCATTTCAGAAAGATTAAATTTCATTCATTCAAGGATTGGAGATTAGAAAATTGGAGATTTACACGCGGGAGCAAAAGAGAAAAGTCCTAGGTTCTGCGGAAGTATGAGGCAACCTTCTGCGCAACCTCCTGAATGCTGGCCTTGGCGGCGTCTTCCTCTTCATCAACAGGCCCTTCGAGTACCAGATCTAGAGAGAATTTAGGGACTCGGCTCTTGTAACACGTCATCACATATTCTGCGATGTTCTTGGCCAGATATTTTCCCTCTGCCTCCAACTAGTCCACGATGACGTCACCCATCGCGTCGAGTTTGTTGCCAGCAGAGCTGAGTGCTACCAGCGCTTGGTCCAGCTATTACTCTTGATTGTCCGGGCTGAAGCCCCGCGGCATTATATCATCATTGGCTCACCCCAAGAAGTCCCATTCCTGCTGGGACTTAGTCTCCCTGAAACTCCGCAGCTCCTCCAGTGATCTCCTAGCGGTCGCAAGTTCCGAACCTTCCCGGGCAAGGCGCTCAACCACTTTGGCATGCTGCTGAATGCTTTTAGCAACTTGCTTTTCACGTTTGGTGAGATCCGATTCCCGAAGGTGGATGCGGTTTCGCTGGTTGGCAAGGTATTTCTCCCTGCCCCACACTTTCTCCTCTCTGGTGGAAACTTCGACCTCTCTCTTGTTGAGGTCTTGTCCCCTCAGCCAGAGCTTCTCTTCCTCCTCCTTGCACCGTAGATCAAGCTTTTTTGTGCGGCCAGCCAAGTTTTGCTCTCCTAGAGACAGTTTCTAGGCGAGCTCCTCCTCTCTCTTCAAAATATCCTCCTACTGTTCCAAGAGTTTCTCTTCACTCGCATCAAGGTCCGCTCGGCGCTTCAGGAGAATCTCGTTTAATGTATTGCGGCTGTCGTGATGTTCATCAACAACATCATCGCTTTTCTTGGCATGCTAGAGAATCTCTCGAGAAATAGTGTCGAGGGCCCTGATGGAGGCCTCCCTTTCATCCAGCAACATGCCCCAATATTCCATCCGAGCCTTCTCCTTCTCGACCCACTCCTTCTGATCAGCAAGCATCATCTGCGCAAGCTTGGTCTCAATGTGAAGCCTGTTGCGCCAATGCCTCAAGGTGTGTCACTCTTCTTTAAGGACCTTGTTGTCGTGGTCGATGGTGAGCTGGACATATCAGAGGCTCGAGCAGGCATTGTCAATAGACAACACCAACGGAATAGGCTCTGGACCTGCAAGGGTCATCTCCGTCGGCTCAAGGGGATCTTCAAGAACAAAAATTGGGTCCCACACCACAAGCATGGTCCCTTGTGGTCATGCGGCACTAGGGACGCCCTCACGAGGTACCTCAGCCTCCACTGTCGCCGAGGAAGGCCCTACGGGAGGAACTTCAACTTCTAGATCTGATGACGAAGGCTCCCCCGCCGAAATTTCCATGGTTGTCTCAGCGGATGGAGAGCCTACCACACACTCTTCTGGGTGCTCCGGATCGAACATGGGCGCCTCCGGATCTATCTCCTTTGGGGCGAACGCTGGAGTTTCGTCCGAAGCCTCCATCACCTCTGGCTCAGGCGCCAGAACATCAACCAACTCTGGCATGGAGGCCGGAGGTTCGAATATCTCCGGCACAAAGGTCGGGACTGCAGGCACCTCCGGCTCGATTGCTGGCTCTTCAACAACTTCTGGCACAAGCATTAGAGCTTCAGTTGCCTCCGTCTCAACTGCTAGAGCTTCCGCCATCTCCGTGTCTTGCGCTGGAGCTTCAGCCACCAGCGCTACCATTGCTGGCGCGTCTTCACAAATGTCTTCCCCGTTGTCCGGCGCTACCACGGGAGCCTCTAGAGTCGCTTCGGTATCCAGATCCATGACAGCCGGCGCCGGATCTGTCGTGACCTCAGCCACCACTTGGGGAGGACTAGGGGTCGGAGCCGGAACTTCCACCTGCACAACCTCAGTTGCTGGGGCGGTTTTGGAGCCTCCAAGCTCTTCCTCATTGCTCTGCAAAAAAATAATCAAAAGATTTACATGACAAAAAATAAAAACAGAAACTCAAGGAGCGGACGCAATGTCTACCTTGGAAGGTTACCGCTCCAACTGGCGGGGAACTTCTTCACTAGGCGATCGGAGCTAGAACCCACTGTGGTCGGTGTGGCCAAAGCTCCGGGTTGCTGCCCGGAACTTGTCGCCATCTTTGGCGTCGACTCAGTTCGTACCTCCCTCGATAGGGATGGACCTTCAGACCTGGAACCCATGCCTGGCACTGGGACCGGACTTGATCTGCTAGAGCTAACGCCCCTTGAGGACGCCTACACCAGAGGAGGCGTGGCTGCTGAAGATCTACCTCGCAGGGGAGGAGGAGTTGTAGTCGGAGCTGACCTGACGTGGCTCCCGTCAGCATGCCTAAACTTTCTCTTCCGGCTAGAAGATTCGGCTAGTTCCTTGCCTTTGCCCTTGCCCTTGCCGACGTCATCAACTTTCTGGCTTGCGGCAGGGGTAACCACCCTCTCAGAGGCTCCATGGATCACAACCCAGGAGATAGGGCGCCTCTCGACCACGCCCAAGTCATCTAATGCTGGCATTCTCCTCCGGATCTCCCTGCTAACCTCTGAAACCATGTTCAGAGGAAGGAAGGCAGCCGGCGGAGTTAGGGCATCACGGGAGAAACCCCCATTTTGAAATTTTTTGAGATGGATCTTCAAAGCTTCATCATCTAAGTTGGTGTTCAAACCGACTTCAATTCGGTTATGTTCCATCTCACTATTGAACGCCCATGCGATCCATTCCCTAGTCTTTAGCGGAGCCAACTTGTTCACCAAGAAATTGCCAAAGACCATTTAGGGGGTCACTCCTCCCTCTATGCATGCTTCGATCCTTTCCAGGATGGGATTTTACGCTTTCGACAGCTCCAAAACTATGTTCCAGGCGTTGGTGTCGACATTGGGAAGGCCCTTGGGCAGCTCTAGCTTCTCATGCTCCTCCATAGTGATGATCACCCAATACTTCTTCCAATCATTCCACTTGCCGGAGGGGAAGGACTTCAAGTACTTGAAGGGGCAATTCTTCCACTTCACTAAATAGTAGAAGCCGATGAGCTCCGTCCCCGTGCTTGTAGTGTGGACAGTGAAGAAGGTCTGGAACAACTCGATGCAGGGAGGCAAGCCCACCCACATCTCGAAGAAGAGGACAAAAGTAACCACTAGCAAGAGGGAGTGGGGGCCGATATGATAAAGCTGGAGGCCGTAGAAATCCAGCAACATCAAGAGGAAGCTTGAGAAAGGTGGGATCAGACCCACCATGGCGTACGCCGAGAAGTACACCATATCTCCAGTGTGTTCCTTCTTGAAGGGGAGCTTGTCGAAGCGGATGTCCTTGTTGCAAGAGTCGCTGGACCAACCCATGTAGGTCTGGACACTAGCCATCTCCTCGTCGGTCTTGACCTTGCTGTGGGGAAGACCCAACTCCATCGTGGCAAAGTGAAGCGAAAGTTGGAAGGCTATGCGGGGGTTGGGAGGATCTGAGCGCGAGTTTGATTGAAAGCGTGAAGAGTCCTCAAACCGTGCGGGCTTTCCTTCTTAAGTAAGCCTCCGCAACGCTTGGATGGAAACCGCAATGAGACCGAGGTTATGATTTCAAAAATCTCCCCTACCAATGACGAATGGACCCGAATCCAGAAAAGGCTGAAGCTATTGCCCTAGGTGAATCGTTGTTATGATGGGAGGTTGGAAGCTCGAGGGCGACGACCTGACAAGGCGCGCAGAACTGATACAGTTTTTGCATCGGGAACCGGCGACCTTCAATCGCTGAGATCCGCACGAAAAGATCTCACCTGCCACATTAAGAAGAAGCCCTATGGCGATAGTTTAACCACATAGCATCACCCCAATGGCACATCAGAAGACCTTTGAAGCCGCACCGCGAGAATTGAAGATGCCCCCACCTCTAGTAGAATAACTTAACGCAAAGGATTTATCCCGGAGGTGGGCTCGGAGGCCACTGTCACTATGTAAGAAACCCAAATAGGGGACAAAGATGGCTGACGCGCCCAAAGGCGGTCGTCTCTCATAAGCTTAAGCAAGACTAGCCCACTTCAGCGAGGATCAGATATGGCTCGATTGAACGTTCAATGAGACGTGTTACATTATAGCCCGTCTCAGTTAAGTATGGATCCGAGATGGGCCTACTCTCTGGACAAACGGGAGATGCACTTGTAGCACGGCGCGTCTCCTATAAGCGAGTGAAATGGGACATCTTTACTAAAAGCACATCTCCTTTGTCTTTGCTTATTGAATACATGAACACGACTCTGAACGATGACCACATTCATTCACAGTTGAACACATAAAATATTCATCACCAAGATGAACACAAATAACACATTCAATCATTCACACAATTGATCACAGATAACACATATATTACAAAACACAAGAAAGAAGTACAAGATACAAGAAAAGAAAAACATCAACTAGAAAAACAAAAAAAAACCTAAATCCTACTCCTCCTACCCCTCCTCCTCCCCCGGCTGCTCCGTCGGTTGCTCCGGCTACTCCGCCGGTTGCTTCGGCTGCTCCGTCTGCTCCATCGGTTGCTCCGACTGCTCCGGTTGCTCTGGCTGCTCCACCGCTTGCTCCGGCTAGTCCAGATCCGGTGATGGAACCTCACAACCGAGGTTCCTCGCCTTCGCCGCCACTAGGATACTGCGGCCCTCGGCACCGAGCACCTCGGCTATTGTCTCGAGCATCCTCTGGAACCGGTCGAATAGCCTGTCGAACAACATCTTGAGCAGCTCTTTGTTGAGCCTCTCGGGGGAGCAGCAACAATGTTTCTTGTAGGGTGGCTCTCTCGGCGGGCTTGGCGGCGGAACGTTGGCCATGGTGGGTTGTCTGAGCGGAACAAAGCGAAGAGGAGAGGCTGATGGCCCCTTATATAAGGTCTGCGCTGTAACGCAAAATGGAGACGAGCTTTGCTGTGAGGAGAGTCTCCTATGATCGACTTCTCCCTCTCCTCTGCAAAAAAGAGACATTCTCTAACGGAAAGTGCGTCTCTGATTCCATGCGTCACCTTTAGCTTCGTTATTTTCTCCATTTTGCTTCGGTTCACTGTTGATATCACACATGTCACTTGATAACTAAATCATTCTATTATCCCAAATATAATCAAATCCTTCCTTATGATACCTGGGGAACACGATGAACACGCTACACATTCACACAGTTGAAGAACACACAAGATAATATTCAATCACATAGATGAACAAAGATAGATTTCATTCATTAACAATATTTAGAAAATAGAAGCAACTAAAAAAACAAAGAAAAACTAAATCCTACTCGTAATCCTACTCCTCCTCCTCCTCCCCCCTCCTCCTCCTCCTCATCCTTCGGCGGCAACTCCGGCACTGGTGCAACAGGAGCCTGGGTTGGCTGCTCCGGCTACGCCAGCTACACTGGCGGTGCAACCCCGTGAACAAGGTTGCTCTCCGTTGCCTCCACCAGGTTTCTGCAGCCCTCGGGGCCAAACACCTGGGCCATCATCTCGAACAGAATGTCGAGACGATCAGCCACCCTCGTGAGGGTGAAGAGGTAGTGCCCAATGGTACCCATTCCAGTAAACTGGTGAAGGGTACCCAGACCCAAGGAACTCATGGCGTGAGACGTATTGTTGTGTACCTCTTGCGCCATAAGGAGGCGCCGCTCGGTGTTGAACCTCTCGGGGGAGCTGCAGCACAGTTTCTTGCAGGGTGGCTCTCTCGGCGGGCTTGGTGGCGGAAGGTCGGCCATGGTGGTGGTGGGTCGACGGGGTGGACAAGACGAAGAAAAGAAGAGGATTCAAAGTGAGCGACGCGCTTGTGGAGAACTCACTAGTGATGGCGCATCTTAAATAAGGTCCGCGCGGAGTCGTTGAGGGAGCGGTCGGTTTCCCGTGTATTAATGGAACGATGGGACACATTGATACCACCTCGGGGAAATGAAAGGTCGCGCACGGACGTCGCACGCATCTCTACACCATGCCACCGAAATTAAGTTCTCTGCAGACCTCGTGACGCGCGTCTCTCTTTCGACTATGGAAGACGCGCTTTAGGTTAACGCGCGTGTCTCTTTGTTATAGCATTTCTCGCATTTATCTCCCTTGTCTCTTCATCTCTTCGACAATGGAAGACGCTCTTTAACGCAATGCGCGTATCGCATTTATCTCTCTCATCTCTTCTTCGCCTCCGTTGCTCCTTTATTACTAATTGACTAACAGTCCTTTACTAATCGACCAACTCTAGTGCGATCGCCTCCTCGGTTCGCCATCGCTGTCCTAGTCGTCGTCATCGTCGCCATCCTCATCGTCGTCATCGTCGCCATCCTCGTCGTTATCATCACCATCGCCGTCCTCCTCGTCATCGTTACTGTTCATGGCTGATATCGGCTTGGCGCGTAGCCGACTGAAGGAGGAGAACTTGGCGTGGCGCAAGAATCATCCCCATGGATGTACATACGGCACACCGATCGCATAGTTGTATATATGTTAATCTGCAATGGACTGATGATCTTCACTTTAGTTTTGTTTTTCCGTCTACGTAGGGTTTCTCTGCGAAGCCTAAATCGGGAGATTTAGCGAAGCGGCAGTGCATCGTCCCCGGTAAAGAAGGGGTAAGTCATGAAGAACAAGCACAATATGAGTTTAACCACCATCCTCCTATTAATAAATTTCCTTTGTCGACTGGGAAGGTGGTTACTCCCCCTGGCAATCTCCTTCTCAGAGGACTATCCATTGTTGCCTCCATGATGCGCCTTTCCAAGTGGTTTCTTCCACTCAAATGTTACCCATCGCTCAGGAGCACTCTGCATTGGGATTCTTGATCAAGAGACTATAAGATAGACCTATTTTGATCATATAATTAGTAATTGTTGCCGAACTTATTTGAACTGGTTTCTTATGTTGCTTAAAATGATATTTCATAGGGGTGGTGCATCGGTTTTACAATCAAAACTATACTACTTGAAGTTCAGCGTTTGCTGCATCAGCCAAGTGTGCCCGATGTTGAAAATGATTGGTATAATCTACTTATCAAGGTTAGACACTTTGTGTTAGTGACCAAGGTAGGTCATTAATTCCTCCTTCGACATTTGTCAATTTAAAGAATGTCAATATTTTTAGTATCCAGGGCAATATAAGAGACGTGTTCGGGAGCAAGCTGGACGGTGCAATTTAGATTGATCAACAGGAGCTTTAGGAATAAGTTTAGATTCAAATTATTTTAGAGGGCACGCAATGTATGAACTATGAAATTCATTGAGTTGCAAATTATCTCTGAATTGCAATGTCATTGCGTTTGTTTATCCTTGAATTCCAATTAATCCGTGAATTGCAATGTCATTGTGTTTGTTTATCCCTGCAACGGTTCACGATTTCTTGCAAGTGGCAATGTGGAGAGTGCATGAGAGATGAACTTTAGAAAGGCGCGTCTCAGATACCTGATTTTTGGCAAAAGGGAGACAGGTCTTACACGGGCTAGTCTCCGACTTGTTTTGAAGATTTTTTCCCCACCTCGTAAAGTTGAGCACGTTGCAACGATTGTATAAGGCATTGCGCACAGTTACTTGTTAGAAACGTTGGAATGTCCTGGATGTTTTTCTGGCTTCAGCACACCGTGGCGCATCTAGGGCACTCTAGCATTTCTAGGGCCACAAAATAATGCGAGACGCGCCTTTCAGTGGTGCGTCTCCGATTTGGGCCAAAGTTCTTTTGTCCCACCTTGGAAGGCTGAGCGCAATGCAATGATCATATAAGGCGCTGCGCAAAGTTGCGAGTTGGACACGTCGTAATGTCCTGGATGTTGTTCCTGGCCAGCTTCAGCACACCGTGGCGCATGTAGGACATTGTGGCGTGTCTGGGGCCACAAAATAATGAGAGACCCGCTTTATACTGGCGCGTCTCTGATTTACGCCAAAAACTTTTGTCCATCACGCGCTCTCTCCCAACAGTTGGCAAAAAAATTTAGATTTCTCGCGCTCGCTTGACTTATAAACCGCAGATCCTGAGCACGCCGCCGCCGTCGACCCCGACCTTCGTGTCATCAGATAGTTGGGCGCGCTGGAGCACACTGCCTTGTCCCTGGAGCACGCCGCCGCCATCCCTCTTTCTCAACTCACTCTTCGTCATTGTCACGCTGCCGGCATCGACCCCTACCCCGCCATCAACCCTGACCTTCGTCATTAGAGAGTTGATCACACTGGAACACGCCGCCTCGTCTCGTGTCCCCGGAGCACGACGCCGCCTCGACCCCGACCTCGGTAATTAGTATGTTCTCCCTGTCCCGGGAGCACGCCGACATGCTGTCATCAAAGAGTTGAGCAACCACCACTCCGACGCCTCTGCCAGCTCGTCTCGGAGCACGCCGCCGCGTCCCCTGTCCCCTGAGCACGCCGCTGGCTCGACACTGCCCTCAGAGCGTGCATTCCTGCGATTTTATTGAATTTGAGGATGTCCAATGAAGGCTCATCGTTAATGAAGTCATTGATCCAAAGGGAGAATTTTCATTACAGTATACATTCATCTTCCTTATTTATGTCCAATGCAGAAGCAATGTATTTATTTGGACTATAAATGTATAATAAATTCTCGCAAACCCTTGAAACTGCAGGAACTGTGGTTGACACTAGCATTTGCCATTCAACTGAGTTTGATTTCTACCTCTGCAGCCATGCTACAATCAAGGTACCTATGCGATAATTGATGTTTCTCTGATGAGTTTTTGATATTAGGCTATAAAAGCATCAATGAAATGTAAATTGTTTGTTTTTTAGGGGACAAGCAAACCAGCTCAGTACCATGTCCTTTACCATGAGAACAATTTCTCTGCTGATGCTTTGCAGGCGCTAACCAACTACATGTGCTACAAGTAAGCTCTGTTCTCCATTCACTAACAGTTCCTGTGTTTACTACAATTTTATACCAATTTGTTCTTGTGGTTATTACAGTTGAATTTTAGGATGTCTCATCGTCAATGAAGTCATTGACCGGGAGAATTTTCATTACGGTATACCGAATTAGATGATGACAGTTATGATGTGTGTAATTAGTTACATTGTAATCAGGATGAACAGTCTTTGTTGTGTAATTAGTATACTTGATAACCACGATTGACACTTTGGTAATATTTGATTGGTCATTATAATTTAACGTGTGATAATTTTGGCTATACATATGTTCATGAACAGTATGTTGCTGACATTAGTAATACGGCTGCCAAATCATGGCTAGCTCCTAATAATAGTGCTTGTAAACAATCCGCGATGAGCTGTAGAAGAGAGCGTCTCTGATAACCTACATAAAGGAGACAAGCTTCTATAAAGCCCGCCTCACATAATTTAATGAATCTGTGATGCGGTACATAACAGAGCATCTCAGATTAGTCAATATATATGTGACGTGCTTTGTAAGGCCTGTCACGCTTGTAAGCTGGTGGGCGATGCGCGCCAGCGGCATCTCCAATGAAACCGTAAAGATCGTCTGTTAGAAAGGAGACACACTTCTTTTGAGCGTGTCTCGCACCTAGTTCAATCGGCGACGCGCCTTGAAGCCCATCTCTGATGCCAACGTAATGCGAGACACGACGACAAAGACACATAGTTTGTTCGTCTCCCTTCTTTATTCGGGCCCGTCTCATATAAGCATCTCTTATGTAGTGTGTCGATACCCTGCATACCAGGTACCCCATGATACTACAAGAAAAGCCAAGGAGTTCCCCCCGTTCAAGTTGAAGACCTATGAAGGCCACACGTGTTGCATAGTACTGGACCCGCCTCCCTCGTTTGGGTAGCTTCAACACTAACACGTGTATCACAAGGCCGGACCTAACACCCGTCATAGGAAAGCTCTGGTCTTTTCACATGTTGTGACACCCGGTTCTGAATATGAACCAAGCGTAACGCATATGTGTGCCCAGGAAGTTCATCACACATATACGGTTGCATCACAAACGATATACAAAATTTAACCACGTCTTAACTAATAAATAAGTACTTTATTACAATAATCCAATAGTTCACGAATAATAAAACTCTAAATAATTGCAGCGGAAAATAAAATAAACAGCACGACTCCAATCCACAGGCAATTGACGGTGGTACGCAACCTAGTACTCCACGTGATCCTCAGGGTACTCCCAATTGTCTCCAGTAGCTGTTGGGGGGGATTGCAAGGGTGAGTACATGTCGTACTCAGCAAGTGTGGAAAGTATGACATGTGGCTTATTCAAATGACGAATGTAATAATGGCTAAGTGCTGAAAAGTACAGTAAAACATTTGAAAAGCATTATACTATGTCTATGTGAAACAATCCCATCATAACCATCATATTAACAAAATATAAACCATATCCAATTATTGCCAACATCACCATTATCCATGTCCAATTGCCATAACTCAAATTCATATCCATGACCATAATCCATAAACCATAACCATTACCATCCCATAACCATAAACCAACCATAACCATTACCAGACCATAACCATCCCAAATCCCAATTCCAACTCTAATCATGTAGGTCATCCAGGCGCTCATAACCGAGAGCACGGCTATCATGATAGTTTTAAACACTCTGCAGAGGTTGTACCACTTTACCCACATGTTTGTTATTTCATCACCTTTCGATGACTAAGAAACCTCCATTGTGCCATGTCACACTTCTGTAGGTGTGTGGCCAAGAGATCACAAAATAGCCTTTCAAAAGGGACTACTAGTATGTACGACCCCACTAAGGTTTCACCGGCAGGCTTGAATCTCTATTCTCCCACCCACAGGCACCCTCGTGTGCCATGCGGATCCCAGGGCAATCCTCCTCGACTCCCATTCCCGGCGCCATCCAATGGTCCATACAATACTAGCAGCGCTCCTAATTATTCAGCTACGCCGCACCCATACTTGGCCTTGTGGTGGCACTGTAGTCCTGGCTTATTCTCGCATGAACCGGTCCTTAGATCTAAAGCAAGCGAACCACCATAACATCCAACCCATCCACATACCAGGCTTACTTAGATCACCCACCGTATTGACCAGTTCACATTAACCAGAATATCATTGATGCATAATTAAATGTGTAGTGTTGTTTGCCATCCCAATTAATTAAGCGAAGCAAAAAGGTAAAAACCCTTCCCGACTCTCTACCATAAATTCCAGGTGACAAGGGTGGTCAAACAAAACTAGTAAACTTCCTACCATAGGATTCCCATCAATTTGACACAAGCATGCAAGTTCGCAAACAAAACATTTAATTTTAAATAGGATCAATATGCTTCAAGGATACTTGCCTTGCTCCGACGGATGGGGTTGCTCAAGCGCTTCAAAGTCTTGGTTTTGGAAATCCTCGTATGCGGCCTCTTGAGCACGTTCCTCTACGCGTGATCATACATACAAGAAAACATATACAATTCAACATGATGCACGCAAAATAATCAACATGCAATGACATGTATGCATGCACAATTCAATAATTAATTTACTACAGTTGTTTAATAATTAGATGCAACTAGTTCATACGTGTTCATATGAGTTTACGGGGGTTTTAGGGTGGATTAATGCTGCTGAAAATAAAATTATGACACAACTACGATCAAGTTACGCCTATTAGGTTCAATATGGTTGCTAAAATTCGCATCGGGAACATGGCCTACCGTAGATGCGATGGCTTCGATGATCGCGGGATGGGGACAATGCGTAGACGAAGTAGATGCGTTCTCCGGCGGCACGACGACGGCGATGCGATGGCGACGACGATCTCCGGCGAACGGTGGCGCCCTCCTCTTTTTCTTCCTATTCTTCCCCTTCTTTTTCTCTTTTTTTCTTCCCTGGGCGCAGCTCTCTGGACTCCCTTTTTTTTCATCTGTTCCGGCGGCTGCGTCTGGCGGCTGGGAACGGGGGCCTTCGGTCCCTTTTTATAGGGGCGGCGGTACCGGGAGCGATCGGGAGTCGGTTCCGGAGCCGACGGGATCGGGGGAGGCGTTACGGGGTGGGGTCGCGTGCTGGCGCGGGAGCGGAGTCGTACCGGGGCGGGACTTGGGTCGGACGCGGGAGGCCGGGCGCTGGCGCGGAGCGGACGCGTGGCCGAGCGCGCTGGGGCTGGCGCGGAGCGGGGCCCAGCGGGGAGGGGGGGGGGGGGGGCGTGCGCTCGTGCGCGGGAGGGCGCCTGCGGGGCGCGCGTTGGCAGGAATCGGGGCCGGCTGGCTGGGCCGACTCGGCCGCCTGGCCAGCGGTCCCCTCTTTTTTTTTTCATTTTTTCTTTTTCTTTTATTTTATATATATTTATATATATATATATATTATTATATTATTATTTTTATTTATCTTATTTGTTTTATTCATTTACCCTTTTTTATATATACATATTTCTTATTATATATGTATTATTTATTTATATCTTTTATATATATTTTTTTATTATTATAATTTTTATACTTATTCCCTAATACAATTTTTAGGCTATAACTATTATTTTTTTTCTTCTTTTTGCTACACATATTTGTATATGCATGTTTTATTATTTTTCTTTTATTCTACTAGTGTTTAATGCATGATCATGTATGCAATGTATGATGCGAAAATTTAGGGTGTTACAAACCTACCCCCCTTAAAGTGAATCTCGCCCTCGAGATTCGATAGCGTGGAGAAAAGGTGAGGGAATTCTGCCTTCAGGTCTTCTTCACGTTCCCATGTAGCTTCGGCTTCCGTATGGTGTTTCCATTGCACTTTGCACCAACGGATCCTCTTATTTCTCGTGACCCTTTCCTTCATATCCAAAATTTTGATAGGTTGCTCGACATAGGACAAATCCTCTTGAAGTTCTAACTCGTCCATCGGCACTTGTTCTTCCGGTACCCTGAGACACTTCTTGAGTTGAGAGACGTGAAATACGTCGTGTACATCGGAGAGATACGTCGGCAGCTCAAGTCGATATGCCACTTCTCCTCGTTTGTCTAAAATCTTGAACGGTCCGATGTAACGTGGTGCCAGTTTTCCTTTGATGTTAAACCGTCGCTGACCTCTGATAGGTGACACTTTGAGGTATACAAAATCTCCAACTTCAAAAGTCAAACTCCTTCGCCTATTATCAGCATAACCTTTTTGTCGAGACTGGGCAGCCTTTAAGTTTTCCCGTATTATTTGGACTTGCCTTTCAGCTTCTTGTAACACGTCGAGACCAAACACTTGATTCTCTCTGGTTTCATTCCAAAACAAGGGAGTTCTACACTTCCTTCTGTACAATGCTTCGTAGGGTGACATTTTCAAACTTGCTTGGTAACTATTGTTGTACGAGAATTCAGCATACGACAAACTTTTATCCCAACTTTTCCCATGCTTTAAAGCACAAGCTCTTAACATGTACTCCGAAATTTGGTTGGTCCTCTCGGTTTGTCCATCTGTTTGAGGGTGATACGCCGAACTGAAGTTCAACCTTGTTCCCATTGCTTCATGCAGTTTCTGCCAAAATCTGGAGGTAAACTGAGAATCTCTATCCGAGACTATCTTCTTCGGTACTCCATGTCGACACACAATATGTTCCATATACAATTCTGCTAGATTCGCGGTGGTATATGTGGTCTTGACAGGGATGAAATGAGCTGATTTTGTCAACCGATCCACAATAACCCATATTGAATCATAGCCAGACTGAGTTCGCGGTAATCCAACTATAAAATCCATACCAATCTCTTCCCACTTCCACTCCGGGATCTTCAATGGTTGTAGCAATCCGGCTGGCCTTTGATGTTCAGCTTTAACTCGCTGGCACACATCACAAAGTGCAACATATTCGGCTATGTCCTTTTTCATGTTGGCCCACCAATAACATGTCTTTAAGTCCTTGTACATCTTCGTACAGCCAGGATGAATTGAGTAAGGCGAGTCATGTGCCTCCTTCAATATTGTTTCCCGAATATGCCTAACATTAGGTACCACAATCCTCTTTCCAAGCCATAAGGTACCCTGTTCGTCCTCATCACATCTGAATTCTTTTCCTTCTTGGGTCCTTTCCTTGATTTCCTGTATTTCCTTGTCCTTTGTCTGTCCTTCCCGTATTTCCTGCTCTAATGTTGGGTTGACTTCCATCGTTCCCATCTCATTTATGAATCCAAGGTTCAACCGTTCAAACTCCTTACATAACTCGGATGGCAGTTCTCGAACTGTGAGTTGATGACTTACTCCTTTTCGGCTCAAAGCATCGGCCACTACATTGGCCTTCCCTGGGTGATAGTTGATTCCCACGTCATAATCCTTGATGAGCTCCAACCATCGGCGTTGCCTCAGATTCAGATCCGTTTGCGTAAATATGTACTTGAGACTCTTGTGATCCGTATAAATCTCACATCGGTGACCAAAAACATAGTGTCTCCATATCTTCAAGGCGTGTACCACGGCTGCGAGTTCAAGGTCGTGTGTAGGATAATTCAACTCATGTTTCTTTAGTTGCCTCGATGCATAAGCTACCACTTGGCCTTCTTGCATGAGCACACATCCTAATCCTTGTCTTGATGCATCACAGTATATATCAAAACTCTTGCTCACGTCTGGTAATACTAACACCGGCGCGGTTGTCAACCTTTTCTTTAACTCCTCAAAGCTATCCTGACAAGCTTGAGTCCATCGGAATGCCTTTCCCTTCATGAGTAATTCGGTCATAGGCTTGGCTATTTTGGAGAAATCCTTAATGAATCGGCGGTAATATCCAGCCATTCCAAGGAAACTCCGAATTTCCTTGACATTCTGTGGCGGTTCCCACTTAAGCACATCTCTCACTTTCCCTGGGTCAACTGATACTCCTCCTCTAGAGATAATATGGCCTAAGAAAGAAACTTCCCGTAACCAAAATTGACATTTACTGAACTTGGCATACAATTGATGCTCCCTCTATTTCTGCAGCGTAAGCCTCAAGTGTTCCTCATGTTCCTTCTCATCCTTCGAGTAGATCATAATATCATCGATGAACACTACAACGAACTTATCCAGATATTCCATGAAAACCTTATTCATGAGATACATAAAGTATGCAGGCGCGTTCGTCAATCCAAATGACATGACGGTGTACTCATAAGATACATATCGTGTCCGAAATGCTATCTTGGGTATATCCGATGGTCTTATCTTCATTTGGAAGTATCCTGACCGCAAGTCGATCTTGGAGAAGATACAGGCACCCTTCATTTGGTCGAACAAATCCTCAATACGGGGCAGTGAGTACTTGTTCTTAATTGTCACTTCATTGAGAGCTCGGTAATCCACGCACATCCTTTGCGTTCCGTCCTTCTTGTCCACAAATAGGACGGGCGCTCCCCAAGGTGAAGAGCTTGGGCGAATAAAACCCTTCTCTAATTGCTCTTGAATCTGTTTCTTGAGCTCCGCTAACTCCATAGGAGGCATCCTATACGGCCTCTTAGCTATAGGTGCAGTTCCGGGTATCAACTCAATGGCGAATTCTATGTCACGATCAGGTGGCATACCTGGCAACTCATCTGGAAACACATCCGGGTACTCGTGAATGATCGGAATGCTTTCCAATGTCACTTCTTCCACGTGATTCAGCATTGCTTTCTCCCTTGCAGGTTGGGCTGCTTCAACTTCAATGCGTGTACCATGTTCACTTGTCAACTGCACAATCCTCTCGGCACATTGAATGACTCCATTATGCTTGCTCAACCAGTCCATTCCAAGTATTATGTCTATTCCTTGGGAGTCCAATACTATGAGGTTTGCGAGAAAGTCTACCCCCCTTATTTTAATGCTTACTTTCGGACATACTATATTTGTCCTCATCTCTCCGCCAGGAGAACTTACTAGCATAGTTTGCTTCATATGAGATATAGGCAAATTGTATTTGGCAACATACTTTGACAAGATGAATGAATGAGATGCTCCCGAATCAAATAAAACAGTCGCGGGGTTGGAGTTGGCGAGAAACATACCAATCACGACGTCATCAGCTTGCTGGGCTTCCTCAGTAGAGACATGATTCACATTGCCACGGGCAAAATTCTGCTGTCCACGGTTGCCTTGTGGTGCTCCTCCATTTGGTCGCGGGTTATTTGGCCTTGGTGCATTGTTCATAGGTCCATAGTTTCTCCTGGGGCATTGACTTGCAAAGTGTCCGGGTTCTCCACACACATAGCATGTCTTACCACCCGTAGCATTAGGGAAGTTTGGGCGCAACTGGTTTTGAGCATTCGCCGCCATGTTAGGACGAGGCGCAGGTGGCACAGGATTGCGAGGCGCTTGCATGGCGGGGCGTTGCTGCGGTGGCTGATTTGGGCGGGGCGGATAAGCAGTGCGGTATGCAGGAGCAGATGGGTTGTATTGTGGTGCAGTAGGTGGTGTATAGCGGGGGCGAACATTGCTTCCTTGTTGCGGTCCATGATGTGACATCTTCCTCTTGTTGTCCTACTCCATCTCACGAATCTTGTTCTCAACCACAATAGCCTTGTCAACTAGCTTTTGGAAGTTTGGATAATCAGTATTGAGCAACTGGACTTGAATTTCATTGTTGAGACCCCTCATAAACAGATACTGCTTCCTACTATCAGTTTTGATGTCTTCTGGAGCATATCTTGATAATTGAGTGAATTTGTTGAGATACTCACTCACGCTCATCCTTCCTTGCCTGAGATTTTCAAAATCTTGTCTTCTCAGTACCATAACTCCTTCAGGTACATAGTGGGAACGGAAACTCTGCTTAAACTCAGCCCAAGTGATTGCCTCCTGATTATCATGAGTGTTGCCAAGAGCTTCCCACCAGTCAGCGGCTGCTCCAACTAGTTGATGTGATGCAAAGAGAACCTTCTCCCTCTCAGTGCACTGGACAATAGCAAGTTTCTTCTCAACAGACTTCAGCCAATCATCAGCTTCCATTGGGTCTGTGGCTTGTGCAAAGGTAGGCGGCCTGGTCCTCATGAACTCTCCCAAACGGTTGTGGTGTGGCGGGGGTGGTGGCGGGGGCGGTATATGAGGCTGATTGTTGTTGCCAGCTTGCAGCTGTCCCATGGTCTGTATCATGGTCTGCATGAGCTGGTTCTGCATAGCTAACAGTTGTTCAATATTGATAGCTCCATGAGCATGTTCCTGGTTGTTCTGAGGTACTTCATTGCGCTCCTCCTCATCGTTGGCATCCCTCTGGTTACGAGTTCTCACCATCTGTTGGCGAAAGAAAGGTGGGGACAGAAGGATTTAGAATTTGGAAAGAAACGTCCCAACTATATGCATCAAGGTATGTGACACTAAATAATCCTTTATTAATATAGACCTATATTATGAGGATGTGGACAAGTGCCGAAGCATTCCACAACCCTCTACTAAGCAAACAAGCACTCAAACAAGCACCAAACAGAATTGACAAAGATCCTAAAAGAAGTAACACAACTCAAGGTCACACAAGTATGTCTACGTCGCTCTTATTTAACTAATGGGGGTGTGCCTATCCTTGAGTTGTGGCATAGGTCGAGGGCTACTCATCGTCAAGCAGAAACTCATCCGGGTCCTCCTTGTCGTCGTCGTCGTCGGGGTCCTCGGGGTCCTCGGGGTCCTGTGGTGGTGAAGCAGCAGGCGGCGGTGGTGCGGTAGACGCCACACTGGAAGGCTCCTCGTCAGAGGACTCCTCAGAAGACGACTCACGCTGACCGTTGCGACGGTCTGGAGAGTCTGGGGTCCATGTCGGGGTGTCGGACGCGTAGTCGTCCGGGTCCTCGTCGGTGATCCGACGATACCTCCTGATTATCGCCTCGTGGCGCTGGGCAAGGTCACGTCCATCCTGAATCTCCTGCTGCGCCCTCTGAAGTCGGGCACTGAGCTGGGCCACGTCGTCAACAGTCTGACGAGACTGCGGGAGGTCCAGGGGTCCCTCCACGTGCCTGGAGACGAAGCGCGCAGTGCCACTAGGACGCTGCGGAACGAAGGCGTGCACCGTGTCCTCCAGACGGAAACGGCGGGCTTGGCTCCAAAAGGTGGCTGCTTCCCAGCTAGCATCCTGCTCCACAGATCGGCGGGAGCTCCTCCAAGCAGGACTGCTGTGGGTCTTCACCAACTCATCACCATAGTAGATATAGATCTTGCAGCTCCACTCCTTCGTGCCGGGGCGCTGCACTCCAGTGGTGTGGTAGGAGAGCGAGAGGCTGTGGTGACAGTAGCCAACCTCACGGAGTAGGGCACAGAGACGGTGACGCAGTTGTCCTGCAGCTCTGCCGTCAGAACGGATCACCACGGGGTGATGGGGGTCGACGGCCGGAGAGCGACTGGCCAACCTACGCGGGGGCACAAGTCCACCAGTCGACTTACGGGGGGTTGTCTTGGTGCGGGCCATCTACAGAAAACAAGAATACATTAGAGGAAAAAAGAAATAACAAAATACAAATCTGAAAATTTCAGCAGCTAAAACGGCGGAAAAAGAGCGGTGCAGCGGTTCCAAAAGAACGAAAAAATAAAGAGAAAAAAAATACAGCAACCAACACAATAATTTTACCCACACGTAACAGCGGCAAAACACACTTTTTCCGCAAAAATTTACGCAGCAAAACAGCAGCAATTAATATTGCTCACTTCTGAAAATTTTTATCAAAAACGCAGCAGCGATCAGTACTTTTCGCGGCTGAAAATAAAGGAACAAAACAGCAGCAAAAATTTTCGAAAATAGCAGATTAGAAGAGTGTTCCTAAGTGCTCTAGAGTGTCCATTCTACCTAGGCTTGCATCCTACGGTGAACGTGGCTTTGATACCAATTTGTGACACCCGATTCCGAATATGAACCAAGCGTAACGCATATGTGTGCCCAGGAAGTTCATCACATATATACGGTTGCATCACAAACGATATACAGAATTTAACCACATCTTAACTAATAAATAAGTACTTTATTACAATAATCCAATAGTTCACGAATAATAAAACTCTAAATAATTGCAGTGGAAAATAAAATAAACAGCACGACTCCAATCCACAGGCAATTGATGGCGGTACGCAACCTAGTACTCCACGTGATCCTCAGGGTACTCCCAATTGTCTCCAGTAGCTGTTGGGGGGATTGCAAGGGTGAGTACATGTCGTACTCAGCAAGTGTGGAAAGTATGACATGTGGCTTATTCAAATGACGAATGTAATAATGGCTAAGTGCTGAAAAGTATAGTAAAACATTTGAAAAGCATTATACTATGTCTATGTGAAACAATCCCATCATAACCATCATATTAACAAAATATAAACCATATCCAATTATTGCCAACATCACCATTATCCATGTCCAATTACCATAACTCAAATTCATATCCATGACCATAATCCATAAACCATAACCATTACCATCCCATAACCATATACCAACCATAACCATTACCAGACCATAACCATCCCAAATCCCAATTCCAACTCTAATCATGTAGATCATCCAGGCGCTCATAACCGGGAGCACGGCTATCATGATAGTTTTAAACACTCTGCAGAGGTTGTACCACTTTACCCACATGTTTGTGATTTCATCACCTTTCGATGACTAAGAAACCTCCATTGTGCCATCTCACACTTCCGTAGGTGTGTGTCCAAGAGATCACAAAATAGCCTTTCAAAAGGGACTACTAGTATGTACGGCCCCACTAAGGTTTCACCGACAGGCTTGAATCTCTATTCTCCCACCCACGGGCCCCCTCGTGTGCCATGCGGATCCCAGGGCAGTCCTCCTCGACTCCCATTCCCCGCGCCATCCAATGGTCCATACAATACTAGCAGCGCTCCTAATTATTCAGCTATGCCGCACCCATACTTGGCCTTGTGGTGGCACTATAGTCCTGGCTTATTCTCGCATGAACCGGTCCTTAGATCTAAAGCAAGCGAACCACCATAATATCCAACCCATCCACATACCAGGCTTACTTAGATCACCCATCGTATTGACCAGTTCACATTAACCAGAATATCATTGATGCATAATTAAATGTGTAGTGTTGTTTGCCATCCCAATTAATTAAGCGAAGCAAAAAGGTAAAAACCCTTCCCGACTCTCTACCATAAATTCCAGGTGACAAGGGTGGTCAAACAAAACTAGTAAACTTCCTACCATAGGATTCCCATCAATTTGACACAAGCATGCAAGTTCGCAAACAAAACATTTAATTTTAAATAGGATCGATATGCTTCAAGGACACTTGCATTGCTCCGACGGATGGGGTTGCTCAAGCGCTTCAAAGTCTTGGTTTTGGAAATCCTCGTATGCGGCCTCTTGAGCACGTTCCTCCACGCGTGATCATACATACAAGAAAACATATACAATTCAACATGATGCACGCAAAATAATCAACATGCAATGACATGTATGCATGCACAATTCAATAATAATTTACTACAGTTGTTTAATAATTAGATGCAACTAGTTCATACGTGTTCATATGAGTTTAGGGGGATTTTAGGGTGGATTAATGCTGCTAAAAATAAAATTATGACACAACTACGATCAATATGGTTGCTAAAATTCGCATCGGGAACATGGCCTACCGTAGATGTGATGGCTTCGATGATCGCGGGATGGGGACAATGCGTAGACGAAGTAGATGCGTTCTCCGGCGGCACGAGGACGGCGATGCGATGGCGACGACGATCTCCGGCGAACGGTGGCGCCCTCCTCTTTTTTTTTCCTCTTCTTCCCCTTCTTTTTCTCTTTTTTTCTTCCCTGGGCGCAGCTCTCTGGACTCCCTTTTTTTTTCCTCTGTTCCGGCGGCTGCGTCTGGCGGCTGGGAACGGGGGCCTTCGGTCCCTTTTTATAGGGGCGGTGGTACCGGGAGCGATTGGGAGTCGGTTCCGGAGCCGACGGGATCGGGGGAGGCGTTACGGGGTGGGGTCGCGTGCTGGCGCGGGAGCGGAGTCGTACCAGGGCGGGACTCGGGTCGGACGCGGGAGGACGGGCACTGGCGCGGAGCGGACGCGCGGCCGAGCGCGCCGGGGCTGGCGTGGAGCGGGGCCCAACGGGGGGGGGGGGGGGGGGGGGGGGGGGGGGGGCTTGCGCTCGCGCGCGGGATGGCGCCTGCGGGGCACGCGTTGGCGGGAATCGGGGCCGGCTGGCTGTGTCGGCTCGGCCGCCTGGCCAGCGGTCCCCTCTTTTTTTTTCTTTTTTTTCTTTTATTATTTTTATTATATATATATTATAATATTTTTTTATTATTATAATTTTTATACTTATTCCCTAATACAAGTTTTAGGCTATAACTATTATTTTTTTCTTCTTTTTGCTACACATATTTGTATATGCATGTTTTATTATTTTTCTTTTATTCTACTAGTGTTTAATGCATGATCATGTATGCAATGCATGATGCGAAAATTTAGGGTGTTACACATGTCCAGTGATCCAGGACCTAACCCACAATAGAGAGAAGCTTCGATGCTACCACGTGTATAGTGGCTCCGGACCTGCCTCCCCACGACGGGAAGCTCTAGAGCCGCCACGTGTCGAACCTCAGGAGCTAGGACTTCATTGGAAGACAGAGAGATTCCAACTGCTAATATTTACAAGATCTCCAAGGGACAATTAAAGTGATAGTTACAAGATCTGATTACGTGTCATTAATGCCATATTAATTACACACGATCAGTAGACTGTTAATAGGGGTAACGCTATCATTAAGGTGTGTTATCACCCCATTAACCACACTTAATATTCAGCGATCGTCTATTAGACAGTTAACTACGCCAGGGCCACATGTCGGGCCATGCAAGTGATGTAACAACCAATCCTTAGACTATAAAAGGGTTGCATCGCACGATACATGGAAAAGAAAGCTCACACACTCACAAGCACCAGACACATTTTCATAAATACAACACACAACATGTGGAGTAGAGTGTTACGCTCAGGCGGCCCGGACCACGTAAATCCCTCGTGTCACTGTCTTGTCCAAATCTCACTCACCCAAACCAATCAAGAACCTCCACAGGCTACGATCTAAGTAGTATCAGGGGAAGTGTCGATCGCACACTTTGACGGAATCAAATTGAGGTACTTATAATGTTAATTGAACTCTCTGGAATTTGAGTAGAACTTGATTTCTAGGGTATGTGTGCCATTTGTTTTTCTATCTTTCAGCCACCCATGAATAGGAGATGGCATGAGCCCCATAATAACTTAAGATGGGTGAAGTACCATGCCAATTTTTGCAATACTAGGTAGAGTATTTTGTTGTGCACATGGTACTTTTGAAAATTAGAACATTGTAGCAACTCCTGATCATCAACCTAAAGTCTTGACTTTGCTCGGGATGAGCAAAGGATAAGCATGGAGGAGTTTGTTGACAGTTGTTATATACTAATTGCACCCGTCAATATAACTAAATTATGTGAAGGAAATATCATTTCTTGCAGACATCACCTTTCTATTTAACTTATTTCCACTTGTACTTGGAGAGATTGGTGCATGCAAGTATTTTATATAGAATTGAAGTGAAACAAGGGGACGAAACCTATAAAATACCATCCCAGCCAATCAACCATCGACATGTGGCACCATATGGATGAAATGGCCCACAAACAGATGTATCTGAGGCCATCCTACGGTGTAGCACGCATATCATGGAATGGGACCCACTTGTCATTCACCTGGAGGAAGAACTGGCCGTATGGAGCCAGGACCAGGTCGGCTGACCCCCCTAGTTGGCCAACTATGTGCTAGCGCCAAACATGGTGAAACGCCACGTGGTTGCTCCTCCCGGCTTGAAGAGGTCATGGGTGACTGATTCACGCGCTTTTGGTGGCGGGAATCGACCCTTCTCCAAGCTATAAATAGGATCCCTCACCCCTCACTTCAACACACACCACTTGAGCATCATTCGATTGTATACACTAATTTTCTTAGTCCTTAGTGGAGTTAGGATATAGAGGGGAGAGCCTCTAGTCCCAAGTCCAAATTGGGAAAGGTATGACTCATGTATCTTTTCATATATTTGTGACTTTATGCATAATAAAGATATTATCTCTAGTCTTCTTTTATTCATATACTTGGATGAAGCATTTCTTGTCTGATTGTGGATTACATGTATGTTGTAGGAGTAGTCTCCATGATTATGCCATATCACTCTTAATCTATTATCATAAACACTACAAACCCCCACTATAGTCTAATTAGTTATGATATGATCATGTTAATATGAATCACATGTGCTATGTATCAAAATTGGTTCAACGATGATTTAGTTCATTGCCTTAGGATGGCTTGTACCCGAGCTCATAAGGTAATTACTTAATATGCTAGCATGGTGCTAGGATAGGAGGTAGTGTTGAATGTCTCGTAGACTCACGGATTGAAGAGGTAGGCAGTAGGTGGTGACAACCCAATCTGTCCTTTGTAATCCTCCACGTTTGTCTATGCCACAATCTCTTGGCGGGAATCGTCCTAGTATTGCTAAGGCTAAACCCGTGCCCGATCTATTGAACAACTTAGCATAAGTATTCACCATTGACATGCTCATTAGTACGTAACCTGACTATGTATATGTATATTAGAAGCATTGTAGGAGCAACTCCCCAACTCTAGGTCTAACCTCCATTAGGACCCATTTACCCCTTAGAATAGATTGCTTAGGTGTGTGTCAAACTACCCATATTATCAATTTACCCTTGTCTTGATAATTGATTAGTATCCCATAGCTTGATCATAGGAGTGGTGTTACTTTACTCCATTACCTTCCTTTGGGATAAATACGATAACCTTGGGAATACTCTTGGGTGAAATGCTACACGACAGTTTTAGTGTGCTTGCGGACCTCATCTCTTTCAAGAGATGATCTGTGACGTAAGAAATGTCAACAGTGGACTCACTACAAGGATTCCGACCTGTTGCAACGATTCTACTGCAACGAATACTAAATTGTTGCAGTAAGCTTGGTTTTTTGCCATGATTCACTAGTTCGTGGCACTAGGATCTATCGCCACGGAACACAATCATTGCATTAGGATCTGTTGCCACGATTCACTAGTTCGTGGCATCAGGATGCTAATGCAACGGATCACAATCGTTGCATTAGGATCTGTTGCCACGAAATACTGGTTCGTGGAGTTACAGCTTTATTGCCACGGATCACAATCGTTGCATTAGGATCTGTTGCCATGAATTACTAGTTCATGGCGTTACAGCATTATTGCCATGGAACACAGTCGTTGCATTAGGATCTGTTGCCACGAAATACTGGTTCGTGGCGTTATAGCTTTCTTGCCATGGAACACAGTCGTTGCATTAGGGTCTGTTGCCACGAATTACTGGTTAGTGGCGTTAGAGCTTTATTGCCACAAAACACTTGTTGCATTAGGATCTATTGCCACGAATCAGCAAATAGTTGCATTTGGACCGTAATGCAATGAAATATAATCGTTGCATTAGGATGTGTTGCCACGATACTCTGGTTCGTGGCATTACAACTTTATTGCCACGGAAAACAATCGTTGCATTAGGATCTGTTGCCACGAATTACTGGTTCGTGCCATTACAGCTTTATTGCCATGGAACACAATCGTTGCATTAGGATCTGTTGCCATGAAATACTGGTTCGTGGCGTTACAACTTTATTGCCACGGAACACAGTCGTTGCATTAGGATCTGTTGCCACAAAATACTGGTTCATGGCGTTACAGCTTTATTGCCACGGAACACAGTCGTTGCATTAGGATCTGTTGCCACGAATCAGCAAACAGTTGCATTTTGACCGTAATGCAACGAAACAGAATTGTTGCATTAGGATGTGTTGCCACAAAATACTGGTTCGTGGCGTTACAGCTTTATTGCCATGGAACATAGTCGTTGCATTAGGATTTGTTGCCACGAATCAGCAACAGTTGCATTTGGACCGTAATGCAACGAAATAGAATCGTTGCATTAGGATGTGTTGCTACGAAATACTGGTTCGTGATATTACAGCTTTATTGTCACGGAACACAGTCGTTGCATTTGGATCTGTTTCCACGAATTACTGGTTAGTGGCGTTACAGCTTTATTGCCACGGAACACAGTTGTTGTATTAGGATCTGTTTCCACAAATCAGCAAACAGTTGCATTTGGACTGTAATGCAACAAAACAGAATCGTTGCATTAGGATGTGTTGCCACGATACTCTGGTTCGCGGCGTTACAACTTTATTGCCACAGAACTCAATCATTGCATTAGGATCTGTTGCCACGAATTACTGGTTCGTGGCGTTACAGCTTTATTGCCACGGAACACAGTCGTTGCATTAGGATCTGTTGCCACGAAATACTGGTTCGTGGCGTTACAGCTTTATTGCCACGGAACACAGTCGTTGCATTAGGATCTGTTGCCACAAATTACTAGTTCATGGCGTTACAACTTTATTGCCACGGAACACAGTCGTTGCATTAGGATCTGTTGCCACGAATCAGCAAACAGTTGCATTTGGACCGTAATGCAATGAAACAGAATCGTTGCATTTGGATGTGTTGCCACGAAATACTGGTTCGTGGCGTTACAGCTTTATTTCTGCCCGCCTAGGCCCAGAGCCAGGCCTGCCTTTAAAACCATCCGCAGTGGTTCACGGTAAAGCGGTGATGGGACGCGGAGCGGTTCCAATTGAATTCAAGGATGCGCATGCGGGATGCATAACCTCTGCAGTACTGCAGGTGCAGTAAAAGTCATTGACATGTGGGCCCCACGGCCAACCGGACCCACATGTCAGTGACTGTTACTGCACCTGTAGTACCGCTGGTGATTTCAACGCATGCGCTGCGCGCGTCTACGGCACCTCGATGACTGGCGCGCACGTAAGCTCGGTGCGCCCAGTCGCATCAGCCGCCTGTACAAATGGCTACGGCTTGAACGATGGACAAAACCTTATGCGGCAAACAGCAACGTATAATACTTCCTCCGCCCCAACTCAACTCTATTTCTGTTTTGGTTGAACTAATTATCTTTGACAAATGATTTATATGGAATTTATTAACTTCAATAACATGTAGTACTAGATTGTATATTATGGAAATATGTTTCATGGTGAATCTAAAAGTACAATTCTTGTATTGTTAAAACAGATCAAAATTGCGTAAATCTGAATGATAGATTTGATGAAACCTAAGACTTCCCTTTGAAAAAATTTTATACTGTATATCCCATATATATGCTACTACTACGTAAATTAGGGGTGGGCAAATAAACCGAGACCGAAAAACCGAAACCGATAAAACCGAGGCCGCAACTGAAAAGACCGAAATATCGGGTATCCGGTACTTTTCGGGTAGCAAATATAAATAACTAAAAAAATAAATGTCGGGTTCGGAAAGATGAATTCATTGTGGAGCTACATGTCACGTACTTAATTATACTAAAAATCATCATCTTCGCTGTCGTCCCCCCACAATGGAGCTACATGACCATCATTGGTATATGTATTGTCATCATCGTCGTCTTCATTTTCTGATGCAACCCCATCTACCTCAAACCGATCACCTGACGTTGTCATTATAAGAGTGGAAGCATCACTGCTGGCTCCCTCAATGTCATTCCTAGCCCATGTGGTCGTATCCTCATTATTGATATCATCCGTAAGCAGATCATCATGAAATGTCTCAGCCTCCATCGTATCAGTCACATTATTTTCACTGTCTCCAGGGGGCATGGCAAAAAGGTTTCGTGGCTTCGTTTTAACAACTGTAGCCCATTCAGGATGCTTCACACTTGGAACATAAAAAACTTGTTCTGCTTGGGTGGCTAGAATGTAAGGCTCATACTGGAATCAAAACAGAGTAGTGTCGACATCTATCATTCCGTATTGACCCTTTTTGTAGCCTCTGCTTTGGTTCTAACTGCTTCCAAAAGGCCGATCAAACCATTCACACTGAAATAACAGAACCTCTTGATTTTTTTTCAAAATCAACAGCAATGATTTTCTTGATTACTCCAAACCAATCATGATCAGTGCCCCGAACAACAATACCACTGTTTTGGGTCCATAAATCTTTTTCCACATCTGCAGTTCGAAGGAAGAAGCCATTGATAAATAACCGACTAAAAAAACGTGCCCGACGATCATGTCCTCTAGATAATGCATACAGATAATTAGTTGCTTTGCCTTCTTTGTGTAATGTCGTAATCTGTACACATTAGTATAACAGGGGTTATCGACGACAAACCAATTTCAGAACACGTATTTGTTCAATATTTCATCAAAGTGCAAACTTGCATGTACTTACTCGTTTCTGAAACCAATCAACAAACTCATCTCTATGGCGTTTATCAACATCACGAGAATGAATCTTTTTCAGCTCTTCAATATGCTCACTGAAAAAGGTACAAAATTAAATTAGCCATCTACAATAAGCCATATATATAGTATACAACATCTGAGTTATACGTTATTACTTGATCCATGGAGTGGCCTCTTCAACGTTAGTAATAAGATAATGCCTGATGTTATGTAGTTCCACCATAGTAAGTTGGTCCCATTTATACCCTTTATTAGAATTATCAACTTCTGTAAATATGTTAGGATTATCAACAGAAGGTTCATTTGTAGCTGCAGCTTCATGACGTTCTGGCCTATTACGCTTGGTGCTGATGTTATCCAAAAACTGACTACAAAAATTCATACACTCTTCAGCAATATATCCCTCAGCTATAGAACCCTCCGGGTGAGCTTTGTTACGTACATACCTCTTCAATGTACCAAGGTACCTCTCAATTGGATACATCCATCTGTAAGAAACAGGTCCACCCAACCGTGCTTCTTCGGCAAGATGGGTTGGAAGATGTACCATGATATCAAAGAAAGCGGGAGGAAACAACATCTCAAGCTTACAAATTGTTTCAGGAATTTGTTTGCTCATCTTGTCCAAATCTGGTTCCGCCAATTCTTTAGAACAAATTCCAGAAAAGAATGTGCTAAACTTAATTAAAGTTGCAACAACCTTTTCAGGCAATATGTTACGTATTGCAATAGGAAGGAGCTTCTGAAATATAATATGGCAGTCATGAGTTTTTAGACCAGATACCTTACATGCTTTTATGTCCACACATCTCTTGATGTTTGAGGCATAACCATCGGTCACCTTCACATTCCCCAAAAACTTGCACAAGGTGGTCTTCTCATCTTTGCCCAAAGTATATAATGCTGGTGGGAATGTGTACTTGCTCTTTATGAACTTTGGATGTTGATCTGGCCGTATACCCATATCGTTCATATCAAGATGAGCTTGTAGACTATCTTTTGTTTTACCATCCATAGCAAGCAATGTCCCCAATATGCTATCACAAATGTTTTTCTCAATGTGCATGACATCCAAGTTATGCCTTATTAGCAATGTCTTCCAATAAGGGAGGTCGAAAAATATACTTTTCTTCTTCCAATTATGACATCTATTTTCCTCGGTGTGCTTTATCTTATTATTCGTCGGTCCAAAACTCACTTGATCAAAACAATCGTATTGTTGGAGTACTTTGTCACCAGAGAGTGATGTTGGAGCCTCTCTATTCTCTGCCTTGTTGTTGAAAGAACCTTTGTTTCGACACCATCTGTGATCCTGAGGTAGGAAATGACGATGACCCATGCAACAATGCTTTCGTCCATATTTCAACCAGAAGGCGTCAGTGTTTATATGGCAGTATGGACATGCTAGCTTCCCTTTTGTGCTCCATCCACATAGCATTGCATATGCTGGAAAATCATTTATTGTCCACAATAAAGAAGCTCACATGACAAATGTCTCTTTCTTTAAACTGTCATATGTTTCAACACCATCAGACCATAATTTCAGTATCTCATCAATCAAAGGCTGCAGATACACATCAATGTTGTTTCCAGGTGACTTTGGCTCAGGAATTATCATTGACATCACCCAATAAGACTGCTTCATACACAACCAAGGTGGTAGATTATAAGGGATTAGAATCACAGGCCATGTACTGTATGAAACATTCATTACTCCAAAAGGATTGGAACCATCAGATGCTAGCCCAAGTCTTATGTTGCGAGGATCAGATGAGAAATTTGGGTGAATGCTATCAAAATGCTTCCATGCTTTCGAATCGGCGGGATGGCATAATATTCCATCATCAGTACGACCTTCTTTGTGCCAGCGCATGTTTGATGCCGTTGATTCTCCAATATAAAACCTTTGTAGACGGGGAATAAGAGGGAAGTAACATAGAACCTTGCGTGCTACAAGCTTCTTGGATTTTCCACAAGGTAAAGCCTCTTTTGCAACCCCAGCAGTATTATTTTTCCATCTTAATTCACCACATTTTGGGCAACTATTCAGCAGAGAATAGTCCTTCCGGAATAACACACAGTCATTGACACATGCATCGATCTTTTGGTAGTCCAGCCCGAGGTCACGAACAACCTTCTGAAGTTTATCAAGTGTATTAGGAATGCAGTGGACCTTTGGAAGCGCAAATGAGAATAGTTAGAAACATCTCACAAGCTACTTTGCTCATACTAGTTAAACACTTTATCTGGTAGAACCTGACAATGTAGGATAATTGGTTCAGCTGAGAAAACCTAGATACAACTCCTTTTTGGCATTAGTTAATAAGTCATAGAATTTCTTTGCATCCCCAGTTGGCTCCTGCTGGTTTATAGCATTTTCTTGATCATCAACATTTGTTGAAGTACCACCATGATCAGTGCCTCTAAGTAGACTGGACAACATATTTTGCATAGCACCATCATCAAAAATTATCTCCTCATTATTTGCTGATTCCTCAGCAATATTTTCCTGAACGCGTATTTCTCCATGGTGTATCCAACAAGTATAATCCAATAACATCCCATTTTTGAGCAGGTGTAAATGAACTCCCTTGCGTGTCTTGTGGCAAATGTTACGACATCTCGTGCAAGGACAAGGCATAGTTCCTCCTTCACGAGTGCCCTAAAATGCAAAATTTAAAAAAGACTTCATTCCATCCTGCCACTCCCTCGTATGCCTGTCTTTTCCCATCCATGTCTTATCTTCTGACATCGCTTCCTACAATTCAATCAGCCATCATCCTATCCGTAAGAGGATAGATGTACAAGAACACATTTTGTGAGCAATTGTACCTAGCTGTTGTTACTCCACGCGCTGCGGCCGGCAGATTCTCCTACAAGCATGGCGGCCAGCGGATGCTCCTCCAAGCGTGGCGGCCGACGGTTGGTCCTCCAAGCTTGGCGGCCGGCGGATGCTCCTACAACAGAGGCGGTCGGCGGATGCTCCTACAAGCGTGGCGGCCGGCGGATGCTCCTCCAAGCGTAGCGGCCGGCGGATGCTCCTCCAAGCATGGCGGCCAGCGGATGCTCCTACAATCGTGGTGGCCGGCGGATGCTCCTACAAGCGTGTTGCGGAGAGGGGGCCGACGTTGCGGGTCGAAGGGTACCGTAATAAAATATTATTTTCGTTTCTTATTTTCCTTCTTTATTCGGCGTGACAAAAATTTCCCACCGCGGGCAGGCAGGCAGGCAGGATGAAAAAGCTAGACCGCTTGTTATTTGTGGGCAGAAACTGCACTGATTCACTTTATATTCAAGCTGGGCCTTCACGCATTCATGACGCTTGCACAGAGCCGAAGGCCTCAAAAGGTCCGGTCCTGTCACCGGATTTTCGTGAGATCCTCAAGGGACGCTGCTTCTGATGTTTGGCCTCTTCATCCTCGCCTTCTTAAACCACCCCCCCTATTTCTTCCAGGCTCAAGTTCTCAACTGATTCCCATCCATGCTCCCGTGTGTTGCCTGAGAAGTACTTTGCCTCTGTTGTCGCAGCGCCATGCCTCGCAACCATGTTAGACGCGAGCAGGTACCTGCAGGCTCACCGTCCCTGCGCCCTCGTGAGGGGCAATGAACGGTGGTCAACAACCGCCTCATGACGATAAAGTTTATCCGTTTGCGCCACCAATCAGCTGTTCTGGGACCCAGAGGAGGTCGCAACGAGGCGACGCCCATAGAGATCACCCTGGCCATCCATCACCAACTTGAAATCCCACACTGGGCTTTCACTATGTCCACGTTTGGGGATGGTGAGTTCCTGGTGCGGTTCACCCGTGATGACTATCGGGAGCTCGCCATCGAGACGGCAATCATCTCCATGCTGGATGATAACCACTACTTCCGGCCATGTATCTTTGGTGTCGGTGTGCCGATCGTCGGGTGGTTCTTCCACGTGTAGGTTGTCATCGAGAACCTCCCTCCGCATGTCTGGTCTGCGGAGGGCATCAGACAGGTTCTGGGTGACGTCTTCCTCTATGATCACTTCGATGCTTCCACTTACCACCGGGAGCATGCTGACCTGTGCACGGTCGTTGGGTGGATGAAAGACCCAAGCCTCCAGCCTCGGGCCAAAATGGCCACCTTCTTTGCAGGAAATGATGGTCAGACTGGGAGTGACGGTGGGCCGCCGGCGGAACCTTTCAACCATGCCGCAGTGGTCCGGCCTGGCGGCCTCACGACGGAGCTCATCATCCACCTGGATCACTACCTCGACTATACGCCATCGGTCCACCCCAACTCCCCGGCCTCCTCGTCATCAGACGACTCTTCTGACGGACACTCCTCGGTGTCCTCGAACTCTTCGGGGGACACCTTCCCGCGGCCGAAGAGATTCTACTGGCGGCGTGGGGAAGTGGATGAGGCGGATAAGCAGCTCTTTTAGTATGGCTACCAAAGTGTCCTAGCTCATGTGTTATGTTTCCTATGGAAACTAAAAATCCTTTACAAATCCTATCCTTCAAAGGGAGCCTATGTTTGGGAGGATTACGATTGGATTGATTTCCGTGAAAAGATTTCCTGTTTAACATTTCAATTGTCCTTCCTTTTTTCAAAAATTTTCTTCCTCGTATTGTCTTCACTTTTTTCTTTCCACTCCTAGATACCGGCCTATTGCATTTTCCTGTTACTACTACTTTATAGACCACTTTGCGGGCCCCGCTGCAGGCGATCTCCTGGCAACTCCACCGGTTTGGGGACAAGGAGGATTTTTGCCTTTTTAAAGGACCACATTTAATCAAGAATATTAATTAAGAAGAAGTAAATATCTTCATAGGCGGTTGGTACTTAATAACCTTCTGAGAAGATGTTTATCTCAGTCGGGTATTACTTACCAACCGTCTGAGATAATGCCCAATACTGTTCTTCAGTTTCCTTATCCCTTGCTTCTTTTTTATTTAGATTCCAATATAAATACTCAAACATGTTTAGATTCTGCAAATTGTGTCCAAATTATATGATTCTTTCTTCTACATTTGTATAAAATTAACATCTACCACCTGAACAAAAAATTTTAAAACTTGTATAGCTGACATTTTAATGTTTTGGTAAATATCAAATTAATTTCTACTCACATATTATTCACATTTGTGTATCTCGTAAAAAAAAGATCCTTCACTCAAATTGGTTTGTATGAACATATTTGTATCATTTATACATGTATGAATTTTGTTAATTTTTTTTTAAAAGCATTCCAACATGTCAAACTTCAAATTATCCATCATTCTAACTAAATGCTCATATACATATGAGGCATTCATCAAATTATGAACACACATTTATTCAAAATAAATTAAAAAAATCTGAAAAAATTCATAGAGGTTGGTATGATGAGTAAAAATGTCCACTAAAAAATAAATGAAAAAGGCATTATATTCATCAAGATAGAAAAATGAAAAATATCATTTGTTGTATGTTTTTTATGTTCTGACCGATTTCAAAAGATTTATGAAGTGAAATTTAGTGGTAACCTTTACTTATCAATAATATTACAAGAAAGTGGAATTTTGCCTTTTTAAAGGACCCACATTTAATCAAGAATATTAATTAAGAAGAAGTAAATATCTTCACAGGCGATTGGTACTTAATAACCTTCTGAGAAGATGTTTATCTCAGTCGGGTATTACGTACCAACCGTCTGAGATAATGCCGGATACTGTTCTTCAGTTTCCTTATCTCTTGCTTCTTTTTTATTTAGATTCCAATATAAATACTCAAACATGTTTAGATTCTGCAAAATGTGTCCAAATTATATGATTCTTTCTTCTACATTTGTATAAAATTAACATCTACCACCTGAACAAAAAAATTTAAAACTTGTATAGCTGACATTTTAATGTTTTGGTAAATATCAAATTAATTTCTACTCACATATTAGTCACATTTGTGTATCTTGTAAAAAAAAGATCCTTCACTCAAATTTGTTTGTATGAACATATTTTTATCATTTATACATGTATGAATTTTGTTAAAAGCATTACAACATGTCAAACTTCAAATTATCCATCATTCTAACTAAATGCTCATATACATATGAGGCATTCATCAAATTATGAACACACATTGATTCAAAAAAATCTTAAAAATTCATAGAGGTTGGTATGGTGAGTAAAAATGTCCACTGAAAAAATAAATGAAAAAGGCATTATATTCATCAAGATAAAAAAATGAAAAATATCATTTGTTGTATGTTTTTTATGTTCTGACTGATTTCAATAATTTATGAAGTGAAATTTAATGGTAACCTTTACTTATCAATAATATTACAAGAAAGTGGAATTTTGCCGTTTTAAAGGACCCACATTTAATCAAGAATATTAATTAAGAAGATGTAAATATCTTCACAGGCGGTTGGTACTTAATAACCTTCTGATATGTTTATCTAAGTCGAGTATTACTTACCAACCGCCCGAGATAATCTTCTTCTCAGACGAGTTTGAATTACCAACCGCCTAAGATAATTACCTTATGATACCCGAGTCTGAGGAACACGATGAACACACTACACATTCATTCATTCACACAGTTGAAGAACACACAAGATACTCATTCATTAGCAATATTCAATCACGCATCTCACAAAAGAACACAAGATACACAAGTAATATTCAGTCACATAGATGAACAAAGATAGATTTTATTCATTAACAATATTTACAAAACAGAAGCAACTAAAAACAACAAAGAAAAACTAATTTTTAGGATTCAAACCGCACATTAGTCAACACATAAACTTACCCTAACACCCTTCATCAATACATATCCTCCCACTTTCCATTCAATGCCAGCAAGTTGCTACGGCAACAAAGGACAGTAGCTGAAAATGTGCAGAGCACACAGCTGACATGACCATACAGTGAAAGTAAAGTTGAGCTGGGACAAAAAAAATTGGCTGGAAATAACTGCCCACACACTACCATCCCTCTTCTCCACGCGTACTAAAAATCACCGGGCATCTCATTGTCTTCTCCGCACGTACTAATAAAGAGTAGTAAGACGACACACCATCCTCTACTCCACCACACACACCATCCTATTCTCCGCGCGTACTCTTCCTCTCTGTCGCGCGCGCCCTCATTGGTTCCCTTCGAAGCCCATGGAGTTCCCCTTGCCACACGATATTGCGGTCTTGATCGCGAGGTGGGTCGCCGCAACCTCCACCCAGCCCATGGACGACCTCTCCAGTCTGTGCGCCACCTGCAAGGCCATGCACGCGGCGTGTCGTGATCCCGCCGTGGGCAGGCGCGTGGCGCTGGAGCGGGACAGTAGCTGGGAGTGGTTCCAACGGCACAGGAACGGGAGCTATGACGCCCTCGTGGAGCACCTGGCCAACGTGGATAACCCTCATGCGTGCTACATCACCGGGTTCGACCTCGTATTCAACTATGGCCGTGTGCAGGCGCAGCGGGGCACCCAGTTCCTTGCCCGGGCGGCTGCGAACGGCCACAAAGTGGCGGCCTACTTCCTCGCCATGCTCCGCTACGACGCAGACCGTGGGGACCGCGACGCCCTCGAGTATATCCGGCAGGTCGAAGGCGAGGCCCACGTCGGTGACAACGCGGCCGGGTCCGTCGTGATGAAGAGGACCAACACAGAGTGCTGCCTGTGTCAGAATCAAGCCATTTAGAGGCTCGATATTTTCGTGAGCTGGAGGTTTCTGCGTAGGCCTCCTCCGGGACCGCCGCTGGTGGCGCTGCCAAAATTTGATGATTACTTTTGCTGGTGCCCAACAGGGGGGAACCAGGGGCCTGCCCGCTGCGGCCGGCGAGGGTGGTACGAGTGGACCATCTTTTGTACTGAGAACTGTAGGATTGAGCGCGAGTATGACCTGTTCCGCCATAACGTGTTGTACTCTATGGGTTATATTCCCTCCATTCCCTTTTGGATGCACTACCCCTAGTTCTCCCAACGCCAATGAAAAGTGAACAAAGGGAGTACTGTATATAAAATAGACTTGTATAAGGCATGTTGATGTGTTTCTCCTATATATGCATGCTCGTCTCTGATGAATGTTTCACTTGTTGTGTTTCCCCTATGTGCGCTCGTCTTTTTTTTAGCCCCCGTTTGCATCAAAGAAAACAACATGACAAAATGTGAAAAGAAAAAATATCAAAAAAAAACAAGAGAAACACAACATCACGACTGGAGATGTTTTTCGATTCACGCACGAAGTGGGTTAAAGGTTAAAACTTGGCATCGTTAAAGCAGATGTTTTTCGATAAAAGGAGAATTTTTCGATAATACATCAGACACATTGTTCATGAACATAAAAGACATATTACATTAACATACTACCAACACATATATTACAAACAAGAGTAAAGAAAACATGGATGAAAAACACGTAGAAACAAGAATAAAGTACTCCTAATCTTATTCTACTCGGAGGCCTCGTCCACCTCCACCGCCACGCGCACCGCGGCCAACGCATCCTCCGGCGGCTCCGCCTCCGCCTCCGACGGCAGCGGCGACTCCTCTTCCGTCTCCACACCGAGCTTACAGGCGACGCTGTGCAGAATCTTTCGGCGGCCCTGTATCCCAGCAACCTCCGCGATCATCTCGTGGAGGGCGTCGAGGCGAGCGCCACAAAGCTTAAACCGAACAAGTAGTAGCCGGCGGAGTCCATGCTAGGGAGCTGGGAAAGCCTACCAAGACCCAGGCGGCGACAGATGAGAGATGTATTGTTAAATACATCCTGCGACATTGTGTCCAGCGCTCTTGCATGTTCGGCGGCGGAGGACACGTCGTCTTCGACATCTTTAATTCGACGTGTTAACTCATCGATGCGAGCGGTAAAGAGGCGGACAGTCTCCTATAACCAGTCGGGCTGAGGAGATGCGAGCGCCGCCATCAGTTCCACCGACATTGCCGGCGGCAATGGAAACGGAGAAGGAGGTTCGAAGGACGTCGATGGCCTAGAGCGCTTCACGGGGGGCTACCCATTTGTGTGGCGACGGAGGTGCAGAGAAAGAGCGAGAGGTGGTCGACGAAGGCGGGGGGAGAAGTTTGGAGGCTAGGATCTAAGGAGCGGTGCGGCGGAGAAGCAAGAGAACGGTGAGCCTTTATAGCGGGTCATCGTCTAATAGCGGGCGTGTGGTGAGGGGTCCCCGTCTCGGCGTCGGTTTTTCACAGGCTTTTATGTTTATCTCAGGCGGGTTTTACTTACCAACCGCCTAATAAGATATTTAATCAAGAATATTAATTAAGAAGAAGTAAATATCTTCAAAGACGGTTGGTACTTAATAACCGTCAAGGAAGATTTTTATCTCATACGTGTATTACTTACCAATCGCCTGAGATAATGCCCAATACTGTTCTTCAGTTTCCTTATACCTTGCTTCTTTTTTATTTAGATTCCAATATAAATACTCAAACATGTTTAGATTATGCAAATTGAGTCCAAATTCGATGATTCTTTCTTCTACATTTGTATAAAATGAACATCTACCGCATGAACAAATAATTTTAAAACTTATATAGCTGACATTGTAATGTTTTGGTAAATATCAAATTAATTGCTACTCACATATTATTCACATTTGTGTATCGCATAAAAAAAAGATCCTTCACTCAAATTTGTTTGTATGAACATATTTGTATCATTTATACATGTATGAATTTTGTTAATTTTTTTAAAAGCATTCCAACATGTCAAACTTCAAATTATCCATCATTCTAACTAAATGCTCATATACATATGAGGCATTCATCAAATTATGAACACACATTGATTCAAAAAAATTTAAAAAAATCTGAAAAAATTCATAGAGGTTGGTATGATGAGTAAAAATGTCCACTGAAAAAATAAATGATAAAGGCATTATATTCATCAAGATAGAAAAATGAAAAATAGCATTTGTTGTATGTTTTTTATGTTCTGACCAATTTCAAAAGATTTATGAAGTGAAATTTAATGGTAACATTTACTTATCAATAATATTACAAGAAAGTAGAATTTTGACTTTTTAAAGGACCCACATTTAATCAAGAATATTAATTAAGAATAATTAAATATCTTCACAGGCGGTTGGTACTTAATAACCGTCACTTTTTTCTTTCTAGTCCTAGCTACCGGCCTGTTGCATTTTCCTGTTACTACTACTTTACAGACCGCTTTGCGGGCCCCGCTGCGGGCGATCTCCAGGCAACTCCACCGGTTTGGGGACAAGGAGGGTTTGGCAATCGGAAAATTCGAACTAATTTTGCACAGATAGTACATCCATGAACAAGAACACCAAGTACATTTAACTTAAAAACATTACTCCCTCCGTCCCAAAATACTACTTGTCCCTTTCGATGGAGGGAGTATCTCCGTCTCAAAATACTTGTCGCTTTGGATGGAGTGAGTATATTACAAACACAAGAAAAGATAAACTACAACTAAAACCATGAAACGAAAAACTACAACTAAAAACATGAAACGAAAAACTACAACTAAAAACATGAAAAGAAAACACCTAAATACTACTCTACTCAGCCTCCACTTCCTCCTCCTCGGGTGGGTCCTCAGGCTCCTGACCCTCCTCTAGCGCCTCGGGCTCCGGCGGCAGAAGGTGACCCAGTCTCAAGACCGCCGCCACAAAGAGGTTGCGACGACCCGCGAAGCCGAGCTCGGCCGCCATCATCTCCCAGAGGGAGTCGAGATGAGAGGCCACGTGCGAGAGGCCGAAGACATAGTGGCTCGTGGTGTCCATTCCAGTACTTTGTGGAAGGGTACCGAGCCCAAGGCGTTCCATGGAGTGAGATGTATCCGTAAATACATCTCGGGCCATGTTGAACAGGAGGGTATCCTTCACGCGCGACGGCGAGGGGGGGGGGGGGTCCAGCCGCGGCCGCTTACCAGCGGCCGGGTCCCTCGGCGGGCTCGGTGGCCGAGGGTTGCTCAAGCTCGAAAGCATTTGCTGTATACTAGTCGTGGCTAGGTTTTGTGGAGAGAAGAGAGGATGTTGGAACGGTTGTGCGGAAAAGAGGATAGCGCGGGTGACCATCTTATACTCCCTTCGTCCCAAGTAAATATCTTCACAGGCGGTTGGTACTTAATAACCTTCTGAGAAGATTTTTATCTCAGGCGGGTATTACTTACCAACCGTCTAAGATAATGCCCGATACTGTTCTTCAGATTCCTTATCCCTTGCTTCTTTTTTATTTAGATTCTAATATAAATACTCAAACATGTTTAGATTCTGCAGATTGTGTCCAAATTATATGATTCTTTCTTCTACATTTGTATAAAATTAACATCTACCACCTGAACAAAAAATTTTAAAACTTGTATAGCTGACATTGTAATGTTTTGGTAAATATCAAATTAATTTCTACTCACATATTATTCACATTTGTGTATCTCGTAAAAAAAAAGATCCTTCACTTTAATTTGTTTGTATGAACATATTTGTATCATTTATACATGTATGAATTTTTTTAAAAGCATTCCAACATGTCATACTTCAAATTATCCATCATTCTAACTAAATGCTCTTATACATATGAGGCATTCATCAAATTATGAACACACATTGATTCAAAAAAATTTAAAAAAATCTGAAAAAAATCATAGAGGGTTGTATGATGAGTAAAAATGTCCACTGAAAAAATAAATGAAAAAGGCATTATATTCGTCAAGATAGAAAAATGAAAAATATCATTTGTTGTATGTTTTTTATGTTCTGACCGATTTCAAAAGATTTATGAAGTAAAATTTAGTGGTAACCTTTACTTATCAATAATATTACAAGAAAGTGGAATTTTGCCTTTTTAAAGGACCCACATTTAATCAAGAATATTAATTAAGAAGAAGTAAATATCTTCACAGGCGGTTGGTACTTAATAACCTTCTAAGAAGATGTTTATCTCAGTCGGGTATTACTTAGTGTATCTCGTAAAAAAAAGATCCTTCACTCAAATTTGTTTGTATGAACATATTTGTATCATTTATACATGCATGAATTTTGTTAATTTTTTAAAAGCATTCCAACATGTCAAACTTCAAATTATCCACCATTCTAACTAAATGCTCATATACATATGAGGCATTCATCAAATTATGAACAAACATTGATTCAAAAAAATTTAAAAAAATTTGAAAAAAATTCATAGAGGTTGGTATGATGAGTAAAAATGTCCACTGAAAAAATAAATGAAAAAGGCATTATATTCATCAAGATAGAAAAATGAAAAATATCATTTGTTGTATGTTTTTTATGTTCTGACCGATTTCAAAAGATTTATGAAGTGAAATTTAATGGTAACCTTTACTTATCAATAATATTACAAGAAAGTGGAATTTTGCCTTTTTAAAGGACCCACATTTAATCAAGAATATTAATTAAGAAGAAGTAAATATCTTCACAGGCGGTTGGTACTTAATAACCTTCTGAGATGTTTATCTCAGTTGGGTATTACTTACCAACCGCCTTAGATAATCTTCTTCTCAGATGAGTTTGAAATACCAACCGCCTAAGATAATTACCTTATGATACCCGAGTCTGAGGAACACGATGAACACACTACACATTCATTCATTCACAAAGTTGAAGAACACACAAGATACTCATTCATTAACAATATTCAATCACGCATCTCACAAAAGAACACAAGATACACAAGTAATATTCAGTCACATAGTTGAACAAAGATAGATTTCATTCATTAACAATATTTTCAAAACAGAAGCAACTAAAAAACAAAGAAAAACTAATTAAATCCTACTCCTCCTCCTCTTCCTCCTCCTCGTCCTCCGACGCCGGTGCAATAGGGGCCGGTTGCACCGGCTGCATCGGCTGCACCGGCGGTGCAACCCCGAGGTTGCTAGCCGTCGCCTCCACCAGCGTTCTGCGGCCCTCGGGGCCAAGAACCTAGGCCATCGTCGCGAACAGAATGTCGAGACGATCAGCCACCCCTGTGAGGGCGTAGAGGTAGTGGCCGATGGTACCCATTCCAGTATAATCCGGAAGGGTACCAAACCCCAAGGAACTCATGGCGCGAGACGTGTTGTTGTACGTCTCTCGCGCCATGAGGAGGCGCTGCTGGGTGTTGAACCTCTCGGGGGAGCTGCAACATAGTTTCTTGCAAGGTGGCTCCTTCGGAGGGCTTGGCGGCGGAAGGTCGGCCATAGTGGTGTTGGGTCGTCGGAGCGGAGGAAGATGAAGAAAAGAAGAGTATTCAAAGTGAGCGATGTGCTTGTGGAGAACTAACGGGTGATAGCGCGTATTTAAGGTCGCGCGGGGTGGAAGATGGAGCAGTTGGTTTACCGCCCATTGAAAGGTCGCGCCTCGGAGAAAAGAAAGGTAGCGCACGGTTGTCGACACGTCTTCACAGTAGGTTGGTGAGGGGTCTTTATGTAGGCGTTCATCAGATTATGAACACACATTGATTCAAAAAAATTTAAAAAAATATGAAAAAATTAATAACGGTTGGTATGATGAGTAAAAATGTCCACTGAAAAATAAATGAAAAAAGCATTATATTCATCAAGGTAGAAAAATGAAAAATAGCATTTGTTGTATGTTTTTTATGTCCTGGCAAATTTCAAATGATTTATGAAGTGAAATTTAATGGTAACCTTTACATATCAATAATATTACAAGAAAGTGGAATTTTGCATTTTTAAAGGACCCACATTTAATCAAGAATATTAATTAGGAAGAAGTAAATATCTTCATAGACGTTTGTTACTTAATAACCGCCTGAGAAGATGTTTATCTCGGATGTTACTAACCAACCGCCTAAGATAATTTTATCTTCTTAGGCAGTTGGTAAGTAAAACCCGCCTGAGGTAACCATCTTCTTAGACGGTCGGTACTTAAAATCCGCCTGAGAAAATTGGAGTTTATATATACCCTCGACAGCCAAGTGTTCGCCCTCGTCACTTCCAGATAGGCCGCCGAGCTTCGCCGTCGCCGCCGAGCTTCGCCCTAGTCACTTCCAGGTACGCCCTCATCGCTGAAAAATAGTGTCTCTTCTCGCCTGCATCTACCTCGCCTCACCTCACCTCACCATCCAAATCCAAGTGCCACACTTTGCGATTCTTGATACTTGAAAAAGGCAGGAGGATTTGCTTTTTGTCCCTTGCTTGATCAGTTATAGGTCCGGAGCTAGGCGCCGCCTAGTAAACCTCAAGAACGTGGTCGCCGCTCTGAACGAAGCTAGCCTATTTAGAATAAGAAGATAAAATTGCCATTGCTGGTGAGCAACTTTAACATGATTGTCACCCTCGCAATGTATATGAACGTTTTGGTGAGTCGCCTTAAACCCTAGAATGCCTTATAAAATCCTAGAATACTTCAATCTTTTTCTTCATGCAACACTTCATGTAGAGTTAATATACCATTTATTAGATTTTTTGTCTTATTAGTTCTAGCATGGAAAGCCCTAAGAAGACTGGTGCTGGTAGTAACAATAAAGAAGACAATATGGAGTTTACTGACTCCAGCAGTTCAGGCTCCTATCAAAGTCTATCAGATCCTTTTCCGAATATAAAAATTAAAAAGACTTCAGTGGATCTAGACCCGGAATATGATCCTACAGACGAGGTATGGATCACGAATCTTAACTTCAGCGGTTCAAGTTAATGTTGGTTGTCAAGTATACGAAGTCTTATAATTTTTTTTCTACCTAGATTAATCGCGAAGACAATGAGGTGACATCGGCTCCTAAAACCACAGAAGGTTCTCCAATGGATGAATCCTCAACTTCACTCGAGCGGAAACGAGGGCAACGAGGTCCCAATAAGGGTCCATTGGACCGCATCATGTACATAACAAGGGTTGGTCCAGGTGGGCTTCCCCAAGAACCATTGGATTCAGTTACCAAGTACCGTAATGCATGCGGTTTTCTTGTTGGGGAGGTTGTGCCGATCACAACCGAGAATTGGAGGAAATTACCCGAGCCGACCAAGAACGAGTTGTGGGAAAGGATAAAGAAACAATTCAAGTTCCCGAAAGGCACAGAAGAAGCTGTAAAGAAAGCAAAATTGGTCTCTTGTGGCAAGAAGTTTCGATGCTGGAAGAGTGAAATGAATGCTTATGTTAAGGCCGATAAGGTCCCTAGCCCGAGGAAGATGGGAAAAATCACACAAGCTCAGTGGCAAGAGTTTGTTCGTCAAAAGAGCACACCTGATGCTAAAGCTCTAAGTGCAACTAGGTCAGAGCTTGCAAAAAAGAACAAATACCATCATCGCTTGGGGTCTACCGGATATGCCCCCAAAGTCCAGAAATGGAATAAGATATTAGACGAAATTACCAGTAAGGGCAATCCTCACCCATTAGAAGGGTACGATGAGCGAACTCAATGTTGGGTCTTTGCTCGGTCAGGTTTGACCAGCGAGGGCAAACTTGAAAAGCCCAACTCTCTGAATGAAGTAGAGGACAAAATGAAAGAAGTAATTGAAAAGCAACAGAAGGGTCTCTTCAAGCCAAAGAGGTAGAATGACCAACTTACCGCTATCTTAGGAAACCCTGAACACAGTGGACGGGTTCGAGCGGTCTCTTCTCAAATGTCTTGGCTAGATGGTTTCCCTAAAGATAAAGACACATATAGAATACGTGAGAAGTTTAAGAAAACACTTGATGAAACAATTTCTCAAAAGGTCAAAGAAAATATGTAAGAAATAATGGAACAACTTAGACAATCGGGACAATTAGTGGCACCAAGTACAGTGATGGTTCCGGTGCAAAAGGAGCAATTAGTATCTCCAACTGCCTACCCTAGCAGCGTTGGTTCCGTGCCAGTCTCAGGGTCAACCCATAAGTTCCCTGTCGATGATATTGCTAATGACAAATCTTGTCGTCTTCTTGTCCCGATAGGCAGAGCAGGGAAAAAAAACCAAACAGGTTCCTACAGCTATGTCGAAGCCTGATCGTGACTTCAACGGGAATCCAGTTCTGTTGTATTATGTTGTGGTGCAAGTTCTTTAGATCATTGATAATGATTATGAAGATTGTGAAATAGACCACGTCACACCTGAGGGGATCGCGACTCTGGGGTAGGCTGTCAACCAATTAATCATTTGGCACCGACGCGATATCGTGTTGGACGATGAGCCAATTTCTAGCCCCGTTGCATCTCCAAATACTGCAACCCCATCTTTTAAGGCTAAAGTGCATGAAGATCCACTCCCCCTATGTCTCAGCAAGGATGATATCCAAGAGCAACAAGTTGGACAACAGCTTCAAGTAGTACCAGAGCAAGCTGTTGCTAGTAAAGAGCAACCAGTTGAGCAACAGCTTGAAGTAGTACTAGAGCCAACTGCTGGGAGTAAAGAGCAATCAGTTGAACAATAGGTTCAACAACAAGCCAGTGTCCAACTTCCGACGACTACTCCTTGATCATAAGTGCCTATCAAAGTTACCTCATACAAAAATAAGAAACCTTCATTAGAAGTGTCAAAATATTTGGAAACTATGAAGGAAAATATTATAAAATTGAGTGCATCTCGTTCTTCTCATGAGCCATCATTAGGAGATATCGAGGAGTGGGAAGAAGACGGTGTCATGTATAACCGGCAGACGACTTTAGTTAAACCAGGAGTTCCAATATACAAGCTTGAGGATGTTCCTCCTGAATTTAAGAATGGGAAGCCGTTCATGACATCTGTACAACTTAGCAAACAACCTGTCCAACTCAGAAGAATGCATGAGTGGTACATCCTTGCCAGCACAAAATATGGTCTTAATTGCATCACATTTCATCTTCCAAAAGAAGCATTCTGGAGCACTGGAGTCTCGCATCACTTTGTGATCGATGGACATCCGACCTGTCGCCCATCGTTGTCTCCTATTTGGGTTTCTTACGTAGTGTAATTGGTTGATCATGTTTGCGGTCCGAGCATGTTAGACATAGCTAGAATTAAAACACCTCAGTCATGTTTAACAACACTAACATGCATGCATGCATATATATATATATATATATATATATATATATATATATATATATATATATATATATATATATACCTCAAACCTCGGTAATGCGTGCAGGACTAGGCCCATGTTTGCTGAAGGCGTCCCCTGGCACGGACGCGCGGTCACGAAGTTTGCTTAGGCGTGTACGGACGGATTTCTTTATATGATGAAAAAATTGTTTTTCCCCGCGTGTAAATTTACTCCTACTGGGACGCGTCGAGCCGTTCGGACCGAGAGGATGCAAACCGCGGTTTCGAGGAAACCGGGGCCACCGACTGGTTCATAATTAAGCACGGTTTCCTCTAGCGTCCGATCATCTCGACACGCCCGCTTAGACGACGACCCGCTATAAGGGCTCACCGTCCTCTTGCTTCTCCGTCGCACCACTCCGTAGAACCTAGCCTCCAAACTTCTCCCCCCGTCACCATCGACCACCTCTCGCTCTTTCTCTGCACCTCTATCGCCACACAAATGGGTAGCCCCACGCCAAAGCGCTCTAGGCCATCGACGTCCTCCAAACCTCCTTCCCTGTTTCCATCACTGCCGACAATGCCAGTGGAACTGATGGCGGCGCCCGCATCTCTGCCCGCGGCGCCTGCACTTCCTCATCCTGGTTGGGTTGAGCAGACTCCTCACGACCGCATCAACAAAGTCGATCGGCGCCTTAAGGTGGCCACCAACGCCAAGTCCGCCGCCGCTCATAGCGCACTAGCGCTCAACGCAGTGGCGCGGAAGGTCTTTTCCGACACAGATCGCTCGTGTCGCCGTTTGGGTCATGGGACCCTTCCCCTCCACACGAGCATGGACACCGCGGGCCACTACTGCTACGGGTTGATGATTGTGGTCGGTCATCTCGACGCCCTCCATGAGACGATCGCGGAGGTTACTAGGGTAGAGGGCCTCCTGAAGATTAAGCACCACGTCGTCGGGAAGCCTCAGACTATGATGGAGGTTGAGGAGTATGAGGCGGCTTGGGCAGCGGCGGCAGCGGAGGAGGCAGAGCAGGAGGCGTCTCTTGAGGCGGAGGTGGACGCGGCTATGGAGGCGGCAGCAGCGGCGGAGGAGGAGCAGGAGGAGGCGGCAGCGGTGGCGGAGGCGGGGGCGGAGGCAGCAGCAATGGCGGCAGCGGCGGCGGCGGAGGAGGAGGAGGAGGAGGAGGAGGAGGAGGAGGCGGCGGCACCGGTGGCGAAGGCGGAGGAGGTGGCAGCGGGGGAGGAGGAGGACGTGGTTTTCTCCCAGTAGAGTAGTATTAGGAGTAGTTTATATATTTCGTGATCTCTGAGTAGAGTAGTATTAGGTGTAGTTTATCTTGTTCTTGCTGTATACTACGTGTTTTCCTATTACTTGTTTGTTAATGGAATATGTCTTTATGTTCATGAACAATGTGTTCTATATATGCAGTATCGAAAAACTTATTTTATCGAAAACATCTCCTATATGTTTGTAACTTGGGACCGTCTATATTTCTTGTGGCTGAATGAATGAAATCCGGTAAACATTATCCTTACAAGTAATAGAACTAACAACAGACATGATGCATAATTAACTTGATTAGGAAATTACGTCATCTAAATTCCTAACTAGTCCATCGCCTGATGCAACAGGTGCATGAAAAGTACTTTATCCATTGTAACTAATATCTGATGACATTGTTGATATATATATCGTATGTACCTGTGATACTCGTATCACGGGCAGCTTTGGATCGAAGGCCTGAAGGTTAGACATCACAAGGGGGAATTTTTTTTTGTAGTAGTAGTATATACCCTGTATATGTTATCATTTCATTGCGACGAATGTTATATATAAAATGCTGATTGTTTACCTTTTACTAGACCATGGATTTTCCGTCCTCCTTTCGTGGACTTGGGTGTTCTCTGTATTTGCATGTCGTTTGCATTAGCACAATGATACATTTGGCGATTCATATTTTTGACCGTATTTTTTTTGAAATGTCCAACTACCACATGACTGCTTTTACATCTCCATGAAAACAAAGATGAACGGCAGGTAGCGGTCCCTCGAAAAAATTTTCGTTCTTCTTGGCGCGCACAATTGAGATTTTCACAATTGAAACTTCACTCTGTGCGCCCAAAATTCCAGTCCCGCCCATTTGTAGCTAGCCACGACGAATATAAATGTGTGTCTCCCTCTAATCCCGCAGTGGCTTCCGTTCCTGGCACACATGTTCTCCTCTTAGTGCTGTGTTCCAAACTTGCATTCCTAAGAAATTCCCGTGTGAGTGGTGGTGGTGACTGTGGGTACAACGTCGAGCGACCAAGTTTGACGGGCTCTACCGAACCTCTTCGCCGCCGACCCCGCCCTGCGACATCCCGGACTCCAGTTTTGTGCTACGTAAGTTCTACACGATCCATGCCGTCTTTCTATAGAGCTACTCCCTCCTTATCGCTTTAGTTGTCATCCCAACAGCTGCATCCAGTTCATTCCTAGTTGTCGTCCCAACTCCTTCTCCTTATATGCTCTTATGTTTCATGAATGTCTAGTATAAAATCTGATCAATGGTGCAATCCTGCAATCAACTATCCTCAATTGTTAAATCTGCATCCTACAATCGATTCATCTTTTTATTTTACCCTAGCATCTGATTGCATTCTATTTTTTTCCATATATAAAATAGACTACACCTCTGCCCCGAAATAAATGTCGCCCCGACAGTTTATGGTAGTGTATTTCTAGTACATTTCCATTCAGGAAAGATAACTATTAAAAAGCGCATGTACTATGTAATTTCTTGATTTAGAAGTAAATGACGTCAGGGTTATCTTATCAACCACTCCCAATGTTGTACTCTCATTCCTGTGTTCCAAACTTGTATTCCTAAGATTTTTAGTTCCCACGGTTTATACACGTTTTTCTTGTTTTTCTTTCTCGGATTGTACGGTTTTTTTCCTACTCCTTTATTTCTAATTCCTCCATTCAAAACAAACATTTTCAGTTCATAGCAACCACACCGCCCGATCTAAAATACACATCCTCATGTAATCTGACGTTATCACTGTTACTTACTATATATACTCTTTACTTTAGGAATAGGACACCAAATCGGCATGTCATCTACAAGTAATCGTGATGGGCAACAAGCACCTAGTATAACTATAAATGTGTTTACTATCAAAATACACATATTTATAACACGATAATTCCTTTGCATCGTATGCAGAGAATATTGCAGCACTTGATGCTCAGGAACCCCGAGATTCGTCATCCCATGCTGGTACTACGAGTATAAATATGTACCGGGCTCTACTAAATATTTTAGCATTGCGATTGTAGTTTCCTAGTCCCAGTTAATAGTTAATCAGTATATGTGATGGAGTGATTTATTGATGCCTACACACGCACGATGGGCTCTCTCGCCGCCGGCCACTCCGGCACCGGCGACCACACCTTGCTGCTGCTCACTTCAGTGTCCTCCCCGACGCGTCTCCCTCCACCATCGCCATGTCCCATCCTTCGCGTGTCATGATGACCCCGCCGCCCTCAAACCCCTGTTGCCGCCGGTCACTCCGGCACTGGTCGGCGCCAAAGCCATGCTGGTGAGTATATGTGATGGCGTGATTTATTGATGCCTACACGCGCACGCTGGGCTCTCTCGCCGCCGCCAATCCGGCACCGGCGACCACGCCCTGCTGCTGCTCACTTCAGTGTCCTCAAAAACGCGTCTCCCTCGACCATCGCCACGTCCCATCCTTTGCGTGTCGAGATGACCCCGCCGCCCGCAAACCCATGTCGCCGCCGGTCACTCCGGCACCGGCCGTCGCCCACACCCTGCTGGTGGTCACTTCACTGTCCTCCCCGACGCGTCTCCTTCCATCTCCACGTCCCATCGTTCGTGTGCCATGATGACCCCGCCGCCCGCAAACCCCTGGCCATTACGGCGTACCTACATGCTATGCCCCATATGACATGGCATACCCTGGAAAAAATAGTCCAATATCATTAACCATTGTCCACTAAGAAATGTTAGCATCATATAGTTTAGAGATGCATGTACATGAGGGTTCATTGCTGCTTATATGATCTCAATTCCGTTTTTTACACTGCCAAATGCGTTGCTGATGTCTGGTAATTAACGCAAGATTATATTCATGTATCCGTTCTAGTAGCACTTTAGGGCGAGATGCTAACATGCAGAGCAAAATATCAGTATGCAATCCACCTATATTTAGTTCCTAGATCCGCCACACTGTCCTCCTAGCCTCGAGACTTGCTCTGGGGTGATATCAATGGACGCAGATCACCTCACTTATACGTTCCTACTGCACGCGATGTAGTAAAGATCCAACGGAATCACACTGTTGGATCTTTACCGCATCGCCTGCAGTAAAAACGTAAGTCACGCGAGATCACCGGTGTGATCTGGACGTCGATCCTCTGAATTAAATGTGGTCACTGCACTGCCAGACCGAACCCTAGCTTTGTTAAATGTTGCAAGCTGCCCGCCTCATCTTTCTTGCATGCTCTACCTGCTAATACCGCTGACATCCATGACTCGCCCTACCACCAATTTGCCTCGAGACGCGCTCCTGCTAATGTCGGTCAGACCGAACCAGCAGTACTGCAGAGGATGAGCACCCAACGAACCCTCTCTTTCTCTAGCATCGCCAGCTACTGTCTTGCCTGCTTCGCAGCTGGACTAAAAATCCCCTGCAGTACTACGGGTGCTGTAGCGCCACTGACTACTGCCTGATGCCTGATTGTAGGGTATGAACGGCAACAAAGAAGTCAACAAGTCGATGCATCGCCCAATATGGAGCAAAATGCTGTTGCGACACAGTGTTCCCACGCTCGTATTTGCCGCACTCATCCTGAAGATGGTGAAACATCAGACTTTTTCTTCTTTCACACTATTTGTGCATGATACTAGGTCTGGTCAGTTGCTAATTTGCTTTAAACGTTTACTGTTTAAATGACACTTACAGAAGGAAAGAAGTTTGGAAGAGGGGTCGCTAAAGGACTTAAGGTTGCTAAATTGCGCTATCTAGCATCTGCAAATAGAACGAATGATCAGAGTCGGAAGCTACAAATTCAGTGGTCCGATAGGTTGGGTGCTGCGGTTGGTCCTAATTAGCGGCACTTTGTCGATGATGTGGTTATTACAACAAAAAAATGCACCCCTCGCTGGTGTAAGGAAGTGGGCAGAGGTTGGCGATACTTCGAAGAGTGATATAGTGAGAGACATTTTGGTTAGTGTTGTGACACCCCACATAAGTATTTTTTCTAGCGACCTCCATCTTGTACATTTATAGCAGTGTGATATACAATGTACAGAATGCGTGGGACTTGGAGGACACTGATGATACCAGAAGAAAAATATTGAAGATTGCTGGTGAGCGCTACAAGGGGTGGCGATCAACATTGCATGCCACCTATAAGAAGTATTCGACCGATGAGGAACGTATACAAAACAAGCCTGTTAACGTAGCAGATTCCGATTGGTTGGCGCTTATGGACTATTTTGGGTCCGAGCGATTCAAGGTCAGCTAGCTTTCTAATACCTTCATATCCTACAAAAACTATTTGATAACACCCATTTGTGAAATTAATTCTTAAAATTGCAGTCAATAAGCAGAACCAATTCACGAAATCGAAGTACTCAAAAGACAAAACACTTGATTGGCTTGAAATCCTACGCCCAACTTAGTTACGAGAAGGTATGAAAACTAAATCATGCTTTTACTTTGCCCTGCAATCATTCAATCAAATTTTACTTGTATTTGATGTAGCAGGACCCAGAGACCGGAAAAGAACCCGATGACATAGAACTGTGGGAGGCAAGCCATGTGAAGAAAGGTCAACGGCCAAACGAGCAGGCAGAAGTTGTACATGTGAGAAACACTTCAAGCAGTCCCCATTTAAATAAATATTTGCAATGTACATGTGACTTTTCTTTTTGTATATAGACCCAGGCACGTGCCCAAACCAACGTCAAGGAAGCTGAGCTCGGAGTCCCAATCCCAGATGAGGAAAGAAACAACATCTTTCAGCTTACTTATATATCCGCAACCGGTTCTGGAGGATCACAGTTTCGAGGGCGTGGTTATATGGCTAAACCTAATGTTTCTGAAAGACTACATATCCAGATGTCTGACCAGCTCGGCCAGCAAGTTTGATCCTTGCAAAATAGAAATGAAGACCTCAGCTCTCAGGTGCAATAGTTGGAAGGAAGAAATGATTATATGACCTCCCAAATGGATAGCTTCGTCCAGGCAAATGAACAGCTCAACCAGGAAGTCCAGGCTTTACATGATCAGATGGTAGCCAATTATGCACGGCAAGAAAAGGAGCTAGCAGACATGCGCAGAATGATGGAGAGCTTGCAAAATCAACAACGGCTAGCAGCAACTCCACAAAAGGCTTCTGCTCGCACCAAGTCGAAGCTAGATGTTCGAGAAACTATTCCTAATACTACAACTCGTCGCGGTGCTCTTTTAATGGGTACAATGTTGCAACCTGAAAAACTGTAAATAACATCGTCTTGCAACGACGCAAGGGTCCTTGAGCGTTGCATCAATTGCTGGATGTTTGTTGTTAAGTCGATAGACGTATTGTGTGCGAATAAATTGATTCTGTTGCCACTAATTTTCAAACCTGGTGCATTAGTATTCTAGTGCCGCTAATTATAAAACGTGGCATTAACAGATTATTGCGACGAAAATAAACTATTGCAATAGGAAGCTAGCTATTGCCACAAATTATAAAACATTGCACTACAAACATTTGGCTACGACCAAAAAAGCGTTGCACTAGACTTCTATTGCCACCACCCAGAGAACGTCGCATTACGACCCTGTTGCAACAGATTTGAATATGTTGCATTACGAACCTATTGCCACACATCAAAAATCGTTGCAATACAATACTGTTGTCACGGTTATCGTTGCAATACCGTACTATTCGCCATGAACGTGAAATTGTTGCATTACCGTATTATTGGCCACGGCTGTGAAATCGTCATGATACCATATTATTCGCCACGAGTGTGAAATTGTCGCGATACCGTACTATTCGCCACGTAAGTGAAATCATTGCAACACCGTAGTATTTGCCACGAATGTGAAAACGTCGTGATACGATATTATTCACCACGAGTGTGAAGTCGTCACGATACCGTACTATTCACCGCGGATGTGAAAACATCGCGATACCATATTATTCGCCACGCGTGTGAAATCGTCGCGATACCGTACTATTCACCACAGATGTGAAATCGTTGCAACACCATACTAAAAGCAGCCTAGAGGGGGGCTGAATAGGCGATAATCGATAATTTAAACTTAATTCAGAGTTATGAAAACGGAGAAGTCGGACTTGTCTAACTTCTAGTCGGACTTGTCTGACCTAAGTCAGACAAGTCTGACCTGGGTCGGATAAGTCTGAGATTACCTGCACGATCAGACCAAAAATCCAATTTTTAAGCGATCTAGTGAGAGATATCGATCCCTAGCAGTTCTACACGAAGTATGGAGTAGAAAGAAAGCTGAGGGAGTGATAGAACGCGGAAAAACACTAGAATCAAAACTTGCGAGAACGGAAGAACAACAAGAGACAAACGATTTTATCCCGAGGTACGGAACCACAAAGGATCCTACGTCCTCGTTGAGGAGTCCACAAGGGACCAGGCCTTCTCTAGCCTTTCCCTCACGAGTTGCCACAAGGGCCAACTCTCAAATCTTCCACTATCACAAAGATTGTTACAAACTCCCCAATTACAAGAGATCACAAAGAAATCGCGGGGCGACGCCTAACCGTCTAGGGGAGATCCCCAAGAGCAACAAACACGCAATCACGAAGAAACTTAACGAATCACACGTTGCTCAACCCCTCAACAAACCGTTTCTCCCGATTCTCACAAAGCACTCTTCGCTCTCCCAAAAAACTCGAATTTGGGCTCTAGAGGTGAAGAACAAGTGGAGAGAGGTTCTTGAGTTCAAATGGGCGTTCAGAACTGTTCAGGGGTGTTAGGCATAGTTGGTGGGTTGAAACCACCCACTATTTATACTCAAAAAGGTCATTAGAGTCGTTTGACACAGCCCATGTCGGACATGTCTGACATAGAGTTGGACATGTCTGACCTCAAAGGTCAGGCCTTTCACTTCAGACTTATCTGACCAAAGCCACTTCAGACATGTCTGACACACAATCTCGGACATGTCTGAAGTTCTGCAGAGAGAACTCGGACAAGTCTGACTCTCTGGGACTTAGAAAATTTTTCTTAGTCCCTGGGAACAGATCCATCTCGGACATGTCCGACCCCCAGGTTAGGACAAGTCCTAAACTTCACTGGAACTCTCACTGGAACCCTTCCAGTGCCAATTTAGACATGCCTGACTCACAGTTTCGGACATGTCAGACTTCCTGCAGAGAGGATTCGGACATGTCTGACACCACAAGTCAGACAAGTCCGCCCAAGCCTCAAAGGCCCTACTAAAATCTTCTACTAAGGGGTTGAGCACCCGAATGACTCACTAAGTGTCTACGCGTCGTGTCCCTCTTAATAGTACAGTTTTTCCTACGACTCAAGGAGAAAATAGAAAACCCTATTTCTATTCTTCTTCGCCACAACTTTTCTCCTTTTGCCGTCTTTCTTCAAAGCTCCATTCCGTACTTTGGATCTGCACTCATGCTCAACCAAGTTCATCAGCACTTTAATAGTTCATCATCAATCCACCAAAACCCACAAGGGACCTAGATGCACTTACAATCTCCCCCTTTTTGGTGATTGATGACAACCAACTAAATTCTTCGACAAAAATAAGATTTGATAGAAGTTTTGAGTCTCAAGTGTATATGAGCTTTTGGAATAACAATACAAACAACTCATATACACTCAATCATCGTGGGGTGCCTATATGCTCGTTTGTGTGCAATAACGTGATACAAATGAAGAAATGCACACGAGATCAATGAAGCATCATAATGATCATCATAAGGCATCAATAAACATCATTAAGCATTAACAATCATAAACGAGTAACAAATAAGTACAAGACACACCACGATAGAAAATATGACTAGATACATGTCCATGTCCAAGAATAAGCACAAGAGTCTAATACTTCTCCCCCTTTGGCATCAAGGCACCAAAAAGGAGAAAAGTGGACACTAAGACCTAGTCTACTCGTTGTCGCCCTCGTCGTCGTCGCCGTCATCGTTGTTGTCGCTCTCCTGCTCATAGTCGCTCTCCTCGCCGGAGTCGCCGTGAGCCGCAGGAGGTGCCAAGGAAGAGGCGCTGGTGCCGGTGAAGAACGCCATCTCCGCCTCGGTGAGCTCCAGAAACTCCGGTGGCTCCTCGTCCGAGCTGACGTCGTCGACTGAAGGAAGCTGGAGGTGCTCCCTGATGGCTGCGAGGTTCCTCTGGTTCCTCTTTGCCAAGCGCTGAGTCGACCGGCAGACGGTGAAGATCAACTTCAGGATCTTGAGCAGTCCTGAGGAGCAAGACGGCTGCTGCTGGGGCACGGAGGCTGAACTGGGAGGCTGAGCTGACTTCCTCCTCGAGGAACTGGGTCCTCCCTCTGCTGGTGTCGGTGCCGGTGCAGCTGCTCGAATCGGGCGGTGAAGTTTGGAAGGCTTCTGAGGCACAAGGCGCCTATGAGGCACATCCTTCACAAACTTCTGCCCGGACACCATCTCAATTAGCTTCATCAGGTACGGGGCGTAGCAGCAAGACCTAGCCGGTGTCTCCGAGGCGATGTAAATCTCCTCGTAGATATAGTCAAAAGCGTTGAATTTCTGCTCCCTTGCCAAGAGCTGGATCAGATTTCTGCTATTGTGATTGATCCTGTTGGCATCCCCATCCTTGGGCGAGAGGGTCTTCTTATCAGACGGTTCACCGCGGCATGAAAAGGCTTGAGGCTGTGGATATGAGGAGGGTTAGCTGGATACCCATCCTCATAGAAACTCTCCATTTCTACCAAATTCACAAGATCCATCTCATGGATCTTCAGTGAGTGCTGCAGGCTGTCCTCCATCCCGAGAATGCGGGCAAACTCCTCATAGCTGACTTTGTACTTCACCCCATTGGTCATCTAGGTGAAGCCGAGCTTGTCAACCCAATAGAACACAGTTGCATAAAATTGGAGGATGACTTCCTCGTTCCATGGGTATTGGAGACCCATGATCTCGCTGACTCCGTGGTGCTCGCAAGCTTCGAGCACCCCCTTGAAGAGAAGGTAGCAGTCCTTCTTCTTCAATGCAGCCTTTCAATCAACCCATTGCATCTCCGTGATTGGGTTATTCTTGGTCGTGAGGACTGACCGGTAGTAATCCATGTGGAAGAAGCACCATAAACGGGGATCCTAGCTCTCCCTTGGCTTGTCATAACACCACACATCTCTCATGTGCATGGTGTCGTGGATGTTCCTCCGGTAGTTTACTCTGTCGGCCGTGCGTCGGGTGTCACCAACTGGAGAGTGCACGACCAACGGTCCGATCTCCTGCTGCCCTAGGGAGCTCGAGCTGCCCCCCTGACCACTGACATTTGCAAGCTGACCACTAGCGGGTCGCTTGACGATCACTTTCTTTGGGCGCTTTGATGGTTGAGCCGAAGAATCGGGATCTGCGGGCTCCTTGCCTCTCTTGTCGTGACCCATAGCTAGAAAAATATACAAGGATAGATAAGAGTCAAAGGAAGAGAGATAGAGCAATTAACTTGATAGTTTCGATAGAAATTAGATCTCAGAGTTATACAGGATCGGACATGTCTGACTGGAAAGTCAGACTTGTCTAACTCAGAAAATTCGGAGTTCCTAGGCATGTTTGCAACCTAGGTGCAAAATTTGGTAGGTAGAAAAATTGATTTGCTTAGTTTCCTTAGCAATTAGGGTCAGTTCTGTATAGGTCGGACAAGTTTGACTCAGAAAATTCGGACATGTCCGAATTTCTGTCAGACTTGTCCGACCTGTACAGAACTGACCCTAATTGCTAAGGAAACTAAGCAAATCAATTTTTCTACCGACCAAATTTTGCACCAAGGTTGCAAACATGCCTAGGAACAGTTCCAAGGGCATAAATTTGCAAACTTGCCACTAGATTTAGAATTGAGAGGAAAGATGCGGAAAATACCTTCGGAGGAAGAAAATGTTGAGAGAATCCGAAGGGGATGCAAATCCTCCACCCTTGAGGGAGATATGCCCTCAAGAACACCTCACAAAAGCCTCAAAAGCAATGTGGATCGCCTTGGGAGGTTTGAGAGAGAGAGAGAGAGGTTAGGGTTTGAAGTGAGGAGAGAGAGAAGGAAAGGAAACTGTCGACCTCTTTGAAGGGGTTCGGATTTCCCACATCGGACAAGTCCGAAATCTCTCTGCAGACATAAAACCCACTTCGGACATGTCTGACTTTTGTGAGACTTGTCCGACTACCCCAGAGTGTACGCAATGTGCAAACACTTGGGGATATATAGATAAGTAGATATGGACATTTTGGACAGGTTTTTGCAAATATCTTTGACAAAAATGATCAGTAAGCAACCAACAATCAAACTATGATCATTTTCACCAAAAAGAAGTTTAGAACATAGTTTTCAAGAAAAATAGATGAGATTTTCGAAAACACACAACAATTTGAAGTTGAAAACTAATAGCAATCAGATGTGCACGACTCAAGCTATGTTTCGAAAATCCAAGATATTTAGCTCACTCCTTAGGTCACAAAAGCGTCTCTCATCATGGGGTTTGGTGAAGATATCCGCCAATTGCTTCTCACTTCTAACATGAGAGATAACGATATCTCCCTTGATAGAGTGATCTCGCAGGAAATGGTGACGAATATCTATGTGTTTGGTTCTAGAATGCTCGACGGGGTTGTGAGCAATCTTGATGGCACTCTCATTATCACATAGGAGAGGAATATGGCTCAGATTGTAACCATAATCCCTAAGAGTTTGTCGCATCCAAAGATGTTGCGCACAGCAACTTCCGGCTGCAACGTACTCCGCTTCGGCTGTGGAAAGGGCAATGGAGTTTTGTTTCTTGGAAGACCACGCAACCAAGGACCTACCAAGGAATTGGCATGTCTCGGATGTGCTCTTCCTATCTACCCTACAGCCCGCATAATCCGCATCGGAATAACCGACGAGACCAAACTTGGATCCTTTAGGGTACCAAAGACCTAGATTAGGAGTGTGAACTAAATACCTAAGGATCCTCTTTACCGCTGTCAAGTGACACTCTTTTGGAGTGGCTTGGAATCGAGCACACATGCACATACTAAGCATAATGTCGGGTCTAGAAGCATAAAGATAAAGCAAAGAGCCAATCATAGAACGGTATAACTTTTGGTCCACGCTCGCTCCTTCTTCGTTTCCTAGATGCCCGTTTGTTCCCATAGGTGTCTTGATGGGCTTCGCCTTCTCCATGCCAAACATCTTGAGAATGTCATGAGTGTACTTGGTTTGGCATATGAAGGTCCCTTCCTTGAGTTGCTTTACTTGGAAACCTAGGAAAAACTTCAACTCCACCATCATAGACATCTCAAATCTCTCCGTCATGATTTTGGAAAACTCATCACAAAAAGTTTTGTTAGTAGAACCAAATATGATGTCATCAACATAAATTTGGCATACGAACAAGTCATTATCAAAATGCTTAGTGAAGAGAGTATAATCGGCTTTCCCAATCTTCAAACCGTTTTGTGTGAGAAAATCCCTAAGGCACTCATACCAAGCTCTAGGTGCATGTTTGAGGCCATAGAGAGCCTTAAACAACTAGTAGACGTGATCGGGAGGCTCTTCATCTTCAAATCCGGGCGGTTGCTCCACATACACTTCCTCCTTGATTGGACCGTTGAGGAATGCACTTTTCACATCCATTTGATATAACTTGAAATCATGGTGAGTAGCAAAGGCCAATAATATGCGAATAGATTCAAGCCTAGCTACGGGAGCAGATGTTTTATCAAAATCCAAACCTTCGACTTGAGCGTATCCTTTAGCTACAAGTCTTGCCTTGTTTCTTGTTACTACCCCGTGTTCATCTTGTTTGTTGCGGAACACCCACTTGGTTCCAACAACATTTGCATTTGGTCTTCTCACGAGTTCCCACACCTTGTTCCTCTTGAAGTTGTTGAGCTCTTCTTGCATCACCATTACCCAATCCGGGTCTTGTAGAGCTTCTTCTACTTTCCGTGGCTCTAAAGAGGAAACAAAAGAGTAATGTTCACAAAAGTTAGCCATACGTGAGCGAGTAGTTACCCCTTTGGAGATGTCTCCAAGTATGTTGTCAACGGGATGGTCATGTTGAACACTTTGAGGAACTCTTGGGTGTGGTAGTTGAGCTTCTCGATCATTGTCTTCATCTTGATCATTTTCTTGATCTCCCCCTTGATCTAAGCCTCCTCCTTGATTTTGATCTTGTTGAGATTCATCTTGAGGATCTTGATCTTGTTCATATGGGGGATTTGCATCTTCTTTGCTTTCTTGAAGATCATTTGGATCATGTGGTCGCACATCTCCAAGTGCCATTCTCCTAAGTGCTTCTTGTGGAGTCTCCTCTTGATCTAGCACACACTTATCAACTTGCTCCACTTGAGAGCCATTAGTCTCATCAAACACTACGTCATGTGCTACTTCAACAATCCCGGAGGACTTGTTGAAGACACGATAGGCGTAGGTGTTTGAGTCATAGCCAAGCAAGAAACCTTCATCGTATTTCAAAGCGAAGTTCGAATTCCTAGGCTTCTTGTTGAGAATATAGCACTTGCTCCCAAAACACGAAAGTATGAGATGTTGGGTTTGTTATCGGTTAGGAGTTCATACGAGGTCTTCTTCAAGAGTCGATGAAGATACAACTGGTTTATGGCATGGCAAGCGTTGTTAACCGCTTCCGCCCAAAACCGGTCGGACATCTTGTACCCATCAAGCATCGTCCTTGACATCTCGATAAGAGTCCTATTCTTCCTCTCCACTACTCCATTTTGTTGAGGGGAGTAGGGAGCGGAGAACTCGTGCTTGATTCCTTCTTCATCCAAGAAGTCTTCAACTTGAGTGTTCTTGAACTCCGTCCCGTTGTCGCTCCTAATCTTCTTGATTCTTAAGGAGAACTCGTTTTGAGCTCTCCTCAAGAACTTCTTGAGAACTCCTTGGGTTTCACCTTTGTCATGCAAGAAAAATACCCACGTGAAGCAAGAAAAATCATCAACAATAACTAGACCATATTTGTTACCGCCAACACTAATGTAGGCGATCGGTCCGAATAGGTCCATGTGTAGTAGCTCCAATGGTCTTGAGGTTGTCATGATGTTCTTGGACGGATGTTGAGCTCCTACTTGCTTTTCGGCTTGACATGCGCTACATGGTCTATCTTTCTCAAAGACAACATCTTTTAGTCCACGGATATGATCCCCCTTAAGAAGTTTTTGCAAGTTTCTCATCCCAACATGGGCTAGCCTTCGGTGCCATAGCCATCCCATGTTAGTTTTCGCCATTAAGCATGTATCAAGTTGGGCTTTATCTGTGGAGAAATCCACAAGGTAAAGCTTTCCCTTGAGTACGCCCTTAAAGGCGATTGAGTTGTTGCATCTTCTTGAGATGGTCACACCGTTGTTAGTGAAAAGACAATCATAACCATTATCACATAATTGACAAATAGACAAGAGGTTGTAATCAAGTGAATCAACATGAAGCACATTAGAAAGAGTGTGTTTTGAGGAGATAGCAATTTTACCTGTGCCAAGGATTTTCCCTTGGCTATTATCCCCAAAGAAGATTCCTTCACTAGGATCTTCATTCTCCTTGTACTCTACAAACATCTTCCTCTCTCCGGTCATATGATTAGTGCATCCACTGTCAAGCACCCATTTTGATCCACCGGAGGAGTATGCCTACAAAAAGAGTTATGCCTTTCCTTTAGGTACCCAAACGGAGTTGTGTCCTTTGATGTTAGTCACAAGACATTTGGGCACCCACACGCAAGGCTTTGGGCTCTTGCGGAGTGGCCCAACATATCTAGCATAAGTCTTGCCAAATTTGTTCCTCAATAAAACATAAGAAGCATCAAAGTCATGGAACAAAGGATGAGGTTCATTTTTAGGCATATAAGATGTTGAGACAACGTTCTTTCCTTTATCTTGGGTGGATGAACCTTCCTTGACAAAAACAATCAAGTATTTGTTATTCTTGGGGGCTTTGGCATTTTGCCTCCGCTCCCGAGAATAACCAAGACCATCCTTGACATGGGGAGGTCTCACATTGGTGTATGCACTACGTGCATAGGCCACCTTCTCCTTGTCAAAGATGCCACCTTTCGGTTCTTGTTTGTTTTGTGCCAAGTTAAGTTCATCCTTAAGTTTTAGGATCAAGCTTGAGCACATGCAAGTGTGAACTTCCTCGGGTGAAATCTTTTGAGAAGATGAGCTCTTTGAGGAAGAAGGTTCATTGATCTTAAGTGACTCAACCTTTGTCTCTAGAATCTTGTTAACCTTTGTCAAGTTAACAAGTTCATCCTTGAGCTCAACGGTCTTGTCCTTAAGATTTGAGCATGCTTCCTTGCTCATGGCAAGGTCATGCTCCAATGAATTGCTTCTTTCTCTCTCGCGCTCGAGGAGCTCCTCAAGCTCTTGACATCTCTCCAATTTTTGGATGAGCATGTCCTCTTGACGCTCAAGGAGATCCTCCTTCTCGGAGATTTCATCCATAAGAAGGTTCATCTTTCTCATGGCACTCTTACTTAAGCCTTTAAGCATGGATTCAAGTTCACTACCACTATCAAATTCATCACAAGAAATTATAGGGGGAGTGGGTTTAGATTTGACCTTTCTCCTTCCCTCCTTTGCCATGAAACATGTGGACTTGAAATCATCAAGGTTGGGGAAAAGCTTGCTTGCACTTGAGCTCTTTCCGATGGCAATGGTTGCCACCTTCTCTTCATCGTCGGAAGATGAGTCTTCATTTGAGTCCCATTCTATTCCAAGGTGGGCATGTCCCAATGGCTTCTTATTCTTGAAGAGCTTCTTATCTTGGGTCCTGCCCTCCTTCTTCTTGCTTTCATTGTATGGGCAATCCGCAATGAAGTGCCCATGTTCACCACACTTGTAGCAAGTCTTCTTCTTTAGCTTCTCCTTGCTCTTTCCTTTTTGGTGATAGCCTCCCTTCTTCCTTCTCATCATCCTTCTAAACTTGTTGATGAAGAAAGCTTCTTCCTCATCAGAGTCCATGCTCTCATCATCACTTGCATCTTCATTGTAGGATGTGGAAGTTGCTTTGAGGGCTATGTCTTTCTTATTTGATGAGGCAAGCTTTTGGAGATCGTTGTAGAACATAGCTTCCTTCTCCATCATCTCATTGTTGATTATCCTCCCAAGCACTTCTTCCGGAGTCATCTTGGTGTAGTCGGGGCTTTCACGGATCAAGGAGCAAAGAGTGATGTTTCGAGTCATGAATGCCCGAAGCATCCTCTTCACCACTTCATGGTCCGTCCATCGAGTGCTTCCATAGGCACGAATCTTGTTCACGAGCACCTTGAGGCGGTTGTACATGTCTTGGGGTGACTCACCATCCATGATGGTAAATCTCCCAAGCTCTCCTTTGATCATCTCCATCTTCGCCTCCTGGATGACTCGGTTGCCCTCGTGCGCCGTCTTGAGTGTATCCCAAATATCTTTGGCCACTTCCAAACCTTCGACTCGGTTGAATTCATCCCTAGTCAAAGATGAGGTTATGACTCCCACGGCTTGAGCATTGCGATGAAGTAGGATAGCTTATTGTGGAGTGACGTCTTCCTCATTCCTTGGCATATGAACTCTGGTTTGCACAATCTGCCACAAACTAGGATTCAAAGAGATTAAATGCATCTTCATATTGTGTTTCCATATTGAATAGTCATTTCCATCGAATTGACGAGGTTTGCCAAGTGGAATAGACAAATAGTGATTGTTAGCATGAAGACGATCATAATCAAAGTGAGTTTGAGTATAGTCATCGTTACTCTTCTCCTTCTCTTTGTTGATCTTGGGTTGTTTCCCTAGCTTCTCCCGAAGCTTCGCCTTGAGTTGGCGAGTCTCTTCATCGTCCTTCGGATCATCAAGAAGAAAGTCGTAGTTCTTGTCATTTGAGCCTTCACCCTCGACATATGAGGTATCATCCTTGTTCCTTTATTCCGCCATCGATTCTCCGAGATGTTAGTCTCTTCCAGAGAAATCTGCTCCGATACCAATTGAAAGCGGCCTAGAGGGGGGTGAATAGGCGATAATCGATAATTTAAACTTAATTCAGAGTTATGAAAACAGAGAAGTCGGACTTGTCTGACCTAAGTCAGACAAGTCTGACCTGGGTCGGATAAGTCCGAGATTACCTGCACGATCAGACCAAAAATCCAATTTTTAAGCGATCTAGTGAGAGATATCGATCCCTAGCAGTTCCACACGAAGTATGGAGTAGAAAGAAAGCTGAGGGGGAGATAGCACGCGGAAAAACACTAGAATCAAAACTTGCGAGAACGGAAGAACAACAAGAGATAAACGATTTTATCCCGAGGTTCGGAACCACAAAGGATCCTACGTCCCCGTTGAGGAGTCCACAAGGGACCAGGCCTTCTCTAGCCTTTCCCTCACGAGTTGCCACAAGGGCCAACTCCCAAATCATCCACTATCACAAAGATTGTTACAAACTCCCCGATTACAAGAGATCACAAAGAAATCGCGGGGCGACGCCTAACCGTCTAGGGGAGAACCCCAAGAGCAACAAACACGCAATCACGAAGAAACTTAGCGAATCACACGTTGCTCAACCCCTCAACAAACCGTTTCTCCCGATTCTCACAAAGCACTCTTCACTCTCCCAAAAAACTGGAATTTGGGCTCTAGAGGTGAAGAACAAGTGGAGAGAGGTTCTTGAGTTCAAATGGGCGTTCAGAACTGTTCAGGGGTGTTAAGCATAGTTGGTGGGTTGAAACCACCCACTATTTATACTCCAAAGGGTCATTAGAGCCGTTTGACACAGCCCACGTCGGACATGTCTGACACAGAGTCTGAAAAACTATCGCGACGTTCTATTTCATTGTGACAACAACCTATCGTGACGAATTTCGACCTATTGCAACGATTTTTTTCGTCGCAATAACCCGGAATCCTGGTAGTGACTGGTTTTACAATCAAAACTATAGTACTTGAAGTTCAGTGTTTTCTTCGTTAGCCAAATGCGCCCGATGTTAAAAATGATTGCTATAATCTACTGATCAAGGTTAGACACTTTGTGTTAGTGACTGTTGATATTTCCTACGTACTACTAATTATTCATCCCTAGTAGTGGTGCCAGAAATGCTTGTTGGTAGGTTTTGATTCTTAAATGAATGTCTGCAAGTGCATGGAAACTATCGATGTAGCATTTTCTCTTTAAAAAGTATTCCAAAGGGTGTCATTTATATTTTCCCAAAGTAAGGCTAAGTGGAAGCAAAGCAATCATCAAATGGAGAGGCTAGGTTGGTCCAGGTAGGGTTCTAGCAAGGATGGATAAAAAGGGTAATTGAGGTAGTGTGACACACACAAGGGCATCCTATCCTAAGGGGATAAATGAGGTAATAGAGGGACTAGGCTAAGAGTTAGGTAGATACTCCTACTATGCTTCTAATATACATATACATAGCCTAAGTTAGTTACTAATGATTATATTAATTATGAATTCTCATGCTAAGTGGATTAACACATCGGGCACGGGTTTACCCCTAGCTACACTAGGCGATGTGAGGACCGGGGTCCACACATTCCAGGAATCGCATTGGGTGGTGCCGTGTGATGCGGCACCCAATAGCACACAAGAAAAACCATACAGAATAACCAACACAAATATTTTATTTCACAAGATGATCCTCTTTTACAACATAATATACAATGCAGCAAAATATTTTTATACTTACACTCTCAACTAACTATGCACAAGAGAAGCCGTCCATGGCCTCAGACATTTCTCACTAGCAACACGAAGAAGAGAGCAATGACAAGGTTTCCGTTAGAGATACCTCTAGACAAGCTCGAGGTCTCACGAACAACCACAACATAAGCATAAGCTAATAATACCTGCAAAAACCAAAATTTAGCAACCGTGAGCACAAGGCTCAGCAAGACTTAACCGTCTCACCTAAAGCATGAAACTCTACATGCTGGAAACTTTAAAGACTGGGAAGCTTAACTTGTAGGAATGGACTCGCCGAAAGTAAATCCTTAGTGGTCAGTTTTAAAGTAGCATACGCGATCCATGGCATAGCATCATTGTAAATTCCACAATCAAACAAGAAACGCTTCATCCACCATGATACATGCTCAAGGTTGCATAAGCCTTATCCAGGTTAAATGTTTGGAAATTGTAAATTTAATTATGCTATCTCTATAGCAGCCAATATTTCAATACAAAGAATTATTCATAGCAGCATATTCATAATATTTCCATTTCTCTTTCTTACTACGTCAAGACTCAGTGTCCAAGTATGCTCAAATAACCGCGAGCGATGGTGATGGAACCAGTAGACACTCGGACTGTACGACATGTATGCCCATACTTGGAGTTGCAACGGCACACTCCACTGATGCCACACATAGTGACCTTTCCCAAGAGTAACCCATATCAAAACAGTTCGATCGACCCGAACAGCGAGCTCCCTCAAGGTAACCTCCGCTGTGAGATGTTCATGAGCGAGTTACCTCCAACTGTACTAACAGTCGATATATTAAGACGACTGAATAGTTTCCAACATAGGATCCTCAAGGTACATCGGTTTCCTGGGTCCCATATAGCCAGTATGCACCCGATACAGTTCAAACTTGTCCAACAGGCTAGACACGAGAGTGGCCTTAATTGACACAGGCAAGACTACACAGCCAGGACCATGTCCTGCTGCTTCCTATGCTCCTGCCCGGTCTCCAATTTATTAAAGGGAATCATCACAATTAAACTCATAATTCCAATCCAGTGTAAACCAAGTGCCACTCTCACGAGAAGGTTCCGACCTCTCGACTTCTACCGTTTCATCAGACTAGACATTAAGCATAGCATATCGAAACGTGGAGTATTAATCCACCCAAACCACTCTTTGGATTATTCTGGTCATGCGAGTGGGTTTCATTGCACAAGACCTAATGCACAAGACATCTCATCCATATAGTGTGTTTAAATGAAAACATTGCAACATTTCTTAAATACAAATCGGGGCCTGCCTTTCGGTTGGAATAAAAGTTAGTAATGATCAGTTAGTATTCTTCATTGAGAAATCATGCCACACCAGAATCACTAAAGAAATCCTCAGCTCCGGGTTGTGCTTCTTGTCGGCCACCTTCATCGCGAACACTATCGAAATGATATGCAAACAAGAGATTGCAATTTACTAATATAACAATTGAAGTTGATTATAACTCAAGAAGGATTAATATTAGTTAGGACTTGAAGTTTTGTTGCTAGACTGGAGAGCAACAGAAAGGAAACAAGATGAACTTAGGCAATGGACATATGAAGTGAAATAGATATTGTTTTGTACATTGGGATGTGGTCTCAATTTATACAGGTTCAACAGATCCCCTGAGCCTGAGAAAATTACAGGGAGTTCATATGATTATGGAATTGTAACCAGGTAAGTTTCAGATACAGCAATTAAATATATTGGTCTACAAAATTTCTTAAGTGTTTAGCCTTCTCTGAATTTTGGTTGTAATTCTAGAGGTCTATCATGGCTACCAGTGGTCGTAACAATCAGAGGGGGTCTCAATGGTTCTAGGAAAATCTGTCACACAATTTTATAAGCTTCCTACGGGGGCAAATCGATTTTACAGGGTTGGATAATTTACTGAAAAAGATTCTGTTTTTTTTTTTGGCATTCCATGACCAGTAAGGAAAAATCTCCAGATTGAACTAGGTTATTAAAGTACAATGAAGCTGAAATTTTTACAGTAATTCATAAACTTACTAAAGAACATTTTGCCAAAATTTCAGATTTTTCAATGAAGGGAATCATCAGATAAAAATCAAACATGAATTTTTTTTAAAGGGCACAGTAAAAATCTTGGGATTTTTAGGAAGATTGAGTTGTAGTTCTGGTTAGTGTAGATAAATAGAAAACTAACAAAGGTAGTTTTACAAATTTTGAAGCTTTATACTGAGAGATATTCAATTTAGAATCTTGCACAAGTTTCTATACAAATTCTAAATGAATTGGCTATTTTTATGTGCATAGAGAATACACAGGTGATCATACCATGTAAATGAAGTCTAATAACCCTGAAATTTGTACTGTAGTTCAAGGATATTAAAATGAAGGTTCTGGAAAAATTTGGTAATTTTCCAAAGAGCAAAACTATAGGAATTAATTCTATAAGCATTTTTATTATTTGGATTATGGAGAAATTCCTATGGACTTTCATCCAAATCGATGTGCACTAATGGAAATCATTATTCATGCTGGTTCTAAAAAATATATTTGGGAATTTTTGGACAATTCTTCTAGGAGATATGGATTTTTGAAGGGGAAACTAAATCTGGAATTAAATTTCAATTGGAAAAGGTTTGAATAATGGCTGGGCCCACAAGATTTAAATTGGGCCGATCGGGAGCAAGCCACACGGGGGCCACTATTTCATCCCATGTAGCCGCACACAATCCTCAGCCACAACTGATCCGGGCGCTGCGTTTCACCGACTGACGGACGGGCCCCACAAGGGTCGTCTTCCACCTCGTGACGGCGGCGCCCGACGGCGGCCACATGCCGCAGCCCATTCCGGGGAACGGTGGCACTCCAAACTCGCCGTCCCCACCTAAAACCTAACGTAGAACATGACGGTAAGGTTCCCGATGGCGATTGGCGGTCAGAGATGAGGTCTCGACAACGGCGGCGGCGATTAAGGTCTCGGCCAACACATATTCACCTCGGCAAGGGCCTAAATCACTCGGTAAAAGATCGGAGAGCACCCTGGGATAATTGATGATGACCAAAATGAACTTCTATTGAGGTGGAAATGGCCACAAATACAAGTTCGACGGCGACCCGTGGTTTTTCAACCGGCGGCCACAAGAACTTAAATTTCTATGCTTGTGGTCGATAACTTTTGGGCATTTCTTGCAAGGAGGTGCGCTAGAATGTATAGAAGCTACTTTCTAAGAAAATCTAAGAAATATGGCACGTGCAAACCGAATTTGGATGAAGAACTGAGGCGTGCAAAAGAACTAAGTGTCGGTTCTTCGAGGAAAACACGAGCTACAAGCTATGACAAAAGCTGAAACTTTGCGAGCATGAACTAGACATGATTGTGTACCTTTTTCCTTAAAGGATTGAAGCATGAACTATTAAAGGACCCTCTCAGTGGCCTCCCCATCGGCGGTGAGAAAACCTCGAAATACAACCAACACAAGGCATGAAACAATGAACCAATCGACGGAGAAGATAGACAGGAAGGTTGTGCCACTATTCTATGTTTGTACCTCGGCGCAACACAGACTCAATCACCGGCAAAACCGAAGAACTGAGAGGGCGGGGAAGAACTCGCCGGGAGTGAAGTTTCTACGCTAGGGATGAGGCAAGGAGGAAAGACTCGACCTGAGGGCTGAGGAGATGATAAGGAGGAGCGTGGGGATGAGCTGTAGGCAGCTGGAGTCGAAGCAGGCAGGTAAGTAGCTCTGTGGCAGTTGCATGCCGGGAGGTGGCGCCCTCAGAAGATTAGGGGCGAAATTGACCCACTGACCAGTGGGTCCCACCTTTCACTTCAAGCATATCTCCTCTAGACACTATAATATCCCACCAACTTGTGTCCAAAAATTCTAGAAATTTTACGGTATACTAAATTGAAGTTATAGAAATTTATTCTGGAATCAGAATGTTGATTCGACAAAGTTTCAATTGGATTCAAATTTGAATTTGAATTTGACTTGAATTCAATGTAGCTATTGAATTAAATAGCAAACTTGCTTCAAAAATTATGAAAGTTTTCAGAGATACTATTTGGAATATTTGGAATCCATTGGTCAACTCAATCTTCATGTTAACTTCATTTGAACATTAGCTAAGTTTTTTTTTTGAATTTCCTCATTTGGAGTTTGAATTAATTTGTTTTTCTCATTCCCTTTTTTATTTCTTTTTATCCTTCGAAATTTTTGTCCTAACCTAACTTTGAATTATGGAAATTAGAGCTTTTACATTCCTCCCCCTTAGAAGAATCTCGTCCCGAGATTACAAATGAAAGAGACGAAAGTAAAAGATTACCGGAGATATGACGACAACATGCCCGGATACTTTGTGCGGAGAAAATCTTCACTCTCCCATGTTGCCTCCTCGACAGTGTGGTTACTCCATAGAACTTTATAAAACCACATCGTCCGATTCCTTGTGACACGAGACTTTTCATCGATAATCAGGATTGGATGCTCGACATAGGAGAGATTCGATTTCAATTCTTCCAATTCTTCAATGCGGATGTCGGTAGATGGTTTGAGACATTTCCGTAATTGAAATATGTGGAAAATGTCATGAACACCAGCTAGAGTTATTGGTAACTCCAATCTGTACGCAACAGGACCACATCTTTCAGTGATAGCAAATGGACCGGTGAATCGTGGAGCCAACTTTCCTTTTACTCCAAAGTGATGAATTCCTTTCGTCGGAGAGACACGGAGATACACGTAGTCTCCAAGGTTGAAGCTTAAAGGACAACGCCTTTTATCCGCACAAGTCTTTTGTCGAGACTGAGTGGCTTTGAGATTAGCTTGAATAACTTTTAGTTGCTCTTCAGCTTCATTTACCAGATCAATTCTATATACCACTTGTTCACCAGATTCGCACCAGTTGAGTGATGTGCGTCACTTCCTGTCGTAGAGAGCTTCATAGGGTGCCATTTTGATACTAGATTGATGTTCGTTGTTGTACGAGAATTCCACCAACGGTATTTGATTATCCCAATTTTTACTGTGGTGTATGGCACATGCTCTTAACATATCCTCAAGTATCCGATTTACCCTCTCGGTTTGTCCGTCAGTCCTAGGGTGATATGCGGAACTATGAATTAACTTTGTTCCCAATGATGCATGTAGCTGCTCCCAAAAACGAGCAACAAACAGTGATCCTCTATCTGATACAATGGTGCGGGGAACTTCATGCAAGCACATAATTCTTGATATGTATAAGTCCGCATATTTCTTCGCATTGTAAGTCGTATGCAATGGAATAAAGTGTGCTGACTTAGTTAACCGGTCAACGATCACCCAAATGGAATCGTGCTTGTGAAAGGTTAGAGGCAATCCGACAATGAAATCCATACTCAGATCCTCCCATTTCCATGCCGGTATTTTCAGTGGTTGCAGCAGTCTGCTTTTCCTCATGTGGTTAGCTTTCACTCTCCGACATGTGTCACACTCGGACACATACTTTGCTATTTCTCTCTTCATACCTGTCCACCAAAATTTAGTATAGAGATCTGTGTACATTTTATTGCTTCCTGGGTGGATGGAATACTTGGACAAGTGAGCCTCATCCAAAATCTTTTTCCGCAGTTCCATTTCCCGGGGTACCACTATTCGATTTTTGAACCATAAAGTTCCTTGTTTGTCTTCTCGGAAACATTTCATTTCTCCACTTTTAAGTCTCCTCTGAATATGAGACATTCCCTTGTCTTTCTTCTGAACCCCTACAATCTCCTCTCTGATTGTAGGTATCAGAGCAAGGTTATACAAAGCTCCGTAAGGAATCACACGTAGACTTGGTTCATCTTCTTCCATAGGACCGATGGTCAAATTATGAACGTGAGACTTTCGACTAAGTGCGTCGGCAACCACATTGGCCTTGCTGGGATGATAATGAATATCAAGTTCATAGCCTTTGATTAACTCTAACCATCTTTGATGTCTCATATTTAATTCCTTCTGAGTTAATATGTACTTCAAACTTTTATGATCTGTGTAGAGATGCACTAGATTTCCCATTAAGTAGTGCCTCCACATCTTCAGTGCAAGAACTACTGCTGCAAACTCTAAATCATGTGTCAGATAATTGTGTTCATGATTTCAGAGTTTTCTTGATCCATATGCAATTACTCTTCCATCTTGCATAAGTACGTAGCTGAATCCGATGCCGGATGCATCATAATAAACATCAAAAGATTTCGTCGTATCGGGTTGAGCCAAGATCGGGGCTGTTTTGAGATGCTTCACTAGAGTTTTGAAGGCTTCCTCACATGATTCACTCCGTACATACTTGCTGCCCTTCTTTAGTAAGTCTGTCATAGGCTTTGCAATTTTTGAGAAACTTGGAACAAATCTCTGATAATAGCCTGCTAAACCCAAGAAACTACGGACTTTATGTACGGAGGTGGGCGATTGCCATTTCAGCACTTGTACCAATTTACTCGGATCCACGACTATGCCTTACACTGAAATAATATGACCAAGGACTGGAACTTGATTAATCCATAACTCACATTTACTGAACTTGGCATATAACTTATGATCACGCAGTCGTTGAAGTACGATCTTGAGATGTTCAGTATGTTCCTCTTCTGACTTGGAGTACACCAAAATATCATCGATGAACACCATGATGAACTTGTCTAACTCTATCATGAATACTGAATTCATAAAGTACATGAAATGCGCTGGGGCATCTGTGAGACCAAAACACATGACCAAATACTCATAAAGTCCATATCTAGTTGAGAATGCCGTCTTCAGTATATCCTCCAGTCGTATCTTAATTTGATGATAACCAGACCAAAGATCCATTTTAGATAATACCATAGCACCCACTAATTGATTGAAGAGCAGATCAATACGTGGTAGTGGATACATGTTCTTGATAGTCACGACATTAAGCGGACGGTAATCCACGCATAGTCATAATGTTTTGTCCTTCTTTTTGACAAAGAGAGCCAAGCATCCCCAAGGTGATAAGCTCGAGCGAAAGAAACCTTTACTCAATAAGTCATTCAGCTGCTCCTTTAATTCAGCTAACTCCTTGGGTGCCATTCTATATGGTCGTCGAGAGATAAGTGTAGTTCTAGGTATTAATTCAATCTTGAATTCCACATCTCGGTCGGGCGGCATGAAAGTGCATCTAGGCACCCCTTGTGGGTTTTGGATGATTTATGACAAGCAATTGAGATCCTAACCACATTGTTGAGATGAGCGTAGGTCTTATTAAAACAATGAAAAGAGCGCCAAAAAGAAAGGAGAATGAGGAGCAATGCGTAAAAGAGCTCAAGAATAAATTGTGTAGATCTTTGTGTATGGAGTGTGTTAATGAAACTCACCCCAAGAGCTCAAGCACAAATTAACACACACACACACACATACACACACACACACACATTGCACAAGTTTATACAGGTCCGGACTAGTCCGACTGACCCCGGACTAGTCCGATTTCTTTATGTAACGAATCGGACAAGTCCTCACAATGCAGACTTGTCCACAGAGTCCAGTTTTCACTGATCGGACTAGTCTGATATCACCACGGACTAGTCCGATATATTTTTGACTAGAATCGGACTAGTCTCCCCAGTGCGTACTAGTCCTCCAAACACTTCACAAGTTGCACAAAATCGGACAAGTCCGATCACACACCAGACTAGTCTGATATCTTTCTGATGTCAAACGGACAAGTCCGATATTAGCACGGACTAGTGCTAAAAACCCTCTGATCTAAATTGGACAAGTCCTCCAAGTGTGGACTTCTTCCAAATTCACATAGGGTTTCACATATCCGGACAAGTCCGATATCCATCGGACTAGTTCGAAGATTTCCAGAACCAAATTGGACTAGTCTGTTCTCTCTTCGGACAAGTCTGATATTTCAAGACACTTAGGGTTTACTACACGCAGCACACCGGATTAGTCCGATCTTTCTAAACCCAAATGGTTACTTTTAGAAACCCCATATAAATAGATGTGCACAACCCATCTTTCAAATCTCTCAACTCCCAGCGCCGTCACACCCTCCAAGAGCCTAGAAGACACCTCTCTCCACGAAATCTAATGTAAGAAAAATCAATCTCTTGAGAATTCAATTTGGATCAAAGGAGAGACACGATTCCACTCAATTGAGCTCTTGGTTTGATTTCTCAACACACTCTCATTGCTTGATTGTAAATCTTTCAAGTGTGTTCTTGGTGGTGTTCATATTGTAATCTTGGGGGAGCCCTCAACTTGTGAGAAGGACCCCTTGAACTTGATTATTTTGCCCTTTGTGATTAGTGAAAAGGATTGGCCTCCATGGCGATCCGACGAGGGTATGGTTGGAGAAGACCCAGTCCTTTTGTGGACTCGTCAACGTGGATGTAAGTTGCATCTATGGGAACCGAACCACGGGATAAAATCTTGTGTTCACTTGTTCCTAACTTTCATATCACATTCTAGGGTTTTGTAGAACTTGCATAACCTAAGTTGAATCATTGAAAGAAGAATCAATTTGCTTTACACTCAGCATCTTTGAATAAATACTTTCAAGTTATATTTCATATTCCGCTGTACAATTCACTTGTATTGAGTTCACTGATCAAACTTGATCAATTCAGTCCGCACTCACCGGACTAGTGCGCATTTCACCGGACTAGTCCGATAACTCGGGATTTGATCTGGGTGTTAAGTGTTGCAGGTTCCGACAAATTTCAAAAAGGCCTATTCACCCCCCTCTAGGCCACATTCAATTGGTATCAGAGCAAGGTTTCTTCAAAAAGAAGAGTAATCGCTCGAAGAGATCATGTCGGACATGAAGGACGTACACAAGAGCAACAACCAAGAGAAGGTTGAAGAAGACAAGAACCAAAAAATGGAGAGACTCCTCGATGCCATTCAAGACATCGAGGATGACGATGAGGAGACGCTGGAACTTAAGGCGCTCCTAAGGAATAAAACTCTTTCCAAGGGAAAAGTCAAGATCGAAGATGAGAAGAAAAAGAAGGGGAGTAGTCACATCGACTACTCCCGATATCCTTTTAATTATGATCGTCTAAATTCTAACAACAATCATTATCTATATATTCCACTTGGAAAATCCCCACACTTTGAAGGCAATGACTACTCAATGTGGAGGCAAAACATGAAAATGCATCTGATTTCTCTCAATCCAAGTTTGTGGCACATCGTATGCACAGTAATAGATATCCCAGATGATGATGAGGAGCTCACACCTAGCCAAGAGCAAGCAATCCATTGAAATGCCCAAGTTGCAGCATTCATCACCTCATCACTCAGTCAGGATGAGTTCACAAAGGTGGACAAACTCGAGATCGCAAAGGATATATGGGATACGTTACAAACCGCACATGAAGGCGATCGTGGTGTGCGAGAAGCGAAGACGAGATGATTCAAGGTGAGTTGGGAAGATTCGACATCGAAGAAGACGAGTCGCCATAAGATATGTACAACCGACTAAAGACGCTCATCAACAAGGTACGAGCATACGAAAGCAAGAAGTGGAACGACCATGAGGTGGTGAAGCTCATTCTTAGAGCCTTCATGCCTCGGAATGTTAACCTGTGCTCGATGATACCTGAGAGCCCCGGGTACAAGAAGATTACCCCAGATGAGTTACTTGGGAAAATCATGAGATGATGGAAAAACAAGCCAAACACGTTTAGGAGATTGCTGATCTCACCTCAACAAAGAAGAAAGGGGTCGCCTTGATGTCAACCCTCAAGCCATTGTCTAAAGAAGCTCGAGAAGCTCAACTAGATGAAGATGGTGATGATGAGAGAAGCGACTTGGATGAAGATGATATGATACTATTTATGAAGAAGTTCAAAAGAATAATGAAGAAAAGACAAGGGGCTAAATCAAGTGAAGGAAAGTACAATGAATGATCAAAACCAAAGTTGAGGCGGGCATGCTATAACAGTGGTGAGTATAGCCAGTTTATAGTTGATTGCCCATATGAATAAAACAAGAAGAAGACCAAAGAAGCGAAGCCTCAACCGAAGAAGTTCATCAAAAAGCAAGCTGAACAAGCGCATCTTGGGAAAGAATGGGACTCAAATGATGAGTCCTCATCTGAAGAAGAAGAGGAGATGGCTAGCATATCCATCGAAAAGACATCCATGAAGTCCACTCTCTTCCCCACTCTTGGTGCACGAAAGGGGAACGACACCTGCCTCATGGCAAAGGAAGGTAAACGCAAGGTAACTACCAAATCCTCTTCTGTGCATTCCTATTATAGTGATAGTGAAATTAATAGTGATAATGAAGATACGCTAATTGGCTTAGATAAGAAAACTGCTGCTAAAATGAAATTTTTACTTGATCAACTTGTTGAGAAGGATAAGTTGATAGATCGTCAAGAATACATGATTATCTCCCAAGAGGAGGAATATGTTGAGCTTGACAAGCTTATAGAACTTGAAAAGGAGCGAAGCAAGTCACTAGAACTTGAGTTAACTTCAATCAAGGAAGCGTGCTTGAAGTTAAGCGACACAAACACTACAATCAAGGATGAACTTGCAAACCTAATCAAGGTTAACAAGATCCTTGAAGTGCAAGTCGAGTCACTCAAGCAAGGTGACCCTTCATCCACGTCAATCTCACTTTCTTAACCACTTAAAACTCAAACTATCATTACTTGTTCATGTGGTAAAGTTGACACCAGTTTGAAAGACAAGTCAACCTCTACCAAGGATAAGCATCCTGCCCAAAGTGGCATATTTGACAAGGAGAAGATCAAACATGCACGTAGTGCATACTTGGCCACAAGACCTCCTAATGTCAAATATGGCATTGGGTATTCCTATGGTGGAAAGCAAAAATCTAGAAGCCATAAGAATGACAATGAAAGCATCACCTTTGTAAAAGGAAGACCATCTAGAACTGGAAAATCCAAAGTTAAGACATCCAACACGCATGATCACCGGACTAGTCTGATCGGGGTCCAGACAAGTCCGATCTTCCAGAGTCCGATCTCCCAGACTTGTCCTGTTTATAAACAACAACTTCTATTCAGAACCTTCAATGCATCTTATGTTTTAATGAGAAGTAATTATGGCAAAGTTTATGCTCATTATGTTGGGCCACGCCATGGGAACACCAAGTCTCATGCGTGGGTGCCCAAATCTCTTGTAACTAACCTCTGAGGACCCAAGCAAGCTTGGGTACCTAAAACCAAGCTATGATTTATTTTGCAGGCCTATTGCTCTGGTGGATCTAAATGGGTGCTAGACAGTGGATGCACCAACCACATGACCGGAGAAAGAAGAATGTTTGTTGAGTGTTAAGAAAACAAGGATCCAAGTGAAGGTATCTATTTTGGAGACAATAGTCAAGGAAAGGTGCTCGGTAACGGTAAAATTGCCATCTCATCTCAACATACCCTTTCTCATGTCTTACACGTTGACTCTCTTGATTATAACCTGCTGTCCATATCTCAATTATGTGACAAAGGTTATAATTTTTTGTTCACTAATGAGGGTGTGACTGTCTCTAGAAGGGGTGATGGTTCTGTTGCATTCAAGGGTGTGTTAAAGGGAAAGCTTTACCTTGTTGACTTCAACAAAGATAAAGCCGAACTTGACACATGCTTGATTGCAAAGACCAACATGGGTTGGCTGTGGCATAGACGGCTAGCACATGTTGGTATGAGGAATCTTCAAAAACTTCTCAAGGGCAATCACATCCGAGGTTTGAAAGTTTTATGTTTGAGAAAGACGGGCCTTGTAGCGCGTGCCAAGCTGGGAAGCAAGTTCGAGCACCTCACCCCGCAAAGAATGTCATGACTACAACAAGACCGCTCGAGCTACTTCACATGGACCTACTCGGTCCAATTGCTTACATAAGCATCGGCGGTAACAAATATGGTTTAGTAGTTGTTGATGACTTTTCCCGCTTTACTTGGGTTTTATTTTTGCATGATAAGGCAGAGACTCAAGGAACCCTGAAGAAGTTCTTCAAGCGTGCTCAAAATGAGTTCTCACTAAAGATCAAGAACATTAGAAGGGACAACGGCACGGAGTTCAAAAACACTCAAGTTGAGGAGTACCTAGACGAAGAAGGGATAAAGCATGAGTTTTCAGCTCCATACTCCCCTCAACAAAACGGAGTTGCCAAAAGGAAGAACTGAACCCTCATAGAGATGGCAAGAACAATGCTCAATGAATACAATACCTCTGACCGGTTTTGGGCGGAAGCGGTCAACACCGTTTGCCACGCCATAAACCGACTTTACCTTCACCGACTACTCAAGAAAACATCCTATGAGCTACTTATCGATAACAAACCTAATATTTCGTACTTTCAAGTTTTCGGTTCCAAATGCTATATCTTGAACAAGAAGCCTAGGACTTCAAAGTTCACTTCAAAGTCCAATGAAGGTTTCTTGCTTGGTTATGATTCAAACTCTTACGCCTATCGTGTATTCAACAAGACTTTCGGACTTGTTGAAGTAGCACCTGACGTAGTGTTCGATGAAACTAACGTCTCTCAAGAAGAGCAAGTAGATCCATGTCTACTAGATAAAGAAGAAGATCCTTGTCAAGCGTTAAGAAGAATGGCGTTAGGCGATGTTCGACCACAAGCGCCACCTCCACATGCGCATGAGGAAGATGAATCACAAGTGGAGGCCCATTATCAAGGGGGAGCTTCCACACAAGATCAACCACAAGGATACGAAGATGATCAACAAATCAATGAAGGCAATCATCTAAGGGAAGAAGAAGGAGAAGAAGATGACCGTGAGGATACAACGCCTCAAGTGCCACACCCAAGAGTACACCAATGCGTACAAAGGGACCACCCAATCAACAACATCGATGGTGACATCCGAAAGGGAGTAACTACTAGATCTCGCATAGCTAACTTTTTCGAGCATTATTCGTTTGTATCCTTCTTGGAACCGCGCAGGGTTGAGGATGCATTGAAGGATCCGGACTGGGTGGTGGCAATGCAAGAAGAATTGAACAACTTCAAGCGAAACGATGTGTGGGAACTCGTTGCAAGACCCAACGCGAACATTGTCAGCAACAAGTGGGTCTTCCGCAACAAACAAGACGAACACGGGGTGGTGATAAGGAACAAGGCACGACTTGTGGCCAAAGAGTATTCACAAGTTGAAGGTTTGGATTTCAATGAAACCTTTGCTCCCGTAGCTAGACTTGAATCTATTAGAATATTACTTGCATATGCTATTCACCATGATTTCAAGCTCTATCAAATGGACGTGCAAAGCGCCTTCCTCAACGGACCAATCAAGGGGGAGGTGTATGTGGAGCAACCCCCCAGATTTGAAGATGAAGAGTTCCCCGACCACGTCTTTAAATTGTGTAAGGCTCTCTACGGCCTCAAACAAGCACCTAGAGCTTGGTATGAGTGCCTAAGAGATTTCTTAATTGAAAATGGCGTTAAAATCGGAAACGTAGATTATACATTGTTTACAAAGAATTTTGAAAATGGCCTCTTTATTTGTCAAATCTACGTTGATGATATTATTCTTGGTTCAACTAACAAATCCCTTTGTGAGGAATTTAGTAAGATTATGACAGATAGGTTTGAGATGTCAATGATGGGAGAGCTAAAGTACTTCTTGGGATTCCAAGTGCGGCAACAAAAGGAAGGGACGTTCATAAGCCAAACCAAGTACACAAAAGACATACTCAAGAAGTTTGGAATGGTGAAAGCGAAGCCTATAAAGACTCCCATGCCAACGAATGGCCACTTGGATCTCAATGAAGATGGACCTAGCGTTGATCAACAGTTATATCGCTCCATGATTGGATCTCTACTCTATTTATGTGCATCTAGGCCAGACATTATGTTGAGTGTATGTTTGTGTGCAAGATTTCAAGCCAATCCTAAGGAGTGTCACTTGACAGCCGTAAAAAGGATCTTGAGATATTTAGTTCATACACCCAACCTTGGTCTTTGGTATCCAAAAGGCTCCAAATTCAATCTCATTGGTTACTCTAATGCAGATTATGCCGGATGCGAAGTAGATAGAAAAAGTACTTCCGGTACATGCCAATTCCTAGGTATATCCCTAGTTTCTTGGTCCTCCAAGAAACAAAACTCCATTGCCTTATCCACAGCCGAAGCGGAGTATGTTCCAGCCGGGAGTTGTTGTGCACAACTCCTTTGGATGCGACAAACTCTAATGGATTATGGTTACAATATGAACCGTATTCCACTCCTTTGTGATAATGAGAGTGCCATTAAAATTGCCCGTAATCCAGTTGAGTACTCTAGAACCAAACACATAGACATCCGACATCACTTTTTGAGAGACCACTCCATGAAAGGAGACATAGCCATTTCACATGTCAACACTGAAAAGCAACTAGCCGACATATTCACCAAGCCACTTGATGAAAAGCGCTTTTGTGAGCTTCAAAATGAAATAAATATCCTTGATGCTCAGAATGTGGCTTGAAAATTAGCATACATGTATGAATTCTTCAAAACATGTTGATTGGATTGTGAAAATCATCTCTCTCAATTTTCTTCGAAAAAAACTATGTCAATTACTAGATCTTGGTGAATTATGGTCATTGCTTGATTGTTGTATGCTTACTGATCATATTCATAAAGATTATTTTATTTGGTTTGCCCTCCTATTTTCTTGATATGTACCTTTGAATATATACGAATGGGCTAAGCATTTCTTCCCTGGTGACCACGGACTAGTCTGTGGTTGCACGGACTAGTCCGCCCTTGCAGACTAGTCCGCAGAGAGACTGTAGAACCGGACTAGTCCGATCGTCCTTAGACTAGTCCGATATAGGTTCTGGAAAAGTTAAGACTAGTCCGATCATTTTCAAACAAGTCCGATTTTTCGTGTCCTTAACCCTAGCCGCCACCAAACCCTAATTTCCTTACCCCCACACTTGCCTCAAGCTTTCTCTCTCCACGCTTGAGATCCCCAAGGCGATTTGGCGACTCCTCCATCAAAAAACTCCAAGTATGGGTGGAAACCAAGCTCCTTCGCTTAGGGATTGAAGTCCACGGACTTGTCCGCCCTTCAACACCCTCCTCTCCGATATTCAAGCGTTTTTTCGATAAATATTCCCCAAAACCCTAGAAATCTCTATTTTCTTCATTGTTGATCGAATAGCCTAGCTTCTATCACCTAATACTAGTGTCCTTGATGTATTACATTGCTGTTAGGCTAGTTTTGCATTGAGCAACTCCATTTGTCTCATAAATAAGGTTCTTGAGGATGAATACCGGACTAGTCCGATCCATGCGAGGACAAGTCTGGTCACCCCGGACTAGTCTGTGCCTATACACCGGACTAGTCTGATTTTTCTGAACTCAACCCTAACCTCCTAATTCATCAATGCAATTACTTGTCATCCATTCTTATACATACCTTGTACAATCCATTCTCAAGGCATGTCGAACTCTCACAACGAAGTTTCCGACTTCGAAGCCGAGATGGACCAAGAAGCCTTGCTTTAGTCCTCGACGGGCCAAAGCAAGAAGTGCCCTTCCGAGCCAGCCCCCTCTCCTCCTCGGTCTCAAAAGAGGGTGGCTCGACGTAAGGTGCCTGCTTCCAGGGCTTCCGCTGGTGGTGGCCCTAGCTCGGCAAGTGTGCGCCAAGCAAAAGGGAAAGGCAAAGGGATCGCAACGGGCTCGATTGGCCCTCTAAAGATGTCAGCTCCGAAGCAGGGGGCTCGGAATCCCTTAGAGCAAAGGTGCAATGGGAAGGGCAGTGACTCAGCTGCAAAGTTCAGGAATATGGATTGCTACAGCCAATCCAGGCAGGCTGCAGATGGAAGATTCTGGAGCAACTTCCATGCAAACTTTTACAAGTCTATCTACCTCCAGATGAAGACCCCAGTGGTGCGCAGTCAGTGGATAGATTGGGTGCATCTTGAGAGGAAGAGCTGCTCCGCCTTTGATGAGGTGGTCGAGGCAACTGAGAGACATGGCTTGAAGGACCTCTTCACCTTCAAGTACAACTGGAATGACGAAGTGATAGCTCAGTTCTATGCTACTTGTCACTTTGCAAGTGATGAGGAGGAGCGAGTGACTTGGATGACTCATGGGTCAAAGTACACCATTACCTACTATGAGTTCGCTGGACTCCTCCACTCGAAGAACACCGACAACAACTCACTGGTGATCCACAACATTGGGGTCTTGGAAAAGGATAGGATGAAGTTCCTATATGACCAATCACTGAAGTTCAATCCTCCCTCCACAAAGAACATGAAGCCCTTCTTTGTGGTGCTTAACATAGTGTTGAGGAAGACAATTGCTCCAAAGGATGGGGATGCAGGGAGTGTGCAGGGCTATCTCCGGACCTTGATGAAGGTCATAAGCATGGACTGCAAGTTTGATGTGTTTGACTATATCTGGAATGATATGGTCAACATCTCTAGCACTCCAAATAGATCCTATGGCTATGCCCCTTACCTCATGTTTATGATTGAGAAGGTCACAGGCATCAAATTCGTCAAAGATGTGGAGCACACACCATTGAGGCCTCAGAAGCCTCAACAAGCAAATGTTCAAGCTGCTCCCTCCCCTGCTTCTAGTGTAGAGGCTCCAGCGAGAGCGAATGGAGATGTCAGGCTGCCCCTGCCACTAGGGCAGCTCCTCAAAAGGGGTCTGCAAGTGGCATCCTGAAGTATCTTGTGGCCATCTTCAACTCTTGCCGCAAGGCTGAGATCAAAGTTCACAAGCTCAACAAGGCGAGAAAAGCTGATATGAGATATGTAAAGACAAATGTCAAGCATCTATGTTAGAAGTTGGAGATTGATCCCATTGGATCTCCAGACATCTCCGAGGACTCCGCCTCGGACTTCAGCGAGTTGCCTTCCTTGTCCCCCTCCGAACTTGCCTATTTTGGCATTGGGGACAACTCGAGCAGAACCGTCCCTCCTCCTCCTCCTCAACCCAAGAATGAAGACGAAGACGACGAGAGGACCAACAGCGAATCTTGAAGACCTTAGGTACCTCCTCTCCTTCTTTTTGGTGTCTTGATGCCAAAGGGGGAGAGATTGAGGGGGAGTCCTAGGCTTTAGCTATAGGCTGTGAGGAGAGCTCTCATTCTTTTGACTCCTTTGGGTTGTAAAGCTTTAAATTATGCTATTGTGATACTTTAAGTCGTGTGATGAAAAGCTATGAACTTGTTACGCTCATATTGATGAAATCTGTGTTTTTGGTCCAACATTGTCTTTTATGCTTATTGTTGATACATCCATGTCAATTACCTCATTATCATCACAATTGTTGCTCATACTCATTTAGTTTTGTATCCCACCATAAAGGGTGCACATATTCTCTTGTTTTCATTGCTTAATGTATTTCGAGATGATATGTGCACACTTTATGAAAATCTCAGTTTTTATCATATTTTGTGAAATCTCAATCGGTTGTCATCAATCACCAAAAAAGGGGAGATTGAAAGTGCATCTAGGCATCCCTTGTGGGTTTTGGATGATTTATGACAAGCGATTGAGATCTTAACCACATTATTGAGATGAGCGCAGGTCTTACTGAAAGAATGAAAAGAGCGCCAAAAAGAAAGGAGAATGAGGAGCAATGTGTAAAAGAGCTAAAGAATAATTGTGTAGATCTTTGTGTATGGAGTGTGTTAATGAAACTCACCCCAAGAGCTCAAGCACAAATTAACACACACACATTGCACAAGTTTATACAGGTCCGGACTAGTCCGACTGACCTCGGACTAGTCCGATTTCTTTCTGTGCCAATCGGACAAGTCCTCACAATGCGGACTTGTCCACATAGTCCAGTTTTCACTGACCAGACTAGTCCGATATCACCACAGACTAGTCCTATATCTTTCTGACTAGAATCGGACTTGTCTCCCCAGTGCGGACTAGTCCTCCAAACACTTCACAAGCTCCACAAAATCGGACAAGTCCGATCACACATCATACTAGTCCGATATCTTTCTGATGTCAACCAGACAAGTCCGATATTAGCACAGACTAGTTCGAAAAACCCTCTGACCTAAATCGGACAAGTCCTCCAAGTGCGGACTTGTTCCAAATTCACTTAGGGTTTCACATATCCAGACAAGTCCGATATCCATCGGACTAGTCCGAAGATTTCCAAAACCAAATCGGACTAGTCTGTTCTCTCTTTGGACAAGTCCGATATTTCGGGACACTTAAGGTTTACTACACGCAGCACACCGGACTAGTCCGTTGTCCACCACGGACTAGTCCGATCTTTCTAAACCCTAACAGTCAGTTTTAGAAACCCCATATAAATAGATGTGCACGGCCCATCTTTCAATTCTCTCGACTCCTAGCACCGTCACACCCTCCAAGAGCCTAGAAAACACCTCTCTCCATGAAATCTAACGTAAGAAAGATCAATTCCTTGAGGATTCAATTTGGATCAAAGGAGAGACACAATTCCACTCAATTGAGCTCTTGGTTTGATTTCTCAACACACTCTCATTGCTTGATTGTAAATCTTTTGAGTGTGTTCTTGGTGGTGTTCATATTGTAATCTTGGGGGAGCCCTCAACTTGTGAGAAGTCCCCCTTGAACTTGGTTATTTTGCCCCTTTCGTGACTAGTGAAAAGGATTGGCCTCCGTGGTGATCCGACGAGGGTAGGGTTGGAGAAGACCCGGTCCTTTTGTGGACTCCTCAACGTGGATGTAGGTTGCCTCTGTGGGAACCAAACCACAGGATAAAATCATGTTCACTTGTTCCTAACTTTCATATCACATTCTAGGGTTTTGTAGAACTTGCATAACCTAAGTTGAATCATTCAAAGAAAAATCAATTCGCTTTACACTCAGCATCTTTGAATGAATACTTGCAATTTATATTTCATATTCCGCTGTACAATTCACTTGTATTGAGTTCACTGATCAAACTTGGTCAATTCAGTCCGCACTCACCGGACTAGTCCGCACTTCACCGGACTAGTCCGATACCTCGGGATTTGATCTGGGTGTTAAGTGTTGCAGGTTCTGAGAAATTTCAAAAAGGCCTATTCACCCCCCCCTCTAGGCCACATTCACGACATACCCGGCAGATCATCATGGAATACATTCGGGAAATCACGGACCACTGGAATGTCTTCCAACTTACTTGTTTCAGAAAGATACACTGCTGCACTTTCTTAAACCGTGTTATCAAGAATTATGGTGTGGTGGCTGTGAGTTGAAGAGTTGAGTCAACAGTGCAAAGACTGATGTTTAGAACAACTTCGTGGTTGCATAACCATGACATTCCCAAAATTACATCAATCTTTTGACCTTCAAGGATGGTAAGATTAGTGGGATATATTCTACCACCCAATCATAATGGTGCTCGAGAGATAACATCACTTGCAGTAATATTACCTCCGGGTGAAGATATAAGATAGCGATGTTTTGTGGTAGTGATTGGAAGCTGGTGCTTGAACACAAAGGATTGACTTATGGAATTATCTGTAGCACCGGAATCAACGAGAATGAATATAGGTATATGGTTGAGAGTGAACATTCTCGCTAACACGGTTTCTCCTTCCGGTACACCCTCAATGGTAGTATAGTGGACACTGCCAAGCTTTGATTTCTTT